>OY735145.1:8025770-9353168 GCA_963457615.1 Nicrophorus investigator | reverse complement strand
TCCAAGACGATAATGAGGAAAGTATTAAACTGCATCTGAAGGATTACTACCGTCAACTGGATCGTCTACTTAAAGAAGCAGAAGAGTTACTTGATATTGTGATTGATTCGAGAATTAAAAGGGATATAATCACATACCAAGGTTTTAAAATATATTTTCATATTCAACATGGAGTGCTTGCAAAGTTTATAGACAATATAAGTATATTGCAAGAAAACTTCTACACATTTATAGACAACTTATAACAATGGTTATTTAAAATATAGATTTATTATTTGTAAAAATTTTAATATTTGTAAATAAATATATTTATTGTTAACTGAGAGACTGCTATCAATAGCCTTTAATATGATTTACATTACATGTCGTATGCTACTACTATATTTAATATTTCCTGTATATAATGTATGACTTTTTTTTTATCCGAATTATTACACTTGGCGAATTATATGAACAATAGAAAAATATCATTATTCGAGAACAAGACTAGGAAAAAAAACAATCACATCATACCTATACCAAAGTAACTCCAACTCGAAAAATGAAAGAAAACGCTAAAATAAAATACAAATATACAAACAACACCGACGTCGGAGGAAAACACCAATCAGACAACCTGGCCATCACTCAGGATTTTCAACGATCGAATAAATATTGTCTCAAGCTACCCAACTAAAAATACAAATAATTTTATAATAACATCTAATAAATAGTATACATCAGATCTCAAAGTCCTTAGTCGGAATATAAGATTCTTCAGAGCAAATCACCTGGACAATAGATAATGGAAACTCAACGGTTAGGCGTAACATTTTTAATTAAATTAGTATACGATTAGGTGATTGATGCACGCTCCAAGGACAAGAGCTATGTTAACCGACCAACTTAAACCATAGACTCCCTTACACAGAAATTTCCCGGAGAATCCGCAGAATCCTGTGCAGAGCGATTCATCTGTATATATAATATTCGTCTTATGCTTTAATAATCATCCTAATTTATGAATGGCTATTTACGCTGACAGGACGTGCTAAAATATAGCTAGGCACTTCTAAGAGAGAAGCGTATGTATTGTAAAATGTGTAGCCTATGTATTAGCTATCCCTTATTACTATTAAAACTCAAATAAATAAAATATTTCTGACATGAAGAAATATAATTTAAATTATAAAGAATCATTCATTACAAATATACACATAAAGTGATATAATCGACGCACATGCAACCCATATTACACTAAAAGTGTTACAACAAGACTACGTTTGTCGCATGCGCATTTCGGTAATACTATCAGACTATATAATTAATTATAATCCTTGAGATAAATTTAGAACTTCATAGTAAATCCAACACATGAATAGAAATTCTGTAGGTCAGAAATAAAAAAATAAATACCTTACACTTACTATTCATTATTCATTATTCTCGAATAATGATATTTTTCTATTGTTCATTTCATATAATTCGCCAAGTGTAACAATTCGGATAAAAAAAAATCATACATTATATACAGGAAATATTAAATATAGTAGTAGCATACGACATGTAATGTAAATCATATTAAAGGCTATTGTTAGCAGTCTCTCAGTTAACAATAAATATATTTATTTACAAATATTAAAATTTTTACAAATAATAAATCTATAATTTAAATAACCATTCTTATATGTTGTCTATAAATGTGTAGAAGTTTTTTTGCAATATACTTATATTGTCTATAAACTTTGCAAGCACTCCATGTTGAATATGAAAATATATTTTAAAACCTTGGTATGTGATTATATCCCTTTTAATTCTCGAATCAATCACAATATCAAGTAACTCTTCTGCTTCTTTAAGTAGACGATCCAGTTGACGGTAGTAATCCTTCAGATGCAGTTTAATACTTTCCTCATTATCGTCTTGGAGTCTATCAATTATAATTATTTTATAATTAGCAAATGTGGTCATTATAAAATTTATTTCTTGCTTGATGGTAGACCATATTGCTTCTTCCTTTTTAATTATCTCAGGAATCCAAAGCGCATTGTTTTCGGAGTCAAACGGTTCAGTAACATTTTTTTTTATATCGCTACTCATGCAACGTTTCAAGGCTTGAGGAAGCCCTGCTTGAGTTGCCTGATTCTTCCGTTGTATTATCAGTGTGGAAATGTTATCCATACGTTTTAAGAAATGTGGCACCATTTCTTTTAATTTTAACTGCATGCAGGGAATAACTATTTCTGCAAGTGAAGTCGGCCTAGAATAACACATTTTATATTATTAATATTATTTGAATTACTGGAAGTACTTTAAATGTTTGTTGAAAGTCGGTAGTAAAGTTATGATACTAATCCTCTTCAAACATAACCATTTATACTCATTTTTCATATCATGCGCAGAATATAGGCTGCAAACATAGAACCATTATTTTTCGCGGGAAATTTGAAAACAGCTCTAGTTCTTGATGCAAGAACATATAATTTTCAAATACCAATCATTTCATTTCAGAACATAAATAATAATTTCAGAGCAATCCTATTACTTAATATTCCTAAATATAATTTAAAATAAAAAGAATAAATAAACAACATAAACTTAATTTTAAGATAAACAAACTTTAACAACAATTTTAATGAAATTGTTAATAATTTTGTATTTTTTTTTTGTAGGCATGAAATAAATAAAACATTAATATTTTATTACTTTGTTCGTTGTGACAGTTATTTTTATATATAGCCAGTGGCGTACCAAGAAAATTACAACAACGTGATCATTATCTAAAATGTTCATATTGAAAAATTTAATATTATTTTTTATGATAATAAAATGAGAGAGGAAAAAAAGTGATAAGTAACCAAAAATAAATATAAAATAAAACTAGTTATCACAAACTTTCATCTCTAGAATGAAGATTTATATTAAAAAAAAAATATTTCTTAGGAAAACATAGACATATTTGACTTGATGAACGTGTCTAGTAGATAGTGGGCCCGTGTCATTTGTACCGTCTATTCCCCTGATTGTTACGCTATTATGTATAGCAATCAGAATGTTTCAATCTATAAATTAATTAAATCGCATTTGTTATTTCTTATTTAATTATTGCTAATATAATACATGAAAAAATCATATTAAGACCTATTTGAGCAATTATCAGAATACCTACATATCCTAGAATCATAAATCCAATATTATTTAGTTTTATTATTTAGAATTGCAATAAACAAAATTTGTTTGTATCCTTTCTTGGAAAGGACAGTTATTTCAGTAGTGCAGGTCGGGTCGGGTCGGGTCAGGAACATCAACCAAAGAAAAGTTTTATTTACTTCCAAAGAAAAAGTGTATTTGCTTTCTACGAAAAGTTTGGCAGGTATAATGGTAACATATTTAAATATTGTTTATTAAATAAACCGAAGATACAATATTGTAGTAGAAGTATAGAAAAAAACTTAATTAGCATTTTTTTATTCAATTATCATATTCATTTGATACCAATATATATTTTTTAAATATAAAATTTACATACACAGGTCGTTGCATCTGAATATAATTATAAAATTGACATATTGTGGCAAAATAAATACCAATTTTTGAATAATGTCTCTTGACGCACATTTTAGTTTTTATTCATATTTCAATAATATATCTTATACATTTTTTAACTATTGATTATATAAGAAAAATGAGCAAAAACAATATTTATGGATTATTAGATATGAGATTTATGAAGTATATATAGAAATTAATATTAAATATCTTATGGCAAATCTGATTATTAAATTCAAATTTAAATTAATCAAATATCTAACTTTTAATATGAAAATATATGTGTAAAAGAGTGTTTGGATTGTAGGATATTAGTAAAACACTATTAGTACCGACTTTTACTGTAAGCATTGTCAGTGGTTTTCTTCTTTTGAGATTACATATAAATATTATTAATGAATTTGCAAATAAAAAATCGTGAGGTAATTGTTGTTCAAAAATTAAATTTTCGTCTTTCAAATATTTCTATGATTACGTATCTGCAGAAGCAAGTTAATCGTTATCTCCAGAAAACAAACCTCACTGGAAGAAGAATGTTATGAAAAGAAAATTTATAATTTGATGTTTTTGAAGCAGGAAATAAAATTGACGATGTTCTAAAATTATAAAGTCAGGATCAGGAAGTTAATTAGTAAATTAAAAAGTGAAGTAGAAAGAATACCTTCAATTACATAATTTGCTGAAGTATTGACTGTAATATTGTGATTGAAGCCCATTCAAAAATTGATATTAAAAAAAAAAAAATTAATAATTATTTTAACAAGTTAACATTTTTGATGATTGTATGATAAAACTTATATTTTGCAAAAATATTTCTTGGCGTTTATAGATAGTTTGAATGTGTAGATTCATTCATTATATATTTATTTTTTTTAGTTTATATGAAAATGATGGTGTTTTTATATACAGTAATATAAGTTGGGCCGATAAAAATTACGTAAGACGGAGTACAAGTAATCTTGCACGTAGAGTTCGTTCAAAGCGGATCCAACGCGTAACACTGAAGCAACTCTCAGTTGGTGTAAGTCGGTTTGTAGCAAAATAAATATTATTAAATTAGTTACAAATTTAGAGAAAATATTTATAGAAAAGTAAAATTCAAACAGGATCATTTATATAATTTCTACAAGTTTGTAGTAAATGAATCCAATCCTTATTTGGATACAATTTTGATTATGCCTTTCCTAAATTAATATTATTTTCACAAATATTCGGGCTCGAGCTGCTTCTACCAAATATTCTACCTGATAATGAAGCTTTTAATTTAGTGTTTATCTCAAGCGAAAAATTTCTCATGCTCTATTCATCTACCAACTCTTCTGGTTCCATATTCATTGCTATATCCACATGGATCAAACCATTGATAATGTCTTAAACCATGTTAACTTCACCGCTGTGACCAGATTTATATTCCTCCAAACTGCTCATGGTGTATCTTCAGGTTGTATTTTTTGTTTGGATAAACAATATTTAGATTGTAGTTTACTTCTTCCTGTTTACCACATATAATCTTCACTACCTTACCTTATCGCTCACCGTACAACGTATGTAGAGAAACTAAACCTTGTAAACACCTAAACTGACTTTTCAGAGGAATTACTCTGGGTTGCTTCTAATCTATGGATTTTTTTGCAAATTACTTTTGTATTCCCACTATGTATGTGTAGTGGAAACACAGTTCGAATGACCAATGTTTTGGATAAAGTTGTGTGAATAATTAAAGAAAATTTAAAAATAACATTAAGTTATCTACTTTTAGTCTACTTTTCATATAATAAAAACATCATTTATTGGCCAGTATAATACCAAAAAAAAAACAAAAATAAAACAAGGAAAAGAAATATAAATTTAAAATGCAAAATAAAGTTTTTAAACAGTTTTCCACGAATTTTTATGAAATTCGCTAATGTTTCAGCACGTTTTTAGAAATGTAATTACTACATTCAAGATTATATAGTTCTTATGTGTATTACAATAAATAATATTTTATTGCACATATATTCACTTATTGATTATCAACTATTTTTTATGTAATAGTTAAACTTTTCTCCATTATTTTCATATAAAATGTTTTAGTTTTAATTCGTTTGTGTGACTGTTACAATAAATATATTGATTAATTTTAAAAACTTTGCAATCTGGTAGTCATTTTTACTACATGTTCAAATTATGTTTTTTTTTATATATGTAACAAAGAAATTATTGTTAATAAATTTCAATATTCCAAAATATTTTTTATCCACAACTAATAATTAAACGAAATCTAAACCCTCCAAAAAATAAATAGTAATAGTTCTGTTCTTTTCTGTTTTCACTGAATTTTTCTTTTAATTTGTATTTTGCATTTGGAGTCATATTTTCGATTTTCAAGAAAATTCAACAATTAGATAACTGTGCAAAAAAGTTTCTTTGATTATGAAGGTTGGTTTATATAGATAATTCATCATGTCCATCGGATAGCACATAGTTTAAGCAGAAGAGGAGAAAAAGAGGCCGTCCACAAAAAAAACTCCAGCCAGTTCCACCGATAACGAAAGCGATATTTCTATAGCCGGAGCACAAAAATTTAGCAATCTTTTAGATATACCACCTCAAATTCAATCACAATTTATTAAAAACTTTACTCAACAAATTCAATATTTTCTCGCTGAGCACTAACGAAGTTATGACTCGTTCCCAGCTCCCATTTTTGGTCTAAAAACCAGGCTAATATATATTATTATTACATCATCCAAAGCAAATCTAGATTCGTCTTAAAGATCAACTCGGAAATTCTCTCCTATCTTCGAGGTATGCAGCGCTGTGGTCTTTTGGCTTTGGCAAGAGCACTCCGCCAAAAACAACAAGTGTTGCATAACGAACATCACTCCAGGAACGCAGTAACCTTAAATAAATTTATTATAGGCTTTAAGAGAAAAGTCCAATAACAGTATTTAGATTCCAGAAAAGAAACTTACGAAGAACGTAATGATCATAGCTGGTTATCTGATTTAGTCTTTCTTACAGACATAATAATTAAACCGAATTCATTCATTTCAAATCCATTTGTTGATATCAATATTTCTATAAAAATCACAAATATATTAAATAAAATTCTTCTGATTTTGTAATAGAAATAATTGATTTTCAGTCTGATCTACAACTAAAAACAATATCGTCACAAACAGATTTTTGGATACTCGTAGCTGAGAAAAAATATCCACTGTTAAAAGAATATTTTCAAAGTTAAACTTCTGCTTTGGAACAATCTTTGGTTTTTCAATAATAAACTTGTTAAAATCAAAGTTTAGATCCAGGATAAATCGCAGAAAACGTGCAGTTTCACAATAAAATATACGAGTTTCTTTAATAACAGACAAAGTATTTCTTTTGAGTGCTTAAAATAATAAAATTTTAGAAAGTTTTCTATTTGAAAAATATTTCAATTTTTAATTTTTAATTTTTTTATATTTTTTTTAGTTTATTATTAATTCTACATTTTTGTGATCTGAATTTCTGGATAAAAAATATAATAAAATTGAATTAATTTAATTAATATATTTTATATATTTCATATTTTCTGAAAAATACAATTTTTATTTTCAATATTTTTAATATATTAAAAAAATATATATTTATATTCCATATTTTGTATATTTTATCAGCGAGAAACATTTTTAGTCTGCAACTTATCAGTTATTTTTTTTAATATTAAATATAAAATAAATCCTGCTATTATTTTCATTCCACAAATTTATTCATTTTCGACAATAAATTCGTTTAGTTTACCTTCAGTTACGTGTATTTCTATTAAGAAGTTTTAATTAAGTTGAAAAAGAAAATAAATGTACGCCCAACTAAAGAAATATTTTCGAAAGGATTACAAATAAAAAAAGGTATATTTTTTACAAGTTATAACTAATGAAGTTGGTAGTAAATCATGAAATTCTAGAAAAACTGAAAAAAAATCATAATAATAACAATCATAAATAATAATATGAAAATAATCTATAATTTTAAATCAAATTTGCAATTTAAAAAAAATAATGTTAAATGATTTTTTATATTTTATATTATAGTTGACAGAAAAGGAATATACTTCTATATTGCTTTGTATATATTTTATTTTATAGTGTATCAATTTTATCATCTTATTTATTTTTGCTTCTAAATGGGAGAACGCAGAAATAACGAAGATTCTAATGAAATGTTGTTCGATGTGGAATCTGATGAAAACAATAGATCTGATGAAGATAATCATGTAAATTCTGAACTTCAAGAATCTCTAGCAATAAATGACCAAAGGGGTGCTGAGGCGGCAAGTCTGCATGTCGATAATGAGATACCTAGAGATATGGCGATTCCATCAACATCAAAAACTACAATTTCATCAGCTTCTGCACTTCCCAATGATACAGAATTATTTATCCCAAGAAATAGATCTAAAAACCGACCTATAGCTGTTGTAAAACCTTTTTCGTGGAGGCCACCCTCACATGCAAGAACTAGAACTCAAATATTAAGAAGAGCATCAAACGTTAATACTTCTAACGCATCTTTGCCAGTTCGTGTAACGGTACTATCCAATAATCATGAAGTTACACGTGAATTAAATCCATATTTTACTAATAATTCACCATCCTCATCAGATAGTGATTCCAATTCACCAACGGACTCAAGAAGTTTGATGAGTATACTCCATGAAGAAATACAAGCAATGAGAGCATCCAATAGAAGTTTAGATACTATAGATCAGGATTTAAATATGATACCAAATATTCCAGAAGGCAGAAGAGTATCAAATACAGACCGTGATCAGATAGATAGAATGAATATAGTCAATAGACATTTCGATGCATCAGTAGCATTGGATGATAATGCTTCTCGTGAAAATATGTTACCAAATCGTCTAGAAGCCAGAAGGATATCAAATCGAAACCATGATCAATTAACTTCAATGAGAATACTCAATAGACAATTCGGTACATCGACAGAATTTGATGACAATGATTTAAATATAACACCAAATTATCCGGAAGCCAGAAGAGTTCCACATCGAAGACATTCTCTATTAAATTCATCAAATGAAAATATTTCTCATTCACCTATACGCGATCTAAGTATGATACCAGATATAATAGAAGCCAGAAGGGCTGCAAATCGAAACCGTCATCTATTAAATGCAAGGAGAGTAGCCAGTAGAAATAACGATTTATCAACTTTGTTAGAAGACAGAAATGCATCAAATCGATACCAAAATGAATCAGCTTCAATGAGAGTAGGTACATCATCCAATAGAAGTGTAGGTACATCAACAGAATTGAATGAAAATACTTCTGATTCATCTTTCCGACTCGATTTAAATGCGATACGAACTTTGATAGAAGCTAGAAGGATTTCAAATCAAAACCTTGATCATGCAATGAGGGAAACCAATAGAAATATCGATACATCAGACGATGCAAGAATGACATCAACTTCCTTAGAAGACAGAAATGCTTCAAACCGACACCGCAATGAATCAGTTTCAATGAGAGCAGGTACATCATCCAATAGAAGTGTAGGTACATCGACAGAATTGAATGAAAATACTTCTGATATATTATCTTCACGACGCAATGAATATATAAGAAGACATTTGCAAGAAACCAGAAGGATGTCAAATCGAAACCGTGATAGAATGAGAGCAACCAACAGTAATTTCGATATAGCAGAAGAATTTCATGAAAATTCTTCTTATTTGGATTTACTAGATGATGCAGCAATGACATCAACTTCTTTAGAAGACAGAAATGCATCAAATCAACACCATGGTGAATCATTTTCAATGGGTGCAACGAATAGGAATACATCAACAGAATTTGATGAAAATCCTTCTTATTCATCTTTAAGACTGGACGAAAATATGACACCAATTTCGCCAGAAGCCAGAACTGTGTCAAATCGAAACCATGATCAATTAAATACAGTGAGAGTAACCAATGAAAATGTAGATACGTCAAGAGCATTGACTGAAAATAATTCTGTTCCATCTTCTCAATCAAGTGCATCAAGTTCACAAGACAATGCTTCATCATTAACTGATACGGAATCTGGCGCATCTGCATCATTAAATGTTAATACTTCCTTGTCAGATATTGAACAAATAGCAATAAGTTACCCAAGAGATGTAAGGTCAAGAGAAGAATACGCTCGTATTATATTTTCATTTTTAAATGAAAATACCTCCACACCATCATCACCACGAGCCAATTTTTCAAAATTCCCAAGAGAAGTAAAAAAAATAACAATCAAACAAAAAAGTTCTGAATCAGTAACATCTAGCAATGTCGTCACATCCGTAACATCGATAACTACCACTTCTTCCACATATTTACCATGTTCTGAAATCATAACATCAAATTTATCAGATGATGCAAATACATCTGTGGATAACTTTCATTCAATTTATATACCATCTATGAATACAGCCACACCGTCATCAAAATATATTAATTCTATCTCATCGACATCGAATTTAGAACCAGTATCTTCACATCGCACTCAACATGCAAAAGTATGCTGTCGACTCAGCGATTATCTCAGTCATTTATCCATAGCTTCAACTATCATACCATCATCATCATCATCGCAGATTACCACATCTTCCTCATATTTTCAAGATTTAGTGACGGTAACATCAAGTATCAGACAAGTTATTACTACAGCAATGATTTCATGTACTTCAATATCACAATTTGATCAAATAAATCAATATAGTTATTCCGTCGCAACAACATCATTTAATCTTAACACATCTAGTTCATATTTACCAAATATATTTACAAATTTGGATGTATTCGTACCTTCAACATTAGAAACTACAATTGAAGATGATAGCTCAACATCATTAAATGGTAATACTTCTATCTCAACTTTACCAGATATCACAAGTGAAACAGATTTAGGTTTAGATGAATCCAATTCATCAACATTAGATAGAGATGATCATCATAATTGAATGTTTGTCTGGACTTCACCAACATAGGAAGAGGAATCGTCAAATATACCACAAGCATCGAATTCAAACCTTTGAATAATTTACTTGACATGTAGACACATCAGCACATTGAATGTTAGCAAATATATCTTATTTTTACAAAATTCTGGAATGACATGAAACATTTCATCCTTTATCTTTAACATAGGATATAGTCACGAAGTATACTACTTTGCGAAAGTCAACACCATCATTGTCTATAGATTTCTAATTTTCAACATATTTACCATTTACTTTAATACAGCCAAAATATTTTAATAATATCTATCAAAAGATTGGTCAATGAAAATGTTCTAAGCAATTTCAGAATGAAATTGTTATACCGAAATGTTCATTCGTTGATAATTACACTAAAAAAATATACTTAATGGAATCAACTAGACAAACTTCATAAAGTTATGAAGAGCCAAGAATGGAGTATAAAAGAAAAATATAATCAGTTGATGACGTTTAGAAAGCGACTTAAATGAATTTTAGTGTGATAAACAAAGATTAAAATATAATTTTATACTATTTACCTCTTTTTTCTTATTAATGTAAGCATGAATATTAATTGTTGTTACATTATATGTTATCGTTATATAAACTATTTTATATTTTAATTAAATATTTCATGAATGTCATATGAAAATATTTACAATTAAATTAGATTAATTTAAACTAATTGTTTTTATAAAAAAATATTTATCGAGTATTTGTAATCATCCAACAGTATAGAGAGCTTAATTATACTGTCTTCAAACTTGCAATAAAAAAAGAATTATGTAATTATCTGACGAAAATTGTAATGTATTAATTATAGTTTGAACTTGTAATAATAAATTATTAAAATGAATTCGCAAAACTACTTTTTTTTTACCAAATTAGTACTTTATTGTAAGTATTTTCTATATTTTCTTCTTAGACTATATGTAAGAACTCCTAGAGTTTTAATCTCAATTGAAGAACTCTCTATACTTATCTAATCTAATATCTTCAAAAGAAAACTCGAACAAATGTTATGGAATTAATTTATGTCGTATATATTTTTTATCAAAACCTCGATTTATTACAAAGTTTAATTTTTAGTTAAAAATAAAATCGTCTTGGTTATTAATCAATTATTTAATATAAAAACAGAATTAGGAACCTCAAATACTACACAGACTATAGGATATCCAATATCATCATGTTTTTTTAGCTGCATTTAAGGTTCCTATAAATACCAAATATTCTTGAAATGCTGTTATACCAATGATGGCGCAAAATTATTTATGTTATTATAGATGATAGCTCATTAGGTAAAAATATATTTGAAATATTCCTAAAACCCATTTCCAGACATTTATTGGTTATAGGTAGGGAGATATTGATATTTTGCAACTGCCTGTAAAGACTCCAGGGCTGTTTGGTTCTGATTTCATCTAATTGCATCTATTCGAGTCCTCCTATAAAACTCTGTCCAGACTTCAAATCTTAACACCTGTTAATTCCAAGCTTTTAAAACAATGATTGCTTGTAATGGTTTTATTAATTACGTAAGAGAAGATTCCTTTATAAGTACTGACCATATCGAATATATTATGCCATAGATAAAATGTTGATGTATCATATATATCGGTGCACTTTCATGACAACATCTACTCTTCTGGAGCCATATTTCATCAGAAAATCTGCTTCCACGTTTCTCGAATACCCTGATGATAATCCTTCCGTATTTTCCAGTGGTCTTCTTAATATTGACACATTTATTACAGGTATATATAAACATAGTGAGCAATGTCGACTGGGGATTATTCTGTAGAGATCCATCCTTAAATATTTCTGTATGCCTGTGAAAAGCACGTTTCTTATATTCCTCAAAAGCGAGGTTGATTAACTAGTTTAAATCAGCAAAACCTTCCCTGAGGTAAACATAGTAATAGGTATAATTATAAGCCATATTATGTAAAAAAGGAGGATGCAGGAGGTACGAATTAGAAGAAGTATGCACTTCGCTGACAATAATTACGTTCAAAGTGCGTCGATACTTCAGCAATGTGTGTTAGAGTAGCTGATAGTGGACTTGCTCTGCACGTAATCATATAACGCTTTATTAATTCGATTATTCTGATATCTAATAGGATAATGCCAACATGCTGTATATTCAGAGAAGTGTAACGCAAAATTACAATGAATCTTGTAAGACATTGTTTCTGATTCTAGCTAATTGGTCCAGCAGCGCTATTGCCTAGATTTAATATAAACCGCTCGCATAATCCTATCTGTAAAGTACAAAGCCACGATATAGCATTAATAGCTTAGGATTGTTGAACTCTAACTCCCTTCATTGCTTAGGTTTTATAGAGTACTATGACTAGCTATCTATCCCTTAAGGAACTTTTCTATGTTCGCCCACTAGTTTTAGTCTTTACTCATTGGTTAGTATAATAATTACAATGACTAACCGAAAATGGTGTTGGGGCTTCTTGAGCTTATTCATTAAGAGGTTAGAAGCCACGTTGTCATATGCTGACTTTATATTCAAGAAAACACAAACTAATTCTTTTCCGGCCACCTTTGCTCGATATATTTTCGCCGCCAGTCCATATATGTTGTCGATGGTACTTTGGTCCTTACGGAAAATGCGGAATCGAAAACATTTTTAATTTCGCACTAATCTAGTCGTTTTTTTATCAAGTTTTCAAAGCTCTGTCTTTTACTGAATAGGTAGTATATCGGTCTGACTCCTCCTCCTCGGTTTTCGGAAGGTATGACTGAGATAAAAAAATTGTCTTTCCAATTGTTGTCGCCATATTCCAATGATTTATAATAGAAAGAAATAATTTTCTTCTAAATAAATGAAGTGTTAAATTCGAAAAAAAAATCAATGTATTGATCATAGCAACGCCGAACAATTACACCTTCAAAGTAACAAATTTGGTAATGAAAATTTAACTTCAAGACATTAAAAGTTACAGAAAAATTGTATATCAGCTTGAATAGGAAAGAAGTTACAAAAGCAAGAGGTAGAGAGCTTTGGGTACAACATCAACAAAATAATAGTAAAAAGAGCGATGGAGGTGTATGTTATTCAATGTTTTGTGTGCCTAAGATACGGGCATACAAAAACTATATAGGAACTCTTCACTGCTATGGGTCTATAGTTATTATACATGAATCGTAGTGTTCTGGACAGGGAGGTGAAGTTTGTTCTTTGTGAGTCTCTTGTATTGTCCATATTTAATTATGGGGATGTGGTGTACAGGCCATGCCTGAGGAAGTCTGACGTTTGCAGGATACAGAGGATGCAGAATTGAACTGCATAGACGTTCTCACGTATCGCTCAGAATGACGAGGGGATCCTTACCATGCGGAGTAGAAGACTGTTGCATGCGGCGAGATTCTGTCATAAAATACTTTTGCTGAGGAGTCCTTCTTACCTGCTGCGTAAGATCAGGTTTCGTGGGTATGTGCATGATCTTAATGTACGTAGTCGTGGCCTCTTGAAAACTCCAATGCACAATCTGTAGTCGGTTAAACGCAGTTTTGGTTATTGGGTCGTCGGTACAGTTAAGCTGTGCGGAATACTTACTTAAGGCTTACAAAAACATAACCACACAGTAATATAGCCAAGCTTTTTCACTCTCTCTTTGTCGGCAAGATTATCTCACATTTGGAAAACAATTATTTAATTAAATAGCTAGATCAAGTTACCCTCCTCCTTCCACTACATACTGCATCACATCAGTACGAAGTATTGCCTGAGATCACTCCTATACATTCGTCAGGCAACATATGGTTCCAAAGGGGAAAAGGGAGACAAGTTTTATGAGCCCTCCGAATAGAGCAAAACAAATAAAGCGAGTCATAGGACAGAAAACCCCAAACTTACTGGCTTACTTGCAAATCTCCTCATACAGGTAATGAAAACTATCAATTAAAGAAATTTCCAGAAAAATTCACAACTATCAGAAGCTTTAAAACAAATTTTAGCCAAAAGCCAACACATCCCTACTATAAATAACAGAAATGCCAACATATAATTTAAGAGCAAGGATACTTAACTGGAATGGAAAGTCCTTCAACACTAACCTCCAAGATTTATTGGCAGAATACAAAACTCTAGATTTTGCCCTTATTTCCGTCAGTAAAAGTTGGATCCGACCAGGATCTTTTTTCATATACCCCAGATTTCAACGGGTTCCACAATACACGTGAAGAGTACTCGTCAAAAATAACCATAAAGCAAAATGCAGCATTTCAGTTTAACAGATAATATATATTTATATTCTTACCAATATATTTATAGAAAGAGGAGTTCGTCATTTTTGTTAGTCGGTCTCGAGGGATCTTATCTACTCATGGGAGTCTTGAACGCGCACCATTAGGTTTCCGGACATGAAAAAAAGACTACAGTATGATGCAAACCCGGAAGCGGTGGCATAAATATTATCATAGCAGTCACGGAGAGTTCAGAGAGTAGTAGGAACCCTTGTATCTTAGTTAAACCTCCATATCCCTGGTGGGACGAAGAGTGTAGTAGAGCAGTGGCAAGGAGGAAGGCCGAAGCATTATCGACAACATCTACGAGCTAGCGTTTGAGTATATGTGTATTTTTCTGGCTATAGAAGAAGCTTATAATAAAGTGGACTCCAGCATATTAAAGGAGAACTGATGGATTTCCGGCACCCTCCTAGACTGGTTAACATAATCATTGACTTATACAGGAAGAGAAGATTGCAGATAGTGGTTGGAGATTCTTCGACGTCTAGAAATACACATGCCTACGACAGGGGAGCCCGCTAGCTTTACTATTCAACATACTCATAAACAGGATCAGTGAAGTGTGAAGTAACCAAAGAGGGCATAAGTTAAACCGCTCTTTGGCAAACATAAGGAAGTTCCTTGGAGACAAACATCTGGCCATATTACCAAGCAAGGCAATGTCAATAGGATTCTCAAGGAGAAAAACTAGTGTACAGCCTGCCCTAACTATTCATGGCTGCACGGTGGAATACGTCAGAGCTCGCAGATTTTTAGGTGTGATTTTTGATGAAAGAGTGAACAAAAGGGACCTCATTGGAGCTCTGATTTGCACTTCATTCCAGTATGTCAACATCTTAAGAGCCTTGTGTGTACTTGATTGGGAGAGTAATCCCAGGACACTTCTGTTGATTTTAGGTGTCTTTGTAGTCTTCTGATAGGACTACGCAGGTGCTCGTTACTATTTCTGCAAAGTCGAAGGATGCTTTACAAAATGCACCGATGGTATTCCGATGAGGAAATTTCCTCCGCTGAATTAGCCATTGTTTCAGCAGTGGAAAAAAGCTACAGGGAGTTTTATAGTAAAAGGCATGAATGATCAACTTATATATAAGTCAAAGAGGGTGTGTAATCTGCATATCACAGATGTGTACAAAAATAGATTTTGTTTCCGTTCTTATGATTTTCCCATGTTAACGGAAAACATTTTGGAAGTAGTAGAGGTTGATAAAGTTAATATTATTGATGATAGTAAGTATTGTTGATGAGACGAATGCCCACATAGAAGTTGTGGAAGAGAAAGTTGTTGCCAATAAGAAAGGTGGAGTAAAAACATGTAGAAGAAGAAGCAGGAAGCAAATCTAAAAAAAGCTAAGCTATGTACAAAAGCTTAACCTTAAATACAAAAAAGAACGCAAGGAATTTAAGAATTTTAAAAAATTTAATGTTAATGTAAAAAAAAAATTTAAATGCCAATTATCGAACATAGATAAAAAAAAAAGGGGAAAGTCTTACGAGCTTCATGATAAGGTATTTGCTTTAGCAATCTTCAAGCAAAGTAGGAAATGCTACCACTTCTTAGCTGATGTTTTTAATTTACCATCATTGTCAACACTTCTAAGATTTAGTAATAAGATTCGAATTGATCCTGGTTTAAACGATAACATTTTCAATACACTGAAACAGCACCTTAGTGCAAACAGTGTTATTGAAGAGAGACTTGTTATATTGATATTTGATAAGATGTCAGTTACACCTCGCTTGGACTATCTGCAAACTATGCCTCGGAGTTTGTGGATTTGAGGATGATGGTTATGAAAGGACAAGTAGAATAGCTGATCATGCTCAAGTATTTATGGTGAGGAGTATTTACAGGAAGTGGAAATTTCCTGTAAGTTTTAGTTTTACTCAAAGTACAACTAAATCCTCCACCATAGTACGATTTATCAAAGACATTGTAACAAGGTTGGCAAATATAGTGTATATAGTTGTAGCACTTGTTTGTGACTAAGGTCCTACAAATTGTGCTGCAATTAATATGCTTCTAGAAAATTCAAGAAGAATAGATATAAAAGAAAATAAAGAACCTAAGACACATATAATAAGAATTGGTGATTGTGAAATTGTTCCTCTATATGATATATGTCATATCATAAAATGTATTAGGAACAATTTATTGAATAAAAATTTAAAATTTAATATAAATGGTAAGCACTTAACAGCCAGTTGGGAGGATGTGTTAACTGCTTATTACATTAACAATTGGCAAGATAGTTGGAGAATTATACCAGAAAGACATGTCCTCGCTGATAAAATTCCGAAGATGAAGGTCTCTAAAGCTGTGCAAGTGTTTAGTTATACAGTAAGTGCTCACATAAAAATGTTAATAGAATATTAACGTGTCCAAATGGGAGAAAATTTACATCAGAATCTATGGGCACAGCTTTTCTATGCAATTATTTAGACAAGTTATTTGACAGTCTAAATCTTGGCATAGTTAAGAAGGATAATGAAGATGTAAAAAAAGTGTGTCGCAATGGGATCAAAACATTTGCAACTATGGTATGAGGCCAAAGAGGTTGTAAAAAGCATGAAATTTGTTAAAGAGAATAATGAATTCATTAAACAGCCACCAGTCCTAAGAAATTTTGTAGCAACAATAGATGGTTTTATTAACCTGCACTCTATTCTGTTACAAAATATGGGCTTAAAATATTTGCCAACCAGGTCGTCGTTTAACCAGGATCCTCTCGAAAATTACTTTGGTCAAGTGAGACAAATAGGAGGGCTGAACAATAAACCTGTGCTTTATTTATTAGTAGATTTGCCACGTTAGTAGTTAATAACGTTATAATTTCCAATGCACAAATTGTCAACCAGACTTTTGTGGTTCTATCGTTGGGGATTTAAATATATTTTTAAATCAAGCACATGAAGGTCCAAAACTGACAAAACAATTGCCAATTAAATATATCAATGATGATCCACTTGAAGGGATAATTTTTTCCAATCTGTCTGTAAATATTTTAAAACCAATTGAACAATTTATTGTAAAAAATAATTGTGATGTTTGTAATAAAAATATTTAATGAAGCAGAAGTACTCATATAATGAACAATATTTTAGAACATATTGTTCAGAGTTTCTTCTAAGGTCACTCATTGCTCTATTTAACAGAGAAATATGATCCCTACATATCGTTGAAAGATTATATAAAAGACAATACAAATTGCAATTTTATGAAATGCGCACACACGGATGATTTTATTGATAAATTACTGGAACATGTTTTAAGTAAACTGTTTAGAAGGTATTTTAAAACACTAAATGGAATTTTAAAACATGATTCAGAAATTATTGATAAAAAGGATCCGTTACAAATAAAATTTTTGGAATACGCAAGAAAACATAAGAAATAAGGGTATAACTAAACACTTGCATAGATACTATCATCAACAATATTAATTAAACGACCAACTATGAGGAGGGAGCTGCTGGACACTGCTTGAGACGTAATTATACCATTGATGTAATGTTGAACTTAAATACTAATAATAAATGTTTATTCCTTAGAGTGGATGGATCCTCTTTCAAAAGTGAGTGGACGTGAAGCATCTCAATTGATAATTGATAGGATTCATATCGGAATACTTTACAAAGACGATCATAGCCATTGCTGCCTTGTGCTTGTATCACGAAGTTGTAAATTATTAATTGGAAAATAAAATATTTTGCTATTTACATTTATTATAATAATAACAATATTTATTGATCACACATTAAATGTAACCAAATGGCTATCGACCTAAGTCTTTCCGCCTTACATTTATTTTTTATTTATATTTATTTATTTTTAATATTTAAAAAAAAAATTATTTATAACGTTGCCAACAATAAGAAGAAAAAAATTGAATTTTTTATTTCTTAATGTTGCCTACCACCGTCTTACCATCTGAAAAACTAGAGTAAATAGCGAAATACATATTTGTATCAATTATTTGTATTTATTTTTAATATACAACCAAACCAAATTCCCCAAACCTAAGGTGCTAGAGTGAACATGGAAATATATATTTGAGCCAATTATTTGGATACTAAATACAACTAAAACGAATCCTGGTTAACCTATAAGAAATAAAATTTATTTTGATATAGAAAAACTAAACCATAATAAATATAGGTTATGTCATAACAATTATGATATCAACACATTAGAATATGACTCACAAATGCGTAAATTAACTCTTTAAATCAAATGTTACGAAGCCACCAACTATCTAGCGTCGGAATTAAGAAGAATTATTGGGTAGTTCTAGGTTGTAGTCCACCTCTACAAGACGATTGATGATATAGATCATGACAGTATTACTTTTTTTCTATTATGATAATATAATATACAAGCATACATCAGAATTGGCTGCAACTATACAGCTAATAACATTTAAAAAAATAGGTAACATAAAAAACCTATCTTAAGAATATGGCGCAAAATTTGAGTCATACTAACTTTAACACATATTACTGTATTGGTAACTCATATCCTAACTGATAAATTTCATCACTGAGTTGTTTGGTTAGGTTAGGATGTACTATAAAAATTTCCACTCCGAGGCCCCTGACACTTTTTAAAAACTATATCTTAACATTTTTTAAGCAAAAAGAATAGTCGTTCAAAAAGTGGACAATGGAGTAATAGTCTTCACAAACACTGGTAAACAATTCGGACTTGATCATTCAAACCATAATAAAACCAAACAGTGGCTTACAAAATTCAAGGTTATGTAGGATAAATAAAGTTGGGTGGAGGAGAAAAAAATCTAATTTTTGTCTACTATTTCTAAAAAGAATACAGAACTATTTTTTACGAGTTTTTATTATATTACTAATAGTGGTAAATGTAGTTTAAACCTCTTTTTCTCAATAAAGCAAACACGTGGCGGTACATACAGAAAATTTGGATATTTTTTTAAATACTAGCTTCTGCAATACATATACTAAATTTGGGAAGATTAGCATGGCTCCTTTGCAAGAAAGACAAGCAAAATCGTGAAGCGTTTCACAACATTTGATAAATTTTGTTCTACTACTGTACAGTAATACCCCGAGGTGATGCGATAGATGGGTCCGAAGAAAATCGCGTAAGTAGGGGTAAACGTAATCGTGCACGTTTGCGCGAAACGCGTTCAATATGAATAGCAGCAAGAAAAACACTGAAGATCAAAGACTGCGTAAGTAGGAGTATTTATGTCCTAGCTTCCATTGTCGACTCTAGTATGTAATTTTCCATTAAACATATTTGTGTTATTTAATATATTTGTAAGTTAACAATATTATTATATCACTATATCCCGGTTTGAAATTTTCAAAACAAACTACAATTTAATTGAACAAAATAAAATTGTTAAATATTTATTAATAGAAAATTATACAGTTTTAATATTATTTATGTCATTTTTTTTACCTCTGCAGAAGCTCTCTGGCATCCCAGGAACTGGTGTTGAAAAGTCAGTTATTTCTTGGCAGTTTTTGTGAAGTATTACTTTACTTTTTCTTTGAAGTGTCCTGTTCTTGTTTCTACCTTCATCTAGTCCTGTAGGCTGTTGTATATTTGTGTCCCCTTCGTTGTTATATTGTTATTTAGGGCATCAGTCCTACTTTTAACCGTTTTTTTTTTTTTGTTTCTGACATCGTTCTCGCGTTCCCGGTTATACTTAGACACATATTAGACTTTATTTGTTCATTTATAATTTTGTCTAATAACACAGATTTTTATTGTACATTTTTTCTATATTTAATATTTGAATTCGACTGTTATATATATTTATAGATGTGAAAAGAAACCCGACTTTTACAGCATAATTTATTAAATTGATGAATAACAAACATTTTATTGTACAGTAATTGATTTTTTAGTAATTTTCTAGTTATATGAAAGCTAAACTATTTTGAAAATAAAGTGATAAATATTTATAATGTGAAGTTATTGGTTGAATGTACAAAAATAATAATAAGAATTAGAATAATAAAAAAAATAAATTTATTAATTAAAAATCTGTCAAAAAATGTGGAACGCTTCACGATTTTGCGTGTCATCCTTGCGCAGGGGCCATGCTAATCTTCTCTGTATCGTTCCAATTTTAGTATATGTATTGCCGAAGCAAGTACATAGAGAACTACCCAGCTGTTCTATATGTACCGGCAACCATTTTTTTATTCGGAGAAAGAGGTGGAAACTATTTAAAACTTTATTAATATTGTAATATGAATTATGATATTTAGTTCTACAAATTAATAATAAATTATTTATTTTATTAATCTGGTTAAAAAATCTGAATAAGTAAAGCATAATTATTAGTATAAAATAGAAAATGCTTAAGAACTTTAAGTTATGCAACCATACTACCTCTTATTTTTGTGTACTTCATTGTCACAGTGTAGTATTTCGAAATAGAATATAGGATTACTAAATTATATATAAAAGTTTCGATAAACTTTGATAATATAAATAAAACTAATAAAAAATAAGCATTTAATTGAACTAATTGAACAAATTCAAAGAGAACTTTAATAAATTGTAAAAATGAGGTATTATTTATATAAAATCTTAATCTACTATGCACTATCAATAAGGTATCATAGGTATTGACCTCTAGTATAAACTATCTTTACATGTGGTAAGTTGTATGTAGTATAAAAGTGTATTATTTAGTTTTTCAAATTTATAATTAAAGAACAATTAAAGAAAATAAAAAAAATTAATTAATTATTTTAATATACATTGAAAATAGTCGACTATAAAATTAAAAATATAAAATAAGAAATTTTATAAATATTATAAATGGCAACTTTTCGCTTATTAACCCTTATGTTTAGAGAATTATAGCAAAGTTATATATAATACGGGTAAGCAATACTTTAATGTGGAATGTGTTTGGGATTTCGGGAAACAAGAATATAAATGATAATGGATTATTTACTCCTCGTTTAGATACTTTTTGTGTACGCGTAATTGTACGAGTGTAACTTATTGTAGGTAATATGTTCGGCCCTCGGGGTGAGATAATGAATTTACTGCGCTTAAATTTAGAAATAACTTTGGGTGGAAATTTGTGTGATATTTGAGAACGTCGACCGAGTGGAGCACAAGGGGCGCAATATTATTTGACTTGTCGAGGGCAAATATTTCCTCGTCTTATATCTTTCAGCTCATTCCTTCTTTTTCTTCCTCTCCTTTCGCCTTTCACGTCTTGTCCTTTCTTTTCCACTCTGCACTCCTTTCTCGCTCCCTCTCCATCTCACCGGCTCTGTTTATTTGAGATGTAATTGGTTTCGCAGCTTCAAGTAAACGGCATTCCAGCAACTTTAAACTGAGCTTCCCAGATATTTTTGCGTCCGCCAACATCACCAAACAGAAAGTTTTCGCACCGGCGGCGGCGTCCATTATCCGAACCATTGTTACCTGATGCTCCAAACTTATTCAGAGGATTACCGTCGAATATCTTGCAATTAGTGGTTACCGAGAGTCGATCGGATCTTCCGGATTCCTATATCCTGGCACCGCAATTATCCCAGGTTTCCCGAAGCTTAATGAAGTTAGGAAGTACGTCACGGTTGCATTTCACGGGCGGCCAAAGTCGTGGCTTCCTGAAGTAATCCATTCATCATGTCGAGTGAACGGTGGAGCCTTCTCCACCGGCTCGAATTAACCGGGGGAAGAACCCCCTATTTTTGTAGTCGCTTCCGCCACCATTTGCCACCGCCGACCTTTTCTCTCTCTTCCCGGTCGTATTTTTTTTCTGTTTGTTCTCTTTTCTCTTCTTTTTGCTCAGGCAGAAACGGATTTTCCTTTTATTTTATTGGCCGGATAAAGCTCTGCAATTTGTAATAATTTATATTGCGAAAGCGGACGGGCGAAGCAACACATATAGAAAAAAATATGATACTTTTGCTCTGACCATCTGCAATAAATTCCCGCCGCAAGTTTCCGAAATGGATGCGCCGCAGCATCTGATCCTGTGTTTGGCTGTTAGCTTTTGTATTACTATTATCACAACAGTCACGAGATAATACTTATCCAGAAGTAGACAGCAAAATGTTGTTTTATTTGACAAACACATTCAACGTGACACTATATATATGGCTGATATTTTTAATCCTATTTTTCATATGAAATATTTCCATTATCTGTTAATTATGTATCTCTACTGAAATTCTATATTATTTTATAATATTAACTTTTTGTCAATAATTCTTCATAGAGAGAATATAATTATGATCAATATGTAAATATTAATATAAAATATAAATGGAATTATCAATTTTTAAAATCCATTCCCATACAAAATATTTTCAATACTTTTCTAATTAATTTCGTTTATATTTCTTATTTTACAAGAACTTTTCAGATATACTGTACAAATATATTTCATAATTAACTCTAAAAATTGGAACTCGATAGTTTTAGAGGTGATTTAGCAGACGTTAAAACCTTTTAGATTTCAACTTTGCGAAATCTATGATGCGTTATTCCAAATAATAGAAGACGTCGACAAAGTTGTAAAAAATAAAATTAAAGCAAGAAGGTTAGCAAATAAAATATTGAAAATATAAAGTTTATATGCGGTATAAATCTGTGGCATGATATTTTATTTAAAATAAATTTAGTTTTCAAGATATTGCAATCTGTAACTATAAATTTAACAGATTATATCAGAAATCATACAAAAAGTAAAAAGTTATAGACAATCTGGATATTGAAATATACTTGTTCCGTTATATTCAGGGCAGTATCCTTAATTCTTTGAATGAACGATTCACGCTTCCATATCAAATATTTTTAGCAAATATACGATATTTTAAAACTCAAGGATATAGATGGCAAAATGATAGAAAATTATGGTATTAAGCCAATACTAAATGATATTTAAGAAAAATTAATTGATGTAATCACAATGATACCATATTCTCTAAATCCTTCGAATGTTTTAAATTATTTATGCTAAACTTAATTGTTTTGTATCCGAATACTGCTGTAACTCAGAGAATTCTATTAATACTTTCTGTACCTGTAAGCTAGTGGGAAAAGACGTTTTTACAAATTAAAAATAATAAAACACTACTTAAGAAGTTCAATAAGCTAAACACTTAGAAATTTTTCAATAATTTACATTGAATCTACATTAGTTGCCATTCTAGACTACACATACAATAATTAACAAATTTCCAAAAGTTAAAAAAAATGAAGGTAAAACTATGGACAATAGTTTATGTAATGACTTGCATTTGATAAAATCTTGTAAATATTTTGTTACTTACAAAAGTGAACAATCAAAGTAATAATCAATAAATATAATCTTAATTCTTTTAAAATATAATAACTTGATGTTGTATTTAGTAAAAAAAAAAACTAAGAAAATTATTATTCATGAAAGGACACCTCTGAAACCAGTGAGTAAAAAAATAATTTAACTAAAATTATGTTTAAGAAAATATATTTTTATTATCATTTATTAATGATTTTTTTATAAATATATTATATATATTTATAAATATTCTCAATTTTGAAATAAATATTGAGTTGTTCAAATTCAGGAACAACGCCAAAAGTTGCAAAAATATTTAATAATTCTTAATTGATACTAATGTGTGACTATAATTTTTTTTAATATATGAGTGCAGTTTGAAAAGCTGTTTGTCAGTTGTTGTTTAACAGTTGTTTAAAATGCAAGTTTTTAAGACGGAAAAATACAAATATCGTTCTGTGAATTATATTTTTTTGTTTAGGAAGGTTTTGTAAATTTATACCAAGATGGTAAATATTTTAAAGCTATCTACTTCTTTATTTCCAACTTTCCACAGATGGATTTTCGAATTAAAACGTGGACGTACTATCGTTGAAGATGATACACGTGGTGGGTGTCCAAAAACTGCAACATCATCAGAAAACATTCATAAAGTCCATGATATATTATTGGATGATCGACGAGTAAAAGTGCGTGAAATATCTGATGCCATATCCATTTCAACAGAATGAGTTTTCATTATTTTGCATGTAGAATTAATGATGAAAAATCTTTGTGCTAGATGATTGCCACATTTGCTACCTATTAATAACAAACTAAAGCGTCTTTAGATAATTTTAACAATAATAATACCGATTTTGTTCGTCTATGGATGAATTTAGGATTCACCACTACACATCACAAAAAGAAAGAACAATTTAAACAATAGTTAGAAGCTGGTTAAAGTGCACCAAAAAATATAAAGACTGTTCCATTAAAATAAAAGATTATGTCTTTAGTTTTTTTGAGATGCAAAGTGAATTATGCTAATAGATTATCTTGATAATTAATAATATTATAAGCCTCAATTGGATCAAAAAAAAAATAAAAAAGACCTTTCACTTTCAAAACTTTTCAAATACTTGTTAGTATCATTTAGCTAATATACAATTATAATAACAAGTATTAGAACTATATTTTTTATAAAATATATTAAATTTACTATGTTATGTAGGTTCAATAATAAGAAAAACAAAAAATAAATAATAACGGTAATAGACAAGACCACAATGTTAAGTAAAAAAAAATCTTCATAATAAAAACATTATATAAGATAAAATAGATATAAAAAAAATAAATGGAATATGCAAGTATTTATTTCCAGTATCCGAGACACGTCGTCACTTTCTCATGGATTTACGTTGCCCACATATTTGAACTTTGTTGCGCAAAATATGTTGCATTAAAATATAATTTGATGTAAGGTTGCCAGTCCGTGACGTGTTGTTGATGTGGTGTATGCGCACACATTGTAGTTTAGTTGAAAAGAAATTGCTATGAACTATATACAATTTTGAATACAGGCAGCAAATCAAGAGAGAGTAATTTATCATATTAAAATTTATGCACAACTTGCAAAATAACCTGTTAATATATATTTGTGGTAATTCCAGATAGTTAAAATGTAATGTAATTGTAGTATCATGCATTAAAATTTTAAAATCTAGTTCAAAATGTCTAATAAAAATATATAACATAAAAGTTTATATGATACGATTTAATTTTAAATACACGGATGTAATAAATATATTACATTATGTTATACTTTGGTTTTCTCTTCATTTCATACATTTTCACTTAAATTAAAACTTTATAAAAACTTACATTTTCCAATCAATAAAGTTTTGTTTAATAATAAACATTATTGGTCGCAAACCATGACGAAACGGCTTTCGACAAAAATACGAAAACAGTACACATGGTATTACATTCCTGATGGCGCCTGCAATTAAACTAATTAACTGCAGCGAAGTTCATTTCATGACACAGAAAAATATAAAATCAATAAATACGACCTAATCACTGGATAAGTATTAAGAAAACTTCCATCAACAGGCCTTAAAATAATAAGCAATGGAAAATAGCTCAACTCATATTAATTCCCAAATCTAAACTAACCGTCAGAAGAAATAGCATCATACAAACCAATTAGTTTACTAGCATGTTTATCCAAAGTTTTTAAAACACAATATTTTTCCAGAGCACCATTTTGGGGACAAATATTTCCAATTGAAGTGTACTTCAATCTATCCGGTATTACTTTTACATCGCTTCTCCCAAAACTTCATGAAATAACTGTTGCTATATTCACAAATTATACAACACTGATGTCCTGTGTTAATACATAAGTTGCATCATAAAACTAGCAAAGAGAACTAAATCAAATTGAACATTGGCCTAAATAATGCCGTAAGGAAGAAAATATGTCCAGAAATTACTTTAAAAAGTGAAATAACACCTCACTTAATAAGTTCGTAGGATGACTAATAACTACACCTTTTGGTCATTACATTAACATAGTCTCCTTTAAGAGTAATACATTCATTCCAATACTTCTCTAACATTTTAATACCTTTTTGGTAGAACTCAAAATACGCTTCAGTTTCGGCCATCACTTCTTCATTGGAGCCAAATCTCTTTTTCTTGAGCATTCTTTTTATGTCTGTAAACAGATAGTAGTCCCTGGGAGCCAGATCTAGAGAATATGGTAGATATGGAAGTAATTCAAAGTGCAATTCATGCATTTGCCAACGTTTTGATCGACTTGCTACACGGTGCATTGTCTTGGTAAAAGACCACTTTTTTTTATTTAATTTGTGGTCGTTTTCGCAATTTCTTCCTTCAAACGCACCAATAACTCTATATAATATTCGCTATTGATGGTTTTTCCTTTCTTTAGGAAATCAATAAATAAAATTCCGTGCGCATCTCAAAATAGGAGGAGGCCAAAACCTTACCAGCTGATATTTCCGTTTTTGGCTGCTTTGGACGACCGATTTGATTCTGGAGTGTAGTGGTGGATCCAGGTTTCATTCATTGTTACATATCACATGAAACAATCATTGTTATTTCGCTTGAACATCTCCAAACTTGTTGCTGTTGTTTTTGGTAAACTATGAGCAAAATCGGTACACATTTCAAACAGAGCTTTCTCATGATCAAATATTCATGCAATACTGCCTTCTGATATTTTCAGAGTATCAAGCAACTTTAATTTACGATCGGCCAATACTATTTTGTGGACTTTTTTATGTTTTTTTTTTTGTAAAAATTTCTGATTTTGGGCGACCAGAGCGTTCAGCATCATTTGTGTCTGTACAACCGCGTTTAAACCACTTCTCTACCATTTGTCATGACTGTGAAGAGTCCCTACAATACATGATAAGCCATTGCTTTGCTTGAACGGTATTTTTCCCATCAAAAAGCAATGTTTTATTAACACACGAAATTCAGATTTTTTCATTGTTTTGAAAATTACAAAAGTAGTGTTACTAAAACCACTGTAACTTGTAATTAAACGTCAGATTGCCATGAAATTTTGACAGGCGTTGTCTGAAAGTTGGTACTTCCTGAAAATCATATGGATGAAAACTATATGTCGTGACGTGTAATTAGTATTATCAAGGACCATTTAAAATATCTTAGTATTCATTTGGTATGCACTTGTAAGTGAAGAGTCCCTACAATACATGATAAGCCATTGCTTTGCTTGAACGGTATTTTTCCCATCAAAAAGCAATGTTTTATTAACACACGAAATTCAGATTTTTTCATTGTTTTGAAAATTACAAACGTAGTGTTACTAAAACCACTGTAACTTGTAACTAAACGTCAGATTGCCATGAAATTTTGACAGGCGTTGCCTGAAAGTTGGTACTTCCTGAAAATCATATGGATAAAAATCATATGTCGTGACGTGTTATTAGTATTATCAAGGACCATTTCAAATATCTTAGTATTCATTTGGTATGCACTTGTAATAAAAAAAGTATGGATAAAGAGAAAATAATTATGTCTGAAATTCAGTATTATATACTGATTGTTTGGAAGAAAATAAGTGATATCACTCCATAACAAACTACTAATATATAAATCCATCCTCACACCAGTAACAAGAAAGTAACATTAAAATATTAAAATAGTACAGTAATTTCAAAAACAGTGCGTACAATTACCGGTGCACCTTGGTATGTCTTCAATAATATTTTACATGGAAAATAATTATAAGTGTAATTAACAAAAATAATAAAAAGTACCCAAAACCCAAACATACATAAATAGTTCAACATACTAGACTTTTTTTTATTAAAAAATAAGATACTTCTCTCTTGGAAGTGCCTGACTACATTTGGCACGTCCTGTCAAAGTATTAGCCAATCTCAAATTTTTGTAAACATGAACGACTTTAAATATACCTCGCGGGTGATCCTGGGGTAGAGCCTTAGCAAACCCGGTGGACCTAGGTACTCCGGGAAACTCCGTCCAGAGAAGATGGTCGTGGTCATCAGTATCGAGCATCCTTATCCTAGTATTCCAGTCCTCGGCGATTCCAGAGAGAGCAATAGGGGAGACCTCGCAATTATTATTTAATAATTATTGGTGGTTAATGGGCAATTATAGGGAGATGTGGGTGGCGAATACAAAATTGGTAAAAACTTTAAAAACTTCCGGTCTGTTTTCTGCTAGCATGGCATTGATGGACGTTGGCAGATGTAAGTGCATGTTTGTGAACTCGGCCAGTAGAGTATTGGTAGCCTCGGCATGGTTTGGACATTCAAACAAGACGTGATTTACTGTTCCTATCGCGCCACATGCATAGCGGTCGGTGTCGGAAAGTCCCACTCTGTGTAAATGTACTGGAGCGAGTGACCAGAATAGAGTCTCGACATGGAGGACTCCAGGAATTTTTTGTATAGACCGGTATCTAAAAACCAAGGCTTAGGGTGAATTAACTTATTAATTTGGTAGTAATATTTTCCTTTGTGGGTGCTGTCCATGTCGTATTCCCTCTGCCACTCTGCTAGAGTGGATCTCTTGAGCTTCTCGAAGTAGTCCGTGAACGGAATTTTTATTTTGATTGGGATGTCGATGGAGTGTCCCTCGTTTGCGGCAACATCTGCCAGTTCGTTTCCTTTTATTCCTCGATGACCCAACAAAGCTCGGCCCGAACTCTACCAGAGAAAAGCCTCCCCAGCACTTTCGAGCCTCTGAAGCCCAGGGGTTCGATTTTGTAGATGTTAAGTTGCTATAGATGCTGCTAATCGAGGACAAGGAGTCGGCAAAAATAACTGTGCCTCTTTTATTGGCGATGTTGGAGGCAATGTTGAGCGCTCTACATATAGCGTATAGTTCTGCCGTGAATATTGAGGCGGAGGATAGCAATTTTCCGCTCTCACTGATGTTCGCTTCTGGGATGCATATGCCATATGTGACAGATCTTGGGTCACCGCGGATGGATCCATCGGTGAATATTTTTAGGAATCCTTTGTAGTTATTATCTGTGAATTCAGTGAACAAACGGTTGATGGCAGTCTCAAAGAAGTTTTCCTCTTGTGAACTTCTTGGGAGTTGATAACGTAGATTGAACTGGGTGCTGCTCGTAGAGACGTTGGACCACTCGATTGTCTATATGTGTTTTGAGTGTGATGATTTCATCCATGCAGCTTGTTATCATCGGAACCCCTTTGCTCCTCCAGAATGGCCTCCCAGTGAACATCTCCGCAGCAGATGAAACCGAGGGCAAGATTTCTGAGAAGGATTCTCTTTTGTCATACTCCGGCCTCGGCATACAGGACATTAATGGGCGTGCTTCTCATTGTCCCAAGAAATATTCTTAGAGCTTGATTTTGTACTCGATCCAGGATTCTAAGTGTAGACTTTGCGCAAAAACTGTAGATAAAACAGGCGTAGTCCAGTCTGGATAAAATCAATGACTTGAACAGAGTCAGCAACGTGATGGGGTCGCAGCCCCAGTCTCTTCCTGAGGTAGATCTTAGTATATTAATGCCATGAAAGCAAGACTGGGACACGGACAAGACTTGCGGCTTCCAAGATAGTTTATTATCGATGATTACACCCAGGAATTTCACTTCGCTCACAATCTCGATGGTCGATCCGTCGATGAATATATTTGGCTGCCGGACTGCACATTTTCTAGTTATCACCATGGCTTTAGTTTTGGCTGGGACTACCTCCATTTGTCTCTCTTCAAGGAAGTTCAAAATGTTATTGACGACTGTATTTATCCTGTCCTCAACGTAGTTCATATCGGGCCCCGATGAGCATATTACTATAACACTGCATATGTCATGGATGTAAATGTTGAAAAGGAGAGGACTCAACGGACTGCACTAAGGAAGACCAAGGAAAGACAATCGCGACTCTGAGGCAGTCTTGGATCCAGATATGTGTAGTCGTTTGCCTTTCGTAAGCTATATGATGTTATTGATGACTTGAGCACTGAGGTTCATATTGTCAAGGATGTTTCTTAGGACGGATGGAGAGACGTTATCGAAGGCGGCTTTAATATCAATAAAGCATAGCATCATGATGTGGTTGTTAGCTAAGTTTTGGTATATATTTGCTAATAGAGCACAGATATTGTCGCTAGTGCCACGTCCTTTTCTAAATCCTGAGAATTCGGATGGGAGGAGAGCTCGGGCTTCTACAAATCTCTCCAGTCTGGATTTCATCATCGACTCTCAGGCTTTTCGTACTGATGATATCATTACGATAGGTCTGTAACTGGAAACTTGTCCGGGAGTAGCGTCTTTCTTAAGAATTGGCACAATTTGCTGGATACTTATTGCATAGGTTTAATAAAACAATTGTTCCTCCAACAAATTTACATAATGTAGTTTTTGTGATATATTGTAAATACAAAATAGATATAAAAACAAGCTTGAAATTTACATATGAAAATAAGACAAAAATTCGATAAAATGTTCGTCAGTCTTCCAATGAATATTTAGAAATTACTGTAGTTACATTTCAGTTATATTTAATTAAATTTGTGTTTCTGTTAGGTACATTACTTTGAGTAATTCAGTTTTTGCATGCATTTTAAGCATGACAAATAAATACTTGTTAAATGAGGCGTTCTGTAATTTAAACATTATTACATGTAAGATATTTGCAGAAATCTGATATTAATGTTTTAACCCACGTGCAATATATGCTCACTTATTTATGGCAGATATTGTTCTAGTTCGAGTTTGCAATTAACACATGCCGCACCGCCCGCAAGTGGGGAAACATATCATACAGAAAACGCCTTTTGCAATCATCCGGAGTTTAATGCATTCACTCCGGGATTTTTGCATATTTATAACGCACATATGCAAATCTCTTTTTTAAATATGTATGCGAACCGCGCACACACATCATCCTTCAACGAAGAAAAAAAAAATTAAAAATAAACAAACTGAAAGAGTTTTATACGGAAATGCACGTATCTAGTATGTTACATTTTTTTATTATTAGTTTCGTATATATTTCAAAAATCGATTGGTAGTAAAGAATTATGCTATAAATTGTGAAAAAATCACAATATTATAACTAAATTATTTATTAAGGAAAAACTTTTATTAAAAGATTTAGTTTTCTATACCTTTTTTTTAAGTGGAGATAAAATCTTGCCTAGCGATTTTGTGTGAAGTCGTGAAATTCTTCATTTTTATTCAGCAATTGCATCACATCCAAATACTGATAGATACGCTTGCACTTGACATTGTTCGGTAGTACTTACATTTATCATATTTGATGGAAAATAGCAAACATGAGTCATATCATAAAGATTATTTAGAGCTACTCAGCATCATTCTGATAATAGTATATCTTCAACAAGCCTTAAAGCATTACCTCGTATTTTTTCATTTCCTTGTGGATTTGATATAACTATAACTCGGACTATAATCTTCATTATTTCAACTACTACTCAGGGAACCACTGTTGCCACTGCAGTTGGTGTCATTGGTCTCAGGTGTTGCATGTTTTTATCTTTTCTGCATTATTTCAGCACCTCTTTTATGTATTTTATTGTCATCACTGAGTGAACATCATGAACAGTGCTCATTTCCTGAAGGTTACATTGATAGATGTTCTTAGCTCTACCGTTTTTCCTTCTTTACCTCTAAGACAAGATTACATTCTTCTTAGAACTTATCTACTTGTTCTTCACAGTTTAGAGTTGTCTTCATCTCTGACTATTAACTTCTGGCATTATTTTTCTCTCCTTCCAACTTTGTGTTTGGACGCGCTTAGTTTTTGCAATGCATTTTCATCCAATCTAATGCCTGTATTCTTTGCTACAGTTTACTACCAACCAACACATATTTTTTAATCAGGTTTTTTTTTTTATGATAGAAAGATGTAATTTAAGCAACATTTGAAATCTTTAATTGCTAACAAATTCGTAATCGTTACAATTATAAATTAATCTTCATTTTCTTCCGTTTTATACTTAATAAGGCTTTATAGAATGTTATTTGAAAATAATACACATTTATTAAATGTCCTAGATTTTTTACGTTAATATTATCCAATGATTTTCGTACTCTAAATTGTTAACTTACTTAAATTTAGGCTATATAAACTTAGTATGTTAATCCTTAACCTTGGAAAATTGTTGTTACAGAAATAAATAATTTAAGCAACATTTTAAATTTTTAATTGCTAACAATTTTTTAAACTTTATGTAAATATAAATTTTCTTCGGCTTTATAATTAACATGTTTTTTTTTAAATTTTTCATTGGAAAGTAATCATATTCCACATTTACTAAATGTAACTTATTTTACGTTGTTATTTTCTAATCTTTTCTATATTATCCGATGATATCCATGCTATAAATTGCTAACTTTTTTAAATCAAAGTTGTGTAAACTTAGTAAATTGATTTATTTATCTTCTTCACAGTTTTTAGTTTTTGACTTCATATCTGATTATTCTGGCCAATTTCCTTCTTCTTTCTCTCGTGGTTTTTGGACGCGCTTATTTTTTTGTTAAAATGTATGTATTTTTTTTTTCATTAGTAATTTAGAATTTCTTCATAATAACTTCTTTAAATCTAGACTAAATAAACTTAGTATATTAATCCTTAAACTTAATGTTCGTTTATTTAATGAAAAGGTAAAGGTAAATTTTATTATTATACAAGACAAGATCATTATATTTTTCTTAGAGCATGTCCACTTCTACTTATTATTCAGAGTTTTGAATTGTTTATTTCACCTCTGACTATTAACTTCTAGCATTTACCAATATTTTTTTTTCTTCAATCATAAAATTAATTATTTTTGAAAAAAATAATTTAAGCAACATTTTAAATCTTTAATTAATGTACATATTTTTCGGCTTTCTACATCATAAGTTTTTGTTAAATTTTCATTGGAAAAATAATCATATTCCACATTTAAATTTCTCAGATCTTTTACCTTGATATTTTCTAATCTTTTATATAACAGAAATCCGAAAATTTACGTGCTCTAAATCGCTGATTTCTTTAATTCGAGATTTTATGATAAATATACGAAATGTACGAATATTTCGTACGGTAAATTTTATTAAATAAAGCTTTTCATTTTTTTTTTCGACTTTATACCCAATAAGTTTTTATATTTTTTTCATTGGAAAATTATCATATTCAACATTTATTAAATGTCTTACATATTTTACGTTGATAATTTATAATAACTATAATCTTTTCTATATTATCCAATAATTTCCATGCTATAAATTGATAACTATTTTAAATTGAAGTTATATAAACTTATTGTGTTAAGCAATAACTTTTATGTTTGTTTAATTATTTTTTATATAATAATGAGGTGTTGACTTCATCTCTGATTATAAACTTCTGGCTATTTTTTCTCTTCTTTCTTTCGTGGTTTGGACGCACTTAGTTTTTGTAATGCATTTTTATCCAATCTAATGTCAGTATTTGTTCATGCATACCTAATAAATATTATATCACAAAAATTGAAAATACAAATTTATTGTTGATTTTGTATTTTATTTTTCTTTCCATTAGTAATTTCGAATTTCTTCATAATAACTTTCTTAATCACGAATTTTTTTTTATAGAAAAATATAATTTAAGAAACATTTTAAATTTTTTTAATTATAAATTTATATTGATTTTTTTAGATCTTTTACGTTTATATTTTCTAATTTATTAAATAATATCCGATGATTTATGTCCTCTAAATTGCTGTCTTCTTTCAATCGAGGTCATATAAATTTAATATATTAAGCATTAACCTTAATGTTGTTGTATCTATTGAAAAATATAAGAATATTTCGTACGGTAAATTTTATTATTATTTTCATCTATATTTTTTCGATCGATTATTCGCAGCGAATTATGATAAATTGCGACAAAGTGAAGAACACAATTTTTGCGTTACAGGGGCGATAGAAAGAGCGGTTTGATTGAACGAGGAAGGCGGAGGAGAGGCTTTGATTGATTATGGTTGCATGGATTATCGATTTCGGAGTCAATAATGCATCGGCGGGAACCAATTACGGCCGGTTTCGACAGCGGTTTAATTAGAATTCGTGTAGCAGAAAATTCTCCTGTCTTGCCGACGACAAGGCTATTACAATTATTTCTTCTCCTTATTTTTTATTTCTATTTACACTTTGAATCCATAATCTTCCTGGATTTGATTGCAACGTTTTTGTTTGGCGCTGGCGCTCGATGGGCGTTGGTTGTTTGGGTGTGTAGGGATGAGGTGTTCGCTGGGGTTGCATGGAAACGCGAATTTCCGGTTTGCACGGTTGACAAATACACGCGGCTACCTAAATTGCATTTCTGCAGTGAAATATTCAAAGGAAGGAAACACACTGTATTATAAACACACATCACATTATATTATATGAAGTTACGAAATGTGCAATATACCCACATATACGTTGCATTTGACTCATAGCAATATATAGTTAATTAATGAATTAATTTACATATCTAACTTATTAAATAATAGTCAGTAAAACATGCATTGCATTGAAAAGAAATTAATTAAATAAACAAGTCCAGAATTTCTTCAGTAGAAATTTTCAGGATTAAACGAAATCATTATAATATAACCAACTAATATTTTAGTGGTCTCAATTTTTGTTTTCAGAGGAAATTATTTAAAGAAAAGTCATAAAAACAACTACACTACAACTACTACAACTACTACAACTACTACAACTACTACAACTACTACAACTACTACAACTACTACAACTACTACAACTACTACAACTACTACAACTACTACAACTACTACAACTACTACAACTACTACAACTACTACAACTACTACAACTACTACAACTACTACAACTACTACAACTACTACAACTACTACAACTACTACAACTACTACAACTACTACAACTACTACAACTACTACAACTACTACAACTACTACAACTACTACAACTACTACAACTACTACAACTACTACAACTACTACAACTACTACAACTACTACAACTACTACAACTACTACAACTACTACAACTACTACAACTACTACAACTACTACAACTACTACAACTACTACAACTACTACAACTACTACAACTACTACAACTACTACAACTACTACAACTACTACAACTACTACAACTACTACAACTACTACAACTACTACAACTACTACAACTACTACAACTACTACAACTACTACAACTACTACAACTACTACAACTACTACAACTACTACAACTACTACAACTACTACAACTACTACAACTACTACAACTACTACAACTACTACAACTACTACAACTACTACAACTACTACAACTACTACAACTACTACAACTACTACAACTACTACAACTACTACAACTACTACAACTACTACAACTACTACAACTACTACAACTACTACAACTACTACAACTACTACAACTACTACAACTACTACAACTACTACAACTACTATAAGTAAAATTAGTAAAAGTTAACTTCATGATGATACGATATCATAGCATCACAATTTTCGAGAATTGAATAAATATTTTATTTTTCTTCAAACAAAACATGTAAATGTTTTATTGAAGTAAATGTAAATATTATTAATACAAAATGATTCGTTCATGCAGAACTTTCATCATTCATTTCTACAAAATCACTAAATACCAATTTTCATTCAGTATCATCAAAAAATAAATGAAGAAACAAATTTTTAGCACATTTAGTGAAAGCCATATTTAAAAGATTCCGAATTTATTTTTTTTGTATGTGATTTCGTATTATTTACAATTATTAATAATCGCGGGATTTCAAACGTAATTTCCTTGAAAATATTATATTTATTAAGAACTTCTACAATAAAGGCTACCAATTATGTGCAGCGAAATTTAGTATTAACGAAACGATGAACAGATTTCTTCTATTAAATATAAAGACATAAATATAGGGAAATTATAAATTAGTAGAGGGTTCATATGGGATACTTTAAGTTAGAAAAGGGATACATAATTTGTAGATGGAAGGAATATTTACATTTTTGGAAATAACTTTATGAGAAAGAGAATTTTAGTTTTAGTATAATGGATATTGAATTTTGATGACGATGCGAAAGGCAGAACTTTATCTAGTAGTATAAAGAATTTTAGTATAAAGAATTTTAATACTGTAATTAGATATAAATAAAATAATTAAAAAAAATAGTGGGAAGCTTTTCAAAAGCAACTATATATATATTCATCAAACTGAAACTAAATGGGTCATGGTATGCATGCGAGAGGTTTATTATTTCGCCCGTTTTAATCGTGTACTTTTAATTTAGGAGTCAGTCCTCGTTCGGAGAGTATATTTGATCTTTACTTTGGGAGCGCTCTAGAAATCCGCTTATGCTAGTTTATAGCTGTCCAAACTACAAGCGCGCTTTAAAGTTTTAAGTCAATGTTTTAGCTTCAAAATCGAAATGTTTGTTTCGCAACTGTAAATAACGCTATTCACGCTCCGCGCAAAAGCTTATTTCCATGAATAGCGGAAAGAGGAAAATAAATGTACGTACAAAACAGAAATAATAAACGTCAACGTCAACTTTCAGCATGTTGTTTTAATTATACTATCATTACATATCAACAGTTGTTATATTGATTGATTTCTTCTCATGAAGATTAATTAAGAAAATAAATATTCATCTAAAATGAACAATTCCAGAATTTCTTCAGTAGAAATTTTCAGGAGTAAACGCAATCTTTATAATATAACCAACTAATATTTTAGAGGTCTTTAAATTTTTCGAAGGAAGGAATAAAAAATTAATAAAAAAAAAGTCATAAAAACAATTACTACTACAACAACTACAACTACTGCAACTATTGCAACTACTGCAATTAATGCAACTACTACGACAACACAGTTAAAGTTTATTTGTTTGTCACCTGGATTATCATATGACAAAATGGTATATATTTTGTTATATATTTTTTTATCAATAAAAAAATCCAATTTCATAAAACGTATATGACGGGTAGGTAATTGGTGAAAAATGCAATTGATCACGCATCACGATATACACAGCATATATATGTATATAAATAATTGTTTACATATTATATTCATTTGTTCTTTGTAAGCGAATATAACTGGGCTGGTGCATGTTTGTTTATGAAACAAATAGGGGATGGTAAATCCGTTTCAGATATAAATAAACAGCAACTAAAAAAGTATCTGTGTGTTCAAAATTTATCAAAAAAAAAAAAAAAAATAGTAAACAGAAGAGCAAAACTGAAACCAGTTTATATTTGTTTATACAGTTTATATACGTGCACGAATTAATGTACGTATTTAGTTAACTTCATAGGATTCGATGTGCAAAAGGACGATAGATAATTCAATTTGTTTTGTTTGTTTTTTGGATTGGTGGTTATCTTTGTTTCTTCGGAGTATTCGTTCGTCTAGCTTATCGTATTTTTCATAAATGTTGGTTTCAATTGAAATTATTTATTGTATTTTATCAGGTTCATTCGTTATGTGATACAGTCATTAAGGGCCCGAAACACCGGACAACGACGTCATCAATCCGGACACTCCAGCGGAAGTGTATCGCATTATTAAGCAGCTGAAGACGAGAAAGGCTCCAGGCAAAGACGGTGTAACCAACATGATGCTCAAAGCTCTTACGCACAGACCGGTGATGCACATTGTTGCGATCATTAACGCGTTGCTCCGTCTTCGATACTTCCCGGAGACCTGGAAATGTGCAGATGTCATCCTATTTTCGAAGACCACGTACGACACATACCGCAGAACTACCGTCCAATCAGCTTGTTTCCGTGCATCGCCAAGGTTGCGGAAAAGGTGATTCTTTCCAGACTAAAGGAACACAAAAGCCAAAACCCCATCATACCGGACGAGCAGTTTGGATTCCGAGAAAGCCACTCCACCACGGGACAGCTTCTTCGTGTTGTTGAATATATCACACAAGGATTTAACTGGAGGATGCATACCGGCGCAGTATTCTTGGATATAGCGAAAGCATTCGACAAAGTGTGGCACAAAGGGCTAATCAACAAGCTGCTGAGCGCCCATTTCCCGCTCGGCTTAGTTAAAACGACCAAGTCCTACCTGGAAAGGAGGACCTTCACCATCAAGATCGGCGAGACTCGATCGACGGCTCGCACTATCAGATCCGGTGTGCCTCAGGGATCCATCTTGTCGCCGTTTTTATTCAACATATTCATGGCAGATGTGCCAAAGCTACATAGTAACTCGACCATTTCCGCATACTTTGCAGATGACACTGCAGTAATGGTCAGGCACTCGCAGGCGGAACGCATCACCCGGATTCTTCAAGACGCCATGAACGATCTGGAAGTCTGGTTCAGAGCATGGCAAATCGATGTTAACCCTCTCAAGAGCGCTGCCGTCCTCTTCACCAGAAGGAGGAACACGGTTTCAGGAGGCGCCGCCATTCCCGTTGGCGAAGTCGAGATCTTTGACGATGCCATCCCCTGGAAAACCGAAGCGAAATACTTGGGAGTCACACTAGATCGCGGACTTTACTTCAAACAACATATCCACGCAGCTAGAAGCAAGGCCTATGGAGCTGCCAAGACATTGTATCCATTAACAAACCGGAAGAGTAAGCTATCAACATCTAGCAAGCTACTGTTATATAAAACCATGATACGCCCGGTGATGTTATACGCCTCCCCCGTCTGGGGACACGCAGCTCCCATACACATCAAGAAGCTGTAGGTGGTCCAGAACAAGCTTCTCAGATCTGCATTTAAGGCGCCTTGGTATATAAGTAACAAGCAGCTTCATCGAGAGGCCATTCCAACCATCACCGAAGCCATGAAAAAAGTTGCAGAAAAAGTCTTCGCCTCTGCTTCGCAACACACGAATCCTCTGCTCAGGAACGCAGTGGATTACGACGAAAAAGCAAGGCACCGCCACAAAAGACCAAAGATGGCAGTAGCTGACTAACGTTGCTGATCTTCTCGCCTCACATCACATGCCTTTCTTGGGCTGAGCTTTTAGACTCAATAAACTCCATGGCCTGAATAAATATTCAAACCAGACATCACCAACATGTTCCCAGAAGACCATAGGGAAAAGAACTTGCTTTCGACCCGGCATAAAGGATGTCAAACTCAAACAAACAGTCATTAAGGGTAGGCTAAATTTATTGGTTACGTTATTTTTGTATTATCGTGTCTATATTTTTCTAGTTCTACTTATTATAGTTAATGTAGCTGATTTTTTAAGTGATGTGTAATTCTTGATTTTATATCGCTAGGCGACTTTTTCTTCCATTTTGCTTTGACCGTTCCATTTAGCTTTGGTTGGTGTCATCTTAATATTTATATTTTTAATTTGATTTATTTAATGGTTGTTTTAGTTTCACTTTTTTTTACTTTACTTTACGTTAATTATAAACAAATAAATACAAATATATTTAATCTTATTTTTTTGTATATATGATTAAACTAGATCAAGATATTAAAGTAATTCAAATAAATTTAATACATAGCATATATTCAAAAAGTTTGTCCAATTTTTTTTAAAAAATTGGAAGGCAACACGTAGATAAATGACATATATTTATTTAATTCGGTTATCATTATGAAATAGTTGTAGTTTTGCGAAACTTAAATATACTTTGTTTCCAGAATTTCTCAAGTTTTTACCGAAAACCAGTAAAGGTATTTTCTTTAAAATTGTGTTTACATTTTTAATGCTTAAGTGATAACGCATATATTCTGAAAATATGTTATTATATAGTAGTGAAAATTACCATTTTTTATAATAAATTCTAACAAAATGGTACCAGATAATATTATTTCAATCAATAAAGCCTATTTTTAAAACACACAATCTGCCATGACAAAAAAAAGGAATGTCAATCCATAAAACTGGATTTTGCGGTCATTCAATATACAAATAATCCACATATCGGATGAAAATAACACGCACGTTATACACAAAAACATATTGATAAAAGCACAAAGTGAATTATTTTCAAAAATAAAATTTAAAAAAAACTGTTACGAACATTCACATATAATGTTAGCTATATTTACAATAGTCATAGAAATTAAAAGAAAATGTGAAAAAATAGTACACATTTAAATATTTTCAAAAATAAAATTTAAAAAAACTATTGCGTACATTCACATATTTACAATAGTTCTAGAAATTAAAAGAAAATGTGAAAAAAATAGTACACATTTTTTGAAATTTTTCATATATGATCATTATTTTCCAATCTAGTGTTTTTCATATAGTTTACTTTAGTGTCTTCAATAAGTTCGGTTTCAAATAGTCTGGAATATTGGTGGAACCGATTACTTTTGTTGAATATCGTAAATATAATATATCATCTGGCCATAAAAAAATAAAATTATAATTATAAGTTAGTAATAGATAGAATGTAAACAATATTGAAAAAAAAAATTCTAGGGAGGAAAGTGAATGTGTTTCGAAGGTCTTAATCAGCAATATATAGTAGCGTGTTAGTTTGTCTCTCGATGTCTGGTTTATTTATATGTTGTTTTTTTTTAAATTCTCTGGAACATTGGCAGTGTTGTGTATACATCTCGACTTATTAAATCTATGAAACATGTTACAGATGTTGATAACGGATTTTCAGCGATACGAGGTCTACGATTACATTCTTGTGAACCTCTTTGTAGTTGCGGCACTCGAAGAAAATGAGGTTCCAGGTTCCTATTACGCCTATTGAGATAGGCCAATGCGAGGCAATATCTTGACTTAAGAAATGTTAACTTTCTTGTATAATTATAGCTTCTTGATCTAGGGATTGGACGAAACGATGTTGAACAAGTTGTTTTTTTCTTTTTGTGATCCCATAAGCTCGTGCCAAAACTGCCACTTAAGGACATCTTCATTTTTTATACCGGGATAAAAGTCTATACTGCGAATTCTATAGTTTGTTACCTAAGAGTCGCTGTTGGGCCGTTTGTTCGCGATCTCTTATGACTTTAGGAAAGGGGATCCAGCAGAGTTGTACCCCGTCTATAAGAGCTCCCAGCTGCATGTCAATATCAAAAATACCCAATAATTTATACTTATTTTTCCAGAGCTCCTGCCGAGTTAGATAGTACTACTACTTTCTTCTAATGTCGATGTCGATTGATAATGCAGCAGGTTCCGTAAATTAAATAGGGCCACCACATCCTGACCACCAGAATTCATATTTACATATATGAGTAGCTATAATCCTGGATATTTCCTCGGAGTCAGACCTCATCTGAACTAAAACGGGATTTCCTCTGGATGACCAATAAGAAAAGTAATAGAATGTTTCAACGGCCTAACCTTCATCAGGTATTGATAAATTTGAGTGTCCCGAATTTTGTTTAGAATGTGCTTATTTTCTGACACTATTTATTTGTGTCCCAGCAATGGAATATACACAATGTAGAATGTTAATGTCTGCTATTGTAGATGTAATTTCAATTAATACTATATTATTTGGAACTCTATTCTTCCTTTTGAGATTAATTATAAAATCTTATACAATTTTTGAAGTTTAACTACGATTAAAGAGAAGTGATTGTGATTTGGTAGAAGAGTTTTATTTATATTCTTTTAACTAAGCGTTTCCCACTGGAATAGAATATTTATCTTATTCTGAGTCTGACCAATGCTCTTGATAAGATTTGTACACTCTGCGTCTTATACTGGTTGGACACAATTACATGTAAAACCAAGAACGCGACTAGGACAAGAGGTTTTCTAACTTGTGAATTAAGGATTGAAAGGTGGAGGCGTCAGAATCTAATGTGGTTTTGTTTGAGTTTGAGTTTGACATCCTTTGTTTCAGGTCGAAAACAAGTTCTTTTCCCTATGACCATCTGGCAACATGTTGAAGGATATATATGAGCAATTATTTTTGCAAGTAATATAAGTCCATTTTTACATACATCGAGATATTTAAGGATTTGCTTTTGAATGAATTAAATATCAGTTTGGGTGATGTTTTTAACACTATAAATCAGTAAAATTTGATTATGCAATAACAATTTTTAAAATTGTTAAAGACAATAAACGATTTTTTTTACTCTAAAAGGACTTTTAATAAAGATATATTATAAGAAATAAAAACAAGAAGAAATTTAAGTCCACATTTCTATAGACATTGGCTTAACTGATTTTTAATGTAAAAAATAATAATTAAATATTTAAATACACAAATAAGCAAGTTTATTCAGAATCCATCAGTTACATTAAAAAAGAAAATCAAAATAAACATGTGTAAAATATATTTATTTCGTTAAGATAAATAAAATTAAATATATTTTATACTTATTTATCCTTTGTAGTAAAATATTCATGGTAAGTAGGTGGAATGTCAGGTAGGAAACTCACCATATCGCTGTATTTCTGTTTTGTTACAGGTCTCGACGTTTTATATAATGTCAACATATTAATTTTGCTGAAATGTGTTGGTCTTTCTTGTTTTGAAAATAAAAAATACTTTAAATAGAGCATTTTCTTCCACTAGTTGTGTTTATTTTATAATTTCTCTGTCCGTATTTTTTTTCCTGTATGATATTCCCTCTTCTAGAGATTTGGCTGAGACAAAATCTTCTCGTTTCATTTTATACATAATAAATCAATTTTTTTCTGCAATTCTTGATTATATTACAATAATTCTTTATTGATGTTTGTAAAACTCCAAAACCTCTGTCGTTTGGAAGAAATAAATAAAAAAATATGTTATTGTCAATTGATTGAACAATCCTTAACTACATTACTGCAAGCTTAATATATGGTCTTGGGTAGTAACATTCTTTGATATATTTCAGGCAGCAAGACACTATTTTTTACGCAGACCTAGACGCTGCAGTTTCTTCCCATGCATATGAACCATATTGTCTTGAAAATTAAGAAAACGTTCATTAAGAACATACATATTTCAAAGAAGTGAAATAGTTTTTTTTATGATAAAAGCTTGTTTTACATTTTTTTAGCCAGTTCTACATTATTTAAATGTATGCTTTTTTTATGATTTGAGATAGATTTAATCTTCATATTTAAAAATCAATTAGAATGTTGTTTTAAATATGATTTTAGAAATAGTTATTCCACTTAAAAAAAAATGTAATAACATTTTATTGCTAAAATTCTTTTGATTACTTTATCAAAAAAATCGTGCTCTATTAATATATGATTATAAATATAAAAATTAACTCATTTTTTGTCAAAACTAGACTTATATCATTTTATTATAAATAATAAATCACTATGCAAACTAATATATTGCTATTTTTTATTATTGAAAAGTTTTCTTTTTGGTGTGAATTTTTTGTGTCGTTTCGAGTCTAGACATGATTCGCTTTTTTTTTCTTTAGAAAGGTATACTAATCCATGTTGTTGTAACGTTTGATTCGTATAATTCTCCATTTTGTAATTAATGATTTGAAAGCATTAAACTCGAAAGTAAATAATAAAAAGAAAGTGGATAGCGAAAGAGAGCTTTTCGTGAAAGCCAGCCAGTGGATTTATGAATGCCTCGCGGACTTATTAATTCAGCTAATTGAACTATAAATAAGGGACCTTTTCGTACCTGAACCGGCGTCGATATTAACGATGTGATTTATTGAGGGGGTGCTGGATTGGATGTATATCTTGTATATGTAACTGTGTGTTACGAGTTGCATGCAACGTGAGGTGATTAATTATTGAGGGATTGAGCGTCGGGGAATGGTGGGCCAGAAGAAGTGAATTGAATTTATAAAGGATCATGTTAATACTTTATTAAGGGTAAAAGTTTCGCGCTCGCTGCTCGTGCCCTGATCTTCATACCCACCGGAATGGAAACTGAAGTAAAAAGTTGAATGCACGCGTGTGTTCGTCTATGCACGAGTGTACAACTTGTATCTGTGTAGATCTAAGTAGAAAAACAATCGCTATTAAATATGTATTAAATGCGGTGCTTGCTCTTAACGTAATTAACTTCAGGATGAGGCAACTTTACGCTTCTCAAACTTTCCCATGCATATTTATTTCCTGCACACTGGCACCAATGCACACATACATAAAGGGCACATATACCACTTTCGTACTAACTTTACTTCATATTTATTTTCTCTCTAAAGTAGTTAAAATAACTGAAAACATCATCGCGTGTAGTTACGTTCCCGAGATACCAATAAGTTTACTTGTTACATAAAATAGTATTTGTCACACAAACAATTATTTGTCCAACAATTAGGTTGTACATAACAATAATATAAAATCAACTGCATTATTTTTTTTAAAATAAATAAATGTTACATTATTTCACAAAATAACATTAACTCTAAAGGTGTATATATTGCAAGTATATCTAAAGCTGTATACTTAATCATACAGAAACGGGAGTTAATAATAAGTTATACGAAGGTAGTTTCAAAAGTGGTGAAGCGATACATGTAATCCAGTTATTAAACGAAAAATTTTCTGAATTTTTTATATATTTTAATGTTTGTTGTTGTTTACCATCCATTTAAAATAGACGTACCTGAACATGTTTTTAAATTGTAAAAACTATATATTTTTTAAAGGTCTTTTACAACAAAAAATCATATCATAAAATTCATTGTAAATCAATTAAATCAAATCTTCATTTTCAGCTATCCACAGAACGATTTTAAAATTTGAACGTGGACGTACAAGCGTTGAAGATGATCCACTTAGTGGGTGTCCAAAAACTGCAACATCATCAGAAAACATTCATAAAGTATTTGATGAATTACGAGTGAAAGTGCATAAAATAAATGATGCAATAGGCAATAAGTTTTCAATATTTTGCATGTAAAATGAAAAACGTAAAAGCTTTGTGAAAAATGGGTGCCGTATTTGCTAACAATTGATTACAAACAGATAAGAATTTCTGAATCATTTTTGGATCTTTTTAACAAGAATAAAACTGATTTTGTTCGTCGATTTAAAACTATATGAATAAAACTTGTATTTAATACTACACACCAGAGATAAAATAAAAATCTAAACAATTGTTATAAGAAGTCACAAACTTTTTCATCAGCAGAAAAATTTATAGCATCAATTTTTGGTAATGCAAATAACATTTTGAGAATATTACTCAAGCTTCAATTGGATGGATAAATTCGTGAAAAAAATATGTATTTTTCCAAACTGTTATTTTTTCATTCATATTTATAGCATGGCATTTAACATATGCTATAAAGTCTGAAACTTTACAAAACAAATATTAAAAAACTGATGCTTTTCCTGGTAAGAAACCTTTTATTTCATCCGAAACAAATCGATTATCAACTGAACTCAATAATAATCTTCTTTTCTACATTTATTCAAAGTAATTTCTTGACCAATCTCATAATTAATTTGTATGCATATAAGATTCATAAGTTATCTGTTCATAACATTAAGAACACTTTTCAATTTTAAAATTTGTTAACAATTGATTAAAAAAAACAGATGCGAATTTGTGAATCATGTTTAGATCTTTTTAACAAGAATAAAACTGATTTTGTTCATGAATTCAAAACTATATGAATAAAACTTGTATTTAATACTACACACCAAAGAAAAAAGAAAAATCTAAACAATTATTATATTTATAGCAGCAATTTTTGGTAATGCAAAGTAAATTTTGTTAATAGATTATTTTACGAAATGTAAAAGAATATTACACAAGCTTGATGGACCAATCAGATGGACAAATACCTGAAAAAAATATCTGTTTTTCCAAACTGTTATTTTTCCATTCATATTTATAGCATGGCATTTAGCATATGCTATAAAGTCTGAATCTTTACAAAACAAATATTACAAACTGATGCTTTTCCGAGTATGAAACCTTTTAATTCATCCCAAATAAATCGATTATCAACTAACTCAATAATAATCTCAATAATAATATTGAAAGTAATTTCTTCACCAATCTCATACTTTATTTGTATGCATCTCAGTTTCATATGTTATCTGTTCATAGCATTAAAAACACTTTTCATGTTATGTTTCAAATAATTTTAAATTTATCTGTCTTGACTTTATTAAAATACATTACTATTATCAAAATATTACTTAGAACATCAAATACAAAGTAAATGTTCTCAACTGTAGTTATAATCTATCATCCAACTGAAACTTGTAATTTCAGTGTAAATACCAGCTATACATCTTTGTTTTCAGTCAGGTTTGGCTATTTGTTTCATATTTCATTTTAAATGAATATATATTGGTAAGTTATCGGTAGATAAAAAAACGTTGCAAATATTTCTCGGAAAATAGAAATTATTTTGGGAAGTAAATGCTGAAAAATATCATTGTATACATATTTTTAAGTTAAATCATAATATAGTGATGTGTTAATGTTATCATTGTGAAATTGTGCACCAAAGTTTAGAAAGGTGTCAAAATGACAGTCAATATTTGAATTAATTTGTATACTTTCAAAATTAATTTATGTGAAGCACTAAGTTCAATGCATCAGTTTGCATTATTGTTCGAATATGTGCGTCTGATTAAAATCAATATGTGAACATTTACTCAAGACAGTACAGAATCTACAGAACTTGGGACTTGATCAGATTAATTTCCTCGCTTGCCACCAACAGTATAAAACAAAGTTTCCAACAGGTAATATTTGCATAGATAGCAAAGCTCCCGTACTACGACGTGCAATTTTTCTTTATTTTCCTTTAATTAACACTTCAGCGTTTCTAGTAATTTAAAACAACAACTTTATACATAATTATTCCATTATCAAATACAAAATAATTATATATTCAAGATAAAAAAAAATCTTTAGAAGTATTAATTTTTTATAGTTAATATTTAATATTAATAACTATTTTACTACTTTATGAGTTGAAATATAGAATCTAATTTTGAAGATCAGCCAGAAAAATATCAAATAAATATTTTTTTTTAATAAAATTTACTAGAAGAAAAATTTTATTTCACATTTTTTATTATCGAGAAAATTGATAAAAATTTTCATATTAACAAAGTTTAGAATTTTCATTAATTAAGTACAAAATATACATTAAATGGAAGTTATTCAATGTTATATTAAATATATGTCTATACATGTTATATTTTTTATTATCAAGAAAATTGATATAAAAAATTCATATTATCAAAGTTTAGAATTTTCATTAATTAAGTACAAAATATGCATTAAATGAAAGTTATCCAATGTTATATTAAATATATTCATGTCTATACATGTTATATTTTTTATTATCAAGAAAATTGATAAAAAATTTCATATTATCAAAGTTTAGTTTTTTCATTAATTACTTACAAAATATGTATTAAATGGAAGTTATCCAATGTTATATTAAATATATTCATGTAATATTTTTTATTATCCAGTAAGTTAATGAAAATTTTCAAAATAATATAGTTTAAAATTTTCATTTTCATTAAGAAAATATATTGTTGACAGTAAATTACAAATTCACATATTTGGATTTTTTGAAAATTAATTTCGTTTTCTTTGCAGTAAAACTAACGACAATTTTTTTTTATTTTAAATAAACCTTAAAATATACTTATAATAATATACTTATTTTACTTAAAGTTTTTCTTAATATTATTTTACTTATTTGTGACTTTATTCTAAGATTTATATTCAATAATTTCTCATGAAAAATTCCGGAATTTAACAAAAGTCGTAAATGAACATTTTATTTGGACATATCTTCTAGATTAAATAATAAACTCTATCGTTTGACTTTTGTGTAAAATATGTTATTGACAAGATTATTGGAAATTTATGAAGGACCGAAATTCGTAAAGAGAAAAGAAAATTGAGAGATGTGTACCATCTCCAATGGAAATAAATTATGCACACTATAAAGTGAAGAACATTTGTAAAATTGCATTTTATTAAATAAAGTGAACACACGAGATGAGGAAGGAAGCAAAAACAGTAAGATATAAAAATCAATCCGTTTTATGAGCCAATATCGTGCAGATTCTTTCTGGCGAACGAACGCCGAATTGTATATTAATAAATTATGCAATTGAGCCGAAAGTCGGAACGACTTCAGCCAGAAGAAGAAACACTCGACCGAGAAGGTCGCAGCCATTCAATAAGCAGAGAGCAAGGCTACACTTGCAAATTAAATGTTTCTGTTTGTTGTTGACATGTTTAGAGTATTGCCATTCGTTCCGTGCGACTCAATTCCCCGCAACGTTTTTTTTTTCTTCGTTCGTGACCTTCGTCTGAACTTAATTAACTTTAAATTTGGGCGATACCGCGTAGTCTTTTAGCATTTAATTAAGTTACGCAACAAAAATGTTTGGCGACGGCGAATAAAGCAAATGACATTTTGCACACGTCGCGGACGACGCGTTAGACAAAGAAGGATGGAGGCCATACGCGACGTCGGGAGATATGGTTATTTTTAGCCCTGTTGTCGCGAATAAATATTACATTTTCCACTTTGGGTAATTGTTGTTCGCCTGAAATATGTCCCCGTTTTTCAGGCTTCATTTCTTCTCGTGGAAAGCAACCCTTCGTTACTGGATGCTGTGCGCGCCTCCAAGATGCGAACGAGATACAGAATCTAAGGATGGGAGCGACAAAAAAAAATTGCCGAAGCGATATAAAAATACATTATGCGACATCGTAAACCGCAACTTTACTGCAACTTTATTTAAATACATTGCGCAACAACAAACGGAAATAAGAGCGAAAAAAAAATAGAGAGGAAGAGAAGCAGACGGGTTGCGCTCCCAGTACGTATGTACGTATATATCCTTTTCTAAATTGAATAGCGAGTTCAGTTTGCTTTTGGACTTATCGATTTTCCCAAATGCCGTCTGTTTGTGTATGTACTTCGTATGTGGATTGCACATTTAAATAGATTTTTCCATTATGTCTTTCTTAAAGCAAAATATTATGCTATATCTACGTAACTGGCTATCAACTTTGAGTAATAAATGATTTTAACAATAACCACAATCTTCAAGAGATTTTCTTAATATTGTATTACTTCTTTCAATAAATTTTTCCGCGATTGATAAATATAAGAAAAAACTATGTCTTAATTTGATAATACTGCAGATATTACCAAGTTTCATTGGTAAATCCAGTTCTGTATTTAAAATATTTGTTGCTCTCTTAAACGATCTGTAATGACATTTTAGTATTGCTTTATGAATCGTTTCCATTTGAAGATCTTCGTATACTCTCATATTTATGATATTCCAATGAAAATCCAATCATCAAACAACGAACAACGAACGAGATTTTCTTCATATTGTATTACATTTTTTCATAAATTTTGTCGCGACTGACAAATATAACAAAAAACTATGTCATAATTAGAAAATACCGCAGGTTTTACTAAGTTTCATTGGGAATTCCAGTTCTCTAGGTAAAAGATTTGTTGCTCTCTTAAACGACCTGTAATGATATTTTAGTATTGCTTTATGAATTGTTTCCAATGATGAAAATCCAATCATCAACGAACGAACAACGAACGAACAACGAACGAACAACGAACGAACAACGAACGAACAACGAACGAACAACGAACGAACAACGAACGAACAACGAACGAACAACGAACGAACAACGAACGAACAACGAACGAACAACGAACGAACAACGAACGAACAACGAACGAACAACGAACGAACAACGAACGAACAACGAACGAACAACGAACGAACAACGAACGAACAACGAACGAACAACGAACGAACAACGAACGAACAACGAACGAACAACGAACGAACAACGAACGAACAACGAACGAACAACGAACGAACAACGAACGAACAACGAACGAACAACGAACGAACAACGAACGAACAACGAACGAACAACGAACGAACAACGAACGAACAACGAACGAACAACGAACGAACAACGAACGAACGAACAACGAACGAACAACGAACAACGAACGAACAACGAACAACGAACGAACGAACAACGAACGAACAACGAACGAACGAACAACGAACGAACAACGAACAACGAACGAACAACGAACAACGAACAACGAACAACGAACAACGAACGAACAACGAACGAACAACGAACGAACAACGAACGAACAACGAACGAACAACGAACGAACAACGAACGAACAACGAACGAACAACGAACGAACAACGAACGAACAACGAACGAACAACGAACGAACAACGAACGAACAACGAACGAACAACGAACGAACAACGAACGAACAACGAACGAACAACGAACGAACAACGAACGAACAACGAACGAACAACGAACGAACAACGAACGAACAACGAACGAACAACGAACGAACAACGAACGAACAACGAACGAACAACGAACGAACAACGAACGAACAACGAACGAACAACGAACGAACAACGAACGAACAACGAACGAACAACGAACGAACAACGAACGAACAACGAACGAACAACGAACGAACAACGAACGAACAACGAACGAACAACGAACGAACAACGAACGAACAACGAACGAACAACGAACGAACAACGAACGAACAACGAACGAACAACGAACGAACAACGAACGAACAACGAACGAACAACGAACGAACAACGAACGAACAACGAACGAACAACGAACGAACAACGAACGAACAACGAACGAACAACGAACGAACAACGAACGAACAACGAACGAACAACGAACAACGTACAACGAACAACGAACGAACAACGAACGAACAACGAACGAACTAATTCAAGTTAAGTGTAATAAAATTAAGATAATAAGAAAAGGCTATTAACTACAGAAACAAGGAATAATATATATTTAATTGAAATATAAAGAAAATTAATTGTTTTTTTAAGAACTTGTTGAAAAAGTTAAAAAAAAAAACGAAATTCACATATGGATAAATCTTGTTTTACGTGGCTTAAAATGCGTCACAATATCGAACGAGCTTTAAGCAATTAATTAAATTTGATGATAAATACGTGAAAATGCACGTTTTTCTATATCGCAAAATCCACATGGAGGCAAGAAATTAATATATTAGTTTTTATTACATTCTGAAATATAGTAAAATTAACTTCTAAAATATTTGAATAAATAAAATATATTACTAAAATAGAATACATTATTTAAATTTAATAAAAAAAAAGTAACTTTAATTATTTATATAAACCTATGTACATTAAATATATTATTCCTTATAAGCGATGATCCTTTTCTTTAGTCTTTTTGCGTAATCCGTGAGACTGATATCGCGAGCTATCTATTCTTAGTTCTTTTAGTTTGTATTTATTTTTGTTTGTATAAACGTATATCTTCTCGTAGTATGCTCTTGTTTAAACTTTTCCTTTTTATTTTTTCTCCGTCATAATATTATCCTTTAGTATTGTATGTAACTAGTTGTATTAAGTACATTTAAGTTTTTATTTTATTTTTAACATGTATTTTGTAACATTTTGAAAGTATAAATAATGAGTTCTGAACCTGCATCTTCATGTCTACCACATACCCACCCAGGCCACCACCTAAACATTTTTTTTATTGTTTTCTGTGTAATGTGAATACATTGCCATCTTATAGTTCTCCGGGAAATATTAGATTATTTTCCCAATGGTTCGATGATTTTTTTTTCAGTATATTTATGTGTTCCTCCAAGCTCAGTTTATCGTTTATTGTGATGACCAAGAATCGTTCTATATCAACGTAATTTATTTCTATATTTAGTAATTTTTGCGCTTTTTATTGAATTATATAGATTGTTTTCGTTTCATTGATTGTTAATAAATTGTCATATTATTATTAATGCTGAACTATAAACTTCTTTCATCTTTGTGTCCATTAGGTTTCCTGCAATTCAATTTTTGTATGTCGTTTGTGTAGATATTATATAGCACATTTTAGTGATATTTTTAATGAACTTGTATAATACAATTAGTTTTTGAGAAATAATATCTTGAAATTTTATATTTTTTATACAACTTGAAGTGGTATAATTTTATTTACATTTTTTGTTTATTACTGCTTACATCCATTTTTAAAATATATTTAATTACCATGATATAACATAAAATATTTTCAAATAAGACAGTAAAAGGATGACAGAAATCACGGTAAAATAAATGCCGAGGGAATATTAAAGCAGACGAGTAAACAAGCTAAAATACCCTTCAGAGAGTTATGTAAGAAAAAAAAGTGGAATAACGAGCAGAAGAATGCAAGAAATATAATATCTCAAAGATCTGATTTTTGTTGTCTGATGAATAAAAAAAATCTGTAGCAAAATATAAAATGTAAATATAAAAATCTAAAAACAAATATATAATGAAAATGTTTGTAATTTGTGAAAGTGTTTTAACTTAAAATATTTTACAATATGAAAATTATATAATATTAGTAAAATTTATTTTTTCTATAATTTAATTTATTTCAATTAAAATTTAAATATATTAATTACTACGTGCTAGCGAGATGCAAAATAATTTTAATTTCATTTATATAAAATTTCTCTCGAATCACTGCATTACCGGATATAATCCAATAATGCGGATTTCTTTTTTTGCGATATTGCCGTCTCTGTGATGTTTTTGATAGGTATAGAAATAAACGAAATTAATTAATTTTAATTAGACCGTAGTTTAATTAATAATCAATTTATGCATGTATGTCACACAAAAATTGGCGGCAGTTAATAATAGTTCACTTTATCCAATTACGATATAATTAATTAAATGAACTTTATATAAATATATTATTTTAGTTAAATTAAATGTAAATAGATGGATTCATTTCGCTTTGAAATTGCTGCAAAACAATTTAATTATAACCGTTAAGAGTTAAAGATTTTTTTGTGTTTTTTAAATTTTAAATAGTAGTATTCTATAAAATCTATAATATTTTAAATATAATAAAAAAATCGACAAATTTCAGTCAATAATAAAAGATTAATATCGAATTTACATATATTACATTATATAAAAAATATATTAGATAAGTACAAATATATTTTCGAATTCTAATAAGAGCAATAAAATTAGTTGAATTATTTTTTATATTATATTAAAATAAAATTCATCTATCCATATATCTATCCAAATTATTAATATAGTTCACTCAGAAAGACTGAGATTCTTTTATAATAAATTATTATTTGTTAGTCCACCAAATTTGGTTTATAAATAGAAGAAATATTAAGATTTTTTTTATAATCAAATAATTTTTTGAATGTGAAAATATTTAGAATAAATTACCGAAAATTTACAAAACAAAAAAATAATATATGAAGTGTAATAATATTTTTTTGCGAATAATAACAATTTTATTAATTTAAAAAAAATGTGTATTGCAAAGTTTTTTAAATAATTTTGATGCACAGGTAGACTATAAAGCAATCAATCTTTCATATCTTTATATTAAGCTGAGGTTATGAGTATAAAAGTTATTAAGATTTTTATTAATATTTAAAATATTTAAATTTAATTGAATGAGAAAATCTATACAAGAAATTAACGATATTATTTAACGGAATGATTAATAAATATTGTTATTATTAGAATTTCTAAAATAGATGTTTGTTCAAATATGATTTATAAATAGTTATTGCAGCTTTATTTATGTTATTAAAAAGTTAAGCCATATTTTCTCCACAAATAAAATATATTTTAATTCTCATCTTTTGATCCGAAATTAAAACAACAAAATCAAGTCCATCATTATAAAAAATACAAAAATGTTTTTATACTTTTTTTATTAACCACGTCCACTGTCTCCACATAGCCTCTACAGATGATAATATCCTACAATTGCACTGGGTTGAGCCTGGCAAGGAATGTAAGTGTGTTTGAGGGATATTTCCGCAACCAGTTGAACATGTAGGCTTGTAACTCGATGACTTGTTTATTTATGTTTGTTTTGGATTTTTTTTTGCAAAGAAAAGTAGTTGGAATCGAAGTTAACGCCTGTATTTTTAATGATACGAGTTTTAGAGGCAGGATTACAAGCTCCTGTATTATTGCCAACCCATATTGTGAGATGGGCCTGTACGAGACAATGTCCTGATCTGAAGCTGTTTTAACGGTCTTGAACGAATGAAAATAAATTTTCCGTTTTTATGAGCTCTGTGCTTATGCCATATTTGTAATTCATCGATCTCATCTCATTTTATATAGGAAAAAAAAAAGATCTGTATCTCACCATCATGATCTTTGTTAGATATTTCTTCGGCAATTTTGTTGTGTCTTGCACCTTTGTGTGAAAAAATCCAGCATAGTTTAATCTGTGAACCCCTCTGTGCAAGATCCTTGCAACATGCTCATATATTAACATTCAGCGTTTAAGGTCTATTTTTAGAATAAGATCTATTACAAAGCTTCTGACAAAAATATTAAGAGTATAGACCAGTCAGTCAATTTATATAAAATGATACTTAAGTGAGTATTATAATTTTGCTTAAATTTAAAATAAAACTGTCATATAAGTCGTGTATTTTTATAAAGGTGCAAGTTAATTTTCTAAAATAATGTTTTTTTGTGGTGACATGTATTTAAACTTTTGAAATATTTAATTCCTTAAGAGCATTTTATATCTAAAAATGTTTTTAAATTACTTTTTCTTTCTTTTTTTACTACAAAACATGTTCATTGCAAATATATTCATTTCAATGAACATGTTTTGTTTTAGTTACGATTTAGCCGAGGTATAAAAGATGTGTACAAAGGAAATGTTTATAAAATGTTTTGGTTAAATGCAATTCCAAGATATTAAAATCTGCAGTAGATTTTATAAGCAAAATTGTATGGATCATTTCAGTAAGAAGTCTTCTGGCATATCTTCAACCAATTATTTTCCCTGAATATTTTTTATTCTTTTAAAAATAACAATTTTCAAGTTTTTCGTTAAAATAAAAGAAAATACAATTGACCTTTTCAGCATTTGAATTTTATTATATTTTTATTATCCTTTATTGTTGTAATAAATATCATTACTATTTTTATTAACAAAAAATATTATATCTAACAACAAAAACTACTACTACTACTAATTTATTACATTTTATGTATTTAAACTTTTAATCCGATTATAATGAATATTATTTTGAATTACTCTAATATTTTATGGTAAAAATTAACTACCTATATTCCTTGAAATTTATTTATAATCTCGATTTTCTTAAAAATGATCTTCCACCACTATCAACATAAACGGCTCATATGTAGAAACTATTCTGTGAAATTAATTAAATAAAATCTTTTTTTTATCTAATAGTATTCTTTTATATTATATGTTTGTATTAGTATAGATTTTTAAAATATATTCAGTTATTTCCATTTAGGTAACTATTCTATAAAATTAATTAAATGAAACCGATGAATTCTAAATATATTTAAAAATAAGATATAAAATTACTATGTTTTTATCTACTAGTATTCTTTTATATTATATTTTTGTACTAGTAAAGATTTTTAAAATATGTTTAGGTGTTCCAATTTAAGAAACCATTATGTGAAATTAATTAAATGAAAACGATGTATTTTAAATGTATTTAAAATTAGATGTAAAATTACTATGTTTTTATTTAATAGTGTTGTTTTATATTATATTTTTATAGTAGTATAGATTTTTAAAATATGTTCAGGTGTTCCAATTTAGGAAACCATTCTGTGAAATTTATTAAAAAAAAGTTGTAAAATTACTATGTTGTTATCTAATAGTATTTTTTTTTTTAAATATTATTGTGCTAGTATAGATTTTTAAAATATGTTCAGGTGTTCCAATTTAGGTAACGCTATGTGAGTGAGTTATTGGTGTCTTAGAAAGAAAATCCTTGATGGATGGTGATATCCTGTAATGGGTTTAATTGGTATTATAGAAGTCACATGCATCTTCGCTGTGCACTAAATTAAGTTGGAGCACACTGAATGGGAGCGATGAAGGATATCCAGGCGTGTTTCCATACTTTCCACCCCGACCCGCATATCATGCACAATACGTGCTTTGTGCAATTACCGAATGCAGAAAGTTCGTACGAGTGCTGCACGTGTGTTGTCGTGCTCAACATCGACTGGATATGATTGTCCAGGACGATGCGCGTTCGCAAACAATTCAATGACAGGATAATCAAGTCACGAGCATATTGATTAATGATTACCTCATTTATAATGCTTTCTCCTATATATCGGGAGCAAATCGATTTCGCACCCCCAAAAACCGCCCATCAACTAATTATAAACAGACTCGAGACTCCGGAAGGAAACCGGAACAATAAATCTTCGATCCGAAAACCGCATTTTCCTTTCTTCTTTAATTAATGAATAAATTTCACATGCCAAAATTGTGTTTTACCAACACGAGCAGATGATACAAACATACAAGCGTCCAACATTGAAAATACAATCTCTTCAATCCTCATATATATTTATTTATCTTCAACACATCCAATCCATCATACGTACCTTTATCTATTTGTGGCTGTAATTGATTGATTTCGGATGAAATGAGCGAAAATCCCAGTACACCCAACGCTGTAAATCGCAAATATTTTTCGCAGGTAAAATTGGACGTCTCTGCAGCATCCCTAAAACAGAGTTTAAAATATGTGTGTAAGGCGCCACGAACAAGCAGAGCTCAGCAAGTGTCTCCCAATGGTGCTGCGCGATCCATCACTTCTGAAGGAAAAACCTGGAGAGCGTATGATTAACTGCACACAAAACTTATATCAGACTTTAAATATTACCATTATGCTGAGAAATAAAAGGAAATTCATTTATATTTATAAAGATAAATGAAGAACACATAAATCTTCCAAGGCGAGGCATATTTCATGCATAAGAATTAAGAAAATGCCACGTTTTCGTCTTTACTTAAATAGATTTTACACAATTATTGGAACATAGTTTCTTCTTTGATTCAATGGGAATTATATGAACATTCCGTCCACGTTCCATTCTTATCGACATGGCTGCAACTAAAGTGCATCCACCCTTGTTTTTACTACCGATTGGATATTCTATTCTGTATAAATTTTCTATAATCTTATGTTCTTCCCTTTGATATTACAATCGTTTTTTTATTTATTGATGCAGCAATACTTCTCATAATAATCAGTTCCGCCAGACTGTTTGAAATCAAACTAATCGAGGACTTTAACAGAGATTTGACTGTATAATAAAAAAAAATATTCAAGATAATTCTAAAATCATTATTATTAGAATAAAATCAACTTTTATTATTTAAAATTGATTAATAATTGGAGTATAAAAGTATAATATTAGTAAAATAATAAGAAAATTTATTTAAAATTAAATAAATCATTTAAATAATTTTAAAAAAATGTTGCATTCCCGAAAATATTATTGAACATTTACTATTTTTTTTATGAAACACAATTTTAATAATAATAATACATAATATAGACCGCAGTCTTCCCGATCATATATAAATTAAAAATAATATTATGTAATTAAAAATATAAATAATATGACAATAATATGAAAATAAAGAGAACCATAGAAATTGGAAATATTTTAAAATAGTGAAAGTGGAAACTTTACCACTGCATGATTCTTAAGTGTAGAATTACTAAAAAGGTATAACGAGTCTCGATTAGAATTATACTTGATAAAAATTATTGAGGAGTAGTCTATTAGTAGCCTACAAACCATTTTATAAATCATAATCAATTTTCGGATTTCATCATGAACTTAATTTTCTTGGTGAATACATTATAATTTAGTGTAAGGTCAATTATGACACCTAGATATTTAATGTATCTAGAAGAACTAATGGAAATATCGTTTACGCTCACTACAGGTTCCCATCCGGTGAAGCTTAGACTTTAAAGAGTTGACACACATATGCCAGATTCTGCAACTGATCCAAAAATGAACTAAAGGGAGTTAACTGAGGATTTCAAATATAATGACTGAGACCTTAAGACTGTATTATTTACGTATTTTAGTATATAGAGGTGGACATCGAAATCGTATGATTTATTATCAGAAAACCAGAATCCATTTCTATATAAACTCTAGTACGAAGGTAGTTATTATTGATGAAATTATTGATAATTTGAATAAGATAATCTAGAAAAGTTTGAATATTACACTTTTATGCTACACTATGTTTCTGAGGAATATAGCAGAAAAAATAACTCCAATTAGGTATAGTTTTGTTCTTCTAATTTTTGCTTTAGTTTACATATAACCGGTTGTTGTGATAGTTGGATAATATTTATTCGGAAAAGCATGGTCAGACTTAGACTTGGGCATGTACTTCGAACCATGAAGAAATAAAGGGTTCTTTAAATAAAAATGAAAAATATTAACGATGTGTGTCTATTTCTGCATGCACGTGCAAAACCAGTTGACGCCGCAGAATTCTTTCCAAGCAGCAGACTTTCCATCTATAAATATATCCTCTTGTATAAATGGAGATGCACTTCCAAAAAAATGTATATTATACCAGTTATTGACGATTTCTCTAAAGAAGTGTGGATCAAAGTCAGTATCCACGGAAGGATTGAATGCTCTCTCAAAGTATGAATCAAACGTTTTTGCTATTGATGAATTAGTCTTGCAAATTAAATGAGTCTATCAATGGAAAAACCATCATTTTTCTATTGTATTTGGAGACACGTTTCACCTACATTCAGTATCACTTTCTATCTATTTTATTTAATGTGTGACATACTACTCGTTATAAATTGTTTAAAAAATTGTTAAATTGAAATACAAAATATGTCTCACATAATGTTAAATTATAATTTTAATTGAAACACAAATTATTTATATTATATTTTTATTTATTTACATTTGGATTTTTCATCTAAATATAAAAAAAAATAAATAAAATACAATACAATTTATGTTTGTATTTTTAACAAATACTGTTAAAATATGTCTTACTTAATTTTATGTCAATATGTCAATTATTGAATTGAAACACAAATTATTTATATTATATTTTTTCAAATTTTTTAAGTGGATTTTCCATATAAATATAAAAAATAAATCAAATATAATATATTTGGAATTTATGTTTGTATTTTTGATAAATACTGTTAAAATATGTCTCACTTAATGTTAAATTATTGTTGTTGAATTGAAACACAAATTATTTGTAATAATTTTTGTAATTTATGTTCGTATTTTTAATATATATATATATAAATACTGTTAAAATATGTCTCACTTAATGTTAAATTGCTGGAAAATGTGTCCTAATTGAAATGACAAATTCAAATATGTATTCATTAGCAACTTGCCAGTAGAGTGAGGCCTTTTCCATCACATCGGTTGATTGCTCATCCATTCATCCATACATTCAGTTTATCAAACGCCAACACATTAGGTTTAAACAAACCTAAAAAGCATCCACATTTACACTAATCATTATTAAATTTTCTAAATTATATGCATTTTCTCAATTCGAAATTAAATAATGAGTTAATTCTCATATATTAGTAAAAAAACAAATTTTAGTATTTAATGAATAAATTTTAATTTTCATTATACATTTATTTTAAACGTTTAATCAATAATGTAAAAATGAGAAAAAAAGATAGTACAAATACAAAATAAATTAATAATTTCTAATTTGAAGATATGATATTCTCATTCCAAACCACTAAAAACCAACATGAAAAGACATCCAATCATTCCTGAAATATCCATCCATTGTAAAACCTCCATATAAAACACTAATTCCTTACAATCCATTATTATAGTTTCCCTCTTCTTTCCAGGTACAATTCTAAAAAATCTTCTCAGTATCTAAATGTTCTGCAAATCGCAGTTTCAAAGAAATACAAAACCAAATTTGTTCCTCTCCTGGATAGATACGTCTAGTTTTTCGATAAATTATTTTTCAAAGAAATCAATAACTCTTTGTTCTGCAAATTTTTATTATTGTAAATATTGAATCTTTTGTAAGATTACAATTAGTCTGTATGGGCGGAAATATTGCGGTTGAAAACTAATTATATTCCCTTTATTTTTATTATATATTTTTTGGAAATAATTTTTATTTGCTTATTATTATATGGTATTTGTTTATTTTAAATTTCTATTAGTTTTGTATAATTAATATTAATTGTTATTAATGTTGCTTCTTTATGCTGTATTTGCATTTGGGTTAATAAATAATATTTGTTTTAAATAATCTAAAAATAAGTATAGAAAATTATAAAATACGATGTTACAGTTAAAAGTAAGTTCAAAATTAATACTATAAATTTAAGACGGTGACTTTAATTAACATCAATTCATCAATTATTAATAGCTTCAAGTTTAGTTTTCATTACTAGTTCGGAAGAAAAAGTGAAATATTATACTTTGTTTTATTTCTGAGCAATAAATGTTTTATCATGAAACAAATATATTGCTACCAAAGTAAGATCGATTATAAAAGTTTTGGAAGTGGATGAATATATTAGTAATAAATCTCTATAATGCTAGTTATGTATATTATATTACAGAAAATATTTGGAACAATATTATTTTTTTATTATAATTTGGTTTTTACTATAAAATAATATAAAATGTTATTCATATTATCAATTACTTCTGGATTTATATTTCAGATTTATTCTGGTCAATAAATTAGAGTTTATTCTATTTTTTTCTTAAATAAGTAAATTCAAATACTAAACAAAAAAAAAACTTGAATAGAAAAAGCAACTTTAAAAATTAATAAATATTACAAGAAAAATACAAATATGAATAAAAAGTAACATAAATAAGATAAACAATTCTAATAGACTATTGACTTAAGTGTACATTATAACATAATATTAAAATTTGTAGTTTTTACTTTAAAAATTTAATATTAAGATTATATAAAATCAACAAATAATTAAACTTAATTTAAAATATGTTTTTTAATTTACTATTAGTATTTCTTTCGTTCCGGGTTTATATTTCAGTTTTATTCTGGTCAATAAATTACAGTGTATTATAATAATTTATTAAATAAGTTTCATCAAAAGTAAATTATAAATCTGAAAAGAAATGCATAATATTACCTGAAAAATACAAATGTATATTATACAAAGAAACATAAATATTACATAAATTAGAAAAATAAAAGAAACTACTACAAAAACGTCTGGAATAAGTTTAAGTCATTTATTTCTTGTTGCATCAGATATAAGATTGAAAAGTAATACCTTAAAAGTGAAGGTAATAATTACACATTGAATCATAGTATTAATAAATGTGAAAGATTTTGCTTTGAAAAAATTTCTACAATATTTCTACATATATACCACCATATATACATCCAAATAGTATCTAAAGATTGTTATAAATATTATAATATATTTAATTAAAAACAATTTAAACAAACACAATAAAAAATAAAATAAAATTTAACTTCTGCTGCAAATATTTATTGTGATATAATTATAATAATTGAAAATAAGTTAATAATTAATTGAATCTAGGAATAAATATTTGTTAAAAAAATATAGCTATAGCTCCAATAATATGTAAATATCAATGTCAAAAATTATATCCCCAAGAAAAATAAATTAAATATGAATTTTTATAAAAAAAATAGACACAAAATAATTAATTAAATACAAAATAATCACTAAAAATAAAATACAAATACAAAAAAAATGGAACAAAAAGGCCATTTTTTAAACATACTTATATAAAAACAATAATAGTTTTTATATGAGTATGTTTAAATTTATTATATGAAAATACAGACAATACGATATGAAAATAAATTGAAAATTAAAAAAAAATAAACGCAGCTATTTTAATAAGATAAATAATTACAGGGATATCAGGTATTGGAATATGATATATGATTTCGACGAACAAAAAAATTTGAAGAGGAAAGAAATATTACAATTTTTGGAAATTAATTTAATGGATAGTGAGACGTATTTATCCACAAGAGGAACAATGGGAGTCGGTTATTAATACGTTGAATTTTAATGAGGATCCAAAGATCAAGATATGAAGATGTTTTTAGTTCTAATTGTTAGATATTGGGAAAGAATAGGGAAATAATAACCATGGATTGAACGCCAAATTTATTTGTATACTGAGATTTTACAATTTCTTACCTACAGAATATCAGGGATCATAGCAGAATTTTTTGGATTTTAGTTGTTTGGAATGTGAATTGAGTTTTAGACTCGAATCCAGAAATATTCCTAGGTATTTTATAAGGGGCGATGAGAATATAGAATAATTATCTGCGATAACATAAGGTCATTAAGGTAAACATAATTTAAATAATTTACGTGAAAAAAATATTTAACGATATAACCTACTTAATAATATAATTTAGATTCAATTTTGAAATATAATTGTATTTTTTTATTACATGTTTATTTTTTTTTATGTTTTAATTCATTACTCGAAAACTAATATTTTTTTAATTTATAATAAATATAGATTTTGAAAATAAAATTACTTATCATTTAGTTTCGTATAATTAACTTAATACATGTAATATGCTTTGAAGAAATTAACGAAAAAAACTTAATTATATAAATTGAGAAAAAAATTGTGAATGCTGAAGAAAAATCGGTTTCGTCTAGTTATTAAAATTCTTTGTCTTTTACTAAACCATATTTTATATTAAACTGAATTTATTAGTAGAAAAGCAATAGTTTTAGTAATTTCTATTTAAAATATGAAATTAATTTAAATAAAGCCATGTGCAATAAATAATATGCATTATACATTTTATAAGTATTTCAATTAAATTCTTATAAAAGCAGAAAGAAATTTTAATTGAAATAAGATGCTTCATTATTTTACAAATGTAAAAATTATTCAAATTAAGCTTTGAGTGCATCGTAGAAAAATCGTTTCCGACACTTCGGTATCTATTAAAGTGAATATATATATATATATATATATATATGAAGCTTGTAGCGGAAACGAACGATTCAAGTACATGCATATTAAAGTGCAGCGGGGAATTTTGGACCCGGCGAACTTTTAATAGGTTTCGTATGATAATAAGCGTTGATAGGGGAGATGGAGACCAACGGAATTATTACATCCAACACACACAATGTGTGTCGTAAGTGAACCTCCGCAATTGCCGCCAAGAGAATTATCCTACCCCTACGAATATTAATTAAAAATAAATGGGTAGACCCGGCGCCTTCGCTGACATCTCAGGTATTAATTACTAAATAACAATAAAGAAAAAGAAACTGAACGACGTGGCGCGGCTTATTGCAGGCATAACATTGATTTTACTAAAGCAATGTTTATTATCGGGGTGAAACTGCTCGATGCGGGAGAATGGAATGGGATGGGTCGACGGTGGAGATGGAGGTTGAGGCGCCGGGTTTGTACAATAAAAATGTTGAAAACAAATTTAAGTGGAAATTAGCGAAAGATGGAGAAGACTGTGCAAAGGAAAGGGAACATAATTGGAAATAAATTGGAAGCGAAAGAAGTTTTTCGCAAATATTCGTCTTTTTAAAATTAAAACACTGGGTGTTCAAATAATGGCCCCGGCTCGGCTAATTACACCGAGCGTGGATTGTAATCGATCGATACATTCAGTTCACAATATTGGATTAAGTTCATTATTTTTTACCTAAAAAAAATTTGCTATATACATTTTTATAATGAATATTCTCTTTTATTAATGCATCATTGCTAATAATAAATATAATTTATTAGTAAAAGTTATATATAAATAAGTTTGAATTCCAGCAAAAATATAATTAATAAACCCTGAAAATAAGGATTATTCTATCATTAAATAAAGAACAAAAAATAGTTTCAGGAAATCCATTGGTATAGAGAAGGAAAACCATAATAAAGGATTGGACAGCAAATGGACTTATAGATAGGAGTTTGACATTGGATAGATATATAAAATCTAAGGAAGGTCAGGAAACATGATGAGATCTGGATCTGATTTTGTACTTTAGTTGTAAAGAATGGGAATTGATGTTTAGTTTTGGATCAAAAGAAATCCTAGGTATTTTATATACGGCGATGGATAAATGGGACAGTTTCCACAGGTAACATGAAGAGACGTCTCACAATGTTGAATCAAGAAAGCGACGAGGAAAAGAGGTTTTATAAGTTGTATATCGAGGATTGGAAAGTATTGAGATTATAAATATTGTGAAATAATTAAAATATATAAGAACGGAACGAGAGGTGAGCCTTGCGGGACATTCTGAAGTGGGGAAAAGAATCTGGAAAAAGAACTAAATCTTTTATACGATATTAAAATATTTCATATACAGTAGAATCACGTATAAAGAGTACTTCCCTTAACAAGCAAAATAAACGGTATCAAAAATGACTCGTTTAACGAGCGACGTTTTTGCATAACAAGTGACGAGAAAAAAGTCCCGGATTCTGCGTCTTCTATATCATTTATGAACTATCTATGAACTATCTATGAACTATCTATGAACTATCTATGAACTATCTATGAACTATCTATGAACTATCTATGAACTATCTATGAACTATCTATGAACTATCTATGAACTATCTATGAACTATCTATGAACTATCTATGAACTATCTATGAACTATCTATGAACTATCTATGAACTATCTATGAACTATCTATGAACTATCTATGAACTATCTATGAACTATCTATGAACTATCTATGAACTATCTATGAACTATCTATGAACTATCTATGACCTATCTATGACCTATCTATGAACTATCTATGAACTATCCATGAACTATCTATGAACTATCTATGAACTATCCATGAATTATCCATGAACTATCTATGAACTATCCATGAACTATCTATGAACTATCTATGAACTATCTATGAACTATCCATGAACTATCCATGAAGTATCTATGAACTATCTATGAACTATCTATGAATTATCCATGAACTATCTATGAACTATCCATGAACTATCTATGAACTATCTATGAACTATCTATGAACTATCTATGAACTATCTATGAACTATCTATGAACAATCTATGAACTATCTATGAACTATCTATGAACTATCTATGAACTATCCATGAACTATCAATGAACTACTTATGAACTAGTTATAAACTATTTATGAACTATTTATGGACTATATATGGATTATATATGAACTATATATGGACTATATATTATTTTTCTTATTTTTTTTATTACCATTGCATAAGCTTACCGTCAAAATATATTCTGATATGTACAAAAATATTTAATTTATCGTAAATTTCATACGTATCCATGTTCAGTCCCAGTTAAAAAAAAAAAAAAAATGCTGCAAAAGACGAAAGATTTCCTGGTTTCGATGTTTTTATATAAAATTCTTATTTGGTTTCGTTAATTTGTAGGAAAGTTTTAAATATCGTTGGATGTAGTTTAAAAGTGGGTTAACTCAGCTGCACGTTTTTCGTGTCATCCTTGTAGTTGATGCAGCAAAATCCGCTAGGCACAGTTCGCTCTTTTCAAGTTTTCGTAAGTAATCTTGGGACTAATTATTATTTTATACTTGTACCCGCATCACTTTGAACTCAATATAAATTTCCACAAACAGCTGAGAACCTATTTATTTGCATAAGAAACATTGCATTTTATTACTATCACAAATTAGTGTTTTTTCTACTACATCTTATTTATTAGTTTATATTAAGGATTTTATAATATTTTATTCAATTTAATTCTAAAATTATTTAAAATAGTATATTTTAAATTAGGTTTTGATAACTTTCCGCAAGATATTTTATTTACAAAAGTAAGAAAATACATATTTATTAGTTACAAAAGCGCTATTGACCGAATAGCTCGTTTTACCGTCCAATATGATTATTGAAATTACCGATAAATTAAGAAAAGGGATACCAGTAATATTTTTAATGTTTGAAATATAGGTGCAGCTGATTTTACAAAACGTAGCTAATTTTACTCATAAGTTTATTATTGACAATTTGTCTGCACAAAATACTACTCGAAGCAGAAATTTAAAATAAGAATTAATTTTACATGACTTACATTTTTGAGAATTTAGGAATATGCAGTAAGAAAATGATTATTAATTATTTTATTTGGATTATTCTGCAATTATAATTAAAACTAATGTAAAACTCTCATTGTTCGATTAAAAATGAAGAGCTGAAAAAAACTGAAGAATTTCCAGCGGAAATTTAAAATATAAAAATATGATAACATTGATTTCTGCCAATGAAAACCCTGAGTATAATAACAAAAACAGCTTTTTCTTCTACATCGGCAATATCTAGTTTTTACTTCAAATATTAACTTTTATTTGTAAAAAAAAAATAGGAAATTTTGGATGCACAATGAAATATTCTTTTCTACATAATTTAATTAAATAATTGAAATATTATTGTGGATAAGTTTACATATCTGATATATTCATAAAATAAGGTACTAAAGTTGAAAAAGCTTGGATAAGTCTATATATTATTAATAATATATATTATTATATCATTTATAAATCTACTAACATTACATAAAATTATAAAAATTGATGAAAATAAAAAAATATTTGCCATTTCTATGTATAGAAATAATAGATTATGTTTATTAGTAATTATATTGTCATTTGATACTTTGTTGAATCAAATAATGACTATATGTATTAAATTACATTTGTCGTACATAATTCTGGATAAAGGTATTTTTTTTTTCTTATTCGGTAAGTATGGATTTTGTTCATTTCAGCTTCAGAATTTATATTATATTTCATGATATTTCTTACTTTCACCCTTGTTTTCCTACATTAACTTATGTTATTTTTATAGACAAATTAAGAGCTATTGACCGCAATCTTTCCACCTCTTGAATATTATTTTAATAATTATATTTTTCTGGTTTTATATTTTTTTGCATTTAGAAAAAAATATTATACTTTCAATCTATTTTATCTTCAGACTTCATTATTTAAAAAATTTTATGTTCGAAAAATTTTTACGTCCTTTATATTTTTATTATATATGCATGTTCCTTTTTATAATTCCTTATTTTATTTTTTTTTATTATTTCCTGAAATTAATTATTTTAAATGCATCTTTTACCAATAACATTAATTCTTTTTATTTATTTTTTTTTTCACAAAAAATTAATTATATTAATGTTTAAAATGAAAATATTTTTTGTGACATGTTTATAAAAATATGTTTAAACAATTATATTCTTAATATTCTATTTATATGTATGAAATAAAAAAATATATGACTTATTCTAAGTAGACTATAAATCATTCCGCCCTTTAATTTATAATAATGAATGTTTTATGGAATTTATTATCGTGATATGTTTATAGGTAGTATTAATAAAACGTTGAGTGTGCTTTACGAGGAGAGGCAAAGTTTTAAAATGAAAATTTCTTGTCGTAGGCAGTTTCCGGACGTCAAAGCGGTAGCTTGTTGCTCGTTCGGAACCGGCTGTAGTCAGGAAGACGTCTTGCGGCATTGTTACTTCCTGTCACGCACCACTCTCCCTCCTCTTCGTCCTGTCAACCGTCGAGACTTTCAACCCCTCGTAGAAGTGATAGACCTATACGTGCCCTCTTATACCCGTAACCGGCTTATATACTTGTGCCCACACATCCTCGAATTTGTTCGCGGCAACCGAAGACCTTTGTCAGCTCGGATTATATGAAACACAAGATGCAATAAACAGAAACGTACACATTTTGATTTGTACGACCTCCGAACTGAACGCGACAATGCATAACAAAACTGTAGAAGGTTGAAAAAAATAACGGAGCAAACGGAAAAAAAAGTGAAGCGTGTAAGGAAGAAAGGAAGAACAGACAGACGCACTTATTGAATGCCGCGGTGGAAAAGTGGAAAGGAATCAATACGGGAATTATGGAAATGCGGAGCACGTTTCGGTGCTATGCACATACTTTGGGGCGGAATATTTTTTGCCACTCATCAAATTATACCGAAACGAAAATATATTTTCCCTACATCAACCAAAAAAAAATGTATGAAGACCTGTTTTCCATTCATTCGAAGACGGCAAAAACCCATTTATAATGAACATTTTACCAATATTCATGTATTACATTTATCTAATCATGTTGCGGTCGTACTTTATCATACTACATAAATTCTATGTAGTTAACTAATGATATAACAAGAATAATAATAAAAAAGTGAAGGTTATCAGACAGCTAAATTGGTAAGGTTATCGAAAAATATATGAGTATATACTGAACTTATTCTAATAGAATATAAAGCTTTTCCACATTTATTTAGAGATTACATTGAAACGCAATAAAAAAAAGTTTATTTTTCATTTTCACAAAATTTACTTTATAGTATCAGTTTTCTATAATTACAGAATATTTTAGAATGATCTACATCAGAGTTTGACAGCCTTTTTGGAGCAGAGTCTTTTAAAAGATATTTCCTAGTTTTTTTTTTGAGAGGAGAGGAAACCTTGCATAGGGCGATGTGGACTTGTGGTACTGTGGTATTCTTACCCACTAAAACCTTTTATTGTAATTGTACTGCATTTCTGATTTCCCTTTTAATAATTTACTGAATTGCAGTATAATTTTTATCGATTTTTTCGTTGACTCCCTTCAGCCTACGTTCGTCTTCTTCCTTAACACACATATTTCACTATAACATTCCAGTTTTCTACACTCTTCAATATTTCAGCAACTAAGTTTTCTGGTTCAAGCGATACCCCAATGTCAACCTCCGCCTCTATTGAAGAAAGTCTATGGAGCAATTGATGCTTTAAACTGGGAACCTCAATTTATAATCAAAAGATTATTATTTACGTCTCCAGAACCACGGATCGCTTTCCTCATATTTATAACATTTATATTATAACTATTTCATAATATGAAATAAACATTATACCTATTTTCATTATTGCCCATGCTAGCTATATATTTTTGCAACCTGTCTGATAATTTATAGATTCCAAAAATGTTTTTGCTATCTTAAGGCACAGCCATTTTCGTAAGAATTGAAGCACTGCTCAGCAAGTGCGTGTTCAATCGATGCAAATGCCTCAATCGTTTTCTTGACCAGTTTTGCTGTATGTACTGGTGCATTACTATGAGACAAAATTATCTAACGATAGCACACATTCTCTTGCAAGCAGCTAGTGCAGTTTGCTCAATTTCAGACCTCTTTATCCATATAATGTTTCTTCCAAGAGAGTTGTCTGTCCAAATGCATGCCTAGACATTTTATATGGTCCTCCTATAGTAGTACTTCTTTGTTTAAAGCTACTGGTGGACACGTAACATTATCAAGGTAATTTCAGTCTGATTTAATTTTCTTTGCAAGTTTTACAATGCAACACATGGATTACTATCAGAGAATATTAAATCTGTATCACTGCGAATGTATCAACAATTATTTTATTAGGTGTTGGGAGATCTATAGTGAAAATCTGATAAAGACTAGGTGCGAGTACACCAGCTTGTGATAACCCAGTTTTTTCAATTATATCCGGAACAATCTACTCAATAGATAAGATTTTTTAATTTGAAAGAAAGTGTCTAGAAAAAAGTAGATTATCATTCTAAATATGTAACCAAATAATTAATTGCATTTTATTAAGTTTCAGAAAGTTGATTATATAAATCATAATTGTAATATTATTAAATAGAAATGTGAATTGAAAAGTTTTCCTAATATAATAAATATACTGTATGCACATAAGTCAATAGATATTGTTGTACGTTCATATGAATGTGTTCTACAACAAAATGGCTCAAACAATCATGTATTTGCAATATTTTTAAGTTTTATATATTTTATATAATAGAGTTTTCATTAAGAAGTCAACTAGACAAGTATTGATCTTATAGATTATTAACTAAAACCATATTCTTCTCATCACCCTCCAAATAAGATTAACTTATATTATACAAAAATCTATGCATTTCAAAAAAGGGATAAATGGGGAATGACAATGAGTTTTGAATACGTGCATGTACAAGTTGAGTTTTATGATCTACCCAAATATTTACGACGGTTGTCTGTTGATAAAATATTAACATTCTGTGAATTATTCCACAAGCTATTCAAAATAATCCATTTGTATATTTAATGTACCATATGGATTTTAATAATTAAGAAGATTGTTGTAGGCCTATTATCTGATTCTGATCATATTCTTTCTTAATATTTTATACTACTATTTATTTCAGTTGATGATATTCAGAAAAGTTGAAAGCGATGGAATAAAAAAATATTCAAAAATATACGAATGTTTTAAGCATTATCTCAGTCGGATTTTAAATCAGACTTGTAGTAGTTCTGTATGAGAATTTGATAAATGCGACCGTGATCCTAGACAACTTTTTTAACATCCGGTTTTTTATCGGGCGCGTATATCGCCGAGAACATACATTTCTGTATATGAAAAAGTGTCTCGAGTTCAAGGACTCGCTTTATGCTGAGTTTTTTTTCGCTTGGATGAGACAGGGACCTAAACAAGTGGAGTGTCTTTTTACCTCATTTATTTATTTTTTTTATAAATCCGTTTTTAAAGTATGGATTTTTATAAAAAAAAATATGCTTTCAATCTTTTAACGTACCTTTATATAATTAAATTAATTACAGTATCTATTAATATAGTAATTATTAAAAATTGAGGGTTTGGGTTTTATTAAAATACATAAATAATTTATATTTACAACTTCAACTGAAAATAATTTATTACATTAAATAAATTATAATACAAACTAAATTAGGTGGACGCCCTTTGCGGAATTAAAACTGGTGTTCCCGGAAAATGTAGTTTCCCTGGAGTATTGAATCTATATATTTTAGTAGTAGCTTTTCGAAAACTTTGGGTATAATTCGCAGTGGACTGATTGATCTGACTTATGTTATTTATTCTGGTAGTTTTCTGGGTTTTGGAATTACTATGAGTTGAGCTATTTTTCATTGAAAGGTATATATGATATGATAACGTTAAATAGTATCGTTATAATTTTAATCAGTCTTGGTGGTAGTTCTAAAAGTACTTTTCAGTGATTACCTCCTATCTTGGTGTTTTCCTCGATTTTATATTTTCAGTATCATTAATTAAACTTTGATGCAAATGAAGGTTTGATCCGGTGGAAAAAGCTGAAAAACTGTGTTTCAAATTTTAAAATTTCACCGATAAATTGTTCCGGATAAAGTTGCTTCAACCTATTTCAAATTGGATTTGGAGTACTACTAAGAAATGCACTAGGACCTATCTTAGATCAGATCTCTCATCACTTAATACTATATTCAAAGATGATATATTTCACAAATTTACTTAGTATTCTTTTTATGATAAATTTTAAATACAAATAGATGCTATACAAAAAAAACTATATAATGAAACAAACAAATTGAATTTATAGTAAACACAACATATTCAGATATTATCTTAAGAGTATGGTTAATTCAGAATCTGTATGAATGTGAAAATACCGAATTATATACATTTTTTTCTTTAGCTAACATCCAATTATTAATATTTATCATTAAGTATAATAATCTGCTGAAATTATAAATTTTAGTAAATAATTAGAGACAATAATGAAATTAAAAATATAACTTGAATTATGTCATTCGATTTCCAAAAAAATCCAAATATACATATTTTATTAATGTCATTAGTTTTCTTAATTATAAAAATTCATTTAGCTATTGCTTCTTACATCCAACTATTCATATTTATCATTAAGTATTAGCTGCTGAAATTATTCATATTACTAAATAATTAGAATTTACATATTTTATTAATGTTTTTAGTTTTTTTTTAATTATATAATAAATGTATTTAGTTATTGCATTTATATTACAGTTATTTTCTTTAATACTAATAATTTTATATCCAAAGTGATCAACACATCTTCCATTTCCGAGTTCCGTATACATCGAAACCCAACTATACTTCCTAAATTTAAGTACCCTACATGTACCCTATTCCAATTTCTAATGTCCCTATAATAATGTCTTTTCTACTGCTTTTTTTCTTTTTTCCTCTTGTTCAACCGGTTCATCATTCATCAGACTTAACTGATACTTCCTACGAAAAAACCTTTGGCTAGTTTAGTATGTATATATATTTTCTTTTTATTTATTCTAGAATTGTTATTTTATTTTCATTTGTTAGATTCTTTTCATTTTCTGTTTATTATTTATATTTAGATTAATTGTTGTATTTATTTTATTGACCAATAAACATTATATATTATTAATAATAATTTATTAAATTTATTCAAACATATATCAAGAACTATTTACCATGGTCTATATTCTCTTAATTCATTTTTTTATATTAATTTTATTAGAGTTTATAAAACCTACTTTTATAATAATATTATTTTTTTTTATTAGACAAAATTTACATAAAAAAAATTGACAAATAAAATAAATTAATAACAATTATATTAAAAACAACTATGATTGATTTCTAATTAATTTCTATATATTCATTATTAAATATTTCAGTAAAACAATAAATAAAATAAAGTAGTACAAAATTATAAACTATATGTCGTGCGTCTCGCAAAATATCATGTAACAAGAACATTCACTAAATAGTTTCTTCCCATTTCATCTGTAAATAATATTTAATTGTGTTCTGTGACGTCTTCTAACCTCAACAAACTAGCATTAGCTGTGCGTCTCTACAAGAAACGAAACTTTTGTACAAATAGCATGCGACACGCGTAACTCATTAGGAGTCGTGAAAATTGCGTGAGCTGCATCATTGAATCACATTGCTCTTTGAATCGGTAAACCTCATGAGTTAGGTTAAATTCGATAAAAAAGTTCCTTCCTCGTCAGGTTGTTTGCAAACAGAACAGCGAAAAAAAAATCTCAGAGAGATATTGTTTAAACTTTCCTATTTGTATTTGTCGTTCTAGTCAATTAATTGTAATATTAAATACTTAGTTTAGTTAGTTTTGTATATTATTAATTATATATGTTGCAAAAAAATAATTGTTAATAAATAATTATAAATTAAATTCTATATAGTACATATTTGGTCCATATTTATTCCACATATAGTCCTTATATAATCCATATTTAGGCTATATTTAAACCATATTTAGTTCCTAAATAGTTCATATTTAGTCGACATAAAGTCAATATGTAGTTTATTTGAAGTTTAGTCCGTATTTAGTCCATATATAGTTCATATATAGTCCATATATAATCTATATATAATCCATGTGTAGTTCATAAATAGTCCATATATAATCCATATTTAGTTCATATATTTGGTCTATATTTGGTCTATATATGGTCTATATATGGTCTATATTTAGTCTATATTTAGTCTATATTTAGTCTATATTTAGTCTATATTTAGTCTATATTTAGTCTATATTTAGTCTATATTTAGTCTATATTTAGTCTATATTTAGTCTATATTTAGTCTATATTTAGTCTATATTTAGTCTATATTTAGTCTATATTTAGTCTATATTTAGTCTATATTTAGTCTATATTTAGTCTATATTTAGTCTATATTTAGTCTATATTTAGTCTATATTTAGTCTATATTTAGTCTATATTTAGTCTATATTTAGTCTATATTTAGTCTATATTTAGTCTATATTTAGTCTATATTTAGTCTATATTTAGTCTATATTTAGTCTATATTTAGTCTATATTTAGTCTATATTTAGTCTATATTTAGTCTATATTTAGTCTATATTTAGTCTATATTTAGTCTATATTTAGTCTATATTTAGTCTATATTTAGTCTATATTTAGTCTATATTTAGTCTATATTTAGTCTATATTTAGTCTATATTTAGTCTATATTTAGTCTATATTTAGTCTATATTTAGTCTATATTTAGTCTATATTTAGTCTATATTTAGTCTATATTTAGTTTATATTTAGTCTATATTTAGTCTATATTTAGTCTATATTTAGGCTATATGTTGTCCATTGTATTTCATTCATTTTCAGTCATTGATTTAATGTATTTCAGTGTATGGAATTGTGTGCAGTTTTTTTATTCATTATTGTTAGATGTGTACTTAATTTTTTTTAATATCGTCTATAGGCGAGATTTTCTTCACTTCTTTTTAGAACTTCTTACTACGTTTCATTCATGTTCAAAATATTGCCTTTGCATTTATAAATATAGTATTTTTTTTGGAAATTTTAATATACATGTTTTAGATAATTCAACATATTTCAATGTATATACGTGTTTGTTGTATAATTTTGATTTGTTAATTAAAGAATACAAAAATTAACTATTATTGCTATAACAAAATCTATTAAGTTTATTATTAGAGAGAAACATCGGTTTCTAAAACTTTAATCATGTCCACACAAAAAGTAAAGTGGATAAAATCTTAATAGAAATTCCAAATTATTACTGATTTAAACTTTTATAATATCAAGGCATGAATAAAATTATATTCAATAAAAAACATGAAATTTAAAACTATATAATAAAAATGACACAATATACAAACTTAACAGAAATTTATCTACACTCTATTTATATGGAACCAGGAGAGTAACTTCAAATAACAAATCCATAAAGTCTGAAAAATTTGGTTATTTGCGACACCGCTGCTAAGAATTATAGATCAAATATGTAATTAACCACAAAATCTAACTATTTAAAAAAAATAGTTATTTTTCCAGAATAATGCAAAATATAACAAATTGACAGATTAAAATAGATAAATTTTATTCGATATTTTTTTCTTTTTTCCATTTATTCAAAATAGTTGCTTCAATAATTATTTTGAATGAAATTAGAATTACATAAAAAAAGATATTTTATGTTTTTTTATGAGAAATTCAATAATTGCCATCTATTGTTCAGAAAATGGTAGAATAATATCACGTGCTTTACATCGAAATTGGCTTATTTTAACGACGATATCCTAGCATTCCCCCAAAGAAAATAGTCGTGTTTTTCTAAGACAATGCGAATCGTTACAACTGCATTAATACCGATTTAAAATAATTGTACATGTACCTTATTTCCTATATTGGTGAACAACCTATATTTTCTTAACTTCAAGAACAATGTTAGAAAGGAAGATATTTTCATGAAATAATGAAGTTATCTAATGGATGTTAAAATAAGTTTGTTTTATAAATAATTAACCAAAAAAAATTGAATATTTTTTTAGTTGTTGTAAATTTGTTGCAAAAAATATAATAATAATATATTTTAAAAGTACAGAAACAAAGAATTTTTTTATCGTAGCAAAGGTCTTTTTTAATAATTATAATATTGATAGAATGTTTAAACTGAATATCTTCAACTTATGTTTATTATAATAAAGTGTTTGCAAAATATGTAATTAATAGTAAGTAATAAATACACAATCAGTTTAGGTATAAGTTTTGCAGTGATTTTCTTTGTTATCTAGACTGTTGACTTAGTTTGTAGCTGCTGGGATTAAATTCTAGCAGCAGTGCGGGTATGTGGGTATTAAGTATTAAGTAATAATTAGTCCAGCCTGAGATTAGTTATGAAAACTTGAAGGGATGCCGCTGCTCGACGCAACGCGCCGAAGGAAATAAATTAAGTCATCGGGCGATATTAATAATTTACAATATTGATTAAACGCTCTTTAGGCGGACACTGATGTATGGCCGCATGCCCATCCTGGATTCCCCGAAGGACTCGGAATTAAGTGCAAATAAAATACTTGTATCCTTGCCACGTTCTCGAGCACCGACGCCGTTTCGGTGCGGCTCTTCCAGTTCCTTCGAGGAACGGAAGTTGATGGATCCTAATGGAAAGCGCAACACTGAATCCTAATTAACACGAAACATGTACAGCTTTTAAGCAAGCTACGCTGCCTTGTCGACCTGATATATAGCATTCCACATACACTATTACAACTCAACCACGCAAACACTTTATTACACTCACTTGGCTCTAATAACTACAGCAGTTTGTACAATACCTTCAACCTTTAAACTTTTTCTACCTATCAAAATTATTTTTGTTGCTGCTTTTAGTTTCATTATAAAAATATATAGTTTACATTTACTGCTATAAAAGTCTACCGCTTGCTCTCCCTATGAATTATTTGAAACATTTAATCCCACATGAGAACATCTGAAGTATTTTTATTTTAAATTATTTGAATTTACTTAAATCATGAGAATATATTTATGATTTCACAAATAATTTCTACCATTTTTCTTTTATTGAAGTAATGAACATAAATCAGTATATTTAATTAAGTTATGTTAAGAAATAGTAAATATTTAATTGAAAATTCAAAAAACAAACATTCACTATTGGAGAAAATCTATTTATTACTAATTTCGTGAAGTATGTTTCATTCACATTGCGTAAGAAGTTCATATTGTTAATTGTTTCTTGATATACTTAACTTCATTTATATCTATTCCTTATATTACTTATATTACTTAATATAAAATGAAGATTCTATACAATTCAATAATAAAAATATGAATAATTGTATTTTTAAATAAATAATGTATAATTTATTATTTTTTACCGTAATTTTTTACAAATTATAAGATTGCATATTTTTATATACTTTTTTTTAAAATTTTAAACAAATTTTGTTAGACTTATTGTCTTTGCAATATAATATTTAATCATATTTTCCATTTTCTACTTATATTTTTAACTGATTTTGTTGAAACTTTTTTGTCTGGTTGTTACTCTTTTTGATTTTCATAGGCAAGTTTTTGTTCCACATAAAATAAAATTAAAAAAAGTCCAAGTTTATATATAAAATGTTTTTAATGAAAAACTTCATAAATTATAGCAAATTTGGTTTATAAGCGATCGATTTGTTAATTTCAATTATCAAATCAAAAAACCTCAATTACAAAAAAAACTACCCCCAATTTTTGTAGCTACATTACAGGAGTATAATAAATTCATATAATTTTGCAGTAGATAAAATAATAATCAGTAAAAATAATAATAATATAAATCTGATGTGGTAAGTAAAACTATTTATTTTTCACATAAACCAACAAAAAGAAAATAATTGAATATTAAAAACAAACATTGTACAAAATGTAGTAAAATTAAATGTTGGTGCAATAATGTTGTATATAGAAAATTCTAAATTAAATTTTAAAAAACTGTCTATTGACCAAATGTTTTGTGTTAATAGCGCAGATATTTTTGGATTCTTTGTTAGTCTTGTATAGTTTTTGTCTAACTGTTTGATTTTATAAATGAATCGCCCGTTTTTTTATATACATTTTAGCACTGGAGTCAAATATTATGCTTAATGGAACCTCAATATAAATGTATATTTTCTTAGAAGCGCCAAAATTATATTATATTGCTTATTCAGAAAGAAAATTAATCTTAATATTATAAAATCACTTAGGCAGAAAGACATAAGTCGATAGTCCTTTGGCCAGGTGTATTTATAATATAGAATACATTTGTATTGTATAAATAGGATTTTATTGCAATTATTGTTAAATTGATTTATTTATTTTTTTCTAAGTTATATTTCTTTTCCTATTTTGTTTGTCTTTTTTGTATTATACTGGCCAATAAATGATGTTATTATTTTATAAAATCACTTTTATAGTTAAGTAATATATTTGAAATATATTCAACAATATTATTAATTATTCTGCAGATTATTGGAAGAAATAAATAATCTATAATTGAAAAGAAACAATTATGTAAATATGTAATTATTACAAAATATTTTGGAGTCTACTATTCAATTCCTTCTCAATTTTTAATAATAACTGTCATGGACCGTCAATAAATAAACTTGGTATAGCAGAGAAAGTTCCGGGAACTGAAACAATTATACTATTTTGTTCCTTCTATTAGTATTATGTTTCAGTTGTGTGATTGTTACAATAAATATTACTATTATTTTGTCAAGAATATACATATTTTAGACCACATTTTCATCTTATTTTCAAAGTTCTGCTCCAAGCATTCCACGATACATTTACCGGTATAGTAAAAAAATGTGTTTTTTTTTGTATAACATATTTACAACCTATCTCAACAGGATATTCAGTAAATTTGTTGGCGGTACAGTTGACGTATAGATGGGAAACTCAACAGTTTCCATTTTTACATTAGTATACATAGTAATATTTTTGTTATTAAATTTAATTAATTAAATCTATGTGGTAGGTCCAGTATGTTGAACTTGTTGAGTCTATATATTTGGGTTTCATTTACTAGCAGATTTTCCGCTAGTTTATTTGGGTGTGATTGTAGTTTTCCTTGATATCTTTCGCTGAAGTTGATGATTACATTTTTGACTGTTTCCATTTGTAAGTCACTGTGTAATACACTATTGGGGACATACCAGGGTGCGTCGGTAATTGTACGTAGTGTTTTTGATTGAAATCTTTGTAGTATTTCGATGTTTGAGTTACTTGCTGATCCCCATAACTGTATTCCATATGACCACACGGGTTTAAGTATGTATTTATATATTAATAGTTTGTTGTCTAGTGATAGCACTGATTTTCTTCCAAGCAGCCAGTATAATTTGCTGAATTTCAGACTTAGTTGTTTCCTCTTTGTCCATATGTGCTTCTTCTAGCTTCTAGGTGAGTCGTCTGTCTAAATGCATTCCAAGATATTTTACATGATCCTCTTGCGGTAGTACTTTATTATTTAAAGTAACTTGTGGACATGTTTTCTTTCTCAACGTAAATGTGACATATGTCGATTTTGTTTCGTTAACTTTTATACGCCATTTTTTAAGCCATTGTTCAATCTGATTAAGTGCACTTTGTAGCTTTTGCGATGCGACTTCTGTCAGAGGACATTAATGCTGTGTCGTCTGCAAATGTAGCTATAGTTATATTATTAGGTGTTGGGAGGTCCGACTTGAAGATAAGATAAAGGATAGGTCCAAGTACACTTCCTTGCGGAACCCCAGATCCAATTGGAAGTAGGTTGGAGTTTTCTTCTTCCAACTTTATTCGGAACAATCTATCCGTTAGATAAGATTTTATAATTTGGAAGAATGGGTATGGAAGTACCTTTTTAATTTTGTATAGTAGTCCTGGATGCCATACTTTATCGAAAGCATCTCGCAAGCTCCAAAAATGCAGCAGAATAATATTGTTTTTCTTCAAGAGCGGAGGTTATAACTTTAGCAACACGGTGGAATTGTTCCACGGTGGAATGTCCCTTGCAGAATCCAAACTGGTGTTCCAGAAGTATGTTGTTTTTCTGGGGAATTGGGTCCATACGTTTTAGTAATAATTTTTCGAATACTTTAGATATGATAAAAGATAAAAAGATAAAATAATAAAAGTAAAAGAATTGCCTGAAGTTAGATTTTTAAAAAAAATTCTAGCCTTAATTGAAATATGTTTTTTAGAAGCGCGGAAAGAATAGCCCTTTGTATGTAGATATATAATAGATTTCGTTTATTATTATTTGAGAATATTTATTATGCAATCTATATCTCAGTATATTTCGTCTTTTTAATGAAACATAAATTATCTCGGTTAAAAATAAAATACTCATGTATTGTATTTGGACGACTCATAGTTGAATAGTTAGAGTCGTCCTCTCACGATTTATGAGTATGGATTCGAAACCAGTCAAGCCAGGCCCTTTGGGCCTAAAAAAAGTCGAAGGTTTCAATAGCAGAGCTAAAAACAGCATCAGATATACAGAAAAAGGAATAGCAGTATACACGACAGCCAACCAACAAATTGAAATAATTTACAAGAAAAATAAATAAATACAAGTAAAAGCAATACATAAAAAATAGTAAAAACTTTCATTGAGACAGTTTATCAACTTATATAAAAATGTTAAATGTTAAAAAAAATATATAAGACAAATTTCTACTATCATTATTATTTAATATTAAGCTTCATTATATTAGAGTAAAAGTGTTTTCATTGTATAATCATTGATAAGATTGAGACATTTTTATTTGGTTTAACTATTTTGAAACGTATTTAATTAACCAGTATTATTATAACTTTACTGGAAATTCATACTTTTTGAGTTTGTAATAACCTCACGCCTGAGAAATTATATATGGGACCATTACTACTATAACATAAAAAATGCAATGTTAAACATTATGATGAACTTGAAAAAAAATCTCAAGACGATCAGCGTTTTTTAGCTGACCAAGTTTCAAAATGTTAATCAACAAATGTAAAGAAGCAATTACCAATTAAAATACATTTACAATGAACTTTTTTGGTTATGTTCCAAACTAAGTTATTCAATTTCCTTAATTGCGTTGACGATAAAATATATTAGATGATTTGCTGTCAAAAATATAAATATTTTTTGTTTGATAGCAAAGTTTTCAAAATTAAATTATTTCAAATCTAATATTTTTTACTGAGAATCATCAATAATTTAATTGAAAATATATTTATGTTAATTATTATAACAAATAAATATAATGATTTTTATATTAAAAATGATAATAAAAATACTAACTCAAATAACATCACTTGACTAATTTATTTTATTTAATTATTGAATTAATTAAATATATACTTTACAGATATATTTTATATGATCCGTTATATAGAAATATTTAATTAATTATATAATTTTATTTACCATCATCGAATCTGTTTTTTACCGATTATAAGGTTTTTAAATAATTAAAAATATATATATTACTTTCTGTCACTCAATCAACATTTAATTGATTTATTTATCATGTTTATAAATATATTATTTACACATCAATAGTATTTAATTAATAAAATAAAATCAGTTATAAATTCTAAAAAAATAATATTGACAAAGTAGAAAAATAAAAACTATAATATAATAGTTAATTTTACTTGAAGCTTTGAAAAAGCAGAGTCTTCACATTTTTACTTATATCTCAAAAACTATGAACGACAAATTTATTGAAAAGTACGCAATTATTATAGCATTTGCCATTTTCTTGTAATTCACTATCAAACTTGAATAAATTTCGAAAAAGCAGTGTCTTCACATTTTTGCTTATATCTCAATAACTATAAACACATAAACTATAATAGTTTTCAACTTGTAGGAATTAGAAATTAGTTATTCTAATATATACAAAATTGTACTTTCCACGATATATTTTATACTGGCACATCCAATCTTTTCTATAACAATGTAATCAATTTTTGAGTTTTTGCGAAATATAATTACGTCTTAAATTGAAACAAATAGTAATAATAGAGATTTAAAGATGCTTTAATAGAAGTTGTAATAAAATGATTAAAATACTATTTGTAAATACAAAGGAATATAATGTGTATTATTAATTTATTAAATTATTTGAAAAAATAAGTCGAGCGTAGTTTGGAAAGTTTTGAAAAAAATGGGGTGTTTTATATCCATCGAATTGAACTAACAAGTTTACATAATATTCTAATTAAAATAATTTACGTTTCTCAAGATAATATATTTTAACAAAAATCCTTTTGCATCCCAAAAAACTGATGTTATAAATGATGGAGCTTCTAACCTTTGCATAGATTATTCTTTCGTCCTTGTTGTGAATCCAAGTTTCATCCATAGTTATAAATCGACAAACAAAATACGTTTTAATCTTGTTAGAACGATCCAAAAACGCTATTATTTTTATCTTGCACAATTTTTTTTTATATTTAATTCTACATGCAAAATATTGAAAATCCATTGTGTTAAAATTCCTATATATATCAGCTATTTCTCGCATTTTAATTCGATGTTCATCTAATACTAATAATAATAATTATATTTGTCGCTTTCAAAACTTTTCAAACTGGCTTCGTAGTCTCTTGAGTTTAGTATAAAAATGCACATGTAAATAATGTCAACAATATGAATATTCTTGTTATTTTATAATACATATTTTCTTTACAAAATTATTAAAATTACAAAAAAAAATAATGAAATATAAGAACGCTTGAGGACCGTTGCAAAAGCAGATAATGAATCTCGTCGTAGTCTGCAGACACAAAGAAATACTTTTCTTTTTTTATCCGTCTCCAATGTCTCCTGTAATCAATGAACTTTGCTCATACATTGAAAGTAACCAAGTTACCTTTATGGAAAGTTCAAAGTAAATTTGTATGTAAAATATGTACAAAACTAATGTTATATGTACAACACCTGTAGAATATCACGACGATAGGAATACATAGAGTTTCATTTTTCAGTCCCGAGATCTGAGAATATCGAATACTGCAGAATTAATTACTTTGACGCCGCAAAAAAGGCTCGGAGAAACTATTCCTCCAGTGGACTTTTAAAATTTGTTCGACAGTTTAATATGCTTCACGAAAATACTTTGCAAATGAAATTTAATTACTAGAGTTTAATTATGAAAATGAAAATTACATTTTTACTAAGTAGAAATAAATGTAATAAAAATTCAACGTGTAACTTTTCGAACAATTTCATATTTAAAAAAATAGAATGTCATAAAAGCTAAAGCTAAATGATATTAATATTTATACTTTCATAATAATATAACTTATAAAAAAAGTCTAATTCCATTGGGTCCAAAAAAAAAGCCAATTTGCAATTAGTTTCCTAAGATGGACCACTTGCTTAAATTAGAACTAGTCTTAGCTCTCACACTCACTTACTGCATATCATATGTTAACACAGATATATTCAAATTGAATCTAATTTAGGATACGCTTGTGGACAAAAACTAGGCAACTATCAGTTTTATACTAAGTCCAATTTACGAGATGGTCCAAATTAGGCAATATTCTACTATATTTATATATTATAAACGTATAAACGATATTAATATGTATGTTTTCATAATAACATAACTTATAAAAAAAAGTTCAATTCCATTGGGTCCAATCAAAGCAATTAGCTTCTTGAGATGGACCACTTACTTAAATTAAATCTAGTCTTAGCTCTCACACTCACTTACTGCATATCATATGTTAACGCACATATACTCAAATTGAATCTAATCTAATTTAGGATACGTTCGTGGTCCAAAATTAGGCAAATATCAGTTTTATACTAGGTCTAATTTATGAGATGGTCCAAATTAGGTAATATTCCACTATATTCATATATTATAAACGTATAAACGATATTAATATGCATGTCTTCATAATAATATAACTTATAAAAAAAAGTCCAATTCTATTGGGTCCAATCAAAGCAATTAGTTTCCTAAGATGGACCACGTACGTTAATCAAAACTAGTCTTAGCTCTCATACTCACATACTGCATATCATATGTTAACACATATATATTCAAATTGAATCCAATTTAGGATACGAGTGTGGTCCAAAATTAGGCAGCTATCAGTTTTATACTAAGTCCAATTTAGGCAATAATCCACTATATTTATATATTATAAACGTATAAACGATATTTATATGTATGTCTTCATAATAATATAACTTATAAAAAAAGTCGAATTCCATTGGGACAAATTAAAGCAAATAGTTTCCTAAGATGGACCACTTGCTTAGATTAAAACTAGTCTTAGCTTTTACAATCACTTACTGCATATCATATGTTAACACATATATATTCAAATTGAATCCAATTTAGGATACGCTTGTGGTCCAAAATTAGGCAGCTATCAGTTTTATACTAAGTCCAATTTAGGCAATAATCCACTATATTTATATATTATAAACGTATAAACGATATTTATATGTATGTCCTCATAATAATATAACTTATAGAAAAATGTCCAATTCCATTGGGTCCAATCAAAGCAACTAGTTTCCTAAAATGGACCACTTACTTAAATTAAAAGTAGTCTTAGCTCTCACACTCACTTACTGCATATCATATGTTAACGCACATATATTCAAATTGAATCTCATTTAGGATACGTTCGTGGTCCAAAATTAGGCAAATATCAGTTTTATACTAGGTCTAATTTATGAGATGGTCCAAATTAGGCAATATTCCACTATATTTATATATTATAAACGTATAAACGATATTTATATGTATGTCTTCATAATAATATAACTTATAAAAAAAAGTCCAATTCCATTAGGTCCAATCAAAGCAATTAGTTTCCTAACATGGACCACTTACTTAAATTAAAACTAATCTTAGCTCTCATACTCACTTACTGCATATCATATGTTAACACACATATAATCAAATTGAATCCAATTTAGGATACGTTTGTGGTCCAAAATTAGGCAAATATCAGTTTTATACTAAGTCCAATTTAGGCAATATTCCACTACATTTATATATTATATATGTATAAACGATATTAATATGCATGTCCTCATAATAATATAACTTATAAAAAAGTCCAATTCTATTGGGTCCAATCAAAGCAATTAGTTTCCTAAGATGGACCACTTACGTTAATCAAAACTAGTCTTAGCTCTCATACTCACATACTGCATATCATATGTTAACACAGATATATTCAAATTGAATCCAATTTAGGATACGCGTTTGGTCCAAAATTGGGCAACTATCAGTTTTATACTAAGTCCAATTTAGGCAATATTCTACTATATTTATATATTATAAACGTATAAATGATATTAATATGTATGTCCCCATAATAATATAACTTATAAAAAAAGTCCAATTCCATTGGGACCAATTAAAGCAAATAGTTTCCTAAGATGGACCACTTGCTTAGATTAAAACTAGTCTTAGCTCTTACACTCACTTATTGCATATCATATATTAACGCACTTTTATACTAAGTCCAATTTACGAGATGGTCCAAATTAGGCAATATTCCACTATATTTATATATTATAAACATATGAAGTAATCATTTACACAAAATAATTGATTAAATTACATTTCAAACCACAACTTTATGAGTAGCCTAATCAATAAAAGTTTAGTTGAGCGAAAAATAAACTATTACGTAAATAAAATAAATTACAAACTATTTTTCTGAACAGATCCGGAAATTACTAGCATTTTCCACCGGAACGTCAAAATTGTTTTCGAACTGACCACCTTCTTTGTAACGAATTTATCAGATAATAAATTCTTAAAGCTCAAATCTATTATCGATTCCACAAGTATTCAATTTTATAAAACAATTCGCAATTGATAAAGATAAAACAAGTAAACTATACAATTATTATTGAATCTTTTTGAAGTCCGTTATGCATGCGAAATAATTAAACACAATTAAGGTTATTGATTTTAGCACCGGAGCTGTGCTTTGTAGTTCATTCGGTAGCTTTTGAAGTGGCCTCAGGGTTTATTTTTTTTATTCAATTTTACAAAGTACAAGGCTGTGTGCCTTCACTGTGTACTGAAAATTTACTTTACTGGTAAAATCTGAAATGCACGGGAAAATCGCGCAACAATGCACGTTGTGTTTATGAATTTATATATTATTCCGTTTTTTTTTTAAAACTCGATTATTTCCTATTTTGTTTTAAAATAAAACCGCTATTTAATATTAATTACAATTTAACGCAATTTATTTTATCGAAGGTATATAATTTTTTTTTTGAGCGAAAAATATTATTTAATTTTTAATAATATGAAATTAACTCATGATTTACATTTGACTTAATTGAATTTAAAACGAAATTTTATATGCATTAACTAACTTCATTATTTTCACACTACAAAAGCTTACGTAAAGATTATAATCCAATATTACTATAATCTAATGCTAAATAACTGCATTTTAAATTCAGTTATTATGTAATAGTTTCAATAAATATTTAGTTCATATTATTGTGTAATATAAAAGAATTTTTATTAACAATAAAAATAATTATAAAATTTTATACATTGAGTTTACATAGTTTTTAATTGATTACAATATTAGAATTTTTAACAAAAAAAAAAAATCAAAACAATTAATTTGTTTCAAACATTTTTAGAATTTTATGTTTTTATACAACAAAAATATAATAAAATATACATAATAATAAGAAGAAAACTAAAATATTTGTAATCGGTAAAAAATATATTTTTATAATCCAAAACGGTAAATATTATAATACTAAGATTCGTAATTTTGGATGAATTTTCAGCTGTAATAAAGTATTATTAGTTTCAATTGAAATTCTGTTTTAAAATATTAAATTTATCAAAATAAATGGTTATAAAAAAAACTAACTGTTGTTATAACATTCAGTTTCCTGTAGATTTAACTATTTTTTTGAAATATTTCAATTTTATCAGCTGTATATTGGAATCCACATATGTGTTTATCAAAACTGTGATTTTGTTTATTAAGTAATAACATTTTACAGAATCGAATATATTTTAGTGCATATTGTGTATATTTTCAAGGATTTCACTACATTGTCGGAATATTTTTTCATGAAAATATACGACAATTTTTTTTGCACATAGTCATATGAATAACCAAATTCGATAAACACAATTTTATATCAATTTCTCATATTATTATTCAGCAGGTTTTTCTGATAGAAATATTTTTTACTAAATAGTTTTGGCACTGGCGTTCTCTTATTTCATCTTTTTTATACACATCATAAAACTACTTTATTTCTTGAATATTATTTTTAGTAAAAAACTCTTGGTCAATTATGACAAAATAACAAAAAAAATGCACAAAATTTTATGGCGCTGTATGAGTTAGGAAAAATGTCAACACACCACAAAGAAAGTAAGAAAGGAGTGTTGAGGATAATCTAAAGAGTCCAAAACACAAAATAAAACCAAATGTATCAAGAATATATAAAACATTAAATGCTCAAAATTTGTAATAATAATATATTATATAACAAATTTGACATTTTAAGTAGTGAAAAAAAAAACGAAATTACTTTCCAAACAACCGAAAAACAATTAAATTGATTTATTTACTTTGAAAATTAATTTGTTTCAGAAATTAAATATTGCTACAATTACGAAAAATAAAATATTCGAAAAAGTGCAATTCGATAATGTTAATGTTTATTTATTTCTTTTAATTTAATTTCAATTTTTCTCATTATTTAAAATGTATATCAATATTTACAATATAGTTATACAATTATATAAAATATTTCACTATGAAATAAAAATTATATTAATTATAAAATATTATGCCTAATTCTATTTTAATTAACAAAACTGAATATATTCGTTAAGTCTTACTTTGAGATTAGTTTTATAAAGTATACATATATAGGTTTGCGGGAATTCATTGTGTAATTGCATTAAATCTCCCCTTGAGATATATTAAATTGATTGTAGATGATTTGCACAAAGTGATAATTAAATAATTAGCACTGTGGTAAAGGGGAGGATTTGGTACAGTCGGAATCGTCAAATCTCCAACGGATCGATCGGCGGATTTGAGGCCGAGGTTATGCAAACCGGTGCCAAGGTGAATATTCTTATTAATAATGCAGGTACGTCGGGTTTTGTGTGAATTTGCACTAATGACGAAGCGCTCAAAGGGATATGCAAATCAATCATTTCGGTTCGTTCCTCACGCATCTTCTCCTTCTCGTAAAGTAAATAAACTAAAATCCTCGAGCGAGATTCCGTGTGCTCCAGATGTGCTAAAAAGGGTCAGCCCGGTTTTGTTGTTGCCTTTCTGCTCTCGAAGAACGCTGTAGAAATAAACCGATCATTGCCAATACAAGAACACTCTCACGATCGAGTGTAGCAACAGTAAGCGGTTGAACATCATTTCCGTGATTGGTTTTTGCGAAGAGGTTGAGGAAATTTCGAATTACTGCGAATGACGTCTATACGTGAAGATAAGTCGCACTCGAATATACAATATCTCCACGAATAGAATCGGAACTACCGCAAATACGTCTGTCTATTTTCTGAATTCATGAATCATATTTTCTGCAGACTATTCGTTTACGTAATTAAATTTATTGTTTATGTTTGTAGTTACAAATAGTGAAACAAGATATATTTTGAGCCAACATTTGTATCATTAAAAATAGATAAATATTTATTCTTGATATATACGTTTTTTTATTCAAATTTATAATATCTGTCAATATAAGTCGATATATATTAGAAGTCCAAAATATAAAAAAAAAATCAATGAATAAAAATCTAATCATATTTATAGTTAAGTATATGTACAAGATAAATAAGAAATAAATAGGTGAACGGATGGGATATATGTGACTAGAGTTAAAGTTAAAAGAAATTTATACAGACAGACTAACAAATTAAATGAATTTATGAAATAAAAAAGAATAAATATTAGAAAATGAAGGATTACCTCTTTTCAAAATATAAGAATTTGAAAGCCTCGTATGTACGATTTTTTTTAGAAGAATGGAAAATATTTGGACTTGTGGTACGGTGAGATTTTTACCCACTAAAATCTCCGCTTCTTCATAGCATTGCATTTCTGATAGTCCTCTTTACTTCGTTAGTTTCTACTTTCACTTTTATCCCTTTATTTCATTGGTTTTCTTCGGCCTTCGCTCATCTACTTCCTTAACGGAAAGCATCACCGACACATACATTCTAGTTGTCTTGACAAGTTCCAAGTTCCAAAAAGTATAAGATCTCAACGTAGTTAATAAAAAAAACTAGGTTATATAGAGCAAAAGAGAATATCGTCTTCCTTGATGAGAATTTTTTTAATAAACAAACAAAATGATGTTGTGATAGTTTGAGAGGTTGTGACGATCGATGGATGCTATTAAATACTGGATGAAATGTTGAAATACTGGATGAAAATTTAACTAAATTTGCGCTGACAAACAAGCCCACCAATTTTATTAAACAACATCCCCTTGCCACAAGCTGAAGGAGCCAAGTACATAAGAATTCATCTAAATCGTTGCTTGACATGGAATAACCACGGAAAGACCAAGTGGAAACAATTTTCTTCTCAATATAGAGAGATGTATTGGCTACTGAGCAGAAAATCTAAGATATCAATATACAATAAGATACTAATATAGAATTCCATCCTAAGACCAATATGAACGTTTGTTTCACAGCTTTGGGGCTCCGCCTTCAACACTGGTACTAATCGAAGGCATTAAAGATGATTTTAATGGTATTCCACCATACTAATAAAATAATAGATTGGAAAATCCAGAACAAACTACCAATAATGACTGGAAGTCCAACAAAACTAACCACTGATAAAAAACGTGTAACACCACAATATTTGTCAAACCCGGGCTAACAACTTAGTAAATTATGCGTTTGTTTGTATATTGGTGGATGGTATAAGTACAAAGTGATAGAATTGTAGGATGGTTGCTAGACTACAGATTATAGATCTTGTGGATAGATTATTGAATTTGGAGAAAAAAAATCAAATAAATATAGTTTGTTAATATATTAAATTTGTCGAAGAAGATTATTTTAAAAATCAGTTTTAATTTAAATAATAGAACCAATTTATTGAAAGATGCATTAAGTCACATTTACCACTTCGCAACACTTATTAAACAAGTTGCATCCAGTATTTGAATATCAGCTTTATGAAAAAACATCCGATGAAAGTTTTTGATATTTCCAAATTTCCAAAATCAACAAACTATAACTTTGTTTACTTTATTTCGCTTGTAGACCTCTGACAGCTTTATCTGCATCATGAAACGCTGAAATCAATTAACTTTTGTCCAAAAAAATATTAAATATTAATTTATTCCGAGAAATTTCCATATCGAAGTGCGGAATTTAAATGTCCCCCTTTTTCAATAGAATGAAAAAGTGCGACTCTATATGAAAGAAGGAGATGAAACGAGAAGAAAAGTCCTGTAGTAGTTGGGAATAATGTTCGGAAAGCCTCAAGCGATCGAGCCAATATCATCGAATTACAGATTTATTATTTCAATTCTCAATTTTATGGACTGCTACTATATTCAAATTCCATTTCGTTTGCCGCGAAAGGCCAATAAATTATTTTTAAAAGGCTGGATAGTAGGTTGGGATAGATATAATTTTGCTACGAGATATTTGATGGAAGCTCTCATATCTTAATTGCAATATAATAAAAACTGGTCGTGCTGCAATAAAGATTATTCATAGTAGTCAGCATCGTAGTTCTAACGTTATTATTATTACTTCACTTCACGTGAGGCAAGAATTGATGCGGAAAATTAATTAACTTAAAGTCAAAAGTGAATTTAATCATCTCACCAAATTATGCACATGTATTAATTAATTCTATTTTAATTGCTACCTACTCGAGTATAATAAACCTGGATCAGTGTGATTGATTTTCTAATAATAATATATTCAGACTAAAATATTATATTTAACTTATTAATATGTATCAAATATTTTATATCAATATTAAGAAGACGTAATTAATTTATTTATAGTAGCTTGAGTTGTTTCTCTTTTTGCTTGATAGATTTTATCTTTGATTTGACTATTTCTTTGAAAAGTTTTGAAAACGAAAATGTCCTTTTTCACAATCTTTTCTAACCAATTGATCCAACAGAAACTAATGTGTTAACCTTTTCTGCTCATTGGACAATTTTGCCTTTTTTAGTGTACTTTTAACTATTGTTTAGATTGCTTTTTTAGACTCTGGTGTGTAGTGGTGCATACAAGTTTCAACAATATTTTAAATCGACGAACAACATCAGTTTTATTCTTATTAAAACTATAAAGATACGTTTAAGAAATTCAAAATTCATAGCAAATATGGGTTCTTTCATCTTAAATTCTACATGCTAAATATGGAAAACTTGTTCTGTTGAAATATTTATGGCATCAGCTGTTTTAAGCACTTTTACTCGTCGATTTTTTTTAAAGTTTTCTGAAAATGTAAAAAATGCAATCGTATAATGGTCATATTCAACACTCATACGTCTACCAGTTAATTCTATAGTTCATCTGTGAATAGTTAGAAATGGAGGAAAAGATTATTTTAATACATTTACCATCCAAATCAAAGAATTTTCTCACAGAATGATACTTATGTTTTCTACTTTAAACGTCTGGTAAACAACAATTAACATACACATTGTAAAAATTTATGTATTCCAAAAGAATGAGTTTACCATATTTTGCATATAGACTTGAAGTTTCGTCTAATATGGGTGCTGCATTTTCTAGCAACTGTAAAATCACCACTACACACCAGAGATGAAAGAAAAATCTAAACAATGGCTAGAAACTAGTTCAAATGCACCACATAAAGCAAAACCTGTTTCATCAGTAGGATAGTTTTTTTTGGATTCAATGGGAATTTTGTTAATAGATTATTATAAGAAAGGTAAAATAATTAACTCAGAATATTATACTAGTCTGTTGGATGAATTGGACGGAAAATTCATTAAAAAAAATGTTTTTTTAGACCTTTTTAACTGCCATCGAATATAGGTTTAGATTTAGTAAATTAGTGCAATAAACTAATGCACTAAACGAATTTTATATTTAACTTCCATTTTTATTTACAATTTAAAACATTCAGTAAATTAATTGCCCTTTGGCCAGTTTTATTTAATTATAAATCTTTATTCTTGTTTGTATTTTCATTTAATAAACTTATTTTATTTTCTTATTATTGTAAAATAAATGTTAAAATGATAATTGAATTTATTCCAATTGTATAAAAATGATATAATATTTTATTTTTAATGCAGTGCTAAAACATTACTAATTATAATATGTAAGAGTATTAAATATGAAGTACAAAATCAGATATAAATTACAGGAATTATAAACTACATGACAACTATGAGACTAAATAATTTTTTAAATCAAGGAATCGTAATTATTGTCAATATAAATTACTGTCAATTTGACAGAGTGAATAGCAAGTTGTGCATTTAATTATTTCTATTTGTTCTTAATTGATATTGCGGGCCACAATGTTCGGTTAACTTAAATTAGTGATTCGCAATCGGACTAAATGATGTATCTCTAAATATATAGTGGTAGAATTGATTGTGCTGTATTTTAAGTGATTAGACTATGAAATTGCCTTAAAACCAGAAGGATGGGTGATCAAATGGAACTTGTGGCGATATCTTGGTGTAGAAAGCAGTTACAGATATAAATGAAGGTAAGGAAAAAATAGTTATATTCAAAGAATTAGTGAAATTTTGTAACATACATCACTGTAAATACATCATCATATAAAATGAATAAACAACAACAAAAAACTTTTTTTTTGAGAGGAGAGAAAACCTTGCAAACCATAAAGATTATGTATTCGAAACTGTCATTCTCATCGCAATACTAGTATCATACTCTTTTTTTCTTGATGGAATGCAGATATTTTCTGAAATTTCAGATAGCACTTGGCTTAATTTGAATATTGTTTCTCCATGCTTCCTGTTAAATCAAGGTCAATCATCGAGTCACTTTTCCAGCAGATATAAATGAAGGTTTGGCTCTAGCATTCCCTCTGCTCTTGCTTGGCTTTAGTCCTCATTGTTCAGAATGAATATAGTCACTTGCTGAACTGGTAGCTACCACTGTTATGCTGGGTAAAAGAAAGGCTTCCGTCAATTAAGAACCCCAGATATTTGATACATCTTATGTCCCATATTTTACCATCTGCAGCATCTATAGATCATGAGTTCTGAACTATCATTCTCATAGTAATACCAGAATTGTTCATCCTCGTTATTCTTGATATTTTCTGAAAGTTCAGATAGCACTTGGCTTAATTTAAATGTTGTTTCTCCATGCTTCCTGTTAAACCAAGATCAGTCGTTGAGTCCAGACTTCCTTCTCCGATCTGTGCCATTTTTCTTGCCACTATTTCAGCAGTTTGGTTCTAGCAGTCTCTCTGCTCTTGCTTGGCTTTTGTCCACCATAGTTCAGAATCAATCTACTCACAAGTGTAGCAGTCTTTGTTGATCTGATAGGTACTGCTCTTCTGCTGGGTAAAAGTCTGGCTTGCGTCAATTAAGAACCCCAAATATTAGATACTTTTTTTCCTGGAGTAATTTCTTCCCCTGATACTTGAAATTTGATTGATTTGAATTTTCTTCTTCCAGTAACTAACACCGATTTCATCTTTTCTGGCGCAAGACACAAACCCTTGTCTAACATCCAGTTATTAATTTTGCGTGTGGCTGCATTTAATTTTTCAAATTGCTCGTCATTCGTGTATCCAAAAACTGTTGATTATTGATTTCTCAATTTACAACACTTCGTCATACGACAAGTTATACATGCTTTAGTATCTTCTGGCGTGGCAGGATCTGCTTGAGTTAATGTTGGAGTTCTCAATTCTTAAGGCGATTGTGGTGTTATAGGTTCAAAGAATGGATAAGCTTTGCAAGTTGCTTGACAGATCTGCTTCAAGTGTTTATATAAATTTATTTAAGTTTTTCTACTTTTTATTAAATTTGAATACTTATCCTTTCTTACAATTGTTACAAATATAAATCAATTTAGATTTTGGATATTCCGATACTTTTTGTCTGGTGATTTTTTGTGTTTCATTTTTCAACTTAAATATAGTTGCTTTTCTCGGTAATATGGAAATTCTTAAACTCACGATTAAATTGATCAGATAATGCTTGACATTTGCTATAATTCAAATTTCTTCTCACGTTCGTTCTGTTAGCTCACATAAATTTACTGGTACATATGCCTCCAGGTCAAATGTTATCATCGACTCTTGAAATTAGTTACAAGTCACTCCCGATATGTGAAAATGCCTATAAGATCTCCATGCATTTTGAATTTGTGGTAGAGTTTATTAAGTTTTATCTATAAGAATATTTGTTTATGTTGTTTATCTAAAATATTAATTTTCTTACGGATTGAGGAACCATTTAGTTTTGATATACAAGTTGTTCAAAAAATTATTTGTTCCTTATCTACATGTCTTTATGATGCTGAAGTCGCCAATTACATAGCATTGGTAATCTTTGCGTTTTTGCAGTTTAGAAGTTGCTTTCTTCGGTGACGGTGTTATTGGTTCTTTAAGTGCAAAACTAGTGTGAAATGATTGAAATATAGGTATCTGCTGATAACAATATCTTCTGACGAAGTAGTAGTTTTTTAACCGTTTCTCAATTATACTTAAATTATTTTTTTCGCGTCTTATATATGAAATGTTTTATTTTTTATTGTTAGGGCTTTTCATCTTTGAACTACTTTCTTATTATTTCAATTACAACTTTATTATGAACCTCAGAAATGTAAAAAAAATCTTCAGAAACGAGGTCCTAATATATATCATCTGCAGAACACAGTCTTTATGTTTTCGAGAATAGCTTCACATATAATTTATCTTTTTTATATTTATTTTCTCAAGTTTTTATTTTCTTTATTATTATTGTATATCGTATTTCTTGTATAGATCTTCAAGTGTTGATAGTTACTATCATATTAGAACTTCTCTATTATAAAAAGGAAATTGTATCCACATTAATATGTCAGTTATATTATATAACACGCCGGGGTATCAGCCGAGAAATATTAAACTGTTAAATTGCACCACTTATTTTTCTTGAATTGGAAGAACTTGCTTCAGCTAATTTCAGAGTCCAAATGCGGACTTTACATCTCGTTTTCCTTCAAAAGAAAACATCACCGCGGACTGCCACTTCTTGACTCACGCTATCATCAAGCGCCCAACCGTCTTCTTTTTTGCCCAAGAGCGAGCACCAATATATTATCTTCAGTTCTTTTTCAGTTTATTATTATTAAATCGAGAAGATATTGATTGATCATTGATTCTATTATTTCTGATCCTTTACTAAAAAAATTGTCCAATCTTTTGTATTTTGATTTGGAATCCAGTGGCGTTTCACTACCTTTACATTTGAGTTCTCAAATTGCACAATAACTTTTTCAGTTTTTATCTACTCTTCTTCTTCTTTTACCTCCTCTTCTGCATCGTTCTCTGATTTTTCCTTTTCTACAACCTCCTCTTCTTCTCCTACAGTTTCTTCCTCTTCTTCTTCAACAAACATCTCTTTATTATAACTTTTTTCGTTGTCAATGGCAATTTTTAAGCTATTCGTTTGCTAATCTCGATGAATATTGCTACTTTTTTATTGCATAAAAGCATTTCTTCATACCAGTTAAATGAGAGAGAAGTTAACTCATAGTCATCAACGGCGGAAACTGATTATAATAATGTTGTTCTTAATTCACATTGTTCATCACATCTCGCATATTGCAGGAAAAATATAAAATCAAAAATTCGGAATAGATAACAAAAAAGAAATAATGTAGTCCCAAAAAAAAATTTCGAAATAAAAGTTAAAGTTCAAAAACTGATTAAAAAAATAAAATAAAATATTCTATAGTCCAGATAAAACGCGATATTCTCGATGAACGATAGGAAAGAGTTCACACTACAACTTCTACTTGAAATTTATTCGGTGTGTCGGTCGATGTACTAAAATGTTCAACTTCGGTCTAAGTATGAGTTCATAACATGTGATTATCCTGGGCATCATTTACTTTTCTTGAGTTGGAGCTTGAGTGTCCGCAGTCAAATATGGATTTTACGTCTCGATTAACTGTTAACGATGAAAGTTGATGGTTAAAGTTTATTTTCAAATATTTATTCTTGATATAGAATTTATATTTTATTACAATATCTTCTTAAAATAAATATGCTAGAATTGAATTTCGCTATGGATACGCGACAGCTGGTTGTCAATCAATTGGACGACAGACAATTCGAAATCCAATTTTAAGATAAAAACATTCTAAGAAATGAAACAATTTTAATAAATATCGATAAGAAATAGTTTAGTTTAAAATAATTTATTAAAAAAAAATCAATAAACTAATTATCGAAATAATTATCCAGCTGAAGTGCTGGCAATGTTCAGGAGGCAATTTAAGGTTTGGTCCAGCGACCATCTTTCACTTCAAACACTTTTTCATTATTGTAACAGGTTTTTCGGGTCTTCTGACTTGAAACACTTGAATCTGTTAGTTGTGTTGATGAATCAATGGTAATAATTTATGCTGACTTTTTTATTTCTTGCCTTACCAGTTTGGTGTCATGGTGGGTGTGTGTCTTTGATTGATATCTTTGTATTAGATCTATTGTCGAGTTGAAGGAGAGCCCGACTGCCATAACCCAAATATCTATATTGGCTTTACAATGGTTTTATATAATATAACTTTAGTTTCAAATGATATCTTTGAACCTCTATGAACTTGGGCTTTTTCTCAAATAAAAATGTTGTTACGTGCCCATTAAAATGTTGAATCTAAATTTTCCTAGTATGCATGGAAATGTTTGCTGGTTCTCCATGAATGATGTTACCTAAATCGTCTTTGTTCCTAACGAAACGTAGGGACATGTTTGTATAAGGTTGGAGTGGGTGGGGAAAGCATTGGTAAAGTTGGGGTTTTTGGACCAATCTGTTTGTTTTTTTCTCTGGGGTGAGAATTGTCTTTTCTTAGTAGCGGTGGACGAAAATGTTTAAAGTAAGGATATTTGTCATTTGCGAGGCAGGAGCTACCTGAGTTGATGCTGCAGTTCTTAATTCTTTGGGCGATGGTGGTGTTATAGGTTCGTAGAACGGATAAGCTTTGTAAGAGCATCAAAAATCTGTCCATTTAAATAATGTTTTGACTTCAAAGCAGAAAGTATAAACTGATTTGATGATGAAATATTTGGAGTATTTATTTCAAGTTATTTTACCTGAAATGTCATTGAGTTGTGGTGAAATATGAATAGGAAATTAGATTTTATTGCACCTATAAATATATATTTCTTATTATATAAGTAAACAATAAGAAAAATAAATATAAAACATAAAATAAAATTAGGTCAATTTTGCTTCTTTTAAAAATAAAAGATATTCAATGTGCTGTTGACTGTAGGGTTTTCTGCCAATTCTGAATGATCTATAAAAATTAATCCATGTTCTTCGGACACTTTTCTGGAATATTGATATTAAATTTATGAAGTTCTTTAATTAGTTTTTGTCTTTCTGATGGTTTGTTCCGTCAATAGCCTTTCATATCACAAGTTTAGTATTAAAATTATAAAATAAATTAAATTCTTTCATATTTCAGTTTATTTTTGTTTTATATAAAAATTAACATAAAAAATAGGCTATATAATAAATATCAACAATATAATTTAGTTTGAAATAATTTATTAAAAAAAAATAATTAAAAAGACTTGAATTCTGGAATTGGTACTGGAAATCAACTGATCTATTCTCAGGCAAAATCAACTAAATCTTCATTCAATGTAGGGAAATACTTGGTGGTTTTCAATGAATGATGGTGCCTAAAATTTTATTTTTTTTGCGAGATGGAGAACCGTTCGATTTCGAGAATCAAAATGTTCCGCAAATCGTCTTTGTTCCATACGGAACGTAGTAACATGTCTATATGAAGTTGGAGTAGATGGCAAGGGCTTTGGACATGTTGGTGTTTTCGGACCAATATGTTTGATTTCTTCTTCGGGCTTACAATTTTCTTTCCTAGATGATGGTGTCGATGGTCCTTTTACTACAAAACTATGACGGAAACTACCGAAGTATGGATATTAGGCCTTAATAACTTCTGGCGAGGGAGGATCTTCTTGAGTTGATGTTGGTCCACTCAATTATTTAGGCGACGGTGGTGTGACTAGTTCAAAGAACGCATAAGCTTTGTTAGATGCTTCACAAAACTGCTCCATTATGGTAATGATGTGTTAACTTCCAAGTAGAAAGTATAGACTGATTTGCTGATGAAATAGTAGAAGTATTTATATCAATATATTTTACCTGACTGTTATTATAGGTTAATTAAATAGAGTGGTGGTGGTATATTATGAATTTAAGTTTTATGGCACCAATATTAGCCTCATAAAAAAATCATTTTTATTGCTCCATTATTTAAAATATACATTTAATTTGATATTATTAAGTTATTTTAAAAGTATTAGGTATACAAATTTTCTACTGCTTCATGAATTATGTTGCCTAAAATATATGCAAGATGCGAAACCGTTCGATTTCGAGATGTTCGGAAAATTGTCTTTGCAGTGTAATGTATAATGAAAGTATTACTTTATTCCTGACGACCAAAGATGGACAGTCCGAGACTTTAAACAGTCAATATGCATAGTGTATGTTGGAATTAGCGAGAGGTGCAGCCGTGACGTGGAGTCTCAAATTCAGGGCAAACTTGAGGCTGAAGTTCGGAATATTCCGAAAAATAATCCAACGGTGGTCCTTGTTGGCGACAACTATTTTTTTTTCCCTCCCTCTTCTTCATTTGACTTCCGCACTGCGCAAACAAGCCAGCCACTGTCTGTTCCTTATTCAGCAACTTTTATCTTCGGCACTTAACGTAAACAAAACTTCTCAAAATTAAACTAAACTTCTTTAAAACTAAACTAATCCTGTTACAACTAACTAATATACAACAAACTAAAAATAATTTCCTTAATACCAGACTATGGTGCAGAACACATCTAGCAGAGAAGACGGAGAGACAAGCAAAGGTTAAAAACATAAAGTAGACGATTTTCGAACCGGGGTCTTGGCGATTCAGTACCATGGGTAAGGAAAGACCTTGGAAGGGGATAATTGTGTTGAGAAATGAACATTCGGTCTAAATATCGGTTTTCGATGATCAAAGAAAGTTTAGTATGGCCCTGTAGATCTCTATATCCTCTGATTGTATGAGACACCCGGTGGTGGTGGGCATGGGAATTTTGCATCGCAGCAATTGCCCGTAAAGAATCCTGGATGCTGGCCGGTTGTTCTCACATTCGAACAGAATGTGATCCAGCGTCCCCACTGCACGGCGACAACTAGAATACTTATTCAAGTCGTTGTCCATCTCTGGTCAGGTTTAAGCAACTGATGACCGCAAGGACATTGTTGGCAGACTGTCCAACAGAAGCCGACATTAACCATTTTGCTCGAAAGTAATTTTATAAGTCAGTTCCTTGGTGGATGTCTAAACTAACTCGAATACGAACAAAAAATAATCGGCTTAGATGAGGGTATCAAAGTTGCTCTGGCTCGAAGCAAAAATCGACGAGCCGATTTTTTGTCGATCTAACTCAGTTATAAGTGTTGCATTTCCGACATCACAGAGCGGAAATGAATATTTATGTTTCTGGTCATCCAACCAAGACATCTATAAAGCAGTACGAAGGAAGAACACTACCATGAGTTATTTGGCCAACCTCAAGGAGGGACCTACAGATTTGGAACTGCTGTAAGTTTCTATAATGATTACACCATGTTCTTGGCTACATGCAATACCTTAACGGCTTGCGGGCCAATGCCTATTTGGAATTGGAGGGTTTGAACAAGTGGGCAATGATGAATAAAATATTTCATAATTATTTAACTATTTTACAACTTCCTAAGAGACTTCCTAAGTTATTTTACTTAAAATGTCATGATAGTTGACCCAAATTGAATTGTGATGAAACATGATTAGGAATATAGTTTTTATTGCATCCATAAATGTATATTTCTTATTGTGAATGAACTATACCTATATTAGTTTATTTGGCATTTTTACATTTTATTTACGTTTTATTATTTTTTATAATTATACTTTTGAACTACTACTTTCCTTTATTTTATTTATACTTTATTATTTTGGACTTTGGAAATGTCTTATACTCATATAAAATATCTTCATACATCTGCGAAACGCATTGATCATATTTTCTAGTATATTTTCACAAATACAAAGCACATAAAGAAAACTTTTTGTATATTAATTTTAGTTTTGCTTTTCTATGATTGTTGAAATAATTATTTGAAAAATAATTTGAATATATAATAATTGCATCAAACATAATCAACAATATTATTAAAAAACTGGAAGAAAGAAACTTCAAAATATAATTTTAAAACATTGACTTATAACAATATTTTATGGTAAGATGATAGAAGATATCATAAGTTTACTATAAAAAAAAAACATGAAAATAACTATTACAATTAGAAAATTAAATAAATTAAATTCTCTTATATTTGAGTATATATGAAACAATATAATTTAGTTTTAAATAATTGATTAAAAATAAATAAATTAAAAATATTTTCATACTCAATAATACATCAACGTTGAATTCTAAAATTGATGCTGGAAATCAACTAATAATTGCTGGTTCTCCATGAACGATGGTGCCTAAAATTTTAATTGTTTTGCGAGATGAGGAACCGTTCGATTTCGAGAAACAAAATGTTCAGCAAATCGTCTTTGTTCCTTATGGAACGTAGGAACATGTCTGAATGTAGTTGGTGTGGATGGCGAGGGCATTCGACATGTTGGTGTTTTCGGACCAATATGTTTCATTTCTTCTTGGGGCTTCCTATTTTCATTCCTAGATGATGGTGTTGATGGTCCTTTTACTACAAAACTAGGACGGAAACTACCAAAGTATGGATATTTGGTCTTAGTAACTTCTGGCAAGATAGGAACTTCTTGAGTTGGACTACTCAATTCTTTAGGCGACGGTGGTGTGATTGGTTCGAAGAACGGATATGCTTTGCTAGATATTTCACAAATCTGCTCCATTATGGTAATGATATGTTTACTTCAATGTAAAAAGTATATACTGATTTGCTGATGAAATAGTACAAGTATTTATATCTATGTATTTTACCTGACTGTTATGATTGGTTACCTAAATAGAGTGGTGGTGGAATATGTTTCACTGTGAATTTAAGTTTTATGGCACCAATTATGGCTTCAGAGAAATTTCATTTTTATTGCTCCATCATATAAAATATACATTTAGTTTGATATTATTAAGTTATTTTAAAAGTATTAGGTATTAATAATACAAATTTCCTGTGTTAGTTTCTAAGAATTTCAATAAATAGGTCGGAAAGTCCTTTTTATATAAATATGAATATGAATCTATATAATAAATTAAATGCAGTCAAAAATTATTGTAGATTACATATGAAAGGCTGTTGATCGCAGTCTTTCCATCCCAATAATAAATTAATATTACAGTATTGTTTCACAATTACTTTCACATAATTATTTTAATCTTGACGTTGAAAATCATTTAAAAAAAAATCAATATGCATACTTTCTGAGTCCCTCTACTAAAAAATATTTTTTATTAAGGTCTACTCTCATGAAAATTTACTACCAAAAAAGCCGTTTCAAGAAATAATAATAATAATAATTTTTATTGGCCAGAAATACAAAACAAAATTGCTACAATAATAATAATAATTAGGAAAAATAAAAAGAAAACACAAAATAACTGACCAAAGGGCTATCGACCGTAGTCTTTCCTCCCAATCAAGAAATAATTAACTTTTAAATGGACTAAACATAGGTTTTACTGCTGATTCTCAATTAATTATATGTAGTGTATTATTTTTCATAATTAGCGTCTTTAATATATGGACTACTTTCCTTATTTCATTTATAACTTTATTGTCTTGGACTTTATAAATGTCTAATCCCTGCCTTTATAAAAAATATGTTCACTATTAAATTAGAACGTACACATCCGATAGTTATTCCGATAGTTTTTATGGAATTATTTATATTATATAATATTAATGAAGTTCTTTAATTCGTTTTTATCTTGCTGATGTTGTGTTCCATTTAAGCTCTAAACATAAATAAATTTGTATTCCATTTTAATATGTTTATTATTATTATTATTAAATGATAAACTTAGGGCGGAAAAACTGTAATCAATAGCCTTTTATATAAACTATAATAAATGTTGTCTATTACTACTAGATAAACTTTAATTTGCAAAAAACTTAAATGTTACAGAATTCACATTGCTTACTTTACATATTTCATAAATTACAATTTTACTGCATTATGCCTACAATTAAAATAAACAACTATTTAACTCGATCGAACTAATTTCATTAAATATTTTCAATAAAATGTTATGTTAAAATAGTTCTGAATAGTATACATACAAATAAAAGTATTTGAAATCATTATTTGAAAATGCAACTTATACATAAAAGTTTTCTATTGCATGATAGTGATCTTGTCTTCAACTGTAATCTAATAATTGCATCAATATTAACAATATATTCAAGAATATTATTAAAAACGTGTAGACAACTGGAAGACAGAAATTTAAAAATTTAATTTTAAAATATTGACTGTAGCAACATTTTATGGTCAGATGATATCATAAGTTTACTATACAAAATATTCGGAAAATTGTCTTTGCAGCGTAATGTATAATGAAAGTATTGCTTTATGCTTGATGACCAAAGATGGACAGTCCGAGACTTTAAACAGTCAATATGCATAGTGTATGTTGAATTTAGCGAGAGGTCCAACCGTGACCTGGAGTCTCAAATTCAGGGCAAACTTGAGGCTGAAGTTCGGAATATTCCGACGGTTCAAGTGGTTGTCCATCTCTCGCCAGGTTTAAACAATAGATGACCTCAAGGGCAAATTGTCAAATTTTTGGTAGAAATTATTTGTAGAAATAATTCGTCTAGTGTTGGCAGAGAGTCCAATAGAAGCCAATACTAACTATTTTGATAAACATTTAAACAAGGGCATTGTGGACGCAGCACGCTCTAAAGAAGTTTAATAAGTCAGTTCCTTGATGGATGTCTGAACTAACTCGAATACGAAAAGAAAATAATTGCCTTAGTCGATAGTCCTCGACATCATCATCGAGGAAAGAAAATTGTAAGCCCCAAGAAGAAATCAAACATATTGGTTCGAAAACCCCAACATGTCCAATGCCCTCATCATCTAATCCAACTTCATTTAGACATGTACCTACGTTCCGTATGGAAATGGAGATTTCTGTTCCTGGTTATCCAACCATGACATCTGGGGTTATGCTTATAAAGCAGCATGAAGAAACAAAACTACCATGAGTTATTTGGCCAACCCCAAGGACCTACAGAATTGGGACTTCTGTAAATTTTCTATATGGATGACATCATATTCTTGGCCAATTTGGAATTGGAGGGTCTGAACAAGTGGGCGAGATTATCCAAATTGGATTTTAATGAAAGAAAAACTGTGACCATTTTCCATGGAAAAATGTATAATCAATGTTCGGACCACATCAATTATCTAAGACTGATAATATACAATAGTCTAAACTTCAAAGAACATGTCGTTTGGGTGAACGCGAGAACCAAGCAGCTCTGTGCCAGGTTTGGTGCGTTCAGCATGAAGAAAAAGGGTTTTGGAACGAAAGCAATGGCTCAATTGCCCCAACTGTTGAATGTACGCTTCGCCAGACTGGCTCAGCTGAGTTAGGAAAAGGAAACAACCTTCTTAGAGCGTTATAAGAGTTCGCGCTCTGCGAGCGACCAAAGCATACAAGACTGCTGAAGACAGTAGACACCTGGCCATAGATCTTCGCATGAAAATTCATTAATAATTAATTAGTATAACTTTCAAGTATCAATGTATTACATTGCGAAGCTAAATGAGAAGACTTAATTCAATGAATTGATCAGTACTTAAAAATTGTGATGATCGCTTTTATAATATTTAAAATTTCACTAACCAGTTATACATATATACATTTAAAATTATAGACAATATCTGGATATTGAAAATATTGATCAATGAAATAGTTAATAATTATTTAATTATTTAAGAAACTGTTAATAATTGTCATTGTTTATTATATTATTATTATCATAGCATAATTAGAAAAAAGGAAACAATTTATAAAATAAGATGAAGAAAAATTAATAAAATATAAATTAGTTTTAAAAGTTTATTAAAAAAGCAGAAAATATAAACTGATTTATTGATGAAATATTTGAAGTATTTATTTCAAGTTATTTAACCTGAAATGTCATGATAGTTGACCCAAATAGAGTTTTGGGGTAAATATGATTAGGAAATTAATTTTTATTGCAGCCATAAATGTATATTTCTTATTATAAAAGTAAATAATAAAAAAAATAAATGGATTTTGCCACTTTTATTACTCATATAAAATAAAAATGTACCTAACATAATATTTGGTCTATTTTGCTTGTTTTAAAAATAAAAGGTATTCAATGTGCTGTTGACTGCAAGGTTTTCTGCCGATTCTGAATAAACTATACCTATATTAGTTTGGCGGTTTTACATTTTATTATTTTTGATAATTAGTTTGTTATTTTATTTATAACTTTATTATTTTGGACCCTAGAAATGTTTTATACTCATACAAAATTTCTTCATTAACGAGGTCCAAATATATATGTACATCTGCAAAATTAAATTTTTTTATATTTGAGTTTATTTCTGTTTTATATGAAAAAATATAATTTAGTTTTAAATAATTTATTAAAAATAAATAAATTAAAAATATTTTTATACTCATCGTCAATATGGCATAATTTAATAATAATAGGATGAATTTTCTCTGGCATCTCTGGTTTTTCGAAATCTTTGTTACATCTACATATCAACGTAGAATTCTAGAAATGATGCTGTAAATCAACTATTCTAGTCGCAGGCATTAGCACCTAAATCTTCATTCCATGCAGGGAAATAATTGCTGGTTCTCCATGAACGATGGTGCCTAAAATTTTAATTGTTTTGCGAGATGAGGAACCGTTCGATTTCGAGAAACAAAATGTTCCGCAAATCGTCTTTGTTCCTTATGGAACGTAGGAACATATCTGAATGAAGTTGGTGTGGATGGCGAGGGCATTGGATATGTTGGTGTTTTCGGACCAATATGTTTCATTTCTTCTTGAGGCGTACTATTTTCTTTTCTAGATGATGGTGTCGATGGTCCTTTTACTACTAAACTAGGACGGAAATTATCGAAATAAGGATATTTCGCCTTATTAACTTCTGGTGAAGCAGGAGCTTCTTGAGTTGATTTTGGACTACTCAATTCTTTAGGCGATGGTGGTGTGATTGGTTCAAAGCACGGATAAGCTTTTTTAGTTACTGTACAAATCTGCTCCATTATGGTAATAATGTGTTTACTTCAAAGTATAAAGTTTAAACTGATTTGCTGATGAAATAGTGCAAGTATTTATATCAATGTATTTTACCTGACTGTCATTATAGGTTACCTAAATAGAGTGGTGGTGGTACATTATGAATTTAAGTTTTATGGCACCAATATTAGCCTCAGAGAAATTTCATTTTTATTGCTCCATCATATAAAATATACATTCAATTTGATATTACTAAGTTATTTTAAAAGTAATAGGTATTAATAATACACACTTTTTTGTTAGTATTTAAAAATTTTATTATAGTTCTGACAGTTCTTTCTATATATGTATCAATAAAAAGCAGTCAAACATTATTGTAGTTCATATACAAAGGGCTGTAGTAGTGTCGTAGTTTTTCCGCGCAGATAATAAATTAATATTATGATCTTCTATCACAATTAATTTCACATAATTATTTTTATCTTGATGCTAAAAATGAAAATGTATACGTTATATTATATTTTTGTAATTTTTTGTTGCAACAAATATTATTATTTTAATTACTACTAATAAATAATATACTTAGACTATCTTCTATTAATTTCTAATTTTCAAAATGAAATGCAATATAAATAGTAAATGAAGATCTTCAAAGTAATAGTTATCAATCCTAGAGTTAAAGTACAAATAACTAACGAATTCTTTGGTATGAGTGTGTGAATATATATATAGTTTGAGAGACAGCCAACAGATATTGATACGAGTTTAGATCGAAGCAGATGTGCTGAAGGGCGGAATGGAAAAGGTCCTGATGTGATACGTGAGACTCAAACCCTTACCATCCACCCTTTAACCCTCGACGAAAAGAGGAAAGTCTGAATTCGCGAATCGCGCGATGAATTCCGTCAAGATATTGTCACGTATGTATATACTATATATATACACACACACCGGTGGCGGAGACGAAGAGAAAAAAGTAATATTAAGATGCTTGGCAGCAATTGTAAAAAAAGGAAGATAGGAAGAAATCTGTCTGGCGAGACGGTAAAAAAAAATTGACTAAATTTAAAGAAGACTACCTACAGTCAAGCTAATTGTATTTCATGCATTCCCGTGGATGGAATTGTTTTAATGAGATATTTATTTTAGGAAATGTTTTTCCTCTTTATATTATCAGCATTTCGGAATAATAAAATTTAAATAGTTTTAATTCAAAGTCTTGCACTTGCCCGGAAATTGAACACGGTAATAAGGTGTCACCGTGCTGCCATCTATTTCCTCCTGACACATGCCGCGGAGGAACACGGCGCTCGTTGAAACTTCAATGAGCAGGTAATTTGCATAAAAAAATATACATTGCGAGATGTAAATTCAAGAAACATATCATTTCATTTCAAATTGAAAGTAAATCTGAACAAGATATATTTTAATTTATATTCGTTTATAGCATAGGTTCTTTTTAGGAGTCGTTGACTCTCTGTAAAATACATTAATAATACATACTTAAAAAATAATTATTTTCGTGACTTTTTATTGGATATTCATTTAAAATTTAAATTTTATATTTTCATTCATCTTTTACATTTTTTTACAATTTCCTACTTCAATTAAATAATTGAAAATTGAAACTGAAAATTTACTATCTCGATGAAAAAACTTTCCCAAATAATAAAATACTAATGCTACACGTACTGTTCATTAAATAAGAAAAAATTTATAAAGAATTATTATTTTCTAAAAATTTGGAAGACGATATTTATTTGACAGCCCTCTATATTTAATGAAGTTAATCTACAATTATAAAGTTATTAGTATGAGATCCGCAAAGAAATTACTATTAGTTAATTCGACAGTAAACCAACAAATTGAACAAGTTAAAAAATAAATAAAAAACGTGGTAAGAAAAACTTCTATTGGAAAACTTTATCTACTTAAATAATATTTATACGAATAGATTGTAAATAATAAATATCAGACATACAAAATAGTATTGGAATAAAAAGTTAAATAAAAATGATGCAAAAGCAAATGCATAGTTAAAAATTATTTTATTTTCTTAAATATGTACTTTATTATTTATTAATTTTTAGTATTTTTTCTATTTTAAAATTATATTTACAATCTAATAAATTACAGCTAAGTGAAAACATTAAAGTTTACAGGTTTATGAATATAATTTTAATATACGAATAAACATTTCTAAAATATTAATGTAAATATTTAAATATATTAAACATAAGGGTGAAATACATGTAAAACATTTAATTAATCCAATCCAAATGAACTGAATAAAAATATTTTGTTAATTACTTGTATTTTTTTAATTTTTATACTAATTTATAATATTTATTTAAACTAATTTAATTTAATTAATTCCTGTAACATTTTTTTATTAAATGGTAAAAATATCTTTAAAATAAATTGTAAAAATTTTTCCAATTATTAATTATAATATAACTGCTTATATTTTTACCAAAATAATAAAAAAATCTCAGAAATAAATTAATGATAACTTATCTACAACTTTTTGCAAAAATATTTCTAATTTGATGAGATTTCTTTACATGAATTTCAAAAATTAATTCAAGGATAATTATTATAGAGGTATTATTCACAAATATAGAATTTAATTATGCAGTAAAAAGTCGTTTACGAGTTGGATGTTTAAGATTCTTTCCTAGAAAACCACCCTAAACAAGACATCATAAAGTTACAATAGACATAAAAGTTACTATAACACGAATAGGTAATGTAGAGGTTTTTCCGACTTCAAGTAGATTTATTTATGGGCCCAATTTTGCTTAAAATATTTCCAGGATTAAGGGTTTACAGAAATTATTATTAATTATCATTTTGTTAATAGTGTTTAATTAATTAATTATTAATTTCTTTAATGTAAAAGACACTTATTATCTAATCAACAAAAATCGTCCAGCTTTTAGAACAATTCTATTTTGGATGGCACTCATTGTTATCCTTGTAAAAACTATGTCTTATTGCTGGATGTATGTACAAAAATTCTTTATTTTATATTTATTTTATACAAACGTATTATAAAAATGAAACTTATTATTAAGTTCATAAAAACTTCGATTGATTCGATTTTATCCAATATAAATTGGAAAATAAATTAATAATTTATTGATTCGTACATAGATTAACAAGTTGATATTTTTATAAAACTTTTTTTTGAGAAAATAAATTTGAAAATATTTTGGAAAACGTATTTTAGGCATAAAAATGCTGCTGTATAAATTATTTTATTACTGAAGATGTCAAATATATTTGAAAATTTTGTCCCAGAAAAACATAATTCCACATCATGTGTTTAGTTTTAGTAAAACTCAAACTACTATTTAACAAATTCTAGTAATATATTTTTAGACATTTAGACTCATTAAATGGCATAGTGAATTATTATATAAGATAAAATGATAATTACCAAAAAATAATTTAACCTTTTAAAATTATATTTGTCTTACTGATTCTACCAAATAAAAATCTGGTAACGCATTTATTTCCTATTTATCATCAACTATAGATCTATTAGTTGCAACTGCAGAACTTCAAAGCAGCTTAGATATAATTGAAAAATAACAAAGTCCAGTCATATTACATTCACTTTAGAAGCAACTTGCTCATCAATCACCAATCATCATAAACTACAAAATTATTCCAGAATCTCATGACGCTAAATATTTAGGTCGCTGACTCACATAGAAATAACATATTACCACCAAAAGTAAACAACTTGAAATCCAATTTTGGGGAACAAATTAAAATATTTCAACGATTCTAATCGAAATGTCAGAGTACCCTGCTGTAAGCTCCTTAGCTGATAGCTCAAAATGACATTATTCAGAATGACCTCTCAATGAACATTAAAAATTTAGTTTCTTAGGACTTTTCTTAAAACGAGTTTCTTCAGACTTTTCTAAAGGAAATTATTTTTTCTTGTTTTTTCAAAAATATTGACTCTTTTCCATATGTGGCAGAATGTAAATAATAAATTTAATGATAAAAAAATAAATATATAAATTGAGGAAATAAACTTAACTCGAATTTTTTTAATTTTTTTTAGCTGAATACACATAAAATGATCTCAGATGAGTAATAAAAAGAAAATTTTATGATATAAACCAGAGGTCATTAACTCTTAGCTATAGAGTTTCATATAAATATTTTGAGGGTACAAATATTTCATTTTATTAGTAAAAATATCAATCTTGAGATGCCGCGTGCGGCTCCTTATAGTTCTTTTCAACAGGCAATTGCAATTCAATCTTAAAAATGACTCTTTACTTCTAAAAGGTTGCCGACCTATTCTGTAACTATAAATAATTAATATTGGGTACCTGCCTACCTTTGTAAACCGACATATATTTTTCTTAATACTCAGCAACCATATCTAAATTTATGCACTGTCATTAATTACAGAATTCTTTAAAAGACTTGTTTCCATACAGGAAATTACTTCATGCAGTTTATGATAATAATGTATGGCCCAACAGAATTGCTTTCTTCGTTCAAAAATCTTCATCAATTATTGAAGGTATTACAAGGCACAGGAGGTTGGATGGAAAATAGAAGGCGACGATAAATAAGTAATTAATTGTGCAAAGCATCCGCGGTCATAAAATATGTATCATTTATCTCAATTGCCCCAAAAACATCGCAAAGTTTAATTGAAGCAGCAGCGAATTTAAGAATAAGGATTCCCGTCTATTTCGCGCTCGTTTTCTCTCTCGCCCGCACCATTTTAATTAATTTCAGCCCGGTCAGCCCCCCGCAAACCGAACCCATCCAAAAACAAACCCCTAAACACCCGCAGCCGGCCTTTTTCTACGCAATTAAACGCAACGCAAAGAAGGGAAAAAAATTATATAAATAACAAGTAAATAAACACGTCCCGATAATAAGCTGCCGTCTCCGAGGGAAGTAGCATTACAGTTAATTGCACAAAGTTTAAATGCGGCGTCGGACAAAAACTTATTTAGCCGGTCTCATTGTAAACGTAACATTTTCTTCCAAAAAGTTTTATTTAAACTTCTGCTTTTCCTGTAATTGTATATTTTTTTTGTTGTACAAGCGTTTCGTTTTCATTCGTTTAACGTATTTAATCTCCTTCCCAGCAGTATTTATATTGATATTATTCTGTGTTTTCAATATTTTCAGTTATTTTTTGTAGTGTACATTTTCTCATTAATATATAAATCCGCTTCTCGTTGTTTCAAATGGATCTTTATAATACCGTTTATATCCTGGTGTATTTGTTTGTTCTTTTTTGACATCAAAGTAAATTTTATGTTGTACGTTATTTATACTGTGATACCTCATTTACCGTTTATTTTATTAACGTTGATTTCATAATCCTGAATAATTTTATGTCATCTGCAATTTTTTTTATATTTGATTTAAGTAGTCATTAATGCAAAGAAAATACATATTTTAAACAATTTTAATATTTTTAAAATAATAAGTATTCATTTACAATTTTAAAACAGTCATTATATTATTATATAAACATACCCCAAATTAATTAATATTTGATAATATTTTTAAATTCATTCAAAAGCAAAATTCTTAGAAATTTTAATATATATAAAAAAAACTGACTTAAGTATTGCCAAAAAAATGATTTGTAAAATCGATGGAATTACTGAAAACTAAATATACTTTATGATAATAGTGAAAAAAATTATATAGTCTAAACTTCACTTATTTTTTTATTAAATGCAATCATTACTTATACTTAATATTTACTTGACGAGATTATGCTGAAAACTATACGTTATTAAAAGTACTTGTACTTTTATTTAAAATTTTAATATATCTGCTTTCATGATTTAGTATCGACAAAGATTTGTTTTAATATGTGTTTTTATAAATTTGATACTTTTTAATCAGCCAACAAATTTTCTATTACATTTTTAGATCTCCTGACAAAATTGTATTATTTGCAATTTTTGTTTCGAAATTTGAAAAAGTTGTTAACACAGTTAAAACAGCTTTTACATTTATTTTTATATTTGATTTTGCTACGAGATTTAAGTAATCATTAATATAAAGAAAATATATATTTTAAACTAATTTTAAATTTGTGAAGTACTAATAATTAATTTGGAACTATAAAAAAATCATTATACATTAATTAAAAATCAGATTAATAACTTGAATTCTTATAGATTTGGATGTGATTGATGGAATTAATGAAAATGGAAATATTTAATAGACAAATGATTAATTTAACAAATTTCGTGATTATTTGTTGCTTGTATATTTTATGTACATTTTTGGAAGAATTGGATTTAATTCATGAAACTAGAAGCGAAAGATGACAATGAAATTGATGAGTTTACCCAATTTTTATCGCCTGTTATTAATAATTTTAATTTTATACATTTTTTTATGGTTTAGAAATTTTAAACTAAGAAAATTAATCAAAAAAAAATTATATCAGTAAAAATAAAATCTTCTTCAAAGAATTAGAATCAGTAGATAATTATCATGTAAGTGGATGATTGTAATTGAATTAGCATGTGGTGTTACATATCTTGTAAAGCTCATTACAAACGATTTCAACAAGACAATTCCAATAAAGAGGTCGCAGTTGGTGCTCGTTACATAATCATTTTCTGCAACTGCTTGCAGAGTTCGAAGAGATCCACGTGAATTTCTTTGTTTTAAAGGTATTTACATTTTAGTACCGATTATGTGTAATTAGGCTAATAGCATATTGGGTTACAGAATTGTATATAAAAATATATGAGCCATTTATTTTATAGTGGTATAAGTCCACTTTTGGAAAAAGAATGCTAATTTTAGTAAGATATAAATATCCACTTTTTATATTTATTATCAGATATTCAATGGAGCACGATTCAAATGTGATTTTTTTTTAAATTGTGGAATAATAATTTTTAATAATCATAGTTGAAACAATCTTCTAATTACAATTATTATTGAATACTACGACTCCAGTATGTACTGCCCTTTAGCAGATAACCTTTGTGCCTTAAAAACTACATCGTAAACAAGATAACTGTATTATTGTCTTGATTATATGATGAGTAATTTCACTAATTTTGTTTAGTATTATTTTGCAAGATTTACTATTTCTTGAGTATTATTTAATCAAAGCAGATAATAAAAGTTTTATATAAATAATATTTCATATAGTTATTACAATGATTTCACGTACCTATAAAAAAAACATGAATATCTCAATATGGTCTAATTATTATGTTGGTAAGTAAAATTAATAATATTTTTTTGCGGGAATATTAGAATTATTTGGGCGGAAAGACTACGGTCGATAGCCCTTTGGTCAGTTATTTTGAGTTTTCCTTTTATTTTTCCTAATTATTATTATTATTGTAGCAATTTTGTTTTGTATATCTGGCCAATAAAAATTATTATTATTATTAGAATTATTTATAGAAATAAAACCCATAAACATTAGCAAAAGAAAATTAAATTATGATTGAGATAAAAGCAGTTTGAGAAATTAATTCCAGATTGTTCCAAACTCCGAAAAAAAATATAATTTTTGAATTAACAGATTCAAACCCTGACGAAGATGTTGTTACTTATTTTTGGTCACATTATAAAAATAATGATCAGAAGAGTAGGAAAGTTATAAGAAATTGAGGAGAAAAATATTATACAAAAACTGGAAATATTATTCCTGCAAAAAAAAATCGAAAATAAGTATTGTGAAACTGTGCAAGAACTGTGTTACAGATATATTATTTTTTAAATAAGAGATTTTGAGAAACAAAATATATTTTTGTGTGCATCTACTCAATGTACGCCAGTAAAAAGACGTAAAAATATTAAAGAATCAGTCAGGAATTGTAGCTATAATATACATACTTTTTAAAGTTAAAAAAGTAAAGCGTTGCAGTTAATAAAAGTTCGTTAAAGAAACATTTGTTATATTTATATGAAGATTACATAGCGCTCTCAAAGCAAAGGTATTAGGAAAATACTTACGTGGATAAATGAGCTTGCAGAAAATGCGATGAAGAACTAGTGGCAGTCTTAAAAAATCACATACAAAATATTCCACACTATGAATGTCATGCATTATAATAATCGAGACATAATAAAATACTTGAGTTCTGAATTGAACTTAAGAAAAATGTACATATAAGTTATGTAGAAAAGTTCAAATATTGGAAAATTTTTAAGAAAAATTTGAATGTAACCTTTCATCACATAAAGACACTTGTTAAAAATGTGATTAAAAATTCAATTATTAAAATTATTATAAAATTATAAAAAAATAACGGCTCAAGCATAGTTATGTTATGTATATTAATATTGACAAAAATGAAGTTGGATTTGTAATATTAATAAAATATTATTAGATACAATTATTACTTATACATATTTACTTGGCAAAATTAAACTGAAATATAATATTTTATTAAAATAAGTTGTACACTTTATTAAAATTTCGAAGGTCATTAGAGTATCTGCTTTTATGACTTATTGTCTACAATGTGTTTAACATGTGATTTTTGTAAGTTTAATACTTTTTACTCAGCCAACAAATTTTCTATTACATTTTTAGATTTCATAACAAAGTTATATTTGTTGCATTTTTGTCTCAAAATTGTAAAGAGTTGTTAATCTCGAAGTTACAAAGACATTAAAAAAAGCGACGCTTTCAATTTTGTAATTAAGAAAAATATGTTTATTTAAACAATAATTGATTTAACTTGTATTATTAATTAGTTTTGTATCTTATAGATTGGTTTTTATCACAGAGCTTGAATATAAATTGTTAACAACAATGGAATTTTATTTTATTTTTATTGTATTTAGTTTTTTTTATAATTTATTGCAGTAATAAATATTATTAATATAAACAAACAAGTTTGAAATCCACCAAAGAGAGAAAAAAATTCATAATGAAGAATTACATATAATATAAATTAATTTATAATTTATAATTAATATAATTTAATATGAGATATTTGAATCTTGGATAAATATTTGTATTACGAGAAATGCATAATTTTGAAGAAAGTGAATAAATATTGGAATCTATGGAAAATAATTTCAGGAAATATAAGATTTTTATCGAGGAGGAACAAGTTTCCTTTTCTTGTAAAGGAAATTATTGTGAGGGTTGTGGATTGTGTTATTAGGATGTAGAATTTTAGTGAGGATACAAAGGGTACGGTATTTATTAGGACTGAGTTCCAGCATTTCGATAGAAAAGACAACTCATTACCAAGGATTGGAGGTTAAAAGGACTTGTAGATAGAAGGTTTTCATAGAATGGATATTTCGGAATTACGGAAGGTCAGAGAATGGAAAAGATTGGATTTTATTTTGGATTTTAGTTTTTGAAATGGGAATTGAGATTGAGTTTTGGATAAAGAAGTATTCTTAGGTATTTTACAGAGAGCAAAGGTAACACGGGAGAATACGGTGATAAGGGAAAAGGAGTTTGGCTTATTTTCAGACGCCACATGTTGAACCAGAAATGCAACAAGGACAACAGATTTTGTAAATTTTGGATTGAGGACTTAGAGGAAAACTAGTATCATCTACATAGTAAAGAATATATAGGTCGAGATCGTAAGTATTGGGAGATCGTAATTGAGGAATGAAGGAGAAGTGAGCTTTATGGAACAGAAGAAGGAATTGCGGATCCATTTTGATTTCATTTTTATGTCCTATATTACTATTTTGTCTGATTGCAAAATCCTCGAGTCTTGTATTTTATTATTAAAGTTTTGTATTGAAAACAAAACAAAATTCTACAATGATTCGATATGAACGGAAAAATAATGTTTTTCAACCTTTAGAATCACATGGAATGAAGAAGACATGTGTTTATCCGCTCCGAATCACATGACCCTTCCGATCGACCCAATAACATCTGTACAGATATTATCGGATAGGTAACATAACAAATCAACTGAATATAATAAAATATGACACAATATACTAAAAAATTGTACAGAAATTATATGATTTCAGAATTTAATTTCAAATTTAATTTACATTGAAAAATTATTTTCACTTGTGAAAATAGTGATACATGTGGATCGCTGACTTTTTAACAAGAAAAAATCCAAAAAAATTAGTTGTCATACCTGAGTTTTAAGTAAATCTTAATACAATTTTTATATTGAATAATTAACTTCAATTATCATATGTTACTAAAATTGAACGTAAATGTTTGTAAATAAATAATAAAAAGTGAATATATAATCAGAAAAATCAAATTTAGCGTAAAATCTCCGCTTATTCGCTATTCTCGAAATTTTTGCACTATGTTTTCCTTTTCAAAACTTTAATATTAATCCTAAATTCAAACATCCAACCAATTCCCTATTTCAATATTTAACTTTCCTATGACTGTCCCTACCTCTGTTAAACTAAAATTTATTCGGCTTTTAAAAAAAATCTGTTTTATACATAATAAATATACTGAATGTTTATTTATTCCAAGGTTCAGAAGTTTAAAAATTATATAATTTAAGATTGAATTATTAAATATAGTTGAATATAGAACTATAAGTCATATATTAAGCATTTTGTTATTGAATTTTGTCATCTTAAAAATATAAAAACGTCTTGTCGGGACCCACAAAAGTTTTTTTTAGAAAACGCTGTATTAGTGTATTGTTAATTTTGTTATATTACAAGTAATGAACTTATTTTTATTCATAATAATAATATTTATATCTTGTGATAAAATTATGAACTAAAATATTGATTATATAATTTCTATTAAACTGTGTGAAAAGAAACAAATAATTTCATTATGAAATTAAAAACAGTACGAATCTCTCGTTATTATTTGTTGTTTGTCTTTAATTTAGTGATCATGATTATTCTTGTCATGTACAGCGTAACCGAGAATTAAATAATTTAATTAAAATGTCAGAAAGGGAATTAATTTGTATAAATCCTCTTAACTACTAACAACTTCACCCAACCAAACATGATTTTTCCTTTCTCCTTTTTACATTTGTTCCATTATTATTATATACACTCAAATTATGTTATACGAATTAGATTATTTTATTTAACAATTTAAATTTATGTAATTAGTATACATTAAAAATACATATTCGATTAATAGACAAGATTTTGTATTTATTTTACTTCTATAAAGAATAACTGTTTTATTGTCTTAATTTATAAATGTTATGTAATAATATTTTTAATATGTGATGAACAGAGATACATAAATATTCATTTCTCGTAAATTCCTTGGGAGTTTGGGTTAGTAGAAAAAACTATAATTTGGTTTCTGCTATTATTACTTTTAATAGCTGGCAATAAATTTTCTACTGGATACATTATTTTTAAATTCAAATATAACACCTCACTCAATAAGTTCGTAGAATGACATATTTTATTTATCGATAAATCCATAGAGAAGTGGTTTGATGAAATTTAGACTTTTCTATTGTTTTCAAAATTACAAGAGTAGCATCACTAAAACCACTGTAACTTGTGAACTAAACTTCAGATTGTAATGAAATTTTGATAAGCATTATTTGAAGGTTGGTACTTCCTAAAAATCATTTAGATTTGTCGATAGAGGTGCCATCTATATGACATCCTACGAACTTATTGAGTGAGGTGTTAGCTTAACGCCTTGTCGTTATTGTCGTCCTCGCAATATTAGAGGTCTTAACTTAGCAATATTGGGGTCTTAACTTTTTTCTTCTAAGAATTTACCTTCATCACTTTTTTAAAAATAATTAAATATTTTGTTGCACCCAAAACTCCCAACTCGTCATGATCTACTAACAGGGCCCGAAAAGTTATCGGTCCTCTGTTTATATTTTTTAAGCGCTCCTAAAATACATATTATAATAAAAAATCCCTGGTCGTGTCACTTTTAAAAATATTCATAATTATGGAATTCCAATATATTTCTTAAAAGTTTGATTATTACCTAATACTTGAATAGATTTGTTATTAGTTTTTAAAATCATATTATAAATAAATAACATCATGCTCCATAAAACTTAAGTAAAGTGGAAAAATATGACATTTTTACTTAATGCGACATTTTTTTTCCAAACAAAAACTGTATAATATTATTTTATTAAATATTTTTCGTTGATTCTAAATAATTTTAGACTTTTTTAACATTTGTATTTTTGTTAATCTTAACTATCCGAGGGTGCAAAATCAGATGATTTTTTAGATCTTCTAAATATTACTCTCTTATTTTGTCGTGCGTTCTTGCTACGTGTGGCCTTGTAATGTCGTGCTGTTGAATTATTTTTTTATTTTTCTGGTAAACGGAAAATTTCTAATTAATTACGCAGAAAATTATGAAAAATTAAATTAAGGGTTAAATCTGTACACTAGTTAAACAAATAGTGTATAAGATTTTTTTTTAATTTATTGACTTTAAATTCATAGAAAAAAAAACACAATTACTTCTGTAGAATCATCATATTAAAAATATAATAGATTAATAGATAATCATTATATTATAAATATAATCGTGTTTTTAAAAATATAAACAATTAAGTTGATTGTAATAATTTATTTTTGCAAAATTTAATAGAAATTATATAATTAATATTTCACTTGATATTCTTATCATCGTAATATATAATTATTATCACTTTGAAATATTACATATTAGATATAATATTTTGATAAAAGCAATTCTTTAACTCGGATGATGATATAAGAAAATATATAAAAAATGTTGATTCTTAATTTAGAGTATAGCGAGTTATAAGTGTAATAAATAGAAACGGGAAATCTGTAATGAAATGTCTCGAGAATTTGAATGGTATATTCTCATTACTTTTCTGCTAAACTTTTTAATTAATTATTTTTATTAAAATACATTTGATTGATCTATTTATATTGTTATTAAAATTTAAATTTCATATAAGATATTCTAATATTTATTGCATTAAAAATTACAATTATTATTATTGTTATTAGTTTGTCTGTTGGTTAAAACTCTTGTACAAACAACGCGTTCCTTTCTGAGTTATTGGTTAATTATACTACTGTTTTTTTAAATTATTTTAAATATTCATTTTTAATTAAAGTATCAAGTTTAAAAATATCCATAATTGTGGAATTCACAATCACTGGTTTAGTTAGTTCTTTATAAATAAATTTTTCTGCTTTTAATATTGCAATTTTCATAATTTATATTTTATTTATTTAAAATACAGTGAGTATCATTTGAGTTTTGCTCAAAATTATGAATAATTAAAAATATTAACATAATTTTAATAAATATGCATAATTTAATTGCATAACTACCAATATTATATTACAATGTGTTATTTTTCTATTACTTTAAATCGATTTACATTCAAAAAGACAAAAAAAAATATTTAAAAGTTTGACTTTGTTGTAATAAAATTAACTATTAATTTATACTTGAAAACAGTTTTTAATAATTTATTAAATTAATAAATATTAGGTAAATTGGAATAAAGTGACATTTTTTTAAACAAAAACTATACAATATTATTTTGTATTTTCAGATTTCTTCAACATTTGTATTTTTTTCTTTCGTATCAAAAATTCCATCAACTTACAAAGACTGAGAGTGAAATAACATGAATAAGGTGGATGTTTCAGAACTTCTGAAGACAACACTCTTATTACAAAGATGCTAAAATTTCCATTTATCAAAACTTAAAATAAATGTCGACCGCCATCAGTTTTATTTAATATAAATAAATTTAAATCAAAATATATATTTTTATATTTTACAAACCAGGTTTTATCACAATTCATTGATTATTTTACGTAGATCGAATTCTACCAAAAACTTTAGAGCGTCAATACTGATTTTAAAAGTCCTCCCTAATTATGTTCATTAACTTTCTATCACCGCTTTTGAACTTTTGAAATAAAATATTGACTGGTTTTAAGTTACGCAACAAAAAAAAAGATTTCTTTTTGCTTAAGTTTATAAAAGCTAAATATTTTAATTGAACTTTTCCAAATATATTTTTTTTGTTTCCGTTAAACGGACAATTAAAAATCAATTATGAAAAGTTAAATTAAGCGTTAAAGTTGAAAAAAGTCAAACAAATAGTATATAAGCAAAAAATCATTGTCTGCAGACTTTTCGTCCGTAAAATATCTGATCTTAATAACTTATTTGCATCTTTTCGTTTCCTTTAGTTGCTTTAAAATATTAAATCGAATTATAATTACAAAACACAATTACTTCTGTAGAACCATTATACTAAAAATATAATACATAAAAACGTGTTTCAAAAATATTTACAATTAAGTTGATTGTAGTTATTTCTTTTTACAAAATTTAATAACAATTATATAATCAATATTTCACTTGAAATTTTTATCACAGTTTTTTTATATATAATTTGATATACTTCTGGCATTACTATTATTTTAAAATTTTATAGATTAGTAATAATATTTTGATCTAAAGAATCTATTGGCTTGAGAATAGAAAATTATATAAAATATCTAAATAAATTAATTCCTGATATTTTTTAATTGTACCGAAAATTAATTCGGAAAATGTAATATAATTAAATGGCATATTTTAATTAGTCTTTGAATTAATTATTATTATTAACATACATTTCATTGATTGCTTTATTTTGTAATTAAAATCAAAATTTCATATAAGATGTTGTAATATTTATTGCAAAAAAAAATTATGATAATTATTAATTTGTTTATTGCTTGAAAATCATTTACATACAACGCGTTCATTTATCAGTTATTGGTTAACTAATACTGTATAGTGTGTACGCATCTAAAAAGCTAAAAGTGAAACTAAAATGTCAATTTTATTTAAATGAATTAAAGTTAAAATAATATATTATTTTAAATATGTATTCTAATTTCTTATAGAAAAATATTTTAAAAAAATTATATGTTTAGTAAAATATTCATATATATTTTTCGGTTTATAAACTTCCTGTTATTCTTCTACTATTACTTAATATACTTTTTTGTTAGTGTCTACTCTTGTCTTAAATTATATATGTTATGTCAAAATATTTTTTCATATTTTAATAAATATTCATTTCCTGTAAATTTTTCACGAGTTTTCCAGTTTGGGTTAGAAGGAAAACTATAAGTAGTTTGATATAACGTAGTACGTATCGACTAGTGTATCTAAAAAAAATTGACAAAGCTGCATTGCTATAAAACATTGTAAATATCAGTTGTGAGAACAGAACATATTAAAAATATCCAAAAATAGTATCAAAATTTTATAAGTTCATCAACTTCTTGGACGAGAATTAAAATTGGTTGCGAGCGAGTAAATGTGTACGTATGCGTGGGTGGATGGAGTGAGGGCAGCACAGGCGGTCCGCGATTGAATTCCGCAGTCGTCGTCAGCACCCCGTACCGAGTGCAGCGTCGCGACGCCGGTTGCTCCCGTCACGTCGGTCAAATACGAAAACGTTGTTTCGAATACGATTTCTCGATACGAACACAAAATATTATATAGAAAACAAAAATTAAAACTATAATTTGTGTAAATCGTCTGTGTTTTTTCCTAGTGATTTCAAAAAACTAACAACAACAAAAAAAAGTTAATAATCAGCGTATTTTATAGTAAATATTGTGGTTCGAAAAGTGTGTGCGCGTGGATTTATATTTAGAATATGGAAATGAAGAAATTCACCGCAGAGCACCTGCAAAAGGTAAAAATGAAATAAAAATTCGTTAAATATAAAATAACATTTATTTAATTATATATTATTATTATTTAGTGATATAAATTGGATTGGTTTTGGTAATTGCAGGAAATGTTATTTTAAAATGTTTGCACAAAATTTACAATTTATTTTCTATATATAAAAATGTTATAAAAATAAACCAAATATTTCATATAATAATCAAAGTTCATTAATATCCCGAAATTAATCATTATTTAAATTAAATATTTTTATATAAAATGTTTGAAATAATTACGCAGAATTTTCAATGCATTAAATTATTTCATTTTATTTAAATGAAATTTGTTAATTAATACTGAAAATATTTTATGAAAATTTAATTAAAGAAAGTTATATTTTTAAGTTTTATGTGATAATACTATATTCAAACTACAATTTTTTATGTTGAAATATAAAATCATTTTTTCAAAACTGATTTGTGTTTTACAAGTTATTTTAAGCAGAAATAAAATAAGATAAAATGTAAACAAAAAAATGCGTTTACATTGTGAACGTCCATCGATCTATGCTTCGTTTTTAATAGTCACTTTTTCTCTTGAAATTATTATATATTGGAAGTGATAAGAAATATGTAGTTAATGGATTTAATTACAAATGGAATTTATAAAGTTACGTAACAAAATTCACAATGTCACAATTTTTCACATTTCCTATCATTTCTGACTTAGAAAAATGGAATAAAATTAATAAAATTTTATAATATTTTTTCAAGTTTAAATTAGAAAAATTAAATTAATTAAATATTATTGACAAAATGATTATAATCAATTATTATTAATGAAATGTTGTGATAGAAGTATTAACTCAGAAAAAAAAATCAGTAATATAATATAATTTTTCACGTTTCCTATCAACTTTAATGTAGAAAAATGGAATAAAATTAATAAAATTTTATAGACAAAATAATTATAAACATATAAAGTTGATAAACTTTCATAACAAAATTTATGAATGGAATGAAATTAGAAAAATGAAATAAAATTAATGAAATGTTGTTGACAAAATTATTATTACAATGAATTTTAACTCACAAGAAAAAACTTTATTAATGAAATTAACAGTAATATCATAATTTTTTACGTTTTCTATCACAACTAACGTAGAAAAATTAAATAAAATTAATTAAATTTTATAGACAAAATTATTTTAAATAAATATTATTAACTTTCATAACAAAATTTATCAGTGGATTTAAGAGTTACGTAATATTTGTTTTCACGTTTAATGAATGAAAATGAAATAGAATTAATTAAATATTATTGATAAAATTATTATTAACTTACGTAAGAAACTTTATTAAAAGAATATTAATCGTAGTATCATATTTTTTTCTCCTATCTGCTATTACTTCTAATACAGAAAAAATAATTAAACATTATTGACAAAATATTTACAAAAATTAACTTATATAAAAGAAAAACTTGTATTTGCAAGTTATTAAATGAATTAGTTGAAAATGTACTGTAAAAATATTGCGACTGCAGAAAATCTTTTACCATTATTTTAATAAAATGATTGTTTCTATTTTGTTATAAAAAGGAATAAATCATTTTTGTATATTGTTGTTTTATATTCATTATGTTTGTAAAGCATAATAAATTTAATTAATTTTTGGAACCGAATTGAAATTAATATAGTTTGTATATTGTGTATCTATATTAATAACAATTATTTATTAATTTTAGTACAATAATAGAATTGCATAATTTATTAAATACAACATGCACATAATTAAAATGATATAAATATTTCAATATAAGTGCGGAAAGACAGCGGTAAATTGCCTTTGATATAAAACTACCATTCAAATAATAATAATGGACTGAAATAAAATATGGTAATAATAAACAAGGTATAAGAAAACATAACATATATCTGACCAAAGTGCTATAGACCGCAGTCTTTCCGCCCAACTATTCCAATATTATGCTTTTAATTAATTTAGAGTATTGAAATATTGAAATTAAATCAAATTTACTATACAAGTTTAGCTTTAATTAAGTGAAAATAAAATTATTCTAGTTACACGTATTTATATTTTAATTTTGTAATTGTTCTGGACAATTATTTCTAATTTGGTACTTTATTATTTAGAGTTTAATTCGATATTTGTCCACATATTAAACATACATTTATAAAACTATATTACTTCTTTTTTAATATCTACAAGTTATTTCTATCTTTGAAGTAGAAAAAAATTAAAATAATATTTTCAAATATTTACTCATTAAAACAGAAACATTGCAAATTATTTAGTATTTAGATAAATGTGGATGCACCATCATACGTAATGGAGGGTAGTGTCAATTGGACCATCGCTTGAGTTTGTAATAATTACAACTTGAACTATATATGAAGTTTGTCCTTTCTTGTAGACAACACTTTTACAATTTTTTTCTCTATTTCCCTGTTTTTTAAATAATAATAATAAATATACTTTATTGCATAAATCTTTCTGCTCGATTTTGCTGAAAAATGTGAAAATAGTAAAAATTTTAAATATTTCGTTATAATATTATTTCTGCATTTAAAAACATATCGAATCATACATAGTGGAAAGTTGCCTTAATTGAACCATTTCATGAGAAACATAATTTTGTAGTTAAAAATGTACCTTTTTTATTACAATATTATGTAACTAATAATAATAAATATACTATATTGTATGTGGTCTAAATTTTAAAATATTTGGCACAAAAATATTATTTATATTTTTAAAATAACTTGGAAGTATTTAGTAATTGGCAAAAAAAATATTGCATAAATATTTAATTATAATATTATTTGTATATTGAAAATCATATCGAAGTACTTAGAATTTAATATAATTATATCGTATTTATATTTTGCAATACAAACAAAATAAGAATGCACCATCACACGTAGTGGAAGGTTGCCTTAATTGATCTATATAGGAGTTTATCCTTTCCAGTTGAAAACATAATTTTGAAGCTATACATTTATCTTTTTATTACCACATTTTGTAACTAATAAATATACTTTATTGTATGTATTTAAGCTCGACTTTAAAATAAATGAGAAAGTAGTCTAAACAATTTTTTTTTCTGTAATTTTTTTTATAGTTTTATAATAATCTTGAATTATTTAGTAGTTTATATTTATGTGACAAAATATGAATGCTCCATCATACATAGTGGAAGGTTGCCTTAATTGAACCATTTCTTCAGTTTCTTAACAATTACGACTTGACCTATATAGGAAGTTTTTCTTTCTAGTTGAAAACATAATTTTGAAGTTAAAAATATACCTTTTATCTTATCATATTCTGTAATTAATATTAAGAAATATAATTTATTGTATAAATTTCTGCACGACTTAAAAAAATGAGAAAAAAGTCTAAATTATAAAATATTTCTTACTATAATATTATTGATATTTTTAAAATTACCTTGAAGTATTTAGTAGTTGGTACGCCTGATTATGTTATTGATGTGGCAAATTTTTAAATCACCATCACACAAAGTTGAAGGTTACCTTAATTGAACCATTTCTTGCGTTTGAAAATAATTACAACTTGACCTATACAGAAAGTTGCAACAGTTTTTCTACTCGACTTTCCTAAAAATGTGAAACTAGTCTAAATTTTGAAATACAATATTATTTATAATTTTAAAAATATTTCAATTTTAACGAGACACCAAAAAGCAACATCTTTCACAAACATCACAGCATTAATAACAATCGCGATTGATATGTAAAAAGGTAAATTTAAAATGCATATTTTCATAGCGACGTGTCACGTAAAAAAAATATTACTTTTCTATTTTTGTATTCATAGTTTTCGCAACAATAATCGGCAGTACATTGCGCGTATATGTTTCATTGTTGTTATAATTTATTTTTGTTTCGGCGATTTTTGCTGCTACGTAATAATAACTAGAGCGAGAAAAAAAATACAAACATCGCAATGAACGCGAAACTAACAATTAGGGCGAAAAACATTGCAGCGCTGTAGGTTGTTTCATTTGCATAAATTTACAAAAAAAAATAGAGTCTCTGCCCACAGGACTTTGTACAGCTCCCATTCGCCGATGGGCTCAAAAATAATAATGGAATTTTTATTATCCGTAAACGAAACATGTATAATTACTGAAGCTAGAAAATATTAATAACCAATTTTTTTTTTTGTATTAGTATTGCATTTTTTAAAAATTGATCTGCATTTTCAATAGCTGGTTTTACATAAATCAAAACTTGTATATATTTTGTAATCATTGTTAAGTAATTTCTCTTCAATGCTTAAAAAATATTTTCTGATATTAAAAAAATAAACTCAAAAAAATATCTGTAAAAAAACATTTTTTTAAATTTATTTATTGCATAAACATGTTTAATTTATATAAAATTGAATAAATTTGTTGTAAATAAAGGAAATGTATAAAATTAATTATATAAAAGTTTCTGTCTGAAAAATGAAACTAATTAATAAAAAAAAACCTGTAAAAAGAGGATGAATGTATAAATTTTATTTAAAGTAATTACATTGTAATAAGAATAAAATATTATCAATTCGTTTTTATAAATGAATATTTTTTCTCAGTATAAAGTTGATTATGATTATAAACGAGAAAATAAAAAAAAACATTTCGTGGTAGTAAATTTAGTTGAAATTAAAACGCACGTTATGCCTGACCTGAATTTGTCAAGTCGAGGGGGATCAGAGTAATTTGAGTCTTGTTACTAATTTGAGTATCATTTATTACAATGTAGTTTGTGTACTACTAACATTGACAATTGTGCTGTTCCATATCTATAGGTCAAGTTTATTTTAACAACATACACACACACACAATATTTACTATTTACAATCTGAATATCAGAGTATAATAGTAAATAAAGGGTGTGAAGACTTATGGTACAAATCAGCATTTTTCAATCTTTTTACACTATTTTACTTTTTGTATATTGTCAAAAAATAAATACTGATTTCTGGTCTATATATAAATTAAAAACTATTACATAGATAGTTAAAAATAACTAATTTATTGTTCTAAACATATTTTTTAGTTAATTCATATTGCTGCGGACCAACTGAATTATATGCAGACCGACATATTCATGGGTTAAGTTTATTAATACTAGATAAACATTCTTCTACTTTATTAAACGTGTAGACTGGTTGACTTGAGTAATATTTTGTGAAACCCTTGACGGTAAATATAGAAATAAAAAGCATTATATAAATAATTATAAAAATAAATAATTTAAAGTTATAAACTTGAAGTAACAAAATGAGTAACAGACCGTTTGAGGTTCATATAGAAATGAAAATTGATTTAATTGATGTTGCTGTGGACCAGCAGAAATTTCTTCGGACCGGCTATTTCATATCTATAGATCACACTATAATAATAAATATAAAATCGAAAGACAAATGGTATAAATTATCATACTTCAAAGTATAGACCGGCAAAAATTGAGTAATGTATTGTTATGTAATGTATAGACCGCTTGTGGTTAGTTTATATATAAAAAACCATTCTATATAGTCAAAAATAAATAATTTAACGTTATAAAGGTTTGTTGAAGTAATTCAGATTGTCGTGAATCAGCAGAATTTTGTTCGGACATGTGGTTGAAAGATATATGGACTAAATCATTATTCTTCAACATTATTACAACTGTAGACCAATAAAAATTAATTAATATTTTACAGACCGCTTTAAAAAACCATCATATATAGTGAAAAATAAATTATTTAATGTTATTAATGTTTTTTTCGAAAATTTTTACTTAATTCATGATGCTGTGGATCAGCAAAAAATTATGCGAACTGACTTTTCCATATTTATAAGTCAAGTTTATTATAACTACATGCGCTCATAGTATTTATCTTTTTTAAACTGAAAATTAGATTGTAATAACAAATGTAGGGTGGAAAGACCTGTACTTTAAATCTGCTTTCTTTAATATTTATACACCTGTAGACTGTACAAAATATGAGAAAATTTCGTGAAATTAGGACAAAAATTAGAAATTTAATATTATAAACTTATTTTGTTCCACAATTTTGACTTAATTTATATTGACTTGATGGTTCCACACTTTATGTATAATTTAATATTATGATTTTTCAATTGCAGCTCAGATTATAATAATAAATATAAAGTGGAAAGTCATATGGTCTAAATCATCAGTCTTCAACTTTATTACACCTGTAGACCAGCAAAAATTGAATAAAAATTTGACGAACATGATTCCTATCTGTTGGCTTTTGGCTGGAATGGTAAAAAATAAAGAATTTTATGTTATAAACTTTTTTTAGAAAATGTTGACTTAATTCATGATGCTGCGGACCAGCAGACATTTTTTGCCAACCGTTTGATCCATATTTATAGGTCAAGTTTATAATAACTACAGATACACACACACATTTATCTTTTAGAAACTGCAAAACACAGTATAATAATAAATATATGGTGAAAAGACCTATGGTCTAAATCTGCGTTCTTCAAAATATTAACACCTGTAATTCGCCGAAAATATGAGAAATTTTGTAAAACTCAGTATATATAGTTGAAAATATAGAAACTTAATATTATAAACATATTTCCGTCGATAATTTTGACTTGATTCATGTTGTCGCGGACCGGCGTTTATTATAACTTCATACGAACACAGTATTTATTTTTTTCTCAATTGCAGATCAGACTATAATCATAAATATAATATGAAATCATCATTCTTCAACTTTATTACACGTGTAGGCCGACAAAAATATAGTAATATTTTACAGATCGGTTGATGTGGTTCAGCAGAAATGTATACAAACTGGCATATTTATAGGTCTAGTTTATTATAACTACAAACACAGTATTTTTTTCTATACTGCAAATTAGATTATATAATAATAAATAGAGAGTTTATTATAACTTCATACAAACACAGTATTTATCTTTTCTCAATTGCAGATCAGACTATAATCATGAATATAATATGAAAAGACCTATCATCTAAATCATCATTCTTCAACTTTATTACACTACAAGTGTAAAAATTTAGTAATATTTTGCAGATCGCTTCATGTGGACCAGCAGAAATGTATGCGAACTGGAATATTTTTATTATAACTATATACATACTCAGTATTTATTTTTTCTATACTGCAAATCAAATTATAATAAAAAATAGAGAGTGGAAAAACCTATGGTCTAAATCATCAATCTTCAACTTTATTACAACTGTAGACCGGCACAAATATGAAATGTATTTTGCATATCCCTTAATACAGTATAAATTGTGAAAAATAAATAATTTAATGTTATAAACATACTTTGTCGTGTTATTTTATTATTTTATTGATAAAAGTTAATGATAGATAAGGGTTTTTCCTTTTTTTTATAACGAAAGTATTAATGGAAACTGAATTTCTTAAGAGTTTTCTTTTCTAATATGCTATCAATCACGGGTTACTTCAGCTATGTATATAATATGAATGTAAATGCTATTTAGTACTCTCAAAATCGTCAATCATTTTCTACTGAATTGCTTTTTGAGCATGTGAGTAAAGATCAATCTTTTAGGTAATAATTTCTTGAATCATTGCTTATTAAACATATTAAAACCTAAAGTATTTAAATCCTAGGGTAGAACAATTATTTTATTTATTTTTTTATTAGTTTATATTTTAATTTTATTTTTAGTACTTAAACATATAATTAACTAAACAGATTTTTAAATATCTATTAATAGAATGATGCTGTTCCAAGCGACAAGTAGTATTCACTTCGTACTCTGGTTGTTAAACGCAATAAATGTGCATTTCCTGCTCTTCAATTTATCTAATTTAAAAGAGCATAGGAATCAGGCAATTCAAGCACGATACAAATAAAATGTATGGAATATTTTTTTTCTGACATGAAATATACGCGAATTATATTTATATATAAAGCATGGAAAAAATTGTATATACATATATAACAGTGTTGGGATTCTCTGGCCCTTTCCGGATATACGAGGTACGAGAAAGGGAATAAAAACCTCTCTCCCGTGTTGCAGATACAAATTTATGCTTTAGTGAAAGAAATATTGGCAACTGTGTCAGTATATGAACTTCTCTTTTATCAACTGGAATATAGTTAGTCGAACTTTCCCATCTGACTGATGCCACCGCGAATATTAACTAAACCTGTTTACTTTTTCATTTCTCGAATGATATTTATGATGGAGCTTTTTTTGTTTGTTTGTTTGTTTGTTGTTTATTTCAGCGGTGGATTTTTATATATTGATATTAGCATTCGAAAGGAAACAGTTTATTTTTTGTTCGGATTTGTTTTTAGAGACTTGAATAATTGGAAACATTTTTTAGATTTTATTTTATTTATTTCATTTTAATACCAGTAATATTTATAAACTTTCATCGGAAATATAAAAAAAAAAAATTAAAACGAATACAAAAAAAATTGCAGCAATTTCAATGAGCGGAAATATTTTATGGAAAATTTGAAGAAATAATATTGGAATAAAATATATTTAAGGGAAAGCGATAGGTATCTGTTGAGAATTGCAACAATTTTGGTTTTGGAATAAAGGAAATAATATTATAGGAAATATTATTTTGGTGAGGATGTGAAGAGCAGATCGCTGTGATACGAAGATGTTATTTAGAACTAAATTTCGGTATTGGCAAAGAATACGGAAATCAAGGATTGAACGGGAAATGGGTCGGAATATGGATTTTATTTTGGAATGGTAATTGAGTTTTAGTTAAGAATTCAGAAGAATTCATAGATATTGTGTACAAGTGGGAAAATTCGTATTTTGTTGATATTATTTGGATTTATTAATTTATCAACAATATTAGTAAAAATTATATAAGCTATGTTTTTTTTTTAATATTTATATTTATGTCTTTCAGTAATTAGTAAATAACTTTATCATCGAATAATAATTATATTAAATAATTACCCAATGTATTATGCATTAAAATTTACAGAATAACACAACTATGAGTAAAATTTACAACTATTTTAGAGTTAGTTTTTTTTTAAGATATTTAAAATTGTTTTACCTACTCACAAATTATAGCTTTTATTTATTTCGAACTAAAATGAATAATATTTTGATGTAAATCTCATTCATCAATGTAAATATTATGTTTAATTTTAACTATAATTGGAATAAAATAATTAGTCATTCCTTAGTGATAATCTATTGAATCTTGTATAATTTATAATATTAATTCAAGTTATTTAATTCCAAATTTTTAAATTAAAAAAATATATAACTTTTATTATAAGACACCTCAATTATACAAGAAAATTATTATTACTTCAGTAACTAAATATTTATTTTTATATAAAAAAAACATGAAATTTCTGTTTAATTTGATAAAATGTTTACTTGCTGATTTTTAAAAATAGTTAATTTTTTTGAATGATATTTTGTTGTAAATCTCATTTATCAATGTAAATATTATGTTTTTATTTAACTATAATTGGAGTAAAAGTACTTTCTAGTGATAATCTATTTTAATTTTTTAAATTAAAAAATATATAAGTTTTATTACAAGACACACCTCAATTATGTAAGAAAATTATTGTTATTTCAGTTATATTAAAAATAATATTATATGTATACAATATTTATTATTATATATAAAAAAAATGAAATTAGTTAATTTCTGTTTAATTTTATAAATATTTGATTATTAGAAATTTTTCTTTAAAGATAGTTAAAATTGGTATAATTCATAAATTATAGTTTTTAATTATTTCCAACCAAAATTAATAATGTTTTTTTTGTAAATCTCATTTATCAATGAAAATATTACGTTTTAATTCAACTATAATTGGAGTAAAAGAAGTGATAGGAGTGATAATCTATTGAATTTTGATATTTTATAATCTTTTTTTATAGTTAATTAAAGATAATCAGTTAATTTCTGTTTAATTTTATAAATAAATGTTTACTTGCTGTTTTTTATAAATATAGTTAAAATTTGTTTAATCATTAATTATAGTTTTTAATTATTTCGAACAAAATTGCATAATTTTTTTTGTAAAGCTCATTTATTAATGTAAATAATACGTTTTAATTTAAATATAATTGGAGTATAATAATTATTCATTCCTTCGTGATAAACTATTGATTCTTGTTTAATTTATAATCATTTTTTTTAATAATTAATTAAAGATAATCAACTTTATAATTTAAAAAAAAACAAGTTTTATTACAAGAAGCAATTATATAAGAAAATTATTATTATTTTAGTTATATTAATAATAATGGAAATTAGTTAATTTCTGTTTATTTAATATTTGTATAATTCACAAATTAAAGTTTTTAATTACTTCGAATAAAAATGAATTATTTTTTTAAATCTCATTTATGAATGTAAATATTACGTTTTAATTTAACTTTAATTAGAGTAAAATAATTATTTATTTTCATATTTTATAATATTTTTTTGTAATTAATTAAAAATAATCAACTTTAAATTTATAAATATAAATGATTATTATTTGAGTATCGAACAAGCATGTCTCTTTATAATTCACTGCTTTAATGACAGAAATAATTTATAGTTGAAGAGGAAGTTATGTACTTGTCAAGTGACAGGAAAAGATTATCTAGCTTGAGAGCCAACGCAGCGGACTTATGTAAGTACGACATGAGAAATGTCACTAGAAATACCGCACGTAGTAGCGTCGGTTACTGGACCAGAAGACTGAACGAACTTAAGTAAAAATATCTAATACTCTGACCGAACGCGCAATGCGTTTTATTTTAACAAAACATCATATAATTCGTCTATTATTAAATTGAAATTTTATATTTGTAATATGAAATGCAACATTTTTTTTAAGAAATCCAAAAACATCCAATAACTTTTAAATACAGCAATACCTCACATTTTCAGATAATTATAATATTTAATGGCCAGAAATACAGGTAAAAAAATAAATTTAAAAAAAAACAATAGAGTACCAAAAAAAAGTAATAATAAAATAAATCCAATTTGAAAAATTGAAAATTTGAATCGAAGAAAGATAAACATAAATTGTATATTTTCAGTCAAATATTACGGATTCTTTAAAACTAGACTAATTGAAAAATTAAATACTTATAAAAACTAATGCTCACAAAAAGTGGCTTATTTTGCTGAATTAAAATTGACTTACGATCGAGATATAAAATTGTTAGTAGATACAAAATTAGTAGTTCAAAAAATATAATAAAAATATGGAAAAGTAAATCGTGCAAACGCGTACAATATAATACTGAAATACTGATACTCAATTAATACTGAATTATTTCCTATACATAATAATCATTATTAACTTTGCAACTAATATGTTGCAAAGTTAATAATAATTAGTTAATAAGACAATCAGCATAATTGATGCAATGTGTTAACAAATTAAATTATATTAATATAATGTACGGTAATTATTCATACAATTTATTAGACAAGTATTCCTTTATTTATGTAACGTTCACAACTTTCAGACGAACGTAGGCAAAATATATACTTGTATAAACCAAATCTTGTTTATGATTTGATCGAGATTCCAGCATATATTAGTAAACAAGTTTATTCAAAATAATTATCAACCATTATTTTAATTTCATACTTTGAAGTGATGAAAAGGTGATGTAATTATTAACTACCCCTTTCAAGGAAAAAAATAGTTTCCTAAAAAAATAATAAAATTGATTACTCTAATCATATATTTCCTACTAAAACTTGTGTCGTACATCCTTTCATCACTCATATCCTTGTTTTGCTTTACATAATTAGTTTAATCTGCTATTGGTATCACTAAGCCGCACTATTTGAGGTACTGCTGTAGACAATATATAAATAAAAAAATAAAAAGAAGATAACTTCATTTTCATAGACTTTGTATATTTTTTGGAAAAGCATATCAATACATAAAAAAAAACATGTACGGGGATTTGCTATAAGCTTATGTATGAAAGAGACAAACACTAGGTCGTAAGTGCGAACAGTTGTAAGTCGAAACTTACTTGTATATTTAATGCCTATTAATTATCAATTACTTCTTTCAAGAAAAATAATATTTTTCTAAAAAATATATATATAATAAAATTGATTAATCTATACATATTTTCTATACATCCTTTCTTCGCTCATATCTTTATTTTGCTTTACATAACTAATTTAATCCCCTATTGACAATGGAATAAATGGCAATTTGAAAAGAACGAGTTTTAATATTTTATATGCTCACGGATGTGAGTTTCTCGGGTTCAAACCCAGCCAAACCAAATAGATAAAACTTCCAATGGGAAGTTTATCTGAAAAAGTAATACAATGTCAACACATTAAAAAAATGTCACACAAATTTACTGAATGTCCACGAGGACAGATTGTAAATAAAAACAATATAAGAAAAAAAAAAAAAAAATATGTAGAATTAAAGATAAAAATGCGTTTTTCAAAATCCATCTACAGGAAAGATTCTGGAATCGGATGAAAGATTCTGGATGAAAAACAAAATTTGTTAATCTTGAGAAAGTCAAAAGAATAAACTATAAAGTCTGTTCGGTCAATAAAATATGTAAGTCTGTTCGGTCAATTTAATGAAAACAAATTTTTTTAGTTCAGACGGTTTTGTTCATTATTTATGATAGACAAAAGTTCTAAAAATGAATATGAATTGAATAAAAGTGAAATACAATATATAGCGTTTACCGATATCCACTTGATAGCTGCAATTAATGTTTATGAGAACGTATCTGAAAATATTATTAATTTAATAGATCGAAAAGTAGCACTTGTAACATTTTTTTATTAATACGTATATTATAATTAATTTAATGTATTTATTATACATTTATTGATATATTAAATATATAATAAATGTGTTTGACAAATATTAATATAATGCAGTAATAATTTTAAAATAATATGAGTAAATTGTATGTATTTCAACCATATTAAATTTCAAATAGAAAATTAATAATTTCATTATATCTGATGATACTTCAAATATTCAACATTTATTGTTCTCCAAATAAAATTATTATAATATTATATCAAATTTTAGAAGAGCTTTATTTCCTACTTGTATTTCAAATCTACGAACATTTTTTTCTTGTAAGGCGCAACTTAGTTTTTTTTTCTGTCTGAGTGGTATGAGATCAAAACTGTTTGAAGACCGCTGATATATAAATAATTATATTTATTAAACAAATTTCCTTATACAAAGCAATTTCCTGTTTTTCAGTTTTCTAAATATTTTTGGTATAAGATTTTAAGCACTAATGCTAGAATATGTTTTTCATATGCTCCAATTAAGAAAGATCACCCATTCAGATAATGTCTATTAAATTATTTTGTTAGTTATTACTAATAGTAATTAAGTTATCCTCAATTAACAGTGCTTAACTTTTACGATACATTATGTATATCATACCGTACCACATGCTGCTCTTTGGAAGTAACAATAAAAATAAAACTATAATTTATAAGAAAGAAATATGGTTCTAAAATATTTTTAAATCAGGGACAATAATGGCTTTTCCATGTCAAAAGTTTGTTGCAAAAATATGTTTGTGGCTGTCGAAAAAAAAATGGGCATTGATGAGCATTTTACTTAGTACAAATATTTGCATATATTTTATTAGCATTTGATGTTTTTTTTTTAAATAATAATTATTTTATTTTAAATAATAATTATTTTGGAAGAAAGTTAATAACTTATTCAGAAATTGAAATGATTTCACTGGAAAATATGAAATCTTTACACTAGATCATAGTTATTTTTTATGAAGTTGGTGGTGGCACTGATAAAAACAATTGCAGATCAACATCCCCGGGCGATACTTTAAGTACGTAAGTTGTCCCAAAACGTGTATTTTATTTTGCACTTAATATCCTCGATATAACTCCCCGAACGCTAAATTCCATCATGTTATGGGCCCAGATCAGTGCTTCAAGGAAACGACGGTCCTACACATATGCTTACTTTTTGGCCCAACTGTAATAAATAAAATAAATAAATAGCTCATAGCATCAGCATAATAATAAAATTGTATAATAAATATAATTTACTGCCTTTTTATCTACATAATTTATTACACAATAAAAAAAAAACATAATTTAATTAAAATATTACTGTGCTTATCCAATAATTTTAAATAATAATATTTATTCATATTATATTTTTTGTATTAAAAATATAAAAATTTGTATTTTTATAATTATTTCGTTTAAATGAGAATTTTGAAATGAAATCTACCAAAAAAAACTTAATCGATATTTATACTCGAGGACTTCTACAAAGTTCCTAATAAATTATCCTCATAACCATCCAACCCTTATTCCCGCTCTCGTCGTTTAAGGACCCTTAATCCTTAATAAAAATCCTAAATTTAAAATTTGTTATCTCCTCTCTATTCCGGTGTATTTTATCATTAACTTCTCCAAACCTATAATGCAGTAATTACACGGTATCAGTAAATTATTTTTAATGTAGTCTAATAAATTACATTAAAAAAATATTAAATCAACTTTTTCTTTCAAAGTATATTAGTTACTTTTATATGTAGTAGAGTGAGTATTTAATATATAATATTAGTTAGTAATTAAATTAATACTTTAAGCTGATAGCTTTAATTGAAGTTTTATTTTTTTCTTTTTTTACTGATTCTTATTGTCGGTAACTGTTGATTGAATTTTGAATTAGAACGTTATTAGTTCTCACTTACTTTATAGTATTTTTTATTAATGAATATAATCTCTTTGTAGTAGTTAATATACAATTAATAATTGTATAAAATTAATACTTTAATATGTTTTTTCTACTATTTTTTTAATGTTAGTTTTGTCTTTGCTGATAGCTTTAATTGAAGTTTCAAATTTTTCTTTTTTTTTTGCTGATTCTTACTGTCGATAGAATTGGTAAGAAAGTTCAATACTAGAGTTCATCACTAGTTCTAACTTACTTTATACTATTTTTAAGTGAGTTTTCAAAACATCAAGTATATTAGTTATTTTTTAAGTCATGAAGTAAATATTATCTTTTTTGTAGAAGTTAACATACAATATTAATTATTAATTGAACTAAAGTAATACTCTTTTTTTCTGCTATTTTTTTCGATGTTACTTTTCTCTCTGCTGATAGCTTTAATTGAAGTTTCATTTTTTTTTCTTTTTTGCTGGATTTTATTGTGGGTAATTGTTTGTTGAATTTTCTATGAGAATCGGTAGAAATGTTCAATATTAGAGTTCATCACTAGTTTTAACTTACTTTATACTAATTTTTCTTCAAGTGAGTTATCAAGACATTAAGTATATTAGTTTTTAAGTGAAAAAGTCAATATTATATTTTTTGTAAATTGATGACTAAATTAATACTTTAAAATGTTTTTCTGTTATTTTTCGATGTTAGTTTTGACTTTGCTGATAGCTTTCATTCAAGTTTCCAATTTTTCTTTTTTGTTAATTCTTATTGTCGGTAACTGTTTGTTGAATATTCTATGAGAATCGATAAATAAGTTCAATTTTAGAGTCCATTATTAGTTCTAACTTACTTTATACTATTTTTTAAGTTAAAAATATTTTATTATCTTTTTTAAAGTAGTTAACATATAATATTAATTATTAATTGAACTAAAAAATTCTTAAATATGTTTTTCTGCTATTTTTTTAAATTTAGTTTTGTGTTTGTAAATGGCTTTAAGGGAAGTTTAATTTTTTTCTTTCTTTGCTAATTCTTATTACCGGTAACTGTTTGTTGAATTTTCTATGAGAATCTATAAAAAAAGTTTAATATTGGAATTCATTCATTGCTAGTTACTTATTTTACTATTTTTTAAGTGAGTTGTTAAGACATCAAGTATTTTAGTTAGTTTTTAAGTAAAAAACTAAATATTATCTTTTTTTGTAGTAGTTAACATAAAATATTAATTTATAATTGAACTAAATTAATACTTTAACATGTTTTTTTTGTACTACTTTCTTCGTTGTTAGTTTTGTCTTTAGTTATAGCTTAATTGAAGTTTAAAATTGTTCTTTTTTTGCTGATTTTTTTATTGTCGGTAACTATTGGCTGCATTTTCTATTAGAATCGGTAGAAAAGTTCAATATTAGAGTTCATCACTAGTTCTAAGTTACTTTATTCTACTTTTTTTAAGTGAGTTGTTAAGACGTCAAGTATTTTAGTTAGTTTCTAAGTGAAATAGTGAATATTTTCTTTTTTAGTATTAGTTAACATACAATATTAATTATTAATTAAACTAAATTAATACTTTAAATGTATTTTCTGATATTTTTTGTCGATGTTAGTTTTGATTTTGCTCATAGCATTAATTGAAGTTTCAATTTATTCTTTTTTTACTAATTCTTATTGTCGGTAACTGTTGGTTGAAGTTTGATAATCGGTAAAAACGTTAAATATTACAGTTCATCGTTCATCGCTAGTTTTTATTTTATACATTTATTTTAATTTTAAGTGGGTTACAAATCCAATATGTAAATATTATGTGTATGTATAATATTGGATATATTAAAAATAATAAAGCTCTGCTTTAATCTTGGAATAAAGCCGATACAGTTTTTTTTATTGAAAATTTAAAAAATAATAATAATATTTATTGCAGAAATAAATTACAAAAATATTTTTAAAAAAATACAATAAAAATAGAATAATATTTAATTTTTTTAAGTATTTCTCGATATTTTCATATAAAAAATATGTAAAAATCTATAGAATTTCATATTTATTTTAAAGAAATTTCGTATGACGAACATTTGTTGAAATCTTTCGAAATTAGTTAATTATTATTTGCTACAATCATATAAAATTATGTCAATTTTACAAAATTAAAAATGAATTTTTATAATTTTGTTTAAATATTTCCTAACCTTTTAGTAATACTCAATGTTTTTTTTTTAAATATACTATAAATACTAAGAGGCTTTAAACTAATAACAAAAGTACATAGTGACTTGCAAATGGAAACTGTTAAAACTGTATTTACAAACTTTTTCCAAATAAACTAGCAACAATTTTTTCTTGACATGACCAGACAATATAAAGAGATGTGTTTATTTTCAAATTTATATCGCGCTTTGAAAAATATTATAATTTAATAATAAATTTATTAATATTAAGCTGTATGTAAAAGATAGACTTAAAAAGTTCTATAAACTAGACTTACCATATAGATTTAATTAAATCATACTATGTTAAATAATAAAGAGTTGAATACTGTTGAGTTCACCATCTACAAAATAATGATACCAAAAAAAAATTATAAATACAAATATTTTTTTAAACAACATATATCTCCATTCAAATAAAGTAGAAATGAAAAATGCTTGAACGTCATCGATATGGAATGGAAATATGAATTTAATGGGCAGATCGCATGGTTATATCCACTTTTCTCAAAGAGTAAAAAACGTTTGATTAGACCAAGTAATCGTACGTATGTCAAGTATATTTACATTTGTTCATGATCGGACAGATTGTTTTCTATAAATATATGAGACAAGACTCTATTAGTTTTTTTTTAATATCTTTATCGATAATATTAGTTTTTAGATTCTCAGAATTTATAAAAAGTATTCACATTAATAATATTTTTTTTATTTACAATAATATTATAATAAACTGAGCTTTTATTGATGTTTCCAATATTTTGGAGTAATATTCGAACAAATACTAAATTTTAATCTACAAACAAAAATAAATACGTGCATATTTATGAATGCTGACGATTGAGGAAAGGGGTTTGAATGTTAAAACGCAATTATCTATTTATAAACGATTTTTCGTCCAGTTATAGATTACGCCATAAGTTCATATATTACTTATCGGAAACTTCCATTATATAACATCGCCGAGTGATCACCAAACTTAAACACCCAAATTCTTAATCATTTCAATTATTTATTCTATAAAAAAACAAATATGATATCCGTTTTGGATTGTGATCATCTTATTTTCAAAATTTTGATACAGACCTTCTAATCTCAATTCACTTTACCTTTTTTTTGCAATTTGAGTGCTTTAGTTTTTATCTTTTTGTGTGGTTTATATTTTTTAGGGTTTATATAAATATGTATACATTCTACAATGTAAATAACATGATATGGCTGAGTGAAAGAAATAAGTGTAAATAATTATACAAAAAATGAAGGTTTAATGAGGCGAGCTATGATTTATTGTCTTATTCTGAAGACTAACTTCAACTAAATCATAAGTACTTGCACTTCCGGTCATAATTCTGAAATCGGGTCACGCATCGTACTCCGGCCGAACCTATTTAATCCGTGCATTAAAAATCGTTACCACTCCTTAAAGTATTTTCGGTTTAGTTCTTTTTTAAAGTTTATAAGTTTATTATTATTATCTCTTATATGCAGCACCAAAATATATGTGAAAATAAACACATCTCTTTGTGTTGTCCACTCGTGTCAAGAATATGCATATTCTTGGATTTCGAGGAAATCTCCTAGCCGGGTGTGTGCAAAAAAAGAGGAGTACAAAAACGGAGGAACTGACAGAGAGCGTTTTTGATGAATTGTTATTCTTGCATCTTTTAAATTTATTTTACGTTCCTTATCTTTCATTTGATGATTTTCAAAATGTTGGTGTTAGAATTTCTTACATTTGAAATTGAACAATAATTAATTTTAAAATATACACTATTTTCATGAAAAATTTCATAAATTTTAGGATTATCCCAAAGTTTCATCGACAGAATAACCAAGTTATTATACAAGTCACGGACGATGACATTAATGATGTTGTTTGAGGCTGTAGAGCACCTGTCATTTTTTATGAAGTCTGATTGGTTCTGGGGAATAATATTGAAGTGCCGAAGACATCACGTAGTTGCTCTCCCAAATATCTTTGTTATGGTTAGCAGTATGCTTATAGACCACAAATTACTATGGACAGAAGGCACGTGCAGTTATTATTATTGGAGTGTTTTCTGTAAAAAAAGAATTAAAAAAAAATAGATTTTTTTTTGCTCAACTGCAGTCCGTGCAAACTTTACGACTGTCTGAAGCTTCTTGAAAAAATGCGACAACAAAGAATATTTCATGTTCCCCAATAGAAATGTAGTGCGTACTATTTTTAGATTACGGCGAAACGTATTGCTTTGGAGTCATTGGTTAAATTTAGAATCAAACGGAATAACAGGAAGTTGATGGTGCAACGGGGGACGAAATGAAACGAAGAAAAAAAATTGTGCATGGTTTAAATCGAAAAATAAAGAGGTTCACGAAAATGTGTTGGTTTATCGTGTTACCTGTAGTGCAGTATACATGTAACGTGTGTCAACGACATCATCTGAAGAGCCTTTACGGCAAGCGAACATTCATTAAATCGATGTGAAGAGGCTTGTTTAGATTTGGAGCGTTTACGCCGGATGCTGCCAAAATCAATATTAATTCGAGTTCGGTTTCGTATCGGGATCGGATTGCGATTGGATTTGGAAAACCGGGGAGGTTTAATACACACAAAAAAATGGGGTTTAGATTATATAATTTCGTAATGAGTTTTTGGGGTGGATCTTCGAGGTTGGGAAGTTCCTGCTTATGGTGTAAGTAAATAAATTGATGGGCTTTATGAAAGATGATGGTGCTGGTATAAATTAACTTCGGAGGAAGTTTCTGTGGGGGGATGATATTAGCCGTTCGATTAATTCGATGAGATGTACATAGATCTCCTTGTACGCGCCATGAATCCTCAATGCCAATTGTCCTTGTTCCTCCCTCCGAAACCCGTCCGTCCGTCCTCCAGTTGCGAGCAGCATCCATTCACCTGAGCCACAATTATTATCGCCGGAATTTATTGGACGATCTAAAATTTCGATGGCCCCGACATCCATATCGTTTCTGGATGATTTGTTCTGGACGGTGATTGATAGTGACAGTCGTTCCGATGGTGGACGACGGACTGAGGCAATTCAATCAAACCACGCTTTTTCAACTTATCATACTATACATATCAATTCGATAAAAACCGACCAAATTTTTACTGGATTTGTTTTTATTTTGCAATTTTTTTGTCCTGTTTTGTTTTGCTTCGTCCATCCACATCCGACTTCCGCCGGTCCGTCTCGCCAAAGGATTTCTATTTTTCTGTTATGCTAAACATAATCCGCCAGATTATTTATCGGCAAATACGTCGATATTTCATAAGGTATTTGCTTAATGGATTATGTCGCCATACAGCGAACATTCGGCAAAATTCCCGTTCCAATACCATTCCCGAATACATTTTTTATTTGTTTATTTTTATTTTATTTTTTTTACCAGTCAAGCGCTTTTCATGCATCGAATCACCGAGATTTGCATTATTAAATTATGTTACGCAACTTTACGAACGTAGACTTTTGCATTCATTATCTGCAAACGTCGCTGAAAGCACTTTCAAATCACATTTTTGTATACAATTCTGATTTTATCGAATTAATAATGCATACACTAAAACATATTACATTTGCCTAATGGTACTTCAATTTTAATGCAAAACACATGCATATCCACCATAATCGTAATACACATTTTTTTTACAATTATTTTAATATTTGCTTTTAACAATATGTTTGTTTCAACATTAAATTGTTTGTATTTATAATTAAACAAATGTATTTTAATTTGAAAAAGTCGTTGAAAGCAACTTCAGGTAAAAAAATATATGCATTCTGATTTTATAGAATTTTTAAATCAGAATATAAACGTGTCTCAATCATTATTTCCCGATGACCATAATTTAGTATTAGTAATTCTTCTACTTGAAGTCTATCTGTGTATAAATATATCTTTATTTGTTTATCAAATATGAAAACTCTTACTGTTATTATTAAGTAACATAAGTAATTCTGGTCGATATTGCTTGGTTTTTCCATATGTAACCTGAAGAACAATCAAGCATTCTTGATAATTAAAAAGAATATAATTAAACCAAAATGTAAGTATAAATTATTAAAAGCTTACCATAAAGCTGATTGCTTTCAATTTGATTTTAAGCTATGTGCTAACTTTTTTAGCTGTTTCAGTAGGAATTGGGAAAGATCAAATTTAACAATAAGCATTATTGATACGTGTTGATGTTTCTCAACATGAATTATAAAATGAAATATTTTGAACTAGAAATTTAAAATTATTGGCTTGTAGTACTTATTCTCGATCTCCTTATGAATGAGATTCTTCATTATTGCTTTCTAGCTTGATTGATATCAGAATTTGGCCACATTTTTGCTGGATTATTTTTTTTTAACTAATCTTGCTAGTATTCGATTTTCTCTAGGTCTATGGATTATCCATCAGTTGTTACCAAATATTATTTAGGCAATTCGATATTCAATGATTCTTCTTTTCCTTGAAATATTTCAACCCGGCTTCATTTAAATGCGGATTTCTCTCTTCTTCCTTATTGTGAGACCTATTTTCCTTCAATTCTTCCAATTAAATTTTATCTTCTCACAGATGTTCCTTATAAATAAGATTCTTCATTATTGCTTTCTAGCTTGAAGATTGTGTCAACATTTGGCCACATTTTTTCTAGATTCTTGCTTGTATTCGATTTTCTCTAGGTCTATGGGTAATCCATGAGTTGTTACCAAATATATTCAGGCAATTTGATATTCAATGATTCTTCTTTTCCTTGAAATATTTCAGCCCGGCTTCATTTAAATGCGGATTTCTCTCTTCTTCCTTATTGTGAGACCTATTTTCCTTCAATTCCTCCAATTAAATTTTATCTTCTCACAGATGTATATCTCCTTATAAAGAAGATTCTTCATTATTGCTTTCTAGCCTGAAGATTGTGTCAGCATTTGGCCACATTTTTGCTAGATTCTTGCTTGTATTCGATTTTCTCTAGGTCTATGGGTAATCCTTAAGCTGTTACCAAATATTTTCAGGCAATTTGATATTCAATGATTCTTCTTTTCCGTGAAATATTTCAGGATAGCTTCATTTACATGAGGATTTCTCTCTTTTTCCTTATTGAGAGTCCTATTTTGCTTCAAATCCTTCAATTGAATTTTATCTTCTCACAGATGTGTATCTCCTTATAAATAAGATTCTTCATTATTGCTTTCTAGCTTGAAGATTGTGTCAGCATTTGGCCACATTTTTGCTAGATTCTTGCTTGTATTTGATTTTCTCTAGGTCTATGGGTAATCCATGAGCATATTTTAAGGCAATTCGATATTCAATGATTTTTCTTTTCCTTGAAATATTTCAGCACGGCTTCATTTACATGCGGATTTCTTTCTTCTTCCTTATTGGGAGTCCTATTTTCCTTGAAATCCTTCAATTAAACTTTATTTCCTCACAGACATGTACCTTTATATTCAGTTAAAAAATTCTAATTGATTGAATGTTTTGTCATTAGCTTATATTGCAATTCAGAAATGTATAAATCTCTTTCTTATATTATATTGCATAGAAATGAAACCAATCTGGATTCCAATATCTTACCACGAGGTTAAAATAACATGTATTAATTCAAATAACTCGTATTCCTTAATACAAAATTAGATTTCCTTGAAATTTCTCAACGGGACTTCATTTACATTTAGACTTCTCTCTTGTTCCTCATTGCGAGTCCAGTTTTTTTTTTTAAATCTTTCCAATTAAACTTTTTATATTTGCAGACGGATATGTGTATTGATTTAAAAAGAAAGAACTTTTTGTTGTCAGCTTCGTTTGAAATTTTCTAAATCACTTTCTTACATTATATTCTAAATAATTGAGACCAAGGTGGATTTTAATATTTTACCATGAAGTCAAAATAATATAAATATTAATTCATGATAAACTTCAACAAAATTTTCAGATCTTTCAATGAACATCATTGAATACATTAAAAACAAAACTCTTTCTAAATGTTTTCCCGCCAAATACAAAAATATTTACTTAAGCAGCTAATATGACGAGTATTACAACATTAGTCTAGTTGGTCGATAGAATTTATCCGGATTTTACAAAACAGACAAAAACTAAAAGACATAACTATTTTTAGTTTGAAGCAACCGATCTATTTAAGCAAGAAACAAACAGACTAAATGTTCACAGAGATTTTTCTCGAATCAAGAAATCATCTTCTATATTCTGAAATAATTTTCCTCAACTCTTCTTCCGTTTTATCATTGAAATCCTAAGTATCGTCTACATCTAACATCTCAGATCAACATTTTTACGTTCATGGAATCTCCTCAAAAAAAAAAAACGAATTATATAATATTGCCTTGGCACCTCCTGTCTGATTAATGATTTCATTGAGTTGGTTGTAGAGAAAAGGATGTACGCTGAAAATATCCACTCCGAGGCTCCTGATATCTTTTAGAAACTTCAACTTATCTTTTTAAGCTTATTGATTTGAAAAGTAACTTTTCAATGTATTAATAAAAATAGAAAAAAAAACTTAATAACAATAGACAATTTTTATTTTATGTCTGCAAGGGATTTTGGAAAAAAATCATCATTTTACTAACATTATCTAATATCATAAAATAAGATATAAATATTTGGGTTAATATAATATCACGAATTATTGACTTAAGAAGATTTATGATATTTATTAATTTATTGCAAATTTATTTCGCTATTAATATTAATTTCATGAATGTTTATGCTTTACAAAATTTTGGAAATTATCACTTTTTAAATTAAATTTTCTATAATATTTATTGATATTTACTCCTTGTTATTATTGTTTTTTTTAACATATTAATATTGTTTACTATTTAGATAATAATATTGAATGAAAATATATCTTCCTATTATAGTTTGATGGATTGTACAAATTGAAAATAAAATATGAATGAAAGTTATTGTACCTAACTGTTCACGGTTGGATAAGTAACGTTTGTGCCGCTTTGACTATTTCACTCTCGAATGATTTAGTACGCTATAAACACATCATCATGCCGAGAGATCCGTACAAAATATAAGGAATATAATAATTCGTAGCGTTGATAATAATCACATCCGTTCCAAATGTTCAAAATTAATATGGTTTCAAAGCTTGTCGCTCAACTATAAATACCTTAATGTTAGCAATTTTCATGATTCATGCATATGCGCTCACACTCAGTCCTTTAAGTATATTCCAATTCCTGTTTAGAATCTATTTCCGTCTTCGCATCTACTTAAAATCAGCAATAACACTATTTATTGACTCTTTATTCTTGGAAACAATTACTGTTCTAGGCAAGAATATTTACAGAATTTTAAAAATAATTATATTTTTATTATAAAATTATATATGAAATAATCTAGAATAAAATAAATATATTTGTTATCAATTTTAATATTTTTATAATTTAAGATAAATTATATGAACTAAACATGTATTTTTTTACAAATACATGTAAGAGAATTTTATTGTATTAAATTTCATATCGAAATACCGGTATTTTTTTTAATAATAATACCGGTTTTCATTACCAGACAAAATTAATACTGGATCCCGGGATTCCTGTATTATGAGCTATAAATAGAAGGAATATTCTCTTTATTATAATATTAATTAAATATTTAAAATTAAATAAAATAATTAAAATAATATATATTTATTTATTCACACGTGAATAGAGTTAGGTATTATTATAAAAAAAATACCGGTATTTCGATATGAAATTTTATACAATAAAATTCTCTTACGTGTATTTGTAAAAAAAAAATACATGTTAAGTTCATATAATTTATTTTGGATACAAAGTAAATAAAAAGTAAATTCAATGAATAATTATAATAATACTATTTACATTAAACAATTTTGTTTAGTTGCATAAAACTATTTATATATTATTTTATAAAATATATATATAATGTTATTCTTTGCAGAGAAGCACTTTGGTGCAGTTTTTGCGTTAATCTTAAGGCTAGTATCTCGAATAAGTTTCATTTTTATTTATTTTATTTATGTTGTACAAACATGTGTTTATATTTTTGCTGCATTGTCCTCCATAACTGAAAATATTTCATGTGTAAATGTAGATTGTATTTTTTTTTTAAATGTATCTTTATTGTTGACTTAGTTTGACTTATTTTCAGTTACTAATTACACAATCTCTTACAGTACTTTTAGAACAATAACGTTTCTACTTTGATTTTTTGAGTTTTTTGTTGTTTTTATTTGTCTATTTGATTATAATTTTCTTTGTTACAAGTATCTGCAATTTTTTGGGTATTTTCCAAGTTTCTATAATATTTTTACATAGTTATAGAAGAGGTAGGTCTTCTTTGCTTTTTCAAGTTGTTGATTTTAATTGAGTTTCATCAATGGATAAAGTTTTCTTCTATTTCTTTCGGTTCACCGTCGTTTTTTATTCAGAATTTGTTCACTGTATTAAACTTCTTATATTCATATATGCTTGCACTTTTTCTATTGGATATTATCACTTTTATTTGCTGTGAAGGCCGAATCAAATTCGTTACATCATTTAAAACATTTATCAAAGATTTAAGATGATAATATTCTTATAATTCATTCAGTATATTTTATTTGTTAAGTAGATATTATAAAGAAAACCTATTAAGTTATTGAAATTTATTTTGTAGTCAACGTTAATTTTAATAATAATATTTACATTTATTGAAACACAATTAGATAATAACTACTTCAAAATTTTGAAAATAATACCCGTAATTTTTTTTTCCTGGTATTTTTAACCTTTTTTTTTAATTATAAATTTAAAAAACTTTACACTTTATCTTATCTATGTTTAAATTAGTAATTATCTAATAACTTACCATTAAAATTTCTTGGATAACAGTAGCTGCAAATGCTTTATCTTTAATCATAATTTTATAGTATCAACTACTGTTTGTAATTTAGAAAATCTAACTATAATTTACGATTTATCTTGTTCAGTTTCTTGTCAATAGTAGATGTGTTTTCTTCTATCTACAGCACATGATATAAGAAGAGGATAGCGCGTTTGCAATAAGAAACGATGGTAAAGTAAATAATAGATGATGAATGATTTGGTGCGTGCTTGTGAAATGTGGAATGTGAGAACTAGCAGATGCTTCAATTAAACCATTTTTTATCTAATGTGTAAGTAATATAATTGATATGTTTGTAGACAAGATACGCTTATTCTTGTTGAAATCCTCATTTGTGTCGTGTTTCACGTAAATAATTTAGTAGTTTTATAAAATAAATGTAAAATATAAAATTATAAGAATATTAAGGCATAAATATTTTAACTGAGATGAATAAGTAATGATTTATATATAAATCAAAATCTTTCAAATCAAATCTTTCTTGTTAAATCTTGGAGATAATTGAAATAAAACATATGCTTACAAATTATATTGTTTTTTTTTTGTACTTTAGGGCATTTCAAAATCTCTAATAAAATAACAGTTATAAAAATAATAAATTATAGACAAAAAATATATTTTTTTTGTCTTACATTTTTTATTTATAATCTATTTTATGATTTTATGTCTAAATTTTGATTTAGAAAAAATAAATATTTTTTGGTTGAAAAAAAAAAAACGATTTACGACATAAATTTCTACCAAAAATAAAATTTTTCAAAACAGACAAAATTATTACACAAAAAACCTTCTTATTTGTTATGGTTAAAAAAAATAAAAAATATTTTTTTTGTCTTAAATTTTTTATTTATAATCTATTCATATTAAATCTGATGGCGGTTTCTTTTTACACTTAAAAATATTTGTGATTTGTAGAATGAAAATGTAGTACTATTGTTGATTATGAATCGATAATTTATGTGCATTATAATTTAATTAGTGTATTTGCAAATTGAAATTTATTGATATTTAGTAGCGGCACTTCATTTATTTGGAACATTTATACTAATTAAAAGCACTGCTGCAAGTTCATAATTAGTACATTGTATTTTGTAGAAATAAAATAGTAATTTGCAAATGAATAAACACAACGTTTTTGTCATTATCATTAAAAAACAAATATGATAATATTGTGCATTTTTCATATTTTGTGTGAATAAAGTTTTTTAAATTTGTAAATAATTATTATTTTATTATATAAATTAAGTAAACTATTACCCAAAAAAAATGCAAATAAAAATAACATTAAATTTGTTTAATAAATTTAGCAAAAAGGTCTTTATAACTGGAAAGAATTTGTGATAGAAAAAAATATAAAAATATGTAAAAAAAATATATTATTTATTATAAAAATTTTAGATTATCAAGATCATCATTTACTGTTGGGTTTTGAGTGATACATAATTAGAAAGAAAAGTATTGTTGGAATCTGTTTTAGCTATATTTTTTGGACATTGGTTATATTTTTTCACAATTTATTTTTTATTCTATATTAGTTTGGAGCATTTTTTAAATTTGATATAATTTTTGTTTTTTTTTTACCATTTATAAATGTAATCCTTATTAGTGAGTTCAATCAGTTGTATTATTAATATTATTATAATTACATTATTATAACTAATTTATATTGAATGATATAATCGTTTTATTGCATTCATTTATTCATTTTATGGTTATAGTTTGAGACGAAGAAAGAAATAAGTATTTTATTGTAAGTAATTATTTTTTTATTGGTCGTGCAGATAGTTCTCACATTAACAACTTAATTCTTTCAGATCTTTCTTTCCCGAAGAAAAAAGAAAATTGCATGTCCTAGAATAAACATTTTATGTGTTTTTGTTTCTTTTTTACTTAAAAAGTGGAAAGCTACACAGTTTTTTTGAAAAGTAAATAAAATTTTATTAATAATAATAGATTATTTAAAAGAAGGTAAAAATATTTTTTAAATTGAATAAAAAAGAAAGTTTTTTTATCTATTGTATTCCAGATTAATTATTTGCTTAAACTTTGTTCAATAATTTTAAGTAATTAGAAGCTGCATGTTTTTGTTAATGACTAATTATTTTATGAATGCATTAAAAAAACATAATATATACAAGAGTATTTGCTGTTTAGATACAAATAATTATCAATTTATTTTGTAAATCATTTTTTAGAATCTTTTTAGTTTTATTTGAAACAAATTTTAACCGGTTTGCGAATTTTCCAAAAAAATAAATCAACAAAAATGTTAAAAAATATTGCAAAATGTGAGTATAAAAAATAAATTAAATAGAATTTACTCCATAAAGTAATATTTATTTTTCTATTATTATAGCTTTGTTTAACAATATTTAACTATATTCACGCTTTATGTCAGAGATTTTATGTCTAAATTTTGATTTAGAAAAAATAAATATTTTTTAGTTAAAAAAAAAAGATTTCTGACTACAATTTATCAATACAGACAAAATTATTACACAAAAAAGCTTTTTATTTTTTAGGGATAAATTACACAGGTCATTTCCAGAACATTATTTTTTTTATAAATATTCATTTTGTTCTCATTTTTTCAATTACATATTTATTGTTTTATAAATATTACCTAAGAATTTCACAGAAAATATTTTCAATATTTTTTTCTATATAAACCCATAACACTACCTACCGATCCCTAGAAAATTGTTGAACTTTAAATTTTACTTTTATTACGGTAACTACCAGCTGCATTTTATCCAGTATTACCAACCTAGGTATTTTTTTTCTGAAAATAATATAATAATTTGTCTTTGCTTGAATGATTTAGAAGTATTCTAATAAATGATCAATTACAAATCAGGAGATTAAATGTGAGTACAGTAACTTCATTAACAGGATTGGCCATCTATCAGATTGAAAGCGTATGACTCAACTCTGGCGATTTACGATCCATCATCGAATCACGAATGCGTCATTGCAAATGGGGTGGATCCATACACAGTTGAATAGTTTGATTGGATATTATATATTGATTTTATAAATAAATATAATTTTAATTATTGTTTTCCAACATTAATTCAGGTTATTCGTTATTTAGAAATATCTCATTATATTAAATAACATTACAATATTTATTTATAAAAAATTTAATATATTTTATAATTATTACAAAATTTATTAATTTTTCCGGTCATCAGATGACAAATAAAAAGTACAACGTATTTAATTATAATAAACAATAATAATTTTGTAATTTGAAACTGTTTTATTTATTTATCATTTTATAATTACAATAATATTTATATTACGGCAAAAAAATTAGTAATAAATCAAATTTATTTTATCAACATATTTTTGTAATACAATTAAATTTAAGGTAAAAACATTTAAATTTTTTTTTTTTTAATTATAAAAACTAATTATTTTTTTAATTATTAACAACTTCTTAATACTTAGTTTTTTTTGTAAATTATATTTTATAATAAATTAAATAACTTAATAATAATAAAAAAATAATATTCTCTAACCAACTACGACATTTAGTTCTGCGGTGGTCGTTCTTAATTTTGCTTGTTGTTTTTCTTCGAAAACCCTGTCGCGGTTGTGTTTGAAGCTTTGTGACCGTAACTACAAATGATCTTCATTGGAAATATGAATGAATATATTTATAGGTAATTTTTATTTAAATTGAATTCTGATTTTACAAAAAATCCAGAAATATATTTAAATATTTATAACTGACTATAATGACTTAAACTCAATCACACTTTATGAATTTCGATAATAATCAATAAAATAAACTGTATCTAATATTATTAACTTAATATATTATTTTCTTGTATTATCAGCTAATATATAATAATAAAAAAATATGTATTAATTTAAATCTACTTGCATTAATAATTCAGTAAATTAATTATACATTTTTTACTACTTTCCGTATATAAAGTATAATTTAAAATAAATTTTGCAATAATTTTTAATTTTTGCTGGGATGATAAATATGAAAAACAAATATTGTTAATTCAATGATCCGAAACTGTACAAAATATAATTTTTCTTAAATTATTTATTATGTAAAAATAATTTTCTTACTTAAATTATATTTTTTTAACTTTAGTTTTGAATTTTATCAGCGAGAATTTAAGATTAAAAGAAAATGAAAATAAATATTTACATTTCAATAATTTCAAACTTAATACCATTTTAAATGAAGCAATTTCGTTTTGTTACCGATTAAGTTTCTTTTTTTCAATCGAATTTTAAACTTGTAAATATTAATAATATATTTAATCCTCCTATTATACGATTTTATTATCACACAATGTCTATTATTACAATTCAATATTTTTTTATTATGTTTTAACGTTGCAGTTTATGTAGAATTTCCTGTTTAGACTTATAATTCAAATAATATTACTAGACCAGATTTGGATGAAGAATTAAAAATGTAAAACATTACAATTTATATATTTTATGTTTCACTTAACGTTGTTTCCATATAACGCGACTCAAATTTATAAGTTGTGTACTAATATGAGTTTCTCATTACACGTTGATCGTGTTATGCGAAGAAGAAAGATGTATAAAAATTTAAATTAATAAAATACAAATTATTTGTTCATTAATTCTAAATCTATACAACTTTCCATAAACTTCGCTTCCAAACAAACCTGAAAAAAAAAATGTTTCCACATAACGCGACATGAATTAATTTGGTTTGTACTATTATTAATTTCTTACTATGAAGACGAATGATATTTAAAATCGTAATAAATAAAATAGAAATTATTTTTTCGATAATTGGAAATGTATACAACTTTTTATAAACTTTGCTTCGAAACACATTTGAAAAAATAATATTTTCAAATAACGCGACATGATTTAATTTGGTTGTACTATTATGAGATTTTTTTTACTACTTTATATTTAAAAAAAAATCAGAAATTTTAAATATTTTTAATGGAATGCAAGTAAGAAAAAAGTGAAAAAAATATAGTTTTAATATAATATTTTCATAACGGAAAATGTTTCTATTTTTTTGTCTATATAATTCAAAAAATATTGAAATATTATAATTAGTAAGCAAAAATTGTTGAAATTATTCAAGGAATATAATGAAAAGAAATATTTTACTCAGGTATCCAGGTAATAATAATACTTTCAAGAAATGTAATATAAAATAATTTTAGTTGGAAAGCACATTTTCTAAGAATTGTGGAAAATTTACAGGTAGAAATAGATTCTGGTATATATAAGCGGGAGAAAATTTGAAAAACCATCAGTCCCTTCTCGAATCTAGTGATAGTGAGAACTACAGCATCATGTCTAACGTACCCAAAGTATCGACAACTTTAGAGTCATTGAGTTCAGAAATGTCAGCTAATAGTGAAATGTTTCATTTTAAGTGTGATATGCGTAAGAATGAAGTTAAATTGTGGAAGATGGCCCAGGATAAGGTGACAAAGTACTGTGAAAATCCTACGAAAAATCATGAATACAGAGCGTTTTTGATGAATAACTCTGATATGTGTGAGTGGTGGAACGATAGGAAGAAAATGGAACAAAGGTTTTGGCAGGAACTCAATAATATTATGTTTGAATTTATAGACATTTTTAAAAGACTGATAAATTTTGTAAAAGCTGATTTGGATATGAAGAAAAATTTAGAGTTTAATTCGATGATTATGATTTGGATTGATCAACCTGCATCTATGATCGAAAAGAAGTATCACGACATTTTGGCACTTATTAAACCTAATGCTGACCAAATCAATGGGTTTGTTGAATATGGTCCCATGGTAAAGAAGATGATAGAACAGAATAATGCTCTCACCGAAGTTCATAAAAAATTCTTAGAGATTCAGGAAGACTTATCTATTATTATTCAATCAGCTAAATGATTTCAACATTTTTTTTGTGTACTAATTTTGCTTATTTTCATTTTCTTTTGTGTATTAATTTTGCTTATTTATTTTTTTACTGATAAATCGTTTTATTATTTTTAATTTAGTATTAAATTTATATTGTAATTTGTCCAAACATATACTTGAAATAAAAAAAAAACACGTTTATTTGATATCAAACAGTTTAATTCCTTACATTATTTAATTTTTAGTTATAAATTGATAATATCTTATATTTTCCTGTATGATAAGGAATTTAAAGTAAAATTTTCATTATATTAAGCAAATTGCACTTTCGATTTTAGTGCAGTATCAGTTTAGGAAAAGCACAAAACTTGCTACAATCATAATTAAAATCAAATCCTAATCAAAATTATAAACTATATGAATTACAATATAGTATTTTTTTTAATTCAGATTTCATTAAAATATTAATATAAAATGAAACTTTAAAATAGATATTTTAAAAGAGAAGAGAATAAATATTTATCAAACGGCTCATCATCTGATTTCTCACATATTTTTTATTTTTTTTACAATTTTATTTTCTCGTTGAAATGTTTTATATTTTAGTAAACTTTTATCTGCAATTATTTTCCAATACTATAATGAAAACTAAAATATGATACAATTTAAGACTTCTATTCTAAGCAGAAACGAAACTAGCTGAAAGTTTATAAAAATAAGTTGATAAATTGCAAACTTCATGTTTAATATAAAAAAAAACGAATGTGAAACACAAATATTTTTATATTTGATAGATAAACCGCATACAATTTTAAACAGCTATCATTCACATTATATTCGTATACAAGAAACAACATAAGCAAAATGAATTTCTTAGAAAAAATGAATTGTGTGAAGGCGGAAGTAGCCGCGAACAATGAAAGATTTACTTTTGCTACTTTTATGCGTGAAAAGGAAACATATTTATGGAAGATGGCTCAAGAGAACATAGATAAATATCATGAAGATCCCGTTGAAAATATCTCATTAAAGATTTTTACGTTATATAACAGTGATATGAATGACTGGTGGAATGATAGGACAATAATGGAAAATAAGTTTTGGCAGAATATGAAAGGTATAATGACTGAATTCGATTTAATTTATGGTAAATTATTGTGTTTGTTAAAAAGTGATTTAGAATTTACAAAAGTTTTGGAAAACAACCCAGAGCTGTTTGTGATTGTTAAGGAATGGCTCGAAGGACCTGAGGTCCAAGCGGATATAAATAGGCTCCAAATTTGGGAAATTGTTAACCATAATGTAATGGAAAATAATCAATTTAAGAAATTTGATACCTTATTAGAAACTGTGGCGGAGCAAGAGAAATATGGTGTAGATGTTAAAAAAAGGTATACTGCAATTCACAAGAGTTTGTCTGCTCTTGTACAAAAGGTAATAGATATGACAAAATAACGTATTTATTTCAATTACACTATGCAATATTTTAAATATCTGTTTATTAATTAATGTTATTATTAAATTTTGTAACTTTCTTAATTTTGTAATAATATAATTTGATAAAAGAAAAAAATATATATTAATGAATCGCATTTTTAATTTGTAACTGTTTCATCAATAATTTGTTAAGCTTTATTTTTCCAACTATTATTTAAAAATGTATACCCTTTAAAATTTATACGAAAAAATCATAAAACTATTTTTGTGAATATATAATTTTATTTATAATTTATAGTATTGATGCTGACGATATTATCTAATCATTTTTGTAATTCCTCATCCTATTAAACCTAACTAATTGTGAAATTTGCTATATCTCAAAATAGTCATTCATAGCCATAATATATTTATAATATATTTTTTTACTTTATTCCATTTCCAATAGCGGATTAAACTTGTTATTGTGAAATATAAGTGAAATAAAGATGTGTAACACTAATTTAATTATGTTTTTAAGAAACCTATTATTTTTCTTGAAAGGTGAGTTTTAAAGCTGAAAACTATGAGGAATAGTTAAAATGGTTAAATTACTGATAATATGATAATAATTACACTTGTAATTGTAGTTGAATTATAATCGAGATTTAGTACATTATTATATATTAAAAATGTGTTATTTTAAATGCTATTTTTTTGTTATTATTAGAGGTAAAATTATGAATAGTATTATGAATATAGTCTTTTTGGGATATATAAATTAAGTTTTGTTAAATATGTTATTTTATAAAAATTATTTTCAGTAAAAATTGATATAGATCATATATTTTTTAATATTTGTTCTAATGAATAAATTTAAAAGAACATTAAAATATTTTAGTTAAGTTATTAAAATTAACATGAATGGACAAAAATAATATAATAATTTGATTTTCTACAAAATTATGTTCTTGTCAATATTAAAGTTGTAGTTGCAATAGCAAAAAAGCATATTTGGTTACTAGTCTAAACCAGTGTTCGGCAAACTTTTTGCAGAAAAGAACAATATTCAAAATATTTCCTGTTTATTTTTTTTTTTCATGATTCAATGATAGGGGAAGTGATAAATTCGTGAAAACTCTATTTTTGGTTAAAATATATCATTTTCCTTAAATATAACTATTTGCATTTTTATGCTACGAATAGCTTTTAAAAATTATCGAATGTTAAACTTATAATAGAATATACTGTTAGTTTTTGCAAACATACATAATAAGCTATATGAAAAAAATCAATTATGCAATGCTAAAAATTATTATTATTCCTAAAATAATTAATAATGTAACTTTCTTAAGTAATCATAAATATTCAAGACAAAAACAATTTATATAATAGAAATATAAAAAATAGAACAAAATAGAACAGTTATAATTATATTATTACTATGTTCAGGGCTGTACGATAGATTTTGTTGTAATTTGATGTTAGTATTCGAAATGCCGCCCATTAAATGATTACAAAGGCGAAAGCTTGAGAAGAAGATTAATCACAAAGAAATGCATGCAATGTTACAAATACTATTTTTAATGAGAAATTATAAACTTACAGTTTTATCCTTCTAACTTTAACTTTAGCATTCGTTAATTAGGGATGTGTAGTCAAGAGTTATAGATTCAATAGAAATTAATGATAGATTTCTAAATTTTGTTTAGCTTATTGGACTTCACTAGCTACAGTGACTGGGTGGGATTGCAAAATTTTCAGAGCTATAATAGTATACGGATGCAGAAAGTAATTTAGTTATTTTGACTCATTTACATTTATATCTAATATATTTTCGATCCAAAGTATTGACTGCAGACAGTTGCATTAATATTCTAGTGTTTTGTTAATGTCAAATTTCATATAAAAACTGAAAATGTTTGCTATGGGTTTCCAGAAACGTGAATTAGAGAATTAATTGTAATGTTCAGAATATAATATAAACAGTTTATTTTTCAATTATTCTCATCTGTTAATTGTTTATAGTCAGCTTCTTCATAGTCAAATTGACACTTTTTCCTTCAAGCTCTAAGTTTTGTCAAAAAAATCTGTACTGTATTCTTTATATATCAATTATTCAGATTGTCTATAGCATTTGTATGGTTACTAATAATATCCTTACACAATCTGATAAATTTTTAGTTACAGATTGCAATAGTTTGGAGATAGAATTTATTTCAAATAAATATCCTACCAAAGAATGACACCACATATAAACTTGTAATTTTTAATATTTGTTATTAAACTTCTTGCTATAACTTTAGTTTTTGCATCTGAGTTGATGTTTTCTATTATTTAGAAGAATGTATTATAGATTTCGCAAAATTGAAATCCTAAAAATTTTAACATATCTACTTATTGGAATAATATAGATGAACATCGGAAGAAAATTATAAAGATTTTTAATTATTGCCCCAGTACACCCGATGCGACCTCCTCTCTGTAAAATATCACAGAAACGATTACAAAGCCAAACGAAACTAAAAAAAAATAATGTTTGGAATTGTCATATGCTAGTGAGGATACAAGTATATCTTCAGAGTAACATGATCATATAACAATCAACTAAAAGTTCAACTAAAGTTATACACGAATATTGACTCATAATCACCACACAAGAAAAGGAAAGCCTATTAAGATACATGTAAATATAACTAATATATGTAACGGAAGTATACTTGTCCAGGGAATTGAAGAATATAACAGAATAATTGTGGAAATATAAAAAGAAAAAGATAATAGAAAATTTACATTATAACACAAAATAAATAACTAATTCAATAAAAATTAAGATAACAATACTACGACTGATTTGTACAGGAGTTTCACAGGGTAGTGTGATGAGTCCTTTGCTAAATCCCATTTTTAAAGCAAAGATCTACCAATATCTGATGAAGTAACCAAGGCGACCTAAGTTGATCATACTTTAGTTTTGGCAACAACTGCGTCCAGATTGCTTCAGGCTAGCTTAAACAATATACTGGATAGATGCAGGATTCGAGCTAATGTATCAAAATCGGATCATGTCACATTCACAATGCGCAGGCAAACCTGTCCACCAGTCACATTCAACATTTCTGTTGCTGCTTGGTATGTTAGAAATGAGGACATTCACAAAGATTCTTACATTGATTTTGTGAGGGATGAGATTTTACAGGCTCGTAAAATACATTAGTAATACAAGCAACAATGGTTGATATTTAAAAAGGTTCAGGCCACATGATTTAACAGTTGGATTTGGGGAATTTTAATATTTATTGTGTGAGAAGCGTGTCCTATTATTATCTTATACAAACCTGATATCTGGACTAGAATATAAAATACAAACTAAATTACTCACCTGCAATACTAGTCTCTAAAATTGACAAAAATATATAAATTTAAAGTAGAAAATACTATTTCGATTTTTGTAAAGAATTATACATTAATTATTAACCGACGTTTCTCTGCATCCAAAAAGGGATTAATTACAGACTATTATGCAGTGAAATATGTAGTGGTTGGAAAATTTAATTAACAAATGTAATAAATATCGCTGTACCAATTTCCGCAAAGCAATCAGTTCATCTGATCATAGACAAAAGGAAAAGTTAGGTAAAGCCCGGAAAAGTTGGTTCTTATCGAGAACATTATCCGTCCCAGACGAAGCTCGGCTTATTTGAAATACCGGAGCCAATTTCGTTTTTCTCTCCATCGCCTATCAATCAATAAGAAATAAAAGCGTAAGAACGGACATCCACTATTGCGGATTCCATTTCTAATTACTTCGCTTCAGACAGCTCCTATTTCCTTTGTAATAATACTATATTGATCTAAGATTATTCATTTCAATCTGACATTACTTAATATTATAAATCGAATTAAAAAATAAATACTTGCCATTATTTGAAAATGAAATTGGAATAAGATATTTGAATTAGAATTAAATCTAAATTATATTTTAATAATTTATGAAACTCAGACAATATTTTATAGCTACAAAAACTAGTAGAATTTGAAATCACTTCAAAATAAATAGATTCATAATATTTTCTCTTTGATGTTATAAAACTAAAGTTTACTTGAAGACAAATAAAAAACAAATTCAAAGAAATAAAGCATATTTTTATCTACAAATCCTATAAATTTTGTTTTCAAAATTAGGCAATACGTTTAAAAAGTACAAATTTATTAAACTTATTAAATGAATATAATGATTTGTGCATTTTTTAATATGATAATGCATGAAAAAATAGTATTGTTAATAAAAGGGTGATTTTAGATTGCAATATAGGTTGGCAGATTGAAACGTGAAAAGGATCCTTTCCGTCTCGAATCCGAGATCAAACGATAAAATAAAATCCAATAGATGTCCGAAATGTGGTGAATTCAGGAGCGTACACATAAGTCCTTTTTTTCTTCTTTTATAACTGCGTGCGTGTGTGTATATGCGCGAGCGGGTAAAATTCGTCAAATATAGGAGTGTTTCTTATTACGGAGATAAAAAAGAAGTATCATTTTTCTTGCGTTCGATCCAAGAAAGATTTATGTAAATGTGTCATAAATAAATACAAAGTATTATTTTTATTCCTACGCCTTCAACAAAAAACGTCCCTTTGACAGAGTTTGACAGATTTTCGACATAGCGAATTGATAGTGTATGAAATTGTATTATTTTATCTGATTTATTGCTACAAAAACGTTTTCTTACAAATATATTAGTTTATTTAGGGTTTTTATCAACTCAAATGATTTATGCTTCTTTATATTAGAATTCATTGTAAACTTGTAGCGTCAACTTGAAATACTGGAATTCAATTTTATATAAAAAATTTTTTTTTTTGAAACAGTCCAGTATGTTGAACTAGAGTTTCAATTTGATTTACTACAGATTTGATGCTAATTTATTTGGATTTGATTGAAATATTCTTTCACTACAGTTTGTAATTACACTTTTAACTTTTTCCAATTTTAAGTAAAAATACTGATGAAATCGCTGTAGTATTTTGATGTTAAAACTATGCTTCTTATAACCAGAATAGTTTAAGAATGAATTTATATATTAATACTTTGTTGTCTAGCAATACCACTGATTTTCTACCAAATAGTCAATTTTTTAATTCATTATAATATTTATTTATATATATCAGAATTCATACATTTGATTTACAATTTTTTTTTTGGAGACCGATGTGGGCTTTAGCCTCTTGCGGTCTTGGGTCCTTTATGTTTCTTACACATTAAAAAAAAAAAAAAAAAAAAATTACATCAGTCGGCGTTGTGCGCCAGCACAGCTGGGGGATAAGGGATTTTTTCTTTTGGAACTTTGGAGAGTGCTGCCCCTGAAGGGGGTACAAAGAGTGAAAGGGTGGGATGATCATGAAGGGCTATGCGTGATGCGAGGCGGCCTTGGAGTTTTTTAATATGTTCGCGGATGTTTGGGAAGGAGACCAGGTTGTAGAGGGTGGAAGAGGGGTGTCGGTAGTGGAGGCGAAGGATTTTGCGGATACATTTGCGTTCGAACTGAAGGATTCTTTTTAGTTGTCTGTGGGGAGCAATGGTGTAGTATGTTATGGGGTAAGTGAGGACTGGACGGATGAATACTTTGTAGGTATGGAGGAGGGTTTCAGCGGAGCAACCACCCCGTTTGGAACGGAGGCAGGAAATTAGGTTCAATCGCTGATTCGCTTTTTTGAGGAGGGGACCGAGTGCATGCTGGGCACTTAGGGTATGCGATAGCTGGATTCCGAGGTATGTAGCCGCTTTGGATTCGAGGATTCTGGAGTCCCACATGGAGATGGAGAGTGGTTGGGAAGAGCGGATTCTTGGGTGATGGAATGTTATGAGTTGGGATTTAGAGGGGTTGGGTTTGATCCGCCATCTTCTCATCCAGGTCTCCAGGGAGCGGCTGCAAATTTGGAGGTATCTGATAGCGATGGGGGCGAATCGGTTGGAGGACCAGATGACAGTGTCGTCGGCGTACTGTTGGATGTGGGTGTCCGGGTGGGCCGGAATAGGGATGTCGAAACAGAAGATGTTGAAGAGAATGGGGGAGAGGATGGCTCCTTGCGGGACACCTGAATTGATTAAGAAAGGGGTTGAGGAGGCTTTGTCGACTTTAATTGATATTGATCTATTGAGAAGGTAGCTTTGCAGAAAGTTAGTGAGATAATCGGGGAAATTGAGGTGGATTAGTTTGTGGATCAGGCCGCAGTGCCATACTGTGTCGAACGCCCTGTGGATGTCTAGAAAAAGAGTTGGTATGTGGCGGCGGGAATTAGCAGCGTTTGTGACGTGGGTGATTAGATTGAGAATGGCGTGTTGTGTGGAGGTGTGCTTTGTGAAGCCGTATTGGTGTGTTGGGATGATGTTGTGGGAGGTACAGTGTGTAAGGATTCTTTTGTGAACTATTTTTTCTAGGAGTTTACCTAGGACTGGAAGGAGAGAGATGGGACGGTAGGATTCGGGGAGAGTGGGATCTTTGCCTGGTTTTGGGATCATGATGACGGAGGCGTGTTTCCACGGGGTGGGGAAGTGACCTATCCTTAGCGCGGAGTTGAAGATTTCCCTGAGCCAATTCTGGGCCGTCTCGGGGAGAGCCCGCACGATGACCCATGTCACGCCGTCCGATCCCGGCGCTGACCTCTTCCTTCGGGCTTTGATGGAGGTTTCGATTTCGTCCGTGGTGATCTGCTCGTTGGTGGTGAGGAGAGAGGCCACTCGAGGCCGTGATGAGATTTCTTCTTCCACAGCCCGGTGGAAGGGTTCGTCGAACAGCGGGTCCTCGAGGTGGCAGGCGGATCTAAAGCATTCTGCGAAGACCTCGGATTTTTCCTCGTCTGTGAGTGGCATTGGGCAGGCTTTGATTGGGTATGTGGAAGCGGGCTTTCTGCAAGTTAATGTTTTAAACAGAGTCCAAAATTTGCCTCCGTTTCGGTAGTCCAGCGTAGATGTGATTTTTCGCCAACGTTCTTCTTTGTACAGCGAGATACGTCGGCGAACCAGAGCCGACATCCGGTTCCACTCGGTGCGGAGAGTGAGGTCGTTGGTCCGCTTCATCGTCCGGTATAGTTTCCTCTTTTCTTTAATTAGGTAAACGATTTCAGGGGGGAGCGGAAGGAATCTTTGGGAGATTATTTTGGTAGGGACGTTGTCATTTATGGCAGACTCTATAACTTCCTGAAGCGAGGTGACGGCGTTTTCGATGTCCTGCGAAGAGGAAAGCTGTAGAGGAGGAAGCAGAGTGCCAAGATGGATTTGTTCTTTCAGCTCCTTCCAGTTTGCGTTTTTCCAATCCCGTATGAAGGGAACGCTGGTGAGCGGGTCCGCGCGAGAAGTAGCAGTCGCGACCAGCGGAAGGTGGTCGCTAGCCACTGGGGTGCCTATCCGGGCGAAGGGGTCGAAACATCCAGAGAGGTCCTCCGTGACCAGGATGTGGTCTATGATCGAAGAGCCTTGATGTGCGATGAAAGTGGGACCAGGGGAACGTAGGCGAATTAAAGGAAGGTTATTCAGGACTCGAAGAAGAAGACCACCATTGGAATTCGAGTATTTGTCGTCTAGATCAGTGTGGCGGGCATTGAAATCACCTAGAATGATGGCAGGGGCGAAAGAGGCAGCGAACTCGAAGAAGGAAGTAGGAAGGGGGACATGGGGGCGATTATATATTGTGAAGATCGATAGCATTTTACCTTGCCAAAGGGTTGTGACTGCTACAGCGTTGGGAATGTCGTACTCTGGTGGAATTGGCAGAGGGCGGCTGGGTATACTCCTGTTGACTGCTATGGCGACCCCTCCGCTGTGAGTCTCTCCTTGGCAGACATACATGGCATGGTAGGGCAATTTTACAATATTCCGGCTGGACGCGTAGGTCTCCTGGATAGCCAGAATTCCGATGTGTTCCGAGGACAACAGGTTTTGGAGCAATTCCTTCATATTCCTCCAGCCACGGACGTTGATTGTGGCGACGTTAGGTAGTAGTTCGGTATTAGTTATAAAAGAGATGAGTTTTTTTTTTTTTTTTAAATGTTTGTTTTTGTTTTTTTTTTATATATTTTTATTTTTTTATTTTTTTTTTTTTAATTATTAATTTTTTTTTTTTTTTTTTTTTTGTCCATAATTATGAGCTTGGTGAAGAAAGTGTGAGAAGAGGTGTGGGTGTGCTCGGGTCCTGGATACCGATGCTGAGTTGGTTACCACTTATTAGAAGGTGGACTTTCTTTCCGGTGGCATGGAAAAGTGAGGAGGGGAGCGTCTGGTAGATCATCTCTCTGTTGTTGGGGAAGGCGTTGAGAAGAGCGATTACGAGTCCTCTGAGCCAATCGTCCTTGGTGTCGTGCGGTTGTTCAGTCATCTTCAAAGGGGCGACGAGCTCTGGCGAGATGGGAGCCTTTGGGCGGCTGGGGCAGCTATGGCTGAATGCGGCGTGGTTACCTCCACAGTTTGCACACTTGGGTGTAGTCTCGGCGGTCTGCGTGCAGAAATTGGTTGCGAGCGGGCCGGAACATAGGCCGCAGGTTTGGCTCTTGGAACAGCCAGTTGTGACAGCGTGGAATGCAAGACACCGTTTGCATTGCAGTGGCTGGTTTGGAGAAGGATGGGAAGCTTCGGCGCGTAAGCGCTCACCGAGGAGTTTCAGCCCGTCTCGGATAAGGTTCAAAACGTCCTCCTCGTGCCTTGATAAAATCCTTACCAAGGTAGTGGGTTCTCCGGTCTTCCTCGAAGTGATACGCCACAGCTTTGAAGGTCGAAGATGATGATCCTGCAGGGCGTCCTCCACTTCCTCCATGGTGATGGATTTGTGTACTCCTTTTAATACACAAGAGTATGAGGACTGGCGGGGAGGAGGAGCACTGTTCATGCCATTGTTGCGACGAAATGAAAGGAAAGAAATCGAAACGGATGGGTGGCCTAGGCGGTTCGGCAGTGTCGCTAGCTTCTCTCCCAGCTTGGCGTCAGCAGAAGTGATGAAAGCTGTAGTGCCTCTAAGTTTAAGATCTTCCGTGTTCTTATTGAAATTCATGCCGAATTCAAATGTTCGCAGCAGCTTTGTCATAAAGGTCGGCGTGGAATTAGCGACGGGGATGTTATCGACGCGCCACTTGTAAATCCTAGGTGAGGAGGTCGGCGATGAAGCCAAACGCGGTGATCTAGGAGCTGGAGAAGCGCGAGACGGAGTCGGTGTAATTGAATTTATTAAGAGAGCGGAGGAGTCTTTTGAGGTTATGTTTGGACGAGGCGAGTTAGGCGAGGCGGTTACTGCTGGAAGCGTACACTTTGATACAGAGCAGTTGGTCGACGTGGATGGTTCAGCTTTTTTAGGCGCACTTGCACTGCGGGATCTCTTCAGACGATCGGATCTCTTCACCACTGATTGTAAATTTCTGTTGACGGGCATCTTGACTATGTTCACTGGTTGGCTACTGATACTCGACTCATCCAAATAGTCAATATAGTTTGCTGAATTTCAGACCTAATTATTTCTTAGTTTTGATCTTATCCTCCTGGGGTAGTAGTTTATTATTTAAAGTTACTATTGGACATGTGAGTAAGTAAACATGTAAAGTAAAGGTGATAAGTGAATCTATTCTTTGAGCCATTGTTCAATCCGATTTAGTCATGTGCGCAAGTTTTGTGATGCAACAAAATTTGTGAATGTAGCATTTTATTAGGTATTGGGGTATTTGTAAAAATAATAAAGGATAGGTCCGAGTACACTTCCTTGCGGAATTCCAGATTCAATAAGAAATAGGTTGAAGCTTTCTTCTTGCAACTATTCGGAACAATCTAACCATTAAATAAGATTTTTTATAATTTAAAAGAAAGACTAAGGATGTATCTTCTAAATTTGTGATGAAACAATAACTAAAATAATATAGATTAGGTCCGAGTTCACTTCCTTGCGGAACTTCAGATTCAATTGGAAATAGGTTGAAGCTTTCTTCTTGCAACTATTCGGAATAATCTAACCGTTATATAAGATTTTATAATTTTAAAGAAAGACTATGGTTGTATCTTCTAAATTTTTGATGTAACAAAATATGAGAATGTAGCATTTTATTAGGTGTTGAGGTATTTTAAAATAAGATACAGGATAGGTCCGAGTGCACTTCCTTGCGGAACTTCAGATTCAATTGGAAATAGGTTTTTTCTCGCAACTATTCGGAACAATCTATCTGTTATTTTATTATGTTACAATCAATCATGTCGATTAAATGTACGTACTTGCTGCAAAATGCATTTGGGATTTAATAGTGTATGTAATATTTAATTCAAAATATAATGGTAGTGCACGGTTTATTAAATAACTCTAATATCCATCGGATTGTATGAACGTCCATAGCTTAATGTGCATTAATTCTCTGTCATAGTTTATACAACATGTGGCTACGTTATACGCTCGGATTTAAATTTACTGTTCAATTTATTTTCCATGTACTAATACTAATACCCACATTATATTTATTTAGAGTATTATTAAAAATATTATTTATGGGAAACTTTTTTAAGTTTTAATTAAAACTAATCACAAGAGATTAGTTTATTGTAGAAAATTCATTCGATATCCTATAAAAATTTTCTAACATAAATTACTCAAAAAATGAATAAACATATTTGATAATAACTTGACTCTAAGTATATATGTTGCTGTCAAATTGTAGAATTGCAGTATTTCATGAAATAACTAGTTATTTCATAAAATACCGATCTACGGTTATTATGTTTTAGAATTGTTTTGTAATTTGATATTTTACCTAGTTATTCTATAAACTATAGTATATATCATAGAATATGGGATTACATTCTTTAATTGAATCGGTTCCGAGTTTTTCATCAAATGCGACTCCAAGCAGCGGGTTTCCATCATCTGAACCAGTATTATTTGAAAATCGAATAGAAAGTGTTCTTACGATCAGGATTTTATATTGATATTTATGATAAAGATTGTTGTTCTATAGATTTCTTTCTGCACTTTTATTAACATATAATAAAAAAAAATAAGCTAAAAAATCAAGGAAATAATATGACTTATTTGGGAAATCAGGATCTTTCAGAGAAAAAGGAATGTTTATTATTTAGGGGATATGAATTTGGAGGCCACTTAAGTAGATAATGACGGAGACAGGTGTTTTCTGTGCAACAAAATATTTAGTTGTGAATTCTTATAAAAAATGATTAGATTCAACTAAAACCGCTCAGAATTCTCAAATTGAGGCCCCTAATATTGCCTGCCTCCTCCATCTGGCCTCACATCACGTGCCTTTCTTGGGCTGAGTCTTAAGACTCAAGAAACTTTATGGCATGAAATAAATCTTCAAATCACATATCACCAACATGTTCCCAGATGACCATAGGGAATCGAACTTGTTTTTGACGTGGAAAAAAGGATGTCTAACACAAACAAACTCCTACATATTAAGCTTTTAATTAAATTATTGTAAAAGTAATCAAAAATGTTACTAATAATAATAAATATTTCATTAAGACATAAGTAATGGTTGTTCATAAGTTTTCTGAACTCAATTAGCTTTTAAGAACATTGCTTAACTATTGTAGCTTCGTGTTGGCAGATATTATTTATATTCAATACGTTCTAGTATATTTATATTTTTTGGTTTAAACGAGGAACCAATAAAAAAGTAAATCAACAATTTAACTTGAGACCATTTTTAATTAAAAAAATATTTATAATGAAAAAATATTCATGTTTCGAAATTATTTGATTTTACTTAAATCAACTTTAATTATTTGTATTTACTCAATCTAAAGGTAATGTTTTGAAGCAACGTTTTCAAATCTTTCACGACTCATCAGAAGAATAAATCTTAAATAGAGACTAAGGGTGAAGCTTTCACCTTCTTTCTTAGTGGAGAGCAACCTCAACTCATATTTGGATTTGATGTTCCAGCTTTCTGGCCTCTTTAGCAATTCACATACAAGGTCCTAGCAGTAACCATAGAACTTCCTCCGTTTCTTGCTTCTTCTTTGTCCATTTGCAAGATAATATTTAAAGAACATTTGCTTAGGGTTGTCATTCTATTTGCACTTTTCATCCCTTTATTTGCGAAGAAGTACAAGTTTTTTTTTCTATAAATCCAGGGCTTTATTTCTGGAATTGGAGAGATCCCTTCGCCCAAGAGTTACCTTTCCAGAACTCTGGCTCTAGCAGTATTTTTCTCCTGTGTTAGTTACAGTTCTACTGCAAACAAATTCCTTACTATATTTTAAGTTTTTAAAATGTTGACGCAATATGGCAACTGATTTTTTATGACCAAGTTTTATTTTTCCAGTACTTGCATTTCCTATAGTATTTATTACATAATATACGTTTTCACTAAATTCAAATTGATCCAACAAGCTTTTATAATATTTGGAGTTAATTATTATACCATCCTCAAGATAATCTAAATAATCTTGTATAGCTTTCAAAACTCGTCTATAATAATTACAGTAAAATTCTATAATAAAATAAGTGTACCAAAAAAAAAACGAAATTCATTTTTACATAATGTATGAAAATATGTATTTGCACACAAAATATTATATATGTATTATTTTTTTCGTATCATGTTGTTATTGCAATGAGAGCGAAACCGGATATGAAAATATGTTAGGACTTCCAATAATATTTTGGAAGATATTTTTTATACTTCCACGTCCTTTCATATTACACCCGGCCGATTCAATCTATTTTTCTAAGTAGGGAAGGCCATGGTTTAGAATACGTATGTTTTGCGAGGAGCAGGATTTTTTTTTATATTTATTTCAATAAGGCAAGGAATGAAACTGGCGCCGTCTCGCCGTGTATTTTCTTCTTCCCTTCAATTCCTGTCGGGATTTCGGCCCGTCCGGAATCTAATTTCGTTTTCATATTGCATCTTCAATAAATAACGTATTCCATAAAAATTATGTCCGCGTTGGAGCGATCGATATCCGCATTAATTATATATTTATTACCCTATATTGAATAGGGAAAATCAATTTTGTCTGGTACTCGTATTCACGATTTTGCAGTTTTTTTTATATATTCAGTTTTATTTTTATATTCGAAGCAAATTAAATTATTTATAAAAGTACTTTTAAATACGGCTATAAATTCAGTTTGTATAATAGTTTATTAATTTCAGTAAAAAATATAAAAGTTTAAACTCATTTTATAATCATGTTTGATTACCTCAAAATATGTTGTTTTTTTTTAATTTAAGAAAAATAATTTATTTTTGTATAAGTATTAATGTAAAATATTTTTTGTTTCAGAATATTGCGTAGTTTGCACTTGCTGAGGTATGTATTATAATTTTAGAACGAATTTCGATATATTTAAATTATTTTCTTTAGATTAAGTTTAATTTATTTCTATGATTAAACTTCATATTAATTTATATCGACAAGAATTAATATTAATTTATATTCGTTTATTAGACATTTTAAAATACATATATTTATGTTGAATCTCTGCAAAGAAATTGAGAAAGATAATGTCTTTTTTAATATCGAAAAGTTATTATGTAATGTTAGTTTAATTAATTTTATATAATTTTTATTAATGCATTATTTTTAAATATTATAAATATTTACTATATAAATAAAAATGAAATTCAATATTATCATTAAAAATTTATTTATATTATTTTTATTGGCACTAACTTTCACATTCGGGAAAATTATCAATTTTGTGATTTTTCATCCAATTTTCATGGAAATATATATTTTTATTAATAGTTCAAAAGGGAAAACATCGCCATTAAAGTTTTAAACCAAACTAAGGTTAATATTTTTTTTAAACAATTAATCTTTCCGCCTACAATATTTCAACGTATTTTCAAGAAAAATATTGATTCAATTTATTTTTATGAAAATATAATTTACTAATTTTAAAAATAAACCAATTTTTAAAAACAAAAAATATAATTGCAATATAAATATTGATACATTTGTATATAAGTTTTGTTGGTATAAATTCAGATATTTGCTTTATTAAAAATATAAGAAAAAATTTTTTTTTTTTTGCATCTTATTCATTAAATTCTTCCATTTGTTGTACTCAGTGGAGCATTTCTTTGTAATTATCCAATTTTGGAACATTGCATTTTTTTGTGACAATACTCACTATTTCTTCAATTATCGTAACGGTCAACTGCGGTTTCGGCTTCGCCTTGATGTAAAGTAAACCCTGCTTTTTGCCGGTCAAGTTATGACTTCCTAACATTTCTCTTAAAAAAAGCTTTATCAGAAAGGTATGAGTCACAAGTTTATAACAATTCCAACTGATGGAATTTATTACATCTTTACGAATGGATGTCCGGTTAGGTCCAAAATGAATATATACAATAGGTTCATGAAAACCTTCATAGCTTTCATCATCATCTTCTCCTTCTTCGTTTACTTGTTCAACTTTCTCAATTTGTTCATCTAAATAGCATTTCTAATTTTACCTCTTGCTTAATTGCCATCTCGAAATAAGTCTCATATTCTTTAATATAAAGAAAAAAAACTTTCTATAATTTTAATGTTTGATAACTTTCTACTTCTTAAGAGGTTATGCTTAATATTTTTTTCGACTAACATAAAATGCGACTCATCATCTGAAACATAACAAAATTCATATAGTTTTCTATCTATAATTTTTACATTTTTTGACTTACCAGATGGAGTAATCCATTCTTTTTTCACCCCTTGCTTCATATTCAATTCTGCTGGTTCAATTCAATAAGGGCTAGGTTCATTATCTAAAACATAATAAAAAATAGTTTTCCTTTTACAATTTTTACATTTTCTAACTCACCAATTTCAGGAGTAAATTATTCTTGTACTTCATCTTTCATCTCTTGCTCTAAATCATCTGAAACATAATGATAAAAAACTATGTATGAGGTTTTACCCAACTTTTTTTTACATTTCTCAACTTTGTTTATATTTATTTAACTTTGACGATATTACTGAAAAAATAAATAATTAATTTCAAAGATTTCAATTAAAATCTAAAGTTTACTTACCCCCAAATAAATAATAATCTCTTGGAAGAAAACACTGAAAGATTCAATAAATATATTCTGAATACACTCTTAAAAATAATAATATATGTTGGCACATTTATGAAAATAAACAGAGCCGAAATATTCATGATTAAAAATGTACATCACTCTTTTAAACTAATGAGTATTCAACATAATCTCTGTGAACAAAGCTTAAAAGTACATAATGTTATACCTAAATTAAAATGGACGATAAAGAACCATTATATATTTTTATTGTCTCATTTCAGAAGGGTGAAGACATAAACAAAATATATAATATCAAAACAGTTTGCAGAAATAGTATAAAACTTGTCAATCATTTGAACCTACTAAAAATTACTGTAGAAAGACACCTAGATGTATGAAGTGTGAATAACCAAACTAAGTACTACACTGTAAAAACTTATTAACTGCTCATAATGAATCTAAAAATACACAAATAAGTATTAATATACATGATCAATGGTACATCATTACCATATGCCAATACAGTAAATTTTCTTAATCCAAGTGATTCAAAGATTTCAGAATATAGCGCTAGAGTTTTGTGAATGCTCCATAGTTCGTTAATAATTGTTACCTTCATAGTAATCTTAATATTTAGTCGGTTACATATATCATCATTAGATTTATCAATTTCCATCAAAAGAGAACTACATCAAAATTTAAGTGTTCAGTATCTTAAAATCTTTCATGTTAAAACCACTCAAGTGAATAAAGTTGTTTGAACTTGCTAATTGATAGAATACTTGAAAATACAATGAACTTGCATTGTAATGAATTCATCTGCCATTATCTAATTTCTAAGTAGTATATCTATTCCAAATAAAAATATTACATAATATGTATTATTTATATTGTAATCAAATTTCAATTGGTTATTACATATAATAAAATAAACATTAATAGTATTGATATACTTTTTAATATATTCATAGAAATAATATTTTCTTCATAAAAATCTTATAATAATCTCAATAACAAATTAATTTTCGATGTGCAAACGATAATTGAGTACCGTTTGCTGCAGAATATTCATGTTCATAAATCTATTATAATGGGAGTTGCGTCTAGTGTAGATAAACCTGTTGCTGCATAGTATTAATTAATAATACCTCATATTATTCTGTATTTGAATCTTATAAAAAGAAAATCATGCTATTTCTCTTTCTAAAAATAGGTATCATTTTATTTATTTTATTAAAAAAAATAGTAGGGTTGAAAAACAAGGTCGATTGTGCTAGAAATAAAATCTCTTTTCTTTTGAATTTATGTAGAATTTATGTCCGATTTTTTTAACAATGCTATAATTTTAAGAATTTTGTCCTTGTTCTATATTTTTATTGGGTAAGTAAAAAAATAATTTCGGTTATAATATATTTTTTTGAAAGACTTTTTTTTTACATTGATATATATTTAGATTCATTTTAAAATGGACATTTTTGTGGTATTTTACTTTTTTATTTCCGAAAAGTTATGAAGTGAAGTTTATGGTGTTGATTGCTTAATAGAACGGACATCAGAATTTGTTTTAAAAAAAAATTGGTTTTGAAGATTAATCAATCAAAAATAACCAAAGTTGTGTTTATTTTTCGAATATATACCTGAAGTTGAATCATGAGGTTTCTAGAAAATTGCCAAAATGGAACATGCATAGATTTAAGTTCATGTAGGAAATTCTTGATTTTCATTTCACATTACAAAATTGAAATCTTGCAGATTTATATAATTTTCTCTTAATTTATATAATAATTATTTATACCAATTACAAAGCGTTATTAACCAAACGTATTCAACAATAAAAGTCTTGAAGATTTTTTAACGCTTTGTTTAGTTTTTGATGATATGTACCAGAAGATCTTAAAATCATGAAGTTTCTTGAAAGGTATGCTGACAAAATGGAAGATACATATATGCATGCTTGAAGTTCTTGAGTTTTATTTCACACAATTATATATTGTTTCAGATCGTATTCAACGTTCAATATTTAAATTTGTTATTTTTAAATAAATAACGTCCTGAAGATTGTTTTATCAAAGATGACCAAAGCTCTGTATAGTTTTTACTGATAAGTACCAGCAGTTTTTTATGGGTAGAATCAAGAAGTTTCCAAAAAGATGGCAAGAGGACAAATTGGAACATACATAAATTTAAATTCATGCATGAAGTTCTTGCAGACCCAAATATTCTATTTTACTGTATAGAAAAAATATTTGTTGCAAAAGTTATATAATAATTGTTACTAGTAATTTTAATTCTACTACAATGCTAAAATATTATTTAAATTTATTTTGTTCAAAACTTTAACATCCTGAAGATTGTATAGTTTTTGCAGATAAGTACTAAAAGTCTTTTAAAAACGGAAACATGAAGATTCCAGAAAGGTGGCAGAAGGTATTCCAACAAAATTGTACATAAATTTAAGTTTATGCTTGTAGTTATTGAGTTTTACTAATATTTGTTGCAAAAGTTTACCAATCATCTTTCAACGCGGAAATAATATTTAAATTAGTTATTTTCAAATTATTTTCTTGATACCTCACGAAATATTACTATTTTAAACAATAAATTAGTAGTATTTTTTAAGTTTCTAGCTATTTATCTAAATCTTGGTACGTATTTTTATTTATAATTTTAATTCAATGTGTTGTTACTAAATATAAACTAAATATATTTTTCTCTATATTATGTGTTTCTACTTTTTTGTAACAAAAATGAGTTTAAATATAATAATTTTACTTAATAATACAACAAGCATATTACAAACCACGCCATTCGACCACGCAATTCTTGCATTTTTAATATATTAATATCGAACAATTTTTTTTTCACAAGCTTATAACTTTACCTTGTATTTGCGTTAAACTTTAAATTGTTCAAATATTAATGGTGTCAAATATACATAATCAAATTAACATAATTTATGGATTATTCAAGATTTGCTGGTTCAGAAAGTACGAATAATAAATTTAATAAAAATATTTAATAAATGAAAATAATGCAATTGCACTAAAAATTAAAAATTAATGTGTTAAATGGCGTTTATGCAAATATATTGAAGATGTCCATCTTCATTATTTTTCACCTGACCTAGATAGTAGTCTCGTTTTCTTTTATGGAATGTTCCGTTGAAATCGAGCGTTCAATTCGTAACGACTCGAAGCAGTGTAAGAGGAAAAAAAAAAGTGGAAAGTGGACTCCATTCTGCATGAAGATCTTTATCTATGATTGAGATTTGTCAGGTATCATTTGTAACTTCGCCGCTAAGCCAGTACTCTGGAAATCCGTTGACCTTCTTCTGGTTTTTCTCGAAAGCTACTCCCCAAGTATATAAATCACTTACAGTCTGCCATTTTCCAAGTTAAAATCGATGATAGGATTAATAAGATTTATTTTCTAAATTGACACCAAATTATTATAATAAAATAAGAAATTTTGAAAGTTAAGCAATGAGTATCGCGTGATAGTGAATTGACCTATAAATTTTGACAACTTTATAAATAATTTTAGTATTTTATATAAATGAATTTCCAGAGTTGTAAAAACAATTAAGAATAAAATGTTGTTTTTGATGTGTTTCTTTGACTTTTATCAATTTTATGATATTTTTTATTTTGATATATATTTATTTTAAGGATCATCAATTATATTTTGGGTAATTTTTAATATTGAGTATAACGAACATATTTTACATTTTTATTTCCGAAGAGACAAGAAAACTGTTGAGGTTCATTAGGATATGTGTGAAGATTATGATATTGATTGCTTAATAGAATGGACATATCAAAATTGGTTTCAAAAATACTATATACTAACATAGTTCCATACAAATAGTATGAAGCTTCTTGAATTTACAGAGTTGAAAAAACAATTATGAATAAAATATCTTACAGTTATTTACTTAATCTTCTTATATTCATTGCAGCCTTACTGCTATTATCAACATTGACATTTGACAGTTTTTTGACAACTTAGATAATTAATCTAAAATAACATTTTTTTATCAATTGTTCTGTCAATTAATGAGATTTATTGAAATAACTTTTATTGTAATTATTAACAAATATTTGATATTTTTATTTTGAGTCTATCAACCTGACATTTAATATGTTTATAATACTTTTTAAGGTATTCAGACAAAATGTAACCAACATAAATTTAAGTTCATGTACGAATTTCTTGAGTTTTATTTCACATTACAAAACCGAAATTTATTTGTTGCAGTCCCAATTACTCTATTGTACTATAATCATATAAAAAAATAATATTTGTTGCAAAATTTATATATTTATTTAAAATATTTTTTCATTACAGCTATTATCAACTTTCACCAATTTTATTTATAATTGACATTTGTCAGATTTTTTTTTTAAACTTAGAGAATTAATCCAAAAAAAGAAATTTTAATTGTTATAAATTTATTTTAATTAGATTAGATTAGATTAATTCTCTAATATAACTGTTGTAACAAATATTATTTTTATATGACTAGAATAATATAGAGTAATTGCGTCTGCAAGAAATAAAATTTCGGTTTTGTAGTATGAAATGAAACTCAAGAACTTCAAGCATGAATGTATGTTCCATTTTGTCAGAATACCTTTCAAGAAACTTCATAATTCCGTATTTAAAAAACTTCTGGTTACTTATCATCAAAAACTAAACAAAGCGTTGAAAAATCTTCAAGAAGTTATATTTTTTAAAACAACAAATTTAAATAATTTTTTATTGTTGAATACCTTATAAATATTATTATATAAATATTACTGTAAATAATATTTTTATTTGAATGTAGTAAGATAGAGAAATTGTGTCTTCATGAAATAAATTTCGATTTTTTAATGTGAAATAAAACTCAAGAAATTCGTACATAAACTTAAATGCATTCCATTTTGTCCAAATATGTTTTGGCATCTTTCTAGAAACTTAATGATTCCACTTCATATAGCAAAAACTAAACACAACTTTAGTTATCTTTGATTGGATAATCTTCAGAACGTAATTTTTTAAACCAATTCTGATATGCCGTTCTATTAAGCAATCAACACCATAAACTTCACTTCATAACTTTTCGAAAAAACCGAAATTTAGTTCTTGCAGACCCAATTACTCTATCTTATTCATATAAAAACAATATTTGTTGCAATAGTTATATAATTATTTAAAATAATTTTTCATTACAGCCTTTATTATCAACTTCCACCAATTTTATTCAATATTGGTTCATCAGTTTATTTATAATTGACATTTGACAGTTTTTTTGAAAACTTAAACTATTAATCTAAAAAAAGAAATTTTAATTAAATTTATTTTAAATTAACTTTTATTGCAATTATTTGCAAATATTTAATTTAAGACTATCAACCTAATGTAATAAGTTGGTAATAATAATAAATATAAATTATAGTTTATTATATTATTGTTATATAATTTAGATGTCAAAGTACTTTAATGGATGAAAACAGAAAAATAAAAAAAAGATATAAAAAAAAATGGATTTTGCTTCGAACAATTATCTTCAATGCTGTTCTAAGGACTGGGCATTTTCTCTTTCAATGGAAATAGATGATATATTCTTAATATTCAAGCATGGAAAGACTTTTGAAGATGTAAAATCGTAGAGAACTACTTCCAATAATATCAAAGGTGTTTGAAAACTTCTCAATGAATAAGCTGAAAATTGTCATAAATAATATCAAGCTAATACCAAATCATCAATTTGGATTTTGTTGCCCAAATTTAAGCACACAGTACCATGGAGCAAGTCAATAGACTTGTAGATATAATAAATTAGCATTTGAAAGAAAATCTGGACCTAATACAGGAATGACTATAAAAATGGTGAATAATGTTGAATGAGTCAAAATCAGTACAAGTTACCTTTACCTTGAGAAAGGAGTCTTGTCCATCAGTGAACTTCAAGACATATATATTAGCATCGGCTTATAAATCTATACATAGAAGATTGACATGGGTAAACCACATTCTATCAAAAAGAGGACAACTTGAAAGTTGCTAATATATAAAATTATTTTAAAACAAATTACAGTTAGTTGTTGGAATCTAACAGAAGAAATCAGGAGGATTTCAAATGAAAACAGTGGAGGAATTTATTCTAAAAAAATAGTAGCAATAGTATCAATTTTCTTGGCAATAGTTTAGCATTGCCATTAAGATTCAACAATTAACAACTATTGGAAAATTGCCAACCGGCGATGTCCAATAAAATTCTGTCGACCATAAAATATGTTATTGAATATTTTTTTTGCAAAATAGGTTGTAAATAAAATGGACGTTAAAAAAAAGGTTTCCATATTCAAGTCTTCATGTCACCTTGATCTACTTTCAAAGGAAAGCTTGAAAGCGGCATGTAATTACTTTTTTTTTTATTTCAAGTCTCTGAATAACAACATGCATTTTTCATCACCTCAAACCGTTTACATAATTTAAAATTCTTACCTTATTATTAATATTTACTATAATAAAATTACTTAAATTACTGTAATAATAGGGCCGAAAGATTGCGGTCAATAGTTCTTTGTATATTTTATACAAATATACAATAAATTATGTCTAAACTAGCAAAAATATAATATACAAGTCAAATTTCAAAGAATATCGTTCTTGCATGAATGACTCTCAAACGAGGCACAAGAAATTACCACAAAGATGTGATTTTAAGGACAGGCATTTGCTTAATGTGCTAAAGTTTCACTAACTAGGACATTCTAATGCCAACCATGGAATCCTTCCTGCCTTCCAAAATATATTAGTCAGGGGGGCGAAGCAGTCTACGACCTGAACTGTTGACAAAGAATATGGTTTTACCTTTACTGCTCCTAATCCATAATAGTCTTTTGCCCTGTTTACTGCATACTTCTGTGTAAAGCGGAGATGCTGTGCTTCTTAATTACCACAATGTTGAAGTTATCTTTACAAGAGTATCAACTTCAAGAACGAAAATTTACCATATTTCAGGCCATTAATATTTATTTACAGAAAATTTACTTGGAATTGGAGGCCCTATTATTGTATTTTATATAAGAATAGATTTCATATTCTACTATAATTATTTATGACAAATATACTAAATTTTAAAAATTAAACAATAAAACCACATTTATTGTGTTTTTATATAATTTTAATATTATTATATATAATTTTAATATTATTCCCCGGAAAAAGTATTAAATAAATATATTGAAAGCAGAATGAAAACAGAATAAATTAAGAATATGGATTATCTATAGTAAGAACTGTTTAACTTATAATCAAAAAATAATGAAAACATTTGATAGATTTTGATTTCAGATGTAAAATTTTTCTTTTTCTTGTAAAAACGGAAAATATAAATCTTTAAAATTCCAACTGACCTAATTATACTTTAAATCAATTTTTATATACACATAGATTGTTATTGTGTATTGAATGTTAATGATAACAATAAAAATAAATCAGGAGATTAAAGTACAAGAAACTATTTTATACGATTTTCAGAGATAAATCTGTAGATTCTTGAGAAAATCGAATAAAGATTTAAAGTACCAATAAACTGAAGTATCCAATACAAATCTATGAAAATAAAATAAGTCTTCGAAAGCCCGAATTGATTTCAGATTTAGATTTTTTCCGTGAATTTTTCTTTTTCTTGTGAAAACGGAAAATATTAATCTTTAAAATTCCAACTGACTCAAGTATACTTTAAATCAATTTTTATATACACATAGATTGTTTTTACGTATTGAATGTTGATGATAACAATAAAAATAAATTAGGAGATTCAAGTACAATACACTATATTTTATCTGTAGATTCTTGAAGAAATTAAAACAAGTTTTAAACTACCAATAAACTGAAGTTTCCAATACCTATGAAAATAAAGTAAATCTTGGAAAGCCCGAAGATCAATTTTATTTATATTTCAATGTAAATAATATAAAAATTTCTTCCTAGGATTTAAAGTGCCTGAATTTCAACCGGCTGAGTTTGTTCCTGTTTGCTTTAAAGTTTGCACTTTACGGTTGCGAGTTTACTAACTTTACTTTAATTTAACACATGCATAATATTTGTCTACAAAAAATTACATAATTTGTAAGAAATACGATATTTCTTTTAAATTACTTAAATAATTAGTAATGATGTAAAGATTACTAAGTCACAATTTCATTTGTTAAGTGTTAATATTAAAGTATAACAATATAATGTGTGAAAATTAAACTATGTTTATTAATTTCACATTATGATGTTGTGATGAAAGCTTCTGAACGCAAATTAAATCCCCTAATGAATTAATTAAAGTCCGCATGAAAATTATGTAATAATATTTATATTAAAATTTCTCCGAGAAGCGGTATTCTCAAGCGGTGAAGTATTTAAAGTGTTGTTTATAAACACATGCATTTTAAATGCACGTCAGTAATTGAATTTAATATTCGTGCTCTACGGCGTTCCTATGTGCATTGTGTACGTGCTGAAAGTTTGTTTTAATAACAACGCAGATTAATTTTTATTTCCGCACTTTAAAAATGGCTATTTGGACAACAACAACAACAAAAAAATATTAATTTATATATGCACGCCTTTAATTTTCATTAAAAATGTTATTATTATATATTTTTTTTCATTTCCTGCTTTTATACCGTTTCCATTGTTCACTTTAGGTTTTTTTTTGTTAATACTATCCAGTAATTATAGCAGCATGATGGAGTGAATGCTGAATGGAACAAAGCGTCTACGATACGTAAACAGACATTTTATATTAGAGTGGAATACGTTGATTTATGTCTGCCTTTCCGTATGAATTAAAGTCGTTAGGGGAGCCTTAACAAGTTTATAGAGCTCATCATTAACTGGTAACTACGCATAACATAATTCATCTCTAACTAAGGTTTCAGAAATTTTTTTTTTTCAGAAAATTACAATTTTTTAATTTTTGAAGTATACGTCAAATCAATTTTTGTTTATGTGTGTTGAATGTTGATGATGACAATAAAAATAAATCAGGAGATTAAAGTACAAGAAACTATCTTTTATAGGATTTTCAGTGATAAAACTGTACATTCTTCAGAAAATCGAAGCAAGTTTTAAACTACCAATAAACTGAATTATTCAATCTATAAAAATTTAATATGTCTTCGAAAACACGAATTGATTCCAGATTTAGATTTTTGTTCGTATACACATAGATTATTGAATGTTTATTCAGATATATTTTTTTTTAGAAAATTTCAAATTTTTAATTATTTTTTTGGAAATCGATATTTATACTAGCGAACTGTATTACCAATAGTATTATTTATGTAACAGATGTTCTATTATCCTGTACTATACATTTATAGGCTTTTCATATTTATGGTTATAAAATAGGTTTGCTAGGTCATTGTAAATTAGTTTTCCAGTTATTTCTCATCGATTTATGAACGCTGGAAATGCTTTGGCCAGAGGGGTCAACTGGCTAAATTACCTCAGATAATAGTGCACCAAGTAGCTTTATTCACATTAATGTTTGTAATCATCCAGAATTATTATATCTAAATTATAATAGGTTCTATTTCAAACTAAAATGGAATAATATTTTGTACATTGGGAAATGAAATTAAATTGAAACTACTTAAGATGATATATTTTTTTAAAGACATTAGATTAAATTTAGTAAATATTAATTTAGTTAATATTATTAGATTTTTTTCCTTGTAATAATAATAGCAATCATCCCCAAATAAACTAGCTGAAAATATACCAGTAAATGAAACAATAACATAAGTTAATTTTTGGACACTATTTATATAGATTGTACATAAAATATATGAAATACAAAAAATTGGTCAGAATACAAAAATAATATAAAAAATAAAAATCTCTGAGAATATAAATATATAAAATAAATTCACTGAAAGCAACACAATTTTCTGTATAAACCAAAATATATACAAAAATAAATATTCCTGGCCAAAAAGTTATTGAAATTGAAAGTCTTTCTGCTCGGGAAATTAGTTTATTAACGGTTTTACATAAGGAAAAAATGACAAAATAAGTTTTTTTTTGTATTGTGAGTAATTAATAATTATATTCTTTTAAATATGAACAATAAATAAATTTAATCGCGATTGATAATAAATAAGTTAACTTTCCTGCAGAATAATTACCAGTATTATATTTATGAATATTATTTAATTTATTTTAACCTATATTCTGCAATAAATTTAATATCACTAGTTATTTTTTTCATTTTACATCGACGAAAATTTCAGTATACATTCAGACATATTTTGCTGTAAAATTTTTAAAAAAAATGTAATCAATTTATGTTCAATCTAGTTATTTTATTTGTTTTAATGAACTGAAATTTATCGCATTTGATGTCGATGGAAATTTGAGTATATGTATATATGAAAGATTAGGATATTTTGTTGTAAAATATTTAAAAAAATCTGTAATAAATTTATGTTTAAAAGAGCAGTTGCTATTTTGTTATATGATAATTAAAATCAATTTATAGATGTTTTCCCCTTTTAATTTATTTATTTTATGACATGACATTTTTTAGGTATGATATGAGCAGGGAAGATTTCTAAAAATGTTCATATGAGATGTGATTTCCTATTTTTTTTTTTCAAAGATACATAAATATTTCATTTCTTGCGCCTCTCAGTTGGGAAACCGCTTTCTTATGCTCAAATATCACAGTATCAGAAGAAAATCTAAGATGATAGTACAAATATATATAAATAAATAGTAATTCGTTATTCGTCCAATATGTGCTTTCTCGAAGTAAAAGAAATAAAAACGTTCATGTTTACATTTCGTTTGAAATATATCAGTTATGGATTAAGCATTATTATATTTGTGTATCAAAGAATTTAAACAAATAGCTGAATAGCAGTTTAGTATACATATAGCCATTGTCGTAGCAAAAAATACCGAGCCCTTCCGCAAACATGGTAAAAAACCTTTTCACCCATGTTATTCTTAGATAACTCATATAATCATGAGGGTAAACGAGTGTGCATTTAAAAAAGTTAATAATAAAATATGTATTATTCAATTCGAATTCAAAATATTTTTTTTAAATAATTTTTGATCCTGTGGTGTACATCCGAGTTACAGACCCTTCATATGCAGTAGTTACGCCACGATTACAAGAGACGTTCTTAAAAATCATGACTTTAATATATAAAAATGTTTAAATTGAAAATTTAGTATTATATATTTATCAAAGTTATGAACAAATTATTTTTAGATTTTTTAAAAAGCCACTCAGAATGTTCTACTATCCTTCACTAAATTTCAAAGAAATGAAGCGAACGGTCATCGATGAAGCTTTTGGATCCTGAAGAATCCAAAAACTTCTGCCTCACGCTCAGATAGCAGAACTACGACTCGTCATCGTGGTTTGTATACATGTCACGTTTGTGATATGTGTTGTGAAGATATACTACAGAAATGATCCTGTGAAGTATGATCTTAATTTACAACTGCAAGAAAAATAATGGTTAAGGGGCAGGTATAAACCTACTTATACAGACAAGCTAGCGTAACGACATCTGTTGATGAAACTTTTCATAATCTCCTTTACCAAACTCATTATTTTTTTGTTATATTCGAATTAATGCTTATCAATATTTTTTATCTATTTCAAAGCTAGCTTCCATTAAGTACAAGTTTCAAAATGTATATAAGTTGAGAATATTAATTAAAACTAATAAATTAAAAATTAACTTTTAGGTCGATAGCCCTTTGGTTACATTTAGTGTAATCAATAAATGTTGTTATTATTATTAAAAAATAATTAAAATAAACTGATAAACATGTTGTTATAATTCAATGTACTAATAACTAACACTTCTACAATAATTCCTTTTAATATCAATGAAGAAAATAAACTGGAACCTATGCACTCGACGGATTCAGTACTCGTAAATTTTGATACTCGTACATTCTGACTTTGAACCCCTATTTTTATGATATTCATTCTTGCATTTACCAAAAACTATAAATAAATATATATTTGTCAAAATACAGAAAAAAGAACATACGGTAATTAAGATAATAGATCCCGCACTATTTGATACAGCACTAATCGAGAACTATGTGACCACCTGTCCATGTATCTAGTAATTATTATAAAAAACGCGAGTAATTAATTTTAGTACAAAATATGTATGTAAAAAAATGTATTATGGTTGCATAACTTGATTATTTTAAAATAATTTTATATTAATTATTATTAAGTACTTTTCAAATATTTTATTAAATTTATAATGATATAAATAATTTTAATAAATTAGTAGAACTATTTATTACGATTTTTACTTAAAATATGAATATATCTCAAAGTAGTTTTTACCTCTTTTTCCAAATAAAGAAAATGGGTGCCGGTACATATACAGGAGCTGGGTAGTTGCTCATGTACTTGCTTCGGCAATACATATACTAAAATTGGAACGATACAGAGAAGATTAGCATGGCCCCTGCGCAAGGATGACACGCAAAATCGTGAAGCGTTCCACATTTTTTGACAAATTTACTAATGTTATATAATAACTTACATTTTTTAATAGTATTCATCTCGGGTATTTTTCTGGAAAAAAAATATGCTAATACTAAAAAAAAATTGTAGCAAATAGAAATGTTATGAAAGATAATTGTGATATTTCAATGTTTTTTTTATTCCACAACTCTCAAAATAGTATTTATACGAAAAGCAAAATTTTTCTTCTTTAATTTTTGAATTCCTTGTATCTAATGTATGTAGTAATTATTATGCAAAACGTGAAAAAATATTTTTATTTCAAAATATGTATACCATGGTTGCATAAGTTGTCTTTTATTTTTAATTTTTATTAATTTCACACTCATTGTCATAAAATATCCCTGAAATATTTTATTATATTTAAAATGACATACATAATTTTAATGAATTAGTAGAACTATTTATGACGATTTTTACTTAAAATATGGATATAACTCAAAGTAGTTTTTATCTCTTTTTCCAAATAAAGAAAATGGGTGCCGGTACATATACAGGAGCTGGGTAGTTTCTCATATACTTGCTTCGGCAATACATATACTAAAATTGGAACGATACAGAGAAGATTAGCATGGCCCCTGCGCAAGGATGACACGCAAAATCGTGAAGCGTTCCACATTTTTTGACAAATTTACTAATGTTATATACTGTAATACTAACTTACATTTTTTAATAGTATTTATCTCGGGTATTTTTCTCGAACAAAAATAAGTAACATTGCTAATACTGAAAAACAAAAATTGTAGCAAATAGAAATGTTATGAAAGGTAATTGTGATATTCTAATGTTTTTTTTATTCCACAACCCTCCAAATTATATTTATACGAAAACCAAAATTTTTCTTCTTTAATTTTTGAATTCCTTGTATCTAATGTATCTAGTAATTATTATGCAAAACGTGAAAAAATATTTTTATTTCAAAATATGTATACCATGGTTGCATAAGTTGTCTTTTATTTTTAATTTTTATTAATTTCACACTCATTGTCATAAAATATCCCTGAAATATTTTATTATATTTATAATGACATACATAATTTTAATGAATTAGTAGAACTATTTATGACGATTTTTACTTAAAATATGGATATAACTCAAAGTAGTTTTTACCTCTTTTTCCAAATAAAGAAAATGGGTGCCGGTACATATACAGGAGCTGGGTAGTTCCTCATGTACTTGCTTCGGCAATACATATACTAAAATTGGAACGATACAGAGAAGATTAGCATGGCCCCTGCGCAAGGATGACACGCAAAATCGTGAAGCGTTCCACATTTTTTGACAGATTTTTCAATTAATAAATTTATTTGATTATTTTTTTTATTATTATTCTAATTCTCCTTATTATTATACTTTCAACCAATATACTACACCTTTCAAATATTTATAAATTTATTTTCAAAATAGTTTAGTGTTCTACGAGAAAATTAGCATGGCCCTTGCGCAAGGGCTGTATTTCCACACCTCTATATATATTTAGTTTGTTAAGTATTCTACAATTTTTGATAATTTTGGTTTTCAAATCACTCAATAGACGTAATACCTTGACTTATGCTACCTACGAACTCAGGGTTATTCGGTTTTCGATCTTCAGTATACGAAAATTAAAATTATTCTTCTTATTGATAGATAGATATCTAATGTATCTTCCCAATTTACCATCACTTTCTAAATTCTGCATCCCTAGAAATTTTATCCTAAATATTCTTCCTAAATTAAAATAGCTTTCACGTACACTTTTTAAAATCCTTCGATCCTTATAAAACCTTTACACTAACTACTAATTAATATTCATAGGCGTAAAAACTTAGGTTGATAGCTCTTTGGCAGATGTACTACTTTTTATATTTTTTTCAATTTAATTTATTTTGTTATTTCTCTATTTTGAGAAATTGTACACTAAAGTTTGAAAGTTAGGAACCTTTGTGAGCAGTACGCACTGAAAAGTAACGTGGGCCAACCGTTTAATACGGAAAAGGGACACAATTATTAATTCAAAGAAAATGCGGCTTAAGAGCCATGATTTCCGAACCGTGAATTAGAAAGTTTATTATTTAATAACATATTTGAGTAGATAACATAACTGTTTTGTACTAATTTGATTATATTAATTCTTCAATTAAAAGCATTAATGCAATTGAATGATTAGCTAATATTTCGTGATTAATATTAATATGTCCTGTTATACAACAGAAAATATAAAAAAATATCAAAAATTGCATGAAACATAATAATATTGTAGCTATTAACTGAGAAAAAAAATCAGCTGAAAAATTATAATATTTGTATTCAAATCACAGTTTCCAGATTGGTATGAATGCCAGGAGATGTGCTAGAAATTAATTTTTGGAAAACAGGAAAGGGAGGTGTAGTAACAAAATGTTTAAAAACCGTTAATTTGAACACATCCAAAAAATAATAATTTTTGTGTGATAAAATGCAGTATTTTATAGAGAAATATCCACTTTGTTACCTCTCTCTAAACAATCGTTTCAATAACTGGAGGCCTATGGAGATTTAGAGCGAACACATTCACTAATCGGTAATCTGGTAATTCGTGCCAGTAAATGGCCATTCAATGTAGTCAGTAATGAATATCGTTCATTCAAAATCGATGACAATTATATTTTAAGTAGGCACTAAAATTTACAAGTGACACTCCGTCCCGAATATCCGCAGGGACCTGCCGAAACGAGGAGGGACTAATTGGAAATGTCACTGCGGGCACAAAGGACCACAGTTTACATGTTCACATCGCACGTCCATATATTTGAATTGCACTATTAATTATGAAACATGGAAATATCGACGGATGCAGAAAAATCAAAAGCAGAGCATACATTAAAAGCTGTCACCCTCGACGTTGCTTTGTGCAATGTCCATTTGCGCATTGGTTTTTTTTTTTTTGATCAAAAGAAATTATTCCATGGTCCGTTTTTAATTGAGGGATTGACGTCTTTTCAGGCATCCGAATGAATCGAACTCGCTACATAAACCGTCAGATTCTATCCGTAGTGGGTATCCAGAATCCGTCGGATTACTGGCCTAGGCTTTCCGAAGTCCTCTCGAAATGGAATGTTTACCGATTCATAACGGTTCCTACTGTTACTTGCAATGCCGAATACATAAAAGATCGTTTCGCTGCTAAGAGACCGGGGGTACTCATTGATGTTGTTGGAATATTCATGCATTAATTGGAATAATTTATATGAGCTCACGTGGTTTTGATGTACACGAATGTGCGGCAAATTTGGTTGCGCAATAAATTGAAAAGGATTTCCTTAGTGCCTTCGTCGGCAGCAAATTATTGGCTTTACCCAGAAATTTCCTGGTTGTGGTATACTGTATGACGCTGTTATTGCTTTCATTGTATAGAAAGACTTTCCTACCCTTTACAAATTGTAAATTACCACCAAATTTATTATGTTACAAACGTTTCTTTGTATACATACAATATTATACAAATAATTGCTAGGGAACTTCAAATATATGATGATAACTTAATATTAGTACTACTAATTTTATGAAGCACTTACAATGTAGACACTTAACAATTGGATTGGCTACTATTTCATACATTTGATTATAAAAAATATTACATATTTCACTAAAGTTACGTCACACAAAATTATAAAAAAAAACACTTAAAAATCGAATTGAACATTTATAATGTATACTAAATCGTGTCGCTTGAAACAATTCAACACCGAGTAAAATAGTATTTTATACATTTGCTTTTTAGTACTTAAGATATCATTTATTCCTAATCGTACCACATCAGGGGTTAAAATGACATGTAAAAAAAGGTACTGAATAATTGAATAAATTAAACAGCATTGCAAAGTGATGTAAAAAAATAAACTTGTTGGATTTATATGTAGACATACATAAACATGATTTTCTTATAAATTAGTAAGTTCTTAAATGTACATATGCCGAATGCATATATTTTCGATTAGATTTTGAGTTTTGTTTCCAATTATTTCTTTGGAATATTTTTCGTACTTTTGAATCTAAAATTACAGTTGTTTGGTGTATGTTGACGATAAAAAAAGCAGTTTTTTTTTCTATTTTTATCATATATCAATGTAGCATATTCTTTAGAACCTGATACTATTAAAAATGTTACAAAAAAGCTCAGATCAGCAGAAGTTTTAATGTACATCAATATTTTCTTGATTAAAATTTTCTATATTTTTATTTTTAATAATTTTTAACCCACAATTATCGGTTTTTTTTTAATAATATGTATCATAAAGTACCAGTTTGTCATATTAAAAACTTTTTATCTGTGTTATTTATTTTATTTTGATAGCCTAGAAATTTTTGTTACATTTTTTTTTTCAAAATATTCTATATAATATCACATGTAAAAAAAATATTTTTTTTTATATAAATTGTTCCTTAATTTATTATACCGTATGGCCCAAATAAAAGTTGTAACAATTTTGCACAAAAAATATTTGAACAAGCAAATACTGAAAAAATATTGTATGCACATTTTAGGATAAGACGTTGTGCTAATATTTTCTTTAAGAAATTGTAAACTAAAGTTCGGTGTATTAAATGTTTTGTATTGATTGCAATTTTCAACATTTATAAAAAAAAATAGAAAAATATATCAACTTTCAATTAAATTTACCAAATATTTCTTCTCTCACCACCTCTCCGATTTAGTTAGTGCCCTTTGACACAATTTTACCAGACACAAACATTTTTGATTTATTTATTTATTTATTTCATATTACTATTACTATTATTGTCCGCATTTCTAGAAGAGAGGTTAAGTTTTATTGACCTCAGAGTGGAACTGAATATGTGAATTTCTATTATAAACGTTTATTAGATTAAGTTTTCTAAAAACTCATATAATAGAGTAACTAGAAGTGGAAATCTCTTGGATTTAGTTTTTAGTTATTATTGGAACGAAAAACACTTCAAATTTAGACAAACATAGTAGTATTTTTCAATTTCTATTATAAACTGTTACTAGTTTCAGTTTTTTTGTAAAATTACATCATATAGTAACTAGAAATGGAAAATAGTTGGATTTATTTTTTAGTTTTTATTAGAACGAAAAACAGCTCTCATTTAACAGTTTTCATATAATTTGATGCTAGTTTTTATATTATTATTATTTTTTATAACTCAGACTTTGAATAATAAATCAAAAGTTGGTAATTATAATTTACATTCAATTTTTCATAATTGTATAATTCTATAAAAAAAAATCAAAATGATCATCGACTTTATTAGTCTGATCATGTTTACATACAATTTTATTTAGATTTGAAAAATAAATTTAAAAAAATTAGTTTTCATTTACATTAAACTTTTTAGACTTACTTAATTGTATAAATCTAGAAAAAAATGGCAATTTTATTACTTATTTCAATGATACATGCAATTTCTTCCTTTTTTGTCTACATTTATTTATGTAATTATGTTAATGTACAATTTTATTTAGTTTTGAAGCATAAATCACAAGTTTGTATTTTGCTTTAAAATTAAACTTTTCAGACTTACAAAATTATATAAATCTCTAAAAATAAGAGCAACATATTTTACGTTCTATATTATTTCATCCTGTTTAATTTTCAATTTTCATTTGTTTATGTAATCATTTTTATTTACAATTTTATTTAGTTTTAAAAAATAAATTAAAATTTTATGGTCTTCGTTTACATTCAATTTTTCAGATTTTTCATAATTATATAAATCTATAAAAAAGTTCTACAACTTATTGCAATGATTCAAACTGTTTTTTATTTCATCATTTGTGTTTGCATTTACCTATATATTTATGTTTCTGTTCAATTTTGTTTAGTTTTGAAAATTAAATTAAAAGTTTGTAGTCCTCATTTACATTAAACTTCTCAAACTTATATAATTATATAAATCTATAAATATAACATTTTTATTGTCCTCATCAGCAATCTCATCGGTCAATATAATGATTGAAAATTTCAGGAGTATACATTTTTAATTTATAGAAGTAAAGGTAACGTTTTGTTTACATCTGGTTTGCTGAAAGAAAAAAAAATCTCTCGAGAAGCTGCAAGATTCTTTGGGGGAATCCCAGACTCTAGAAAGTGAAACGTTAAAAAATATGACCCAATTCGAAAGATTAAAAACCGGCAGGGACAAAGAAATTCCCCAAATTAAAATCCAAAACTCATTCATTCGGATTTTCAATGAATTTCACCCCTGAAAAAGATTCATTCTAATTCATTCTTTGATAAATTTCAATTGACTTTCAATTGGGCACGTTTTAAATAAAATTAAATACCGAATTTTGAAAGCTTTAAATGTAATTAAATTTATTTTATCTTATAGGATTTTTTTTTTCATTAAAAAAACCATTATTTGTGATATAAATATGAAATATATTGTATTTCCAAACTAGAAGACGCAACTTTTTATTTAAAGAAATCGTTTTAGAAATATTTGAATTCAATATAAATATTGTAATAATATTGATTTTTAAGTTTGATAACAGTTTTAATGTAATATTCTTGTATGGTAATTTCTTTTTTTAAATTAAGTAAATATTGTTTTGGAAAACCTGTTATAGTTTAATTAAATTATGGTTACAGACATATATCAAACTACTTGGTTGAAGTAAGTTCAATATTTACTGGGGAAATATTGGATATGGGTATCACTTGCTGGGGCATTTCAAGGATCAGTTCCCTTTAAGATCTTGAATCAAATAAGTAAATTGCATCTGACAGCAAGAGGATTTCGATATGTGAGAATTTTTTAAAATTGATTTTTAACTTTAACCTAGAATCACAAATATATTATATAAATACAAATATTAAACATCATCCACTGCATATATGCTCCATTATGCATACAAAGAGCTCACATAATTATATTAAATTATATTATTAGAGTTTAATGAAATTAATAGTAAAAATCATTGATTTTTAATATAATTATACTTAAATCTATGGTTTGAGAGGCACAAATTTAAATATTCATGTATCTAAAAAAAATGGAAAATATGTAAATTTTTGGAACGTGAAAAGTTACTTGTTTAATTAAAATTCAGAATTTGTCTCAAAAAATATGAATTTACAAGGAGAAAAATTAAATGAAACTATTTAAAAATTATAGCCGAGATATTATAGATATTTGGATGTTTTTAAAGTTTATACTAGAGTGGAATTATCTACACTTCTTTTTTAGTAAATTGCAGCTGAGCTATGGAATTAATGTTCGCAGTTTTTTTTAGATTCTAGGACTGAGATGGAATTTTCTACACATATTTTTTTTTACAACTTTTCTATGTTTTTTTTAAATAGAAAGCTTATCATAGAAATTATGTTATCAAAATTTAAAATTGTCTTATATTTTGACATAAACTATTTTTTTCTACTTGCGAACTCTAAACAAATTATTTTTCTAATAAAATACATTATTTTTATTACTGAAGACAAACAACGTCTTCGAATACTTAAAACATTTTCTATAGAAGAATTAATGTAAAGTGTATAAATTCCAACCTGGGAGTTCAAATTATTGACTTTTTTAAAACTTTTATAACAACAATTCATGAATAAAATTATATGTAAAAATTAAATAAATACATAAAATCTTAAACTAGATAATAATAACTACATCATTAATTGCAACAATAAAATGACATAAAATAAATGTATTAAAATTATACAAAACTAAAATATATCTTCACTCTATATAGAATGAGGAGAGCAACTTAAAATATCTTAATATATCCCATAAACTCTGAAAAATCTTGTATTAATATTTATAAATTCAGAATTCTAATTGTTTTTATATATTTTCTAGGTTTTTTTTATTGTATTTATTAGATAGCTTTTTATAGCAATGAATGTTATCAAAATTATTATAATTAATGCTAAAATTGTCTTACTTGCTTTACTTGCAAACATCAATTTTTTACTTAATGAATAATAAAATACATTTTTTTTTATTACAGAAGACAAACCTCGTCTTCAAATACTTGAAACAATTTCCACACAATAATTAATGTAATCTATAAGAGGACATAAAATAAATGTAATGAAATATTCAAACTAAATTAAAATTTATCCTGACACGATGTGTACTAAGGAGATATAATTAAAATATCTTAATATAGGGAACAAATTTAGTTTTGTTGTGAATCAATCCTCAAAAATTACTTAATAAAATATTTTTTTATGCTAAATTTTCAGTAACACATATGAAATATTGGTGTTGATTAAAATTATATAATAAATACTTAAGGGTTATAGGATTTCGGGATTTCACGGAAAATTACAAAAAGTTAAAGTGACAAAAATTACTTTTGATCACAGATTTCTATCTGGAAAGTAATATTTGTATACAAATTAGTAAAATATAGATTACCAAAAAAAATGTTCATAAATATTACTTTTTTCCTTCTTAAATGTATTCAAAATAAACTAATATAGAATACTACCTAAAATAAAATAAAGTAGAAAACGTGTATCAAAAATATTTAGAATATAAAATATAAATGTAAAAAAGGGCAGAAAGTCATAGGTCTAAAGCCTTTGGTCAGTTTTATTTAATTATAGAGTTTGAACTATATTTATGTTTGTATTTTATTTATTTTTTTTTTGCTAAATTTATATTAATTATATTAAAGTATATTTTGTATATTTATGTAATTCTGGCCAATTAATTATGATTTTTTATTTATAATAATAAAAACAGATCAAATACATAATTTACATTAAGACAAACAGTGGTGGGGCTTCAAATTTGTGCCTTTGATGAAATATATTTAAAATTCTTCCTCGCAATTTTAAAATTTTCAAAATATTTCTTGATGATAGGTTGTAAGTTTTCTTACAAGACGAAATTAAGAATATCGTGTACCGTAGATACATTACATTTTAAGATTTGAGGCCCTATAACATTGCAGTTTTGCCAAAAGATCTCAAGCATATGATAAGTAATATTTAATTTAAGTAGCAAACAAAGTATTGAATAGTTTCATATTTTTGCACAGTTTTTATGAGAATATATAAATACCTAAGAGATTTCAGGTTTAGATAAAAATCTGAGAATCTCCCGGAAATACCAATAGTTCCTCACATACCACTAAACTAAATTGTACTTAACTACTTTTAGCAATTATCGTTACCAGAAAGTAGAATCAAATTATAATAAATACTAAATTGTAAAAATATTACTACTTTTACTTAATTTTTAATAATTCAATAAAAATTAATTGAATCAGTTTAAAGTAAATTTAAAACTAAATTATATGTCACCGATTTCTAAACTGGTAGATGTGTACGTGGGCCAACAGAGGCGAGAGAAAAGTAGGAAAAATTAATTATTTATGGAAACAACCAACTCATCAGATGTGAATATATAAATTAAAACAAGGGGAGGCACTAACTTTTCATTTTTTTTTTCGAAAGGGAACAAAAAGTTTGCTGATTAAGAGTGACATCTTTTTAATTATGTATAGTAAATATATATTAAACACATAATTTACATTTTTAATGAAAAAAAAAAATATAAATTAATATATCAAAAAAGCATAGATATAAATAATTTATTTAACTTTCAATAATAAAATGTTACATTTATTTTGTTTTTCCAGTAAATAGATATTTTTTTAAAATGAAATATATTTATTTTTAACTTCATTTATTTTTTTTGGAAAATCTCTCTGATCTTAAATCTCTTTATATTCCATAGTTATTCTGGATCTTTTTTTAACAAGCAGTGCCGAAACTATAATTTTGTAGAAACCGTAACGCAGGGGAGCCGAAATATAAGGTTTCATTTTATTTCTTATACAAGTCTGAAAAAAAAAACTCGATAAAAACACCGAGAATAAAATATAGCCTGGAGAACACGTTCTTCAGATGATCAAAAAGGAAGCAAGAAATGAAGCTAGATATGGGAATAATACTGGAACCAGAGAAACTAGGTGAAACGTTGAAGAGTCCGTATAGAATATTGCTTCGAGGTGTCGAGGGTAACGCATGTTGGTCATCAAAGTGTTTTGCCAGCGACAAAGCCTATGACCATCCCAGTACAGTACATGAAAATCGGACCTGGCTTATGCTTAAAGAATAGAAGAAGATTTAGTGGGTAGGAATCCAATACTAAGTTGACTCCACTCGTGGTCCATAATCAAGGTTTCCTCGGAACTACAAAAAAAACTATGCAACTAATAGAACTTTTCACACTGGAAAATATAATTCCACTTTTAATATGTAGTTATAACCGGAAAATATTATAATCATAAAAATATTTCATACTGAGAAGACCAACTGATATCGTCGGATAATTAAATTGTTATACAACGCATTTCCCGGATAACACTTTAAATTCTTGCTAGGAATCTGTTATAACAAAGAAGAGTAATTGAAACTAAAAAAAAGATTTTGACAAAAGTGTCGTGTCCCGAGATTGAATATCTTTTGTAGTCTTAGAGTGATTTGGGAATAATAAATATAATATTTTGAAGTACCTTTATTTTGCAAATGAGAGTTTTTATTTATTATTATCAATTAAGTTAATTATTAAAAATTGTCTTCTTTCCTCAAGCCACCAACTAAGAATAATTTCTTTTCTTCGAGTTCCAATTAAGTCTAAATTATATTATACACAAATCTAACCATTTCAAAAAGGGGTTGAGTGGAGAATGGAAATGAGTTTTGATTGCGTAGGAGTGTTAACCGTTTCTTTCCGTAATTAAATTAGTTATTAAGAAGTTGTAGGCCTAACAAATGTACGTATTAATTAATAATTTATTTATTTTTTGTTTTCTGCCACCTAATTTGAGTATCACATTTTTTTTTTAAATATTATATAGCGATTTTCTAAATTTTTGTATGTAGGAATTTAAAGTGAATATTATATTAATTTTAATGTTCATTCCGAAATGACTAAAAAATGAAGAGTATTTGTGATACATATTTAAAATTAGATTAATTTTACTACCGAGTTACATGAAGTAATTAATTGTAAGTCAAATTTATTCCAGAAATGATTTTAATCCAAATCACTCATAACTACATGTATTTTTTTTGTCTTGTGATCTCTTGTATTTTTGTTTTTGAAGACGTAAGACTTCTTTCGTTTATCAAGTTTATATTTCTTTATTTTGCTCGTCTTGCGAATAATTTCATTTGCCAGTTTTTCGTAACACATAAGATTTTATTTAAAATATAATATTATTTATAATAATAACATCATTTATTGGTCAGTATACAATAAATATAAAAATACAGGGAAAATAAACTCTAAAAAAACACAAACAATTTAAAAAAAATTCTACTTATAAAACAACAAAAAATTAATTCAATACAATAAATATACCTGACCAAAGGGCATTCTGCCGAAATATTATTGATTTTTTCACTAAATTAATATTTTGATAAATATTAGTTTCAAGTGTAAATTTATTTTAATGATAAGATCATTGACATGTTACGTAATTTTCGGAAAAATAGAATTCGCTTTTGAATTCTAAAATTGAAATAGAATTCTTGGAGCTATTTAATAGCATTTATCAGTTTGAATTCAATCTGTGATTAGAGAATATAGATTGTTGTTAACAAATTACATAATAAAATATGCGCATGCGACGACCCTTTTGGTAAATTACTAGATGGGCGTGCCGACATTTGTTCGGAAACCATTACGTGACCAACTGTTGTCGGTTTTAGAAAACACAAACAATCAGCAACGAATCATTTATGTCAATAGGAAAAGGCGTGTCGACATTTGGCAGGTAATATTTCCATCGTCCCCATGAAACTACCGAACATTAATATATTATAAATTTCCGGTGCATTTACATATTCTTTTCAGAAACTTAATGCAGAAAATCCTTAGAGCATTAATAATCGAAGGCGAAAAGTTTTTTTTGTCAATATATTTACATTCATATTACGAATGAAATAAAAAAAATATTATATAAGTAAATATTTAGGTAATTACTTTTTATTTAATTCATTTTATTAATGTATATAATTTTTAATTATTGTAAATTATTTATTTATTTTGGTACATAATTTGCTTAATATTAAATATTTTTATTTTTACTTATTTACAATTCTCAAAAGATCCTTATAAAAATATTTTTATTAATGCTAAATATGTAAGACATATGAAATATTGGTGTTAATTAAAATTATATACTAAATACTTAAGAGTTACGGGATTTTGGGATTTCACGGGAATTTACAAAAAGTTAAAATAATTGTTGAAATTGTATAAAAAAATAAAAAGTTACTACTATGAATTAAAAATTTCTATCGATCACAGATTTCTATCTGTAAAGTAATATTTGTATACAAATTAGTAAAATATAGATTACCAAAAAAAAATGTTTATGAATATTTCTCCTTGTTAAATGTATTTTAAATAAACTAATACAAAATACTACCTAAAAAAATAAATAAAAATATATAAAGTACAAAACGTGTATCAAAAATATTTAGAATGTAAAATATAAATGTAAAAATAGGGCGGAAAGTCATAGGTCTAAAGCTTTTGGTCAGTTTTATTTAATTAGAGAGTTTGAACTTTATTCTTGTTTGTATTTTATTTAATTAATTTATTTTATTTTGCTAATTTTATATTAATTATATTGAAGTATGCATATTGTATATTTATGTAATTCTAGCCAATAAATTACGATTTTTATTTATAATAATAAAAACAGACCAAATACATAAATCTACATTTAGACGAACAGTGGTGGAGTTTCAAATGTGTGCCTTGCCTTTGATCAAATATATTTAAAATTCTTCCTCGCAATTTTAAAATTTTCAAAATATTTCTTGATGATGGATTGTAAGCTTTCATACAAGACCAAATTAAGAATATCGTGTACCGTAGATACATTACATTTTAAGATTTGAGGCCCCTATAACATTGCAGTTTCACCAAAAGATCTCAAGCATATGATAAGTAATATTTAATTTAAGTAGCAAACAAAGTATATTCATATTTTTGCATAGTTTTTATGAGAATATATAAATACTTAAGAGATTTCAGGTTTAGATAAAAATCTGAGAATTTCCCGGAAATACCAATAGTTCCTCACATACCACTAAACTAAATTGTACTTAACTACTTTTAGCAATTGTCGTTACCCGAAAGTAGAATCAAATTATAATAAATACTAAATTGTAAAAATATTCAAAATTCTTTTCGTTAACATTTTACTACTTTTACTTGCTTTTTAACAATCCAATAAAATATAACGGAATCAGTTTAAAATAAATTTAAAACTAAAACTTTTGTTGGTACGAAGACTTTTAGTACATAAAATAAATATAAGAATCGTAAATACGTTATTACAGGTGAAAAGCCAATAAATATTTTATTTTTATGCAGAAATACGTGTACTTTTTATTATGTACACAATAAATTTGAGTTAGTATTATTTTATTTTATATTTATTCTTCTCAATAAAACATACGTATTATTTATATTTTACTGATGCTTCCGTTTATATTTATCTGTTTTACTTAAAGTTTTTGAGGAAAATGATGATTATAAATATTATCAATTGCATTTATTAAATTTTTATTTATTTAATTCATATAATTAATAAAATTAAATGAAAAATATAATATCATTTCGATTTTATAAATTGAGATGAATTAAAATAAAAATAATAATATTTATTGCAGTAATAAATTACAAAATCCAAAGTGCTATTGACTACAGATCTTTTTGCCAGAAGAATTATATTTTATATACATTATTAGAATATTGATTATATAATTATCATTAATAAATATATGAAACTAGAATGGAGTGCAGGAAACTATGTTGAGTACAAAGATCTACGTCAGAAGGTTACTGGAAAATGACACAGTTTATTATTCTTATTGAAATAGGAGTTTTCTGAAACCAACAAAAAAAAACAGGATGAATTATTAATTAATTTAATTTTGATTAATAGAAAATTGGTAATGATATTACTTTAACAAAAAAATAAATGTCATACATTTAATTTTCAATTTGTGTCCTTGATTAAGTCCTAGATCAAAACCTAAAAAAATCCCAGAGAATACCAGTAGATAAAGTAATTTTTTTTTTATTATAAAAGTAAGATTCCAAATCTGAAATTGTACTTAAATTAGTTTTTGTACCAATTTTTAGTAACATGCAACGTAATAAAGCAAAAATTACCAGAAAGTTTATAATTTACTAATACCTAATTTAATATTCAAAATTCCTTAGGTTGGCAAAGGCTTCTCTAGTAAATACAAGGAATTCTGTCATTAAATTTAAAACTAAAACTTTTGTTGGTATGAAGACTTTTAGTACATAAAATAAATATAAGAATCGTAAATATGTTATTACAGGTGAAATGCCAATAAATATTTTATTTTAGTACGGAAATACGTGTACTTTTTTATTATGTACACTATATATTTTAGTTATTATTATTATTTTATTTTATATTTATTCTTCTCAATAAAATATACAAATTATTTATATTTTAGTAATATTTAACATCCATTTGATTTTATAAAATTAGAAGAATTATATTTTATATACATTATTAGAATATTGATTATATAATGATCATTAATAAATATATTAAACTATAATGGAATGCAGGAGACTTAATTCCATGATAAGTATGTCAGAAAACTATTTTTCCATTAACACAAGAACACATATCATTATGGATTTCTTATTACTTTATTATTCTTATTGAAATAGAAGTTTGCTCAAACCAAGGAAAAAAACAGGATTTAAATTATTAATTACTTCCTTTTGGATCAATAAAATAAATTGTTAATGATATTATTTTAACAAGATATAATAATTATTTTATTCAATTGAAATACAGAAATAGTTTGGATGTAATAAAAGTTTGGATGAAACTAAAAACTAATTAATTGTATGAAATAATAGAGGAAAAAAAATGTAAAATAAAGTAAAACAGATAGAATTAAGCGTGTAATTAAAGGTATTAGGGGGCTCGCGGCTGGCGATTAAGTGGATTTTATTGAAGCCCGACCCTCGGAAAGCATTTTTCATTACATTTATAAGCGCTTTCTGGCCCACCGAATAAAACTTTAATGCATCCACAATAATTACGAAATGAGCTGAAAAGGAAAACAACTTACGATGATCGTATTCGGGGACTACGTCTCGGCACAGCGCACAATTTCCATTCTGATGACTTTTTAAGCAGATTCTGGGAGAATCGAGGATGGCCACATAGGGTTGGGCACATTAAAAAGATGGAGGCTTTTGTTGGGAGGAATGGGATGTTTTGTAGTTAAATGGACGGGGAAGGGCACTAAATTTACAAAACGCTTAACGATTTCGTATTAAAATTACGTTGTACGGGTTATTAAAACAATTCGCGGAAATGTTTTCGTCTGCATGGGGAGGAAACGCTCGTGCGGTTCGCACTAATTGCGGTTTCGTACATACTGCGCCACCAAACTAGGCGGTTTAATGTTGTTAGTAACGTTTTTCTTGTTACCCTTTTCGGGATCCACGGATTAGTTATACAGAGTATTGTAGAAGGTTTACATACCACTGATGAATATTTGAATGGCCAGAGTTAATGCAGCTTTGGTAACACGTGTGAGAGGACTGCCTGTCGTCTCATGCAACAATGAATTACTAAAACGTTTTCAATGTCTTATAATCCAAAATTCTAATTAGATTTATGATTTAATGTGTTGTGGTATGATTTAGAATCATTGCTGATTCAAACTTTTTGAATTTTATTTTATACCACCCCTAATTAAACTGTAACTTTTCAGAACTCTGTATTTTTTTATTTGAAATCGAATTTTATTGAACCAAAAGAAAAATATGATTTCTGATATTCTTTGCGAAAACTTCCTCCATTCACGAATAAGGGCTTTCTTGAGCACATCATCACTCTGGTATTTTTTTGTGCTGACATTTGTCTGAAAAATGTCCTATACTAAGAAGTAGAACAAGTTTACATCTGGTGACCATGGAGGCCACTGTGCGGTCGAAATTAGATGTGACACATTGGCTCTCAACCATTGTTGGGTTTTGTTTGACGGTGCAGAATCTTGTTAAAACGTCCACTCTCTATAACTAAAATGTTTGATTGCCCACGCCTTCAGAGCAACTTTCAAAACTTTTTAATGGTATATATTCCCGTTTTTAATTTGACGCTACGGTCAAAAATCGTCAACTGAGTCTCATTCAACAATTAATTACTAGAACGTTTTCACTGTCTTAAAATCCAAAATTTTAATAAGATTTATGATTTAATGTGTTGTGGTATGATTTAGATTCAAACTTTTTTGCATTTTATTCTATACCAGCCCTAATTAAACTGCAACTTTTCAGAATGCTGTATGTTTTTATTTGAAATCGAAGTTTATTGAAGTAAATGAAAAAAATATAGGAAAACAATTAATTTTTTCGAATTTTCGATATGGCCGCCTTTAGCGTAAACTGCACGAATGTAAACCAGCGAAAACTTCTTCCATTCACGAAGAAGGGCTTTCTTGAGCACATCAACATTCTGGTATTTTTTTAGTGTTAATATTTGACTGCAAAATGTTCTATACCAAGAAGTAGAGCAAGTTTAAATTTGGTGACCATGGAGGCCACTGTGCGGTCGAAATTAGATGTGGAACGTTGGCTCTCAACCATTGTTTTTAATTGAGATTCGAAGGATTTATTCACATTGAGGTGTTTGAGTCACTCATAATTTGCTATTTTTCCTCTCAAATAAAGCACTATTACGTTTGAATTCCATCGCGAATATTTTTTTTTAAACTGAAACGCAAAAGCTTCAGCACGCTTGTAAACAATAAAATCAGCTATCATTAGACGAAATATGGATACAGCTTTTTCAGCGGTTCAAAAGTTATAGCAGTTGTAAGTTGGTTGCAGTTCACCCTGTAATATATACATGCTAATAAATTTATTTAGAGTGTACAAATGTATAAAAGAATTTTGATGAATATCGCATTCGCTTTCTGAAAAATGTTATGTTACAAGAACAAGATCTTCGTTGAAAAGAAGGGGACTAAGTGTTATCCACGGTCAACTGTGCGGTCTGTGGAAAACCTATTTTGTTTGGATTATCCTTTTTTTGTTTCCTTTGTCGCCCTAATAAAGTACATCCCAGCTTCTTGGAAGAACATTCGGTGTATCTGTATTATAATCGGTGTGCGAATAAAGTTGGTGAGAAAACGGAAAGAAACGAAAACGTTGCGCATTAAGGGACATAACTTACGGAAGGCGCAGAGCGGAGGGCTTTTATATTGGGAATCCTCTCTTGCGCTCGTGAATGTGTATATATCTCTCTATGTATGTATATATAAATACATACACATTTATATCTTATATACATTCCATTTGATTAATGTAGTTCGAAACAAGATAAAACACTGTTTTATATTTTGAGCATTGTATGAAATATTTGCCGCGCCCGCGAAAATCCTTCCTTTAACTCCTTCGCGTTTCCAGCGAGAGACAAATCCTCGCAGAGGGTGCAGCTCGCACGGGGTAGTAAGCCGAAAGAATGATCGTCATTATTGAAAATATATACAGGGTGAAACAGAAATATACAATTTTCTTATATTTAACACTTCTTATTCTGAGTATCAACAATAATTTAATATATTCATTATTCGATTGCAGACAGTTTTTAATATCTTTTACGTGAGTTTCCAATTCATATAATTGAGAAATATTTTATTAAAAAAAATATACATATTGGAAATAATTATTGGACCTTGATCTTTCATGCATTTAAATAATAATTATTCTACATTTATGATTCAATAAAGAACTTATTAATAAATGAAAGAAGAAAAATAATGTATATTAAATAATAGCAATATTAAAAATATATACAGGGTGAAACCGAAATATACATTTTTTTTTATATTTCATTATTTGTAATAATTTTAGATTGCAGATAGTTTTTTAATATAAATATATTTAATATTTTTTACTTAAGTTTATAATTCATTTAGTTGAGTAATATTTTATTTAAAAATATATTTTATAAATTAATACATAGACGCATATACAAATTGTAAATAATTATTGGACTTTGAAGTTTTTTGACTTTAAACAATAATTATTCTGCGTTTATGATTAAAGAAAAAATCTAAAAGTTAATGCTTTGATTTCAGAACAAAATTCGTAATAGTGACTTTCATCGTGATCATAACATACAAAAACACATTAAATTAGAAGAGTCCTATTTTCTTCATGTACACTTTACTAGAATAAAGGAGTTTGCATTAACAAAGTGACAAGTGATTTTGCTTACTTTGTCAAAATAATATTTTTTTTTGTTTAACAAGTCTTTATTGTGTTAAGTTATTACACTTAAATAAGAAAATATTTTGATTATACCTTATTTTTTAATTATTGTATATGCAGTGGAAGCAAAATTCGTGATAGTAATCTAAAGCACTCATATATCAAAGCGAATTTATGAAAGCAACACATTAGTGGTTTACAACAAAAAATATATAAAAAACCAAGTAACTCACAATACACTGATTTCTCTAGAAGTCAAAATATATGATTATGACATCATTGGAACATGCATAAGTTTACATAACAGGGCAGTTTGAAAAGTTTTGAAAGCGAATAAAGTAAGTATTTTTCACTATTTTTTTTTTCATCCAATAGATCTAATAATCTTTTGTTATGTGTTATATTTCAAGTTAATTTATTAACAAAATTTGCTTTCCGTTCCAAAAAAACTGATATCAGAATTGTTTAATAAGCGTTCGTAGTGGACATACGATAAAGGAAACATCATTATTTAAAGTCACTTTAAAATACAGTAAAGAGTGTTTTAAGCTTCGAGTAAATATTAATATTTTTTTAATAAGTTTATATTTTTTTCAATGGGACCTAAAGTAAAATAACATTTTTTTTAATGCGATTATGGGTCTTATTTTGTAAAAAAAGAACTAAAGATATTTGTGGCGTAGCAAGTATCAGTCTCTCGCGAATTTCTCTCTGGTAAAGTTGACCTTTCTGAATCAATCAGCAATTGATTATTCAGTGCATATACTGTGTTTTTGCATTAATATTTGACTGGTTATAATTTCTAACTTAATAAACATTCGTATTTTTTTGATCTGAATGTTTAAGTGACTGTTCCATCTACTTATAAAGATCTTTAAGAACTTCTAACTCTAGCTGTCTTATTTTGTCTTGCAGCCAATTACAAACTAGTTTCAAAGAAACAAAAAAGCAATTAATTCAATAACTATTGGTGCACAGAATAGCAGCATTTAATATTAATTTCATAAAAATTTTGACAGTTTTGCATTAATCTTAAACATTCATATTTTTTTTATCTGAATTTTGTCTTGCAGCCGATTACAAACTAGTTTCCAAGTAACAAAGAAGCAATCAATTATATAACTATTATTCCACAGAATAGCAGTTTTTAATACTTATTTCATAAAAATTTTGACGGTTTTGCATTAATATTTGACTAGTTATAATTTCTAACTCCTTGAACATTCGTATTTTTTTTTTTTGATCTGAATGTTTAGTCTACTTAAAAAGGATATTTAAGAACTTCTAACTCTAGCTGTCTTATTTTGTCTTCAAAATAGATATATTTAATATTAGTATTATTTTCATTTGAAATTGATTAAAATAAAACTGATTTTTATACGATATTCATTATTTGATAAAACATTATTCTTAATTACAAGGCAAAACTTTAACTTTTTTAATATATTTTTTTTTAATAATTTTCAAACATGATATTTTCATATATTTTAAATATATAGTCCGACCCACCGTTGCACGTCGCCTCTTCCACCTAAATGCAAGGCTTGTGACTCCGAAGAACATGCTGCATGGTCGTCGAAATGTCCGAAGAGGCCTACCAAACCCATCCCGGGTGTGCCGAATGCAAAAATAAGATCACTAAACAAAAAAACTAAAGATTTGCCTACTGATCTTACTGGCAACAGAATCCACAAGCCAATAACAATTCACGACAACATTATTAACACGTATATAAATAAATTAAACTCGTCAAAAGGCTCTGGGGATCGTGCCGAGTTGCTCCAGCGTTTAAAGAAGCGTTTCATAATTAACTACAACATCGACACACACGTCTGCTTCTCAGGTAACCACATATACATACTGATGTTCGACCTGGATGACCCAGAGCTGGAATCACCTACGGGGCTGGTTCAGGGGACGGCCGGGTCTTTCGTCATGAAAGGAGGGTAGCCTTCTGTCCAGTTTGGGACTCTTAGTCTTCGTCCAAATGACTAAATGAATAAATTATATTTTTCTTTCTTTTCTCTGAAGTGTACTTTAATTTGGTTTTTGATTTATATTCTTCTTTTTTTTTTCTTTTTTTTTTGTATAATTTTTGTAATACTGTATATATTTAATTGTGTCTCTGGGCGGAAAGACTAAGGTCGATAGCCCTTTGATCACATTATGTGATTAATAAATGTTATTATTATTATTAAATATATAGAAAAAGGTACAAAAATATATTATTAGTCTGTAGTCTGAAAAATATATATCTAGAAAGAAAATTAAAGTTGTAATTGAATTACGTCCACATAGGTATTCAGGCAATTATATGAATGGAAAGGGATTGTTCATTACGTATTTATTCTAGAATCAGCTAATTCGTTTTCTCGACTAACTTTAATTATTCTTTGATAATTATATAAATTATAATTATTGAATGAATCAATCAATCAAAATAAATAATTTACACATATTTATAGATTTTTTTTAAACTCATTAATTGGGATTAAAAATTTATAAAAAAAAAAACCGGGAATTCTCGGCAATTTAATTATTTTTATTGAAAAAAAATTAGGTAGACAATAATAATATTTTTACTTTTCTTAAATATTTAGCAAATTTATTAGCCACAAACATCAAAAAAGTCTTTCTGCCATGAGAATAAAAATTGAATTACAAAAATGTATAAAATATTAAAAAGTATATTTTTTTAATAAAGTAAAAAAAAATGAAAATAAATGATTAAATTATATGTTTTTGTTGGTTTATTGAAGAACAATGCGTTTTTGTAATGATTATACCAGGAATTGAAAAAAAATGTGTCGCATATACGTCTCGTTCAAACTTGAATTCCGAGAGTCGAGATTATAAAAAAATACTAAATCCCGGGAAGAATACTTCCCGGGATTTATCTTCCACTATATTGGATAAGCAATAATGTATTATTTAAAATAAATTGATCACTTAATATGAAATATATTATATTCTACAGTGTATATCTTCAATCCTCGAATAACACGGTTAATGTAATCCATATGTAAAAGGAAAAGAAAATTTGGTTTGAGATTTTTTTTTGGATATTTACATAACGCTAACAATAATTTTTGAATATAGAATCGTGTTATTCGAAACTCTCTGTACTTAACCACCGTGTACTAAAGTTGAATGAATGTAACAACTTTTCAAATTTCTCGTCTTCTCAATAAATATATAAAATGAATATTTTTAATAAAAATCTGTGCATCAATAATTAAGCCCCACTTACATAATTAAAAATGTATAATCTATTAAAAATTATAATCTTTCCAACTGAAAATAAACACTTTGTATTTAGAATTAAACTTAATCTTAATTAAAATCACTTATTTTCTCATTACGTATTACGAACAGAATTCACAGCTAAACATTGCCTTAAATTTATCCAAGATTTAATTATCACTTAACGAAATTCCACCATGATTGTGCATTATCAACTCCGATAAACATGAATAAGCATGACTTTTAACAATATGCAAAACACGTATGTAATTCGTTTCATAAACTAAATCCAGGATTTGTTTCCCCGAATTTCCCGTAATTGAAATGTCGATATTCAAAACAAAGTTGAAATTTAACTATCGGCGACTGCTTTAAACTTGATTCCCGTCAGCACCAGCTTCATTACAATATTGCATATTAAATCTATCATTAAATTACATCCATTCAATTGAAATTTTATCAGAATCGAATTTTACGCTGACAGCAATTGCCTGCAATAAAGTGCATTTGTATACGTAATTAGGGGGGATTATGAAATTTTATTGTGATTTCATCTAATTTACAAATTGTTTAAAGTGTGTTCATTCTAATCAGCTATCGATTAAATTCGGTATTCGCTCATCACTTCTTTATTGGAGATCATTAAATTTGTAATTGCATGAACATCCGTTAAAGGTACGCAACATTTTAATGATGAATTTCAGCCAATTAATTCGTTACAGGTTGGAACGTTTATTGGAGGTAATTATAATCATTAATTAATTGCAATAATTACGCTGGAAATTTGATCGTAAATACAATATTTATGACGACATTATATTATATTTTATATTTATTTCATTTATAATATATTTATTACATAAAATAATTGATTTTCCCGCTTCACAATGTCTCACTTCCGTTCCCTTATAATACAATATTTTTTGATCATGATATTTATAACTCTAATCCCAATATATATATATACACCTAGGTTTCTCAAAATTTTCTTGCAACCGAACGCTTTATAAATCCTGAAATTTTCGAGGATAAACATGAACAAGGGATTTTGTAGGGTAGTTAAAAATCATTCATTATTTATTTAGTAATTATTTAAATTTAAAAACATAACAGATACAGTAGAACATAACAGATTCTATTGAACTGAAGAAATTAAAATTTCTTTTTTTCTCTGAAAAGATTAAATTTTATCTATTTTCTTGTAAAAATATCTGCCAGATATGCTAGACTTTTCAACTATAAAGGTTAATTTGCTATAAATTCAATAAAATTTTGTCCTGAATTATTTTGCGTTTTAAAGAAGACCAATAACTCACCACGAAGTTCATAAAGTCTTAATAGTACTTTTACTCTGGACAGCCAACTCACTTCAGTATTCCCATTTAATCACAGAATATTTTAAATAATCTGGATTGAAGTCTGATAAAACGAATAAACGTGCAAACCTGTAACGAATTTATTGGCTGAAATTCATCATTAAAATGTTGCGTAAATTTAATGTTCATGCAAACTTAATGAAACGATTTCAATGATGAGCGAAAACTAAATTTAATCGATAGCTGACTAGAATGAACACACTTTAAACAATTTGTAAATTAGATGAAAGCACAATAAAATTACATAATCCCTAAATACGCATACAACTGCACTTTATTACCAGCAATTGCTGCCAGGTAACATTTATTTCAAGGAGATTTTAATAGTTTATCATTTTTAATGCTTCAACAATAACATTTTTTAAATTTGTAGATGCTTACGTATGCAAAATACAACTACCCTTATCTTTCCTATCATCAACTGTACAAATATGAATATAATTCTTTCGTCATATTTTATAATATAATCATTAATACAGTTGAATATATCTTCAAATTTGAAAAGGAAAATAGTTTGGGAAACTCTGATGTAGTAGACCATGTATGTTAAACTCAAAGGCTAACATTTCTCTGTATTTTTTTTTTATTCTTAGCAATCCAAATATTCTTAAACTCCTTATAATTATTTCATCCTCATTCTAAAAGCTAATTTTTTTTGTATCTGGTTAATTTCATCATGTTGTATATATTTTTTCTTTTTAATATCAGTATAATCTTTATGGGTGGAAAAACGTTAGAATTTTGGCCAATCTTTTTATGATTTTTTTTATATGTATTAAAATATACTTAAAATATTTAATTACATAAAAAAATCTTATGATCATTTACAAATACGTATTATTACATTCTACCATCAGAAAATTATAATTTCTAACTCTTTTTAAGCAATTAAAAATTGAGATTCTTAAAGTATACATATTTTACATAGATTTTATATGGACTATCTCTATTCCTATTGCCGAAGTCCTAAATAAACTCTTTGAATAGAAATCCTAACCAAAACTCGACATCATGATAACTCTATTTTATTCTAAAACTAAAATAATGTCTATAGAATTCAACGTAGATATATTTTTTTAATAGATCCCATTAGTCATTGTACGGAATATTTAGATAAATAAACTATTTAATCATTTGGAACTATTTCTAATTTCAATTCCAATTTAAGATTGTGCATTATTTAGTGTACATGATTACTATGCAATTTCAAATTTTATTCTTTTAAATTTAGTGAAAATCAATTATCGTGCAAAAAAGGTTTTTCATATAGTAATTATAAATAAGTATTTCAAAATATATATAATTAAAAAAACATAATTTAATAAATTATATTATTATCTTTATTATATTTATTATTATATAGTATAAATTATTGTCAGGAAAAATAAATATTTTATAAAGTTTTCATCAATTTTTAATTTTTTAATTTTATATTTCAGAAATAGTAAATCGTCTCATTACATACCCGAAATATTTACGAGTAATTGGAAATTTTATTTACAATCATAATTATATAATAATTATATTACGAAGATGGTAGATTTTAAATATTGTTTATTTAGAAAAATGTCAAAATAATAGAAATTGATTGACTCATTATAAAATATGATCATCTCTACTTGAATACATAAATCTAATTTCTAAAGATCACATTATATTACTTATTACTTTATATAATACGAATAATACTTTGAATGACTTCTATAACCTTTCTTCCAAATGATATAATCTTATCTGAGGGATGGATTATTCCACATAAAGATTTGTGAAGAAATTCTCAACCTATTTCCAACTGGATCTGGAAGTGCACTCGGACTTATTCTGTATTTTATTTTCACATCGGATCTCTAAACACTTAATAATTTAATTGTTGCTACATTTGCAGATAACATAGCATTAATGTACTTTCATAGTAATCTAAAAGTTGGATCGCCAAAATTACATTAAATCAGATTGAACAATGGAACAATGAAACCAAATCTACTCATGTCAGTTTTATGATGAGAAAGAAAACACGTCCACTATTAACTATAAAAAAAATAAAGTACTACCAAAGAAGAATCAGCTAAAATATTTTTGATATTTATTTGGTAATCATTTGTAAGAAATATATATGAATAAAAAGAAAATAATTAAGTCTGAAAATTAGCAATTTAACTTGGAATTAAATCAGTGCTATCGCTAGACAAACTATTAATTCTTTCTTAAATCAGTGTAGTCACATGGAAAATATTTGTGAGATTCAGAACAAACTTTAGTGAAAGGTACCAAGGAAAACCAGAATTACGCAAAATCTAATAGTAAATTAAACCCAAACATACAAAGTTTAAAATACTAGATTTACTAAATAGAAATAATTATAAAAATAAAATAATTTACTTTTTCATCTACATGACTATTGTACCACGAACCAATTTACTTAATATCCTCTTTTGTAATACATTTATACAATTAATAACATTTCTGTATATACTAAATATATTAAATAATTAAAACCATTTTACTTTGTTAATATATTTTGTAATAATGTTTGTTCATTAAGATTTATTTATATTTACAACCTGTTACAAAAAATAAGCAAATCGAAATTTTTCTACAAAAAAAACAATTTAATACACATTAGTATTATTTGGTATAAATAAAAAACGATATTTTTAAATTAATGTGGGAAGTCAAATATTTTTTTTAATTCTGTAGAGTATTTTTGCTTTTGACTAATAAATTATTTAATTTTAGTTATTTAAAAAAAAAACTCATTTAATAAAATATAGAATGTCAGAAATAATTATATTAATAAAAATAAATATAAGCTTAGAACGGATGGTAGGAAATGTATTATAATTGAAATAAAAAACGCAGGCCGCAATAAGAACAGCCTGAAATGTACGTTGATGGCGAAACATTTTCATTTATATAATACTAAGTATTATATAACTGGGTATAGTTTTATGTGATCAGAATAGAATGTTGTCCTAAAGTCGAGTATACTAGTTTAAATGTCCTGATCATATCTCTACTTTGCACAGCTCCCATCGAACAACACGAAACTTTTGTTACTAAATTAATAGAATATTATTCTGCGATATTATATAACTAAAGGAAATAATGGTTTTTAAATAAATACAGTTATAAATATAGATAAAATTACCACTGATAACGAAGTCCGCAATTTAAAAAAAAAAAGATAATAGCCTAAAGTTTACTAAACGTAGAAAATAATATTTAAGAAATCAGAAATAAAGTTATTTGAAACTGTCAATGAATTGGATGTTAGATTTTGATAATGGTTTTTCAATAGAAGATTTTGAAAAAGAAATCAAAGAAAATACTAATCGTTGATCGAGGTATGACTGTATACAGGACCCATGGAAGGCAAGAGGATCTCACAATTTTAAGGGCCTCCACTTAGTAATGCTAGGAGCCTAAACTTGAATTCATCACTTGGTTTTTTAAGAATTTACTTTTTTAGGGTCTTTAAAATATCAGTTGTTCCAGCCTTCACCTGAAAGGCGTAAATTAAAGAATGACTTTAATAAATATAAATTGTTATTTTGTACTTGAAGGACTTGTGAACGAGACTATTGTTCTTTAAAGAACATACTGAATTTGTGTTAACTAAATATAGTTTCAGCATTGAATTATATAGCAGTAAATCAATGGCCGTGCGGTGCGGTCCACCGATTTTATATAGTGCGATATTCCAGTCATAAAAGAATAAAAGATTCGATTTTGATTGTGCGACAAAAAAAAAAAATATATATATATAGAAAACGTATAGCATTGTTTTTTTTCTCTCAATTTTTATATAACTGCGAGAACGTAGAAGAAGTGAAATCAATTTCCGTTCTTCAGTCTTCACTTCTTTCAGAAGCGGAGCATTGTGAAGCGCTGAATCAATACAATTTAGCGGAAAGTGTTCAGACGGAAGTGTACAAATGCACACCCGCTTTTCGCACCACCAAAACATACATAAATATTGGATAATTTGTACAAATGTCAGCGAATTCCGACAGGATTTGCCTAATTTGTCATGGTTAAAATATTTAAAATATGATTTATCGCAATTTATCGTTAACAATTTATAACTTAAATCTTGATTATTGATATGAAAATATATGAGTTTGCTTAATTTTTTTAAATTTCTTTATACATTTTTATTATATAATATTTTATATTTTAACATACTTTATTACATCACTATTTATGCTAATATGTAAGCTTGTTTCTTCCTTCTGTCTCTTATGAATACAGGTTTTATTCGCAAACAAGTACAATTTTCCCTTAGTTATTATTTCTTCTAACACCTCACTCAATAAGTTCATAGGATGACATATAGATATCGACAAATCAATATAATTTTTAGAAAGTACCAACCTTCAGATGACTTCTGTCAAAATTTCATAGCAATCTGACGTTTAGTTCACAAGTTACAGTAGTTTTAGTGACAATACTTTTGTAATTTTCTAAACAATGGAAAAAAAATCAGAATTTGATAAATTTGTTGATAAAACATTGCCTTTTAATGGGAAAAAATACCATTCAAGTAAAGTAATGTCTTGATATGTGATATGCGGACTCTTTTCCATTGAGATAAATGGTAGAGAAGTGGATTCATAATAATCAAAAGTATTGTTACTAAAACCACTGTAACTTATGATCTAATCATCGGAATGCTATGAAATTTCGTCTGAAGGTTGGTACTTCCTAAAAATCATAAGGATTTGTCAATATAGGTGCCATCTATATAATATCCTACGAATTTATTGAGTGAGATGTTATATCATTTGTATAAATATTATAGAGAACTGGGGAACTCCGAACACATGTTGGTATTACCGTTTTTCGTTTTGATCTATGTTAAGGTCTATTTGTTGGGTACGATTATCCGAAAAGCCTTAAAAGTACACACTCCACCAATCTTCTTAATTTTTTTTAAATACTTTCACTTTTGGAACAGCTTCTAAAGCTTTTTTTAATCCACAAACAATGCCGCAACAGTTCTGTGGCTTTCCAGAATTTTTCTGACTATCATAATCATGTTCATCACGATTATTGCTGTACTTGATTGAGCATGGAATCCATACTATTGATGTATTATTTTTTATGACTTTATCAATTATTTTGGCAAACACCTACGTTGTTGCAATCGTCCTATAAGTTTCTCCTATTCTACACCTCATTGTATTAGATTAACAAGTTTTTTTAGTAATTTCGTCTTTTATGTATTTTATCAACCCCATCAAATCTAAGCGATTATTTATGGATTATATCATAAAATATTGAATCGTTTTACGTAATTCCTTTTTATATTTATTTATTAACAAACTGAAATAAAAATATGCCTTATAATAAAAAGTAAAATGGGAATATTTCCATATTTTTACTTTTTCATATTTTCATACAATACGTTTCTTTTGAATCGAAATAAATTAACAATTGTAGTCATTATATCATAATTATTTAAAATATTAAAACATTTACAATATTTTGGTAAAAAAATAATTTTGAAAAAATAATAATTTATTGGAACTGCTACAGTCATAAATTTTTCATATTTTCATGCAATACGTTTTATTTGAATTGAAACAAATTAACAATTGTAGTTATTATTCAAGTCATATTTTTTTTAAATATTTGTATGAAATTAAAGCAAATTTTTTTTTAAATTATAATAAAAAAAATCTTTATAATTTTACAATATTTTGGTATAAAAATAATTTTGAAAAAAATTATTGGAACTATTACAGTCATAAATTAGGAGTTGAATCGTGACATCCCACATCAATTTAGGAAATATATAAATCTCGGTTACTGCTGTCTTGTTTGTGGTGTATTTTTAGATCTAGCGAAAAAGGCCTTTGATAGCATCGACAGGGAAAATTACTTACAAAGATGGACGGATTGGATTTCAGGATAGTAGTCTGCAAACTTCTGAAATCTCATTTTCCACATTACGATAAAACGCAGTCACGTTTACTAACCAAGCCAATGGAACGAGTATCAAATCAACATCTTTAATCTGTCAATTCATTGTTTACTGTAATAATATTGTATCTTCAGAATTAAGACTTTATTTCACACATATATTATATAATTAGTGTGAAATTAGGCAATTTTGTAAAGTCTTAAATTGTTTACAATTTAATTTAATATTTTACTTCATTTGATTTTAAAACCTTTTTTTAAGAAAATTTGGTAATTTAAAATTAAAATTCTTTTTAAAAATTGATTATTTGAAAACATCAATATTTTTATACACAATCATCTCTGAAATAAAATAAGAATATTGATAAATTAATATCAGCAAATATGAGAGTTTCTCTATTTCTGAAAATAAAGAAAGTATACGATTGAGTAATAGTTGTATAAATATTATTTGCTGTTTAAAATTATATTTTCTTAGAAAAATAAGAAATAATTTAACATTTTCTAGTTACAATTTGTTGTATGTAGTTAGATTCATTTTGATTATGTGATATTCTGGAATTTTTTAAGTTTTGTTTTGCGATTTTATTTTTATATATTTTTTAAATATAACTTATTTCCATTTCTTTTTTGTTTGACATAACCGGTATGTTGGAAATTTGAGATACAATAACCGGTTTTTGTATAAACCCTAGGAAATTCTATTTTCAACTTCTCATGCTAGTATGTGATTCAGGGTCATATATGAATGTATAAAGTTCCAGTTTGTTTACAGTTTAATATAGATATTACATACAATTTTTAAATAATAAAGTGGAATAAGTAGAAATCGTGCAGATAGTAGGAAAAATTAATTTAAAAAATATATTTCAGAGAATAATATCAGGAAAAATTAAAAAAAATATTAACATTTTTTTTTTGTTTATCAGTGTTATGGAATGGAATTTCAAAATGTGATATACTTAAGTCTTTACATATTTTTAGAACAGTCACATAATATAGACACAACGTTGTCAGCTGTTCGAAAGTTACAGCAGTTTTAAGTTGATTACAGTTCAATTATTGCCAATCAAATAAGATGGAAATTGCATAGTAAGAAGTAATAACTATCATCATAAACTCTTAGGAATAATTTTATCTTTTGAATGCGTGGAGCGATTTCGATGAAACTTAAACTGGATACTTATAGGAGTAATCCAAGCATTATGGCGAAGAAAGAAATTTTGTATCTCGCTTGGTTCAAGAAATAATTAATAAAAATAACAAATAATTCTTGATTAAAATTTAATTATTTTCTTCACAAGGAATGATCCTAAAAATTATCTGAGTTCACCATGTAGCTTTATAGAAGCTAAGCGTTAATATGAATGTTCATTTTTTAAAATCGGATCGGTAGAACTGTAGTTACAGCGCAGAAATTTGCGTGCAAAATGCGTTTATTTTTGGCTGAAACGTTCATATCCGGAGACTTTGAATTTATTGCTCAAAAAATAAATTTATCTTTTGAATGCGTGGAGCGATTTCGATGAAACTTTAACTGGATACTTCTAGGAGTAATCCAAGCATTATGGCGAAGAAAGAATTTTTTTATCTCGCTTGGTTCAAGAAATAATTAATAAAAATAACAAATAATTCTTGATTAAAATTTAATTATTTTCTTCACAATGAATGATTCTAAAAATTATCTGAGTTCACCATGTAGCTTTATAGAAGGTAAGCGTTAATATGAATGTTCATTTTTTTAAATCGGATCAGTAGAACTGTAGTTACAGCGCAGAAATTTGCGTGCAAAATGCATTTGTGTGCAGAGTGTTTGAATTTATTGCTCAAAAAATAATTTTATCTTTTGAATGCGTGGAGCGATTTGGATGAAACTTTAACTGGATACTTCTAGGAGTAATCCAAGCATTATGGCGAAGAAAGAAATTTTGTATCTCGCTTGGTTCAAGAAATAATTAATAAAAATAACAAATAATTCTTGATTAAAATTTAATTATTTTCTTCATAAGGAATGATCCAAGGACACAAGGATATTCTGAAGTATTTTTGTTATTATGTGCACTTAATAGTTGTTGCTAACATTAGCGGTTAATGACAATAGAAAGAAGTGCTGCCAAGTTCTAAACTTATTTTTTATACATATTTTAAACACATTTTATATTTATAGGAATAGTTTAAGTTTGACAAAAATTGGTCGCAACCATCAAAAAATTATACGTAAAATATATCACTAGTTTATTTATAGCTACATATATAAATAGAATAATTGTTTCAATATCTAAAGGAATTGAACAAAAGATATGTATAATACGGTGATTCCAGATACTAAATACTGCTAGACGTAATTGTAAAGTAAAGGCATACTAATCAGTTATAAGCATGCAATCCTAGTTGTTCACCCATTATTCACGTATATTCCTTGTAAATTAGTTTATTTAGCTGCGAACAATGCAGATAGAAATAATGCGCATGCATTCGTTCATTCATTCGCTTCTGAATCGACCACCAACTCATACGTACCAACACTAAATGGGCTCATTAAGAGAACTGACGACAATTTGCATAGCGGTCTTCGTGCGGTGCGACATCCAAACACGTATTTAAACTGTTCACCCTAAGATTACCGTTTTGAGTGTGATAAATATATGTCTTGTTAAGAGATAATTAGGTAAACAATTTATTAAAACAATTTTCGCTGTATCGACGACCGATCATTTAAAATAATAATAATTGAATAATTTATATCTAAATTAATATAAATTTAAAATAAATACAAATTCTAAAATAAAAAAAAGTACAAAAATAACAGATTTTAATCATATGTTTATTTATATAAAACATAAATTATGAACACTTCGAAAGAAGAAATAAATAAATTAAATACTGTCGTATTCTAGGATAAATAATCTCTGGATACCGTAGTAGTTACGTCATTGTAGAACCTTAGGGGTATTTATGAATATTACTTAGAAATATTCTTAAAAAATCAGTGTTTGTTATGAAAAGTCAACTAGACAAGGTTTATCAACTAAAAGTAACATTCTTCTCCTAAGTTAATATTTAGAAAGTTGGTTGTACTTCTTGTTATTTATTTTTTTAATAAAATTTATTTTTATTTCTACCAAGTAAAAGTTCTCATAACAGTATAAATAGTAACTCTCTAATTAATAAGTCATAAGTAAACTCAATATACTGTTTTTGTATTGAACCTTTAATATTATTAGAATAAATATTGTCAAGTTTTCAATCGATCAGATTGACTGGTCTTACTAGGTAAGATAGCTTTTTCTCGGAAAATAAAAAAAAAATTTCGAGAAGTAAATTATGAAAAATAATTGTAATTATATTTTAAGAAAAGTCAGAAAATTTTTTAAAAAGAAAAAAAATTGTATAACCTTCGGTACTTTTAGTGTTATATGACTGTGTTTATAACATTTAAATTAAAAATATTGTAGATAGAAATATTTTTTGCAAAAGATTTGTTTGCTTAAACGCAATTATTCGTCCACAATATTCACTTGATTTAGCACTATCAGATTTTCATTATAAAATTGTCTTCATCGATTTTATTTAATTATAAAAAAGACCGGCAAATGCATATTTCTGATTATTATTTTTTGCTGAAAAAGATAACAAATTTTGAAAAAAAAATATAGAAATTATTTTTTTTTGTGTAAATATTTTTTATGTAAATGTTAAAATTAACCTTCTTTTGTAATAATTATTTAGTTGGGTATATTTTAGTTGGAAGATTTCCAATTGGAATTCATTCCACTCAGTTTAGTTTTTGTATTATTTTTCACAACTATTTGTTGATTGTCGGAATACAAATAAATTTATAGAAATAATTTTAAAAAAAAATTGTTGAAAGATCTATTATATGTAAATAATAATAATAAATAATAATAAATTTATTGGCTAAAAAAGCAAGAAAAAGTACACAAATAGTTTTTACATTTACAAGCCAAAAGGAGTCGAATCAGTCTTACCAAAAAGGATCAACTGATCTTCCTTCGGTCCTGAATAGTATACAAATGGAAACAATTCTCACTGGGCACACATAAGCTGCTCACGAGTACAGCGTAAAATAAAAACCGCACCAAAAAAAAAGAGAACTATAATAAATAAATAAGTTACAAAAACAGTATATAAAATAAATTCGGCTGCATAGCAACAATCTGGCAAACAGACAACTAAATAAATAAATAAACAAAGTTATTTGCACTATATAATAATCGAATATAGAGGAAAATTCAAGAATTAAATGATTTTCTCTTATTATTTTTTTTGTCAATTGATTGATTGTTATTGTTGATTGGCCCTTAATTTGCAATAAATAATACTTAATAATTAATAATTAACATTAGGTATAAGATGAGTAATAATAAAATGTATAAAATTTCATACTTCTCAGTTAATTTGGTCAAATTATTTATTATATTTTTTAAAGTATTTTGACAACTTATAATAGTTGAATATCTTAATATCGATTTGCATTTTAAATAATATAATTTGCATAAGGGATTTTTAAGTAGTTAATTAAAATGTATGTATATATTTTGTACTATGAAAACATGTATATTATTTGTATATTTTTTTAGAAATAAATGGTTTTAGAGAAATCAATATTAAGTCCCTTAATTATAATATGATATACAAAATATTTTCATTAATAATTTCAGAAGTTTCAACAGATCAAGATTTAATTACGTTTTTACTAACGTTTAGTGTTCATCTATATTTATTATAAGTTACATCATAAGATACATTTACTTATTTATTTATTATAACTAAAATTTAATTTAAAACATATAAAAACGCCTAGCTGTTATCTTATAACTAAGCAAGAATTGAGAAATCTATCAGCTATCCGCCTGAAAGTAATTACATTCATTTTTAATTCCATCCTGCAACTTGGGTGCTTTCCATCATAACGAAAGCCTGGTTAACCACATGATGCTATTCTATCGCATAAACCAATTAGGTATTTGCTAATTCTATCAAAACTATTGGAAAAGCTTTTACTGCGAAAACCGTGGAAAATAATGATTTATCGGTTCATCAGTTTGGTTTTAGAGAAAAACGCAATGCAGTGGAGAAGGTTCATCGTGTAGTTAAGCAAATAGACAAGTGTCTCGAGGAGGAAGGACTACTGCACAAAATTAAAAAGTGCTTGTTATACAGTCTTCAGATTCTATTTGATGGGAAGGTACTTTTCAAGTTATGGTTAAAGACGAGATAACTTCATTTTTCGCTGGTGCTCCTCAAGATAGTATATTGAGGAATTTACTATACCTACAATTCATGGTAGATCTACCCATTTCGGATGAAGTTAACTTTGCTGACAAACAAACAATTACTTTGGACAGAATACGGTGCTAGTATAGGAGATAAGGAATTTTAGATAATTCGGTACTTGTTTTTTCACAATGTGCCTAAAAATATATCACTCTCAATAATTGTGTTCTTTCAAAAGAATATAAAGCCAGTTACTTGAAATAGGAAGCAACTGATATTAAAGACCAACAAAATGTACTTACTAATAGGCAGAAATTGTTAAACTTTAATGGAAATTACTTTATTTATATATGAAGACATTATAATATCAACTCACGACATCACGACATGTAGCTAGACCATCGATTCCAATTAAAAGCACTGAAGCAAATCTACAACGCTCTATCAAACCTTTCACCCACATACATGTTGCAAGGGAAGAGTTCATTGAAACCATAAGTAGGTGAAACCACACGTTAAAAATTCATGAAGATGTCAAATACAATCGACTAGCGACGATAACTGAAAAGGTTTAAATCCCAGGATCTAACACGTGTTTTGCATGGCTACGGCCAAATAAACTAATCTTTCAAGGATTTAATAACTTCATCTTAATGTAAAAATATAAGTTATATTGCTTTAAAATAAATATCTACTATAATAATATATATTCTGAAACTTTTTTTATAGTAGCTTATAGTTTCGATATGAATGAATTAAATTGTTTATTTGAGAAAATCTATCTTTTCATCAAAAAAAAAAATTATTTTCTTCATGAAGGTCTTCCTTCATTCTTAGTATATTTAATTGACAATGAAATTCCGCTTAATAAATTAATTTTATGAAAATTCACTAATCGAGGTATGACTGTATATTTTGAAACATTTTTTTTTTAGAACTGCATATATAGCTTCGATATGAATCAATGGGAAATATCTGCGGACGAATTGACAGAATAAGAAGATTCTGCGATGATTTATACTGCGTTGCAAAATGGCACAAAGAAAAATATTTATTGTTCATCCGAACTCGTGAACAAAAGGAGCCTATTAAATGTGTTGCAACAGCGAACAAACCCCAAATTGTGATTTGCGCGAGGGCGAAATAAAGCTCCCCGTCCTTTCATGAACGTAACTATCCGTATTATGTTCCAATAAATTTCTCCCTTGGCTCCTTTTGTTTAGTTCCGTCAAACAGACAACGGTGACAAAAAGAATAAATACTAAAAAAAATGTCGCGTACACTCCGAATACACAACTTTTAATGAGTCGTTTTGTTCACGTTTCTAAAATAACAATAATAATAATTACTGAAATGTTCGTAGAGAAAACTTAATTTAAACTGTTTTTATATTAATTTGCTTTGATGGTTTTTTTAAACGTAGATTTTTTTATACTATTAAATAATATTTTGAAACTCAGGATTTTTTAGTAAATTATATAAAATTTGTAATCTTTTTGCATATTATCATAAAAAAATAATTTAAAAATCATCGTTTTTTTCCAGATGAAACGCGCCTAAAAATTGAAACATATTTTATTCTTCAATAAAACTATAAAATATTTTTAAATATTTATTTTTATTATCAATCCTATTTTTTTAAATAACTAAAATGTAAGTTTTGAACATTTTCTTTAATCTATAGCAATATTATCGATTAATAGGTAAAATCGTATTATTTGGACCATAAGACGCACTGATTTAAAGTAAATTTATTATAATTTTACTTTAATAATAGATTTAATAAATGCTGTAAAATGCGGTCAATAAAATGCGTAACGCATTGGTTGAAATCGCATTATAGAAAATCCTGTTATACAAGAATTTTCCTTGTATATTGCAGATAATTTAAATAGTATATTTGGAATTATTATTATCATATTCAATATTATTTTTACTCAATCGTTTTATTCACGTTTCTAAAATAATAATAATTATAGAAATTACGTAAGCAAAACTTAACTGATTTCATATGATTATGCAAAGCAGCAAATTTTTTAAAAGATACAAAGTTTTATTGAAATTTTACTTTGATGTTTTAATAAAACAAATTTTTTTTTATTTTTATTATTAAATAATGTTTTGATACTCAGGAATATTATTTTTATATTTACTTTTTACTGCAATAATAATAATTTACATAAATCTTCATTATATTTGGGTAAAACCGCAGCCGACAATTGAAAGACATTTTTTTTGGATTAATATTTTATAAAAATATGATGAAAACTTAAAATTTAATTTATTATTATCATAACTTATATTAACAGTATTTCCATCTTTTGATCATTAATATTATACAGAAATATGATGAAAACTTAAAATTTAATTTATTATTACCTTAACTTATATTTACAGAATTTTACTTGTGAATTTCAATAATTATTTTATCTTTAATTCACAATTAAAAATAACATATTTTCTGACTGTAAGACGCATATCAATCGAAATTTTATATAACTAATATGTAAATCTTGAAAGATAATTTTATGTATAAATTTTTGTAATAATAGATCGATAGTAATATTTTGATTAATAAAAAAAATCGTATTTTTTGGACCATAAGTTGGACCAAATTGAAATAAATTTATATGTATTTTATTTGATAATACGTTACGTGTTGAATGAAATCGCTTTATAGAAAATCGTGTTATAAGCGGAATTTTTTTGGACATGTGTTATTATTTTTAATGAATCGTTTTGTTCACGTTTCCAAAATAAGAAAGATTATAATTATTGCAATGTTCATAGGCAAAACTTAAAATAAAATATTTTTATATAATTTTTCATTCTACTTTTTAAAACATTCATAGTTTTATAGAAATTTTACTTTGATGTTTAATTTATTTTATGAAGAAATTTTTAAACTCAGGATTTTAAATAAAATACAGGTAAAATTATATAGAATTTATTATTATTTTCCTTATTACAATAAAAGAAATATTTAAAAAATCTTCGATATTTTCGGGATAAAATTGATTATAAAACGCACTAGAAAATTAAAAAATATTTTTTTTAAAATTACATTATAATTATTACAAAAACTTATTGGAATTTTATTTTTGATTTTCAATAAAAACAAATTTATTTTATTTTTAATTTACAAGAAAAAATAACATATTTTTTCGACCATAAGATGCACCTCAATTCAAAATTTATTTAGGGTCACGTTCCTAAAATAAAAATAATAATAATTACTGCAATGTTCGTAGGAAAAACTTAATTTAAACTATTTTCATATTAATTTGCTTTCAACTTTTTTTTAAACGTACATTATTTTATTGAAGTTTAAATTTATTTTATGGAGTTTTTTTTTATATTATTAAATAATGTTTTGATTTTTTAGTAAATTATATAAAATTTAATATAAAAAATAATTTCTAAATTATCGTTATTTTCCAGATGAAACGCGTCCAAAACTTCAAAGATTTTTTTTTCTTCAATAAAACAGTAATCATATTTTTAACTCTTTATATTTATTATGTCTATTCTATATAATTATTATTGTATAATCTAAATTCTAAATTTATTTAACAAAAATGTAAATCTTAAACGATAATTCTATGTGTACATTTATGTAATCTGTAGCAATATTATCGATTAATAAGTAAAATCGTATTATTCGGACTATAACATGCACTAATTTGAAGTAAATTTATTTATATTTTATATGTTAATTTTACTTTATAAATGCAGTATAATGAGTTTAATAAAATGCGTAATGCGCTGTTTTTAATCGAATTACAAAAAATCTTTTTATACGAGAATTTTTCTCGTATAATAAAGTTTTTTTTTTTTGAAGTTACATAGTTTTGTTAAAGTTTTACTATGATGTTTAGTTTGTTTTATGATTTTTTTTTAATTTTGTTATTTTTAAACAGGATTTTTTATGCTCTTATAAATCACAAGAAAAATTGTATACAATTTATTATTATTTTATTTTTTATCACAAAATAAAAAAACTTCGATATTTTTGGGATAAAACACGCTATAAGACGCATCTGTAAATTGAAAAATATTTTTTCTTAAACAAAACATTAAAAATATTTTTAAATATATAATATAATTTCTTATTATCATATCTTATAATAGAAGTATTTTTACTAAATATATTCTACCTTTGGACCATAAGACGCAGTCATATTATAAGGTGATTTAACTACATAATAATTATTGTAAAAACTTATTCGAATTGTATTTGTGATTTTCAATAATAACAATTTATTATATTTTTAATTTACAAGGAAAAATAACATTTTTTTGAGGTTCATTTTATGATTCGAATTCAAAGTTTATTTAGGTTGTGTAATTTTTTTTAATAACGTTTTTGCTCTATAAAAAATCGTATTTTTTGGACCATAACACGCACCAATTTGAAATAACTTTATATATATTTTATTTGTTCATTTTTCTTTAATGTTAAATTTAATAAATGCAGTATAACGTTGTTAATAATAGCAATATTTTACTAAAGACATTCTACCATCGGGCGCAGACTAATTGTTAGGTGATTTTACTAAATAATAATTATTGCAAAAACTAATTCGAATTTTATCTGTGATTTTCAGTAGAAATAAATTTAATTTTATTTTTTCGACCATAACACTTAAACGTTATGTGTAAATTTTTGTAATAATAGATCGACAGTAATATGTTCAGTATAAAAAAATCGTAATTTTCGGACCAATTTGTTATATAGGAATTTGCGTTATACTAGAGTATTAAACTGTATTAAATTTTTGTGTTAATATTCTGATAAAAATGTTAATAATGATTTTTTCTGTTTGTTTCAGGTATGTGGTTTTTATAAAGCACTTTTGCGCTCACAAGTGTTAACAATAGAGTACGAAATTTATGATCCGCGTTATGCTGCGAAGCACACAAAAAAAATAGGACAAAATAAATATGTTCAATGTTTCACCGACGAGGAGAAAAAAATTGTGAACACTGAAAGAAAGCATAAGGTAACTAAGGAATAACTAAAACGTATGTACATTAAACGAGTCCCACTTCGTTGTAATCAATAGTAACACGCGCACTTCCATTCTTAAGAGTGGAAAATATGGATTGGAGGCGGCAAAAAAAATACTATATATATATATGCCTCACGATATATTCGTCAGACTTATGTGAAAAGGTTTCCTTTGTATAAAATATCGTTTGAGCGAAATCCAAATGCACTCGCGAATAATAAAATACCCTTTTGCAACAAAGTCATAAATTGAACTTAAATAAAATTCCTTGCATACACTGCATATATGCAACATTACTTTTTTTTGCGTTTAACTTATTTTTGCAAAACAGGAAATTGCAGGCTTTAACGTAAAAATATTTTGCATGGAATCGACGTTCAAGGAAAATATGTAGCTACTTTTTACTGCAAAGAAATGAAGTTTTTAAAACTTTTATTTTGTGTTCTTTACTTGCAAATTTTATTTTATATCTATTTTATTTATTTTATATCTAGTAATGCTAATAGTTTTAAATTAAATTTATTAAATTAATTGAGAAAATAAATTTATAAAAAGATTTTATTAATTATTATTTAATATTTTTTTTTATGTAATATAGTTTCATGAATATCAACTGATATTCTAATATTTGCATATGTAAAACAAATCAATATTATGTTTCTTTTTTATATAATTAACTGTTGGAGTATACAGGCTAGATTTGTAATTGCTTCGGTACTGAACACAATTAACCTTTGTAGTAAGAATTAACATTTAATACATCATTAAGCTAAATACCGCACGTAATTCACCCTCACCCTACATTGACCTCATAATATTGATTTCTGATTTATGTTTCACTAGGTTCAAGAATATTCTTACTCTAATGTAATTAAATTATAAAATAATCGTTGTATTATTAATTTATGTTAAAAAAAAAAAATTTGAATTTCAGGACTTTCAACCGCAAAAACACCAATTTAAAACAAGTTTCATTTTTCAGTTTTCATTACTTTTAATAATATGTTGTTCTAATCAGGTCTTATCTATGGGTGGCAGGAGCTGTAGCTCGAAATATTTGGGGCCTCAACTTGAGAATTTACTTTTTCAACACTTATAACTTGGTTTTTAATAATCTAAATCTAAATTAGTATTATATTTGAATATTTAATTTCAGTATAAATATTAATTCAAAGAAGTTGAATTTATTTTGTAAATATTTAAAAAAATATAGAAAATACCGGGCTATTTGAAACCAAACTTATCGAGGAATTAAATATAATAGAAAGAAGGAAAGAATAAATAATTTATATATAAAAAATAATAATTTCCATCCGTAACTGACCGATTCGCATCAGTTTCTACATTTATTTAAAATAATTACTTCATCTACGGGGACCTACATTTGTCAATTCTATAAAATTTTGTTTCATAAATGGAATTAGGAACACTTTAATTTATTTTAGTAATACCTATGATATTAACTATTTTTACATTATTGCATTATAATTCTTTTTCTCCAAAGTACCACTTACTGAAAATTATACTAATGGTATTTATTTCAAATATATAGTGATCCTTTTTATATACAAAATTATAAGGAAGTTTATGTTTTTTTTTTGTATCGATTGATTAATTATAAAAATGTATTATTCGAATGCAAATCCCAATAATAAGTAATTTGTTATTATTTTTATGATATTTTTTTCACGAATAATTGAAATATTTATTAATTTTGAACATTTGTGGTTAATACAAACTGTAAGGTATTATTGCGTATTTTACAACAGATTTTCGATATTCGTTTATAATTCCTTTTCCTTGATTAGACTTTTTTTGTTATTTTAGAGGAAAAAAAAAACTACACAATGCTTCAATATAAATTATCTATAGATTGTAATAAACGTTGTATTTTTTTTAGAATGAAATAAATATATTAATTATAAAAATAAATAAATCTTTTATTTTTTTGCTGTGCATACTAGTTTTTTTCGGTGCTATATTTTAATGTTTAATTTGAGTATTAATATGTTATAAGTATAAATAAATGTTTCAAATTGTTTGAAAGCGGACTAATGGAGGAACTAAAAGAAAAAATAATTTTGGGTAATATTTATTTAGAATTTGTTATTATTTTCCTGAACTAAAATTTATTTATTGAAAATAATATTTTAATGTTACTTTAGGACTATAAGACGCACCCAAAATTTGATTGCATTTTTCTATTTAAAAAGGTGCGACTTATAGTCCAAAAAATACGGTAATCAAAATGTTTTATGAAAGAATAAAAATAGTGCTCTGCATCTTAGAATTAAATATTTCTATTTTTTTATGTAAGTAATAACATTTATTGCAATAACTATTAATATAAAATGAAATGAAAAAAATAATTAAATTTTGTATTTTTTTTTTCATTTTGATATTCAATTGGTTTTGCATATGTAAACTGAATATTGAGACTTTTGAAAATATGAATATAGGCAACCCTCTAATTACATAGAGTCTCATTTTTTGTGTTAAAATTTTGATTTTAATATTATTTTATGATTTTTAATAGCATTTGATTAAAATTTTCTACTGTTAAGAACATTTTTTTAAATATAAATTTTTAAACCGATACCCACTTATATATCATATTGAATAATATGGTTTTGAATATCAATGAATATTCAAGTGATGATTTAGTCATCAGCTACACTATCTTTGAAAGCCACATTTCAGAAAGGAATATTTGATTTTTTTGCAGATATTACCCTCTTTATTTTAAAGGAAGAAATTCATAGAGTTTTAAGGAGCATTTAAAAAATTTATCACAAAGACAGGGTTTGTATATCGGTTTTTGGAGGGTCATACGTAAATTGTTATATGGAGAATACCTGAGTCCCTTTGCATTTGAGTACACTCAATATCCAGCGATTTTTAGAGCTGCAATATGGCTACCCCTACTAAATATATTACATTTATGAACATTATAATATATTTATTGGCGTTGAAACTATGTTTTCTGTTTTTTTTATTAATATTCGTTGAAGTATAAATACCTTTATGTATATTTTCAATGTATGATATTTGATAATAGTAGAAGCATGTATATGCATGCAAGCATTTAAATATCGACTTTCAGCATGTTCCATGCCATGACAACCATTGGTGATCGGCATGCAGCATGTACTAACAGATGTTAAAATCAGTAACATGCATTCGCACACACAAAAAAAAACTGACTGGATAAATTTAGGTTAATATTTAGCTTCAAGCATTACACTAAACCTATCGGATACTATTCTGCATTATATGTAACTATTATCATTAAATTATTTTAATCTACTACCTAAACAACTACATCATTATTAATTATCAATATAATTATTTTTAACAAATCAGCTGCAATAAAAAATTTACTAAAATTGTAATGAGACTAGTTACAGCATCTGTGAACCAGATATGATATTTATGTGTGATGCTAAGATTGTTGTCTCATTAGGAAAGGTGGTCACAGTGAGTTGCTGTGATGTTGGTAGGTCCACCGTAGAAAGAGGTATAGCAAGGGTCCTGAAACATTCCACTCAGTAACTCCAGAAACGATCGGCCATACAAATGTTACATAAAGAAGAATTTTTTTAATTTTGTATAGCAGCTCCTCTTGTGCTTGTGATATATCCAGGAAAGCTGATCTCATCCACTACACGCTTGACGAAAACCGAACAGGTGTTCAGATATCACTTGGTTTTCCAGTGGTAGGAATCATATTGTTCCCAAATAGTTTTGATAAGACTGGAATAATACTGATAGGTCTGTAAGAAGTGCAACGTCAGTTAATTTTCCAGGTTTGAAATCAGATGAAACTGTGCCACTTTTCATTGTTGAGTCTTAGTATACGTGACCAGCAGTAATTAAGCCTTGCGATTTTCTATATTTTTATCCATACTATCATCAATTGTACCACCTTAACTTTAAATGAAAGCGTTATTTTAAATGAAGACTCTAGAAAACATGTTATTTTTTGTTCTTCCTCCTCAACTAGTTCTGAAGAAAACGGTTGGAGACCTTAACTTATTTTTAATCAATTCTACCACCTTGACTTTAAATGGAGTTAATAAAAGCCACATTATAAATTAAGTCTCTAGAAAACATGTTATTTTGCGATCTTCCTAATCAACTAGTTCTGATGGGAACGGTTGGAAGACGTTAACTTATTTTTTAAATTTAGAATAATGTGATGGTCGAAATTCTACAATTCACCCTTACATGTATATTATAGAAAAAAGGTTTTTATGAATATATCACAGAACGAATTCACATTATTATTTTTATAGGAGGGTTGCTGTATATGGTATTATTTGTCTCAATGTTCGAATAATCAGCTACATTTATATATATATATATGCAGGGATGCTTTCGATTTCAATATAATATCTCCCTTCGATATACTTATTCCCCTTCACGTTCAAAGGAACGACCTCTTTTGTTATAGACTGTTTCTTATACACACACACACGCTATTCTCCCATATGCTTTACTTCGTTTTCTCCCCCATCAAGTTTCAATTATTCGCTTAGACCCCCCTCTTTTGCTCTTACGCGTTCCGTCACTTGTCTGTCTACACCTCTTAGCCTCACCCTCGCCACTTAGCATTCATATCTAGTCCGTCTCCTCCCGACTTCACTCGCACTTCTTTCTAATCTCGTGTCGTACGTGTACACTTACAACTGTCCGCTGTTGGAGTCCCATTATCTTTCAATCTGAAGTGGAGTCTATTAAAACTTTCAAGACTTTATCATCTTTGATACAATGATACAAAATAAATTTAAAAAAATCATAAATTTTAATTAATATATTATACATTTAATTTTAATTATAGATAACAAAACAATGTTTACCTTTTCAGTATAAAAATCGATCGCGAGCATTTAAAAAAAATTAATTTCAAGAAATAACACTTGTGTCAGAAATTATATGGAATATATACATTTCGAACTGATAATATTTCGTAGGGTTCTACTTCTTCCATAAGTTTACAGATTGACTAAATTTTTCTAAAAGGATAATTAAAGAGATAATTCATATTTGTCGTTTCTAAAATTTCATATATTTATATTATTCACATTGTTAATACTCTGTACCTAATAATAATGGGATTTAAAGCGTCATACCTGGAGTCAGGATTATAAAAAAATCCCAGGATTTTTCTCACTTAATTGAATTTTTTCTTCGTTAATAGTAAATGATATTTAGAATTCATAAATTGATAAAAAAATGCTTTTTCATGGGATAAAATACCGTTAATGCAAAGCAATGGCTTGATAAGTTTTAGAGAAGTGGTTTGCTGAAATTTAGACTTTTTCATTGTTTTGAAAATTACAAAAGTAGCGTCACTAAAACAAGTGTAACTTGTGAACTAATCGTCAGATTACCATGAAAATTTGACAGGCGTCGTTTGAAGGTTGGGACTTCCTAAAAATCATATGGATTTGTTGATAGAGGCACCATCTATATATTATCCTACGAACTTATTGAGTGAGATGACAACATAGAAGACGTTAGCTCCACATATCGCTTTGTTGTAATTAAGCGGGAAATTTTTCATTTTGTGCTCATGCCCACTAAAGTACTAGTTTGAGTTTGAGTCAGCTCCAAAACAAGTTCGATTCCCTATGGTCATATGGGAAAATTTTGGTGATAGGTGATGGTGCCACTAAAGAACTCAAGTGAATATGGAAATTATTATAAATAGATGTTTGTGCCAAACTCCGTAAACATAAGACACTAGAGTGAATATAGAAATACATATTTGAACAAAATATGTGTATGTATTTCAAACATACAACCAAAACTAATCCTGGTAAACCTAATAGGTTATAATATCGTGTTTAAGACTAGGATGACTACAAAATGTTAAAACACAAAATATTTCAAAATAATTCAGTAATTCATTAACATTTCGTTTTTTGGCTTTCCACATAGAGTGGACATAGTTTACTTATTGTAGTGCGTACACTCCTTTATATAATTATTTTATATTTTTATATACAAAATATTTCCTCTGGACCTGACTAAACTTTAATCTAGAAAGTAATATTACACTCCTTATTTTTAGTGTATTATTATGTAATAAAAAAAATACTAAATTTCTCATATTCCGATGGATGTTTTGCATTCACAATATAGGAAAAATTTTTATTATAAAAAAAAAATAAAATCTTTTTTTTTGTAAGTTTCAATGTTTGGTATTTTTTGAAAATTGATTACATTAATTTATGGAAAATCAATATGCAAAATGTGTACTCTTCACGTAATCACTCTGATTGAATGTAAGTCCAATATATTGATTTTGTAATCTTCTGGTAATGTTTTATTTTTTTCACTCTTCGCAAATGATTAATGATCTTTTACTGAGGTTACAAATCTGCTAGTCGAACAAGCAACATCTTTTTATGGAATTTATCTAGCGGCGCATCATAAATCGATTAAATTTAATAACGTGTAAGAACGCACACATTTTGTACGGCATTTAACTTGATGCATTATCTAAACCCCAATAATTAATTATTTATTAATTATTTATTTTTAATGTTTAATTATATATTTTTTCATTATATAATTGAAAAATAATTAATTAATTTTTTAATCTTCATTTAACTGGACTAGGTTTTTTTATTAAACTAGTTTGTGTTATTTGTTTTTGTAAAACATATGTAAATAGGCTATAGCTCACTAATAGGGAGAAGTTATCGGTCCATTGAATCTGTTAGATAAATTTCGAAGGGCCTCTAAAATATTAACGTTTTCTCTGAAAGGCCCTAATAACTAGTATAAGTACTTGTGACAGGTTTAACAATTTGATTTAGTTAGCTCCACCACAAGTACGCTTGACAATGAGACGAAGTTGGCAGACATGATGTTTTAATAGCAGCAATCATAAATGTCATATGTAACTGAATATTTAGTTTTTAATAGAAGTTATTACAAGTTACATAGCATCAAGTTATTTCAACGTCCCTTATTTATATTATATTCGTTAATATTCGTAAGGGTGCTCAGATCGGTTCAATCAAATGTCGGATTCTTCACTTGATGTGGCAGTGAAGCTATTTAATATTTTTTGTTACTTTCAATTATAATTCAACTTTTATACATGTTTAGTTATGAATAGCATTATTAATTTGATTAGTGGAGTAGGGTTTTGACGTCCAAAATGGTTCATAATATTTGATTTCTCATAAATTTCCCTCGCTTCGCTTGGTCCTTTTCTGCACCTCGCATATTGGAAACCGCTGTCATATAAGGATTTGTATAGCGTTCACACCTGCAGCTGATTTGTAGTGATGATTTAATAAGGATTTTTTAAATGTTTTAGAATTACTAGGTAGATCATTAGAAAATAGAAAAAGAAAGAAAATAAATTTAATTTATAAATATTAGTTTCAGTTTTTTCGGAATTTTTGGGTAATATTAAAATTAGATATTTTATGTTAGCCTCATTATTCTGTATAGATAAAATAAAGATAAATTTTAGTTTATATAAATTTAATTAAGTTTATATTATTTCAAATTATATTATTTTATTCAGTTTACATTTATCTTCAGTAATAAAAATAATTTATTTTATTACAGAATAATAGTTTTATTTATTTTTTACTTAAACTTATATTATGTAATTAACATGTAAATAAATTGAAATATGTTGTTGTAAAATTAATTTCATAAAAAATACTATATTTACGAGTGCAAAGGAATGTAGCACTAAAATCGAAGCTGACTATCATATAATGAACAAAAAAAAGTATTAAAATGTTTTAAAAAGATTTATAGAAAATTCCGTTGCAAATGATTACAAAAAAATAATTTATTTTAAACATATCTACAAAAAACTACGAACATTAATTTAATGTCTCGACTCTCATTTTTGAATAGTTTTTTTAATTCATATTTTTTAATACAAATTGTGCAATTGATTTTAATTTTATACATGATTAGTTGTGTAAATGATTTCCAAAAATGTTCAAATTTAAAGAACGGTGGGTGATGTCTTTTTTTCTCATATATTGAAAAACTTTACATACAATAGTTCCGAAAATTCATTTTTGGGTCACCGAGACATCTAATCAAAAATAAGGACAAATCTGGTAAACTAATAATAATTAAAGAAGTGCACTGTGTTAAATATGCAATATTTATATTTTATACCAGATTTTCTTGGGAAAAAAGTATTTTCAATGTGTTATAATTAATAAAAGCATTATTTAGAATTATATAATTCATATACATAATTGAAATGATATAATCTTATCAAATTAATTAGTATATCTAACTAATTAGCAGAGGTGATGTATATAAAGGTGAACCACTTGTATCATAGTTGTTAAGTTTCTAAAATTTGTTGTGTTATGCAAATTCTGTTATATAAAAAACTAATCTGGAATATTTTTAACTATTTTAAACCGGAACTAATTATATTTCAAATAAATTTCTCAAAACTAGACTTGATTCTATAAAGGGAATTAAAATTCAATTAAAGTTTAGTTTATTTTGAATTTAATAAACAGGACTATCGTGAATCCGGCCTGAATGAACAATATCAAATTAATTTATTGTGTAATTAAGGCACACATATTTATTAAAACTTTCATTAATTTAGTATAATTTGGATAATATCTGCTACAAAATGTTTTCTTTTTTATTTTCATTTTCTCTATCATCTATAGAATATTCATTTTTTTGCTTTATTAACAAAAAAAAAGTTACTTTGTATTTAAAGATTAGGATTTCAATTGATCTGATAAGTTTACGCTTTTTTTTTACTTTGTTCAAGTTAATAATTTGAAGTTTGATTTTGAACTTTTTCATTCTGAATTAATTATTTCATGAAATATTTACATCAAATTTCCTTAATCAATCTCCTCTTCTCTCAAATATTCTAGAATATCTTCAGTATTTATATAATCAAATATTACATCCTGAAGACTTAGCAAGTTCTACTATACTTTCAACTTCCTTCTCCGCTAATTCAATGAATTTTTATTTGACATAAGTTTAGTTTTAGTTTTCTTAAGTTTATAAATAATTATAGAATCAAATATTATAACCCAGAGACTTAGCAAGTTCATCTTCATCTTTTTACCCTGCTGTTTCATTTTTTTAACTAGATTTATTATTTTTTTATAAAAATGAAGGATGTGGACTTTATTGTAGTTTTCTTAAGTTAATAGCCATTTTTTTAATAATAAAGAAAATTTATAGAAACAAATATTATATTCTAGAGACTTAGCAAGTTCTAATTCACCTTCTGTTTTCTCTGTTTTAATTACATTTTTATTTTGAAATATGTTTAATATTTTTTTGCACAAAAAAAGGAAGGTTTTTATAAATAATTATGATATAAATTTAAATAATCAATTATAATAATCTTGAGACTTACCAAGTTCTAATATAACTTCATCTTTTTTCTCCGTTGTTTCAATTAAATTTTTATTTTGAATTGGATTTAATATTTTTTTTTACAAAATGAAAGGACGTGAACTTAATTTTAGATTTTTTAAGTTATTTTTTTTCATAAGTAAATTATATCTTAAAGACTTACCAAGTTCCACTGTAACTTCATCTTTTTTTTTCCGCTGTTTCAATTAAATTTTCATATTGCACACATTTATATACTCACATATTATATCATAGAGACTTCGCAAGTTCTACTAAAGCTTCACCTTCTTTCACCACTGTTACAATTATATTTTTATATTGAACTAGATTTAATACATTTTTACAAAAATAAAGAACGTGGACTTAATTTCAGTTTTCTTAATATTATTTATTTTTTTTATAAATAATTATAATGTAAATTTATATAAGCAAATATAATAAAATAGAGACTTAGCAAGTTTTACTATAACTTTAACGTCTTTCTTCGCTGTTACAATTATTTTTTTATTTTTAACTAGGTTTAATAAATTTTTACAAACATTAATTACGTGGACTTAATTTTAGTTTTTTGAAGTTAAAATTCATTTTTTTTATTTATAATGTGCTACAATTATTTATAAAAAAATGAATATTAATATTTATATACTCAAATATTATATCCTAGGGACTTAGCAAGTTTTAATATACATTCACCTTCTTTCTCCGTTGTTTTAACTATTTTTTTCTTTTGAACTAGGTTTCATATTTTTTACAAAAATAAAGAATGTGGACGTACTTTTAGTTTCTAAATTTATAGAATCAATTATTATACCCTACAAATTTATCAAGTTCTACTATACCTTCATCTTATTTTTGTTGTAATTAAATTTTCATTTTAAACTATGATTATTTTTTTTTACAAAAATATAGTATGTGGACTTAATATTAGTTTTCTTATGTTAATAATTATAATTTAAATTTATATAATCAAATATTATGTATTATAAACATAAAAAATTCCACTGTTTTAATTAAATTTTTATTTTGATCAAATCATTCTTTACAAAATTAAAGGTTATATACTTAATTTTAGTTTTCTTAAGTTAATATTATTATTTTTATAAATAATAGTAATGTAATTTTTTCAAATATTTGAATATAAAATAATGGTCCAATTTAGGCGACGATCTAATTTCACAAAATCACCACTATCATACGCAATGAAATTCAGAATTTTCTAATTCTTTACAAAAAAAAGGATATGAATTTAATTTTAGTTTTCTTAAGTTAATATTATTATTTTTTATAAATAATAGTAATGTAATTTTTTCATATATTTTAATATAAAATAATGGTCCAATTTAGGCGACGATCTAATTTCGTACTATCATAGCAATAAAATTCAGAATTAATGTGTTACAAAAATGCCTAGTTATATATTGGTTATCTGCACATATAGTTTAGTTTCAGGGTGTGAAAGAGTATAGTAACAAGAACGAAATGTTGTAAATATATATGTAGAAGTTAAACGAATAATTATTTAACCTGAAACATTTACATGTAAATGTATATAGCTAAGGTTGAGGTTTTCGGGTTGGCAAACAAGAGACGTGTTTAATTCATAAGGTTTCAGTGTGCAACGTACAGATATATAAATGTGTGCGTGTGTATATGTGAGTATATATATATAACTGGTTAATGTGCTGAGCGAGAATAATTAAGTGTGCTGATGGGGGGATTCTCGAGAGGGCGAGGCGAGCCTCAAAAAATAACATGCATTAGTAAGATTCAACCTTTCTCACTACTTGCTTTTAGAAGCTCACGCACGTACCGGTAATCACCACTTTATTTATAAGTCACACCTTCGCTCCGTTTAAATAGATTCTGCTCATAATTCTTGATTAATATTCAAAGTGTAATCGTATTTCTCTCGCGGAAACTTCAAACGTGTTTCATGAACCAGTAGGACTGATTGATTACTACGCAGATCTCAATTTTAATTACATTAATTCGCATTTGAAATTGCTATACATTCTAGTTAATAAATTACATTCTGTAGTAAAATCTGTTCTAATTTATAATTTTTTAATAATAATATTTTAACAAATAACTTCATAAAATTCATTAAATATTAACCGCAGCCAATTTATAAATTATCAGTAATATTATATAATACTTCAAAAATATAAATAATACAGAAATAAAACTATAAAATATATATTATGGAGATTTGAGATATTCAAAATTAGTGAAAACCGAAAACTTCACCACTTTGTGATTCTCAACTTTGGAATTACAGAGAATGTATTTAGTAGATTAAATGTTACATAAATTATTTTCGATTACAATTAAATTAATTTGTAAAAAAAATATATATTAACCTTAATTTATTTCTATTTTTTTTATAGGAGGAAAAATTATTAAATAAAGTTATTCATAATAAATAATTACGAGTATTATATTTATAAAATTGCATTCTAAAATTCGTATTATATTATAATTATAATGGCAAAAACTTTTGTAATAATACTTGTTAAAGCGCCTTGGGAAATGGGCAATCCATAAATTAGATTTCATTCTAATAATGGCTTTGACACATATTACGAAATTATAAAATAAGTTACTTTTAAATAACTTACTGAAGAAATTAAGATGCAGTTGATTTTGATCTAATCCCTGCTGAAATTCTTAAGATCTTTAAAAGAAATGTTAGTCAAACTAACTACGTCGATTAATGCTTGTATTTGGTTGAACTATTATTACCGTATGCATGGAAATAGCTAAAGTTATCTTGAAACCAAAATCTGTTAAAAATCTTGGCGACGAGGAAGTAGTGTCGACCAATTTCTCTTTTGATAATTTTGTCTAAGCTGTTTATACTAAAACTAATACTAAAACTCCTTAAACCTATTATTTTCTGAAAGAAACATTGTGCTATCATAACAATTTATCTTCAAAAATAATCATTCTAATAAAAATATTAAAAGAAAAAGGTGTGTGCTCTGCTGTCTTACTCTATGTTACACCAGCCTTTGATGGTAGTATGGTTATAAAATATGAAGATTCATATTCAAATTTGTACCTAATTAGGTCTGGAGTCTCAAAGGGTAAATGTCCTGGGATCAAAACTTATAAAATTGAATAGGAAATGGACAATCTAGAAATTAGATTAAATTTTATTGATGTTCTGACTTAATACAAAACTTGAACTCCCATAATCATAATGACAATATTAAACTAGTTACTCTGAAAAAAATTGTTGAAGAAATTAAGAAAATTGTCGAAAAAAGCAGTTAATTTTGATTTAATCACTCATGGAATTCTTAAGATATTTCTAAGAAAGATTAGTGAAACTAATTACGTTGATTAAAGCTTGTATTTGGTTGAACTACGTCCTAGATATATGGAAAATGGTTGAAGTTATCATGATACCAAAATCTGGTAATAATCTAAGCAATGTGAACAATTTCTCTATTGCTTAGTTTGTCTAAGCTTTTTGAGAAATTAATACTAAAATGCCTTAAATCTCTTCTTTCTGAAATGAACCTAGTACTAGCAAATCAATATTGCTTCAGAAATAATAATTGACATTATTAGTCAAGTTTCTGATAACATTGAAAAAATATTAGAAGTTAAACTCTGTATATTCTGCTGTCTTCTTCAATCTTGCACCAGTCTTCTGTAGGATACGGTTTTAATATATGAAGATTCATTTTCAAATTTGAAGCTAATTAGGGCTGTAGCCCCAAAGGGCAAATATCTTGGGACCAGTCATGTATCTGCTTTATATTAATGAACTACTTCGTGCAGCACAACACCCACATTTGTCGATAATATAATGGTCATTGCAGTAGGAGAATCTGTAGAAAGTTCCACTGGAAAATTGCAATTAAGTTTAAACAAAGTCACTAACTGGACAACTTCTGCAAAAAAAACTACGTTTCTACTCTTCTGCAAAAATGAAAAACGTCAAAACAAACAATTACCATATCCAATTATGTAATTCCCGGGTTTCATTGTATTTTCAGTATCGTGGAGAGGAAGGATTTGTCGAAAATACTACTGAAAAATTGCAATTGGTTCTAAACAAAGTTATTATTTAGATAAAAGAATGATAAATTGAATTTAACATATTATCTTCACATCAATAGCACTACATTACCATATGATAATGCAACATATAAAAAAGTGATAAACTCAACATCAAATTCATAAAAATGTATCAACAACTATTAGAAAAGTTCTACGTTTCTACTTTTATGCAAAAACGAATTCTGCATATTTCCAACCAATTTTTTCCATTATTCCTGAGTGTTTTTGAATCTTTTAAAAAGAATATCTATGTTCTTCATTGAAATAAAATATTGACTTTTTATCCTATTAAGTATAAATATATTTTAAACTAATTTTGTTGGACATAAATTAAAAATTTTTATTCAATAAGACCACAATCACTATCATTCAATAAATATAAACGTTACGATAGAAAAAAAAAGTAATCGCAAGTTATAAAATTAATATTTGCTTATTTCGATGTTTGAAGTATCTTTAATTCATCTGATAATAATTAATCTATATGATTAATGATTTTATTAAACTAAACTGCATTTAATTTCATAAGAAACATTTACTGAATAGTTAATATTAATTTTAAATTGAATATTATAAATTTACTTTTGAACTATGTTAATCTAAAACTTATATTAAATATGATTTATATGAACACATATTTTTTTTTTATATAAAATAAACTTTTTACTTTTTTAATTAATAACATCTATTGAAATATTTTTATTTTTTGTTTCATAACATTTTTACATATAATTTTGAAGCGTGACTCCATTTCCAGAAGCTTGTTTGCAGCAAATTAAGCTGCTCTTAGAGATACTGTTATGCAATTACCGGTTTAGCATCCGATGCCAGAGTTTCGTCAGAGAAATTAGCTATTGTTAGGTTATTTGGATCAGGTGTATGTGATGTGTGAACAAGATATTACGCAGGAACTCACACGATTATTATTGCATTAGTATAACGCAATTATCACTACTTAAGATCAAAATTTAATTTTTATTCATTTCTCATATATTTATTAACTAAAAGACTTGTAAGACTGTATTTTTTTTGCGCAAGTATTGATTATTTTATTTTTGAAACGAATGATGTGAATACACTTTTATATTATATGTAATTTATTTTTCCAAGGCAGACAGATCCAAATCTGTTACTTGCTATATGTATTTGTAAGGAATTGTAATAAAAAAAAATGTTGAATAAGTAATTTCATAGAAAATCTCACTTATATTGTGAAAATAAATAATTCAGAAAGAAAATCATAATTTAACGGAAACGGAAACACGAAATGAAAGTGTAAGCGCTTTGCAACCTTGCCTAAAACATCAACAGCTATAGATGTACAGTGCAACTGACAGGGTGAAGATGATTGATGATAATTAATGAAATATTAATATTTTAATCATTAGATACACGAAGCCTGTCATACCGAGAACGTCGAAACAAACAATTACCATATTTAATTATGTAATTCACGGGTTTCACTGAATTTCCGGAATCTTACATAAAATATTGATTTCCTAAATGAAAAAGGTATTAAAGAAAATTCATATAAATTTATTTGTATTAATAATACAGTGGGTTTAATAATTTTGTTGTAACTGAATTGTTCGTTACTCGATCATAAATTTAAGTAGGAGCTTAGTAGCATTTTGGTTCCCATCAATTCCAATAAAGTTTTTGGTTTCTGAAAAAGTTTCATTATTTGATCGTCTGTAATTTCAAAATGAAACTAAATTAATTGTAACTTTAATAGTTGAATAGTTTTTAGTATTTTTTTACCAGATTTAAAGATTTGATTTTTGCTGTTTAAAGTTTCCAATTTTCAGATTGAATGTATATATGTCGTGACAAGTCTAAAAGTATATAAAATAAAATATAGATGACCTAAAAAAAGTGAAAGGATCTAAGGCACTCAAAGAATTCTCTCAAGGACTTTGCAAAAGCACGCAGGACTTGGATAGAAATGAGAGAGTTTCTTAGTGGTTCTCAAATACAAAAAAAAACTTCAATGGTATCTGTTAGATCTTTAAATATACTTGTGAATAAAAATAAAACTTATTATGATGTAAAATATACATTAATAATAATTATTATGTAACAAAAACATTTTCATATTACAATAATAATATGGAAACAAAAAAGTGTAACTTGAAGGTCTTTCTGCCCGACAATAATATTATAATAAATTTATTATATTATTGTACGATTTTCGAAGATCAGTAAATCACAAGTTTATATCATTTTTTTACATGGAATTTACGTGTGATTTGCAAAGTAATATGATTCAGTATTTACAGAAGTAATTAATTATATTCCCCCTGAAGTAGTAATGAAATTGATTCTGAATCTTTAGAGGAACTGGCAAGAAATCTATTATTTTCGACACAAAAAGCTTATTTTATTTTTTTTTATTATTAATTCAAAATATTTTTTTTCTTCTGTTATCATAGTTTTCCATTAAGCGACCTATTTTTCAAATCTATTTATAAAAAAAAATGTTTGGGTTTTCAATTTAACAAAAATGTGTATGTAGTTTTGCACTTTAAATGGTTAAAACGGTTAAATTGCCGCGAATGTTAAAGGCTTTGTGTTAGCGTAAACGATCCATTACTCGTGTCCCCATTTACAACAGTGTTTATATTTCTGCATTTCTCAGCAAGGAATTGCAAATTGTTTTTTTCTGCTCCATATTATCGACTGACAATTTATGTGGTGTTTAAATTTCCATTTGGTTTGTTTTGTTTTGTCAATAAGTTTTAAATTTTCTTATAGAGTTGACCAAGAATAATTGAGTTATCCTGATATTTCGTCATAAGCTTCGATCAATTTCAAACTTCGATGGTTTTCCGGATCTTGGTGAATCCTCAAGGTTCCTAAATTTTAGAAAGACCGTTGAGATTTGTGTATCGTTAAAATACAATCAATGATTGATTCCATTGCTTTAGTAGCATTTATACCATGATCAAAAATCTTACAATAAAGAAACGGAAAATGATAGTTATGGCCTAAAAAATAAAGTTAATGAAAACTAAAAGAAAACAAGTCTCTAAAAGAGATCCTTGCACTACAACTTATCAGCGTAGAATGTACCAAAATTCTAGTATATTTTTTTATATTACTTTTACACTTTCTATTTAGAATTTTACTAAAGATTTGTTAATAAACTTCTACAATATTATAATATAGGAAACAAATATTTTTTTATATAATTATCATTTACTTATAAAAAAAAACTTACAAGTATTATTTTTATCTATTGAAAATATTTTTTGCAAAACGAATATCCAATATATACGACTGATTCTTGTGATAATAGCTTTCAATAGCTTCACACCATTATTAAAACTAAATATTATATATAATGTAACATATAGCAATTAAATAAAGGAAATTAAAAATTGAAAGTATCTTTGATAAAAATTATTATCAGTTAATTTCATATCATAGAATTTAATTTGTAATTGAAATGTGTTTTCAATAAAATTAATATATTTTTTAATTGTAAATATAATAATCTTAATGTCCTGGGTAGTAAATTGAAATTGATTTTCCTTTATATAATCTCAATGCTCTGCTTCTATATTTTGCTCTTTTTAGTTTTGAGTAAAAAAAAATAGTCAATATTATAAGTATTAAAACTGGGCTGACGTGGGTTCTTGACATGTGATATCCTTTTATTGAGCAGGAAAAACTCTACTCCTTGGGTTCCCCTCAAAAGCATACCAATATTTCTTCGACAAACAAATCCAGAAGCTCTGAAGTGTATGCACCATAATAGTAATTAAACCTAGTTATTAAGTTTTTTTTTTCACATTCTATACTTCTTTGTTAAAAAGCAGTTTTATAACTTTATATGGATGCGTGATGGATATTTTATTTAATTGAAAGAAATATATAAAAATTTCATAATTATTACTGAAATAAATCAGATATTTGTCAAATTTTGAAATATTTTTTTTAATATTTGAAAAATTTGAAACTAAAAAATAAATTTCAATTTTAAAACACAAATAAAAAAATTGAAAGTAGCGTAAAGAATCACATATAGACCAAATAATATTACAAACTTTTACTCCAATCACATTCAAGTTGTGATAATTTTAATGAATTTCAATTTTCAACCAGTGTATTTTAGATGGAAGAGGATTAACCTTAAAGTAAATAATAACATATTAATATTGTTACTAATTCTCATCTTAAAATGTTTTATAATATAAATTCTAATTCCATTAATAATTAAAATGTATACAGTAAAGCCTCGTTCAGTGCTTAGAATGTTTTCCTAGATAAAACGAACAAAGTGAAATAAAGCCCCATTAACATAAAGTAAATATATTTTTTTTGGTTTGGAGTAGAATCATCGTTAATCGACGTAGGTCTAAATGAGGATTGAATGTATTTTTTGAATAAATATTTGATAATATTCTAAACAAATGTTGGAATTAATACATTTTAGTAACAAACTCAATACTTATGAAACTTTATATTTCATATTTATGTACTATTATATAATATGGAAATAAATAATTAAAGATAAAACTAACTTAACAGATAGTAACAATAACAATTTAAATTGAAAAAAGTACAATTTTGAAAAATAAAATATTTTGACTATAAATTTAAATATGATTGTAATTATGAAAGTCTATTTTATTGGAAAGTTTATTATATATTTTAGAATTAAACATTTTAAATGTGTTATTTTCAGGTGTCCCGTAAATTGACTATTAACCATTTTATTTAATATAGCAGTTGATAAAGTCATATTTTAATAAGAACCTTTATTTCCAAACAGGAATAAGATTTCGGATAAAATTAAATATGGAAATTCTCTAATTATACTGTGGTGACATCTAGTATATCAATTAACAACTTAATATTAATTTACGTACATTAGATCTGATGTTAAAGTCTTTTTTTATTCTTTTTTTTAATAGTAATATATATCATATTCCAAAATAAGTGAATTTTAATAATTTTAAAGAAAAATAAAATAATATATAGAAATATTGATAACTATTCCTGAAATAAATTCATTACTTATTTGGAAATGTTGCAAAATATCGTTTAATTTGAAACAAGAATAAAAAAATCTGTTTTAAAACTCGAACAAAAACTCGAATATCGAACTAAGTATAATTTATCTGGTTAAGTATAGAACAATGCAAATGATATTATAAACATTTTTTCCTTAAAAAAATTCAGAAATTCACTTAAAAATTAATAAAAATATATTAATATTATTACAAATTCTCATAAGTATTTATTGATTTGTTTCTTTTTTTGTAATATGGACATAAGTGTATAATTTTATTCAAAAATCTAATTAATTTAATATATTATTATATAATATAAAAACTAATACTAATCATAAATAAAACGTTCCTAGTCGATAAGACTAAACTGATCATAAATACTAATCACAAATAAAACTTTCCTAGGCGATAAAACTGAAATTCAGTCACATTAACGTATAGTAAATGTAGAGTTTTGTAGGCTTGGAGTAGTGAAATACACAAAAAGTGACAGGTCCTGGATGATTGACGAAGAAGGGGAGAGTTTTCAGTTGATAGAAATCCCACAGTACCACGACTCGAAACATTTAATACTAGGCTTGGAGTAGAATCAGCATTAAACGAGGTCAAACTGTATTTTTTTAAATGCTTAATAATATTCTAATATTTAAATAATTCAATTCTAAAATACCAAAAGTTATTTAAATAAAATATTGTTATATTTAAATTGAATATCGAAATAAATAATTCATTTAATACATTTTAGTACATATATTAATTACAGGACAGAAAGACTTATAGTCAATAGGCCTTTGCAGCAGTTCTATTGTATTATGTTTATTTTTATAATATTTTTCTAATTTATTGCTGCAATATCAATATTTATGAATCTTTTGAAATAAGATTTCGGATATAGAATATAGAAATAACTGTTGAAATTAGTAGATTTTAGTGGCAAACTCAAAATATATTAACATAATTTCAAGACGGATATGCCCAAATTTATTACAATTTATTTATTTATTTTAGTATAATATAATATAAGATAAAACAAGTTTACAAAAAATTTAAATTAAAAAAAAAATGTACAATTAAATGTTATTGAGCTATTGAGTTATGCAGATAATTGTAATTTTTTTTACTATAAATTTAATTATGCGCATGCGTATTTACTATGTTCCAACTACGTTATGCTCATATAGCATAGTTTCACATGATCTTTTATATTTGGATCATGGAATTAATTATATCGAAAAGGTTTTGATTGTTTTTTTAATATTGTATCTATTTGCACGTATATGGAATCTGAAATCTATTTACCAGTCACACCTCTCTTCCAAATAGATTTCGCACATAATTCTTGATCAATATTCATGGCAAAAGGATATGCTGTGCCAGGGGATCCGTGCGATACGCGACGAGCGACGGGAGAGATAAGGACAGATAGATGGATGGGTGGATTGATATGTAGAGACGTCGACAGAGTTTTATAGTGCTAACGTTCGTGTTCATGAAGCCACTTCGGATGGTGTTTCGAGTGTCATTACAACGACATCCTGTAATCTATACAAATTACACTTAATTTGGGCTCAACAGTATGAGTATGAGTGATCGACCGAGTTCATGATAAATGGCAACGCACTTCCCCCTTTCGGCTAGCTTTAAGCTCACAAAGCGAGAAAATTGTTTAACGTGCCCAGCCACGACCTCTCCACCCCTCCCTCTTCCCGAACGTGAATTATGAATGCCATAATAACACAGTATTCCAACTTTCGTGTCAATAAAGCAGCCAACCCGCACCCCCCATTGTTCCTGCCCAACGAGACAAATCGATGCGCTATTAATAAACACAGACATGTTTAAAAAAAAAATAGAAGCGATGCCTAAGCATTTCTTCATCAACAATGGCAAACATCAGTCGTATTTGTGGTAGTATAACGGCGGACAAGGTTTTTGCATGCCATTTAAAGCCGGAAATGGGATTGCTTGCTGTTCCCACGTAGCCCCCCATAAGGGGAATAATCAAAATGGTGCACTCCTACGAGGAATAAAAATGGTAGTAATTTGTACAATATAGTAACAAATCGTACACGCCAGACGCTCCCATTTCTTTTAGGATTGTCCGCATTCGTCTTGCAATGCCCACAAGAATAATAAATTGCATTGCATTCCTTTAACCCGTTGGGTCCATTTATTTTTATTAAGGAATTAATATTTATACTCTACCGATGTCTCACTATGCAAACGCAGCAATGCAAATAGTTTTTTTGTGTATCTAAGTTACAATAGTTTAATAATTTATAGCATACATGTGCCCACAATATCCCAAATTCGGTCAGAAAGGAATAAACTAATATGTATGGTATTCATAATATAATTATATTTTTATTTATATATCATGACTTTATAAATACTTTTTTTTGGTATCACTATAAAAAATAAATAAATTAAATTCAATTAAAATTATATTTACAACCAATCACAAAAAGGGCATCAAGTAAATGTCTATAGTATTATTTCATTAAAAAATATGTAACAACTGTAAATTATATTTTTGGAGGACAATTTTATATTTGGGAGCACTATCGAATTTATGTATTATTTTTCAAGCTTTTTTTGTATAACATCTGTTTTGTATTTGCAATATATCAATTAAATAAATTTGTTGGCAAAATAATTGCATAATTAAATCTATGTGGTAACTCTAGTATATTTAACTTTTTAAGTCTGTATGTTTAGGTTTGATTTATTATCAGATTTTCTGCTAATTTATTTGGATGTAATTATAATTTTTCTTTATGGTACCTTTTACTAAAATTTGTAATTACACTTTTAACTGTTTCCATAAATAAGTTACTGTAAAATCAATATTGGAGACATACCAGTATACGTTTTTGATTGAAATCACTGTAGTATTTCATTGTTAGAGGTATTACTGAACTCCAGAACTGGACCTCAGGGTGAATTTATATATTAATAGTTTGTTTTGTAGCAATAGTTTTTTTCTTCCAAGCAGCTGGTATAGTTTGCTAATTTTTGTTGTTATTTTAGTTACTGATGATGAAACAATTTAATAATTTATATACAAAAAATAATACCACCATTCGTGATATCCGGAAAGTAGCAAACTAATATCTGAAGCAATAATAATAAATGACAAGCATTCAACAGGCTAGCAGTGTAACAGTGTTAACTTAATTTTCGACCATAATTCGTTCCAGGTATGCGAGACGATTACTCGCAATACCAAACGTATTATGATTACGAGACGTTCAGCAGACAATACACGTCTTGCAATTCCTAGCTCGTTTATCAAATTAAAATTCATTCAATAATAAATTCACTTTGATTTTGTAAAATACTCTCAGACTAAGTATAATCTTAATGAAAAATTCTAACTATGTAGTAATTATTAAGTTATAATATGACTATTTAAACTAATTTTGTATTATAGTTATTTCATATTAAAATATATTAATAAAAAGATACAGTTATACTTCGATTAACAAAATTACATTATTTTCGGATATAAATTGTGAAGCTATTTTTCAAACATATTTTTTTTTCTTAAAAAAATCAAAAGTATAGAAATTTAAATCAATGCTTTTTCATTTTCATTTAACAATAATACTTTTTTTTCAAAATCAGTATTATTTTTATAAAAAAATTAAACGTTTTTATTTATATATTTGTGTTACAGTCGTTTAAAAACGATTATCTTGAAAATAATCTGAAGATTCAATACATTTTAAATTTCTCTTCTGAAATATATTCGAATAATTTTTTATTACATTTTTTCAAGAACTATAATAGACTGATTTTTCAACTTAGTTTTCAACAAGCTTAGTTTTCTGAGGTAACATTAATGAAAAGAAAACATATAAAGTATTTTTCATTTATTTAAAATGAATTAAAGTTTTTAAGCTTTTTTTCTGTTTTTATTGGATATATTTTCATACAAATGAAAGTAAGCAAAATTTAGATATTATTCCTAAAATTGCGTTACATGTTTACAATTTATTTATTTACTTTTATTTAGAATGAAACATTTAGAAATCCTGAATCAGCGGTTCTAAAACATTTAAATCATCAGCTTCAGGTGCAAATGTTAAAAATCAAGAAATGCGTTAGAAATTTAGGATAAATGAAATTTTATGAAAATTATTGGAACATTAACGCCATGGCATAACATATTGAAATTAAAACAAAACGTTTTGTAACCACTGGTTTAAAGCAATTTAAAAAATTAAACGTTTGGATTTTATAATTATTTTTCTTTGTAATAAAACATTGGTTAAATGTTTGAGTATTTTATATTTATATAAAAAAAATTAACATTTAATAGTGGCTAGTACTTAGATCTGCAATTTAAAATATTTAAATAATGTACACATTGAATGTAATCGTGAAACTATTTGTAACAATTTCCTCCAAATGTATAATTAAGACATTCATGCTCCCATTAAACATGCTAATTGAGACTGCATAGGCAAATTGCGCAAACTGTTTGATCGTTTAGATCAATTGATTAACGATATTGTGCTAGACTAGACGTTACTTAATTTTTGCAATTAGACTTAGTTAATTGCAGTTCAATGCACTATAACATAAAACTATTCCAGATTTATAAAGATAAATATTATTGCTAGATCTTTATTGAAAATATAATATTTTCATGAATAATTTTATTAGATAATCATTACACAACCATTATTTATCTACTGGTTTATAATAGCTTGTGATATTGGCAAGCTGCTAACGCTATACAACCTAATTATAATTAGCAAACACTTATATTTTGTGCGATGTTGATAAAGTATTAACGATACCCATGGAAAATAATTAGCTTGTATCGCTTGTACTTTCTGATCAACAAATATATTTAATAAGTTTAAATATATGTAAACAAATTTACTTAAAAATAAAAAATAATAATTAGTACTGTTTATAAATTTTTAAAAATAAAAAATATATTTTTTGATCCATTATATTCCTAATTTTCTGACTACAAGACTATAGGTAAAAAAAATCTAATTTTTTTTTTAATAATAGTTTAAAAATGTAGCTAAATAATTTAAATGAAAATGTGACTAATATTATTTGAATAATAATTATTTTTATAAAACTGGAATGAGAATCACTCGTATAATGTTGATGAGATGTTCTTAGAGTTTGACGAGACTGTAATGAAATACTTGATGAATACGTCGACACACTTTGTATGTAGAGTGGTTAAGGATGAAGTTGTGGGAACGTTGATGAAATAATTAGTGTTCACTAAAGGTGAGTGGTTGGATGAACGCTGTCTAATAATTGGGATTTGAACACTGTCTAATAATTCTATAATATGAGAAAATTAGAAGATAAATAAGCTGTTTTTTTGTGTAGATTGGTTTTCATTCATAATTTCATTTTGTTAAACTTTCAGATCAGTTTTTCACTGGCTATAGTTGAGATAACATGTCGTGGTTAGTATAGTTTTAAAGCTCTGATAGTATTTTTTTTCTGTTTTGATAAATTTTATTTTGACTGAAGAAACACTTTTTATGATGAATTTAAATCAAAAGAAGCTACCAAGCGCTATTTTTGGATACTTCTTGAATCTTTGAAAGTGCTACAGATGATTTCAAAAGTGGTGATAGAATTTTAAAGTACAAACCAAAATCTAATCTCCCAGATTTTGGTCTTAAAATCGATGTTGACACTAAAAACTTATTCGAAATATTATTACAATATAATCACCTCGGTTGTCTATAGTCAAAAGTTAAGAATAATCTGAAAAAGGCTTCCAAAAAATAAATTTGTGCCACACAAACTAAAGAATTTTACAGCATAATAATGCAAGATCATAAGGATTATATAAGACAAAATAAGAGAGTAAGATTTAGAAATTCTGGAACATCTACCATATTCACCTGATATTTTACTTTCAGTCTATTACCTTTTTAAGTCGATGGAAGATTCACTTCAAGATTAGAATAATATAAACATTGAAGAAATTCCAAAACACGTGTAATCTGAACTTCCAAACTTTGGTCTTAAAATCGATGTTGATAGTCTCAACTCATTCTTGAAATTATAGAATTATCACAAGATAATCACCTCGGTTGTCTATAGTTAAAAGTGAAGAATTATTCCAAAAGGCTTCCAAAAATAAATAAGAAATTTGGGTGCCACTCCAACTCCAGAATTCTACAGCATAATAATGCAAGATCATAAGGATTATGCAAGACAAAATAAGAGAGTAAGATTTAGAAGTTTTGTAACAACTTATTCACTTGATGTTACTTTTTTAGTCTATCACCTTTTTTAAGTCGATGGAAGATTAACTTGAAGATTAAAATAATGAAAATATTGAAGTAATTCCAAAACACTTGTAATCTGAACTTTCAGATTTTGGTCTTAAAATAGATGTTGACACTTTAAACCTATCGAGAAATTAAAGAATTATCACTCTATAGTGAAAAGTGAAGGATTCCAAAAAATAAATAAGAAATTTTGATGCCACACGAACTCCAGAATTCTAAAGATAATAATGCAATATCATAAGGATTATACAAGACAAAATAAGAGAGTAAGATTTAGAAGTTTTGTAACAACTTTTTTAAGTCGATGGAAGATTCACTTCAAGATTAAAATAATATAAACATGAAATAATCCAAAACAGTTATATTAAGGAAGAATTTTAGGAAATATTTATTAGAAAATCTGCTTATTCATAGATAACAACAGAAAACAAAAATTGAACAGTTTTTGTTGAAATATGCCAAAAATCGTGTTAAAATATCGTTTCTTTCCACTCTAGTTACAATTTATAAATTGAAATAAATCGTTATCATCAGTCAACTTATATTTTATATATTTTTTTAATTAAAACATACATTACTATTTTTATCGAACTAACGTACAAATATTCTTGTGTTTTTAGTGCATTGTTTGTCTTTCGCTAAGTTTGAGTAGATGGAAACGATTGTTTGAGTTGTCTACAAATTCGAGGGATGATTTTCAGGGTTGTTTTGAAAGTGGTTGTTAATATTGCTTCTTCTCCGGATACATAGGCAGGATTATTGCCGATGGACATGCTGAACAACAACATTTTTTCTAATTATTAATCATCTTCGTCACAGCTTTTTTGGTAATTTTATTTTTTCTGGATTTATGTTATTTTATTAATAACACTGTAGAAAATATATTCCTAGTCGATTTATCTATAAGTGCGTCTTAGTCTAAAAAATACGATTAATTCAATTCTAAATTGATTTATAAATTTAAATTAACGAGACTTATGGTTGGTCAAAAATACGATAATCAACAAGAATATTTAATAATAGATTTTAAATGATTGGTATTATATAAATAAAAAAGTTTTAAGTAAAACATAAACTAAACATGAATATTAGTTGAATGTGATTCGTAATTGCTAGGCCATTATTTGTTCCGCTAGTTTGAGTTTTAAACATAAAGTGTGTTCGAAGCTTTTCATGCAGAAAAAAGCAACAACTTTTGGAAGTAAATTTATTGATGCGCCGGTTCATTGGAGCGATTACCATTAGGTAAAAGGTTTAACCTATATTTATAAACTTTTTATCCGGACACCTAATTTTTGTAGTTACAAAAAATACGAAAAGAACACATGCAAAACTCGAATGATTACTAGAAGAATTTGAGTTAATTTGCAATTTTATGAATGCAAATGACAGTGTAATTGGTGAATTTATAATGTTGCAGTAGGAAACAAACGGATAAAATAATAACACTTGCCTGAGGATATAAAAAAAAGGGAAAGAAATTTATATGAAATGTAAATTTGGGTAACCGCCATTAGAGCTGTGTATTCAGAAAACCCCAGTGCGAAATAACTCCCGATGAATATGGCAATTAAAAGCCACTTTATTTCGTTTCGGGTTAAAATTCCGTTTAAGGGAGACTTTTTTTTTGTAAGTAAAAAAATACTTTTTATTGCTCGGGGGGTTGTGGTAATAAATTAAACTTCTCGTATATCTATTTATTTGCTAGGGGTTGAAGATGACACAGCTGTATGTGTGTGAAGGGAGGGTGTTTGTAGTTGGAGCCTCGGAAGTCTCAATCGGAATGCCGCATTAAATTTTGCCCCAAAACCGCAAAATCCATTACTCATCTTGTTCAAGTTGCCGATATTAATATCCGAAACTCGTGCACGCCACTTTACACGTAATCAAACAGATACAAATAACATTCAAACCAATCTTGCGAGGATAGAGATCGAGAGAAAGAAATACCAACCATTGAAGCTTTGCTAAAGAAGTAGGGAATAAAAAAGAATATAATCGAAGTTGGAAAAAGACAAGTCTATTGATGGTTGTGGATGTCCACGTTTTTGTCGACGTCTTTCTTCGGCCTGGTGATAAATTAACGAGCGCTTCCATATCTTTTGCTAACAAAAAAGAAGTAGAAGAAAATAAAGTTGCCGGTGGTGAAAGTGGAGGATGGAGAAAGCATCGACAGGCGAAGCTGTGAAACAAATCGATTTAATATGACAAAACTCTGGGAATTAAAGTTGGGTCCATTCACTGAACAGATAAATGGGCTCCGGACTGCCACTTCCCATTGAAAATTGACGTATCCGTATCCGGTAAGTGTAGCCTGTATGCTAGTACCCTCAAAGAGAGAAAAGAAACACTTATGGTCCTGCGATAAAGTAAAGTGAGTGATGTTCTGTTACTTAAACGTTCAATCCACGTTCCATTCAAAAACCTCACAAAGGGCTGCTTGTGTACGGTGAGATCGCGGAGGAAACGTCTTATTTAGATGTACATGCATGAAGATATAATACATATATAATATAGGTATATTATATATAGAACATATAGTTGCATATTCCCTTGTCATTAATCACTTTCAATTCAGAGGCCGTCCGTGGAAAGGCACATACACAGAACAGTGACGTTTGTTTGTATGCAATTGATGGAAACGCGCTAATGTCCATCCCAACATACTCTTCGCCCAAATATTACATCAATTGTTCGAAAACCTAAGTGAATTGCCCCACTAAGCCTTTGTTAATCTCCACAAAGAGAATAATAGTTGCTGTGGACTAAATTCAATATATGCTAAGCTTTATGCGAACTATTAGGAATTGATTTTATCTTTACCGCATGCGTATGTTATGTAAGTGGTTTAGTTTGGTTCTCGGAAGGGATGAGGTTTTGCTTACAATGACAAACTTTCCCAATTGCAGGTTCAAACAACTATAACACATATGTTATATTGTATTTATGCAATGAATTATGTTATTACAATTTACTTATCTATTAGATTTACGTTTGGACTTAGTGTATTAGTGTATTTCTACAATAGTATAAAATTGAAAAAATATTTTTCATATTTCATATTCCATTAACTAATATTAATGTTTTTACTATTATTGGTATAATCGACAATTGCATTACATTTTCTTTATAGTTTGATCATCTGTAGACAATTTTGCTCTACTTCAGAGGTGTTTAACATTCTTGGACTTGAAAGACCGTTTATTATATATGAAAAAATATTTAAAAAATATTTGCCCAAAATTATTGGTATTTTAGATATTTTCTTATTTCTGCCCAGCTGAAAAGTTTTGCCATCATTACTCTAGTCTATAGGGCAGTTTGAAAGTGACACACACCTCACTTAATAAGTTTATAAGATGACATATAGATGGTGCCTCTATCGACAAGTCCATATGATTCTTAGGAAGTACCAACCTTCAGACGACGCCTATCAAATTTTCATGGCAATCTGAAACAATGGAAAAACCTGGAAGATAGAGGCGTCATCTATATGTCAATCTACGAACTTATTGATTGAGGTAAATAAATAGATCCTAAACACATAGTAAAAATATTATTTCAACCTTATTGTTAGCTGTAGTTTAAAGTTTAATTGTCTCTGCAAGTTTGTATGTTTTGGAAGGTTTATGGACAACAGAAATTCATGCCAGAATGGTAAATATATTAAAGCAATCTGCTCCTTCATTTCCAACTGTCCATGGTCTTTAGAATGGACATACAATCGCTGAAAAACTGAAATATCATCAGAAAACATTCAAAATCTGATGTAAGCACTAACTATGTTTTGACCATGACAAAAATCAACCAGTTGAAGTATAACATGTTTGAACATTCAACATCTTGGCAGAATTTGATGGAATTCAATCTGGGAGTAGAAAAAAATTCTTCTGCAAAACATTTTTATCCAATCAACAAACATTTAATATTGTAAACAATTAAATATAATATAAATAATTATAAAAATGGTATATAGTCGTTAGAAAAACTAAATTTAATGTGATTATATTGAAAAATAAAATAATTTTTGAACCACAAAATTTGTTTTTTTTTTTAATTTAAAACTTTTCTAACTTCCCTTATAAAATAGTGTTATAAAACCTATATTATCTTTTTTGATTAATTAATTATAAAGTATAATTTAATTAAATTAGTCAATTTAGTATCTTATTAAGGAATTTTTGCATTTAACAATAAAAATAAAGATATATTGGGCTTTCAAAACTTTTCAAACATAATAAATTTTATCTAGATTAATTTTATTTTTTTTTTGATGTTTCAGACTTTGAATAAATGTAATTATAGAATAATTAAGGGTATAGTAGTTACGCAGTATTGAATTAATTATAAGCTAAGCTTTGTGCGAACTACTAGGAATTGATTTTATCTTTACCATATATGCGTATGTTACGTAAGTGGTTTAATTCAGTTCTAGGAAGGGTGAGGTTTTGATTACAATGGTGGTGTTTCCTAAAAGCATGTTCATCTTTAGGTACAAACATGTATACAACATACGTATTATTGTATTCATCTGTTGAATCATGTTATTTTAATTAATTATGTAAATAATATGGAATAATCCATTGGAATAAATTTATTACAATATTCACCCTTATATTTCAATTATTTTAAAATCAATAATTTATGTAAAATAAAATATACAATTCCTATTTGAAGCTGCGTTAAATGCAATTATTACAACTTATACTATAATTTTGAGAATTTATACGATTTTCATATATTATTTCATGATTTGTATTAAGAAATTGAAACTCCATACATTTTATAAAACACAGTTCTTATTTTTTTTTCAGATTTTCAATAAATGTTTCAATAAATGTTCATTTCGTGAATATTACTCAAATTATATGATTTTCATATATTATTTCATGATTTCATATTAATAAACTGAAACTCCATATATTTTATAAAACACAGTTCTTATTTTTTTTCAGATTTTCAATAAATGAACATTTATATTTTACTTAAGTTTTACGATTTTCATATATTATTTCATGATTTGTATTAAGAAACTAAAACTCCATACATTTTATAAAACACAGTTCTTATTTTTTTTTCAGATTTTCAATAAATGTTCATTTCGTGAATTTTATTCAAGTTATACGATTTTCATATATCATTTCATGATTTGTATTAAGAAACTGAAACTCCATACATTTTCATACAGTTCTTAATTTTTTTTCAGATTTTCAATAAATGTTTCAATAAATATTTCAATAAATGTTTATTTCGTGAATTTTACTCAAGTTATGCGATTTTCATATATTTTTTCATGCTTTGTATTAAGAAACTGAAACTTAATTTTTCTTAATTTTTTTTTTCAGATTTTTAATAAATGTTCATTTCGTGAATTTTACTCAAGTTATACGATTTTCATATATTATTTAATGTTCAAGAAACTGAAACATCAAACAAATATTTAATATAACACTGTTCTTATATTATTTCAACAAATATTGAATTATATTGCTTTCCAATATTTTTAAATTATATTTTTTATTTTTTTTTTAAATAAATAACATTAAAAAAATAGGTCGATTGCAGATAACATTAAAAAAATAGGTCGAACAAGTTCTTATTTATTTATTTATTTTTTTTTTATTTATATATATATATACAATTATTTACAATTTTCAGTATTTTTTAAATAATATTATTACATTTAGCCCTCCTCATCTTCAGTTCTCCAGGCAATCCTTGTAACTGGTATTGTGAGAGAGGTTATTTGATATTGTCAATGAAACAGTGATACTATGACTTTTTGTTTTTTTCTTTGTAGTGATCCTTGAGTTTTTTTTTAAATTTTATAATTTCCTTTTCTTTCCTGATGTTATCTGGAACTCTATTGTATTCTACAATGCCAGACACCAATAAACTTCTGTTCATAATATTTGTTTCATTTTTTTCTGTTCTTAAATCATCCTTTTTTCTTGTGCTGTAATTGTGTGTGTCTTTGTTATATACCAGATCCTGCCGCGTCTTTATTTTTTTATGGACTAGTTTGTGTACAAATATATTTGTTTGTATTTCCACTAAGGTTCTAACGTCAGGCACGGACCCGGCATGCTCCCCACCAAACATAATTTTTTCCAATTTCGTTTGTTGCCTTTGTAATGATTCTATATTGGATTTTGTTGTACTACCCCACACTTCAACACCATAACACATTCTAGAGGTCCATATACTATGGTATACCGACCTCCTGCACCTTACCGGGATGTATTTACCAGCTCTCCACATAGATCCTATTGTTGATGAATTTTTTTTCTTAACGATGTCCAAGTGAGTATCCCAATTTAGCCGGTCGTTCAGCGTGACTCACAAGTACTTTTCCCGCTCCACTTGCTCAATACACATGTTGTTAATCTCTATTTTGAGATTATTTTTTTTTGAATTTTTTTGTTTAATTATCATGTAGTGTGTTTTGGTCTCATTGATTGTTAAAAAATTCACATCACACCATCTCTGAAACCTGTCCATATCTTTGTTAATGATTTCTTGCAGTAACACTTGATCCCTATGCCCGTAGACGATACAAGTGTCATCCGCGTACATATACACACTCCCCTGCATCCCAATGTCCCCCACATCACCAGTGTACAAGTCGTACAGGACAGGCGCCAGAACTCCACCCTGTGGGACACCAAATCTGCTGTACATTTCAGAACTCTGCACACCCATGTCTCTCACGCGCTGAGGCCTGTCCGCGAGGTACGACCCAAACAGCGCCGCCTCCAAACCACACACCCCCAGCCTATTCATTTTGTTCAGTAATCTTCCTCTATGCACCGTGTCAAACGCTTTTCTTAAATCTATAAATACCGCCACAGCATATCTGTGGCTGTCCAATATTCTTCTTATTTCGGTAGTCACATCCACCAATATCGCGGAAGTGCTCGACCCAGCCTGAAACCCGTACTGCTGATGATTTCCAATTTTGTTTTTGTTTATAAAGTCGGTTAGCCTTCTGTGAATCACCCTATCGAGCACCCTGGCAAAGACTGAGGTAATCGAGATCGGCCTGTAGTTCTCCGCCTGGTCCGCTTCGCCATTTTTATATATTGGTGTTATTGTTGTTTTTTTTTAGTATATCAGGGTAAGAGCCAGAACGCAACACCTGGTTAGTTAGCTCGACTAATTTTTCAGCTACAATATTTTTCACATTTTTTATTATGAAATATAACGGAAACATTATTTAATATATGATATAAATAAATTTAAATGTTTCTCTTAAAATTATCTACAATAAACACATATTACTTAGACTCGCAATATTTTTTAAGTTAAAGTTTGTGCATCACTGTATTAGATAATTAATTTATGAATAAAACGATGAGTTTCTTTAAGATCAAATGTGTAACTCACATAGATAATTATAATTAATTTAAAAAATATAGATATTTTGAAATATAAATATTTTAGCTGTACACAATATGTATTATATTTATTATATAAGTTAATTTAAGAAGTAAATTAATAAAAAAATATTCCCTAGTTTTTTCTCGCGTAATGCAGTGGCTTGATGATTGTAAAAAAGTAAGTTACAGTTATGGAAGTAAGATTGAAATGAAAAAAATATAATTACGTAAGTTTGAAGCGACATTAGTTTAATTTTAATTAAACTACATTTATTATGTGAATTATATATAATATTTGAAGTGATTTCTAAATTTTTTTATTTAAAACAATTTTTAATTTATAATATATTTAGTTTTATCTAATTTTATGATCATTTATATAATTCTTAAAGGAAGAAAAAAATCTTTACTTTATATATTATTATTATTTTACATATTATTTAAAACCTGTAAAAATAATTTATTTTTGATTTATTTTATTGATTATGAGAAGCAGCTATATTTTATTATTTAAATATAAATACTTAAAGATGAAAAACATGCTGCTTAAGTGGATGTTAAATACCTTAGTTTTATAAAAATATTAAACTTTGTAAAAAAAAATAAGAAAAAAAAGATATTTTTGCTGAAAAAAATATTTTGCATCATCGGTTTAATTTTACGTCTATTTTATTATTGGCATTTATATAATGTAATTAAGTTTCCATCTGATACTTAGTTTCGTATAATAAATTATCCGGTCTGGTCTGCTATATATTTTTTTTTATTCCGAATGTCAATGAATGCGATAATAAAAGTAAACTTAAATAGCATTAGTTTTGGCATGGGAATAATTGCATTTCGAACTTTATTTTCCGTTAGTTAACTAGGGTAGTGCGGATGGGCGTAATGCTGATGCACTAAATCTTCGTCGTTGGCCATTGACATCTATCCAAGCAGTATTCCTCGAAGCCAATAAACCCATTAAGACGTTTGATTCTCGAAGTCTGTATCTGTCAATAAAGTGCTTACCACTTGTTATCGCTTAGTTTTCGATATAATTCTCACGTCTACTAACACCGAACAAAAAGTCTTCATTGAATTTAACACTAATAAACGAACTTGCCTGTTGCATTTCCTCTATTCTCAAATTAAAAAAAAAACATCATATATTTGTGTGTTTTGTAAAAAAGTACATAATTATTTAATAATGTAGCTATTACATAAAATGCCTAATCAATGTAAAATATTTTTTTCTAAAATATTAAAATTTTTATAATGATTTTTTTTTTATATTTTAAATTCTCTAATTTATTTTTATGATTTTACAGTGAACATAATTAAGCAATGAAAAATATATTTTAAAATTAAATTGATATTAAATATTTAACATAGGAAATCCATTAATTGCAATATGTTTATGTTGAAAATATAATTTGCTGGTAACTCTGTGCTGCATGTTTAAAATAAATGGAAACGACCCATTGAACTAAAAGGCGGACAAGTGTTGAATGTTTACGTAAACTTGCTAACTAATTATGCTATTCAAAATCTACCTACTAATAAATATTTACACTTTATGAATAGGTTTAACTAGCTCAACGATTTATTTACTAGTTGTTGGTACTAGGCACTTGAGTTAAAATAAATGCAGCACTTATTATCGCTGATAGAAGTTATATATTAAACAGACGTGTTTAATATTATTTTTAGGAGTAAACAGTTGGAATTAGATGCAGTTTAAAAGTTTTTTAAAATATTCATGTTTAATTTTATGTAAAATGTGATCAATTGTTCATAAAGAGAAAAATAACTTTATTTTAAATAAATAAAAACCTTCTAAATGTTTGAGCAAAATCAAAATACATTCTCAAAAATTAGATTGCAAAAATAATTTTTGATTCATTTTTTCCCTTTATATTTGTTAATTTTTCTTTGGTGTTTTATTTTTATGCGGTTTTAAATTCCGCGTATAGAATATTGGCGGATTACTAAAATTATGCGAGGTATTGCTAAATACGAATATCCAAATTTTTAATAAGTTTGGATTTTTACTTATTTATTTCGAAGGAATTTTATAAATTATTTTTATATATTTCTCAATAAAACTGAAATATTATTTGTAGATTTAAACAAATTTCCATCAAATAATGTATAATTTCATTCTTTAGTTCAGCTCATATTGATTTTCTCCCAACTATAATAAAAAAATTTAAAAAAAAAACTGAAAATTCTCGTTAAAAATATGATTTTGGTTAATAGCATTCTTTATATTTATGTTATTTAATTATTTGTTAATTTACGAGTAGTAATCATTAAATGTCACAAAGGTTAGAATGCCCGCGGGCCGCATTACGCCCGTCCTATTGTTTTTATGCAATCAATTGAACAATCATGAAAAATAACATAACAATATAAATTTGAAAATAAATAACTGTAATAACTATGATAAAATAATGTTAAATTTAATTTCAGTTACATGAAATTCCAATTAAATTTGATGTAAACTTATAATTCGTATAGTTTTCTTACTGATAGTTGAGATGTTTGGGTGTATGGTATGAAAGAGGCCCGCGGGCCATATAAAGCCCGTTTTACAGTTTTTATGCAACCAACATAAATATCCTATTTTTCATGAATAAAATAAGATCCAAAATGTAAATTTACATTAAAATTGTTATAAAACTTATCTGTGTTCAATTTTAAATTTTTCTAAATTCAACGCAAATAGAAAATATTACTTTTTTTTTCATTCTAAAAATGTCTTGATATTAATATTGTAATATTCACGGGCGGAAAGACTACGGTCGATAGCCCTTTGTTGGTCAGTTATGTTGTGTTTTCTTTTTTATTTTTCCTAATTATTACTATTCCAATTTTGTTTTGTATATCTGACCATTAAATATTATTATTAGAAAATATTAATAAAAATTTGAACATAAATAATTGTGATTACAGTGAAGTAATAATTTTAAATTTGACGTTTATTTGAATGTTTGTTGTTTGATTTCAATGTAATTCCAATAACATTTGTTCTAGAAATAAATTTCGTGTAATTTTCTTGACAATGTTTGAGATAAAGGCCCGCGGGCCGCATAAGTCCCGTTTTATTATTTAATAACAGAAATTATTTTATTTCGCATTAATATCTATATAAATCTTATTCATTAATTTTTTAAGAACAAAAATAAAATAGAAACTATATGTCAAAATATAAAATGTGCAATCGTTATTTATAGAACTTATTACACGTATTAATAAGAATTTGTACATAAATAATTGTAATAACTGTGAAGAAATTTTGGTAAATTTAAGTTTTCTTTTATTTTAATGTTTGTTATTTCATTTATATATGCAATTCCAATAAAATTTGATCTAAAAATGAAATTCCTGTAATTTTCTCGCCGACGTTTGAGTGGATGGCGATGGCATTCTCTGCAAGGGCGGTGTTAAACTATTTTAATTAGGTAATAAAGTTTGGAAATAAAACCGACAGTCTCTGAACCGACCGTAACAGATGCCCTATTTATCTTTACGTCTCGAAATTTATCCCGGCATCGCAGCACTTGCATTCGCCAGATCAATTCTTCTGTAATAACAAATCCTTTGTCGCAAACTATCTGCAATCGCTCTGCCCTCTGTGCATTCATTCTCTTTGTATGCCATTTGTAAAGTATTTCACAAAAGCTACGTTACTTCAAAATCCTATTTATTATTACTTCTAAAACTCTTTATAAGAAGAAATACATTTTTTTTCTTTACTTATTTATTTAAATATAAATGTAAATGTAAATATGTCGCAATAAATTGTTAATATTTTATTTAGATATTTTCTTCATTTGATCATATATATAAAGTTTATTTTCATTGATTTATTTGTTTATTTTTTATAGAAAAAGCAATATAGTTATTATATATACTTTATTAATTAACATAAAATAATAAAACACAAATATTTATTGCAATACTTATAAAATTACATCATAAAAGAAACATTTTTTTATATGCGCATGCGCTTATTTAGTACCTACTACTCATGCGTGCAAAATTTATGTCGCCTTGTTACTATAAAACGCTTACCACTTGACCTTGAACTTCATTTAATGACTAACTGTGTAGGTATCTTCATATTTATTTATAAACTTGTATTTTAGAAAGAATTTCTTTAAAAACCAGCATTAAATTTGGATTAAAATCATAATTCCTTACTTTCAATAACTATTAATTTGGATATGGATAAATCCTTCAGAGGATTGAAATTCGACTACATCACAGAGATTATTTTCAATAATACGTGCTTACTTCCTATTATGATTACTTGAATGGTTACTAATCCTATCAAGTCTTTTGGCCCGTTACAAGTCTTCACTAATATTCGCTTCCTTTTCGCCGTACGTGCTTGAAATGCTTTCACGTATTTTTCTTTTATTCCTACAGCTTTTTGTTTAACGCCCTCCGTAAAGCGATATTAGTTCCTTTTCTTTTGCCATTCCAAATACAATTTCGCTTCTGGTTCTGTTTTACTTCCGTCATAATTTCCCGCATCGTTTCTTTCATTTATCTCACCGTAATAATATTTGGAACCAATTCGGCAATTAGAAAAGTTTTTCCGAATTATTATTAGTAAATAGGATGAATTATATGTTTGTTTGTGGCCCTTTGGGAAATGCAGGTCCATCATTAAGTTTCCCGTTGTATTAAGAAAATCTGAAGGGGATGCTGAGGCATTCGAAGGGATAAAATTGGGTCACATAACAAGGAAACTACGTGCAACGTGTCACGGCAGCATTGCAATCAAGTTAGAACATTGTATAAACATGTGTGCATATAAAAACTTGTGTTTACAAAATAATAAAATCTTTTCTACTTCAACATTAAACTATTTATAAATAGAAATATTATTAGTTAAATAATCTTAGTTATCGAACAAAATTTGTCGAAACTATTTGCATTATCGGAATTAACTATCTCTTACGTAACTCATTGCCAGTTTCCCTATATATTATTAGGAAAGCAAAATATTTTATATTATTGGAAACTGTGGAATTCCAAAATTAATAATTTTACTAATAATTAATATTTATGAATTCAATTACTTTCAAATAACTTAATAATATTTTTTGTCTAGTGTTTTGTGTAAGAAAAATCTAAATTATGGTGAAAATATATTTAGGAATTTCAATATACATACATATTTACATATACAGTAGATGTAGCAAAAAGTCCCATCTGTGAAAAAACTTTGCTTTAAATCAGTAATTCAAATAAGGTCTGGCTGAAAGAACTGAAAAAAAATAAAATAAACGTAAAACTTACAGCACGTGTTAACTGAAAACATTATAAAGTCACAGCTTGTATGTGACAACTTTTTTCATGCTACTAAAAGGACGAACGGACGAAAAAAATAAAATACATATTTAGATGAGATCCTGGGATATGTGGCAAATTTTAAACTGAATGTAATGAAGGTCCGAAATTGTCGCGTGCATTTTGTTACTAGACAGAATTTAAATAAAGGTTTGTTCTTTTTGGTCGTCGAAGCAGACAACTCAACCCCTTCTTTCGTAATAGAGCGAAGCTCAAATTACTGCGGTTTACGAAAAGTAAAGCCCAGACCCGTTCGGCCAGCTGAAATAAAGACCGAATTATGTGCATTCTTGGAGCAATTTAAATGCAATCATTATTATGGACGGACGAATAGGAAAGAGACTAAATATGTAATACCGTGCCATTTCACCACTATCATGCCATTTTCTTTTATTACATCTTTTTCTCTTTTTTTCACTCCCTTTACTCGTTTTCTTTCTTTCTTTATCGGGTTTCCAATTGCATCATCAAAAACCTATTTTGGTATCAAAACCGTGCGCACAAGAGCAACAAAACTCGCTGATAAAATATCTTCTGTTATAGGGGGGATATTCTCCTATGATAAATGCGAGTAACAAATTTGACGTGGAAATTGCTTGCTTTCCTTTTTAGAAAATGGATTAAAAAATGTGTTGAATAGTAGTCTATTCCATAATAATGATTGGTTTATAACAATTATCTAACAATTGTGCAACACTTAATAATTTGTTGAACATAATAATTATTGAGAAAATAAATTTATCACTGTGTGTTATACCTAACCTAATCCTAACCTAATCCAAACCTAATCCTAACCTAATCCTAACCTAATCCTAACCTAATCCTAACCTAATCCTAACCTAATCCTAACCTAATCCTAACCTAATCCTAACCTAATCCTAACCTAATCCTAACCTAATCCTAACCTAATCCTAACCTAATCCTAACCTAATCCTAACCTAATCCTAACCTAATCCTAACCTAATCCTAACCTAATCCTAACCTAATCCTAACCTAATCCTAACCTAATCCTAACCTAATCCTAACCTAATCCTAACCTAATCCTAACCTAATCCTAACCTAATCCTAACCTAATCCTAACCTAATCCTAACCTAATCCTAACCTAATCCTAACCTAATCCTAACCTAATCCTAACCTAATCCTAACCTAATCCTAACCTAATCCTAACCTAATCCTAACCTAATCCTAACCTAATCCCTAACCTCTAACCTAACCTCTAACCTAACCTCTAACCTAACCACTAACCTAACCTCTAACCTAACCTCTAACCTAACCTCTAACCTAACCTCTAACCTAACCTCTAACCTAACCTCTAACCTAACCTCTAACCTAACCTCTAACCTAACCTCTAACCTAACCTCTAACCTAACCTCTAACCTAACCTCTAACCTAACCTCTAACCTAACCTCTAACCTAACCTCTAACCTAACCTCTAACCTAACCTCTAACCTAACCTCTAACCTAACCTCTAACCTAACCTCTAACCTAACCTCTAACCTAACCTCTAACCTAACCTCTAACCTAACCTCTAACCTAACCTCTAACCTAACCTCTAACCTAACCTCTAACCTAACCTCTAACCTAACCTTTTTAACCTAATATTACTGATGTAAAAGTTTGAACGCTAAAGCTATAATAATTGTAATTAATATTTAATTGCTGAAAATGCAAAAATATTTGAAAAATAAGAAAATAACATAATTGTTACAGAGATATTGTGATTTTTCAGAAAATAACTTATAAGCTTTATATTTCATGCAGGAAAATATATTTAAAATCGATGTATGCATATAAGCATTTTAAAGAAGAGAGTAAATTTAAAGTAAACGGAGAGGCGGAAGGTCGTTCGTTTAAAGAAAATAACACACCGAAGGCAAGCAATCCATATACAACAAACAAACTTTAAACTTTTCCAAAACCTAAAGTGCATCGTAAAATATTGGATGAACAGGCCACAAATTTGATTGCAATTGCTGCAAATAAATATGTTTCTTCTACACATAACTACATTTAAATTATACTTTATGACTTTTGAATAAATCCTGAACGAATTTTGAATTTTATATGTTTTATCGTTAATCCTGTTATAAATTCTGAAGGAACGCATCGATCCTTTTAACGAGGATAGGTTAAAAAGGAAAGAATGAGAGCAAAAGGGTCAAGGACGTAACGGGTTTGAATGAGGATCGGATATTAGTATAGACCTTTATTTGGTGGTCGAATCGTTCAGCCTAAAACAAATAGGACTATAAAGAATGATTTAAGGAGGTGGAATACAAAGATTTGGATGTAATTTAATTTATTGGTCAACTTGTTCTGATAATCAAAAAAAATGTTTTTGTTTGTTTAACCTTTTTTTTTTCTTATTGCTATGAGCATTTTAAATTGGTAAACTTACATTACATTTTAGTCCAGTGTTTCAGTACACTAAAATACACTAAAATACACTAAAATACACTAAAATACACTAAAATACACTAAAATACACTAAAATACACTAAAATACACTAAAATACACTAAAATACACTAAAAAACACTAAAATACACTAAAATACACTAAAATACACTAAAATACACTAAAATACACTAAAATACACTAAAATACACTAAAATACACTAAAATACACTAAAATACACTAAAATACACTAAAATACACTAAAATACACTAAAATACACTAAAATACACTAAAATACACTAAAATACACTAAAATACACTAAAATACACTAAAATACACTAAAATACACTAAAATACACTAAAATACACTAAAATACACTAAAATACACTAAAATACACTAAAATACACTAAAATACACTAAAATACACTAAAATACACTAAAATACACTCAAATACAATAATGAAAATTTATTGAAAATACTGAATAAAATAATAAAAAGTACGGACCTATTAATAATAAATAGCACTAATATTTATGCATCTTATGTGATATTGCATTTTATTGATTCTAAAATTTTCTACGAATCCAATAAATAACGCGGTTTTATTGTATGCAAAAATAAATCAAAAAGTTTTTTCTTTCTTTTAAAAATGCAGTGAGTTGTTTGAGCTTACAACTAACTTGCATTATTCTTTTGCATTTGGAACTATGTAAAGTTTTAAGTAAACAGCTTGAAAGTTTTCTGTTTGTCGCATATAAAAGAGCAGTCGTTAATAATCGATGAGTCAGTTAATGATACAATGATCAATATATGTGCATGCACTTTGTCCATTGATTAAATTAAATTATAGTATTATGGAAGCACTTCATTGGAATACGCATTATGCTACATGAATAAATGCATAAGACCATCCATCTGGTCGAAGCCATTGAATCAATGATCAAAGGAACGAAAGACGCACTCGATGCTATTCAATTCTCGCATCCACTGTTCACTCTCATCAGATGCATATGCATATATTCAATACGCAAAGCCAAGATCTAGTATTATCATATCTGTTTTCTTTTTCAAAATAAAACTATTCTGTCTATGTAGAATTGATCTGTTTGGACAGCGTAGATTATTTCGTAGTTACGTCTGTATGGAGTCTCAAAAGTATTATTAACTACAATATTCTTCAGTAACTTTAATATACAATTCAAAGCGTATTTTGAGAGTCACTTAATAAATGTTGATCACTTTTCTCTGACCTATCAATTAAGAGTAAATTATTTTATATAAAAATCTAACTATTTCCACTCATCCTGGAAAAGGAAATCAGTTTTGACTATGTGAGAGTCCTAACCGTTTCATTATCAATATTTTATAATCATCCCTATATTTAAAGTGTTGATAAAATAATAATTTTCTTAGGAATATTCCACAATATATTCACAATAATCTTAATCGAGTATCCGTTTGTATATTTGATGGATATGCAACATATTAATTATATAATAGATAACTATAAAATTGTCGGCCACTAAATAAGATAAATTTAACAAATATTTAAAGGGCTATTAATTATTTAATATTAGGTTTCTGTTTAGATTAAAATTTAAAAAAATGTAATAAATTATTTTATAATGAATTTAAATGAAATTAGGAATTTATAACGAAATGTGTATTAATTTCATTTTTTTTTGTAGTACAGAAATACAAAATGTTTTTCAATCAAATTCATGAAATTATGTTAAAGCATTTGAGGAAATTTTCAATGTGGGAATTATTTTTCCAAAACTCTCGAAGGTATAGGTACAGGTAATTCTTGTATTATAGCTCTTTTATCAATGTATTCATTTTGTTGCTTGTCTTACAAAACATTCTCAGATTATTTTACTCGTAATTCAAGGTATCATTATATACTCATGTAAATTAAAGGGCAAGTCATACATTAAATTAACGAAATTTATGTTAAAACACTTTTCTAAAAGTGTATTTATCGATGATCTTGAGGTAGTTTACAATGTGTAAATTATTTTTCCTAAACTCTCGGAGGTTAGGTTAGGTACAGGTAATACTGGTATTGTAATATATCGCTCGTTTATCAATCTATTAATTTTGTTGCTCGTCTTACAAAACACTTTCAGTTCATGTTACTCGTAATCCAAGGTATATTTTCATGTAATAAATAAATAATAAAAAAATAAATCAAAATAAATAATTGTTAAAAACTTCCGTTCGAAAAGTTTATAAACTTAAAATAAATATCAACCGCCATGAAAATTACATAATGTTCAAACAACGAACAGATTATAAATAAAAAAAAATATAAGACAAAAAAATACTGCTTTCATATATGTTTGAGAGTTTCATAATAATGCAGTTTTACTTACTATCCATAACTACAATATTTTTTATTTCACATTTTTGTATGTAATTATTTATGTTATAACATTAAATAATTCTGATATGGATTGACATTTATTAAAGTTGAAAAAACTTTCTCAATTTTGTCTTTTTTGATTATTTATAATTATATTACTTTGAAGTAGTCTAAGCCTCACTCTACGAAGAGCAAACAAATTTTTTTAGTAGAATTCGTACATCTAGGTTTTAAATATATAATTATTTTAATTTAGTATTTATTAATAATAATTAATCCATCTTGGGCTATAACACCCGTATTAAAATAATTGCGGAAGATTTAACGCCTTTTATAATTAATTATTTTTTATTCAGTAAATAATTGTGAATTTAATTTTACCGATTATAAGGTCTGCTAATTGCTGCATATTAAATCAATACACTTTCCAAGAATCAAAAAAAAATACAGTAAATAAATTCTGTTAGGGCAGAAATACTTTTTTATATTTTTTATGATTTTTTTATATGTTAGTATATATTTAATCACATAAATATAAAATAACATTATATACTATTATAAATATTCAATTTTATTTGTGAATAATATTTGTTGTCATTAAACTTACATTTTTTATTTACACATTTTTATTGGTTGTTCTTGTGACCGAAGTGATTCTGCCCGAGAATTAAAATTTGAATACATTTATTTACAAAGTAATAAACAACTTACAGACAATTGAAATTATAAAAAATAAATTGAAATTTTATAAATTAGATTAATTTATATTATAATAATAACAATAAGGAAATGTACATTTTGAAACGGTCTAGAAATAAAGGAAAATAATCAGAATGTTTTAAATCCTCATAATATAAATGTAAATAAATTTTGTATGCAGGTTAGTATTTTTTGTATACCCATATAATTGTGGTTTCTGCGTGAAATAGTTTAGTCGTATTGCAGGAGTCCGCATTGCGGATATTTGGGATGTATTATAATTCGTTAAAAAAAATATATGAATTAATATAGTTTATTAGTTTAAAATTTACAAATAAATTGAAGTAATTATATTATTTTAGTTATGGGATTAATTAGAAAATATTTGAAATAATAAGAAAATGTTTTTTTTCTCTTTAATATTAAATAATATCTGTTGATTGGTTTAAAACGTACAAATCAAAAATATTAATTACGTAAATGCACTTTACATGATTTTGTAAAATAGGTTTTAAATCAAAATATGAATGTTTGAACCCAGGAATTATAGATAAATAACAATCTTTCACGTTCCGAGCTCCAATAATAAATCGAAAACTTTATTTAACTAGTTTACTTTCTTTTATATTATAAAAAAAATAATAATGTTTGCTTCTAAACAAAAATCTTAATAATTTTAACAGTTTTTTTAGATGTATTTTCATTTTGCGCTATTACATATTTTAAAATTAAAATAAATGAGGCAATATTTGTTAAAATATTTTCAACCCATTTACGTTTGAATTATTTTATAATGCAAATAAATATTATAAATAAACAGAAAGCAAAATCTTAATGTTCATAAGAAAAATTAAACGTATTTAAATCGAAAAAGTTTCTAACAAATTTGAACATAATAACAATAATTATGAAAAAATGTACTAATCTAGTAAATTTTATTAATTTGTACTATAAGTGAATATACTGTAGTCAACTATTGTAATAATAACCAGAGGAATTTACTAAATTTTAAATTTTAAATCCGCAATTTATTTTCCATTACCTTTTCTCCGCTTCAGGTTATATAACTTTTTTTGTAGTAATATGTATAACTCCGTTCGCAATACTTTCGATTCCAAACTGTATGTCCTCCAATATACTGATAATACCAGATTGCTCTCCCATCTCTCCTCTGTTCAATCTTCTATACTAAAATTTCAAAACTTCCTCATACATGATGTGAATTGCACCTTAAAATAAACTCATCCAAAACTAAATTCCTTGTTCTCTCTCCTATAATACCTTAGAACTTCTAGAAATCCTTCTGGATTTGAAACTAGACCTCAATTTCCATTACAAACAAATCCAAAATAAAATCCAAATCCAGTCATTTCCAATTCCTGACATTCCTTAGCTCCGAAATATAGGAAATATAATTTGTTGTCCAATCTTAGGTTATAGTCTCCCTCTTTTTTCTCAAGCCGAAATCCAGTCTAAAAAAAACATCCTTCCAATGATCTGCTTCGTTCTAAAACCACAATTATACGACAGATATCTTTTGCATAAATTTATTTCCAAAGATGCAAATATTCTTCAAATTCTATATACCACGCAATACAAATATTCATCCTCATTTCAAGTATTCTTATGTCCCCAATTTTAAATGTCCCTATTATTATGTTCTTCATATGATGTTTAATTTTTTGTAGTACATATTGTTACATCATTTTATTATTATATAAATAAATTAAAATGAATACACAAAAATCACATCATAAAAAACTGTAATTAAATATACCGACTTTAAGATTTTACATCTTCAAAGTGTATCAATAGAAATAAAACAAAGAACCAAATTATCAATTTAACAAAAAAAAAATTACAATTTGAATTATGATTTGCAAAAATTTGATATATATATTAAGTTATTTTTTTGATTTTAAAAATTCTAGACTAAATTAGAAAATTAATAAATTAGTTTAAATTTTTACACAAAAGACCGTTAACTTTTTAAAGTATTGAACGAAAGACGTGAAATCAAGAAATATCCTTTGATCGTATTATTGCAGAAATTAATATATAATAACGTCGTTTTTCTATTAAATTTTTTTTTTTTTTCATTACAAAAATTCAATTTTATTAACCATTTTCTGTTTTATTTTTTGGACCATTTAATTAAAAGACGTAACTTTTTATATATAAAAATCAAGGTAAAATTAAAGTACGTTTTAATGTCCGAATGAAATACGAATATTTATACTGTATATTTTTTATCAATAAATAAACTCTACTTTTTTAATATCAAAGAATATCTATTAATTAGTATATAAATAAAAAATAATAATTACGAAATTTCCAGGTAAAAATAATAATTAATTTTAATTAACTAAGAACGATAATAATAACAGGCCGTTGGAATTTATATAACATATTAAGTAAAATGTATTTTTTGTATAGAATAGAATTTTATAATAGAATGATTTTAGAAAAACTAGACTATTTTTTTTTGCTTATTATAAATTCATAAGTAAGTTTGAATTATTACACATAACTTTTAGAATTATTTAAAGAAAGCCATGAAATCAAGAAATATCCTTTTATGGTATTACTACAGAAATTATTAAAAAATAGATCTTGTATTAAAAAAAATATTTATTAATTGCATTTTTACAAAAATTTAAATTAATTAAACAATTTCTATTTTATTTATATTTATAATTTTATTTAACACATTTTTTTGACTATTTTGCATAAGACGTAACTTTTCACAAACGAATTTAAATCGAAAAAATTATCAACAAATTTGAACATAATATCAATAATTATGAAAAAATGTACTAATCCAGTAAAACTTATTAATTTGTACTATAAGTGACTATAATGTAGTCTACTACATTACCTTTTATCTGCTTCAGGGTATCCCGTGTTATATAACTATTTTTGTAGTGATATGTATAACTCCGTTCGAAATACTTTCAATTACAAACTGTATGTCCTCCAATATACTGATAATACCAGATTGCTCTCAGATGTCTCCGCTATTCAATCTTCTATACTGAAATTTCAAAACTTCCTCAAACATGATGTGGTTAAAAAAATGTCAACTTAAAATAAACTCATCCAAAACTAAATTCTTTGTTCTTTCTCAAATAGTTCAAACTTCATCTAATATTCTAGAAATCCTTCTGGATTTGAAACTAAACCTCAATTCGCATTACAAACAAATCCAAAATAAAATCCAAATCCAGTCATTTCCAATTCATCCATTCCAATTCTTGTCCAATTTTTGATTTTTTCCCAAACCGAAATCCAATCCAAAAAAACTTCTATTAAAAAATAGATCTTGTATTAAAAAAAATATTTATTAATTGCATTTTTACAAAAATTTAAATTAATTAAACAATTTCTATTTTATTTATATTTATAATTTTATTTAATACATTTTTTTGACTATTTTGCATAAGACGTAACTTTTCACATATAAAAATCACATTAAAAATTTAAGTGCGTCTTATGGTCAGAATGTAACAATTAAATATGAATTTTTATGCTGTATTTTTTTTCTAAAAATTGTTCCACAAATTTGCTGTGGCATTAAACTTTTTTTTTTATTATTAAGAAAATAAATCATTTTTATAATAATATTGTATGGTTGAGACAATTCTAATAATATTGTAATAAAATTGTTGATAAATAAATATAAATTTGATCGATAATTACTTTTAAAAAAACTCCTGAAATGGGAAATCGAAATTTTGTCAATTAATATAATTTATGTGTAATCCATAAAGCTGACAAAGTATTAGGGAATACGGGTCTCCTCGGCAGCCATTAGTCATCTCTTGTTGCTGCTCCCTCGCAAAATTACAATAAATGAATGATAAGCTACGGCCGTTTTATTATACTCGAACGTTCACCGTTCACTCGAGGGGGTAGGGCAACATTATCATTGAACGGTTAAACCTGTGTTATTGACAGTCATGCAACTAATTGACAGCAGCAACATCGATAATTGACAGTAAACATCAATGATGCCAATAACTTGTCCAATTGTAAGCGGGCGCCGAACAAACGCATCCAATCGAAGAAATAACCCATTATCTCCAGCAATTTAACACTTACATCCTTCCACTACTTTATTTACAAATTCCCGCGACCTAATTTTCTTCCACAATCTTTCACGTTCCGAGCTCCAATAATAAATCGAAAACTTTATTTAACTAGTTTACTTTCTTTTATATTATAAAAAAAAAGTAATAATGTTTGCTTCCAAATAAAACTCTTAACTGTTTTTTTTCTATTTTTTTTATATTCATATTTTAAAATTAAAATACATGAGGAATTTTTTGTTAAATTATTTTCAACCCATTTATGTTTATAATGCAAATAAATATTACAAAGCAAATTCTTAATGAAAAATTCGTAAGAAAAATTAAACGAATTTAAATCGAAAAAATTATCAACAAATTTGAACATAATATCAATAATTATGAATAAATGTACTAATCCAGTAAAACTTATTAATTTGTACTATAAGTGACTATAATGTAGTCTACTATTGTAATAATAACAAGATTTAAGATCCTCAATTTATTTTCCATTACCTTTTATCTGCTTCAGGGTATCGCGTATTATATAACTATTTTTGTAGTGATATGTATAACTCCGTTCGAAATACTTTCAATTAAAAACTGTATGTCTTCCAATATACCTGGTATTATCAGTATTGCTCTTTTCAATTTTATATACTTAAATTTCAAAACTTCCTCAAACATGATGTGGTTCAAAAAATGTAAACTTAAAATAAACTCATCCAAAACTAAATTGTTTGTTCTTTCTCAAATAGTACCTTCAAACTTCATCTAATATTCTAGAAATCCTTCTGGATTTGAAACTAGACCTCAATTCCCATTACAAGCAAATCCAAATCCAGTCATTTCCAATTCATCCATTCCAATTGTTGTCCAATTTTTGATTTTTTTCCCAAACCGAAATCCAATCCAAAAAAACTTCTCCATAATAGAACGTTCTGCCCTCGCATCCCAATAACACATCCTTCCAATGATCTGCTTCGTACTAAAACCAAAATTCTTTGACAGATGTCTTTTGCTTAAATTTATTTCCAAAGATGTAAATATTTTTCAAATTCTATATACCAGGCAATCTAAATATTCATCCTTAAAAAAAGTATTCCACATGTACCCTATTCCAATTTCAAATTTCCCTGCCATTATGTCCTTCATATGATGTTTTTTTTTTGTATTACATATTGTTACATCATTTTATTATATTATTGTACAAATTAATTCTTTTGCAATGATTTAAAAACATATTCACTGGCAGAAATATTAAGTTTGATAACCATAATATTATTTGGGAAAACATAATTATTTTGTTATATAAAAAATATAAACATTTATATTAATTACAAATAGAATAGAAATACCAATTTTTTAGAATTAATTATAGAATGGTATGAAATTAAGAAATGTATTATTTTGAAAAAACATCGTTTATGTAAAACGTAGTACAGATGTCAGGAATAATAATAAAGTGGGTTTCACAGTAAAACTTATTGAATGAAATATGCCGTCGACATTACATCCCAATTGCATTAATGAATATGCATTATGGACAAAAACTGGGGCACGACTGGCATAAACTCGAAGGAATGGTGCGGAATAAATTACAATTAATGCCGTCGAATAAGTTATTGGTCTAAGATAATCCATAATCCACTATCAATTTATTTCATTCAACTTATTTTACCAACGAAAGAAATATAAAGAGATAAAGAAAGATTGTATTACTCTTATTACATTTTTCAATTAGGTTAAGTAAAAAATGTATTTCTTGCCCGATTTACGGCTCTTCAGTATTTTTTTTATTTATTGGCGAAAATTTAACCGAGGTTTTTCTACCTTAGAGTCAGACATATATTCAATTACAATAAATTATATGAAAGCAAAAATATTATTATATTATATAAAATTGTATATGCTTTCTGCAAATACCAACAAAATTCGAAATAAATTAAATCTCTTTAAAAACATGTAAAAATAAATTGCCTACCAACTACCCTGTAGGTTGTCTAGATCAAATATTAAGATGTATGCATGATTGCCAGAAAAGTATAAATTCATATCGATAATGAAATTTTCAAGAAAGCGTTCCTTTAATCGCTGGACAAAAGGATTGTACTATATTATTTGGATAAAATTAACTTGTCTATGTAGATATTTACCATATGATCATGTACCCACAGTCTGTTCAGTTCAGTGGATTCTGAAGTCTACAACAGTTGTAGGTAGCGCGTACTAGTTAGGTTTTTTAGGTTTTTTTGGACAAGCGTCCGTAGCGTTTTTGTATTCCTGGCACCTCGCACAAGTTATAGAGCTTCCCAGAAAGTATTTGTTCTTATAAGAAGTAGTCTGGTAGGACATCTCATAATCAGTGATGATCTTCATCTTAAAATTATTCTCTTATAGTATCTATGTTCAATACCTAAAGTTTATAGGTGTAGGCTAATCTCCGCGTCGATGATGTCTTAGTCAGCACGCAGGATGTATGTTATTGTAGCTGTTATTTTTAGGTGTTTTTGAAAGATTATTCTCTACGAAGCTAGATATGAGACAACGTCCCTGTATGTCCTTAAGATAATGATTAGAATAGTTTTGGAATTGATTTATTCAAGTATAAAATTATGGATAAACATTTTGCTCAATTATGGAGACCAAACTTTTATTGACCATAAAACGTCTTATTGCGTTCTTGCTATCGCTTTCTCTGTAGTATATGAAACAATATTTTCAACCAACAACCAACTTAAAACCGCTATAACTTTCGAACCGCTCGCGACGCAGTGGAAGACAAATGGCTGTTCAGCTGAACTGAAGCTTTGGAAGATGCTGTGAATCCGTGGACAACCAAAGATTTTGCATCGTCATACAAAATACGCGCCAACAAATAGCTGTGAGACAACGTACCACACTTCATTTCGAACGCACAGTGGCCTCCACGGTCACCAGCTCGACTTCTGAGTATGTGGCATTATGCAAGCCAAGGTCAGCAGTAAAACATGCCAGAGTAATGATGTGCTAAGAAAGCCCTTCTTTATAAATGAAGGAAGATTCTGCTGGTTTTCATTCATGCTGCTTGCGACTCATTTATCGACAAACTTAGAGCCATAGTTTGTAGTAAAGGCGGTCATCGAAATTTTTTTATAGTTTTCCCACATTTTTTTCCTATGGTTCAATAAAATTCAATTTCAAATAAATAAAATACAGCGTTAAGAAAAGTTGCAGTTCACCTTGTACGTTTTGTCTTGTGCTTTTAAAACAACAAAATTTGTATAGTTAGTGTGAGCGATAACATTCATGCAAAAACGAATAGTTTGAATTTTTTTTGGTCTTCTTTTTTGCGACTACGTGTCACCAGCGATTTCAGAATATGATGATGAATTTTCGGAGTTTTCCACTTTTGACTCCATAACTGAAAGTGCATAATGATATAAAACAGTGCACACCTAAAAAATATATAGCATTACACAGCGTTCTTGAATTACAACCGCTCGATACCGAATCTCGACTGAACAATTTTATTATTTATTCCAGAAAATTATTCTTATTAAATTCTAAATTACTTTTATTGAAACAACAAACATGTAAATAAAACGTTTCAATTGCGGGAAAACAATGTCAAGTATTTTTCGAACTGGAATTTTTCATTAAACAAAAAACCGCAGACCGGATTATTCCTGTTTATGCGTTGGCAAATTTTAATTATTTTTGTATTCGAATTTATTCAGGAATCTCAGCAATTCCTCCTATCATTATCAACGTTTTGCTAATTTTCCGTGCAAACAACAAGCACATCGAATTCGAATAGCTGATTTCATACCGATGGATTGAGAGGGGTGCTCTCTATTTGTGGTCATTTGGATGAAGCAATTATTTAATTCGTGAATATTCATGATGCCCTGCGTGCTTCGCTAACTGAACAAAGTCAGTAATTTTAATTATTCCGACGTGCAACTTTCATTAGACTGAAAGGCATCTACGTAAATAATGTTCTTTAAATTCTGTTCCTGTTGTTGCTCCTGTTTTTCCTCTCAGTTCTTTTTTTTTTTCAAATGTTGTGTACTCCTGCTTCTATTTTTTTTTGTAAATTCGCTCGCTCGTAAATCGCTTTTCGTCCAATTTAAATAGTTCCGAGCATCTGCGATTAATTAACTATCCCTGCGCAATTTATATGGGCTTTACAATTTGGACGTGTATGCATGTTTTTTTTGTAAATTGAATCTCGTGTCAAAATGAGGGATTATGAGGTAATTGTGCAACCAACATCAATGTTGTAAATAGGATGCATTAATTAAAATAGTTTATTTATATACGAGTAGATATTTAACACTTCAATATATTAATTTATTATATTTTCTTCATCCTAAAATAAGAAATTAATGTTCATAAATGTGATGTAATAAATTATATATATATAATTATGAATTATATATGAAATATAATATTGACAATAAGTCAATTAATTCCATTTATTAATACGTAAACTGAAAAGTACTAATTTTTTTTTATAAACACTAGTAAATAAGTTTCATGTAAAATGAAATGTTTCTACAGTAACACCTTGCATAATCTTGAAACTGGAGTTCTCAAAGAATTTAAATTCACAAACAAAATAGCACAAAAAGAGACTCGACTTTATAGAGATTTTTTTTTATTCCGACACGAAAAATATTTAGACAAAAACTATACTCAGAAATATTTTTCGTTTTTATTTAAAATCTTCTTCCATGGAATAGGTAGTCTTTAAATACCTCTTTCGTTCGTTTTTTATTAATATATGATTCCAAGAGATTTCTGACTACTTCAACTTTTATTACTTTTTATTTAAAATGTTTCATGGACAAAAATAGTCTGAATAGTCCGAAAGTGCAATCAACAGTATATGGTGTATATTGCGGAACTTCTATATATAACTTTAATCTTATGTTTTTCGTATTCAATTTCCACAAATTATTTGTCTGATTTTTTTTGAGTATTTTCAAATTATTCTTTACTGTTGATCATAGACATTCAAAGAATTGAAATAATTCCTTGATCATTTTACAAGGATGGGACTCTACCAATGAGTTTAGAGTACCATCATAGATTTTAAGGAGTTTCCTGATTTTAATTTGTCCTTTAACTCCTTATCACCACTTTTGAACTGTTATAAACATCTATTGTACTTCCAAGGATTCAAGGTGTCTCCTTAAATATTGTTTCTTCAGAATTCAATCCTTTATAAAATAAAAACATATGTCTACGATTTCAGTTCTGATAAAAATTGTAGTATGTGATGTATTTCAACACTATTTAATAAAATATTAATAATATTAAAAAAAAACCTTTATTATTTACAACAAAAGTAAATTAATATTATTAGTATTAAGTCATATATTTTTATTATTCTAAAAGATCTTACAAAATTCTCTTCGTGAATTTAACAATATTTTGTGATTTGAAAGTTGAAAAACTTTTAAATATATTTTTTTTTTAATAATGTTAGAATTTGAAACTGAATTACTACCACTGTACTTTTTCAATGTGTAATATTTTCTAAATTCAATTTTAGAACATAAATTTTAGAATAATAATATAAATATAATAATCATTAATAATATAGTTCATAGCTTCGTAAAGAGAGCAAGAATGAAATACATTGATTATTTAACATACATATAATTAGTATTTACAAATTTTTCATATTTGAATATAATTAGTAAATATAATCAAACCTGTATTTACATTGCAGAAAATAAAAATTGTGTACAAATAATATTTAATATATATATATGAAGAATCAGAAGATAGGTTCTTGATATTGAGAAAAATATAATTAATAAAAAATAGCAAAAGGATTATTTCTGAGAAAAATTTTGCTATATAACTTGAAGTAAACTAATGTTCTCTAATGCAGGTATTAGGTTCCGGACTATTCGAAACCACCGCACAAAAATGAAATTAAAAATATATTGATACAAATAACAGAAGACAGTGTCTAAGTTGTATACTGTTCAGTAAGTTTGCAAAGTATATAATTTTATATTTGACAAAAATATTACTTTTATTTTCATTCTTCTTGAAATAATCTTAAGATATCTTTTATTTTGTCTATTTTTTTTTAAATATATTAATTTTCACCAAAGTTGTTTTGAATGAAGTTTAAATTATATTTTGAGAATAATAATTACTTATAGTGATTACTGATTAAAATTATTTAGTAAAACAATTTATCTAACATCATATTGAATTTGCAGTTGATTTTGCAACCAAACTTGACATGTAGTTTACATATTTTATTTACATATTCTATTTTTATTAAATTGTTTCAGGAGATTTTATAGCTTAAACATCTTTAGTATTCGATAATGATTTGATGTGTTCATCAGCTTTGTAGATAGTTTATATGAGTAGTCTTCCAATCTGTGGTGATTTTTGCTACTGATCTTAACAATATATTATTTATTAATTTGCTTATAGATATCATAATTAGTGAAAAACCATGGAGCATTTCTACATTGTCTTAGTTTCTTCGACTGAAATCACTGCTTTTATTACAGGTAAATTTCTATAGTTGATCCATAAAGGTTTGATGATAATTTTCTTTAGAGATGCACGAGTATCTTTCCAATAATCAATTTATTTATTTAAATAATAATTATATAATTCATTTAAAATTTGCGATTTATGTATATTTTTATATTTCCTTCATTATATTACTAATTGAAAATTTATTGCAGAATATTCACATTCATTTATCAATGGGGAAAAATAATTATATTTTAATGCAATAAAAATAAAATAAATTTCCATTGCTGCAAAATAAAACAATATTTACTTTTTTGTGATTGTTGCAATTAATATTTTTCTTATAACAATATATTTTGGGTCCTGAAATAATTATCTAATTTCTAATTAATTTCAATTCATATAATTAAAATTTATAGAATTTCTTGAATTTCTGTCAGCGAAATGTATGTTTCGTAAAATGCAAAAGAACTCAAAAAGAATAAACACATTATTATTAATGGATAAAAGTCTTGAACATTTCTGTAGTTTATTTTTTAAATTTTAACTGCAAATTTATTATATTCTAATAGTATAATGTCATTTATTTTCTGAAAAATATTTAAAATATTCAGAAAAGTGATAAACCAACGTTGAATATTTTATGAAATATTGCTAAAATAAAGGCGTTTTATTGTTGTAGATGTATTCACCTAGTTTCTGTTATAAATTGCTTCAACGAACTGCAGTTTTATTACGGTGAATAATAGTTACATGTCCCGTTGATAACTGGACTAATGCATACGTTTAATATCTTTCATAGAACCTTATCGTTATTCTCGTAAAATGAAAACGTACATAACCGAGGGGTAAAATTATGAAGTGGCGAACATTATCTAGCATTACATAGTTTCAACAATATAATTATTATTTGCATCATATTATAACTTCTTTTTTTCGTTATATTATCTTTGAAATAATCACATGTTCTTTGTGTAAATCTTGAATATAATACCATTATTTCTACATAATTTAGAAATATATTAGGAATATTTTATTATGACTTTGTAATTTATGAAAGCAGAAGTTCATGTCAACATTGGATAAAATTTAATATTTTAGTTGTAAATATACAGAATAATATGTCAGTTGTGTGTTTAAATTAATAATATGTCAGCGATTTTGTTGAAAAATTTTATATAATTATCAACTAATGCATAATTAAAATTACATCTTATAAAAGAATAATTTTTAACATGAATTTACTTTAAAATCAGCTGATTAGGATTTATATAGAAAAAATATTACTGAACGAGCGGAGTTTTTGGACTAAATAAATTAATAGGCTTGTTTTCATGTTAAGGTATTTAGTACACATTGGATTTAATGCAGGTTTTATAAAAAAAGAGCTTTTATATTGCAGGTTTTTATACATTTAACATTTTTCCAGTAACCTTTTTAAAGTACTTTAAATTGTTTATAAAAATACTGTATCAAATAATAATTCAATAAGCCTTTGTAACAATGTAGAAGCTTTGATTATATATAATATATAAGTTTATTATTTATTTATTTTCTTCTTTAAATCCTTTAGAGTAAATAATTAAAATGTTACTTATAAATGTTTTTGCATTTTATATCTCAAGAAGATCAAATCCTAGTTAGACTAATGGATCCTTACTTATTAATTATTAACTTAAGAGAAAATTATAATTCTTAGTTTGTAATCCTTAGTTTGTAATCTTGTAATAATCTTTTTTTGCGGCGGAGTTAAGACGTTCAATAGTGACCACGTCTAGAACGAAGTTGTGGTACTGTGTGATTTTACTCACTAAAACTACTACGTTCTCAATTAGGCATGAATGATCCGATATTACCCATTAGCTATCTGCCTATATTGGTTTATCTTCATGAACTCGTTCCGCACTTACTCAGCTATTTTAGACACACTTGCCAACCTCCTGACTTGATCACCAATCTCTCGTCTTTCTTATTGGTGATCATTACTGATAACACGTAACCCACCACTATGATCTACTTCTCTTGTCTTTACAACATGAGCTCTACCTTAAGTCTGAACCAGTCTCGATTTTAATTTGTGTTTTGATAGCATCCACTGGTTGTAGAGAAATTGCTGAGGTTCGTCCTCCTGAGATCATTCTCCTTGTTTATGAAATGGAATTACTTCTGCTTGTTTCAAATAAAAGTTTACTTTTCCATGCTTCACTCATCGATTTCTTCTTTCAATGAAATTAGACACTTTTTCTGTCATTTCTTTTTCTTATGAAAATTCTTTTTGCTACCCTTGTCCAATATTTAATAAAGTGCACAACATTGTAGTTAATTTAGACGAATGTATTGTTACTAAAATAACTAAATAAATAAATCATTATTTTATATTTTTATATAGTAAGTAAGATTTGTTATTTCTCAAGCAAATATTTTTTTTCAAAATTAAATTATCTCTCTACAAAGACAATACACTGTAAATGAGCTAAATGATTGGTCTAGCAACCATGCTTCAATTCGTGCACTTTACACTTATACTATCTACAAATACCAATAGTTTTCTCAGTTATTAAAACCGGTTTAGCAAATCTTGTGATTTAAAACGTTTGAGTCTCCGCCTATAGCTAGTTGTGTTGGACAACTCTGCTGCTAAACTTGATTTCTTCTTTTCAAAAGTTAGTGTTGGTAATAAAAAATACCATGAATATCATTGATTGGTACCCTTGTATTATAAGTATTGTCGAGATGCAGGCAGACTATTATATGTCTGTATTGATCTTAGGATAGCTTTATATTAGCCTTTAATTTTGAAAGTGGTATAAGTCTTTTTTTAATACTTCGAGATATTTAGGGATTTAAATTTGAATGAACTTAAAAATATTGGCAAACGTTAATCAATTCAGGTGATATTAGTAAAACTAAAAACCTGTTACATTGTATTATGCAATAATAAATATTAAACTTGTTAAAAAAATATAGGATTTTTTTTAGTTCCAAATAGACTTATAAGACTTTCAATAATAACATTATAAGAAATAAAAATAAGAAGAAATTTAAGTCCATATTTTTATGGCTTTACTGAAATGAATTTTTTAATGTAACCAATAATAATTAAAAGTGAAGACATGTAAATACACGAATACTAAAGTATTATGAATTAATTTCAGTTATATTAAAAAAGAAGTTATAAATAAAGAAGTTTAAAATGTAATTACTTACTAAAATTATCATTAACTATTTTTTTTACAAATTATAAAAACCATTTTACCACTTTAAAAAAACGTCTTATTCTCTATGGATATATAATTATTATGGAATTATTATTTCACAAGTTTATTTGAATTTGTTTATGCAATGTAAAAAATAAAATTATATAAAGATTTATATATAATTATTTACTTAATTATTATTAACTTTAGATTTTTTAAATATTTACAGCTAAATTATCAATTCCTATAAAAAGTCAAATAAACTGGGAGGATGCATTCGAAAATGAATTGCATTAAATTTTGGAAGAAAAACCTAGATAAATTTTCACATGAAGATAATCAATAAATACCACCAATTATTATAGGTCAAAGAGATAAAAGAGAATTGAAGATGAAATAAGATGATCAACTGCATAATAAAAACTATCGTTTTTGATGAAACTTGTATATAAAAAAAACCTACAATTAGAACAAAAAAAATATTTGACAAAAAATCGCCTCTATTTTAAAAATTAACCATCCTATTGTTAAATTAGAAATAAACATGAGAGAGCTTTTATATTTCTGACAATTTCATGTGTATAACAAATATACGGTTTAGAAAAAGTCGTTCTTTAAAAAATAAAATTTCATATTTATACGTTTTTCTCTAAAATAAATTTTGTTATTTATTATTTTTATAGTTTTATGTGATATTCTAACATTTCTGTAGTTTTGTTTTTCAATTTTATTTTGTTATATTTAGAAAATTTTATTTAAATTTAAACGTTTTCATAGAATAGGAAAATTCAAAACCGTTTATATAATTATTTTTTAATCTTAACATTATTTCTATAAGAAAAAAAATAGTTAATAGTCCTTCGGTCGTTGAAAAATATTCATACTTATGCTTATAGAATTTTGTATTCAACAAATTTAATACTATTCATTTTTTGATAAAATATTTATTATGTAACTGCTATTATGAGAATTGTGAGAATTTCTTTTATATACATTAATTACTATTAAATAATAATAATTATTACAGCAATAAATTATTAACATAATTTAAAAAAATCAAACTTAATACAATAAAAATTATTTAAAATTCCACTACTGCAAAGGTTTATTGAGTATAGGTTTTTCTGTCCAAGTACTATTATTTAACTAATATTACAAAATAACACAATAAAATAATATTTACTTTTCTCTGTTTGTTGTAATTAATATTTTTTTTATAACAATATATTTTGGTTTCTGAAATAATTATCAAAATTTTCAATTCACATAATTACAATTTACAGAATTTCTTGCTTCTTTGGTCAAAAATAGGATGAAGTCTTTCTGTCAGCGAAATATATGTTTTGTAAAATGAAAAAGAAGTCTCAAAAATAAAACTGTGAAAAATTGCATTAAAATCAAATCAAAATATGTAAATAAATTTAAAAATTAAATAAAAATAAAACTTATACAAATATAGAGAAATAAGTTTTTTTTATATAAAAAATGAAAATTATTTAATTAAAATAATAATAATAATAATAACAATATTTATTGATCACACATTAAATGTAACCAAAGGGCTATCGACCTAAGTCTTTCCGCCTTAATTAAAATATTAATGGAATATTTAAATGAAGCTAATTTAAAATTGCAACGATTTAATGTTTCAATTTAAACTATGTAAAATTACAACGGTTGGCAGAAGAATAAAAAAAAGGAGATGAAAACTTGTGAGATTCACATCCGAATGTAAAGGAAACCCGCAACTCGCTGCGCTGTAATTGCACTTGATGTGATGAGATGAGTTTGTCTGATGTCATCTCGGTAAAGAATTTCTTGAAATATTTCTAACAAATTTAACAATGCAGCAATAAAGCATTGCATCAACAGGGAAATGCCGGCTCAAAGGATCTGCGAGTATAAAAGGGGTTCAGTGCGATTGTAGATTGCTATTGCATCTTTAAACAAACATTGACACATAAAATGGGAAACACCTACCGCCCATCTTTTACAGCTGAGTCAAGTACCTAAGTTTATATTAATAAACGTTATAATTTCGGCAAACGGGACCGAACTTAATTAAAGCATCGGCTGAATATGTTTTTGAACCCGATATCCGTGCGGAAGTCTGGGGACTAAGCATGGAAATAAAGGATGGAACGAGAATTGTCCTCGGGAGCTCGGCTACAACCGAAATGATGATTAAAGTTACTCCCTTTTAATTTTATCTCTCAGACAAAATTCCCTACTTAAAATTATTGTTTTCTCTTATCACGGCAATTACATATTAGTTTTATAATTAGAAATGAAGATTACCATAATTATTATTTATTCTTTTGTGCATTTCATTAAAACTCATTACTTCTAATAATATTTAATTTTTGTGAAGATTACTTCAGTATTTATTTATGTTTAGACTAATTTTTATTTTGAAACCGGCATAATTTTGAAAGTTTTCCCATATATAATATCAACAAATATTAATTCATAATTTTATTTGACAATTATAAACATTATGAAAATTATATATGTGCTTTCTATTAGTTTTCCGATTAGTAAATATGGAATGCTGCACAAAATAATAACGCATTATTATTGTTAAACATATGGGGATGAGCGGCGTATATATCCGCCCTGCCCTTTACAAGACTACTATAGAGGTGCAGTCATCGAATGTTAGTTTTTAGCAGTGCGCCACTAGTCTTTTTCTGACTGAACATGACTTATTAATAAAAAGTAATTTATCACTAGTGTAAACTTTCTTCTTTTTTTTTCAAGAAGTATAAAAATATATTTTTATCTAAATGAAGAGGATGTTAGTATTTTTCTAACTAAACACAACTTATTAATAAAAAGTTATTAAAATGTATTATTGGCATGTCCTTTAATTAATTTTCTGTAGTATATATAAAAATATATTTATATCCCAAATGAACTGGCTTTTAAACTATTTAACTACAACAATCTTTGTGAAAGATTTTTTTGTAGCTCTAAAAATTACGTATTTTATATTTTTTCAATCGTATGCTACTCAAAATAAACAACGCGTTATTGTTGTTAACTCAATTTAAACCTTTGGGGATGAGCGGCGTATATATCCGCCCTGCCCTTTAAATTATATACAAGACTACTATAGAGTCATCGAATGTTGGTTTTTAGCAGGGCGCCATTAGTCTTTTTCACTAGTGTAAACTTTCTTTTTTTTTTTCTAGTATGTATAAAAATATATTTTTATCCTAAACTGACTTAAATTAATTAACGATAACAATCATTAAAATTATTATTAAATCTTAAAATTACATTTGAGCTTTCAGTTAATTTTTTTGATGGAATGCTGCACAAAACAATAGCGTGTTAATATTGTTAACTTAATTTAAACTTTTGCGGACGAGCGGCAAACATATAAGCCCAATTCTTTACATACAACGCAAAATTGTATACAAAGTCATTCGCAGTCATTGGATCTTTGTTCTTACCAAGGCGATATTAGTCTTTTTTTAACTAAACACAACTTATTAATAAAATGTTATTAATATTTATTATTGATATGTAGTTTAATTAATTTTCTGTAGTAGATATAAAAATATTTGTGTATTCCAAATAAACTGATTTTTAAACTATTTAAACTACAACAATCATTATGATTTTTTTTTAAGTCTAAAAATTATATATGTGGCTTCTGTTAATTTTTCGATAGAATACTGCACAAAATAAACAACGTGTTATTGTTGCTAAATCAATGCCAAACATTTCGTATGAGCGGCGTATATATTCGCCCAATCCTTTACGCGGTAGACTACACTTTTACAAAATTTTATTCAAGGTCACTGTAGAAGGGCATTAATCGAATATTAGCTCTTAACAAGGCGCTATTAGTCTTTTTCTAACTAAACATAACTTATTAATAAAAAGTTATTTATATTTATCTTTGGCCTACAGTTTAATATTTTTTTTTGTAGTAGATATGAAAATATATCTCAACTGAACATTTTTTTGTAGCTCTAAAAATTACATATTGTGTAAAATTTTCTAACGAATCTTGCACAAAATAAATAACGTGTCATTGTTGTTAACTTAATTTAGAACTTTTAAAACGAGCGGCGTATATATCCGCCCTATCATAATCTTACTTTTTAGAAAAACGCCACTAGTCTTTAAAATAAAGCAGTCATTCTGTAGAGCCGTGACACAGGTAACATAGGTGTACTAAAAATTGTGTCGTATTTTAGGTTTGCAAATGCGTTCATAAAAAGTCAAATATGTAAAGTTTGGTTTTTGATAATTTCGAAGAATTTATATTTTTTACCCGAAATTTTAGAAAATTATATATTTGTGTAATATAAAATATTGTGTATTATATAAACATTTTAAATTTGATTTTGTAATGCAATAATTATTTTACAGAACTCGAACAGAGAAAAAAATAATTTTATACAAGAAACCTGTAGTAAACTTAATGAAATTATATATTTTAATAAAAATGGATTTAAATTACGACTATAAATATATTTTTAACAAGATGTAATAGAACAAAAAAAAATATAAAAATGGTTTAGTTAATAATATTGTACATAATAAAAAAAAATCAAATGTATCAAATGGGATCGTGTAGAATTTTATGATTTTGCAAATGTTACATGCCAAAAATGATTTCCCGTGCAAAAATTGTTTTTAAATTAAAAAGACACGTTTCACATTTATGACATGTCAGCGGAATAATTTTATTTCAAGCAGGTTCATCGTTGAACAATATTGTTAATATTTTTTACGATTCAACGTGTACAATTGTTATTTGAGATTATTTTGCAATATTTTTGTTTTTGTTTTGTTTCAGTGACATTGAGGGCTCGAAATTCCATTACATTTGTACGTATCCCATATTATTTTTTTCGCGTTATTTAAAATTTTCCAATCGAGCACAAAGCGTTATGTAAATTCCTGCTGGGGATGGAACGGAGAGTTAGCGTAACAGACACAAACAAAAATTGCAGCAGGATAAAAAAAAATAAATAAATACAACAACAACAACTCGCAGTACATACATATATTCAATTCCCAATTCTCGGCAGTCACGTAAATTCGTTGATTTATAAGTTTATTTCGCACATTCCAAATTACGTTATCTGCTAATGTATGTGAACTCGCATCCAGCATTGTTTTCAGCAGCCTCTGGGCTGCAACATTTTTTTTATTCATCCCTATGCGTTATTTTCGCGTATTCTCCCTCCGGTAAACGATTCAAATGACGGCACGATAAAATCCCTTTCCCTTTCCGGTGGGTATTTCCAGTTTTTATTTATTAATAATATTTTGCGAAACACGATCTGGATAAAGTCCATTTCTCTTCGTTAAGATTCCATCGGTTTTGCTCGTGGCCGGATTGTAGTTTCGTGTTTTTTTTTTGAGGATAAAGGAAACTGGAAAAAATAGAAACTGGAACAAAAGGGAGAGAATGTGTGCGTTATATATCCTGTAAATGAGAAGAGTAAAACGCCGAAACTTGTGGGGTGAAACAATGGCTATTTATCAGGATCCCAAGTTATTGCGCAACTTCTGTCCTGATCTGCCGCGATAACATAAATAACTTTACGAAACTATCGAGACTTCTTGCTAATATAAATCATACATTGACGTCACTATCTTTCTTATTTAATAATTCGAAATCGTTTGGGCGTTTTGCTAACTTTCTGATTTTCTTTGACTAACAAATATTTACTATGACTAACAATCATTTTTGATTAATAAATGCTTTTGTAATAAATTATAATAGGAACTATATAAAATATAAATGTACTACATATTATAAAATGTAGATGAAAATTATTCAGTTAATCTAATTTAGCAATTACAATCGGATCTTTGAATGAATGATTGCGGATCTTTTCGTTATTTAAAATTGGTTCCGTTGGGTTCAGCGATGGTAAACCTATGTCAAGCATTTTATTATGACTGACATATTTCGTTTACGGTTGAAATATGAAAAAAAAAATCAAAAATCATTCACCATTCATGAAAAATGATTTTTTTTATTAAAAAGTATCAAATATTTTTTGTACAAATTCACCCCAGTGAAACTATGTATTTTCCGAAATTTGACACGCCAAGATCTAAATAGTTTTCATTAGACCAAAGGCTCTTCTGAAGTGGTATACAACGGCAACATTACATTTTTTTTTTGTTTTGGTTTTTATTTCTATAGAAACTTTCAATAGGTCCAAGAAATATTTTCTGGTAGTATTTTAAAATTTTCTCATATTTTTTCCTATCCGCAGTTATAAAATGTTGGTCTAGAACTTGGTCCTTGTTTCAAAAAGCGCCATTTTCCGAAATTTCACACGCCAAGGTCTAAAAGAATACTATCTTAGACCATAGTTTAATAAGGCATTTCTTAAGTGGTCTTAAGTGGTTGCTCACGGCATTTTTTTTCTTGGTTTATATTTCTATGTTAACTATCAATAAAATATTTTTAGTTGTTCGTTAAAATGTATATTTTTTTCCGACCGCATTTATAAAATGATGGAAGAACGTTATAATTAATATAAAATAATCAAGCACTAAACATTTTTCCCAAAAATTATAAAGACATGTAAGTAAAGCTATGTATTTTCTGAAATTTGATACGTCAAGGTCAAAATAGTTTACATTAATACCTTAGACCATAGTGTAATAGGACTCTTCTTAAATGGTCTTCAGCAGAAATTTCCTACTTGTCCGTTCTTTTTTTGGGAACTGTAATATGTTTTTATTGGATATAATAATATATCAAAATCACAAACAAAAATAGAAAAAGCTTAGAAAAATCTGAAGTTGTTTTAAAAGAAGGTGTTTATTTATTTGAACTTCTACATTTATATTTTTCTTTTGAATATTAAAATTTTAATCACAAACTAACATTGTGCATGTTTAATATTGTTATAAAGTATAAATAAATATAGGCTATATATACAGTCAGTTATTCAATCATTGAGATTCTAATGCGCTAAAAATGTAAGTGCTGTACAGGAAGCACGACCTTCAAGGAATGAACACAGTAAATTGTTAAATCTCGGTGTTTAGTACGCGATAAAAATAATATTTATTTCTATTATAATTATGTTGTTTTATAGATTTCCAAATGAAATATATTGATTTTTCATTTTTTCTTATTTGTCAAAACTATTTACTCATTGCCAGTAATATGTAGCAGATTGTAAATAATATATTTAATTTGAAAAAGAATATTAGAAAAAAAACAATAATTTTATTAAATTTTGCACAACTAAAATTATAAATTAAATATAATTCATCTGTGCATATTTTGCGTAAGATATATTTGATTTGTATTATTACTGTTTGTTTGTGTAAATTAAAAATATCGAATAAGTATCCTTTGCGCATATTTACCTATGTGTGACCTGTACATTAGGTAATTAATATTGAGTAAATTAAATCCTAAATTAGTATTTGAGTCAGTCACAAGGGAGATTAGTATTCCACGGTTAACGTATGTAATGCAGCTTGCAATTAATAATTAAACCGTAAATCACACCACCCGAAATGCAGATAACTAAGTGTACCATATATGCGTTGCTACACTATCTGAACTACTTATTTTTCACGATTAATTATAACGTTAAATAATATTAAATTTCATGAATTAAATATTATATAGTTTATTAAATAAATTGAGTTAATGCTTATGTAACCTAATGGTCTTAAACTCAAATTTCATAATAACTGAATACACCATCTGAAGACAATATATAAAAAAATATAATGTTTAATAATATTTTATACAAAATTTTTGTCTATACTCAATTTTTTTTACTAAAACTTATATAATAGTAAATCTATAAATAATGTATTTATAACAAATAAATAATAGAAATGTACCCTATATATTATAGTGGGAATAAAAACATATGTCTTTAAATCTAAGAACATCAGTTGCTTCACGAATAATTCAGTTCCATAACTAAAATATTGTTTTCCAAATAGAATTTCTGTTCCAAAACTGTAAATTAGGTACATAATATTAACGTCATTTATAAAAAATTTAGAACAGGCTAATTCATAAGTTAATATTATCGATATTATAATCTAGATTACAAGCTTTTATTATAGTGTGGAATACTGTTTTCCTCTACAAGCTAAAGTTGAATCATTCACATAATTTATATGAAGTCTTAAAATGATAACTAAATGACAGAAAGTTTTTTATTAGTTTGGAGGAAGTACTCACTAATCTGAGCCTCATCGGATCAAGTGTTCCACAGGGGGTTGCCCTGAGTCCAATTTTATATCTTTTAGATATAGCAGATATTCCAACAACAGACAACATGGAATCATTTGCTGATGACTTCGCAATTATGGCTTTAGATAAAAGCTTCATAATTGCATCTCAACATCTTTATGAAAATCTTAATTTGCTTGAAATATGGTTTAGGAAATGGCGAACTGGAATAAATCAATCAAAATCAGTAAATGTTACCTTCATCTTAAAACGAGATTCATGCCCTTCAGTCAGACTCAACAACAAAGTAGTTCCATCATCTTCAAGAGTAAAGTACTTAGACACAAGACTGATCATATTCAGGCAAAGCGACAATAATTGTAAATTAAACTTAGAAAATTTTGTTGATTGCTTAGGCAAATTTGCAATTAACTATAGAGAATAAGTAGAGAAAGTTATACTAAAATCGGTTTGGATATACAGAATTCAAAGGTAGAGAACTGCTAGCTTATCAAATATTAAAAGATTACCTCAGGACTTTGGAATAATGATAGTAGAAAAGGTTGCCAAATACATCTACAAAAAAATATTCGGATAAGCTTGACTCGATTGGTGGTAAACCTTTTGGACAACAGCGATAGAACAAGAATTTTGAATCAAATTCAATTTAGATTTAATTAATGAGATATACCAACACTAACGAATGCTACCAATGGGCAGCAAGTTCTTAATGTCAACTGGCAACTGATTTCCTAAATTTTGTAACAATTACATTTGAAATAAATTAGGAACAACAAAAATGTTTTCGAACAAATTGATAACAAAAGTTCCAGTGTATAAATATCCAAAAATTGATAATATACCACCGTATTAAGTATACGCCTATTTCCTAATAATATTACAGTAATCTATAAAACAAATATAATACAAATTATAATCCTTGTTAGTGTAATTTGATTGATAATTAAGTGATTAAATTATTAATGATATGAACAAGTTTATCCAAGCTATTTAAGAGTTAATTACCAATCGTACATAGGGAAATTGAGATTGGTTTATTGCATTGATTGGATATTAAATAAACCATGAATGATATTCGCCGGGGAATACTAGGCATATGGTCCAATATTGTTTGTGATTTACATGCACGATTACTCTAAAATTTATGAACATAACACATACGTTATAGGTAATTATGCAAACGAGTCTAACATATAAAAAGTGCTTAGTATGTTATATTAATAGACAAATCCACAGAATTTATAAGATAAATAAATAATAAACTTTTATTGTTAATATTATGAATGCATTTGATATACATATAAATTTTTAATAGTATAAGTGAACATATAAATAAAGTTATCTATTTATTATAATTACTGGTTAATAAAATAATTCATGATATTACATAACACACATTTTTTTACTTAAATATTTATATAAAAAAAAATATATTTTTTTGCCTTGCCAAAATGTTGCACTAAAATATCTTTAATGATTTTAAATCACTTATTTTTTTTTTAAATTATAATATAAACATGTTCTATTGTGATAAAATGAATCAATGTTTTAGCAAAGAAATGCAACGTTTAAACTTTTTGATTAGTAAATAAAATTTTACTGATGACATAATTTAAATCATACGTCCTCGAGTCTGAGTTCACGTATTGAAGTAAGCTCCTGCTTTTAGGGCAAATAACACTGATAATATTACATGGAAAATTTAAATACAAACTTTATTGTAAGCAGTTAAACTCAGCAAATAAATTTTGAATAAAAAAACACTAGTTAATCGAAAGGGTTAGAAGAAAAATTGATGGAAATGATACCTCGTCCATTGATGAAACTGAATTTACGGTTCCAAGTGATAAGGAGAATAAAAATAATAAATCAGAATCACAAAATCAAATAAGTGAAATATTAAAAAAATAACACAAGGCTAAATTCATACAAGAAATGATCACTACTTTTCAAATACTGAATAAAATAACTAAAGAAAAAAATAAGAGAGGCTCAACTACAAAAAAAGTAAAGAACAAAAATTAATAATAGACAATATTAGTAAAAACACCTCTACAACAAAGACAGCAACCACATGAAAATGAATGAACAAATCAACAACTTGAGAAGAGTCGAAACGAAACAAATATTATGAGAAAAAGCAAAAAAAATCTTATATTACAATAAAATAACCAACGAAATTATAATAAGATGAACTATGATATAAGCTTGGGAATACCTGGATGGTGATATGAATCAAGTGGAAATAATATAAACAAATACAGGTTTTCTGATTAAAACTAACATAAAGACAAATAATTAGAGACACTTTTAACAAACAAAATTGTTATAAAATACACAAATGGAAGTACCGGACGAAATTTCGGATTTTGTGATCATTTATGACCTTGTGATGAAAGGCATTAATCACAAATTCTCAAGTAACAGGACAAACTACTAGCATAATAAGAGGTCTGCCGGAAGACAACGAAAAACTAATAGATAAAGGACTCTACTTCGATTATATGAGATACTGAAAATGCCAAGAAGACCAACAGGACAGATATCATTGAAATTCAACTAAAATGAGGTAAAAAAAATATCAAACATTTGACTCAAAAAATTTACAAATTTTGTGGGGAATCATGCACCACTAATCTGGTACCGAGGAGACACGAACCAATAAAGTGACTCCAAAATCTAAATATTAAAATTCAAAATGCACAATTGGAGGATTGTCTGATCGATACTGACCTTACGATAAACTTCATCATTATCGACACCTGCAAAGAAAAGTCAAAAAAGTGCCGAATTGGGTTGTAAAAAATTTAAGGATAAATTTATATAACATATAAGTAGATTTGTGAGTCATGGAGAATTATATAATAGAAATACAAACACATGCCTATACTCAAGTAATTTAATAAAAACGAAGTTCACTAAAATTCAAATATTTTTAAATAAAAAATTAAGGGTAATACTTAAAATGCTTATAATTCTATGTAAACTGTGTATTTTAATTATATAATATTTACAGTAGTTCATTCAACGCAAAAGTGTACATGAAATGGGCAGTGCAAATCAATTACAAATGTCTTTTCATTTCGAATAGAAACGCTTTTCCGACTGTAATTTACTCTAATTGGATTCACTAAATATAAATGTAATTATGTTTCTACTAAGGAAAAAGATATCCTTATTACGTATTAAGAGATTTAATTTATATGCGATGGTAATGTAAGTAATTAAGTTACAAAAAGAAAAATTGGAATTCTATTTTTGGACCGCCGTACGAGTTATGACCACGTCCGTGTGTATTATGGGCTGACATGTGGCTCATAATTAGTGCATAATTTTAGACACTTTCCAAGCGCAGTAAGTAAATAAGCTTACGGTGTGCCGAAACTATTTCAAGGTTCAATAATTTAATTCACTTTTGAAAACAATTTTTTTTGTAAAATTTTTGATACAGAAATATTTTATAAAAAAAAAATAATATGATTTAAATAATTATAATATTTTCTTTTTAATATTCAATTTGTAAGTTTTTTTATACCTGACGTGTATTTCTAAAGTTTCAAATATACAGTAATTCCTCTGTTAACGAAGTTTCGATTTAAAACCGCAATTTTAAGTAAAATATAGCCAGAAGTTGTGCATGAAGAAGAATAGGTAAGGTTTCTCAAGATTAAATTTATTTAATGCAGAATATATTTTTTCAGTGGAAAATGTAGAAAATTATTGTTAGCTATGAAGAAACATATAATGAAGACAAAATTAAAGTTCCCGCCAAAAAAAAAAAAGATTTATTACAGATTTTGATATGTTATTGGACACGTGTTATTTATTTTTACTGAAATTATTCCTGATTTATTTATGAAGTAATCACTGTTAAACGCAATAAATCCATATAGAACTGTTGATAAAACTGGTTTAAATAATGAAAAATAAAATAGAATAATAAATATTTTTTTGACTGAATATATTTATATCATGAAAAATATTAATTTTAATTAAGACTATCTTATTTTATTCTGTATGTAGTTTGAAAGTCCTTGATTAGTCCGTTTTTAAGCAGAGATATTATTTCGATTATTTTATTATATTATATAATAATGAAGTTGTTGAATTTTTTTGCTGAACCATATTGAAACTATTTTAAAGTTTTATATTGTATAAATCATGAAAGCGTCTGTTAAAACGTAAGTAAATATGGAAGACGTTCTTTCGGAAAGGGCACATCTTTTATCTTAAATAAGTAAAGCACGGCGGTTCCATTAGGAAAAGGCAATAGAGTTCAATTTATGCCTTTTTATTAAGTATCAAGTCGTGCGAGAAGTTTTCGGTAGTTTATTAGGCTTAATGGAAAAGTCAATACTTTTAAAGTAAATTTTATTATTGAAGGGTACAATAAACCGGCAAATACATTATCGTAACAATTTTGTTTAGAAAAGTTTCTTCCCTCAAAATGATAATAACAACGGCGTGAGAAGAAGGAAATAATAATACGAAGCGACATTTTATTATCGTAAATTGACACGTTTAATAATTGTGAGCGCGACCAAAGTTGATGGTGCAATTCTTTGCTGAAATGTGCACGGTGATTCCGTCTGTCAGCTTCGGTCTGCTCTGCTCTCGGGTTTAATAAATTCATAAAGGATGATATTGGCTGTAGACCACTAAATGAAGATCAATATCCAGTTTGCACAGAAGGCGAGCTTTTTGGGCATTTTTAGGTTTGGATCGGATCTGACCTATTAACCACGTCAACTATAACAAGATTTCATCTAAAATAAGCTTTATATTATATATTTTTTTAAATCTTATCACGTTTTTATTTAATAATCCATATGAATATTCAACTGATATTTTACTAACTGGTTTATTATATAGTCATACCTCGATTAACTAATAGGATGTGTTTCAATTTACTTCATTTAGCGAAAATTTGTTTTCAGAGTTTCTATATAGGTTAAGTATGGTTAAATAGTAATAGTCTAAACCAGTGATTCCCAAAGTTTGCGACGCGGCTTCACGACGCCGCGAAATATTCAATTAAACAATTCGGCAATTTTCTTGGAATTTCCAATTTTCGAATTTTTGCGTCAACAATCGTGTTTGCTGACAAAATTCTATGAATTTAGCTACTTTCGAGTCTTTCATTGTTTTCTTCCCAAACGCAAAACCGCAAATCGAAAAAGATTGGGAACTTTTTTATATCAAAATCTTCAACTGATATTTTAATTTGAAGACAATATTTTTCCTAGCTTCTACATTATACAGCTATATCTCTAATAACGAATAGAAAGTGTTCAATTAAATTACTACTATATGTTTGCTTCAATAATAAGAGGCTAGACCAGAAGTCAGCAATCTTTATGAAACAAAGAGCCATTTTTTTCTTATCCTATTTGTGATATCAAAACATTCAATTCACATTCTAATTTAAAGACAATAGTTTTCTTAGCTACTACATTATATAGTAATACCTCGATTAACGAATAGGATTTGTTTAATGAAATTACTTCGTTAAGCGTAAATTTGTTTTCAGAGCGATTCAATAATAATAGTCTTGTCTAGGGGTCAGCAATCTTTTTGAAGCAAAGAGCCTTATTAAAGATATTGCCTGTTAAGGAGCCGCAGTACTAGTTTTTCTTATGAAAATAGTCCAAACATATCAGTGAGAGAGCTAGGACTCACAATATCTCATCATAAGAGCCGCATGTGGCTCCGGATTAGAAATTATATAAAACCTAAAGTATTTAACATATATTATTTACATAGTAAAAACAAATATTTTTCTATCACAAATATTTGTCTGATATAAAAAAAATGGTTTCATTTCATAATTTGAACTTTTTAAGTCAATGATTTTAATACAAAAAAATATAAATTGAATTGTTGGCATTGTAAAACTAAAACTTTTTGTATAATTCTATTATATTATTTCACTATTGAAGGCGAGTATAAAAAAATGGTTTCGACGAATATACTTACACTCAAATATTTTCAATTTAAGTTTTCTCGTATTTCTTGATACAATTGTTATTATATAAGTTTAGAGATTCTCTTGAAGTTTGCGTGGAAGCCATTTATCTATCAGCCGCACCTTTTCCATCCGAAGTAAATGACTCTTAACAATCGCAGTTGAAGGCTTCGTTTATTAGTGCAACTGTTCACGATCATTGACATGGGTTGGACGTCGGATGTCGTTAATAGCTTTAAATGATCTTCGACTTGTAGAAACGTTTCCAAACTAATTTCCAAAATGAATGTAATGAAGATTCTTTGAACTAATTTATTTATCTTTTTTCAATATACCATTTTTTTAAATTTCTTTCATTTTTTGGAAAATAAAAAGCACCCAAAATTTATGGAATAATTTTTGGATATGAATATAAAATATAAAGATTTATATATTAAGTGCATTTACTCGAAATGTTTTATGTAAATCATAAGAAAAAAACATTTTTTATATATAAAATTATCCAACCAAAAAGTAATCTATGATTCAAAACAATGATTTACGTAAAATGATGTTTTTTAATTATATTATCATTATTAAGTAAATATTTATTAACCGTTTTTAAGTAATTATTATAAATATTTTAGAAAGAATGTAAAGATATTTTCAAATTCTTTCTTAATTTTTATTTATTGTTAATTAGCGAAGTTAAATTACTGGAGTTATTTGTAATTTGTACACAGACAGTATCAAAATTCGTATTTTAATGTTACGTTTGGACTATAAGACGCACTATAATTTTAACTTGCTTGCTTGTAAAAAGGTGGTCAAACAGAATTTTGTTTTTTTTATATTTTTATAAATTTCAAAAACAGTAAAAAAATCGTATTTTAATGTTACTTTCGGACCATAAGACAATTACAATTATTAATTTTTGTATGTAAATAGGTCTGAAAAATACAGTTTTATATTCCTATAAAGTTTAATGTTAATTTAGAATAGAATCCAAAACTTTGTGAAAAATGCGTATTTGTGTATGATGATTAATACAGCAAAACTTTTTTTTTGTTCATAAAACACAAAGTAAATTATCTGATTTGTTCTATCAAACTATAGAATTTCTAGCTGATACAGTATACAGTTATTCCTCGATTAACAAATAGAATGTGTTTCATGAAATTACTTTGTTAAATATAAATTTATTTTCTGAAGCAAAAATCCATTATTATCTTATTTTTCAAATCAAACTATTCAATTCACATTAAAATTGTATTAACTAATTAAGCTAGTAATGCAACTTTGCTAGTAGTTGGGATACAGTATAAAAATTGGTATTTTAATGTTATCTTCGGACCATAATAATTTTTATATTATAAAAGGTGTAAAAATATTGTATTTTTTTTATATTTTTATAAAGTTTAATTTTGATTTAGAATAGAATCTAAAATTTTGTGGAAAATCTGTTAAAATTTAATTTCGTTCTTTCATAATGTAATACGTATTTGTTTATAATGTCTGATAAATATAGCAATAAATATTTATTTTTTTAATAAAAAAAAACATATTAATTTTTTTTGCTGTGTTCAAAAATAAAAATTATGTTTTTTTATATTCGCTTTTTATGTATTAAAATTAGCATAATTTTTGCGTATTACCTACAAAATATTATAGTAGATCTAATCATTTCAAGGTAAAACAAAAATAAATGTTTTTTTTTGTAATGCGACAAAAACTTTTCCATATTATTCAGTTATTTTTTTTTTTTGTTATTTATGATCTTACTTCCAAAGTATTATTATTTGTTATTTTAATATATTTGTCTTAAAATTTTTATGATTTTTCATTAATATGTGACTCAAAGTTTCTTCAAAATTTAAAACTTTTTTTTATCTCGAAGCGAATGTTCTATCGACTTAAAAAAAATATCGTCTAAATTAAGATCTCTTATTTCTTCTCATCATTTTTTTAGAACCTTTTCAAAGGATCATTAATTGTTGACTATTTTCCAATGAATTTAGAGTGTCATCATCTAATTTTTATTTAACTCCCTAACGTCACTGTTGAATTTTTGAATCCTTCTAGCACTTTTGAATCCATCATGCATTTTTACCAGCAACCAAAAATATTTTATTGTCAAAATTGAGAGATTACTAACAGAACTTCAAAACTATAACAACTGAGACGTGTTAAATTAACGACAGCAGGTGACAAACTGGATTCAAATTAATGTAACAAAAAATGATATTTCTTTTCGATTTACTAAATATTTTTCTATACCAAGATTTTCACATACTATATGCTTACCTAATACTTATTTACTTATATGTAATATAAAGAAATTATGTAATGTTTCATAGTATTAACAAAATAATCCAATTAATCAACATTTTGTAAATTTAAAATGTAAATCTTTGAAACAAAACATCATGTATTTATTAAATATTTATTAATAATTGCAATTTATTTTCAGTTTATAAAATTATATAGCTTTTTATTATTTATTTACTATGTAAATTATTTAGAATACTTAAATTGAAAACAGTGAAGTTCAAAGAAAAATACAGTACAATTTGTGTAAAGCATACACACATTTATTTTTGCAACATAAAATGAAAAGTTTCAGTATTTAATATGAAAACATAAGCATTTTTATATGGAAATTAGACGACCTTTGATGTATTTTTTAACGTACATGAAATGAGAGGTGAGTCTTAAGTGAGGTCGTTACATTTTACATGGTGCTGAAAGATAGATGGCAATATTTTGACACCTGTCCGACTTCATCGCTCTTGAGTGCTGTTTGAATTTTTATCAGCTCTTTAAATGATGCATTTAATTTAAAGAGCTCAACAATATATCTATTTTCTATGCGGCGTTTTGTCGTAAATAATAATGTGGTTCTCGATTCACTGTGGGAATACGGACAGGTTGAAAATATTCCCAATATTAAATCCTGAACAAACAGTTCTTTATGCAGTTCAGAAAGTAAACGAAACCAAACAGAACTTTAGTTTCAATCATGCAACGCAAATAAACTCCTCTACTTTTGTCATTGATTTACTTCGTCCCATTTATTTTTCCAAATATAGATTTCACTGATGCCTGAAAGTCACGAAACACAGTTTTGATATTTTTTTTTAGTACAAAAATTGTTGTAAAAAAAATTCAGAACATATTGGTATTTTTTTTTATATGAAAACAATTTTTTTATTAAAATTTTAAGTGAAAATTTTATTTATAACGTGCACCACAGATTGTTAGCATAAAATTCTTGTTTATTTTTTTTGTACTTTGGGTGCAGAAACATATTTTTACAATCCGAGTTCTGCAATTTGAAGTGTTATTCGTGTCCTCTTCAAGCGGCGCGTGTATATCATAGGAATTTCGCATTTGGGGTTGCTTGAGCAGGTGGTAATTCGAGGAGTGGAGGCCATACATTGAAAATGCGGAGGGCGATATCCCTTTTTCGAGATCGCCGATATTATCATCTTTTTCCTTATTTTTTTTCGTATGCCCTTGCGTAACCATCGCGACGTGCGAGACCCAGTTGTTACGCATGAGGACTACCAAGCGGAAGGAAGACCGATAAATTATCCTCGTCCCTGAACAAATTTTATTAGTTATTTCTGGAAATTAGCATTTTTATTATGTAAATTGCATTTAACGACCAATTAACAATTTAAAAACCAAAACTATATTGCACGATAGAATGGAACTGCACGACAGAAATATTGACTGAATTAGCACATCAAAATAGAACGTTCGAACATTAGGGAATCAGCTGACTATAAAGTATACAAAGGACAATCTTCTTCGATTTTAAATTAAACCAAAACTAAACTTGAAAAACGTAAGGGACTACAGTTTATATAGAAATACATTTTTTTGCATTTTTTTATATGTATTTTTTAAAAAACAACCAAATCTAAACTTGTACAACATAAGGGACTATAGTTAATATGAAAATACATAGTTATATAAATTGTATTTTATAACTAAAACCAAACATGAATTCTCCTATGGCACATCAGTGAATATAGAAATACATATTTCTGCAAATTTTGTATATGTATTTTTAAAATAAACCAAACCCCAATTTGAAGATTTTAAGACACTAGAGTTAATATGAAAACTGAAAAACTAAGGGACTAAAGTAAATGAAAAAAATCATATTGCTATAAAATTTTGATATATTATATAATTTTTTTAAATACAATCAAAACATAACTTGAATTTGAATAATCGAAGACACTAAAGTTAATATGAAATGTGAAGAACCCAAGGGACTAGAGTTAATATGGAAATACATATTTCTACAAATTGTTCATTTGTATTTATCGAAATGCAACCTAGATATATGGCACTTTAGAAGAATCTGAGATACTATAGTTAATATGGAAATACATTTTTTTGCAAAGTGTTTATATATATTTTTCAAGTTTCAACCAACACCAAACATGAATTACCTAATGGCACTTCAGTAAATATAGAAATACATATTTCTACAAATTATTTATTTGTATTTATCAAAATGCAACCAAAACCAAAGATGAATCACCACATGGCACTTTACAATAAGCTAAGATACATCTTTTGCAAATTGTTTATATGTATTTTTCAAATTACAACCAAAACCAAATATGAATTACTTTATGGCTTTATTTGGTTAGAAATACATATTTTTTTATATATTTATTTTTTATAAATAAAAGCAAAACCCAATTTGAAGAATCTAAGACATTCAATTTCATATGAAACTTGAAGTACCTAAGGGATTAAAGTTAATATGGAAATAAATATTTTTACAAATTGTTTATTTATATTTAACAAAATGCATCCAAAACCAAACATGAATCACTGTATGGCACTTTAGAAAAACGCAAGGCACTAGAGTTAATATGGAAATACATGTTGATGCTATTTATTATATGTATTTGTCAAAACACAACCAAAATCAAACTTGAAGAATCCAAGGGACTAGAATTAATATGAAAATACATATTTCTAAAAATTGTTAATACGTATTTTTTAAAACATATGCAACACTAAGCGTAGAAGCGCTGACCGCTGTATTTTTTTAAAACACAATCAAAACAAACTTGAAGAACTAAAGGAATTATTTTTTAAACACAAATAAAGCCAAACTTGAAGAACTTAATGGACAAATTGTGTATACATATATTTTAAATACAATCAAAACCTAACTTGATGAACTTTTTATCAATAGACTTAATATTGCTACATATTTTTATACGTATTTTAAAAAACACAAACAAAACCAAACATGAAGAACTTAATGCACTAGAGTTAAATTAAAAATACATATTTCTACTAATTATTTATATTTTTAACTATATGTCGATAGACTTAATACAGAAATATATTTTGCTGCATATTTTATATACAAAGTTTTAAAATACAACCAAATCCAACATATTTTTATACGTATTTTAAAAAACACAAACAAAACCAAACATGAAGAACTTAATGGACTAGAGTTAAATTAAAAATACATATTTCTACAAATTATTTACATTTTTAACTATATGTCGATAGACTTAATACAGAAATATATTTTGCTGCATATTTTATATACAAAGTTTTAAAATTCAACCAAATCCAACATATTTTTATACGTATTTAAAAAAACACAAACAAAACCAAACTTGAAGATCTTAATGGACTAGAGTTAAATTAAAAATACATATTTCTACAAATTATTTATACTTTTAACTATATGCCGATAGACTTAATACAGAAATATATTTTGCTGCATATTTTATATACAAAGTTTTAAAATATAACCAAATCCAACATATTTTTATACGTATTTTAAAAAACACAAACAAAACCAAACATGAAGAACTTAATGGACTAGAGTTAAATTAAAAATACATATTTCTGCAAATTATTTACATTTTTAACTATATGTCGATAGACTTAATACAGAAATATATTTTGCGGCATATTTTATATACAAAGTTTTAAAATATAACCAAATCCAACATATTTTTATACGTATTTTAAAAAACACAAACAAAACCAAACTTGAAGATCTTAATGGACTAGAGTTAAATTAAAAATACATATTTCTACAAATTATTTACATTTTTAACTATATGTCGATAGACTTAATACAGAAATATATTTTGCTGCATATTTTATATACAAAGTTTTAAAATTCAACCAAATCCAACATATTTTTATACGTATTTAAAAAAACACAAACAAAACCAAACTTGAAGATCTTAATGGACTAGAGTTAAATTAAAAATACATATTTCTACAAATTATTTATACTTTTAACTATATGCCGATAGACTTAATACAGAAATATATTTTGCTGCATATTTTATATACAAAGTTTTAAAATATAACCAAATCCAACATATTTTTATACGTATTTTAAAAAACACAAACAAAACCAAACATGAAGAACTTAATGGACTAGAGTTAAATTAAAAATACATATTTCTACAAATTATTTATATTTTAACTATATGCCGATAGACTTAATACAGAAATATATTTTGCTGCATATTTTATATACAAAGTTTTAAAATACAACCAAATCCAACATATTTTTATACGTATTTTAAAAAACACAAACAAAACCAAACATGAAGAACTTAATGGACTAGAGTTAAATTAAAAATACATATTTCTACAAATTATTTATATTTTTAACTATATGCCGATAGACTTAATACAGAAATATATTTTGCTGCATATTTTATATACAAAGTTTTAAAATATAACCAAATCCAACATATTTTTATAGGTATTTTAGAAAACACAAACAAAACCAAACATGAAGAACTTAATGGACTAGAGTTAAATTAAAAATACATATTTCTACAAATTATTTATATTTTTAACTATATGCCGATAGACTTAATACAGAAATATATTTTGCTGCATATTTTATATACAAAGTTTTAAAATACAACCAAATCCAACATATTTTTATACGTATTTTAAAAAACACAAACAAAACCAAACATGAAGAACTTAATGGACTAGAGTTAAATTAAAAATACATATTTCTACAAATTATTTATATTTTTAACTATATGCCGATAGACTTAATACATAAATATATTTTGCTGCATATTTTATATACAAAGTTTTAAAATACAACCAAATCCAACATATTTTTATACGTATTTTAAAAAACACAAACAAAACCAAACATGAAGAACTTAATGGACCAGAGTTAAATTAAAAATACATATTTCTACAAATTATTTACATTTTTAACTATATGCCGATATACTTAATACATAAATATATTTTGCTGCATATTTTATATACAAAGTTTTAAAATACAACCAAATCCAAACATATGGGAAAGCAAAAATTTTGAATGTATTTTTCAAAATATAATCAATATATTTATTAATATGCCTTAAATTCTTGAAGTTTAGTTTTGAATCTATTATTGACATTCAATAGTTTTAATCAGCTGATTTCCGAACGATCGAACGTTTTATTTTGACATGTCAGTTCATCTAAAAGACTAGATAAATATTTACTACCGCTAGCTTACAAGGGAGTTGCAATTTCTCATCAGAAGAGCCGCACGTGTCTCCGGAGACAGATTAAATTAAACATATTTGTATTATATAATAAATTATGTGTTTGCGAGCATAAATCGTTCTGTAAATGCAAATCGCATATCAAAGCGAATTTATCGATAATCTTGAGGCAGTTTAAAAGGTAAAAATGATTCTTCTAAACTCTCAGAGAGTAAAGTTAGCTCATATTGCAAGATTCTAATCTTGAAAATTACTCTCAAATCAAGATTCTTCTGTAATATTGATTTAATATTTCAGATTGAATAGATATAATTTCCAGTTTAATATTCACAATAATAAGGAATTAAATTCATAAATATAAGTTAATTTTTAAATGCAATATTTAATTATATAACCTCATGTTAAAAACAGTTACAATTTATAATAGAATATAAAATACATACAGTTTGAAACATTTTTTCGGGATGCAGGGAATTTTGTTACTAGACTATCTTGAAAAAGATAAAATAATTAACTATAAAAATTTTATATAAGTCTGTTGGATCAATTGGATAGAATAAATTTTCCCATTAGTTTTCATAACGTTTTAAACTGCAGTCGTAGTGTTTGTCGTAATTATATAAACGATACTTATTAGAATTTAATTTTATAACAATTTATCTTATATTTTCTATTGGTTAAATTTTACTTTAAATAAAAAATTGTATTTGTTTTTTTAAGTACCCACAAAAGTGATTCTGCTAGGTATCATAATTATATTTGTTAAAAAATTGTTGAGTAGTTAGATTAGAATAATATCCTAATTCTGTCGCATTTGCGTGGCTCCATGAAAATGTTTTAAAACTCCTAAAGTACTTTACTTTAGATGAACAGTAACAACTCTCATTACGTGAGAGTTCAGTAGAACAAAGTTTGCGTGGTGGTGTCGGCCAACTGTCGTAGGGTCCGAGTAGATAGGGTTACTTGCACGTGGCCTATGTATTTCGGTTTGGGCTTAATATCGCCCGGTATTTAGTATCGTAATTTAGGGACAATCCAAATTGAATACTGCTCTCCCGGCTTCCACAGTGTTAGTCACCCCCGGTGAGTATGCTTTACCGGCCCTTTGAAAATACACATGTTCCAAGAACCATGATGGTTATTACATACCGCTACCAAAGACGTCATTAACGTTATTTAACCGCACCGAACACAAAGCTTCATATACCAATCACCAATTAATATTCTATATATTTAAGTCTACAAATGTTAATATTCTAAATTTACGTAACTATTATGATATTTGGTATTGCTTTATTTTGATGTATGTGGATTTGAAAGCTTAATGTTTATTAGGGATTTACGTATACAAAAAGTTTTTTATATAATTCTACTGAAAAACTAAGTACTATCTTAATAAATATTAATGAAATGCTGGATTTTATTAGGTGATTTATAATTTTATTTCTTCTAACGAAAATTAACTATTTATATATCCTAAAAATGCCGAATCCTCACTATACTTAGCATTAGGAGTATATAATTTTCATACATAGGTAGTATGAAGTTGTTCTAAAAATTGTAAAATCTTCTTTATAGTAGATTGGTCAAAACACTAACTGTTGAACATGATGCTGAGTAAGGTGAAAGTGCTAAAATGATTAATAAGTTTCTACCATAGATAAAACAGTTTTTAGAATCTAGAAACGAAACTTATGAAGATTATCAATGATCATATCTGGTTATCTGATTTAGACTTTATTGTAGACATAAAGTACTAATTCAATGTACTAACTGATGAACTTGATGCTGAGTAAGTTGAAAGTTGTAAAACGATTAACGAGCTTCTACCAGAGATAACATAGTTTTTAGAATATAGAAACGAAACTTATGAAGATTATTAATGATCATATCTGGTTATCTGTTTTAGACTTTATTATAGACATAAAGTACTAACTGATGAACTTGATGCTGAGTAAGGTGAAAGTCCTAAAACGATTAAAGAGTTTCTACCAGAAAAAAATAGTTTTTAGAATATAGAAACAAAACTTATGATGATTATAAATGGTCATATCTGGTTATCTGATTTATACTTTATTATAGACATAAAGTATTAATTGATTAACTTGATGCTGGGTAAGGTGAAAGTCGTACAACGATTAAAGAGCTTCTACTAGAGATAAGAGAGTTTTTAGAATGTAGAAACGAAACTTGTGAAGATTATTAATGATCATATCTGAATATCTGATTTAGACTTTATTAAAGATATAAGAACCAAAATGAATAAACTAAATATTGAACTTCAGGACATAGACATTTCCATGATTGAGTTAACAGGAAGTATAGTATAAGTTTTTTGTAAATTTGGATAATTGCATCAATAAATATAAGAAAATTGAAATAATTAAATATTTTGAAAACCAATTTGAACTTAAAAAATATTTCTAAATTTAATTTTTAAATTTTCGTAAAATTTAGCCCATTGATTCATTTATGATTCAAATCAATTTATTGTAACAGAATACAAATACAATAAATAAAAATTATATTGATCTATTGTAGAATGGAAGTAATTTATTTTCAGTCTGATCTAGAATTAAATTAAAAAATATCACAATTTTTTTTTGGATTCTCAAAGATGAGAAAAAAATAATCAAAGGTTTTTCAACAATAAACTTGTTAAAATCAAAGTTTAAAAGTAGAATAACTAACAAACGTTTAAAGTCTAATAGGTAAAAATCAAATGTTCCAGGGTGCACGCAAGATATGCAGTCTCAAATTCTTATTGAATTTTTAATAAATTTTTATAGTTTGTGCATTGTATAAGTGAAATATTAAAAGTGTAGTTCGCATTTTTTTTAAATTCTAAATTGTCTCACTGTATTATAATTTATAATTGATACATAATATTGATATATTTACGACATATAAAATATTCCAATTACACAAGTATTACATATTTTATTGCAATTAATTTTATACATCTTTCTCTTAAACATTGTAAAAGTAATTGATTGATTTGTGTGAAACCTTGATTCTTTAATATGTTTTATTCTAAAGAGTGTTTTAAAATCGAATTTTATATAAACTGAAACCTTTCATAAAAATTAATAAAAATATATATATAAATGTCTCGAAATTTGGATTTTGCTTATGACAAACATTGCATAAATTATTATAGAAATAATGAAAATGCATCACATTTGGTATCAGACCTTAAAAAATATTTTTTTAAAACAACCATAAACAGAATATGCATTATAACCTAACTTCACTTCATCTGTAAGGAAGAGAGTTTATGGAATAAGTGGAAGTATAGAAGAAAAACTTATGTGTTTTTCTTCTCATTTTAATCTGATAAGTGCATTTCTTTTCGAGCAAATATTTTTTTGTCTAATTTAAATATGAGAATCCAATTCTTCGATAAATGAGATTATACTATATTATAATATCTACATTTATGAAAATGTTATTTATCTACATTTATAAAAAAACTTCATAAAAAAAATGTCTTTACAATAATACATAATTGCATTAATTAAATTAAATTACTAAAAAATCAATGTAATATTTGATATTTCTTTATATTGTAATCAAATAGTGATATAGAAAATCAATTGATTTTTTTTTTGCAACATTTTGCATTTTTTATTAATTTTTCAGTAGAATTGCATTGCTTATTCAAACTTTTGCTATATTTCAATATTAAATTTATAAAAATTTATTGATTAAAATTAATTAAATTATTTAAAAAAATTATTATGATTTTAATAATATTATAGTTATTTTTTTATTAATAAACTAATTATTATTATGCGGTTAGTAATATGTCAATTTTGAAGGAAGGATGTAATAATATCAATCTTTATATAGTGTGCATTAAAGTTATATAGTGACGATGTTATTGGAATATTTTAAAGAAAACGTTTATTTGTGCTTTATATCATTTTAATATAGTTATTTATATTATACTATACTATATATTGTTAGCTTGTAGACGTGAGACGAATACTAAATTGGATCGGGATGAAATATGAAACGAAACAAAATAAAAATATAAATTAAAAAATTGTTGAGTAGTTAGATTAGAATAAAACATATCCTAATTCTGTCGCATTTGCGTGGCTCCATGAAAATGTTTTAAAACTCCTAAAGTAGTTTACTTTAGATGAACAGTAACAACTCTCATTACGTGAGAGTTCAGTAGAACAAAGTTTGCGTGGTGGTGTCGGCCAACTGTCGTAGGGTCCGAGTAGATAGGGTTACTTGCACGTGGCCTATGTATTTCGGTTTGGGCTTAATATCGCCCGGTATTTAGTATCGTAATTTAGGGACAATCCAAATTGAATACTGCTCTCCCGGCTTCCACAGTGTTAGTCACCCCCGGTGAGTATGCTTTACCGGCCCTTTGAAAATACACATGTACCAAGAACCATGATGGTTATTACATACCGCTACCAAAGACGTCATTAACGTTATTTAACCGCACCGAACACAAAGCTACATATACCAATCACCAATTAATATTCTATATATTTAAGTCTACAAATGTTAATATTCTAAACTTACGTAAATATGATGATATTTGGTATTGTTTTATTTTGATGTATGTGGATTTGAAAGCTTATTGTTTATTAGGGATTTACGTATACAAAAAGTTTTTTTATATAATTCTACTGAAAAACTTAAGTACTATCTTAATAAATATTAATGAAATGCTGGATTTTATTAGGTGATTTATAATTTTATTTCTTCTAACGAAAATTAACTATTTATATATCCTAAAAATGCCGAATCCTCACTATACTTAGCATTAGGAGTATATAATTTTCATACATAGGTAGTATGAAGTTGTTCTAAAAATTGTAAAATCTTCTTTATAGTAGATTGGTCAAAACACTAACTGTTGAACATGATGCTGAGTAAGGTGAAAGTGCTAAAATGATTAATAAGTTTCTACCATAGATAAAACAGTTTTTAGAATATAGAAACGAAACTTATGAAGATTATTAATGATCATATCTGGTTATCTGATTTAGACTTTATTGTAGACATAAAGTACTAATTCAATGTACTAACTGATGAACTTGATGCTGAGTAAGTTGAAAGTTGTAAAACGATTAACGAGCTTCTACCAGAGATAACATAGTTTTTAGAATATAGAAACGAAACTTATGAAGATTATTAATGATCATATCTGGTTATCTGTTTTAGACTTTATTATAGACATAAAGTACTAACTGATGAACTTGATGCTGAGTAAGGTGAAAGTCCTAAAACGATTAAAGAGTTTCTACCAGAAAAAAATAGTTTTTAGAATATAGAAACAAAACTTATGATGATTATAAATGGTCATATCTGGTTATCTGATTTATACTTTATTATAGACATAAAGTATTAATTGATTAACTTGATGCTGGGTAAGGTGAAAGTCGTACAACGATTAAAGAGCTTCTACTAGAGATAAGAGAGTTTTTAGAATGTAGAAACGAAACTTGTGAAGATTATTAATGATCATATCTGAATATCTGATTTAGACTTTATTAAAGATATAAGAACCAAAATGAATAAACTAAATATTGAACTTCAGGACATAGACATTTCCATGATTGAGTTAACAGGAAGTATAGTATAAGTTTTTTGTAAATTTGGATAATTACATCAATAAATATAAGAAAATTGAAATAATTAAATATTTTGAAAACCAATTTGAACTTAAAAAATATTTCTAAATTTAATTTTTAAATTTTCGTAAAATTTAGCCCATTGATACATTTATTTCAAATCAATTTATTGTAATAGAATACAAATACAATAAATAAAAATTATATTGATCTATTGTAGAATGGAAGTAATTTATTTTCAGTCTGATCTAGAATTAAATTAAAAAATATCATATTTTATTTTTGGATTCTCAAAGATGAGAAAAAAATAATCAAAGGTTTTTCAACAATAAACTTGTTAAAATCAAAGTTTAAAAGTAGAATAACTAACAAACGTTTGAAGTCTAATAGGTAAAAATCAAAAGTTTCAGAGTGCACGCAAGATATGCAGTCTCAAATTCTTTATAAATATTGTAATAGATATTGCCACACATTTTTATAGTTTGTGCATTATATACGTGTATAAGTGAAATATTAAGTGTAGTTCGCATTTTTTTTTTTAATTCTAAATTGTCTCACTGTATTATAATTTATGCATAATATTGATATATTTACGACATATAAAATATTCCAATTACATATTTTATTGCAATTAATTTTATACATCTTTTAAACATTGTAAAAGTAAACTTTAATTTGTGTGAAACCTTGATTCTTTAATATGTTTTATTCTAAAGAGTGTTTTAAAATCGAATTTTATATAAACTGAAACCTTTCATAAAAATTAATAAAAATATATATATAAATGTCTCGAAATTTGGATTTTGCTTATGACAAACATTGCGTAAATTATTATAGAAATAATGAAAATGCATCAAATTATTTTTATCGTTAAACCCTATTTTTCACATTTGGTATCAGACCTTAAAAAATATTTTTTAAAACAACCATAAATAGAATATGCATACTTCACCTGTAAGGAAGAGAGTTTATGGAATAAGTGGAAGTATAGAAGAAAAACTTATGTGTTTTTCTTCTCATTTTAATCTGATAAGTGCATTTCTTTTCTAATTTAAGTATGAGAATCCAATTCTTCAAAAAATGAGATTCTAATATCTACATTTATGAAAATTTTATTTATCTACATTTATAAAAATTCTTCCTAAAAAAATGTCTACAATAATACATAATTGCATTAATTAAATTAAATTACTAAAAAATCAATGTAATATTTGATATTTCTTAAATATTTATAAAGTAATCAAATAGTGATTTAGAAAACTTCAATTGATTTTTTTTTTTTTGCAACATTTTGCATTTTTATTAATTTTTCAGTAGAATTGCATTGCTTATTCAAACTTTTGCTATATTTCAATATTAAATTTATAAAAATTTATTGATTAAAATTAATTAAATTACTTAAAAAAATTATTATGATTTTAATAATATTATAGTCATTTTTTATTAATAAATTTATTATTATTATGCGGTTAGTAATATGTCAATTTTGAAGGAAGGATGTAATAATATCAATCTCTATATAGTGTGCATTAAAGTTATATAGTGACGATGTTATTGGAATATTTTAAAGAAATCGTTTATTTGAGCTTTATATCATTTTAATATAGTTATTTATATTATACTATACTATATATTGTTAGCTTGTGGACGTGAGACGAATACTAAATTGGATCGGGATGAAATATGAAACGAAACAAAATAAAAATATAAAAAACGAAAGGCTATTATGAAATATCGGCATGTGCATTCATAGCAAAAAAAGAGTGAAAGATATGTGTACTATAGCTGCGATCCGTGAATTTCAGTTGTGAGTTCACATATTTATTGGATCTAATAATCTCGATAAATCGGTGCGAGTTATTACGGAATGTCGGCGGATTTGATTTAGTGAATGGGTCGTATGTTTGGGTGGTGGATGTGTGCAAGAGAGGAAGATAGAGAGACGGTAGAAAAGGGCGGTCGACTGAAAGCAAGTGCTGCAGTCTGATGGTAGAGAAAAACTGCAAAATATGGTGGAAAGGAGCATTTCCGTATATTTCACGTACAATGCAAAGAGAGGGTGAGAGTACGAGCGAGTGAGAGACGAAGGGCTTGAAGGGTGTTTTGTGTCCCGCGCAATGAATCGCTGCGAAATTTCCAGCGCCGAGGAAATTTCTCACAATGGAAAACGGGTTGTAATTTCACCGTTGATTTCTTAAATACTTCCCAAGTAATTGCGGTCATTATTAATTTTCAGGTTTGAACAATTTCTTCGCCTCATTTTCAACATTTTTTTTAATGCAACTTAATAATAAATAACTTTACCAAAGTAAAAAATTTCAAGATATATTTACCAGTTTAATATTGTAGATCAATTTTACATTGTATATTATATTTATGTAATCAAATTTAAAATTAGAAAGAGTTTATTTTGAAAGCCTATAGAATTCATTTTTATAAACTATATTCTACAGAAATTTCTAATCTTTGTTTTTTTTTAAATATACAATTTTTTTATTACAAAACGCTGGAGTATTTCGATATTAGAGTTTCTTGCTGAATGTAAACTTAAATAGTTATATTAGCCTCGCATTTTAGTTATATTTTACATCTACTACAGAGGTTTCAAAACTGGGAAATAATGATACAAGGAAAGGCGCTAACATTATATTTTTTGGAAAGGGAGGTGTTGTAACAAAAAGTTTGGAAACCTACATGAATATTTAATCAAAATATTAATTCTAATTCTTTTTTATAATACAAATATTATGTAACTAAGACATTAGATAACTTACACGAAAAATTATTTTTTATGGTTGTTAATTTAACTGAAAAACTTTTTCAGAAATAATTATTTTTTACAATTCAAAATTGAGTATATGAAACCCAAAAAAATAAATGTTTAAGTTTTTCAAAAATTATATAGAAATATCTAGCATAGTCCGAATTGATTAAAAATCTATTTTAATATTAGTTTATACAAAAATGTATTCATTTTTATCTTAGTTATTAGAAAACATAAATTATTAATTAAATACATAAACTAATTTGTATGCTTGCTAATATTAACTGAAAAACATTTTCAGAAATGTTTATTTTTATTTCAAATTGAGTATATGAATCACATAGAAAATAAACGTCTTTCAAAAATTATATATAATGCTTCGCATAATCCGGATTGATTAAAATCGTTTTTTATTACTTAATAAAGATAAAGTTTTTACCAATTCTTATAATGTCTACTGCTACAATATTCCAATATTTTACAGTATAAGCATGATTAATTTTGCTATTTTATTGAATTGTGGTCAAGTTTCTTTCGTTCTGGTGTAGTTCATTGTTTTAACCATCTTATTCACTCTATATATATAAATAACCGTCTATTTTCCAATGGACGTTAAACGAGAGGCAAGAAAAGACCGCAGCGACCGGAATTAACGGACGATAAATCAAAACCCATTCACGAATAAATTTTCGTCGCCGGCAAAAACTATCGAGGAGGCAGAGCGACGGTTATATGGAAGAAATCCAAAAAGAAAACATAATTTAGTTGGCTCGGAACAAAGGGGACAATTTGTGGTAGGAACATAATAGATTTACGATGTAAAAGCTTTAATAATTTCATTTTCAGTCGTTGCCCCTGCTGTTAGTTCCCTTATTCCGTCTCCTTTCTCGATCTCTTCTCCGGTCGTTATACTTTTTTTTTCATCCACTATCCATTCGTTCCCCTGTTTGCTTTCGCCACAATGCGAATGGTTTCCATTGGAATTGATCGTAATTAATGAATGATCTCATCAACAACGTGGGTTCGGCTCGACTGATATTTATGTTGTCGGCTACAGCAAATTGTTCTTCAATTAAGGGAAGATTATAGTCGGATGAAGGATTATGAAAATATCGTAAGTATTCTTCGTGCCTCGTCATTCTGGGATTAATAGCTCATACTAATTGGAGCATGCCTCGCAACGCGGATGCATTTAAATTCAATCGGACCACTGTCAAATGCCACTTAGACCATTAGTTTCTGAAGCTAATTATAAGTGACAATTATAGAAATCGATTTAGCGCGTCGAGAATGTTCCGCAATTAAAAGAGCTTTTAATTAAACTCATCATCACCGCCCATTGAAATTGGTTTAATAGAACCATTATGTTTATTTATATTAATCAAGAATTTTATTACAATCTGAAAATAAAAAATAATGAAATATAATTTTCACTCAAAAAATTTTCAATGAAATAATTTATTTTGTAATATAATTTTATAATATGTTTACTGATAATAAAAACTTTATTATTAATATAAAAAAGTAGACAATAATTATAACTTACACTAAAAAAAAACAGACTTTAACTGACTGCATTTATTTACAAAAATTTTAAGTTATTTTCAAATTTCATTTCTTGACCAATTTTAACTTATTTTTTCTTTACTTAATCTAATGAGAATTTATCACAGTAAAGATTAGTTTTAAAAAAAAACTAACAATAAAAATTATTCTGAAATAGTAGCAAAAAGTAACTAAAATTAGCAATTAGCAAGTTCTTTAGTGAAGTTGTTCAGAAGACTGGGCACTTTTATGTTGATGTGGTTATGGGTTTTGGCAAATCTGGTAATGATATCTGTAACTGATTCGATATTAAGATGACGACAAAGGTTATGGCGCATTCACATGCTTAGCACTTTAGCACTTTGTTCTGAAATTTTGGAGTCATATCAATTTTGGAGAATATCTGACGCAGCCTTCAACTGAATACCATAAGTTTTTTTATATATGATAAGTTTTTCTTAATGGAAAGAGTAGCACAGATGTTTGGCGTCATACCAATATATTTTTTTAAATTGTCAAATGGTAAGCAGTGTCATTGAAGAAAATTGGTTGTGGTGTAATCATCTTATTTGTGAAATTAATATGGATCGATTTAAATTCGTTAAGTATATTTTATTTTGTCCAGATAACGACTTTAACTTTTGACAGATTCTTCCAAATATGTTGGTGCATAATTAATACTCGAGAAAATATTCTTAAAGAATTGCTATTCTTAGGTCATCTCACTTACCATCACAATGGAAAACCTATATCATAGAACGATAAATCTATTATTTTTCTAAGAAATATTCCTAAGCATAATCCAATAAAAGGAGCTTATATCGCCAATTTTGATTTTGTGGAGAACATGAACAGATTAATGATTAGTTGATATTGTCGGCCAAGATCTGGAAGACAAGAAATACTATATTCCTTGATATATCACAGGCTTTTAATAGATATAAACGTTAGCTCTACAAGCTAAAGATGAATCTTTTACATAATTTCTATGCAGTGTTGAAATCTTATCTAAATGATAGATAGTTTTTTTTTATTAAATTGGTTAGGCGACTAGTAGCCCTTCTCACAATTTGTGAATACCCAGTTAAGCCTTTGAGCCTTTGAGCCAACCAAGTTAAAGATTGTAATAGCAGATAGTAGCAGATACACAGAGAAGGAAATAGTGGAATTGAAATAATTTGTACAAAATTGTGCTATATTCAATTATGGGGAACTATAGAAGATTGCAGAAGAGGCTGTTAAAAAATTCTCCAAGAAATATACGGATAGACTTGTCTCGCACTATAAATTTTTAAAGTAAACAGTAACTGATTTTCTAAATATTTGAACAAATAGATTAGAAATAAATTCAGAAAAAATCAATATAAAGTAGATACAAGACTGGTTTCTTATATTTTGAACACCAGCCCCAATTAGCTCCAAGTCTAAATATGTTTCATCATATTTTACACGAAAATGTCATTTTTATTAGTACTAATTGGGACTAAACAATAGCGCCTAGGAAGGATTGATTCTATTTTTTCTAGTCTTCATGCAACGTCGAGGAGGACAGCAGAGCTCACAACAGAGCTAATATTTTTCAGTAACATGAAAGATTGTGGAGTGATTATTTCTGAAAATAAATTAAGGAATAGGTTTAATCAAGAATAGGTTTGAGACGTTTTATTATTTTTTTCAAACAGCTCAGATAAAATAAGTAATAAAGAAATTGGTCTCGTATCTCCACCTCGCTTAGATTTTTACCAGATATTGGTATTATGATAACTTCAGCTATTTTCCCTACATTGAGAAAGGCATTATTTTGAAATTTCATAAAAAAATCACCAGTTATTACATCAAAATTTTATATATTTGAGTTCAAGTTTCATAATATATCAGAGTCATAATTAGGAATAATAATAATTTTTAGATATTTTGCAAATATTTTTTTTTCTTGATTAACTTTTATTATTTCTTATAAATAGTTCTTAAATTAATTTCAGTATTTCTATTGGCATAGAAGATAAATTGGGATTAGTTTAAATTATAATGAATTTACAGAAAATTGGCACAATGAATTGGCGTTTCAGTGGAAACTGGAGTCGACTGTTTGAAATAGGTAGACAAAATGTCGTCAGTCCTTAAACCCCCGACCAAAATCCACACTGAATAAAATATGCAAGACCTACTTTACTTTATTCAGCGTCACGCGGAAATGCAATTTGTATTAACATTTCATTCCTCATTCTATAAAGCCTTTATATTGTATTAAAGGACTCGAAGTATAGTTGTTATAGATATGAATCATTATTAGAATACATTTTTAAATTGAAATATCAGTTCAATTTATTTTGTTGTACCAAACTAAAATATTTAACTTTATTTTTTTCGTAAAAATCAATTCGAACATGTTTTATAATTCATTTATAATGGAAAGATTGTTATCATACACACTGACACAGTTAATATATTTATTTCGGTTTTCAATCCATTGTCAATAATTCCACTAAACTTTGATAAATTTTAATAATTGATGCATTTTATTATATAAATTTTATGTGCGCCCTTATTTGGACCAACGGGCTAAAAACTAATAATTGTTGGATATTACAGTCAAAATTGTGAAAAATTATTAAAATTTGTAAAAATTACGCAACGTATATTTGTATACTTCAATACCTTACTTATTTCGGTTTTGAATAATCCGGATTATAGTTCAGTTGGAAAATTTCACAATAAACCAAATTTTAATTGAGAAAAAGAAAATAAAAATAGTACCTTTTGTGCAGTTTATTTGTAAACGGTTTAATTTCCGTTTTCAAACATTCCGCATTATTGACGGTTACGCGCACTATTCGAATTATAGGGTATGCAAAATTCCTGATATTTTATTTTACCGGTAAAAATTTATTAACCGGTAATTTTACAATTTTCTCATTAAATTTCATTGAGTTTCTTTGTTACTATCTTTAGACGATTTATTTGAGATCCTCAGTTTCGCGCTTATTTAGTAATGCAATCAATTAATAATTTCCTAAATTACCGGTATTTGTTGTCAAAATTTACCGGTATTTTAGGTAATCATATAACTGTCAAAAATTCATGGTTTTATTATACTCTGGAAGATAGACAAATAATAGGTTTTTATTATGATTTGATTTATAAAATATTATTTATATAATGAATGCGAATAATTTTCTATTTATTTCAATATTTTATTATTTGAAATTTGTATGAAATTCGCAAACAAGAGTGATATTGAAAGGCAGTCTGCTTCAAGTAGTTCAGGAGTGGAAATACTTTCGTGGGAGAGGTTCATGAAATGAGAATCCTTGAGGTGAATATTAGCTAAACTAAGATAATGAGTTTGGTAAAGCGGTGGAAGGATGAGATCCAAAGTTATTGAAAAGGGGGATTGAAGAGGCGACCTAATTTAAATCTACTTTTTTATTTTCAGGAAGAGGATAAATAGAAAGCACAGAGAAGGCGAATTTGTGAAATACCTGGTAAGAAATGTATTATAATTTAAAATAATTAGTTTGTAGTAATTAAAATATTTTTTTTATTATAACGTATTATGAAAATTTTCTGAAAATGATTTGCATAAATTGCAATAGAAATAATAAAAAAATCAATAAATTTGGGCTGCTGATATTATTAAATAACTTGGGATTATTAATTAAATCGTTGGATTTAAGTGAAATTCCCAACTCAAGGAATTAAAATTACAAATTAAATCTACAGTCTTCCCACCTTTCAATTAAGTGACTCAATTTTTTGTATGAATATGTATTTTTTATCAAATTAAAAATTACAAAACCTTATCCTCTGAAAGATCTGTATTATCAAGTTCTGTATATTTTTACCAAAATCTGATATAATAATGGTCAAAAGAACGCGGACATATTTGTACTTTAAAATGCAGAAAATATTGAAAAAATAAGTGGTATTTTTAAAATGCATTCAATTGCTGTAATTATAATTTAATTATTATATTTATTGTTTATATAATTATTTTTTATTGCGTTCATTAATTTCTAATGTATTTAAAATCCTTTGTATTTTCAGATTGATTTTTGAGAAAAAAAAGATACAATTTAGATTTTAAATTTAACAATAAAAATCTTAAATATGTAGTATAATATTTAGTAAATCTTCTTATTAAAAATATGATAAAATCAATAATTAGAAGTTTTATTTTTTTGACTTTGAACAAATGTAATATTAGGAAGAAAGAAATAAAAGCGAAATTTGAAGATATTTTTGTTGAATCTCTGTTCCTTCAATTTTTAGTTGAAAATAATTTATCAATGCTAAATTTACCAAAAGCAAATATTTATTTGTGAATCATTAGAAAAATCTGTGGTAGTAATTAATACTTAAATTCAAATTATAAATAATTTTTCATTTATATTTGTTTTCTTTCACTTTGTTGGAATTTAAACCTATAAATATCGTTTTATTTTTAATACTATATATTTGGTACAATCTTACGAGATTTAAGTTTTATAAAATTTAATATATAATTTTTGATATTTTTTAATGAAATCCCATTTGGGTCAAAGTGTTATGAAAAATAAAAATTTATATAGTTCTTTTGAGGAATATTATTGTTTATATATATTTAAGAATAAAATGTGTAAATAAATTTTCGTGTAATAATTTGCAATTATATTCTATTATTTATAATATTTATATCTGGCTGTCATTTATAATTTTATTTAAAAATATTTTTCATTTTATATTATTTTCTCCAATTAGATATTTTTATAAATCTTATATAATCGATTAATAAACAAATAAAATTATATATCCTTATATCAAATTCTTGTGGATTTTGAGATTTTATTGTTGAAGTTGTTCGTAAATACAACTTTTAAAGTTCAGACAATTTTTATTGGATATTTTTTTTACAAATTACTACTTTTTCACAATTACTATTTTTATTAATATCATGAAACTGTACCATAATAATCATAAATTGCAGATTTTTTAAAATATTATTATATGTTTCTAGATTGAAGTTTTACAAAATGTAATATTTCATTTTTTGACAATTTTATAATGTGATTTCGTTTAAGTCAAAGATGAATGAAATTAAAAAAAATATAGAATACTTTTTCTGTATATTTTTATATAAATTTGATAATAAAATCTGCAAACGAATGAACATATAATAATATGAATATATTCTTACAAAAAAAAACATATAAAGTCCAGATCTTTGAAATCTAATATTATTACAAATTACAAGTCTTTTTTAACTATTATTTTTATTTATTTATTGCCAAATTTTCAATATTATAATAGTTTTAAACCAAAAGATTATTCAAGATAAGAATTTATATAATATTTTTGGAATATTTTCAACTTAATTTTTAATTTATTTCCAATTTATAAATTTAAAAAAAATGTAATAAAATAAAATCTAAACAAGGCAAAACTTAAACAATAATAAAATAGCATATAAAACTATAAAAACTATACAGAATAAAATATTTTATAGAGAAAACAAATAAAAAATTCTTAACTTGCAGTTTTAGCGGGGTTTATGTATATTATTTATAAATATTGTTAAATAACTTTATTGATTCAACCAATGTTTTTAAAGTCAATTAGACAAGTGTTGATCTCATGGAGTACTAATTGAGAATTACATTCTTCTCTTAAGTCAATATTTAGGAAGTTTGTTCTTCCCTTGATCCACTAAATACGACTTTTTTTATTATAAATTTAACTAAAACTGTATATTCTAGTTACTAGGTGAAGACTTAGAGGAAAAAACTACTTAAAGACTTTGTATTACAGAAACATGTTATCTTATTGCAAGACAATATTTTGGAGGGGAAAATAAATAATTTCATATTTTTTTTGTTATATTAATATTGTTATAATATGAATATGTTTTGATTTAAGAATTTATTATATTACCAGTTTTCAAAATACAATTTTTCTATAAAACAATATTGACGGGTTTTAGAATTTAAAAAAATATATATTTATAAAACTTCAAAAACTAAACAGAATAATATATACTTTATAGAAAATAAAAAAATATTTCTTAGCCAAAAAAATATTCAAGATAAGAATTTAATAATAATACTTACGTCGAATTAAAATAAAATGGAATATTTACAACTTAGTTTCAAACTTTTCAATTTATTTCATATTCATTTTTAGAAATATAACAAAAAATTTAAACAATGGTAAAATAGCACATAAAACTATACAGAATAAAATATTCTTTATAGAAAACAAACAAAACTTATTTTTGACAAAAAAATACTAAAAATTACAAAAACTATCTTATTTTCTATTAAGCTTTAATCTAATTGTTTTTAAAACATTCCCTCTCAATATTAGATATTCTCAAAAGACGATTTTTTAGTTTAAAACAAAATTTGGTATTTAAAAACCGAGAAACTCTATTCATATATTTTTTTATATATGTAATTGCTTACAGCATAAATAAACTACAAGACAGGTTTTTCTGAAGAAAATTATAAATTTAAAGTAAGAAAACTGACCAAATTACAGAAGATTTAATAAATTAAATAGTTATTAATTTATATAATACATAAATCTGCAAAAAAAATTGTAATAATCAATGTTATTTTATCATCATTTTATGATATTAATAAATTTGGATTATTATGATTAACATATTATAATAATTTTGTTATATAAGAAAATAGGAAAATAGGGTTCTCAGTATTTGGTTTATCAAAAATAACTCAATACGTCTCGGAATGTGTAAATGGGTTCCATGACTCCTAACCGAGATAAAAGGAAGTAAAGTATTGCAGTGGATTGTATACATTTTTATCAGCGAGAAATGTAATTTACGGAATTGAGAGAAACGAGTCACGTGTGAAAAATGCGAAAAATATAAGGAAGTGGCGGAAAAAGGGGGACGAAAAAATATATGTGGATTGTGGGGTCAGGATCAAAAATACAGCCGGGACGATTCGATCGAGGAGGCATCGCCTTTATGGCCCCAGTAATTTAGTAAGCAACGATTTCATCGAGCGCAAGAGAGACAGAAAAAAAAATGGAGCAGTCTGGTATAAATACGTGTATGTGGGTGTGAGCGCAAGAAGGAAGGAAAAGGATGAAGGAAGCAAAAAAAAATGCGAGTGAGCAGAATAATATAAAAGGGAGCGGTGCGACAAATAAAGTAATGGCAATTTATTTGGCCTGGACCTTGTGAATGTGACCTCTGTACGTGTGATTATCGCATCCGTTCGTCCGGCCGAGAAAGTACAAATAAAGTATTAAAAAAATATGTGTGAGTGTGTGTTCATGTGCTTGGAGCAATCGAAGTTAATTAAATATAAACATTCGCGCATAAAGCGGCCCTTTGATAAGCTCTTTTACTAAATGAACAGAAGCCAGACAAGGACAGTTGCTGGAAATATGGTAGAAAGGAAAAAATGAGAAGTGTGTTTAATACTCTGGTGAATAACCTAATTATATTTTGTAAACGCTGTGATCAATATTCCGTTGCGTAAACGCTCCATTACTAAGCACTTTTGTGATAAACACGCCTGTTTTCCCTTAAAAAAATGTTATTCACAAATAACAACACGAACACGATATTGTTTAATCAGGTTTCCAACATGAAAGTGAATTTAATATAAAATGTGTTTTTGTCTACTTAATTTTATTTGCTATAATACTTTTAAATTTATAAAGCAGCAGTTATAATATTAATTAATAATGTCCGAGCTGAAAGATTTATTTTGTAATAATTCATCTTTTTTTCATTATTTAGAATCTATTTTATAACTAGTCTTCGAAATACAACTTTTCTATGAAACAGTTTTAACCGGTTTTCGGATTAAAAAAAATATATAGACAACTTATATTAAAACATTTCATTTTATTTCCTCTTTATAAATATTTCAAAACGTAACAAAATAAAATCTACACGAAAAAAAAATGTTTTTCACAAATTGCACGAATTTTCTAAATTTTCTATTAAGCTGATTTTAATTTAAAGATATTTAAAAATATTCCCTTTATGTGAGAGACGATTATGTTGCAAAATATTGATGTATTCTAAAAAAATGGTATTTAGTTAAAAAAATACCGGTTTTCGTATTAAAAAAAATTGCAATAAAAATTTAAAAACTAATAAGAATAAACTATACTTTATAGAAAATTTAAAAAATATTTCCTAAGCATTTTCTTGTTTTTCGCATACAATTGCCAGAAATTGCAAGAACTTTCTTATTTTATATTGAACTGTTTTTTGTTTAGCAATATTTATAATAAAAACATTCTTATTGCACCAGAGACAATGACTACTAAAACCGGTTTTTTAGTAGAAAAGAAAAAATTGTTTTTAATAATCGACAAATATTGTTAAGTAATTTTATTGATTTAACCAGTGTTTTTTAAAGTCAACTAATCTAAGTGTTTATCTTATGGATTAATAATTGAGAATTACATTCTTCTCTTAAGTTAATATTTAGGAAGTTTGTTCTTCCCAGGATTCACTAAATACGACTTTTTTATTATAAATTTAACTAATCTGTATCTTCTAGTTACTATGTGAAGACTTTGAAGAAAACTCTTATTGTCTTGAAGAAGACTAACTAAAAACTTTTACTTACTTAGAGAAGATTACTTAAAGACTTTGTATTACATAAACATGTTATTTTATAGTAAGAAAATTAGCATAGTAGGATGACAATATTGTGTTATTATATGAATAAACTAGAATTTAATATATTATTAGTTTTCGAAATACAACTTTTCTATAAAACAGTTTAACAATATTTAAAAACATTTCTCTTGCGCCAGAGACAATTATGTTACAAATAATATTGATGTTTTCTCAAACACCGTTTTTTTAGTTGAAAAGGAAATACGGTTTTTAGTAATCATACATCTTTTATCCATTTACAACAAGACAAGTTGTCATAATTAATCGTTTTTATTCCATTATTTTTTTATATGAATATGTTTTGATTTTAGAATTTCTTATATTACCAGTTTTCAAAATACAACTAAATTAATAAAGTATATTTACACAAAAAACTTCAAAAAGTAAACAGAATAAATTACTTTATAGAAAAAAAAATATTTCTTAATAAATTGGCAAAAAAAAAATAAGAAATAAATGAATTTGTAAATAATTACAATCCTATACATAATACAACCAAAAAATACATTCTAAATTATGTTTCAATAACTTTGTTATTTTCTATTTAACAATATTTAAAAAAAAAAATCCTCTTAAGGCAGAGACGATTTTGTTTCAAAATATTAATGTATTCTCATTCACAAAAACCGGTTATTAATAACATTATTTTCTTACTCTTTAAATAAACTACAATAAAGGGTTTTCTTAAGAAAATTGCAAATTTAAGCTAAGAAAACTGACTCCATTATTTCTATTACATAAGAGTGTTATACGGTCTTAAATGATGGTCGTAAGTTTCTTAAAATTAGGTTAGTCATGGAGACTACAAGGTTTATAATGAAGCGAAGCATGGCATTTTCACTTAATGACTTTCATGCTGGAACATATTCTCATTAAAAATAATTCTATTATGCACTTTTCGACTTTATTATTTCTTTGCTAAGATATTCAAGTGTAAGATCTTGAAATGTATTTGTGGTTTCAAAATTTCTCAATATTCATGACTGAAACATATTGTAAACTCAACACAATAAAATACTTCAAAGGAAATTTGTATTGAATCTTTTATGATATTTTTTTTAATGCAAATACTAATTATATAATAAATAATAATTATATAATATTATTTATTACGTAAAATAATGATATCATATCCTGTTTTGAATTACTATATTTTATATAATTACTATAAGCAATGATGTAACGAAGACAATGATGTAATGATGTTAATAGTAGGAATTTTGTTCTTTCCTGGATCCACCAAATACGATTTTTTATAAATCTTACTAAGACTTGAACACCTACGGATTTTCTTAGTGGAAAAACTTTTATGGATTTGAAGAAGATTAACTATAAACTTTTGCTTACTTAGAAGAGACTATTTAAACACTTTGTATTATATATATTAAAAAAAATATTTGGATGACAATATTTTGAAGGGGAGAAAGCCGCAGATATGTGGAATCTTTAGAAAGTGGAAAAGTACTGAGTAGTTATGAAACTATATAAAAATTACAAATAATAAAATATTTATACAATAATATAAATAATATGGGATAATAAAATTATGATCATTACATTCGACTAAAGTTGTCGTAATTGAAACGACTCATCTTTTTTATTTATTTTTTTTATTTGAATGAAAATCTGAAATATGAAGAAAATTTATATAAAATATAATTGACGTAATAAAAAATATTGTATTTTTTATAATTTTATTTACAACACTGTACATCCTTTACGATGTAAATCATTTTTTACAGGCTGTACTTCATCCCCCTATGTGGATAAAGCAGCTCCTTCAATATGATACTCTCTTTTTACACCCTGGGGACAAACCAAGCAAAATACACTATCTAAACAAATATCCTCTTCATCTTGTTTCAGTATTACAAAAACTACATAAATAATATTCTACATTTGATTAAGTTTCTTATTGCAGCATAAATCAACATATAAATTGTAGTTTTCTTAAGTTTACAGGATGATGAATCAATAGATATATTGTAGCTTAAGAAAATATTTCTACAAGGAAAGTCTGTAACGATTGTTCAATGAAGGAAGATATATTGTTAGGTTTTTCATTAAAATTCAATACATGCGGAATGGACTTATACCAAGAGCTATTAAAAACTGAAATTAATTTTCCGCTTCAAAAACTTGGAACCATAAGAACGGACGTGTTTCATCACATTACGTAAGAATGATGCTGAGTTTCTAAACTTCTTTAACTACCACTGCATCATACATCAGCATGCATTATGTACAAAAGTTTTACATTATGAACATGTGATGAAAGTTGTTCTAAAAATTGTAAAATACATTTATGTAAGCGAAAAGATATACCACAATATTTAGAGTTTCTTCCAAACATAAAACAGTTTTTAGAAGAACCTAATAATTAAAACTGTGTATGATTACGTCTTTCTTAAAAATACAATAACAAAAATAATGAACTGAATATTGAACTTAAGGTTAAATAAAAGATTATTATTGAGTTAATGGGAAGTATCACAAATAAAGGAATCTAAATTTTTGTATCTTTACAAATTTTGAGAACTACATCAAGATATATAAGAATATTAGAACAATTATGTATATGAAAATATAGTCGATCTTCATTTCAATTCAAATCTGTTTGTTGATATTAAAATTCTACTACTTTATAATATCAAAATTCCACTACTCTAGAAATAGAAATAATTGATATTAAGTCTGATCTAAAATTAAAAGCTAGAATAACAGATTTTTTGATACACGTAGAATAGAATAAATATCTACATTTAAAAGGAACTTTTCAAAACTTAAACTTCTGCTTTTATAACATATTAAAAATTATGTTTAAATCCAAGAAAACAAACGATTTTCTATGAATTTATACACTAAGACAAAAATGCCATGAGATCAAAATTTGATCAAAATGTTAACTAGACAAATTTTCATCTCATACTAAATACTATTGATATTAATAAAGTTACTATATGCAATGTCTAGTTTAAAATTTTAAAAAATGCTTTTCCTATATTTAAATTGTAATTTATTGAATTTTTAAGTAATATATAGAGTACATAATTCTACTTTTTATACATATTTATATTTTTTTCATTATTAAAAGTGCGAAATATAATTGTGGTTTGTCATTTTTTTTAAATTATAAATTAAATTGTGTAAAGCTAAAGACTGAGCTTCAGACCAGTCAACTGTATTCAGTTCGTGCATGTAATTCAAGTTTGACATCACTATTATAATTATATATAAATGCTATTTGTAGTTCAAGGAATTTAATATTATATAAATAATTTATATATAAATACAAATGATTAGAATAAAAAGACTTATGGTTATTTCACTTTTGCGATAAGTGTAAATAATTAAAAATATGCATTTGTATTTTATTTATGTATATTATTAAATATTACTACTACTAACAATAATAATAAAATAAAATTCAACTTCTGAAAAGGGCTATTGACCTAAATATTACTATTATTAATAATTATATTTATTGTCACACATATATAATTAGGTAATAACTAAAAACATATTCATATAACAATACTAGGCTATTAATGAGGCGCGAAGTTCAATTTATGATACACAAAAATATAAAAACGATGGAAGCACTATATGATATAGTTACTGGGAAAGTACTGAATGAACTCGCACCAAGAGGCGTTAAATTAATAACGACGATATTCAATGCCATATTACGCCTAGGCATATATCCCGCCCAATTGAAAGTAGCTCAACTTATAGTAATTCCCAAACTTGCAAAAACCATCAGAAGAAGTAACATCATACAGACCAATCAGTTTATTACCAATTATATATAAAGTATTCGAAAAACTACCACTAAAACGTATGGACAAAATTATTTAGGAAAACAACATACACCAATTCGGATTCCGCAAAGAACATTCCACCGTGGAACAAGTTCACCGTGTTGCTAAAGTTATCACCTCCTCTTGAAGAAACACAATATTGCTCTGCTGCATTTTTTTGGATTTGCTTTCCATAAAGTATGGCATTGTGGACTGCTTTATAAAATTAAGATGATATTTCTGTCCTCTTTCTTCCAAATTATAAAATATTATCTGACGATAGATTGTTCCAGATAAAGTTGTAAGAAGAAAGCTCCAATCTATTTCCAATTGAATCTGGGGTACCGCAAGGAAGTGTACTTAGAGCTTTTATGTTATCTTTACATCGAACTTCCCAACACCTAATAAAATAACTATAGCTACATTCGCAGATGACACAGCAGTAATGTCCTCATAAGTCGCAACGCAAAATCTACAAAGAGCACTTAATCAGATTGATCACTGACTTAACGAATGACGTATTAAACCAACGAAACCAAATCGACCGATGAGAAAGAAAACATGCCCACCAGTTACTTTAAATAATTAAGTACTACCATAGAAGGATCATGTAAAATGGCATTGGTATGCATTTGGACATACGACTCACCTGGAAGAAGCACATATGGTTATAAAAGAAACAATTAGGTATGAAATTCAGCAAACTATACTGGCTGCTTGGAAAAAAAATATTGCTATTGCTAGAAAACAAACTATTAATATATAAATCCATCCTCAAACCTGTGTGGTCATATGGAATACAGTTGTAGAATTCAGCAAGTATGTTAGAAATATGGTCAGGATGTCGAATAAAACAACTCTTATATGCAACTTTGTATTGATAAGGCTTCAATAGTAAGTAGTATCGTTGGCAGAGCGTGCTATAGTTGTGTTAGACTCGGTGCGCCAGCCACATCTCTCGCTTGGATCTGCTGTAAGTGTCCTCCATGGTTTCAGTACTTCTGGTGGTAATGCAAGTGCTTCTATTGGCAATGCCGCATCAAGGAGCGCCATCTATTGGTAGTTCAGCATACTGTGGTCTGTAATCCAAATATATCTACAAAGTACGTCTAACATCGAAATACTTGAGCGATTTCAATAAAAAAAATTACCGACGCATCCTACTATATCCCCAATAGTGTTTTACATAGTGACTTATAAATGGAAACAGTTAAAAGTGTAATGACAAACTTTAGCAAAAGATACCAAAGAAAACTACAATCACATCCAAATAAAGTAGCGGAAAATCTGCTAATAAATCAAACCTAAACATACAGACTTAAAAAAATAACGTACTGGACTTACCACATAGATTTAATTAAATTAAACAACAATACTATGTAAAACCGCCAATAAATTTACCTAATATTCTTTTGTGTTATACAAAAAAAAACAATAATAACAAAAAATTATAATTGTTATAAAAGGCTTTTCTGCCCTACTAACATTATTAGTAATAAATATGAATATGAAATATCACATTATTATTCGATAACATTTCTATTTTTATATGTGAAGTAAAATTCTGAGTTATTCATGTTTGGATATGAATACAAATATTTTTTATAAGATAGGTGAGAAGATGATATTTTCTTTATTTTAACGGATGATGGATAAACACTCAAACGGAGCGACATAGGAAGTAAGGTATTTCATCTGTAAAATGTGCTTTGAATTTAGCGTGAGTAAAGGAGGTTCTTCTTATAATACATGATTTTAATTAAGTGGAATGATGTAAGAAGCGGAAGGCGGCGACACAAAAAGGTTTATCTGATTATATAACACCTTGGCAACTTCTTGGAACGGAATCAAATGAGACGGTGAACGCGTCGAGCGTCTCCGGTCCCCTTTTTCAGCGCATAATCTCATAGTGTTTGTTATTCGCTAGGTACATATTAACGGAACATTATTACTGGCAGCCGATAAACATGACAGTTTAGTGTAACGAGCCGTATATGTTGGGCGTCATCGGAAAACCACCCTTTTCCTCTCCGAATAATATTCTGCACATACTCCGAGCAATTTCCGTGCCACAAGGTTTTCCATGTGCGAAGGCACCACCGCCACCGCTGCCACCCCCGAAAACCACTAAGAGCCGTGTAATGAATGAAGAAAACTTGTTCACCTCTCCACTCCGACCGCACGAGCCACAAATTGAATTGAATGGAATCAATATTTACGACGCGAGACTGCTCAAAGGGAGAGACAGAAAAACTGTTTTAAAAAGTTCTTACCCTCCAGTTCCATTTTATGTCAAAGTTAAAGGGACTTTTCTATACGCAACTTTACATCAAACGAATACTATCCTAGGACTTCTACTTCGCTCCCCGACAGTTCATCCACACTCGTCCACGCTTTCATTTTAAATATTCTATTTGTGTCTATTAATTAAAGTTGCATAATTAATCCGCGCAAACTGTTTCAATTGGACCGGTTCCATTCACTTGCGCTCGACTATTAATTGTGTCGTGCGCGCTCGCTACACACTAAATACTTTAACCCGGCGCATCCACCACATCTGTATCTTCATTAAGTATACAAAACTAGGCTTTGGCACGGCCGTTTATTTCCTCGCAGAAGAAACGATAATGAATTAATCCGAAGCTAATAGCAAATGGAAAGCAAACAATTGCACGTGCGTTTAAATCCGAAAGCAAACGACGATTTCCACTTCAAATAATCAATATTTATATAATTGATCGAATTGCTCCACTGGGCTCCGATCTCTCAGTTTATTCACACAATAATTCGCTGACTGGAAATAAATGTATTTTAATATCTCATTGTTTTCTATTTACTAAAGTTAAAAATGCAAGAGATACAGATACGAAAATGCAAAAGTCGAGGAGATGAAATTTGCTTATCGTGGTTTAATTTTATCTTCTCTTGCATTTTTTTAATGACCCTACTTAAAGTATAAAGAGAGGCAACCAAAACCCAACTCTTTTATAAATCACGTCAAGAGTCACTTCATCAACCAAGAAAATAAAATTACATCTACAAGATAAAGAGTTTCATTGACAAAAAAAATACTTGGAATGTTTTTATTATCGAAATCGATTTTATACGAAAAACAAAACTTTTATAATAAATATTAATATGTATTTAAAACCAATTAACAAAAATTTTATAAAAAGTTGTTTTTTTTTAATTAATATTTTTTTTTGTAAATATATTTTTATAGATGCCAAATAAAAAATAATTATATTTATTAAAATAATTACATATTTATATAATCATAAAGAAAATTGTTTCGTTTTTTTAAAGAATATTTCCAGTTATATTTTTTTGTAAATATATTTTTTAGAAGGACTAGCAAAAAAATAATATTATAATAATTATGTTTGAATTCAAAAATGTTCAATTTATAGCGTATGCAAAGATACAATATAATAAATAAAAATATTTTTCGATATAGTTACATATTTATATAATCATAATATTGCAAAGCTTTTCCGCCCTGTAAAATACAAAATTGTACAATTTTCTTATAGATAAATGCAGTCTGAAATGTGGTATGAACAAGGTAAAAAATATTGTGTGCAAATTTTAAAAACGCCTAATAATAAACATTAAAGAAAATTGTTTCTTTTTTTTTAAATAAAAATTCCAATTATATTTTTTTGTGAATACATTTTTTAGAAGGAACAGAAAAAAAATAAGATTATAATAATTCAGCTTGAATATTAAGAAATGTTCAATGTATAGCATATGTAAAGATACAATATAATAAATAATAATATTTTTTGACATAGTTACATATATATATTTAATCATAATGTTGCAAAGCTTCTTCCTCCCTGCAAAATAATAAATTGTACAATTTTCTTTTAGATAAGAGCAATCTGAAAATTATAAATATGCCTAATATTAACTTCAAAGAAAATTATTTCGTTTTTTTAAGAATATTTTAAGTTAATTAAATTAATTAATTTTTTGTCTGTATATTTTTAAGGAGGAATAATAAAAAAAAATGACATTGTAATAATTGAGCTTGAATTTTAAGATACAATATAATAATATTTTTTAATATAGTTATATATTTATATATGTAAATATTTTTTTAAATCATTATATTTATTAAAATAATTACATATTTATATAATCAATATGTTGCAAAGGTTTTATCGCTCTGCAAAATAATTTTCTTTTAGAAAAGAGCAATCTGAAAAATTATTAAAATTCCTAATATTAACTTCAAAGAAAATTGTTTCATTTTTGAAAAGAATATTTCCAGTTATATTTTTTTGTAAATATATTTTTTAGGAGGAATTGCAAATAAATAACATTATAATAATTCAGTTTTAATATTAAGATATAATATAATAATATTTTTTGATATAGTTATATATTTATATAATTATAATATTGCAACGCTTTTTTCTGTCTGCAAAATAAAAAATTGTACGATATTCTTACAGATATTAGCAGTATGAAAAGTGCTATGAACAAGGAAAAAAAATATTTTGTGAAATGTATAAAAATGTCTAATATTAACTTTAAAGAAAATTGATCTTTTTAAATAAAATTTCCAGTTATTTTTTTTTGTAAATATATTTTTTAAGAGGAATAGCAAAAAAATACTATTATAATAATTGAGCTTTAATATAATAATATTTTTTGATATTGTTACATATTTATATAATCATAATATTGCAAAGCTTTTTCCGCCTTGCAAAATACAAAATTGTGCAATTTTCTTATAGATAAAAGGAGTCTAAAAAGTAATATAAACAAAGTAAAAATATATTATGTGCAAATTTTAAAAACGCCTAATATTAACTTAAAAAAGATGCTTGTTTTATTACATTATATTTCCAGTTGCATTTTTTTAAATACATTTTTAGAAGAAATAGTAAAAAATTATAACATTCTATTAATAATTAAGCATTTGATAATCGATGAAAAGATGCAATACAATAAATAATAATATTTATTAAAATAATTACGTATTTATATATTCATAATGTTGTAAACGTTTTTACAACATTGAATTAATTGTACAATTTTCCTTTAGATAAGAGCAATCTGAAAAGTGATTGAACAAGGTAAAAAAATATTGTGTGCAAATTTTAAAAACGCCTAATCTGGTAATAAGTAATTCAAAGAAAATTGTTACAATTTTTTATAAATATCTTTTAGGAGGAATAGCAAAATAAAAACATTATAATAATTGGGTTTGAATATTCAAAATGAACAATTTATAGCCACTTTTCAGGAAATGTCATAATTCTATGTTCACAAAACTTCTGATTTTTGTCAGCAAAAAGTAATGACTATTGGCAAAAACGAACAATACCTAATTGAATAAAGTTATATTTTTAAACAAAAATTTTGATTTTTTTAAATACGCAATCCAATGTATTATATTATATGCAAATAATTTTATATAAAAGAAAGAAAATATGAATTATAATTTAATTATTATGAAATAAAAAAATTTCAAATATTTTTTAATCTTGTAAATGTTTTTATTATCGATTATGATAAGGATATTTAATTAGGATTTTGATAGTATTTCAAGTCATATGATAATAATACAAAAATGTGAAAATATCCTAAAAGAATAAAGTTGTAAAATGTATAAAATACACAATAAACTGAATGATTCGAAACTATAAATTATTCAAAGAAATAAAATAAAAAGTATTCTCAGAATCTAAAATATTAAAAATTAAAAATAAGTGGAACTTTAGTTAAAGTTAAGTAATTATCTATATAAATTGTATTTAAAAATCGATTTGTATTTTAGATTTGAAAAACTATTTTTTTCGTGGATATATTTGCAAATTACCAAAGAAATAGTAGTAATCAAATTTAATAAGTTTCAAGTAATTTAAATGGTAATAAGTATGCAAATAATTCGTTTGGAACAATGAAAAAGCATGTTAAAGTATGTACGGAATAATATCCGTTTAACTAAGTTTTGCTTTTCGCACGGCCGGCATTAGGGAAATTGAGAACCGATAATATCGGGTACTGGGCCGAGATGCTCTCACGTCCCCAGTTTAATGGGCATAATCCAATAAAAATTCTCTGGATAGCCATCATGAAATATTCAACAGACATTTTAACATCGACGCAACTTTTTCCTTGTTCTTATTTGCTGAAACCGTAATTTTCAACAGAAATAACGAGAATACACAGAAAAAAACGTACACCCAAGTGGATTAATAACAGTTCTTGAATGGCGTCGCATTTATAATGACATAAAGCGTGGAACAATTTAATACTCGTAAAGTGCGCCTGACGTGGTTGGTTTCCTACTTCTAATATGAAAGCTTCAAATGCGTTTTTGATGATTTAATATCTTTATTTTAACACATCAAAAGGCTGTTATTCCAAGCGGTACAAAATGTTGCGAAGATTTATATAAAAAAATACGACTTGGATGCGCATTAAAGTCGTCCATCTGATAATAATTTTGCAATTCGCTGAAATGCAATTTCAGCAAAGATCGATTAAGTCGTTGGTTTTCGTAAACCAAAAACGTTATTTGGAATGAAAGTTTGGAAATCTGGAAGCGCATTATCTGCGCGACCAACGGTTTGAGAGGTCAGATAAAAGAAATACGAATCGAATATCCGGCGAGTTTTAAATTACTTTTAATATAATGTAATGGATGAGGCTCGTATTTCTTTCTTCCTCTCTGTCTCTTTCGCGCGAGGAAATTCTTTGGAATGTAAGAAAATGCAGGGAATAAAGTGGATGCGATTTTCTCTCAGCGTTCCGTTCGAATATGTAAAATATGCACCCCCACATGTGTGTGCTTTATTTTTGTAACGGGGTGGATATATCGTTTCGTAGATTTTGAGAAGTAAACTCGATAAAACAAATATAATAAATTATCTGAGCGTATGTTTACCTATCAATACGCAACCCCTTCATCACCCACATAAACTGCTTGCAATAAATTCAAAACTCCGGACTAATCTTATTGATTTGCTTTTGGGATATATATTGCTGCTGGGTGGTCGATGGATGGGGATGCCCCTGACTGTGAAGGAGATGGAAAACTTGGCCTCGTCGAATTTTCCAAGCATAAAGGAACTGATTTGTGTGAGATAATACGAAGCTTTTTTTTAGCAAAATTGCTTTCGTCTATACAAAATTAGTTATAATTCAAGGTTAAATCATTTTGTAAAATAATTTATCAAATATTTATTATGAGACAATTTTCTAAATAAATCTATTCAATTATTTATATAAACTTTACATTATTCTCTATTTATTTAATAAAAAGTGAAGATAATTTTATATTATTTGAAATCCTAAAAGTATTGTAGTGCATGTACTAATATGTAAAAGCATTTTATATAAATTATAGAGTCAAACAAGAAAGTATTTTACACGAAGGACCAAGATGTTAAAAATAAATTTAAAAAATGATCTATTTAGTATGATTTTTATTTAATTATTAGAAGACTTTTTCAGCTAGCATCTGCTAACATCATAGTGGAGTTTCCACCTTACTATAGTTATTGTTTGCGCTTTAACAAAGTGAAATAAAGCAAGTTTTAGGAGCATTAATTATTGAAAATATATTTTTTATTGTAGTATAATAATCTATAAAATTTCTTATATAATTAATAATTACTAATTTTCAAATTAATAATTATTAAAAATAAAAAATAACACATGAATCAAATGATGAATAAATAGGTTTAAAATATTGATTTCTAAAATAAGAAAAAAAGTCTTTCTGCCCGAAAAGTTAGTATAAAACGTGTTAAAAATTAAAAGATTATAAATTATAATTATTTTGGAAGATACCAAAAAAAATCAGACACATTTATAATGACATTAAATATTGAAAAATTGGGTTATTTGAATTTGAGAGGGACATCTGAAGAGAAAAAAAACTTGGGTAAGGGTAGAAATATTTGTGTCTTTAGATATAAATTTAAGAAAGAGGAAGAGGTATCTGTTAAGGATTGGAGGAATATTGGTTATGGAATAATTTCATTTATTTTTCACTAATTTCACTTATAATTTCATTTTGTACAATTTTTAGAGAAGTTTTCTCAGCTTATAAGCTTGAAGTGTTTTTGAAAATATTTCTACGATTTCATCAAATTTTAAAATTCTCAGTATATATTCATTTTTCTGTAACAATTATTGCTATTGGTGTCTGTGAAGTAATTTGACTTGGATCAGCAGATGGAGAATCTGGATCAAACTTCCTAATAAATTAATATTGTTCAACTTTTATGGGGGTTGAGTGAAAACTTTGAAATGTAGAATTTATTTTGTATATATCGGTTGTAATGTGTTTAGTAATTTTGTTAATAAATTTAAATCATTTTTAGGACTATCCTGATGAGATTATATTGTATAAATTTAGAGTTTATGGCGTGCTCATAAAAAATTATATGTGACAATTTTTTCTTATTTCAAAATATCTTTATTCACTAATAATATTCCAGTTCCAAATCAAATTAAGCTATAAAATAACTAAATCTATAAAATTATTTAAATATTAAAATCATTTATAAAAAGTATCCAAACTTTATTTAAAATAATAAATAAACTATAGAAAAGTGTTGAAGTAATCAACAGAAAATTATGAAAATCATTACTCTTCTTAATATGAAACTAAATGATCATTATGTATGAAATATACTTTATACATTTTTTTGTTAAATCTATTTTTATTTACAATCTATGACAAAAGGACATTAAGTAAATTTGTTTTGTTTAAACATAATCTGTATATTATTGAACATAAAATGATTTACTATGTGGTAAATCAAGTATTTTGAACTTTTTAAGTCTGTATGATTGGGTTCGATTTACCAGCTGGGTGTACTTGTAGTTTTCCTTTCACTAAAGTTTGTAACTGTTTTCAATTATGTAAAACACAATTCGGGACAAATTAGGGTGTATCTGCAATGGTACGTAATGTTTATGATTAAAATCGCTGTAGTATTTTATTATGACCACAATGGTTTGAGGATGGAATTATATATAGTTTTTTTTGTATCTAATGATACCACTAATTTTCTTCCAAGCAGCCAGTATAGTTTGCTGAATTTCTGACCTAATTATTTCATCTTTATCCATGTTTCTTACAAGTGAGTCCTCTATTCAAGTCCAGTGAAGTGAGTCCAAGATATTTTACATAAACCTCCAGCAATAGTAATTTATTATTTCAAGTTACTACTGGACATGTTTTTTTTCATCATAAAGATGACATGAACCGATTTTTATTTCGTTGGATTATATAATTCATTCATTGAGCCAGTGTTCAATCCTCTTTGCAAGTTTTACTATGCAGCTATCATAGGATATTAATGCTGTGTCATCTCCAAATACAGCAATACTTATATTAATAGGTGTTTTCAGATCTCATCTGAAAGTGACACTTCCTCGTAGTATTCAAGATTAAATTAGAAATATAACGGAGATTTCTTTTTGCGACATTATCCGGAACAATCTCTGAGTCAGATAGGATTTTATAATTTGGAAGAAAGTGTATGGAAGTATTTTCTTAATTTTATACAGCGTCCAGGGTGCCATCGACTTTATCGAATGAAATATCAAAAAATGCAGTATTGTTAGTCTTTAAAAAGTAGCGATAAAGTATATCAATCTGGTGAACTTGTTTGCTTAATCCAAACTGGTATTCCGGGAATATGTTTTTTTCTGAAGTATTGGCTCCATATGTTGTAGTAGTAGCTGTTTGAAAACTTTGGATTTATTGCTTAAATATAATTATATAAATCTATATGAATTACCTTGCTCATGAATAATTTGAAATTATAATTATATATATAAGAGTTTCAAATAAAAAAGCAGCAAGAACTTAAATTATTTAATAAAATATTAGAAATAATTTATAATATTTGTGTTATCAATATTATTAAATATAATAAATAATAATCATAATTTATTGGCCAGAATTACATAAATAAACAATATACAAACTCAAATATAATACATTTCAAACAAAAAATAAAATATATGTAATAAACAAGAATAAAATTTAATAATCAAATAAAACTAGCCAAAGGATAATTCACCTAGGTCTTTCCGCACGAAAGTATTAATCATTATTTACAAAACAACAATTATAATATTTATATAATAGATAAACAAATTGCAAAAGGAAAAAGGATGTACTTCCTTAAAAGGACATTATCAATCTTCTGAAATAAAAGGAATATAAATTATATTATTTTAATAGGCATGTATTTATTTCATTTTATTTATATTCTAGAAATTTAATAATGGAGAACAGTATAAATTTTGTAAAGGTGTATTTTGTAATTACTTAAAGTGGGACAATTATTTGGTGTAAACTGAATGAACTATTTTTCTCTTTAATGTGAGAGAGAAAAAGTGTTGTGGATCTTTGTTTGAATTATTTTAATTAATATTTAATTTGATTTAAATAATTTCTTTATTTTTTTGTTAACTGAAAAATAAAAATAATTATTTCTATAATAGGAAATTATTATTTAAATATAAAATATATTTGCTACCGGGCAGGAAGACTTATTGAAATAAATTGAATAAGTTTGTGAAAAGTTATTAAAATTTATTTAAAATTATTAGAATAAATAATAATAATAATATTTATTGCATCAGTAAATTACAAAAATAATTATAAACAAACTCAATAGAATAAAAATAATATAAAATTCCACTTTTCCACTTTCTGTTCTTATTGAAATATTTAAATAAAACTTGTAATAATTAAACTTTACGTTACTAAATATATAAATAAAATACATATATTTGTATACAAAATAATATTCATTAATAACATAGTCGCACAACTCGTTGAAACTTTCAAGCCCATTCAAACAACATCAGTGGAGTATCTATATATGAAAGTAATTAAAGCGAACTAATTTAAATTCAGTGCACATATTCAATTCAATTAATATATTGATATTTATTTTAACTAATTAGGTTTATTAAGTTAATATGAAAACACAAAAATTCATCTATTTTTAATTAAAAAGCGAATAATAAAATCGAAGTTTATAAATATCAATTTGCATAATTTATTATGGTTATTCTGAAAGTATTATCTGTAATTGAATAATATCCATCGAAACCCCAAGGTGTATTTATACTGTATATATATATTGTAAATACGTTACGCAATTTGATTTATTTATGGAAGCACTATATACCAATTTTCTGATTGATATGTAAACGATACTTGTATCGATTAGTTGAACATACACATTCTATGCGTAGTACATTATTTATTGCTTTTCCTATATGATGTTATGAGTTAGAGTTTACGCAAGAATTTACGTAATTTGGAGCCACGTTAACATAATATAAATATTTATACATTTTTTGTACAAATATATTGTTGATCTTTGATTACATGTATTTTTGTGTATATATTAATTATATTTTATATATTATTAATTTATTGGGCAGAAAGGCCTAATCATTTTGCTTCAGCTTAAACATAATAAAAAGTAATTATTTAAACATAAATAAAAATTAAATATTTAAACAAATTTTCTTCCGCATTTCTTCCAAAAAAATATGTAAATAACATTCATTTAGAGAAAAAATAATGAAACTAATTAGAAGTAAATAAAAATATAAAGACATAATAATTATTTTTTTTCTACTGAAATATGTTTATATTCAAATTCTATTTTTCTAAAATATTTGAACCGCGAAATTATTTGATATTAAAAATGGCTCTTTTTTTTTTCAAAATTTCTTTTGGCAGTTTTATTTTAATAAGAATTTTCTAAGTGTTTTAAAGAATGAAGAGGCCTGAAAAAATAATGTAATAAATAATCATGTCTCAAATGTATGTATATTTCAATTAACAAAATTTATTAAAGAAAAACTCAACCGCTGATTCTAATTCTAAAGCATTTGTAAATTATATGCATTTATATTTTAAATTGTTATATAACTTTTAAACTAATGTACTTTTATAATAGATATCACACTTAAATTCTGAGTTGTATAGTATAGTTAAATCTTTCTTTTACGTTAATGTTTATCAATGTTTATGTATATTTTATTTAAATTTTATATTTTTTAGTTGCAAATTTAGTATTTAAATAAATGTAAATAAATTAAGAGAAAAATTAATTAATCTAATTAGGGGTAAATAAATATATTATAATTATTAATAAAGTTTTCTACTTAGGTTATTATTTTTATAGATATTTCTGAATAAACCATATTCAAGTTTTATTTTTATAATATATGTCGGAGCGTCAGGATTAGATTCCGATTAGGCGTGTGGATCTAAATGGAATATCAACGTGACCCAGCGCGAAGACAATGATGTTTGACAACGATAGTATTGTCTCGCGCTGAGGTCCGCAAATAATTTGAAAGTAATTATAACATTTGGTTTCAATAGTATTGTCTCTTTGTGTACCAACACATAAGATGTTTGATCAGGTGTGGTACGAGTGCTCCGACATATATTTTAACTATACTAATTATATTTGAATTGTTTCATTAAAAATGGCTCTTCTGTCCATACGACTTCCGGCAATCCCGTGGTATTTTCATATCAATTTTAAAAGTCTCAAATTTCTGTATATTTCTACAAACAAAATGTATTTACGAAACATTTCTAAATCTGAAGCATTTATAAACTATGTACATTTTTTTTTTATTAATACCATAACGTTTAAAATAATGTACTCAAACATTTTCTCATATAGTGAATATCACAACAAAATTCTGAGTTTTATAGTATAGTTAAATCATTAATTTACTATTTGAAAAGTTAAGTTTATCAATTTTTATTTTTCAATAATAATAATAGCTAAGGTAATTGATTAATAATAATTCTAATTTTTAATGACTATATTGTTGCAATATTTATAAGCTATATTTAATTTTATTTAATGCTAAATATATTAAACTAAATAGTACTAATTAATAATTGTATAATCTAACAAAATTGCACATATAGCATTATACAAGTTACTTTTTTCAGTTTTGAATTATATTAGTTATTACAGTTTTGTTATATCAAATCAATGTTAATTAAACGAAGTCATTTTAATTATATTGACGTTATATTTGTTGATTTTTCAGAAATAATTATAGTTTATTGATATTCATATATAAAAATGTTTTTCTTATATGATTTTTTGAGTACATTTTACGCAGTAATTTTTATAAATCATAAAACAAATATAGTTCATATAGTATTATTGTCATTAGAATTATTATTTGATACAAGTTATAATTATTTGTTTCGTAATAAATTATATTTGTCTGAATATATAGAGATATCTAATTATTTTAATAACATTTATATATGTTTTCTAAATATTTCACAAAATTTTTCTGTGGAGAATATCAAAATTACTAATAAATACAATACAGTATTTAGCTTAGCGTATAATGTGCTTTTGTAGATGACAAATGCTAAACTTAAATAAAGACATATATTATTATTAATTTATTTAATTACTTATTTACACACAATATAATATGTGTTTGTTACAAAAAAAAAGTACTGTGTTTAGATCTCTGTGGGGTGGAGTAAAAATATTTTGTTGATGCTTGGAGGACTTGGCTTAATGTCGGGTTATTGGAGTCGGCGTTGTGCGCCAGCACAGCTGAGGGATAAGGGATTTTTTCTTTTGGAACTTTGGAGAGTGCTGCCCCTGAAAAAAGTGCTGCCCCTGAAAAAAGTGCTGCCCCCTGGTAAAAGACATATATAATAAATAAGTATTTTTTGTTGTATATCGATTACAAATCGTTCTAGCAAATCAGCGTTAATCAAGAAAAAGGTTTTGGCAGAAAGACCTAGGTTGATAGCCCTTTGTTTTTTTCTTTTATTGCAATTATTGTTTAATTCATTTATTTCTTAATTATTTTTGTTTTTCAGACTTATATTAATTTTGCTTGTATTTTTAATGATGTTATTATTATTATTTAAGTAAAAGGAAAACCAGGTCGTACTGTATATTACTACTATATGATATATTTTCTAATAGTTTACAATTTCATGCTTCAATTATATTGATTAATTATTAAGTCTAAGATGTAAGTTTATACTTGTTGATTTTGCAATGATCATTTTAGTTTATTAAGAGAGAGTTTTATATAAAAATGTCATTTAACCAGATAATTTACTATAGTTATATAGGTAGAATTGCTAAAAGTAATATAGAGAATTATGTGCATTAATATATTTTTATATAAATTTTATAAGTAAAACTTTGAGTTGTAATATATAATCATTTTTCAAATTTGTGTTAATTTCTACAAACAAAAATTTCTTATTCTGAAGCATTTATAAACATTTATGTACATTTATTTTTTTTATTATTATATTATGTAACGTTTCAAATAATTTACTAAAATATTTTTTTCATACAATTTATATAATATATAATTTATTTACTAATTGAAACGTTAAAGTTTATCAATTTTTATCTATATTTTATTTTAATTATATATTTATAATGTTTGCATTTATTAATAATAAAAAAAGTAATGTTGTTAATGTTACTTTAAATACTAATAACACAATGTAATTAAAATAATTCATTAGTAATAATTCTAATTTTTAATAACTATATGATTGCAATTTTTATACGTTTAATTTTATTTTTATTAAATGATAAACTTACGAATCTATATAATACTAATTATTAATTAATAATTCTATTGTATAATACAACAAATATAGCTATATATAGCATTAATACTATAATGTCATTGGAATTAATTTCCTAAAAGTAATATGTATTTATTACGTAATTAATTGTTTTTGTCTTAATATAGAGATGTTTAATTTATTGTAACAAATTTTGTAAATAAATAAATAAATTTTGTCTACTATTTTACAAAATATTTTTGTTGATAAAATTAAAATAACTAAAAAACACGTTGCAGTATTTATACCTCGTTTAGCGCATAAAGTTCTAAACGAAGCAGTCTTAAATAAACACACATAGGTTTTGATTTATATCAAATCAGCGTTAATAAAGTGAAACGAGGTTTTACTGTATATTATTACTACTATATGATATATTTTTTGAGGTTTACAATTTGGGGCTTTAAATATATTGATTAATTATTACGTTTAAATTTTTAATTTATATTTGTTGATTTTGCAGTGATAATTTTAGTTTATTTAAAGATATTTAAAAGTGTCATTTATTATCTGATTTAGTATAGTTTTGTAGATAGAGTTGCTGTAGTTTTAAGTTTTTGAAAAATGTATTTGATTCACTTTTGCTTTGATTATATTTACTTAATAATGTAAGCAGATCAATTATCGCATCTCATCTGAGCGTAACCCTTCATCGCATACCTAAAGTGCTCGAAATAAATTCTAAACTTTCGAAGGCCTAATCCTATTGATTTGTTTCAGGAGTGTAAGCTGTGGGCGTTGGATCGCAGGGGACTAAGCGAGGTGAGTGTGGGGAAAAGGAAGAAACGGGTATAAAAAGGAAAAGAAAAGGATGACAAACAGAGGAAGAAGAAGGAAAAAAAAAGCGGCAGCGCACACGACCTAGTCGAATTTTCCAGACGGGAAAACCGCATAAATTGTGCGCAAAAAGGGCGGCAAACAAAATTGTCAACGGGGGCAGGACGATATATCAGGGCGCGCGCGGCGCATAAAAAGAATAAGGATTTGAATTTAAAGCAAATGATTCTTTAATCAATGTCTCCCTCTCATGAGTGCGTTTATGCCCTCCTCTCTTGTAACTCCCTCTCACCAGGGAAGGAAGTCGTTGCTTGTGTGGTAGGGTGTAGGGAAGGGCGGTTAAAGAGGTTTCTCCTTCCAACTAAACAAAAACAACGGACCTTTTTTTTTGCTAAGCCTCAAATGATCCGCCGTTTTCTTCGTTCTTTCTTTTGTCCGAGGAGAAAACATATATCAGCAGATAAAAGAAGAAGGAAAAAATATATACAAAGAATAGGAGATGGAATGGGCGATGAAAAAATGGGAAGAAGTGAGGAAAGGAAGCAGGTAGACGTCGGGGAGGGTCGGTGGATGCTTAGTTTTAATAAAGCCTGCTTAAAGGGGGATTTAATAAGGGAAAAACGGAGGCGAGGAGGGCTCGTTTAATCTGAATAATCCAGGCGCGGCGATGAGAGAGACCGTAAATGCTGACGGAATCGACGCACCCGCGGAAAAGTATTATTTATGCAAGCTTTGCTTTCTGTTTTCGGGACTACAAGGATCCTCTCTGCCTTCGAGGGGTGGTTTGGGGTTTAGGTTTTGGGTATTTCGGAATGGCTGAGTTTTAGGGGGGTTGTAGAACAGACGGAAAATCGGACACGCAACGCGTCTCTCGTTCCATCATTTCCTTACATGCCGGAATTTCCTCAGGAACTAATCTAGATTAGCCTTACATAAACCAACGCACAGCGCAAGCCGAACTGAACAAATAAACACTGTCTCCGCAAACACTATTAAATCCTAATTGCCAGTCACATGATCTGCCTATATAATGTAGGCATACCTTAGGTATCTACGTTTGTATGCAGATCGAACTTATCGCATGAGAATTATGTTCCAACTGTTTACTGTTGTCAGTGGAACTTCCTACATCATTCATAACTTATTAGCGCACAATAAATTACCGTTGACAAATAACACTAATTGGTAACACACTCAATAAATTCGTAGGATGACATATAGAAAAACCGCGTTTAAAATCACTATTTGTCTCGATGGAGAATGTCCCCATAACACTTATCAAACCATTGCTTCGCTTGAACGCCATCAAAAAGCAATGTTTTTTTTCAACAAATTTTTCATTGTTTTGAAAATTACTAAACTAGCGTCACTGAAACCACTGTAACTTGTGAACTAAATGTCAGATTGCTATGAAATTTTGACAGTCGTTATCCTATGGTTGGTACTTCTTGAAAATCATATGTATTTGTCGATAGAGGTGCCATCTATATGTCATCCTACGAACTTATTAAGTGATGTTTAAAATGACACATCACTTAATAATTTTAACGTTTTTTAAACAAACCTTAAATCAACAGGTCAATTATGAAATGATTTTTGTAATATTTCTAGACAGTTATTAAATATACGTAAAATATTCAATAAATTTTTTTATTAATGTAAAAAAATGTATTTTTTTCATGTTTAATGATTTATTTATTTTGAATCTTTTTGATTTTTAACAATTCTTTTATATAATGTTGTGTTTCGTGAAAGAATCATAATTTTTATATTAAATTTTGATCAGACAGAAATACGAAATTTGTATGAAAAAATAATGGATTAAAAAGAAATAAATTAAAAGCTATTAAAAACTTAAAATTTAAAGAAATTAAATATTTGATAATACCGCAAAACAATTATTTAAATATAAAACGACTATAGTTATATTTATTTTCTAGAGACAACAATTCAACTTAATATCTCATATAAAGAGATAGATTGTAGAAATAAATAAAGGAAAAAAAAAAAGTTATATTTTTACACTTTTTAAATATAGGTGTGATAGTCAATAAAATAAACTATTTTTATTATTTAAAAACTTTTTTTTATGTTTAATGATTTATTTATTTAGAATCTTCTCTGACTTTTAACAATTCATTTTTTGTCATATTCTGTTACGTAAAAGTACCATATTTTATAATCTAAATTCTAAACAGACAGAAAAACGAAATTTTAATGAATAAAAAATAGATTAAAAAATATAGTAAAAGTTTTTCAAAACACAAAACATAAAGAAATTCAATATTTTATAATATCACAAACAATAGTTTAAATGTAAAACGACTCTAGTAATATTTTTAGACACTTTTTGAAAATAAGTGTGAAAGTCAATAAAATAAACTATTTTTATTATTTAAAAACTTTTTTTTTATGTTTAATGATTTCTTTATTTAGAATCTTCTCTGATTTTTAACAATTCATTTTTTGTCATATTCTGTTACGTAAAAGTACCATATTTTATAATCTAAATTTTAAACACACAGAAAAACGAAATTTTAATGAAAAAATGATAGATTTAAAAAATATAGTAAAAGTTTCTCAAAATTCAACATATAAAGAAATTCAATATTTAATAATACCACAAAACAACAGTTTAAATATAAAACGTTTAGTTTTAGAATGTTCTTAAATATAGTAATAAAAAACCTTTTTTTTATTATTTGAAAAATATTTATTTTTTTAATATTTTTTCATGTTTAATGAATTATTTATTTTTGATATTGTATAGAAGCTTAGCGAATAAAATGGTGAAGTACAGCAAAATTTATTGAAAACTTTGAACAGGAAGAAATAAATACTAAAGTCTTCTTTTTAGCAATGGTTAGATTTGTGTAAACTGGATAATATTCTGTATATATTTAACTAATTTGAAAGAACACAAAAACTCTTAACAAAATAACAATAATTTACATAAGACGAAATCAAAACTAAATTCATGATTTGGAATTTTAGGTCTTGAAAAATAATAAAATCAATGAAAAAAATAAATATAATAAGATTTACAATATTTACTAGATTTATCAATTACTGACGTTAAATGTTGGATATGTTGGAAAGTTTTTGAAATCACTGAACAATTTGAATCATAGTTTGATGCTTTACAAAATATTACCAAAACTACACGTTTTTTATTATTATATAAAATAAAGTGAAATAAAAAATATATCTTTTCATATAAGTTAACATTTTCAACGATTTATCAGCTTCTTGTCAATTACCTCGTATTATATGCATATTTACATATAAATTGTTATAATTTGCATATGAAATTTAAACTGCGGTCAATTGTTCAAGATTGCGCTATTACAACGATAAAATTATATTTTCAAATTGCAAGATTATCAGATTTTATCAAACTATATTAATTACATAACATTTCTTCTTATTTTCTTTATTAAAAATTAATTATTATAAAATAATTTTTATAATGATAATATTAGAGAATACTGTGAGAATATTGTGAAATTACTGTACTAATTAGAAAAATCTTTGCTAAAATATAAATATTGAATAGTTGATATGAAATATAGACTTTCCCTAAGTTTGATTCCTTAGGATACTTTGTTTTATGAATATTTAGTTTTGTAAAAATATAAATAGTTGTGATGCATTTTTCCATTTATATTAAATATAACAGTTGTAAGAGGTGTATATTTGTACCCAGATGAAGTTGATCAAAAATAAAGACTTCCCCATACTTGTATTCTTTACGATATCTTATTTTATAAATATTTAGTTTTATAAAAATTTAAATGGTTTTAATGCAATTTTTGGTGTGTATTTTAAAGAAGTGTTATGCAAGGTATAGTTCTACCCAGTCGAAGTTGATAGAAGTAGGGCCTTTCCCAAACTTTGTTTCTTTAGGATACCTTGTTTTTTGAATATTTACAATTATATTAATAGTTTTCATGCAATCCTCCATTTGTATTAGTTGAAGTTGATAGAAATAACTTTCCCAAACATTGATTATTTACTATTCATACGAGTATAAATAGTTTTGAGGCATTTCTTCATTAGTATTAAAAACAAGTGTTATACAAGATATACCTGTACCCAGTTGAAGTTGATAGGGATTTTCCCAAATTTTGATTTTTTATGATACCTTGTTTAATGAATATTTAGTTTTTTTTTAATATAAATAGTTTTGATGTAATTTTCCATTTGTATTATAAAGAAGTGTTATACGAACTATACTTGTACCCAGTTGAAGTTGATCAAAAATAAAGACTTCCCCATACTTGTATTCTTTAGGATATCTTATTTTATAAATATTTAGTTTTATAAAAATTTAAATAGTTTTAATGAAATTTTTGGTATGTATTTTAATGAAGTGTTATGCAAGGTATAGTTCTACCCAGTCGAAGTTGATAGAAGTAGGGCCTTTCCAAAACTTTGTTTCTTTAGGATACCTTGTTTTATGAATATTTAGTTTTTTTTTTAATATAAATAGTTTTGATGCAATTTTCCATTTGTATTATAAAGAAGTGTTATATGAACTATACTTGTACCCAGTGGAAGTTGATCAAAAATAAAGACTTCCCCATACGTGTATTCTTTAGGATATCTTATTTTATAAATATTTAGTTTTATAAAAATATAAATAGTTTTAATGAAATTTTTGGTGTGTATTTTAATGAAGTGTTATGCAAGGTATAGTTCTACCCAGTCGAAGTTGATAGAAGTAGGGCCTTTCCCAAACTTTGTTTCTTTAGGATACCTTGTTTTATGAATATTCACAATTATATCAATAGTTTTGATGAAATCCTCCATTTGTATTAGAATGAAGTGTTGTACGAGATATACCTATACCCAGTTGAAGTTGATAAAGATAGGGATTTTCCCAAACTTTGATTCTTTACTATTTACAATAGTTTTGATGAAATTCTCTATTAGTATTAGAATAAAATGTTATACGAGGTATACCTGTATCTTCAAGTTGTATTGCTCCTACGAAGACGAAATGTGCAAAAGTGAATGCATATTAAATAGTACATGAAATGGCATTTACGTCGTAGAGAGAGTGGTATGTTTATTTTGAAACCTGAAGCATGTATAATAGATGCGACCGCCGCGTTATCCAGCTGGAAATGTAACATTTACCATATGCAATTTTAATCAACGCCATCTTCATTGTCAAGGTTCCCTCGGATTTCCACTCATAATCTATATTAATAAAGCCTGCACGAGTTCAGTTATGAATTAATAACGAATGTCTCCATAATGCATAACTCGTACGCAGTCATACAATCTCAGTCAGTCCATTATTCATTTAAAATGGCATTTTAATTTATTTACATCACCGCAGTCTGAAACGCAGACTTACAATCGATATTACAACATTCCCACGGGTCGTCGTTTTTATTTTTACACTTCTTCCACTTCTTCCCCCTTTTTTCTTTCTTTATTTCTCTTTACTTTGATTTGTCCATCGCGTATATATGATAATAGATGCAGTGAATACATTTCCCAGATCTAATCGCACGTTCCACGTTCTTGATTCCATGCAAATTTCTTTTCAAACTCCGCGATTTCAGTTTCGCATAAAGGAAGTCCCAGCGGTACCCCTAAAAAGTGTCCTTTTTCGAATCCTCAATGATCGACGAGTTTTTTTTCTCTTCCTCCTTACAACTCGCTTCCTCTAACTTTCACAGGAAACTTGTGGAGTATCGACTTCCAAATTCCAAGTTAATTTGCGAATAACTTCATCCCACGACCATCTCTTAAAACAAGTTGTCAGTTTCAAATAAATAAAACTTTACAAATATTCTAAATCCATCTATCCACTCAAAATATTTTTAACTTTATTATAGATATATTTAATTATGTGGACTTATATAATAATATACTAATTAATTTAGATTATATAAGAAAATAGTTAAAAAAATATTTATTGCTAATTTTTTTTAAGGTGATAATTAATATTATTTTTTATTCGTTATGTAAATGTATGATGGTTTTAAATAATGATGATTGAATGATTTCAAATTGAAATATGAAATGTTTATTTTACATTTGTAGTATTGAATAATACTCCATAAGTTAGCAAAACTTTGGAACAGCGTTAAATCGCATTCAATCCGGCAAAATCTTTCTTCGCAATAACAATCGGAGTTACTGAATTCAACGTATCTACTGTGAGTTTGTGAGTTGGAATCGATAAGAAGTAGTTCCATAGACGCAGCAAGAAACATAGTTTATATCTTAATAATGCCCAATGGAATATAAATTCGATTGAATAGAATGATAGCATTTACAGACTATTCATAAACTTTAACGTTGATTTATATAATAGTAAATGTTATTTTGATTAAAATTATTATTAATATGTTAATTATTTGTATTATATAATATTTCTGGCATTATATGTATTTGAAAGTTAGATGTTCAAATTGTATTTTGTTTATTAAAATAAGTGATTTTTTTGTCAACTATAATTTGTTATGATTAATAATAATTTAGTTTTCAGAAAACAGAAATTTCAGTATTGTTAAAAATAATAAAAAAAAGTTAATGCTAATAATGTTAATATTATTTTGAAAACACAACAAAGAGTAAATACTAATTAACTTGAAAATAAATTCATAAAGGAATTAAACATGACATATCTAAGTTTTTTTTATTCTAACAAATATTTAAAAAAAATGATTTTTTTTGGATTTGTTCAAGAAGCCCAAATCATTGCAGTAATAATTGTTAAGAATATTTTAGCAAGGTGAAAATATTTACATGAAAAAGAACTTATTTATTACTAAGTTTGTCAATTGACTAATCATGTAATTTCAATCTTAACATTCCAATTCTGCACCAAGACTCTAGAATCTTTCAACTAATAATTGACCATCAATACTTCTTTATTAACAATCACCGCAAAGCACACTTTCGTGAGTTTCCGCCACGTACTCAAAATTTATGTTAATCGTAACTCAGTGGTAAAACACGAGAAAAAACAATGTTCAAACTCAGCGGTTCAGTTGAACTGAGTTGAGTCTCGGATGGAATGTAATAATAATACTAACAACCTAATAGCTGAAGTTCTGGCGTTATGTTAATGTTAAATCGATCATTGATTTGCAAGCGCATTCCTACTAGTAGCCAGTAGTAGCTAAGATGGCAATAGTGATTCCATGCCACGTCAGCAGGTTAGTTGTAAAAAGTATGTTCAACAATGTCCCCTATACTTTACCTTAGAGAAAACTAGAATTGGTCATAATTACCTGAAAATACTTCTTTGTCAAGTATAATTGTATGCCGAAAGGTACTTTTTAATTTTGTGCCACACTTTATCAAACGCCTGCGATATGTCCAGGAAAGTTGCGGAACAATATTTTTTCTCGTCTTGTTGCTCTTATGTTTAAAGGATATTTTTTGCAACCAGTTGAATATGTAGGTTTAACTGTTTATTTATAAAATAGTTTAGGATGTTTTTATGAGTAGTAGATATTTTCTCTAATCTTAGAACGATATCTAGATGTGCAGAAAAATCCAGAGTTACTAAGACATTCTTATTATAGTTTTCTCAATAGTAGATCACTTCCTGATTCTCTAGATCAGATTCACGCGAAAGTGGTAGTCCATATCCGGATATAAGGGTTTATATAAAATGGTTAGAAGTTTATAAATGGATTAAGACTATTCATCTAAGCATCAAAACTAAATGCATTTTTTTCTTTTCTATTATATTTGATTATGCAATCGTAAATAAAATGTAACAACTTGTGTTCTAGATGTAAAATTAATAATTTTCTTAAGCGTGTCTTAAGGAATCAGGTTTGGTGTTAACGATGATCATAGGTCTGATAAATAACGAATCTCTAAATACAATCCGACTGTCGTCAATTGGAATTTGAACAATTTATTTTCTTACCATAAGAAGTATTTCTAGTCTCTAGGATGCTGGTTACTCTAAATAATTCATCACAAATGCTTTGAAATTCTTTCAACAATTCAATAAAATATTAACTCTTAAACCTAACTGATGTTCTTCTACAATACAATAAATTCCGTAAAATAAATGTATATTAATCATAATGCATTCCTTATTCGAAGTATTAAATTATATTAAATGCTACATAAATTATAAATCGTTTTTTTGTTTGTTTTTGGAATATATTTCCATTATATACAATTTAAATTATTTTCCAAGATGTAACATATATTACTGTAGTTATAGTTCAAAGAAAGGAAAATGTATTTAACGAATAAAATTTAATAATGAAAGTTGTGACCATTTTACAACATTGAAAATATTTGTAAATAGTTACTTAAATTATAATTTACATATAAATGGTATATCATTAGAACTACTGTAAAGAGCTTATTTTTATTTGATATACAAATATTTATGAGTATACCAATCGATTAAATATTTTAATGATAATATAATTTAGAATAAAAATAATTCATTAAATTATTATCTTTGCTTAATTTTCGTATTAAAACAACAGTATTTGTATGTACTGATACTCATTATACACTAAATATAATTAACTTTTGATTGTATTCATTAAATATTTTTTAATAAAATTATCTCTGATTTAGTAAAATCTGATGTTTTAGGAATGTAATTCAAGTATTGAAAACTTGGATCAGACGATGAATAATTGAAAATATTTGTAAATAGTTACTTAAATTTTCATTGACAAATAAATGATAGATCATTAGAACTACTGTAAACATATTAAGTTTATTATGGTGTTCAAATATTTTTTTCCTTATTTTAGAAATTAATTATTTTTTGAGTATACCAACTGATGAAATATTTTAACGATAATTTAATTTATAATAAAAATAATACATTGCAATCATTTTAATTTTTGTGTAAAAAACTGTTTATTTGGAATGAATTGGATTAAAATTAATAAATGATAAATATATTTGAAAAATAGTTATATATGATTACTAAATATATAATTACCAAATAAACTAATACCCATTATACTAAATATTATTACATTTTTATTAAAATATATTAGTTATTGTAAAATCTGATGACAAGGATTAAAAACAGAAATACGTTTGAATTAAGTGGAATGAAAATACGTAGAATTGCTTTTATCTGAGTTATCAAAGTATATACAGTGCTGTATAAATTATATATTTTTTTTATATTGTTTGTATATTGAAATGGAAAATAATTAAAAAATATATTACTACACTCAAGAGATTATTTTTATTTTGGTATTCAAATATTTGCTTACTTAATTTAGAAATGAATTATTGTTTCAGTATATCAACCAGATATACTAAGATGATATTATTATCTTTGCTTAATGTTCGAGTAACAAACTGTATATTTTGAATTAATACGGATTATAATTAATATATGGTAAAGTTTTTGGAAAAATAATTGTAGATGTTTACTAAATATAAAATTTCCATAAACTCATTAACTAAATTTAATTAATGTTTGATTGTCTTCACATTATTTGAAATAAAAAAAAATGGTTGCATTTCAATTAGTAGCAGAAATAATTTTTTTGTATTCATATTAAATTAAATTAAATAATTTTTTATTAAATTAAATATACCTGATTACAAAATTTGATATTTAAGGAATTTAATTCAAGGATTACAAACTTGCTTTTATTGATTTTATAAGGAAAAATATTGCACTATAATTAGCAGATGAAATAAATACGTTTGAATTAATTAGGATGAAAATACTTACAAATACTTTTCTCTGAGGTGTCAAACTATTAATACATAAATTGTAGATCATTTCTTTTAATGGTATTTTTTTATAATGCAAATAATTCAATTCTTCATGTTAATGTAAATTCAGTTACACTAAGATGAAATTATTATCTTTGTATATTTTTTATGTAAAAAACTGTTTATTTAGATATAATATGGATTAAAATTAAAACATGGTGAAGATATTTAAAAAATAGTTGTATATGATTATTAAATATAATTAACTTTTGATTTTATTAATATTATTTAAAATAAAATATTTTTTAATTAAATTATATCTGATTGAGTAAAATCTGATTTTTAAGGAATTGAAAACTTGCCTTTATTGATTTTGTGAGAAAAAAAAACGTTGCATTTCAATTAGCCGCTGAAATACGTTCAAATTAATTGAAATGAAAATACGTACAAATGACAGCCTACAGTTGGCTTAGCTTGAAATATGATATCAATTAAAATATGAGCGATACGTTGTTAATTAATCAAATCCGACCGACTCCAGTTTTGGATGCTGCTCGTTTGGATGGTGTAAACATGTTCGTAAAATGATGGCTATGCTATTAGATATATTCGCGTGAATGTAAAAAGAAGTTAAATTCCATATGCAAAATCGGATGTTTGGTTTTTCTTTTTAGCTTCTATTCTGAATATATATATAGGTAGAAAATGTGATTGAGATGGGAGCTGGGTAGGCGACAGAACAGCCACGTTGTGCTCGATCAGGTAATTTTTTCATGGTTCAGAGCGTTTTAATCAATATACACTTCAACTTCGCCCTTGCTTTCGCAGGACTTACGATATGAAATGATCAAATATTTAATGGCGCATTTAAATTTGCACCTGCACAAAAGGGTTTTCATTCTCTCATTATTTTCTATATCGTTATATTGAATTGTTAATTAAGAGGAAAAAGGGTTTCCCGAGAAAAGATTTTGAAAGCTTTGATTTATAATTAACTGTTTTTGAAAATTAATATAAAATTTTTCTAAGCAAAATTCTAAATTGCTTTTTATATAGAACAATGTGGAATATTGATCAATTTGACTTTTATTATTTTTTAATTATAAAATATTAGTAGCGTTATGAAAATTGAAATATTAAGTCATTATGTAAGATTTTAGTTAATTAATTTATAGTTAAGAAATATTAATCAAAATTATATATACGATTATCTATAATTTATTAATTATAATCTAAAATAAAACTAAAAAAATAAATAATCACAATAAAAATATAAAACTTTGAATATACAAAAATCTAAATAAAAATAAAATAAATATTGCCGAATGATTATTGACCCAGTTCATTTCGCCTAGTGTAGATGTTTGGGTTTCTAGGAATAGATAATTTAGCAAGGAAAGTAAATTGGACTCTTTGGATTTATTTTTTTATATCTGACAAGAAGAAGCACTATTTTAGTTTTGGATTACAGGAGATTATTAGGAGAATTATGAAGAGGACAATTTGGATGTAGTATATTGTGAGAATGCGAAGGACAGAACGAATGATTTCGGCATTGGGTCAAGAAAATGAAGTTGTAATGGTAAAAAGGTAGAACTGGTGATAAAGTCCAGATTTGGCTGCCAAGCTTTGGTGGGTGTTGACAAGAACTGAAAAAGTAAGTTATTCTAACTGAATAAAATGAAGTGACGCCAAGGACCTTCATTCGCACGTCACGAACCCATGTTCAGCTAGAATTTGAAGATTCAATATAGAACTGCCAATACAGAGTGTTATAAAGTTTTATTTTTGAAGGATCAAAACAAGACAATGATTAGGTTTTATAAATTAGAAACGAAGATGTTGAAATCAAAATTATTTAATTTAGAACAAAAAATTTGTTTTACAATATGAGACAGAAGTGAGCACTGTGGGACACCCTTCCAAAAAAAATTGAACCGTAGAAAAAAGAATATTGTTACTATTTATAGAAACTACCTTATTATTATCACTGCTTTCAAGATTTTGTTTGCAATATCGGTCCAATTTAAGCAACTTTAATTAAATATTGAAAAAAAAATATGCATTTCAACCCCAACCGTGATATGTCACAATGACCGGACTGGTCATGTAACATATTTTCCATTTAGTGTAAAAATGTAGTCTATATTCTTCTTTTTGTATGACTTTTACCATATCATAACAAACTTGAAGTTTATGTTATTATTATTAATAACATCCAAAATTATTTTCATTTATCGTCTACGTTTATTCAAAATATTCTCAATAAACTGTAATCATTGCCATTAAAAAAGTTGTTATATCTATCAACTATAAATCTGGACTTCTCATGTTGAATAGCACAACATGAAAGTTTCACATAGTGAACACATTAAATTATTAATAACTTCCAAAAGTCTTTTTATTTCTCGTTTACGATTATTCAAAATATTCTCCAAAAACTACAATCATTGCCATTAAAAAAGTTGTTATATTTATCAACTATAAATCTGGACTCTCATGTTGATTACCTAGGTTGAAAGTTCCTTATAGTGAGCATATTAAATTATTAATAACTTCCAAAAGTCTTTTCATTTATTGTCTACATTTATTCAAAATATTCTCAAGAAACTGCAATCATTTCCATTAAAAAAGTTGTTATATCTATCAACTATAAATCTAGACTATTCATCATGTTATAAGACATATTTAATATAATTTAAAATAATGAATATATATGAATAATAATTATATCAATTTTCAATAGTATCATATTTGAGTAATCTAAAAAATATTTAATTATAGATTTTTAATTATGTTTATCATAATTGACAACTTATTCATCTCATTTCAAGCTTAAAAAAAAATAATGTGTATATATATTTCTAAATACTATTTATAATGATAATATTACATATTTTAGTAGTTAATTCAGAGCAGCAGTTTTTTAGTTGTTCGAAGTAGTTTCAGTTTGTTGAAGTTAGTTAATACAACGCTTATTGACTTAATTTTACTCCAAGACAAGTTTTCCAATAATAATATACATTAGTTCTTGCATCAACTGAATACTATGCAGTTTATTGTTATTTTTTAAGTTTTACCAAGTAGTGGACTTCTCTAATCATAAAAATTATAGACCACCACAAATATGAAGAAGAAAATTTTAAAGCCTGAAATATTTGCATTTTTGATTACCTCAATTATGAAAATTGTATCGTTTTTTTTATCAATTTAGACTTTATTAAAAGTTGAATGTAACTGAAATTGTGATAGTAATCTTTGCCAATATTTCTACTTAATCGAAATTCATCTACCTGAGGAAGAAATCTATATAAAATTTGGTAAAAAAAACACATTTTTTGTGGTAAAGTATATCAAATCTTGCTTGTATTTATCAACTTTCTCAAATAGTTTTTAGTCTCGGTTCAAAATTTGTCATTAAATAACCGGTGATTACTCCAGGAATAAAATATTTGCGCTAAATTTTCTTAACATTTAAAGAACTAGTAATATTAAAACTGATATGAGTTTACTTCAAAGATATTCTAGAAACTATAATATTTATTTAACAGATTTGATGGACACATAACATTAGACAATTTTCTCATCAACTGCAGACCAGGCCTGAAAATCTGACCTACTTGAAGAAAACCTTAATGAAAGAATTATGAATGAAAATAAACGAAACCCAATCAGTCAATATCATATACTTTACTAAGAGAAAAAAATCATGACTTCCAAAATCATTACATTACTTGCGTCTAATAAATTAACATATCTGGATACAAAATTAGTTTGGAAATACTACAGTAATTTTAAAAAGGAACAACGTCGAAGAAACTCTTATGTGAAGTTCAGCCAGTTTTAATACAAAATAAGCTGATTTATTGTAATTTTTAATTTTATCTGGTTATAGATTAATACATAGATTCTGATTAATAAATGATGTTTTGTGGTTCATATACATATATATCAAACTGGAGAATGGAACTAGTCCACCAAAAGAATACAGATATTGTAATAAGTAGCATACAATACCAAAATGAAAATTAATTATTTATATAATTGCAATTATCGCCATATGAAAACAAGGAAGTTCATTTAAATTTCTTAATAATTTGTTGACTTTGGAAAAAAGAATATTATCACTATTTATAGAAACTACCTTATTATTATCATTGCTTTCAAGATTTTGTCTCCAATATCGGTCCAATTTAAGCAACTTTAATTGAATATTGAAAAAAAAAAACATTTCAACTCTAACCGTGATATGTCAGAGAATGATCGGACTGGTCATGTAACATATTTTACATTTAGTGTAAAAATGCAATCTATATTCTCTCTATTCAATCTATATCTATTGACTTTGGATCTATGATTATTTCAGTGTATTTTCATTTTTTTTACAGTAATTTGAAATATCTGATTAATTTATTGTTTATTTAGAAAATGTTCGATTTTTTTTTAAATATTTAATCATGAAATATGATGATTTATCCGGGAAATCAGAAAATAAATCATACGTAAAGTAATATTTTCCCAATAGTGGGTTTATTGTAGTCGATGCCCCAGCATTATTACGACGGTTGTACTATTCCATTTTGTCCGAGTTTAATAGAAATTTCCTGAAATATGACTCCATTGTTGTTTTCCTGCACAAATATATTCCCATTTGATGAAGACGAACAATCCCCATCCCCAGTATTTCCTGTATACCGAACGATAAGAAAATCCGAACGGGAAGGAAAAACGAAGTTGAATTTCATATTACCGACTTCCCTAAATATTAGATTGAGTTTAAACTTGGCCGGTTTTCCTATTATTTCCTTTTCCTCCTTCCCTTTCCATACACCAATCGTTTTGTATTTTCTTATTTCAACGGAAGTTCTCTCTGCCTCGATACCTCCCTTCGCGTTGCGACGCATCGCGAAATTTCGTAACGTTTCCGTTTCGATTCATCGAGTTACACTGAAAAGTTTCTTGCAAACGTGTTCACTGGATTTCGTGGAAAAGCGCTGATTGAATTATGTTAAATATTTAGTAGAGAAATAGGTAAGTTTTCCGAAGAGCGACAGAACTGTCCTGCACCTCTCAATACGCCACCAACAAAGTTTCCAGTACTCATTGTTCGTCGAGCGGATCACATCAAAGCGTTTATTATATAGATGCCGTTTGATTCTCAGCGTCTCTCTGTATTTCTCATTCTGTTTCTCTCATTTCGACTACAATGTGCTTTTGTTACATAATTGTTGCGAAACCAAAATAACCGGTGGATGAACTTTGAACAAGTTTCTGTTTCGGACGGTAAGTGTGGATTGCAAATGAACGTAACGCCGAATATACGCAGATACGTTGTACACAAAAACAAAACCATCCGTTATGTGCGGTAAAAGAATGTCATCCAGAGTGGAAAGTAATTTTTCCACAGGGAAGGCTATCAATCTTCCGCTTCCGGATAATGTGCAAACGTCCATTTACCTCAACGTCATTTATTTTCCACACACACAAAACCATTCCGGCGTTTCTGTTTTAGCTACGTATTAAATTTAAATTCAATTACTTATTTAGAAACATTGAATAAATTAAGTATTATAAATGAGAAACCATTAATATAATTCACTTAGTTAATTGAATAATATTATTGTATAATTAATTTTGATTCCTAATTGATTATTATAAATATGTTTTCATATATATGGATTGTTTTGGTTTAAATCTAATACAATTATTTCAAGAAAATCTCAAGAAACAATAAGACATGAAAATATTATTTAAATAAATGCATTAAAAAAAAATCTTCATATTTGTTATGAAAAAATTATTACTATATAATAATATTAATATATTTTAACAATTACTTAATAGTTTTATAAATCATTTATCATATGTGGATTGTCTTGGTGGAATTTGAATGCTTTCTTTGATAAATGAGCAATTTTGGTTTAAATCTAATACAATTATTCCAAGAAAATCCCAAGAAACAATAATATTGTATTAAAAAAATATATTTCATCATATTTTTATTATATTTTGATAGCAACTTATTATTATTTTAATTAAACGTTTAGCTTTAAAATCTGCTTTGAGTATTATAAAAATTCCATCACCTTTTCAATCTTCTTCCTACAAAATTTATATAGTGTAGTATTATTATACTATAAATCCTTTAATCAATCGAATATTTGTTATTCATCAAGCAAAAAAAGTTTATGTAACTGTTCTAAATACTTTTATATGGAATCGGGATTGAAAGTTTGTAAAATTTCGGGATTTCCCGGGAAATTAAAATTTATACATAAACCTTTGATATTATGGATGATAATTAAAATATGTTTTTAAAAATATATAACATTAACAGAATGATCAAGGAAATTAGAGGTCGGCAACCTTTTTGAACCAAAGAGGTATTTTTAAGATATTGCCTGTTAGAAAATAAAAATGGAATCGGGATTGAAAGTTTATAAAATTTCGGGATTTCCCGGGAAATTAAAATTTATACATAAACCTTTGATATTATGGATGATAATTAAAATATGTTTTTAAAAATATATAACATTAACAGAATGATCAAGGAAATTAGAGGTCGGCAACCTTTTTGAACCAAAGAGCCATTTTTAAGATATTACCTGTTAGAAAATAAAAATGGAATCGGGATTGAAAGTTTGTAAAATTTCGGGATTTCCCGGGAAATTAAAATGTATACATAAACCTTTGATATTATGGATGATAATTAAAATATGTTTTTAAAAATATATAACATTAACAGAATGATCAAGGAAATTAGAGGTCGGCAACTTTTTTGAACCAAAGAGCCATTTTTAAGATATTGCCTGTTGGAAAATAAAAATGGAATCGGGATTGAAAGTTTGTAAAATTTCGGGATTTCCCGGGAAATTAAAATTTATACATAAACCTTTGATATTATGGATGATAATTAAAATATGTTTTTAAAAATATATAACATTAACAGAATGATCAAGGAAATTAGAGGTCGGCAACCTTTTTGAACCAAAGAGCCATTTTTAAGATATTGCCTGTTAGAAAATAGTCTATAGAGCCGCACGTAAATTTATGCAAGTGACATATTTTTTTAATTGCACCTATGTAATAATAATTAAAACTTTTTCTGTTAATCTCGGTTGACTTTATATTCATTAATAAATTTATACATGTTTCTTCTACTTCTTTAGGTTTTTGTAATTATTGCAATTACCTTAATAAATATTCACTAGTAGATGAGGAAATTGCATCATTAATTCTATTAAATCACTATATAAAAATCACAAATAACTCATTTTTTATAAATTTTAGCGATGATGGAAATTGATGATTTTGAAACTAAACTAGCGCAAATGAATCTATTATAGTCATAACCAAAATTGGTTTTTAAATTATATAAAATTACAAATTAGTATTAATAGAAGGAATATAAGGTTATCAGTTTTAAGTTTTCATATATTATTTTCAGTATTATTGTCAATGTTCCTATATTCTGAGTTAATTATTTTACCTTTCTCAAGATTATCTCTTAGCAAAACCCACTTGGCATCTCAAAACACTGATTTCTTGCTGAAAGAACAGTTTTTAAATGGTTTTAAACCGAAAAGCATTAGTTTCTTTTTTTTAAATTATATTATACAAATATCTTAAAATTTGATTAAATATCAAATCTACAATATATACAAAAAAAAACGCAAAATAAAATAAAATTTAGGTTGAATTTTTATTTTATAATATTTATTATTATTATTTTATAAAATTATATATCAGAAAATATCAAATAAAAGTACTTTAATAGCGTATAATTTTCAATATTTATCTACTTAATATTAATAATAATTATTGTTATTTGTTGCAGCAATAAATTACAAAAATTATTGAGTATGTTTTTTATTGTCAATATTTTTTTTGTAATTTATTGCTGAAATAATTATAATTATTAATAATAAAACAATCTTAATACAATAAAATTTAAAAAACACATTAGTCGTTTTGCTTTAAAATCTCGTTTGAAGATTTTACTAATTCCAGTGTCTTTTCAATCTTATTCTTATAAATCCTTTAATCAATCAAATAGTTGTTATTCATCAAGCAAAAATAGTATATGTAAGTGTTTTAAATACTTTCATATTGAATCGGGATTGAAAGTTTGTAAAATCTCGGGATTTCCCGGGAGACGGGAAATTAAAATTGTATATAAAGTCTTTATATTATTGATGATAGTTAAAATAAGTTTATAAAAATACATAACATTAACAGATTGATTATGTAGACTAGAGGTCGGCAACCTTTTGGGAGAAAAGAGCCATTTTTAAGATATTGTTTGTAAGAAAATAATCTATATTTTTTCTTTATATCTTCCACTTTATAAGCTGAGAGCCGCAATTTCTCATCAAAAGAGCCACTTTCGAGTCACTGAGATAGACAAACGAATTTATTTCTGTCTATGTACCAATAAATTATTTTTTTCTGTTTATCTCGTTTTGCTTCTTCTTTAGATTTTTGTAATTATAGAAATTGGCTTAATAAATATTCACTAATAGATGAGGAAATTAAATCACAAATTCCACTAAATTATTATATAAAAATCACAGATATAAAAATACTGGTGATTTTGAAACTAAACTTGCGAAAATGTATCTATTGTCAATGTAACCAAAATTGGTATATATTTAAATTTATAATACAACTCATAACAGATATAAGTTATCAATTTTTTTTTTAAATTATATTAATTAAGATTAATTCTTTAAGATAATCTGTTAACAGAATTTCCTTTGCATTTCAAAAACTGATGCTATAACTAATTTCCAGCTGATGGAACAGTTTGCAAACTATCCTTGTTTATAAATATGTAAGTTTTTATATATTATGAACAGTCTTATTGTTAATATTTCTATATTCTGAGTTAATTCTTTAAGATAATCTGTAAACAAAATTCCCTTTGCATCTCAAAAAAGAATGCTATAACTGATTTCCTGCTGATGGAACTACCTTAGTTTATAAATATGTATTCCGATAATATTAAGGCAGTAAAAATTAAAGTTATTAGAATACAACTTAAAAATGAAATCTCAGAAAAGTATAATGAAAAGAAAATTGTTTTGAACAAACCTAGGTGGAAGTATGATGTGACCAACGCATCAAACCTTTAATCTAGAAAACACTATTTTTTAATATTATATATAAAAAAATCATGGGATATAATAAAATGCAAATACATTGAGTTGTTGAATTGTTTTAAGATTATTGTGTTATGAAAAATACGAAAATATTTAATAGAAAATATCAAATAAAAGCAATTTAATAGCGAGTAAAGTGTTTCGAAGTACTTTAAATTGTTCTCGTAGTTCAAGTATAAAATATAGTTGTGTTTTATTTCACAATTTATTTCTTGCTATTAAAACATAGACAATGTATATTTTTATTACTTAGCAGTGAGAATCCTTTAAAGTTTATAATAGGACTTATTTGGTATTTCATTCTTTAAGATGAACTTATATTTTTTTATTGATCTGTCCAATCTAATATTATATACAGATAATCAAAATGTTGCTGTTAAAAAATATTATTAATAAAGTATAATAACTTTTGGTAAAAAAAATTGCTTAAAGCAAAGACTTTGAGACAAGCAGGATGCGAAAAGAAGGAAAGTAAATATCAATGTATATTTAATTAAGAAAAGGGGGATACAATCCTACTTCCGTAGAAGACTGCGCTTTCAGTGGAATTATGACCAGCGTGCCAACAAAATGTTTGGCTTCATGTCGAAGTGAAAGGAATCAAAAATCCTTTCGGGGATACACCGATGGGGCGCCCACCCCTAATCCGACGACCGAGGTGGGCACAACTTCTAAAATATATTGTGATTTCATTTCTTCCCTTTCCTCTCCCATTATTGCGTTTGCGGGATTGCCAACAATACGGACCCGGGATTACATTTATTCCTGTACGATTGAATCGCATCTTTCAGGGATAAAAATCTTTTTGCCGCAAGGAATAAATGTGGGCATGGGGTGGATTGTACGAAGGAAGCAGCGACCCCCTTGTACGTTCTACGTTCTCAGCGCGCACTCGCGACTAGTGCATTTGCATGTAATTTATTTTTAAACGTGGCCGCGGTAAATATTTATAAAGTACTTTGTTCCCTCGCGATTTCGCGCTCCGTTAAATGCTAAATATATGATCATATCATATGCATATTTACGGGGAAAATCTTGAAATTTCAGCACGCGGAGGCTGCAAAGGTTATGATAATAAAAACGGCGGAGGCTGCTTAAAGATTTTAATTAAGTCAAATATTTCCATTTTTATGTGTACTCTTTAAATACATGTATTTTTACCAGAAATATTTATTTAATTTTGATTGATTATACAATAGTTACCCGAACAAAAACTTACGCGAAACTAAAGCGAAGTTAATTTTTCTTTCAATATTTAACTACTTAATAGTAATATTAATTTCAGAAATACAAAAAAAACAACAAATAAAAGTAAATATTAATTATATGCAATACAAATACAAAATAACAAAATACAAATTGAAATAATTTATTAAAAAATACATCAAAAAAATGGTAAAACTTTAATTAGAAAATCTTAGATTTATTCAGAATTATTAATATTAATTATTATATAAAACAAATACATCAGAAAGTGGTAAAACTTTAATTGGAAAATCTTAGATTTATTCAGATTTATTAATATTAATTATTATATAAAAAAGATTTTAGTTTTAGAATACAAGAGATCATTGGGAATATTATAGATCAGTTTATTAGAATGTATAATTTTAGTGAGAATGAGATGGGCAGAATGTTTAGAGGTTTTACAGTGAATAAGTAATCTGAGGTTATGGACAGGATGATGTAATATTAGATTTAATATATTTGGAACGGGAATTGAGTTTAAGTTTTTGATCGAGCAGGATTTCCAGGTATTTCATAAAGAGCGATTGGTGTATGGAAATGTTCTCAAAATTTACATGAGTTGACGATAGGGTAAAAAAAAATTAGTTTTGGAAAGGTTTATTTTCAGGCGTCAGATGTTGCATCTGGTTTAGGATGCGTAGTGGAGGTCTTGTAAGTTTTGAAAAATTGAAGGACGTGGGTATAATCAGCATATTGGAGCATATAAAGGTTAGGCTCGAAGGTATAAAGTTATAAAATTCGGAGCAAAAAATATCAGTGGGGATAAGGGTAAGCCTTATGGGAAACCCTGGAGCTGGACATTATCTAAAGCAGCTACTGTGGTTTTCTACTTCTATTCTTTATTTTATAGAATTATATTATTATTGTAGCAAATATTATTATTAATATATTTTTTTGCGTTATTTATTTGTATTTTTACTAATTTTCTTTATTTTTATTTACAATTTTTTATTTATGCTGTCTTGGAATAATGTTTCGACTATATAAGAAATTTTTTAAACTACATTTTCTTTTCCATATAATTTTATTGTAATTATAATAATAAAACTACAAGATTAATAGTTTTCTGTCTGAATTAGATAATTGATAAAAAATCGTATTTCATTATTAAAAAATTAATGTAATTTTTGATATATTTAATAAAGTTTTACAGTAATAAACAGTCATACAATATAAAATTCCAATCATTAACTGAAATATTATAAAAGGTTGCTGACAACAAGTTTATTTTCATCGGGAAAATGATAATAAATAATCCTTCCAACAAACTACTTTTGAACGCACCCAAAAGTTTTGTTCTATACCTTCCAGTTTCGATGCAGTTTACAGATGTTGCATTTTAAGAGTCGGAGATCGGGCTGAGATCAGATTTCATGATCTTTCTCTTTACGAGCACTTATTGGCAACTAGAGAAGTACCATTATAATGTTGGTATATTTTTTATGATTTTTTTGTACATTATATTATTAGGGTTGAAAGTCCTATTGTGTTAAGTTTGTTTTTTGTATTATATATAATTAATAATAATGGTGTTCAAAAATAACTAAAAAAAGTTATTAAAATTCTAGACAATATTGCTTAATGAAAAACTTTGTAGATAAGTGTTATTTTAGTTTATTTTTATAAACGACGACAATATCATGTAAGTATTACAAGATATAAAGATTGTGGTTAGAAACATACATAAATCATAGAAATAAGTGTTTTAACATAGAAAAATAACAAAGAGCCCTGGAGAATACCATGATAAATGAAAACTTGCTTTACCCTATAAATATGAAGATAATGATATTGTAGCGCCTATTTTATTGTCAGCCCCTATTATATAATTAATATTTTAGACGAGTAAGCCTTTGTAGTTAACACTCGTATTTATTCTAACCATACACAAGGGCGCATCTGTTTGTAACCATTTGTTTATAATCTTAAGCAAGGACCCCCAGAATTAGGGTATCGCATTGATTGTTAGTTTTACGACTCTTAAACCGTTAGTTCAAAGGCTGGTGATTTTCCACATTCACGTAGTCAAAACTCATTTTCTGTCACCACTTATCCTCTAATTGAAATGCATAGATTTTTGTATAATATAATATTGGCTCAGTTGGAGGGCAAAAAGAAGATGGACCTAGTTAAGAAATCAACACTTGTCTACTGGTTAGACTTGAATGGATTCGAATTTCTTTATGTCATTATTTTTATTTGTAATTTTATTTATTGTTAGAACTTCTTGTAAATACTTCTCTAATATTTGAGTAATCGTGCATTAGTTGTAAATTATAATGTTGTTCTTTCTGAATTCTCTCTCACGGATGATGATAACATTTTAATGACATTCAGAAAGACATCTTAAGATAACAGCAGGTTACGAAATTTCTTCAATATTCGTTCTTTGCGTTTGTAGGAGTTTCTTATGTCCGGCTCAAACTAGATGACTAAATGATCTGGGATGAGCTCCAAGTTCAAGATCAGTTGTTTGATATTATTTTGATATAAAACAATATTTGTATAATTATGGATAAAATTATATTGTTAGAACCAAAGCAGTTATGCAGTTATCGTATGTGGTAGTAACCTTTACAAGAATTGAATCATTTATATTAGCATATGTGTGATACAAAAAATGTGTGGATTTTCTTCCTTGAAATGAAGAAAAATTATGAAGTGAAGAGATGCATTAAGGGGATTCATGATTTAATTCATGATAAACCGATGAACACTTTTTTATAGACTACCACTTACTTGTTCTTGTATTTTCTTTTTAGGTTTGTCTTTTGAATTCCAAACTAGTTTTGTTTTGTGAGCTGATGTAGTTTTTGTAGGTTTGTGTTTTCACGTTTTTCATCTTGAACTCGTTCTCTCGTCTGCTGTGATGTATTTTTATATCTCTTTCTCTTTCTCTTTTCCACTAGAATATCAAATATTTTAATTGTTAAAATATGCCCAAATTTTGTTTTCTTTTTACTTAAAAGATTTTTTTTTCATTTATTAAATATTTTTTAAGCAATTTTTTATACAATTCTGAAAACTTTCAAAATATAATTTTCTAGAAGGAGATATAATCTATAATTTATCATTTTTTAAAATTGTGTATTATTTATTTATATTTAATATTTACATAAATTTGTTTTGGTTTCAGGAATATTAAGGGATGAAATATCACCACTTATCCCAAAATTAAATTAAGTTTGTGCATGAAAGAGTTATGTTTAAGACTAAATCTTTAGATGTTGTAATTAAGTTTTGATAGATTTATTAATACTCGTGTTGTATGACGGGAGGTGTAAACATTACGTTTGTATTCGGTGGAGATGTGAAGGTAATAAGATTACAGACAAACATCGAACGTGACCCTTTACAAACAGTCCTTCCCGTAATTGTAATCCGAACATGGATACATTTTATAGATGACTACGCATACTGATTTAACCGAGATTTACTCAACATAACCTAGTTTCTATCGTTCAAAGTACACATTGTATATTTGTTTTACTACCAGCATATAATGCAAATCGTAAAGAGTTATGTACTTGTTCAACATTTTTATTTACCATTTATATTCACATTTTTAGTAAAAAAAAATTATGCAATTTTTATTTATCTCAAAGTCATAATATAATATTCATCATTCTATAAATCTTATAATACCAATCAATACAAAATAATTATTATTCTTTGTGCAAAAGACATGATTGTCATTTACAAAAAAAAATTAATAAATTAAACAGATTCTAGTCTAGAAAAGCTTTATCTATTTTAAATTATCCATACTTTATTTTCTACTTTTAAGTCCAACTTTTTCCATAATAACCAATAGGGATTTCTAAACTTTATGTCCAATTGTGTATTTTTTGTCCGAATGGTGTGTTAAGTTCTCTACACACTCATGTGATTTTGGTTTCAACAAAGTGTGGAAGCTTTTTCTCGAACGGTTTTGGTCTTTCCAAGTTGAATTTTTATGATGCATTCCATTTTTCAAATAATGGCCTAATATTTTATTCCACTAAGTTGATTTGATGTTTTTTCTATCTCGATTGTAACGCTGTTTTGTTCGTGTTTGTATTTGAATTAAATATTCTCGACTCCACCTATTCCAGAAATGGGTACAGATATTTTTCACTACTTGCCACCAAACTGGTACTTTCTAGATTTATTCTTCGGAGAAGAAGTAGTAGAAGAAGAAGTTAAACTAATTAGGAAATGATCTGGTGTGAGGGCTTGTAAATAATTTTGTGTTTAAACATACTACAATTCTTATTTATATAGTCAACATTTTGATATAGTAGAGGTGACAAAGAATATAGAGAAAAATTAAGAAATTACTTTTTTGTGGTAAATACAGTGAAGGAAAAAAATATTTTTTTTTTTTTTTTTGTCTTATATTTTTATTTACAATCTATTCGAGTTGAACATTAAGTAAATCTGGTGGCGGTTGACATTTTTATTTTTTAGATAAACTTTCCCAATGGAAGTTTTACCATTTTTGATGATATTTTTTTTTTTGTACAAATTATTTCAATTTGTTGGTTTGGCTGTTGTGTGTATGTATGGCTAATAGTCATTCGTAATTGAAGCGTTGCGATCACTATTCTCTATCTCTGTGTATCTGCTGCTATTCTTTACTATGCTATTGCAACCATCACAACATTTTTTTGGCCCAAAGGGCCTGGCTTGGCTGGGAATCGAACCCGTACTCACAAGATCGTGAGCGGGCGACTCTAACCATTCGGCTATGAGTCGCCCTCAAAAAAAAATATTGAGAAAATAATTGTAATTTAAATTTTTCCACGAGATAAGTATATTTTAGATTTTTAGGAGGCGAGTATACCCTAGGATATGGTTTGAAATATAACATTTTATATTTGTTGATAAATTCTGATATTAAAAAAAAAACTTAATACTTTTTGATAGCAGGTCAGGATTAGAAGTATTAAAATATATGGAAAAACCAATTTGGGAATTGGCAAAAACATTGAAGAAGATAAAACTTTTAATCCATTGGACAAAATCACATGTTGAAAGAGTAGACAATTTAGCATAGGAAACATATGGCGTAGAAATTATATATGATAAAGATAGTCTTATTATAAAACCTGAAGGTCATTCTCTTATTGGTGAAGAGAAAATTCAAGAAATGTTAACTTTTAAGTATTATCTTAAATCTGGATCTCTGCTCCAAATAGGTTGTTCTATTTCTATAATGTAAGACAAAACTGATCAGGACTTATTCTAAACTGAAGGAACTACTTAGAAAATAAAATATGAAGCTATATAACAATACTTACTTGACCCATTATAGCAACATACTATTCTTTGTGAAAGGCTATAAAAAAAAACTAAAAGAACCTCAGTAAATGATTTCTCCGATACTCAAAAACTACAGAAATTGGAACATAGCGTTACATAATAATTTATAATTATTTTCCGATCATTTTAGAAATATTTGAAATTTAGATTCACAACTAAATTAAAGAAATTAAATTTTATTATAAACTCTTAAAAAAATAGCCAGGGTTTGTCTACAAGCGCAAATTTTAAAACGTTGTTATCATTACTCAAGTTAACGAATATCTATGTTATATAATTTCAAACTTATTATGTAATAAAATTAATTACACCTAGTATGAAATCTGTACATACATTAAATGAATTAAATAAATTTCTATTGACGGAAAAAAATATAATGAATAACACTTTGAAACAATTCTATTTTAATTAATGTTTTTTTGATTATATAAATACGTTTTTTTATTTGGTTATATGTGACGGTTTAATAAGTATTATTATTAAATTTGTTTAACATTTTCTTATATGCTTGTAATAATTTGAGAATCAATAATTCAAGAATTAAACTGTATTGAATTTTAGGAATTTGGTTGTCAACATGCAGATTGAAATCTGTTTGTTAAATGTTTATTAATCTTCGAGTTAGGCCCGGTTTTGAGGTTATTCAGCACACTGTACAGACCGATAGTATTGTAAAAGGCTTATGTTAGTAATCCAATAATCAACATAAACCGGGAATCAACTAAACTTTGAGTTCATTTTGTGTAATCAGGACTAACGGTGTGTGTGGTCATATTAGAGTTATCCCACGGTAAGTTATCATGGTCAATCCTTGCTGTTTTTTCTTATTATCATATAATTTCTATTTATATATATTTCCAATTTTAATATTTACTAAATACGAGTTTTGAGTTCTGTATGGTTATCTCGAAGTTTCTGTATGGTCTCAAAGTAGTTTCATGCAGTTACAATGATGTTTTGATATACTAGAAGAAGAATTTTTGTATTATAACCATTGGTGAATTGAGAATATAAAATTATATTTGGGAGCTCCATAAACATAATTATTGGAAAATACTTAGGAAAATGTCTTGGCTTAAAACCCACAAGTCTAGACAACTAGACACTTACCTCACCTGAATTATACTTGAATTTATAATCCGCCAGAACATAATATTTATTAATTATAAAAATACAATTTTGTTATAACTTTACTATCGAAAATAAAATTCGTCGGAGGTGTCGTACACGGCCGACATTATATTCTTCAACTTAGGACTGGGTTCGTGACGTATGAAAGTTCCTTTTGTTGAGTTGGAAGAACTCACTTCTTCTTCTAGTGACCACCAATGCATCGACAGCCAAATCCGGACTGTTTTTCACTTACAGAGAGTGCACCACATCTTCACTCGCACTATATTTAGGCGTCCAACCATCTCAAGACTGTATTATTCGAGCATTAATGTTTTATCTTCAATTCTCTTCCTAATCACTTCTTCCGTAATTTCTATCTTTGTACTCTTACATAATCTTGCTTTAATTTCATAGCCAAAGATAAGATTAGAATTAAAAGCATCTCTCTAGGTTTATTTGTCTCCTACTCCTTTTTGGATTTGACTAATCTTGAACGAATTTTTGGAGTCGTTTACCACTCCGCGCAGTTATGGTCGGATGTCTTTTAACTGCTTTGTGGTTCTATTATATTCTTATTAACTAAAATTTTCTTTATGCTATTATGCAAGTACTCACTATACTTGTCTTCTACTTTTTTTTTGTAGAGGAGAGGAAACCTTACTCCTAGTCCTTTTCAGTCTCCGCTTTTGCATTGATGAAGAGGTTCCATATTTTTTCCAAGATCTGCCTCCGCTTTAAGTTTCTTCTTTAACCATCTGCAGATGTCGAAACTTGTCTTCTACTGCTTCACACAAACGTACACTTTACATCAGATACTAAAATTTCTCATTTTAAAAAGGCCTCCGCTTTGAGTTTCTTCTTTGATCATCCACATCACCTAATGAACGTATCCCCTGGGCTGTCGAAACTTGTCTTCTACTTATCTTTTTCACACCAACGTACACTTTACTTCAGTTACTGAAAATTCCCATGTTAAAAAGTCTGAAAATACAATTTATGTACTTTAGAATTTATGATAAATGAACGATCTAAATTCTTATGTAATTCCTTCGGGAATTTCAAATATAATACAATCACTTAAACTTCAAATATATTTTTGGTCTTTTAGTTTCAAACCATTATATTATAAAATATAATTTATTACCAAAAAAGATAAAAAAATCCAATAAATGTGTAATAATTTTATTTTTCATGTAACTGCGTTCATTATAATAATTGAGTGAAAAGTGTGTGCTCACCAATTACTCGCAATATGTCATACCAGCTTTCAACTCGAATTACGTAAAAATTATGTCTAAAACGAAGGGTTAAATGCCGAATATAGTACATACATATACATTCGACAAAACGGCAAACGCTAAATTCATTAATGTGTACTAAATGAAATGGGTTTTTGGTTGTTACGCCGGTCCCGTTTTCCATCCATTTATCAGGATAATGCGATAAAAGGGTACATTCACAATCAATTAAAATATCCGTGATATTAAGATAAATTCAAAAATAAAAGAGGCCAGCCGGTTCGGTGCATATTACATAAATTAAGCTCGTTTTTAATCTACATTTCATCCCGGCTACGTGCCGCCGCTTAGATATTCCGTGCACACGAAACCTAGAGCCCAGCCCTGCCCACACGATACCCTCCTACAACCTTCGACCAAACCCCTCGTCCCACGCAGCCGACGAGAAATTAATATAAAAAAAGTATTATACTTCAGTTTTAATAGATTAACTGCACCGGAACAGCATCGCACGTTTAAATATTCATAATTATCCTCGGGTCAGCGATTTATGGGACTTCCTCAGACCTACCTCCCACATCTCCAGTATTCCCAAACTTCTACCCGAAAAAGTTTCGGCGTCGTCGTTTTTTATTTATTTTTTTTTCTCTCGCACATTTCTTTCTCTATATATCTCTTTGCCTTTCCCGTTTTTTTTCTCCGCAATTCCTATAAATCCCTTTTTTGGAAAGGAAAATACAATTAGAAACTTTTGCTGGGAAATCGTTTTTCCCTCCAACAAAGAAAAAAGTGTTTTCTATTATGTCCTTATTTATGATACGTTATTGAGCATTCACTTGTGACTTATACACATACGTAATAGCTTGATTAAAAAATAGAACTTACATAATATATCTGTTTCTATCTTATACGTTTTTTTTAAGTCTATTATATATCTACGTTTTTCTATAGCTGTTACATAATTTGGTTTAACCCTAATTGTAGCAATACTGAAAATGACCCAAGGATTATAATACAAGAATATTTCATATTGATTAATAATTATGCAATCAAAATATCAAAATATTTATGATGAAATGGAAATCAATTTATTAATTTTATTTCTATTTATAGAAATTGGAGAATTAATATTATTTTCTCAAAATCTGAAAATTTTATTTTTATTGTCTATACAATTTATTATCAGGTACTTATATAAATATTTGTTTTTTCAACTGCTTTCAAAGTTTTTTTTTTCTATAATTTTTATAATCTAATTTATGCCATTTTGTGTGTGTAGATTTAACTATATTTATTTTTATAGTTGTTGCAGTAAATATTGCTACTATAATATTTTTGAGACATAATTTGCTATAAAATGACTCACAGAATTTAATACAGAAAAAATAAATCACAATATTGATTAATAATTATACAATAATTATATAAGTTAATCAGTAAACAAAATGAAAAAAATATAATTAAATTATATAAAAATAAATAATAAATTTATTAGCATTATTTCCATTTATCAAAAAAATATTTGTGATTTTAAAATTCATCATTTTATATTAATTAACCATTTGTTTCTCAAAATTTGATATCTATATAATTTATTCTCGTGCATTTATATAAATATTTTCTACTGTTTTCCAGAGTTTTTTTATAATTCCTGCATTTTCAATTCTGGCAACTGATCCAAAATTAGGCAAAAACATAGAAAATATGTATACTTATTTTTTAATTATATTACAAAAAATTATATAGCAAATTAAATCATTTTATATTAATTAATATTATTTTCTCAAAATTTGATATCTATACAATTTATTCTCTTGCATTTATTTAAATATTTGCTACTGTTTTTCAGGTTCTTTTTTTCATAATTCCTGCAATTCTAATGGTCTAATTTAGGCAACTGATCCAAAATTAGGCAAAACATTGAAAATATTTATCCTTATTTTTTTAACTATATTACGAAAATTGTTATAGCAAATTAAATCATTTTATATTAATTAGTTTATTTTATATTATTTTCTCAAAATTTGATATCTATACAATTTATTCTCTTGCATTTTTTTAAATATTTGCTACTGTTTTTCAGGTTTTTTGATTTATAATTCCTATAATTCTAATTGTCTTGGGAGGGACATCTGGATTTCGAGAAATACAAAATGGTCTATTTAGGCAACTGATCCAAAATTAGGCAAAATATTGAAAATATTTTTCCTTATTTTTTTTTAACACTATTACAAAAATTGTTATAACAAATTAAAGTTACATATCTGAACGATAATAAAACGTAGATAATTCTACACTTTTTTAATTTTATTACCATTGACCAAAACCATTCCAAACACTAAAATATAACGTCTAAGCAAAGTATCAAATAAAATTAAAAATGCAAACAAAAAGAAAGTTTGACTTCATGAACAGATAATGATTATTATTTAAATCAACAAAATAAATAACCTTGTAACACCGATAGGGTTTCTCTGAAGTAAAAGCCGAAGAGAATTATCGCGTTGACACCAGTGTATCGTCGGCAGGAATCAATAATTAGACACTCCGCCACAATAGTTAAAGTTCTTTGATGCAACATTAACACATTATATCAGAGAGACTCGATAGTTATACACTCACGCAATATTGATAACACCATACTTGTGAAGGAATCTCTTTAACAAAAAATAATTTATTATTGTTCTTTTTTATATTACCTTTATTTAAATTATTATATAATATTATTTCAAATACAGAAAGACTGCAGTCAGTAGCCCTTTGTATGTAAATTACCATACATTTTGTCTACTACTATAATATCAAATCCATTTACAAGAAAATATTTGATATTTATTTATAATACACTATTTCTATAAATATTTGTCAAACTTATTAAAAAAAAAAACGTTTTTTTAATCGCTGTACATTTTAATTAAAATCAGTGGTATTTTATGCCCAAATATCTCATTTAAGTCCTTCTGACATTCAAGACCCAAATTTAATGCGTTTATTATTGTAAAAAGTAAATATATTAAAAAATATATTGATTAATTATTTTGATTTATATATATTTTCTTACAAAACTTTACAATAAAAAAAGACATTTATGCCTTTAAAGTCAATAATGGTAAGAGATTGAATGGCATTGTACAACATAAACTGTTCCCATAATTCGTTAAATCTTGACTTTAATAAGGCCAGGATTTTGGAAGGGTCGTTAAACGTTAACATGCTAACAGATAATTGTAACTTTAATCTACTTTAGTTATCGTTTGTGTACGTGACACATACATTATTGCAGCACATTTTATTGCATAGTTGTCTGGCATGGCTATGCTGTGGATCGTCCTACAGCTAACCGACCAAGTTAGTGTAGAGTAGTGCAGGTGATTAGTTTGTAGCTACAGGTACAACGACGGCGGCAGCAGCAGCTCAGACAACCTAAGTGATGAGATCGTTGTTATACCAACAGCAGAATTTGTCGGAAAGCAAATATTTTTATATAGCAAAAATTTATTAATTATTTTATTGAAACAATATTTTATATTAATTAAATTAAAAAATAATAATTTTTACAGAAAACACGTTACTTGAATGCGAATCCAAATTATAAATTCATTAAGAAATCATAAAATTAATTACTTTCCAAATGTCTATGTTATTATAGTATTAAGTTTTGCCCAGTTTGGACCGACACTCACTAGGATATAACACCTCACTCAATAAGTTCGTAGGACGGTATATAGATCGCGCCTCTATAGATAAATTCATATGATTTTTAGGAAGTACCAACCTTCAGACGACGCCTATCAAATTTTCCTGGTAATCTGTCTAGTTCACAAGTTATAGTTGTTTTTGTAATTTTCAAAACAATGGAAAAATGGACAGACGTCGTCTGAAGATTGGTACTTCCTAAAGATCATATGGATTTGTATAGAATGTTGATTTGTCATTACGATTTATTAAGGAAAATGTTTTAAAACTGATGTTTTTAAATGTTTGAAAAGCGATGTGATCATCGCAATTTTAACAATAATCACTAAATTTTGCTTACTTTCATTTTTATGAAGACCTTAAAATGTAAAAAAACGAATAGAATTCTTAATTTATAAATAATAAAAGGAGATTTTTCATATTTTGTAGGTAATGTTAAGATTTGATATTTTAAGTTACTTTTATTCCACATCGATAAATTTTAAAGATAAATTTTAGTTCAGTTTTTATACATTTTATGTTATTTTTTTTAGGTTTTATTATTATTTGCTTTATATAAGTATTTGGACTTTTAGAACGAATTTTATCCTCTTTACATTAATTTTTATGTAGAAAATAGTTTTATTTAATTAGAAAAATAATATTTAATTTTGGATACCTTTAATTAATAAATGTTAATTATTAAAAAAAACGTGTAAATAAATAGTAATATGTTGAATTCTTTCTTTTATGTAACATAAATATGACATACTATATATACGACTGCAAAAGAATGTAGCAAAAAAATTGAAATCCTCTACCATTTTTCGGAAATACTATCATTAATTTAATTGTAAAAATCTATAAAAATGATGTATGGAAGATTCTGTATAGGTCTAAGCAATAATAAAAATCTAAATACACAACAAAACAAACAATGAATAAAATTGAATGAAATATAGTAAACAACCGTAAAAGAGAAGTGTAGACAATTCTAGTCTAGACTATAAAAAAAAAACATTTATTCCAAATAAAATCGATAAGGAAAAATAATAAAAACTATTATTTTTACATAGTTTCGTTGAATTTTCCTTCTTGTAAATACATATTTTTTGACGCAAATTGTGTATTGTAATTGCACATGTATATTGCAATGCTTAAACACTAAAGCCAGTAATTAAAAAAAATGTTTATATTTGAGTGATTTCCATTTTTATTTTCATATTTAATTTTTCATAAATTTCACATACGCCTCCCAGTTTGGAAACCACTGCTATAATACTATTTTAGAGTAACTAGAAATATATATTTTTCTAAGGTATAGTTTTATTTAAAATAGGAATAGTTTACAAAGTTTTCAATAATTTATTTATTTTTGTATTAGTTGCCTTATTTGGACCAGTAATAAACGAAATTGAAAGAAATTACAGTCTGGAGTCTAGACTATAAAACACACACATTTTGTAGTGTAATTTCAATAGTAGATTGTAATACTTAGTGTTTAAGTGCCCAGTTTGGAAACCACTGCTATAATACTATTTTAGAGTAACTAGAAATATATATTTTTCTAAGGTATAGTTTTATTTAAAATAGGAATATATAATAGTGTTTAAGTCCAGTTTGGAAAACACTGCTATAATACTATTTTAGAGTAACTAGAAATATATATTTTTCTAAGGTATAGTTTTATTTAAAATAGGAATAGTTTACAAAGTTTTCAATAATTTATTTATTTTTGTATTAGTTGCCTAATTTGGACCAAATAATAAAGAAAATTAAAAGAAACACTCCACCACTACGTAATTACGAGATAATCCGTAATGTCCAGAGGTTTTTAATCCCGGCACACGACAATCTATTAGTAATTAGTAATAATATATGCAAATTCAAAACAGTAATAGAATAAGTCAGCGTTCCTCAACCGCGATCCAAAATTATACCGCGTAAACACTTCTTAAAAGGTTCGCGAAATGACAGCGGTAACTTGGAGTCAAAGCGAGAAAGTGTTGAAATTCTCAAATATGTTGGGTCACACGCCGTAAAAGTTGAGATACACTGGTGTAAACTACTGTATTGATTCAATAAATGCAAAATTACTTTGCATGATTACAGTATTTTTTTTTAAATATAATATTATATAATCTTGTTTAATATTTTCTTTACATATATTTTTTCTTTATTTATGTTCAACGAAATATGAAAGCTTAAATCCAAATAAATTGTAACAGCAAGAAGGAAACAGAGAACAGCGCGTTGACACGAATGCTGCTGCTATTTACAAAAGTGGGTAGGTGAGTTTTCTTTGCGCGCTGCACTGCGGTAATAAAACATGTTTGCATGGGTAACATGACGTTACATGACCGTAAGCAGCTTTTCCGGAGAGCAGTTCGTATACGCATCGGACTTTTGCAGAAGATTTTCCCTTCCGTTCCATTTTTGAAGCGACCAAAAACGGCTGAACTCATAAACCACCCCTAACGTACGCTTAAAATTTAATTCAATTTCAAACTGATTCACCTCCTGCTTTATTAATTAGTTAATAAGTTCACGCGAGCGCCGCGCCCCCTCGGGAATTACGTAATAATTAAGATAAACCAGGTGTCCACTTGCTCCCGTTAAATATCTTTTTAATATTCGGGTAACCTAATTGCTGCACGCTTATCATTGCATTATATTCCAATTAATATTGTTTGCAAACTAAATTATAAGAATAATTTTTCTTCCATTACTTTAATAAAATAAATATACTTTTAATTATAGATTAAAGTGCATAAAATTTATTTAAACAATATCTACCTAAAGCCCATACAAATAAACTTCACAATAAGAAAATTGATTACATAAAATCTATCAAAAAATAATTTTGTGTACAATTTAGTTTTTCTTCAACAAATCGAAGCAACACCAAATTTTTACCGATTATTTACAAAATATTATTTCTATCTACATTTCGCATTGGTCATCAATATATTTCAAATGATAACAGTTTTTCATGATATAAAAATTACATTACATGATTCAAATAATTTTTAGCAATTTTTAGAACGTATTTTTAGTTTGTTAAAAGTTGTTTAATCAAAGCAATACAATGCGAATTATTGCTGAATATTTAGAAACTATTTATAAATTCTTACACAATAATCATGTCAATAATATATTTATAATTACAGATAATACTGTTGTATTGTTTTTTTTTTAACCGGACTAATCGAGGACTTTACAGCTCATACAAATAAACTTCAGAGTAAGAAAATTGACTATTTAAATTTAAAAAAACTATAATTTATGTATAAAAAATAATTTAGTGGATGCGCCGGTACCTATTTTTTTTTCAGAAAATTATCTATTTTAATTTTAATAAATAAGATATATGAATTGTTTCTGATGTTATTTACAAAATAAAAAATGGTTTTTCGAGCTATTGTTAAAAATAGTAATAGTTTGTTAAGATTTTTAAAATACAGTTTATAAATTTTAAAATTTATTTCGGTATAATTATAGTTCTAATGTTGTGTTCTAATACTAATGTATTATTTTTTTTTAACCGGACTAATCGAGGATTTTACAGCTCATACAAATAAACTTTAGAGTAAGAAAATTGACTATTGAAATTTAAAAAAACTTAATTTATGTATAAAAAATAATTTTGTGGATGCGCCGGTACCTATTTTTTTTTCAGAAAATTATCTATTTTAATTTAATAAATAAGATATATGAATTGTTTCTGATGTTATTTACAAAATAAAAAATGGTTTTTCGAGCTATTGTTAAAAATAGTAATAGTTTGTTAAGATTTTTAAAATACAGTTTATAAATTTTAAAATTTATTTCGGTATAATTATAGTTCTAATTATTATCAAAAATAATTCCAAATGTAAATTTAAGTTTAATCATAGAAAATATGCAAAAAAAAAATACATAAATATAAATAAAAAAATAAAATTTAAATATTATTATAAACTTTTAATTTATTAAAAGCTTTCATTTATTAATGAAGTAATAAACAAAATAAAATTAATTAAAAATATTTTAAAGCGCATACAAATATACCTCATAATAAGAAAATTTACTATAATAAAGCAAAAAAAATCTATAAAAAAAATAATTTTGTATGGCAATTTTTGATAATGTATTTTTAGTTTGTTGTAATAAAATTTAGTTTATCTTCTACAAATCCACGAAAAACCGTAATATATTGTATAATTTTTTACATAATAACCATGTCTATATTTTATTTTGAATGATAGATAATAGTTTTTCATAATAGAAAAATTACGTATTTTTTTATTAATAAAAATAATTTATTTTTTTATACAAATAATTTTATATAAAAAATAATTTAAAAAATTAAATTGGTATTATTTTCAATAGTGTTTGGTGGATGCGCCAGTACGTCTTTTTTCAAAAAACTAACTTTTAATTTCAATTTAATAAAAAATATATTTAAATTATTTCTTATAATTTCCAAAAATTGTCATGTTTGTTAAAATTTAAAATTTAAAATTTAAAATTTATATTTATTTCCGTATAAATATAGTCCTAATAAAATAATTGTCAAAAATAATTCAAAATGTAAATTTCAACTACATCATTTTTAATTACTTGAAATTATATTTATTTTATCGTAATATTATTATGGTAACTTATTTGTTTTGAAAAATATGTATACAATACTAATTCGTGGTCTATTTTTGAAATTTATGGAAAAAAAACATAGCAAATTCGTATTTAAAATAATTTATTGAATATTATTTAAATATTACTTTCATGTTTGAAAATGTAATGCAGGAATAAAAAAATTTCGAAGAGAATTAATGAATTTTTTATTTAAAATTTACTAATTCGAATGTTAAAATTGTTTAAATAAACATTAGACAATGTTGAATTTTAAACTAAGAAATTTTAAAGATTTTTCGTACTCAGCGAACGTGTTTATATTGTGAAAATAAAGTGTGTGAACATAAAAGGACCACTTAGATGTTGTGTATTTTCTAACTAAATCACTGAAGATCGTTGTTTGTGTGTGAAGTGGGTTTTATTGGTCTTTGTACTTTCTCAAATGGCTTTGCAAAAGTTTTTCCTTTACACAGTCACCACCTATTGCAAAACTTCTGTTTATTTTAGATAATATTTTTCAAATATATCTAAGATGTTACAACTCTATTACTTACTAATTAATATTAATTAAAATACAATATCATTTAAAATTTGCAAATCATAATGAAATTAAATATTTGAAAAAAAAAACATCAATATACAAAATTTTATTTATGATAAAATTAAAATAACATTACAAATTATTATGCTATTAAAACTCATTATCATTTCATGAAAAATTACATTTTTATAGTATTAAATATTCACTGCAAATTAATAAAAAAAAAAAAAATGTTTTTTTCAATTAATTTGTATAAACATTAAGTTAATATGATTACAGTTGACATTTATTTAATTAAATCTATGTCGTAATATTCAATAAATAAAATCCGTGCTAAGGTTTCAATTACAGGCAAATTTTTAGCTAGTTTATTTGGGTGTGATTGTAGTTTTCCTTGGAATCTTTCATTACAGTTTGTAATTATACTTTTTACTATTTTCATTTGAAAGTAGTCAGTGTGTAAAATACTATTGGGGATATACCAGGGTGTTTTGGTAATTATTGCACGTTATGTTTTTTATTGAAAGCGCTGTAGTATTTTCATGTTAGAAGTACTTGCTGAAACCCACAACTGTATTCCTATAAATCCACAATGATTCAAACCATTTAGATTAAATATTAATAGTTTGTTGTCTAGCAATAACACCGATTTTCATCCAAATTGTCAATTAATTTCTGACTTAAGTTTTTTCTAAGTCGTCTGTCCAAATGTATGCCATGGTGGACATGTTTTCTTTCTTACTAATACAAAATAATTCTGCAATACGAAAATACTTCAGCTTCACTACATATATCTCTCTGTCACCCTTAATATATTGTATCCATCCACAACCATATCAAAAAACTCCAAGGTCGCTTCACATCTCTCTTCAAGATCCCCTCAGGTATATCCTTCCCGAGAATCCCTAAGATAAAAATCCCTCAGCAGTGACATACAAGACCGCAAGAGACTTTGTGTCACATACAACAAAATTTCTGACTAAATTATTTCTTATATGTTTTTTCCAAATGAGTCATCTGTCCAAATACATACCATGGTGGACATGTTTTCTTTGTTACCAATACAAAAAAATTCTATAATTTGAAAAACCTTTACTGCAGATATCCCTCTGCCACCCTTTACAATATTGTATCCATCCCAAACATCCACAACCATATCAAAAAACTGGTGAGGTGCATCCCTCCCGAGAATCCCAAGACCGCAAGAGACTAAATCCCACATTAGTCATATAGAACAAATGTATTACAAATGTAACAGCAATCTTAATAAATAAAGAATATATAATGCTAATGCTTTTTTTTTCTCAACGTAATGGTGATATTAGTTAATTTTGAATCAATTTTTAATCCTTGTGGATTTAATCCTCTTTGCAAGTTTTGCGATGCAACTTCTGGAGTACTATCAGAGGAAATTCATGCTGTGTTATCTGCAAATGTAGCAACAGTTATTTTATTAGGTGTTTGGAGGTTCGATTTGAACGTATCGTTCTTCCAACTTTATCCGGAACTATCTATCCATCAGATAAGATTTCATAGTAGTTACTAGGTTTCTAATACAATAAACAATAATACTAATATAAATTTCTTCATTCACTAATTAAAGGTAATGTTAAATTTACGATGGTTTAATTATTGACCTCGTAGATATATTTTGTATTCGGTTTTCCATCAGAGTTTCAGTGTTCAACTTATTTTAACGCTGACGAAACTTAATTTAACGACGAATGTCGAAACAGTTATTTTATAAGGTGTTGAGAAGCTCGATGTGAAAATATCGTTGAAAATAGGTTACAGATTTCTTCTTGCAACTTTATCCGGAAATATCTAACCGTCAAATAAGATTTTATAGTAATAACCTAGGTTCGAATTCCGGTCACGAAAAATATGTAACGTTTATTAATAATATAAATTTATTCATAAATTGTTATTGCCATAAAAAATATTATTTTTTGTATATATTTAAAAAAAACTACTAGACTTTTCATGGAAAATAATATTTTATATTTGTTTGTAGACCATTTATAAAATGTATTGAAATTACATCATGTAATTCTTTATAATCTAATTAAAAATATTTTTAAGTTTTACTTCAATAATGGAATAATTATTGATATTCAGTCGTAAATATATTTTTTATTTATTTGTGGATTAAAGTTGATATTCGATTCTTAAATAACTCGGTTTACCAACAAATTCGATTTCCGAATAAAATATCGATCCTCGAACAAAGTTCCAATTCCAAACTAGCCATCAGTTATATGAAATGTCCTGTGGAAGAGTATAAGATAATTTACTTCATTCAGCTTACTTTTACTCAATCAAATTTATACCGACCAGTTAAAGTGAATTTAAGACGTTTTCATTTTATCTAAAGGTAAAATATGTAAAATAGTATTTATTTCATATATTTAATTCATGAAATTGAACCTGTGTTCAATCTGATTTAATCCTTTTTGAAAATACTCTTCTGGAGTACCATTAATAGTAATTAATAGCAATGTAGCAACATTTACTTTTTAGAGTTGAAAATAGGTTTCAGCTTTCTTCTTGAAAATGTATCCGGAACAATTTAACCGTCAGATAAGATTTTGTAGAAATAACCTAGGTTCGAATGCTGGTCGCTGTAATATGAAACATTAATTAGTAATATAAAATTCTTCAAAAACTGTTTTCGCCATAGAAAAAACTACTAGCCTTTTCCATGGAAAATATTATTTTATCTTAGTTTGTAGAAAATTGATTGAAATTTTATCAGTAATGGCTTAATTATTGGTCTTGAGTAGAAAATTATTTTTTATTTATTTGTTCATTAAATTGGATATTCTATTTTTAAATAACTCGGTTTACCAACAAATTCGGTTTCCCAACATTCAATTTATTCACCTTCTACTTACTTAATCAAATTTACAGCGAGCAGATGAAGTGACTTAAGATATTCGTCTACATTAAATCTAAAGGGAAAATATTTGTTGTTTTATTCATAAATAAAAATTGCAATATTGCAGATGGGGCATGCGTTTCTTTTGATGAAGCTCTCACATATATTGAAAAATGTATAATCAATATCTTCAAAAAACTTTTTGTTCCAACAAGGTTGCCAATCCTTAACTTAGATTATATAAAATATAAACAAATAAAGAAAATTTATGCAATCTTATATTAAGTTATATTCTAATGATGGTCAAAAAACACTTCACTCATCTCTTTAATATTAAAGATTTCCAAAATATGCTTTTTCTTGAATCTTTATTACGTTTTATAATAAAGTACATTAATCAGACACCAGTTTTTCAGCGTCTTTTAAAACGTTCATCACTGGTATATTTAATTATATCCTATATTATACATGTAAGTTTATGTAATATGTGAGATTCAGGATTATATAACTATACGAGTTATTTATTGAATAAGAATATACTTCGTTTGTTAGGCCTTTTGTTGATGACAACGAAATAGTTGTAGGCTTTGTTCATCCAACGACAATAAATTTAATAACTACATTATTATTCATAGTCCTTTTGACGTTTGAAGAGCGGAACAAAACCAGCGTCTCTTTTAAAGGAAACGCTCATTATCATCATTCTTCATTGCTTCTGGAGATGAGTTTCTCTTCTAGTACTTGAAAATTTCGCCACTTTCACCCTCGAATTTCCAGGCTTCAAATGACCGTAAATAAAGTAGTGCTAAATATTACGCAGAAGTCATTATTAAATTGGGAGGGCAATATTCGGAAAATTTTGTAATTGTGATTTACGAGCGGCGGCCGCTTGTCGTCGATATTTTTTAATCAGCCCTCGGGTCCAGGCCGTTCCGCACGGATGCTGGACGCGTTTTATTGAATTCGACACGATTTATTGCATACGACCCGCACCAAATTATTTTATTTACTTCGTGCATTTATTGCATAATTTGAAATAAAGCAAACTTCGTTTCTGTTTGTTCCATATATTTTATTGGGCTAGTTTATTATCCATTATTAAAGATATTTTATTTATTTGTTGCACAGTTCATCAATTAATATAAAAATATACTTGATCAAACAATATTTATAATTAAATTAAATTTAATTAATTATAATTTACATTGCAACAAAAATATATAAAATATAGCGATTATTTTTATCAAATTAAATCAATTATTAATTTTCTGTAACATTATCATTGATTTTTATATTTTATTAAATAAAAAGTAAAGTTTTACAAATACAATAATTTTGTCTTAGAATTTATTTTACAAATGAGAAAATATTATTCTCTCAACTACTTTATACACATGTTGTCTTCATAGTCATAGTCTTATGTTCTTCCCTTAATGATTTATTTTAGACTAATTCTAAATTTGTGATTTAGGAGAATTGTTATATTTTTAATTTATTAAATAAGCGTTTCCCACGTGAATGAAATTCTTATGTTATTCGGTGTCCGGACACTATTCTAGATGAGATCCCTACAATAACCTACGTAAAAATTTTCATAAACGTAATATTTTTTGTAATGGCGGATATATCCGCCGCCTTTCCAAAAGGCTTAAATTACAGATAAGCGTAAAAACCTCAATTTATTTTCTTTATTTATTTATATTCCTTAAATTATTATTTTACATTTCAATTTTACAAAAATATGGAAAAATTAAATTAATGAAAAATATTACTTTTTGTTAACTAAGCATTTCCCACGGTAATAAAATTCTTATGTTATATCGGTGTCCGGTCAGTTTTATAGATGAGATCACTACAGTCACTTATATAAAAATTTTCATAAACATAGTATCTTTTGTAAGGGCGGATATATCCGCCGCCGTTCCAAAAGGTTCAAATAACAAAATAAGCTTAAAAACCTTAATTTATTTTTATTATTTATTTATATTCTTTAAATTATTATTTTACATTTCAGTTGTACAAAAATATAGAAAAATTAATTAATCAAAAATATTACTTTTTGTTAACTAAGCATTTCCCACGGGAATGTAATTCTTATGTTATTCGGTGTCCGGTCATTATTCTAGATGAGATCACTACTATGACCTACAAAAAAATTGTATAAACATAGTATCATTTGTAAAGGCGGATATATCCGCCACCTTTCTAAAAGGTTTAAATTACAGAATAAGTTCAAAAACCTCAATTTATTTCCAATAGAGTAATTGTGTTATGTAATCATTTCTACTTTGATAATTAAATTATAGTATATTTCCAAATTTCAGATTTAATTAATTATGAATATTTCTATTTAACATAACTAAATATGTATTATTAAAAAGAGATCTATAAGGAAGGTAGTATGTCATTTAATAAATCGTTGTAAATTCTTCAGTAAATTGATGATGTAACATTGATGATTGTGTGGTTAGCTTTGAACACTCCACTCGAAGACTCTTTGTTAGTACTCTGAAGGGACCCATTTTATCGCGTCTTCTCTCTGAATTCAAATCGATTCGGAAATAATCACCTCGACTTCATGTAGCAAATACCTATACATTTTTAAATTAAATTTTACAAACGACATCTGCTTTATGTTTATTAATATGTAAAAAGTGTTATCCAAAATAAAACAATATTAATATTTGTTAATAATCATTATTTTTTAATATAAATCAATATTATCTGTTCAAAAATACATTTATTAAAATCTATTTAAAATTTACTAATGTAATTACTTAGTTTCTAAGACTAAATATTTTTTTCAAATTGATATCTTTCACAATACGATCAAAAATGTTTCCAGGAAGTATTTCCAAATGTCTAAAGCGAAACTGCTGTTTATTATTAAGTTGTGGCGCATTTTTGTCAATTTTGGCTTCTCTTTAGTCAAAGCTTTATCGAAAACAAAGATTTATAAATAAAGACGTTTGACAGCTTTGTCTCAAATGGACTAGTGGCGCTTCACTAATAATTACCGAACCAAGATACCGCATCACTATAATGCCCTATATAAAATTTTGCATAAGCGTAGTCTTCTGAGTATGGGCGGATATATACGCCACTCCTCCGAGAATGCTTAAATTATAGAATAAGCGTAAAAAACTTAATTTTAGTTGTATAAAAATATAGATGAATAAAATTATTCAAAAATATTACTTTTTTTTTTCAAAGAACACCAAAATTTTAATTTTATTATTATTTAAAGTATTTTTTTTATAATTACACTTTCATATTTTTTCCGTAATTTTTTGATTGTTTGTTTTTTTAAATACTTACTCAATATATAAATAATTTTGAAAAGTGCGAGAAAACACCTCTGTAAAAACGGGATGTTTCAATTACATCTGAAAATGAAAAATCTAAGGGAATACGAGATATGTTTGTTTGCAACGGTGATGAATGTTTACGTTTAAGCAAGGACCACTAGAAATTAAAATAAACATGCGAATTCCGCTCCCGGCATAACGGACTGAAGGTATAAAAAAATATACAAAGAATTCTCGCAGCAAAAAAAAGAGCGAAATAAAACGCATTCAATTTAATGCGCACCTAGGCGAGACGACTTTTTAATTAATTTATATACAGCTCATACACGAAGTGTATAAAACCGTAAAAAAAGTAGTTTTAAATACAAAAAAAATATTTCCTAGAATATATGATGATTGAATTCCCAATACCACCATTATATAATTATCAATTTCTTAGAATTTATTTTTTATTGTTATTTGAACATTCATTCAATTAATATTAATATTAAACAATATCATATTATAATTTCCTATTATGTAATTTAAACAAAATTGTAAATTGAGTGGATGGAGATGTTTCAGTCGCTGAGTTATAAGGTTATTATGCAACAACTTAACTGCAAGTGTATTTCTATATATGAATCGAGTTCCCTTTGTGTTTCATAGATAAACTTATGAATTCCTCCTGAATGCTTCCACGCTAAAACTTCTTGTTGTAGTTTATAGTTGCGAATGAGCCATGATGTGCCTCAATACTTTCTCCGAGATTTGCTTCAATGTTTGATTCTCTTGTTGTTTCTCTTTGCTGAATGCCTCAATTTCAAATAGGGTTTTGTATAACTTTATAAATTATTAACATATTTACTTTATATTGTTATTATATATAATAGAAAATTTGTGTGAACATTCATAATATTCTATTTTATTTAAAGTCTATCATATTTTCTATTCATATTTTTGAGGAGTTGATACAAAATCTAACTATAGAAATAAAAAATATATAAATTCAAATTAAATTAAAATAGTAGAAGAAGAAATTATAAGAAATATTAAATTATTTTTTGTTTATAAAACATAATAAATATTATTTAAAAAAAATGTATAGACCCATTTAATACTAAAGTATTTCTGCTCCTGGAATTTTTAGTTACTATTGTTTATAAAAAGATATATAAGGTAATCATATAATTGTAATATAAAAGAGATAATTTATAAGAAAATGACAATTCTTATCTAAAAAATATATGTAGTATATATAATATTGTGCAGATCACTCCGCCCTCTCCCAAAAATAGAGAGGATATGGTGGAAAGCCTTCCGCAATTATATAAAGGAAATCTGAGGTAGATTTGTTGCTGAATTAACTCAAAGGACTGTACGTATTTTGAATATTTGTTCTTATTATTGTGGATGCAAATGCATTCTTATCAATGCATCATCTGAGTTTTGTCTCATTAATTATTAGTAAAGGAGATATGGTAGCAAAAGTATTAAAATATAAATAATAGAAACATATTCTAATTCCAAGAAAATGTGTCTTCAAAAATGAAATCAAAGCAAGGAAAATATGATATGGCTTTAAACATATGGATGTAGGTATTGATTTTACAGATTACAGGTGGACTAAGTGTAATGTTAACGGTTTTGGCGACAGTTTTTAAAGTTGGTCACGTTTGCGAATCAAACTTAGATTGAATATAGTTGTGTACTCAACACTGCAATTGCATCTTTCGACTCGAGTAAAGGTATATATCAGAGTTTCTCAACGTGGAGCAATAAAGGGGAGCAATTTAGCTGAATGCCGATTTAGTGCCATAAATGATTTGCTGCTAAAACGAAGAAAGAGGCAGGATATAATAAAATGGGGAGACTCTTTGCAGCAAACATTAAGCGCAAGTATTTCATTAAATTTAAACAATTATTTTGTATTTGAAATTCAAATACGTTATACGTTTTGAAAATTTACTTACCTAGTGATTTCTACCTAAAACTTGCCATTCAAGTTTTTGTAGTGGACATATTAAAAATTATTTATATGTTAGGGGGGGATAACATAAGAATTTTAAAAAGGCTTAGGTTGGACATAGTTAAAAATAAAAGGTTGGGAAACACTGATCTATATGGTAAACAGCATGTGACTGGTAATTCTTGATGAACAACGGCCATATTACTGTAAGCACCGAAAAGAGCTCACAAAGAGCTGGTATATGTAGCCGTACTCACAATTCATGAGAAGTGAATAATATATAATTCATATACAACTCAGGATCGAATAGTTACAGTATTCCTACAATAGCAATGTTATGGATAGCAGCAGATATATAGACAATGACTAACCTATGATCCGGAGACTTCAAGACATTTTGGGTGACACGCTTCATTTGCGGTCGAAATATTAAAAAAAAATAGAATTGGAAATCACCTTATCACCTATGAATATTTTTGGAAATTATGTCGCCCTTCGCTCATCACATATGAAAGTATTTTAAAATAACCCGACCTTTATCACATATGAAAACCTCAATATTTGTAAACTATTTTCTTGTTAAAATTTTGACATATACAACTGAGAAGACAACAAATTTAAATAATTTGTATTATTTATTTGGTTTTAAAAAATTAGTAAAAACATTAATTTATTTAAGTTGACAAATTAAATAATTAATAGTGAATTATATTGGAATGCATGATATCAGCAATTACAACATAAATGTTATTCAGGTGACATAAGATATAAATATCATAGAACTGTAACTACTATTTCACTGCCATTGGACTCCATCACAATTATAATGACAAAAGTCAGAAATGTCATTCAAGTGTTAGAAGATATAAATGTCATAAAAGTATATCATGACGTCAGTGAAGACAACAAAAATGTCATTCAAGTGACATACAATGTAAATATCATACATCTAGAAGAACTATTTCATTGTCATTTCAATCCTTAACAGCAATAGTGACAAAAGTCAGAAATGTGATTCAACTGACAGAAGATATAAATGTTATAAAAGTATATTAACAACTATGTCAAACTCTTCATTATAATTGGACACTATGACATCAGTAATGATAACATAAATATCATTCAGGTGGCAAAAGATGTAAATATTATACAAACTATTTCACTGTTATGTGACTTCATGACAACAACAGTGATAAAAATAAGAAATGTCATTCAAGTGACATTAGATATAAATGTCAAACAAGTATAGCAACAACTATGCCAAACACTTCACTATAATTGGACACCAGGATATCAATAATGACAACATAAATGTTATTCAAATGATATAAGATGTAAATATTGAACAACTATAAAAACTATTTTACTGTCATTGGACTGCATGACAACAATAGTGACAAAAGAGATAAATATGTTTCAAGTGACATAATATAAATGTCATACAAGTATAGTAACAACTATTCCAAACACTTCACTATAATTAGACACCATGATATCTGTAATGACAATCCAAATATCATTCAGGTGACATAAGATGTGATTATCATATAATTATATAAACTATTTCATTGTCATTTGACTCCATGACAATAACAGTGACAAAAATCAGAAATGTCATTCAAGTGACATTAGATATAAATGTCAAACAAGTATAGCAACAACTATGCCAAACACTTCACTATAATTGGACATCAGGATATCAATAATGACAACATAAATATTATTCAAATGATATAAGATGTAAATATTGAACAATTACAAAAACTATTTTATTGACATTGGACTACATGCAATAATAGTGACAAAAGATAGATATATGATTTATGTGACATATGATAAAGATGTAATGACAATACAAATGTCATTCTTTTGACGTAAGATGTAAATATTATACAACTAAAACAAGTATTTCACTATCATTTGACTCCATGACAACAACAGTGATAAAAGTCAGGAATATCATTCAAGTGACTTATAACAACTATTTCACTGTCATTGAACTCTATGAAAAAATAAAATAAACAAAACTGAGAAAAGTCAATTAATATAAAATATAAATGTAATACAAGTATAACAAACATTTTTCTGTCACTGGAGTCCTGACATTAATAATGGCAATAGTCATAAATGTCATTTTTGTGATTTAAGATATAAATATCATTGAACTCCATGAAATAATAAATACCAATAACCTTATAGCAATGTTTGCTCTATATTTCCAAATTTATTTAACCAACTCGTAATACACATTTTTCAATTTATTTTGACCTATATATCAATTGTAATTAAACTTTATACCCAGTTGTAAATGAAATTTTTAAATAACTTCTTAATTGATTTCTCGCCTCTCGATTATTGGGTATGAATATTTAATGCAAAGCAAGTACTGAAATTCCCTTTAACGCTTGCATTTGACGTTCAGCATTTAATCGGCTAAAACAAAAAAGTGAAAAGTACGAGCAAAAAAAAAGAACGAATAGTAGGAAGAAGGAATCTGTGGGAGAAGCGGAATTCAATTTGGCATTTTTTTAATTACTTTAAAGCTCGCGCATTCCGCGGAATTATTATTTCACATTCACCGCTCCCATTCGTATTTCGGGGAGCAATTATCTAAAATGTTATTTATCAGGAAGAGTAAGTCGCTGACAAAAGATAACGAAGCCATCTGTCTGTTGCACTTGTATCCCCGTTCGTAATATTCTCTTGCTCGAGTTTTAATCTCGAAATCCCCTTTTTCGTTTGAAAGCAGGAAGGATGCGAAACAAAAAAGGCAAATAAAAAAAAAGTACACAAGGAAGGGAACTTGGAAAATGCGAAGAGCGGCGGCGAAGGGGAAGGAAATTTTTCATACTAAATACCTCCCGTTGTTTCGCGCATTTATCTCTGTTTCCCTCTGACTCGCACATACACGCTCGCTTGCACGAAGCATTGGGGATTCGAAATGCTTACGCAACAAGGGTTGAAGGGGTGTTTCGTTGCTCGTCTTTAATTATAAACACTTGGCCGCTCGCTCGCTCGCTTTTACGCGATGGGGCATATTTAGACTCAGTGATACTTTTTAATAATTCGCCGTGCATTTTACGTTTTCTCTAATAATAAATTGCGCCCCAGTTTTCCTCCGGACGACGGGAAAAAATAATTAATAGCGAAAAGTAAAACGTAAGTTCTCGGCGATTAAGTTTCCTAATTCTTCGCTTTCGTGTTTCAGCGAATCGCCGTGCTCTGATTGAGTGCTGCCTCCAGAGGTTTTCGAGAGGGTCAGGAGCAGTCAGTAGGTCTAGGTGGCATGGGTAATCCCCTTGCGGTCTAGTCATTTACTCACCGATTCAATTTGCACGAGACCCGGCCGCTTGTTGTTGGCATACGGCAGATGTTCTCTGAACTACATGCTTATACCTTCTGCAGGAATTAGAGGAACCCCGCAAAACCAATTTGTAATTACAAAGCAAAGAGGTAAACAACAACACCATTACCATTAACTTTAGTTAGATGTAGAAAATTGTATCTATTGTTATCGAGATACCATTTACGGTCATTTCTATAGATCTAAAGGCCATCAGTAAAGGATACCACATACCAATGTATTTGCTGCATTCAGCGCTTAAAAGCTGCAGCTTGGAGCACCCACACTATGCCAAGTCGTTTGTTCACATCTCCCTTTTACTATAAAACGTTACGTATAATTATTTCACTAAATTGATAAAATAATCATATTTATTTACAAAATTAATCGAATATAACTTAAATAAAACAATTTTGTACTTTTCTTTACTTTCTGTTTCAGTTCAAAAAATCATAAAAATATATTCAAAACCTCCATTAGTGCTTCTAGATATTTTAAATATCTTATTGTCATTTTTGACTTTAAATTAAATTTTAAGTGCCGAGATGAAAGCAGGGCTAGACATTTTTGGATTGAATTAAAGTTCAAGTGTTAAGATTTATAAAATGACTACTACTTACTTACTTCCAGATGACCACTTATAGATTACACTTCAATAATCTTTATTTTATAAACTATTGTAGACTTGCACTAACAACCTTGTAATTACGGAGTACTCGCTATATGAATGATTACGAAAATAAGGCTCCCACTGCACAACCCTCCCAACGTCATTTTTTATGAGAAAACTATAATTATCCCAATTTTGGAATATATAACCACCTTGTCCACTAAATGTTATACCAAAGATTCTAATCGCAACTCGTTATAACTTCTCTATAATTTCAGATTTTAGAATCTCGGAGTGGTGAAGTTTCCTGCTTTCACTATTTTCGAATATTTCCAATCCCTTTAATGAATGGTCCTCTTTATTCTTCATTGCCATATTATTTTAATTTTGATTAATATATAATATTATTATTAATTTTTATAAGTAGAAAAATAATGGTAAATAGCTCTTTGTATGTAAACTGCAAGAAATTTTGTCTACTATTATTCAAAACATACCAAATTTGTATTTATTACAAATGTATCAATTTTTATTTCGTTGTCCATATATTCAAGGCAGAATCAAAGAAAAATGACATATTATAAAAATATAAAGGATAAAGCTGTAAAAATTATTACTAATACATTAAACTTTGCACTAAATAGTTGTGTCCAGTAAAAGTAGCAGAGTAGACAAATATCTGGATCTCAATAAAAGAAAAATTTCATTTTCGTAGAAAAAGTTTAGTTAACCAATTATAAACAAATCACAATTCCCATGCTATAATAATAATAAATTTCGAAACTAGATTATTTTTTTTGTGTTATATTTTTCCATTTACAATCTAATCTTTTTTTTACCATTAAGATTTACCATCAAATTTATGATAGCAATTTCCATTTACCTTTTTAAATAAATTTTCTTATTATTATTATATTTTTTTACAAATTTCAATGTTTCAAATTTTTTTTCGTATATTGATGCGTGGAATAAGATAAGATCATTAAAGGAAGAACATAGTCTTACGTAAAAAATAGTTTAACCAAAGGATTCCATGTATTAATAAAGTTGTAAAAAATAAACCATTTGGACTCCACATCGACAACAACAATCCAAAGTATACAAATTCCATCTCTTAGCCGCAAAAAAAAATATAATATTCAAATTATGTTAATTTTATATGACTTATTTTAGCAAAATAAAGTAAGTAAACTTCGAATCTCTGTATTATGAGAGACTTGGGTGCACTATTCTGATCGTGTTATAAACATATTATGTGGAAAATAATATCCACTAACTTACACGGTTTTATATATTTTTTAGACCAAGAATTGCTGAGAATTACTTCAAAATACAATTTTTGAAGTGGACAAGTTTCACTGAGAGTCTTATAAACAAATTATAGTTAAGAAAATACAAATAAAACACAGATTTCTCTCAGCAATCACAATAGAATAATACTTTACAATTAGTCTCAGATAAATCATTAAGAAAAGAAGATACTCTTAAGTGAAGACACCAAGTATGTAAAAGGAAAATTTAAAAACAAATCATTTGGATTACTTAATTTCCCAAGGAAATTCCACATCAACAACAGCAGAGAACAATAATCTAATATCTAAATTCCAATCCTGGGACATAATAAAATATTGACATTTCAATTATGTTAATTTTATATGATTTTTCAGAAAAATATGACACTGAACAAATAAAACTTCGTATCTTTATGATACTACGTTATGTAGCACTTTTCTGATTGTGTTATAAAAATATTAATTAGATAATAATATCCACTTACTTTTATAAAATATATTACTTAAGAAATACAATTAATATTTTACTTACTTTTCTTAACAATTTTATCATTTTGCTTCATTTTTTCTCATTATTAATTTTAACCATTATATAATTACAGAAAATATTACTACCCAGAGAGTATGAAATAAAAATTAATTATATACTAATATATAATTGTATTTTTATTTTATCCGAAAAATTAAATAGTTTTATTTATATATTTCTTTTTAGAAAATACACTTTTATTCAGTAAAACATTTTGTATATTACATAATAAACATAAAAACACTGCTAAAATCTTTTTGTATATAAATGATGGTTTTTACATTTATTATAATCCTTTATTATTAATTATCTATAGTTCTTTTTTATTTCAATAGTTTATGTATATTATCATGTACTAATAGTATTTCTTTATTACTATTTCTAAAAGGTTTATCATTAAGTTTTTAAGTCTATAAGAAAAGAAACCTTGTGTGTTTTTTTCAAAACTTTTCAAACTACTCTCATATATTTTACAACTTTATAGATATATATTTTTTCTATACTTCAAGTAACAATAACTTTTTGATAGTCAAATTATAGTTGGTATAATATTTGTTTTAATTATATTTGTAAAAGAATTTTATAAACAACTAATTTGCATGGATTGATTAATTTTTTTGATTTCCTATAGAATTTTGCAAGAATAAATTGACTTCAAATAATCTAAAAGCTATAAAAAAACATAATTGTATTGGTAAATATAGTTTTATTTTATTAAAATTACAAACAACAAAAAATAGTGAAAAATATATAAAAATATTACTGAATATTTAAATAAATTGACTTCAAATAATCTATAAAAAACATAATTGTATTGGTAGATATAGTTTTATTTCATTGATATTACAAATAAGAATAAATAGTGAAAAATATTACTAAATAAAACCAATATAAGACAATAAAGTATAGATAAAGCACTTTTTTGTGTGTAATATAATAAAAAATAAATCCTGAAATTTGCTTCCCTTTTTTTGGTCCATTGTATACGTAGGATTTCTTGTTTCCTGCTTGCAATTTTTTTGCGAATTTATTTTCCTAAAAGGGGATCGCATTATAGGGATTAATCCATTCTGCATACAGTGTAGCGAGGATTTCAGGTTTTAAGGGCAAAAATGCCTCTGCCGTCGAGTGTATATTAGCTAAAATAACCCGAATAAGCTATCGGCGCGCAGTTTAATCGCCTTAAAGAATAATAATTCTAATGAAAATTAATGATTCTTTTATCCCGTAATCGATTTCGTTCTCGGATTGCGTAGTAACCGAGCGAGTTAAGCGAAAATAAAATGGGAAAGGGACGACGAAAAAGAGGCCAAGCTAAAGAGCCGCAGCAGCAGGGGCGTAATTAATGAATTACTCTTTTATTTACGGACATCTCGCTACTATTAATTATAGATAATAAATTTTAATATCATTTACTCGAGGCCGACGTTTTACAGCATGAATAAAACTGAAAGAAGACGGATTATTAATTGCCAATTAATTATAAATCTATGTAGATGTTACAGTTATAGTTTATAATATCGAATGTTGCATCAACATAAATTTGACGTGCGACAATATTTGTATATTTAATAAACTTATTTTTTGATTATACTTAAAAACTTTTTTTTTTTTAAATTATTTATTAAAGCAATCTATCTACAAAAAAACAGATAATAGGCTCTAATTTTGACAATAATGAACTGAAGAAAAATAAAAATAAATATGTATATTGGAGATTGGTCCAGTGACCAAACTCCACTGATAACTTAACAGATACAAAAAGAAAAAAAACAGAAATAAAAATATCACAACTCATACATCACAAAAGCGACTTGGGAGATCGTGTGGCTTGAAACGTTTCAGTCTTCGTCGATGTGTTTCTGTAATTGTAAGCTCAGTGGCGAGTTGGTTTGGATGGTCCTCTAGCCGATGTAGATATTTTGTGCTGTGTTTGGTTATCTCATCCCTTACATATCCGATGTTCGCGTAATAGTGTATGTGTTCATTTGTAGAGAACCAAGGAGGATTGGTGATTTCTCTCAGTGTTTTTGATTGAAACCTCTGGATAATATCGATGCTAGTATTGCAGGCAGATCCCCATAGTTGGATGCCATAGGTCCATATGGGTTTAATAATTGTTTTGTATAACAATAATTTGTTATCAACAGAGGTGTACGAGTATCTGCCCAACAGCCAATGCAATTTCTTTACTGTCAAACCCAGCTGCTTTCTTTTTGTTCTTATATGTTTTTTCCACGTGAGACGTCTGTCCAGATGTATGCCAAGGTATTTGGCATCTTCTGCTTGTGGTAGAACACAGCTATTGAGTGAAACGGGTGGACAGGTTTGTCGGCGCGTTGTAAACGTTACATGCACAGACTTGGTTTCGTTGGCTTTGATTCTCCACTTTTTGAACCAGTGGGCGATATCATTTAGGCTTCTTTGGAGCGTCTGTGAAGTTATCGTTGGGTTTTCATCAGATGCCATAACTACAGTGTCATCAGCAAATGTGACCACAGTGACGTGTTGAGTAGTTGGAAGGTCAGCCGTGAATATTAGGTACAGCAAGGGTCCAGAGACACTTCCCTGCGGAACACCAGAGAGGATTGGGCGCAGCGAAGTCACTTCATCCTTATATTTGACTTGAAAAAGCCTCCCAGTCAGATAAGACTTGAATAAGATGAAATATTCATGTGGAAGACACTTCTTCAGTTTATACAGCAAACCTTCATGCCATACTCTATCGAACGCTTGCGAGATATCGAGAAAAGCGGCGGAGCAGTACCTCTTCTCCAATAATATCCACAACACGATGGACCTGCTCCACAGTACCATGACGTTCTCGAAATCCAAACTGATGTTCTGGTATAAGTCTATTGTCTAGCAACCAAGGCTGAAGTCTCCGGAGCAGAAGTCTTTCGAACAGTTTGGACAGGACTGGCAGAAGGCTGATAGGTCTGTAGGAAGACGCTGCATCCATTGGTTTTCCAGGTTTGGAGATCAGTATTATTTGTGCCACCTTCCATTGAGCTGGAAATATTCCAAGTCTAATTACTGCATTGTATATAAGTGTGACCACCTTCACGCCAATAGTTGGGAGTTGCCTCAAGACCTCTGTAGTAATTAGGTCATATCCTGGTGATTTTTTCGTTTTTAGTCGACGTATGTTTAGCTCAACCTGTGCCACATCAAATGTAGTAATGGGAAGTGACATCTGATATGGAGATCCCAAGAATTTATAAATCTCACTTAAAAACTAAGAAAATATTTAATAAATTGTCGCACGTCCAAATATCAGAGTCCAATTTCTGTGCGTCCAAATATCCACGTCTTTTTGACTTAGAATAGAACCATTATTATAGAACCGGTATAACGTAAAATATCGGTTTTTGTTGATAATTTATATATTCATTATACTTTTGACAATTAAATTAAAAAAACGTAATTATATAATAAAAAGAAATAGACAGAAAATATTTCCAAGTAATAACAACTACAGCTGGTATTATATGGAATAACTTCTTATTTCACAAAATTATACGAAATTTTTATCTATAAAAGAGAAGTACAGTGAAACTTCCAATTTCCACAGTTCACATATTTCAAGAAAATTTTTTACTTTTCAGTAAAATTTTTCGATAAAAAATAATGAAAATTATTTACCAAATAATCTCATGCAATCGAATATTTGATAAAAAATTATAAGAGAGAGTCAATATTTAAAATTTAAATTAGAATTTGTATTTTATAATAAAAGCATCATAAAATTGAGTTAGAAGTGGACATAATTCTTTGTTCGACTATTGAATTTTTGTTCTAAATTCATAATTAGATTTGAGTTATTCATATTCATACTATAATTAAACTGTAATAATTATTTATAATTTACTCGTTTTTGTGACAAATAGTTTGTAATATTCATAAGGCAGTAGTTTTCAAAAAAAAATTACAGCGCATATATTTCGATATATTTTATAGTTGACGCGTTTCCTTGTTCTTATTTATATATGTTATTTTTTGATATTTTTCTTGTGATGAGCGAGAGAAGGGTTGATTTAAAAAAAATGATTATATGTTATAGGAGAGGTATGATTTCCAATTTTTTGCAATAAATACAAAAATATTTAAGTAGTCGTAAAATTATAGCTCAACCTAGTTTTGAAACCGCTGTCAAAAGTAAAAAATATAACATCAGTATTAGAATTAATAGTTAGAAAATCCAATAAGTCCATAGGACAGTAATTATATAGTATTACTAACCACTTGTCTATTTCACAACATTCCAAACATGCAATAAGTATTATGTAATAAAATTGGTTTGAGTTTCATTGTAATTATAATTCTATATGTATAATTAAGATTAAATTAAAAATAACATATATTTTTATTGATTTTCCAAGAAAACTATACACTCTATCGAAGGTAATAATAGGAGCTGCAATTTTGTTAATTTTGAACTCAAAAATTAATTAATCTCAACGAAAGTACTTTCAAATTAAATATTCGATTTATATATGAAGAAATTAAATTAAATTTATTTTTTTTATTATATAAATTTTGGAAATCATTTTATATTTGTGAAGTTAAAAATTGATTAGATAATCTATTTTCAATTGCAAAAATTATGCAATGTCGGTTATTTTTTATATTTTACATTTTAATCTATTTGAGGATTATTTTTCTTAAGTTAAAGAGAATATTTTATTTTATCAATATTTTTCTGCATATATTTTTAAACAGATCACTTTGTATTAAGTTTTTTATCAAGTTTATTTCATATATTCATAAACAGTTTATAGAATACTTTTAATAATTCTGAATAAATTTGAAAATCTTATATTTTTGTAATTTATGAATTTTGTGGTAATAAATAGTTGAATTTAAATTTATTTTTTTCATTAATTTAATAAGTTTTAAGCAAAAATATGTTTCTTATAATTTAAAAAAAATTAAATTAAAAAAAAAACAACAAAACGGTGCGAGAAGTCATACATAATTCTTTGTTCGAAATAGTTTATGGAATATTTATGGATTATTATAAATAGACATAAACTTATATTTATTAATAATTTACTTTTTCGTGGTAGATAGAAATAAGTAGTAGAAATTTGAATTAATTTTTGCACTATTTATGAAAATATTAGTTCAAATATTAAATAATATTGACTTTTGTTAAATTTACTTTATTTATAAATAAAATATAAACACAATTGAACATGTGGAATTATAATACAATTATTAGATGTTTACATAAGTTATTTTTTTTAAGATAATATTCATAAAATTTTAAATAAAAATTTTTATATTCCAATACAGAAATATGGTTTCACTATAATCCTGTTAAAAAAAACTAAATTTAAATTCATTAAAATGAAAATAAATTATAAAAAAATAGTAAATACACTTTTTTTGTATATAAATCACATCGAATCTTTTATGCAGTATTTTTTATATTTTAGTTATATTTTAATTAATACTGTTTCATTTAATCCGGGATTTTCGCGTAACTGATTAACCGCATTTCTGTTTGATAATTTTTATTATGTAATAATTTCAAATTAACTATACATATGAAATATACAAGATAAATTTTAAAAAAAAGTTATATTATTCGTAGTTCATCTTATTATTTTATATTATATATAACGATAGGCTCAAAATGAGACGTGATTCTCATGATAAACCCTTCACATCTTTCTGTAATAGAATATAAAATCTGGCTACTTCTTATAATGGAATTGCCATAACCGAAGAATTAAGATCGGGTGGTTTTTCTGCTTGTTTTTCTTCTCTTCATGCCATCCCTTCTCGAGCTTAATGCCCCATTAAATTTTATATAACAGGAATGGAGAGGCAATCAAATTTTATCAATATTTAAAGGGCTTCGGAGTGACGACGGCGGCGGCGGCGGCCGCAAACGAAAAATCCACATCCCGAAATGAGATAGGATTTTTGCGGAATAAAATTTAATTGCGTGCGAAATCCTGTGAAAATTTCATCCGCCGGAATACAAAAAGCTTTATTATTGTTATGTTCGTAACACCACTATGGCCGCTGAAATAAAAATGATAGGTTCGCCCTTTTGTTACCACTTGTTATGCGCGTGTGCATTTGTATTATCTATACATCTCTGTAGCGTGTTTTCTGATTTTTTTTTTCTCCGAATATGAAATGGAATATTTATAAGCAAACGGCCGTGCTCCGTTGAATAATAATTGAGATGAAGTAGGAACGCCGTTTTTGCATATTATATAACAAGTTTAACGACAAAACGGGGGATGGGAATACGTAGGAGATGCAACGCTGTGCAAGTATATGAATAAGCAGTATTAATTAAATGTTTGCAGTCCGACATTTTACATGACAAAAAATATGTTTGCTCGTTTCGTTTTGCGTAAGTTTCGTGAAATTATGTTGTACCTCTTTTCATGCATTATTTTAATTATGCTGTGCGTTTAGAATTTCAAGTTGCATTTAACGAGTTGTTGCCTTTTTTTTATAATTATTCATCCAGCAGGATTATGTTAAACTTTTTAAGGAGACCAATTATTGATTTTGCTTTGTATTTATTATAAAATAATTAGAAACTTTAACTTTTCACTGCACATTACAAAAATGAGTAATTTATCTAAAAAATATTTATGTGGGTATTTAATATATTTTCAATAGTGAGTAGTATAGTTGACAGAGCGCATTTTATTTTTATTAGACTCAGTGCGAGAACCAAATCTTTGAATCTGCTCAAGTCTCATCAATGGGTTTGGTACTTCTGGTGGTAATGTAACTTCTTCGGTTGGTAATGCTGTAACTTAAAGCGCCCTCTCTTGGTGATTCAGAATATGAGTGGTCCGTAATACAAATATATCTAACACGAAGTAATAACGTCCGATTATGATTTTATGATTTTAATAGAATGATTATGATTATTTAAATAAAAAATGTACGAATACTATATTTATTTTGAAAATATAAACTACTATAGAATAATAACATCATCTATCTACTACAGTTTTACCCTTCTAACTTTAACTTTAGCAAATTCGTAGGGATATGTAGTCTTGAATGGTAAATGTATATATTCATTAGAAATTAATGATAGATTTCTAACTTAAGTTTTATTAATTTTAATTTGATGAAACTCCTTCCTCCACTAGCTATAGAGACAGAGAGTCTTAATAAAATTCTCAAAGCAACAACAATTTTCAGATACAAAGATTTAAAAAGATTTTATAGAATATGGTATACATCACGTAATTTTCTTGAAAATCTTTTCCATTTATATTTATTCATTTTGGACAGAAAATATTGACTGGTAAATTTTAAAATATCATATAAAAACTGAATATTTTTTTTGCTATGGGTTTCCAGAATTATAAATTCTTCATTAATGGAATTACGTAATATATTTGAAAATGTTTATTTTAAATTTAACTTTAGTTTCTGTATTTTAATAGATGTCTTCTATTATTTGGTATAATGCATCATAGATTTCACAAAGTTGAAATGATCACTTCTATCTAGTTTCACTTGATGGTTTTAGGGTTAATTATGAAACATATTTTTATAGCATTTCCTAATACTTTATAGAACAAAAAAAACTGATAGGCCCTAAAAGCACAAGAATCCCGTACAGTATTACAAAATTTAAACGAATTATTATCGAAGTAATTTTAAAAACTTATCGACATTTGTTGTCAAAATTACAATTTTGGTAATCACATTGATTGTTAAAACCGGTATAAACCAACAATTATTGAAACAATTATTGAATAAAGCAATACAAAAGGTGTGTGTAAAACTGTATGAATTATTTCAATAGACTATTGAACGTAGACCATTGTTTCTGTGTTTTACTATTTATTACACAAAATATTATATATGGAAAATATTATATATGGAAATAATTATAAGCTGTGGTCCATTTAACGTAATCCTAAATGTACACGAGGTATTCAAATTTAAAAAATATTATGTTGGTATGGTCGAGGATTACAAACGGTTATTGTAATGAAATAGAACTGTTTAAAACTGAACTAAATACAATAATTAAACCATACAAAAAGAGATTTGTGATTTGTTTTAAAATGTTCTAGCCTCATTACTGTGAATCCGCACTATTGGAGGTTTTGGTGCATGTCTACTCACAACTATTCACAATCATATTCTCTAAACTAAATCTCCTACTTCTTTAAATCTAAACTCATATTACGTAATTTGGAATATTGTTACTTAAAATAACCTTATCTGACATAACCTAAACAAATGTGAATTATCTATCTCTCTAGAACAACGGTCTCAAAACTGCGTATACTGTTTGCATACATTCTCATGTTCTCATTGTTCATACCAACGTATGTTCATATGAACGTACTCTATGTTTATACGAACGTACTCAATGTTCATAAGAACGTACTCAATATTCAATAACCTTCATGCAAAGTCTTCATTCGAACGTACTCAATGTTCAAATAAGCGTACTCTATATTCATTAACCTTTAGACAAAGTTGCATAAGTTGCCATAAGATGCAGGCATCCATACACTTACTCCAGTCGAGTGTCACTACGTAGATCAACATTCGAACGTACACAATGTTCAAACAATCGTATTCTATGTTCATAAGAACGTACTGCATATTCATCAACCTTCAGAAAAAGTTACACTTTGCTGTAAGATTCAGGCATCCATACATTTACTGCAATCGTGTGTCTACGTCGGTCTTCATTCGAACGTACTCAATGTTCAAACTAGCGTACTTTATGTTCATAAAAAGGTACTCAATATTCACCAACCTCCATAAATTTACTGCAGTCGTGTGTCACTATGTCGGTCTTCATTCGAACGTACTCAATGTTCAAACAACCGTACTTTATTATGTTCATACGAACCTACTAAATATTTATACAAACGTCCTCAATGTCATACATTTATTGCGTTGGATAATTTTAATCATATTTTATAAACTAAATCTTCTACTTCTCTAAATCTAAACCTATTTGAAGTAATTTGGAATAATGTAACCTAAAATATTTTCATCTGACATAACCTAAACAAATGTGCACCTCTCTGCAACAGCGGTAGACCTAATAAATTAAATATTTTACATTTTTTACATTTTAATTATTTTTTTTTGGAAATCACATATGAAATTTTTTTGTAAATTAAACAAACTCGCCCCTAACTTATTAGATATGAAGAACATATATAAATGTATAAATTAAAATTATGGGAGACGCCAAAATTATTTTTTTTGTGAAAGGGAGACGCAGTAATAAATCAAATAGTTTGAAAATCACTGCTCTAGAAATATATATTTTGAGATAACATATTTAAAAATATTACAATAGGATTGCTCCCTGCCCACGATTTTTCAGAATTTCATTAAATTTTTGTTAGGTCCTGAAAATAATCCAAATTTGAATAGTACACTGAATTTAGTTAGTTTCTAAATTAACCTAATCTAACTTTATATACTATTTTAGAATATATTTTGATTTTCCTCAATTAAAATTAAGCATATTTTGAAATTTTCAAACCAATCAATCCTATAGTGAATCCGGTCTAATAAAAGCCGCACTATGCGAGATGTTGCTGTTATTTATTACTTTATAAATATTATATTACATTATATTACATTATATTACATTATATTACATTATATTACATTATATTACATTATATTACATTATATTACATTATATTACATTATATTACATTATATTACATTATATTACATTATATTACATTATATTACATTATATTACATTATATTACATTATATTACATTATATTACATTATATTACATTATATTACATTATATTACATTATATTACATTATATTACATTATATTACATTATATTACATTATATTACATTATATTACATTATATTACATTATATTACATTATATTACATTATATTACATTATATTACATTATATTACATTATATTACACAAAAAAATGCGTAATATATGAGAAGCAATAATATTCTGTTTCTTTATTAATTATTCGATCGTCATTCATAATTCATGCTGCTATTTAAGCTCAGAAACTCGTGATCAGCTTAATTGTGTTTTTGAAATTTTAATTGAATCTGGGTAAAGTTTGCAAATCACTCAACGATGATTTCCGTTTGCCGCTTCTTTGCCATTTACCGTCGATATAGAAAGCACGTTCGCGTATAAATCATATGAATTTTCATTGGAAATTTAATTTCGCATCGGAAAAATGCTTGTAAAAAAAAGTTCGACGGGAGATGCCTTCACCTCCAGCCTCCCGATCAAATGGAGCGTTATTAATTCCGGTATGCGCTACTATCTTCATGTCGTACGTGCTTTTCTATATCGAAAATATGTTAGGTATTGCATTGTGCTTTCCACTTGTATCGTAATAACGACGAATTCTCTCGATTTCCTTCGCAACAATCCTGATGTTTTCCGAATCAAATGGGTTATTCGAAAAAATAAATTTATTTGATTATGGTTTAAATGACGTAGAAAACTATCGAAGATATATGTCGTATATTGAATTTGATACTCGTAAAAATGTCTAAAAAATACAAATGTACGAGAAACCAAAAAAATAATCTAATTGAAATTCACCGCCCAATTTACGTACATAATATCTAAATAAATTATTGCACTGTAAACATATTACTTTAAACAGATCGAAAATTATCATTTAAATTCACACTTACGTACATATTCATTGTTTGTACCAAGGTGCTCAATGTTTGTGCGAATGTACTTAATGTTTAAATAAGCGTACTCTATGTTCTTACAAACGTACTCAATGTTCATACGAATGTATTAAATATTCATACGAACGTACTCAACATTTATACAGACATATTCAATGTTCATATGAAACTAATTTCACAGAAAGGTACACTTTACTGTTAGATGTTCTCATTTATAAATTAGCTGCGTTGGTGTTCATTCAAATGTACTCAATGTTCAAACAAGCGTACTCAATGTTCATACGAACGTACTCAATATTCAAACAAGCGTACTCTATATTCATACGAACGTACTCAATGTTCATACGAATGTACTAAATGTCCATACGAACGTACTCAACATTCATACATACGAACATACTCAATACAAAACTAATTTCACAGAAAGGTACACATTACCGTCAGATGCTGGCATTTATACATTAACTACGTCGGTGTTCATTCAAATATACTCAATGTTCAAACAAACGTACTCAATGTTCATACGAACGTACTCAATATTCAAACAAGCGTACTCTATGTTCATACAAACGTACTCTATGTTCATACAAACGTACTCTATGTTTATCCGAATATAGTAAATGTTCATACGAGCATACTGAACATTAATAAAAACATACTCAATGTTCATATGAAACTAATTTCACAAAAAGATACACTTTACCGTTAGATACAGGCATTTACATTAACTGCGTTCGTGTGTTTCTACATCGATGTTTATTCAAATGTACTCAATGTTCAAACAAGCGTACTCTATGTTTATACGAACGTACACAATGTTCAAACAAGCGTACTCTATGTTTATACGAACGTACACAATGTTCAAACAAGCGTACTTTATGTTCATACGAATGTACTCAATGTTCATACGAATATACTAAATGTTCATACTAACGTACATTAATAAAAACATAATCAATGTTCATACAAAACTAATTTCACTCAAAAATACACAGGCATCCATACATTGTCACTACGTCCGTGTTTATACGAACGTACTCATACAAATATACTCAATATTCAGAAGAACGTACTTAACCTTCACACGAACGTACACTTCGTCTTTAGATCCAGGCGTCATTCACTGTGAATTCAGATATTCAAATAATATTTTTTTTAACATAAGTCAATTTTGTTCCAGTAAGTAAAATATAACTTATATAAAATAAAACAGATAACGCCTCAATCTATCTTGAATTGCAGTCTTTAAATATATAGTATGAATTCTTCACTATCAAGAATTTATTTATGCCAAGACATTGTACGTTCGAACGAATATTTGTACGTATGTTCAATCAGTAAATTATCATGGGCGTGTAATTGAAAATGCTTAAAAAATACAGGTAAACGTTGATTATTATTTAAATGTACAGAAAAATGTAAAAAATAATGCTGAAATTAAATATGTATTAATATTACTATTTTTTTTTAATGAATAGATTTTAAAAATTTCTATCGTAAAGAAATATATTATAATAAATATTTTCTTCGAATTTATTGTTTTATACTATTATATTAAGTATACATCTTTATTGTAAATTTAACTTATGAAGTATTATAATTTCGGAATGTTAAACCGAGGAATATTAGAACAACAACTATGGATACCCGCTTCTTGATTAGTTCTCCCCACGTAAAGCTCAGAACTACGCCTCGACAACATTAAGCACTAAGTGAGGATTATTACACACAATAAACGTTAGATTGCAAACATAATTTATGTTCAAATTTCCGCTCACAATAATAAGTAATTAAAGTTACGTTTTGTTATATGTAAGATTAATGTAACATACTAATTCACAATTGATATAATTTAATCAATAACGGAAATAAATTATATAAAAAAATAATTTAAAATATATAGGTTCATTACAGTCAATATACTTTAATACATTAAACTAAAGGGCGACAGAAATAAGACCCAAACGATAGAAAAAATAATCATTGTAAAATAATATTGACAAAAAGAATGCAATTTAGTACATAATATTTTATGAAAAAAGTTACAGTTTTAACAAGTAATTAAGAAGTTAAGATTTTTGTAGATAAACCTAGATAGATCACAGCATTTTTTTTAACTATAATTAATATTCAATAATAATAATAATAACAATATTTATTGATCACACATTAAATGTAACCAAAGGGCTATCGACCTAAGTCTTTCCGCCCAGTGATACAATCAAACATATAAATTGCCTTACAATAAATCATACAAAAAAAAAGAAAAAATAGATGTATTCGGAATAATGTGATAAAAAAAAGAAAGACCATAACAAAAATACCAAATAAATGAAAATATAGAAAAATGTAAAACAAAAAAAAATATTATCAAATTTCTTCGTATTCGGTTGAAGAACTATCAATTCGACCGGACACGGATCGATGGCTAAGCTTCCTTCACGACGAAAGACCCGGAAGTCCCCTGAACCAGACCCGTAGGTGACTCCAGCTCCGGATCATCCAGGTCAAACATTAGTACATAAACGTGGTTTCCCGAAAAGCAAACGTGTGTGTCTACATTAAAGTTTCGGATGAATCGTTTCTTCAACCGCTGAAGCAACTCAGCACGACCCTCAGAATGTTTCGTAGAATTTATTTTGTTTATATAAGTGTTAATTATATGGTCGTGGATTGTTAGAGGTTTGTGAATTCTGCTGCTCGTAAGATCCTCAGACAGCTCGCTAGATTTTTTATTTATTGACCTTATCCTCGCATTTGGCACACCCGGGATGGGTTTGGTTGGTCTCTTGGGACATTTTGACGACCATGCAGCATGGTCCTCAGAGTCACATGCCCTGCATTTTGGAGGAAGTGGTGACGTGCAACGGTGGGTCGGATGTGGTCCTTGACATTTTGAACATTTGGTCTTGTTCGGACAAACGTCCGTTGCATGAGTGAACTCAAGACACCTAGCGCAAGGCACAGGTATCGGAGGCGGTGGTATACTCTCGACTGCAGGGAAGTGCTTGTTCATGTAGAACAAGCCCTCGTGCAGGAGTCTCTGGAAGGAAGATGCGCACCCAGTGATGATGCGCACCTTGAATGTTGGCTGTCCTGTTGCCCTGGAGATGATCCTCTTGCAGAACCTATGCTCGATGCCAGAGGTCTTTAAGTGTAAACTAATATCTGCGTCCTTTATATCCAGGTCCATCCTTGTGAGGACACAGGATAGTGACGCATTGTGGCTGTGTGTTTTAGGCTCCTTTCGAGGAACACTCTCGGCGTATGAGGAGATATGGCCCCGACCCTGCAGATCCGCCTGGTATGCAAGAACAATTGCTTTCGGGTTATTCGATTTCAGGAGGAATCCTGTCTTGGTTTCCAGTATGATGTCTTGTCGGTTGCCCGGGCCCCTAGACCACAAGGTAGATAGCTGCGAGCGAGTCAATGCATCTCGCACTTTTATGTTGAAAATGGTGTTGAATTTTTTGCTTATAATATTTTTATCCGTTGGCTTATCTGTTCGGGTCGTTGTTGGAATTTGTGGCGTTTTGAAGGTTGTTGGTGCAGTTGTTTTTTTGGAAGTTTCCTTCCTTGGTCTTCCACGTTTCCGTTTTCCCTGCTCCCATCCGGAACCCGAGGCCTCCGAATAGCAGGAAGAAGTATCTGAGGCACTCATTTCAGGCTCCATGGCCACAAGCGTACACTGTATTGCACACCTGATACCCAAAAAAGCCAAAAAAAGGCAGATTAATTTTATCAAAATTTCTTCGCAGAACACGTCCGTACTATAGCGCGTCTCGAATCGAACTGATAATATTCAAAATTTTCGGAAACATTCACAATTATTAATAGAAAATTAAATAATTATTACAATTTATATTATATTTAACTACTGGAAAAGTGCTGAAAGAACTGACATCATCATGCGTTAAACTAATAACAATATTCATCGCTGGTCTCACATCACGTGCCTTTCTTGGGTTGAGTCTTAAGACTCAAGAAACTTCATTGCCTGAATCAAATGTTCGAATACATCACCAACATGTTTCCAGATGACCATAGGGAAAAGAACTTCTTTTCGACCTGGAACAAAGAATGTCAAACTCAAACTCATCGCTACATTGCTCATAGGAAAAAAGTAACAAACAGAGCAATCAGTCTACTATCAATTATATCCAAATTTTTTAAAAAACTACTACTAAAACTTAAGAACCCAATACTCTAGGAAAACAATATATTTCACTGTGAAAGAAGTTCATAAGGTTATTAAAGTTATCACCACCTCTCTTAATACTGGATAACAATACTGCTTTGCTGTATTTCTGGATAATATACAGACTTTCGATATACTATGGAATACTGGTTTGTTGTATAAAATTAACAAAATACTATAAAACGACAAGGGTATAGTTCACCTTATACATGGTACCACTCATACAGGGTGTGGGTTACTCGTATGAGAAGATCTTGGGCTCTACTTCGAGCAGGAAGAATTCACTACTTCAGCTCTCTTTCCGAGTCCACTAATCTTCTACAGCCAGATCCGGATTTACGTCTGGCTTTTCTCTAAAGCGAGCACCACCGCGGACTGCCACTATCTACCAGCCTGAATCGTTTTCTACTGTAACAAACTCCTTATCCGTATATCAAGAGTGAGCACCAATTTTTATCGTTAGTTGTATATTCTTTAGTTTACTTATAGATAACTCTACACTACAACGTTACAATACTTTCACAATTCTTCCAAATTATAAATAGACGGAAAAATTGTTCTAGATAAAGTTTTAAGAAGATTGCTCAAACTATTTCCAATTGGATCTGGGGTACCGCAAGGTAGTGTACTCAGACCTATACTGTATTTTATTTTTACATTAGTCTTTCAACATCTAAAATTGTTACAATATTCTGTTACATAACTGTTACAACATTTGCAATGACACAGTATTAATATCCTGAGTTGCATTGCAAAACTTACAAAATCAGATTAAACTCAAAGAATGGTTTATTAAAGCCAATGAAATGAAATCGAGGAAGAAAATATGTACCGTCAACAAAATTACTTATTATCTTTTTTTGTGATAGATTAAAAGTAAAAAAAAAAACAAAATGAAAATTATTTTCCAAAAAACAATTCGTAAAGAAAATATATAATACTCACATAAATATTTTATATTTAGACAAATCTTGATTATAATACAAATAGCTGCTCTTCTTTTCAGTATTTTTTGTTTAAATTTTATTTAGTAGAAATGTAGAAAATAGAATAAGTTATAAATATAAGTTTGTGCTATCAGATTAGATAAAGTATTATATTCATGATTTCTAGAAAATATAAGTTTTGGCCACTAACAATCTAAGAAATGCCATTGCCAAAACTCATAAAGAACGTGCCAAACGAAATGAATTAAGAGGAAATAATGCCGTATCGTAGATCAGAGATAATCTTCTATTTAATGATGTGCATCTAAACGATCGTAGCATGAGTAAAATCACTGCATAAATAACTGTGATATAATCCAACTTCTTTACGATTATAATTTGCATCAGACTGCAGCGGTTAAGGGAAATTGGATTGCGGTGGATCGGTTGATGAATGCGAAGGATATTAATATTGTATAATCCAGTTGTGATGTAAATTAGGAAACGGAGAGAAAAGAGATGTTGGAAGATGGTGTTGGTGGGCTTGTAGGTAACATCGCGAAATGCAGAGAACGGCGCGTCCCTAAAACCTATCCTAATTTAATTTTAGTTGGTCATTTATCAACCATACAAAGTTTGCTGGTTTCATACATATTCAGAAAGCTGTTCGCAGCGGCGCGACGATAAATAATGCGGCGGTTGAGGGTAAGAGGTAGTTGGTTGGACGGCAGCGGAGGCAGAATCCAAGGAGAAAGGTGGCGGCTGGATGTGCTTTAGAAGAGTGAGAGAGGGGGTTTTGTGTTTTGTAGCTCACTTCCACTCTACGTACGTAATATGTATTATTCCCGTGTATCGGGAGGGTGTCTGCTTTTGCGGCTTAATAATAACGTCGAGAGCACCACAATGACAGCATTGTCTTCGCTTATATCACGTTTACTGCTTTGCTGGAGTGGACTCTAATATACAGATACGACACGATATTGGATAATGTCCGCAATGATATTTACGGGTCAAACATTACACAACAAACCTGATCTCTTCGCTAGGTGGACTCTCCAGTTCACGGGACGATGACGTTAAAGGATCACGAAGCTGAATTTCATGCATACATCTTTATTACTGCACGTCCAATATTCGGAGGAATGTGGAATGCATGATTCGCACATCGTCGGATATACCCTGTTAGTGATAATTTAAAAGCAGTTTCTAGTACAAATTGGATGCTGCTCTCGAAGAACAATAACACGTATATGCTCATACATTACACATTTAGTTTTCAGATAGCTTTGTTCAAAAGATATAACCATATTATTTGGAAACTAATTATTTTTTTAAATACAATAAGAAACTGACATTATTAACGTGTAAATATTTTTATGAACGAACAAAGATTCTATAAAAATTATGTACGTTAACCGAACAATATTTGAATATCAAGTTTTTAAATCCGTGATAATACAAAGATGAAAGTGATATAATTATGTGAATAAATTTTTTAGGTTTTCAAAAATAATTTTATTAATTTTTAAAACAAAAATATTTTCTTTTTTACTATTGAAAAATTGTATTTGTTAATATGAAACCTTGTTTTATATAATAATATAAGGGCAGATAGATCTATGGTCAATACCCCTTTGAAATGGAATTTTATTTTATTTTGATTGTATTATTTTTGTAATTTATTTCTGCACTAAATATTATTATTAATAATATAAGTTTTGTAAAATTCAATAAATTAATGTTTATACAATTTTGTTACATATTATGGAGATTCAGGTTTGATGTACTAAAAAAATTATACATTTATTGTTTCAAACAGGAATTTATATTTGCATTAACTTATATTATTAATTAAATTAATGTATATAAATAAAATATAATTGTAATTGTTGTAGTTTCTTTTAAATTTATGAATTTTTATTCTTATTGTGTGAAAAAGGAGTTCTCAAACTTTTAAATATTACAATCCATTTTAATAGAAACCCATTTTGGTGCATTCTTTGAGAGATACTTGACTAGTTATAATAAGATATTTCAGGTCAAAAAAATACTTTTTATATTTTTATTTCATTTACTTATATAATAGTTCATCTTATAACAATTTTTCATTTCTTTAATAAAGTTATAATCAAAATTATTTTTTTAAACTTTCAAATATTCTAAGATTTCGGTAATTATAAGAAATATTAACATTATTTATCAGAAATCGCACAATAAAAACTGATGAATATTAATTTTAAAAATCTGAAAAATGTACGTTCAAGATTTTTTTGTTGTGAAAAAAATCTACAGTTTGAGAAACGCTGGTCTAATATATAAGTTGCTACCAAATTTTTAATTAAACAAACTTTATTACCAATTTTCCGGAAGGATCTTAATCTTACATGTTCTGCTTCATATTTTACTGAATTTCTAACTAATTTTACAAAGCAGTATTTTTTATATTTCTTTGTTTAAAAAGGGTAAAAAATAGTTTAATAAATATAGAAAATAATGGGTTTAAGTTATTATATAATTTTTTTTTATTGTTTTTAACTAATCAAACAATATTTTTTGCTTAATCAAAAGCCATCAAGTTTGATGGACTTCATGGCAAATCTATGGCTTTTGATACAACTAATTCCAAATTGGCGTACAACTATCATGAGTAAAATAATTAACTTTAATATTATTTTAAATACATAACAAATATGAGGGCGGAAAATTTTCTCTTTATGAAAGTAATGAATTTTACTTTACTTTTGCATAATTTACCAATCTATAAAAATGTTAATTTTTCATTAAATAAAATTAATCGTTTCGTACCTACTGATGAAATATAAATTTTCTAATAGCAGTTTTTCATGAATGTATTATAATGTACCAAAATCAAAGAATAAACCTGTTAATAAAAAAAATCATAGTTCTACATTTTCTTATAAAATATACTGTTTTTCATGGCACTTTTTCATGAATATATCAAAGTATAAATGTGTTTATTTTTCAAAACTTAAAAAAAAAATCATACCTACTGATATTTTTTTTGCTGTGGCTGTATACTATATTTTTACAGAATTGAAGCATTATTTCTTCAAGAAGATCTTGATTCTAAACTTGGTAGAAATGAAATTATTCATAAAAGAAATAATCACTGCATTTTTCTCAATAAACCAAAGTGATATCTATCAAAGTGTGAATTCTTTCTGACTGAAATCATCAATAATTTAGGCTTAAAAATTAAATTAAACTAGAACATAACCATTGTTAAATACTGCTACATATTTTATTAGATAGAGTAATAAAGTAGATCTAAGTCTCTAAAGAAGCCGGCTAGTAAAATAGCATGTGTAATGTGCGGTTTTATAGTCTCAGATAACATTGCCGAAGGATGTGTTTCCATTAGCGAGGACAGGTTTTCGTTAATTTGTGCTTGAGTTAGGTAACATCGCCCCGGCGGTCTTTACTGGTCTGTAACAATCGTAGATGGTCCGCGGGATAAAATTGGTTTATCTTTAACGTCGGCGTCGGATTTTAGGGGTCCAAAACTTAATTAAGTAGAATGCAGTTAGCTGGAATAACGGCGCGTGCATTATGTTAGCTGCATGCCATTTTTACGACGCGATACTTCGGCGCGATGATAGGGGATGCCCGACGAAGCGTTAAATTATCCCATCCACATTCCGGCGAAGATTTTCCAAGAGAGCGGCTGGGAAAGACAAAAAGAATGAAGAAGAGAAAATATAGTGTGGAAAAAAAAATGAATGAAAATTTAGAAGTGTGTATGAAAAATCACGACAACGACCTTCGATAAAGTCGTGATGCTTTAACGTCGTCGCTCGTTGAAGCGAACGAGGTGGATGCGTATAAGATGGGGGGATGGAATCTTCGCTTCGCTGCAGAGTACAGTTGCGTAAATTTCGGTGTACGTTAACTTAATCTCAGGCTTAACCGAGACGTCCAGGATTAAATCTATCCGATACTTGATAGCATCTTTAATTGAATTAGTCATTGATAATCAGCATTGAATGACATAGAATTTACTCACAATTTTTTTTCATGCGAAAATAAAATGTAAACTATTATTATGCTATATATTTTTTAAGTTTTAAGACTTCTTTCTTAAAATTCTGGTAGTTTTCCATCTATATATAATTAAATAATTTTAGACTTGTTCAACATTTTTTTTCAACCTTAAAAAGATGATAATCTGCAGAACTTATAAATCTTGCTTACATAAGTTGATCCTTGCTGTATGTGGTTTTTGCATTTTTATGCTGTAGAATTTTGTAGTTTGTGCAATACCCAAATTTCTTGACTACCTTTTGAGTATTTTTTTTTCAACAATGCCTCACTGTTGACCATAGATAACGAAAGTATTATAACAATTTCTTGATTGTTTTACGCCACCAAAAAGTTTATAGTATCATCATTGATTTTTAAGAGATCTCTCTGATTTTGGTTTATTCTTTAAGTATCTATCACCACTTTTATCTTTTGTAATCATCTTTAGTACTTTTGATGATCCAAGATGTTTTCATAAATATTACTAACAGAGCATCAAAATGATATTAACCGTGACTTGTTAGCCACAAACAAATTATCTCGGAAAGACTCCGGTCAGTAGCCTTTTGTATGAGCTACAATAAATTTTGTCTACTACTACTAAAGAAATTATAAATGCTTTTTTGGGATACTGCTTAGAAGATATATGAAGTGGTCATTGGTGGCTGATATCAATATGAGAAGGTATTTTGTAAACGTATTTCTGTAGTCTGGACCATCTGGAGTATGTTTATTTGTTCAAAGTATGCCTATTTTTGTCAACTAATTAATAAATTATTAATCTTGTTAACTCCTAAAGCATTTTTAGACAAACCCAGCAGTATGTACAGTATCCTGTAACTAAATTTAAGAGGAAGATAAAATTGAGATATAAATATAAGTTATTGTGCTAATATCTTTTTTTTTTGCCAGTAAAAAACAAAAATGTTATGAGTGTGGAATCATGGTAAAAGGTATTGGACCAGAATGGACAATATATTTATATATTTAAAAAAAACGAAATTAATTTCCGAACAACCTAATGTTTCCAGTTATATTATAACTTGATTCTTCTTAATTATTTGATTGTTGTTGATTGATTACATTTTAAAAAAAATCAACGTATATTTGTGTATTTACACTATTAGATACATATGTCAAGGCAATAAGTAATTGCACTGATGGTAGCAACAATTATACCCATGTGTTACGTTCCAGCCCCTAACTGACTAATTAACGGTGGATCTATGATCGTCAACACACTCAATCACTACATGTATATCACCTTTAAATTAACTACCATATCTTTAAAGATATCCACTTGTAAAGATATCAATAAAAAATTAGCTCAGTACAAACTATAAAATTTTGAACGAGTTCTACTTTTACTTTTCAATTAAACTACACATTCTTGGGCTGAGCTTTTAGACTCAATAAACTGGTCTGAATAAATATTCAAACCAGATATTACCAACATGTTCCCAGAAGACCATAGGGAAAATAACTTGCTTTCGACCTGGTATAAAGGATGTCAAACTCAAACTTTAAATTAATAAGTGTATCGTACAAAAACTCATGTCATTTCAATAATTACCTTTATGAATAATACAATATATAATTTGCTATTATTAAATCTAATAATAATGAAGTTTTTTTATTAAATAATAACTAATATTTTAATTATATCAGCGAATTAACTTATTGTAATTTATAATAATTTATTACATCAAGTACAACCGCTTTATTGACTTACATATTTTTATTATAGTAAGTTAATAAATTAACAAGTTATATAATAATGCTTGTTGCTTATTTTTGACAGTTAACATACATTTTTGACAGTTGACAACAGAAACTATTTTTTTAATATTTTTACAAGCGTTTACTTTGTAATGTAAATTCTGTAAATAAGTATAATGTTATTTTTAATTTTCTAAACTACTTAAGATAATTTTAACTTTTAGTTGATTATTAAAAATATTTTTGAAAACTGAAATTATAATTTATTAAAGAAATTTTTTAAAATGTACATTATTACAATATTATTTTAACAGTTTTTATAGTTTTAACATCCTTTATTTTATAGTATTTATACTTTCTGTTTTATATTTAGTTAATGTTACATGAGTTCAAAATCCATCAAATCTTTATGAATAGTACATATAAATTTAATTAGTTTTTAAATTTATAGATAGTTTCTTCTTTCAAATTAATTAAATCTATCAAAAAAAAAACATACATAAAGATCCCTTAAATATTTTAAATTTTGCCAGCACAAAAGTTCTTAAATTAAAAATAAAAAGTATTTAAATGGCAATGTTTATATTTTTTTAATATTAGTTATAAAATGTGTGAATTTAATGGACGGCAACTTTTTTGGAGCAAAGAGCGATATTAAAGATAGTGCGGTTCCGTGGACTCAAATTAATTTTTAATATATTGTACAAATTATTATAATATACTATATTTTTTAATATTATAAAATATAGTAAATATTGAAAGAAACAGGAAGGAACAAATAATGCTGGTTTACATAATTTTTATTTATTAAAAGGAAAAACATAATATGCATCAATTGGTCAAATCTAATAAGTTCATTGAGATGTATTAATTTAAATATTTGTATATTTTACCAAATTCATGATTATTTTATGTACATAGAATCTTTGTGAGTCGTTACATATCTTTTGAATTTAATAAAGTACCAACTACAATAATATTTTAGATATACCAAATTTTAGTTAAATTTGTGTGTGCCCACAGCTATTAATTGATCCCATTAATTTAGATTAAACCCTGTCGGTATTTTAGAATGTGCTCTAGGGTACAAAATGAATGGTAATCCCTATGTTAGAAAAAGATAGGATAGATTATAGATATGGAAATAAACCACTAACATTTATTTCTTTAAAAGTATCTGACTTAGTATACTATACTGTTTACAAATTAACCATATTTGTGATAGAAAGAGTTCTGAAAAAATATAAGATAGATTAAAAAGTATGGAGGTAAACCATTACCATTTACCATTAAAATTATCTGACTTTGTATACTATATTATTTACAAATTAACCAAACTTATGATCAAAGATTATTTTAGAATATGCTTTTCTTAGGTACAAAAAGATTTGAAATCTCTGTGTTTTGAAGAAATATAATATAGAGTTTGAGTTTGAGTTTGACATCCTTTATACCGGGTCGAAAGCAAGTTCTTTTCCCTATGGTCTTCTGGGAACATGTTGGTGATGTCTGGTTTGAATATTTATTCAGGCAATGGAGTTTATCGAGTCAAAAGCTCAGCCCAAGAAAGGCACATGATGTGAGGCCAGATCAGCAACGTTAGTCAGCTACTGCCGTCTTTGGTCTTTTGTGGCGGTGCCTCGCATCTTCGTCGTAATCCACTGCGTTCCTGAGCAGAGGATTCGTATGTTGCGAAGCAGAGGCGAAGACTTTTTCTGCAACTTTTTTCATGGCTTCGGTGATGGTAAGAATGTTGGCCTCTCGATGAAGCTGCCTGTTACTTATATACCAAGGCGCCTTAAATGCAGATCTGAGAAGCTTGTTCTGGACCACTTGCAGCTTCTTGATGTGTATGGGAGCTGCGTGTCCCCAGACGGGGGAGGCGTATAACATCACCGGGCGTATCATCGTTTTATATAACAGTAGCTTGCTGGATGTTGATAGCTTACTCTTCCGGTTTGTTAATGGATACAATGTCTTGGCAGCTTCATAGGCCTTGCTTCTCGCTGCGTGAATGTGCTGTTTGAAGTAAAGTCCGCGGTCTAGTGTGACTCCCAAGTATTTCGCTTCGGTTTTCCAGGGGATGGTATCGTCAAAGATCTCGACCTCGTCAACGGGAACGGCGGCGCCTCCCGAAACCGTGTTCCTCCTTCTGGTGAAGAGGACGGCAGCGCTCTTCAGAGGGTTAACATTGATGATTATAATATAGATTATAAATATGGAGATAAACCACTAATTTTTATTTCTTTAAAAGTATCTGACTTTGTATACTATATTGTTTTCAAATTAACCAAATCTCTGATCAATAGATCATTTCAGAATGTGCTCTTAGGTACAAAAAGATTGGGAATCTCTGTTTTAGGAATAAATTATAGATATAAAAATAACTAACATTTATTTCTTTAAAACTATCTAATTTGGTATTCTATACTGTTTACAAATTTACAAAACCTATGATCAATAGAAAATTGCAGCGATTTTTGTGTTTCTTCTTTCATATAGTTTGTCTGTAAATATTTATGCAAATTTAAAAAAAGCAATGTATGATAGTTACATAAAAAAATGAAAAGATTGTAACATTCATGCAGTGCACGAATATCAATTTAATGCCATTAAAATTTCGCATCTGATATTATTATTTTCTTTTTCAGCTGGCGCGTTCCGCATTGCAATATCCACAGGTAAGAATTTAAAATGCAATTCTAAAGATGTAACGAAGGGTAGTTAAAAGTAATTTCAATTCGTTTTATTAATAAATGTTAGACGACGATTCGCATCACTCGATTTGCATTTTCCGTAATGAAGATTTCCTTCTTTATTGCCGCATAAAGAGAAATTTTATGGGGTGATAATTGATCGTTGTGACTAACTCTTAAGAAGGGACGTTGCAATAAAATGCAATAGATGACCCATTTCATCCGGCGCCTGCAGAGGCCGTAGGTTCATGCTCTAGACAAATGATCTTTTGCAGAGTATCGTCACGACTCAGAGACGCCATCCCACGATCAATTTACTTGATCCTCGTACACATTTTTTACAGTGAATGAATTTCCTATATCATCATATAATTTATATCAAATCAATACATAAATACATTATTCAATATTTTATTGATTGCACATATTATTAATATCGGTACTTTATTGTATTTCATTCATGCTTTTACTTGTTATAATTTATATAAATAAATTTATTTTTTTTACATAATATGTAATAATATGTTTTATAGTAACATTATGACATAAATAAATTAACAAAAAAATATAGAGTTATAAAAATATTTATTATAACGGTTATATATAAATAAAAAATATAATAAATTTTCATCAATTTATTGAAATTTTTAATAGAAATAAATATAGATTTTTTTACATTTTAATATATTGAATATAATTATACACAAATAAGTTAACAAAAAAATATGAAGTTATAAAAATATTTATTATAACGGTCAATAAAAAATTAAATAAATTTTCAACAACTTACTTTTTAAATAAATAAGAAATTTGGGAACTAAACATAAATTTATGGTACTTCAAAAATAGATTGAGTTTAACTGCGGGAATAAAATTATCGGTTTACCCGTCTCAGGATATAAATTTTCCAGCACTGAACTAGTTAAAATCGAACTTATCATTTTCTAAGATTATATCAAATTTTATTACCGTAATCTCACATAAATGTTATTGATGGAAACTTAATGGAGATTTGAAAGTTTCGAACGTCAGTTGTAAATATATAAAAAAAAAACTTGATTTCCATCGTAATAAAGTTAGTTTGTGATTGATGCTAAAGTATTTTCGTATTTTTTTCTATAAGTTAAAATCAGTTGTGATTATGAAAGAATGAATTTTCTATATGATAAAAATAAATGATATAAAAAATAGAAAATTTAAAAAAATCAGTATCAGAATCTTAAATTATTTAGTTTTTTATAAGTATTAAATTTATCATCTCGAAAAAAAATTATAAGCGAATATTTTTAAAATATATTTTGACGTTTTTCTTTCAGTTATCGATATAATTTGTTGATATTAATTAAAATTATTAATTAAATTATATAATGGTGTTTATTCTTCTATGTGTATTAATGACATCTATTATTTATGATCAAAAAAGTTTATTTCTTTATTTGCGGTATTTGAAAAAATGTCTGAATTTAATAATTTATTAATAATAATGAACAAGCTTTATTGTAGTTTACATACATAATTTATTTTAATACAAAATACAATTTAAGAACAGACACTTTTTAATTTAAGTGAATACTACAAAAGAAAACAGAAAATTTTATTATTTTTAACAATATGGATGAAGATAGTGGAAGATCATATAATAGTATCATTTATTTTACTTGAATGTATCTAGTTTATTAAAAAATAATTATATTTAAGAGAAAATGCAATATAAAATCTATATTTTTTATATTTGTTACTCATATTTCGAGGTTTATTTATTTTTCTTGTCAGGTTTTTTTTCTCGTTTTACTTAATTTTCTTTTTTGTATTATGGATGAAATTTTGATTATTCTGGCCAATAATTTGTATTTTAATTTAGAAATATCTATTAATAAACACTAATTTCATAAAATTTACTGAAAATTGAGCAAATCATATATGGCATAATATCATGAATAACAAAAATCTATAAGAAAAAATATATTATTCACACGTTTTTTTTTTATATAATTTACTAATAAATAATATAATTGTTTTATTTAATAAAATTTTCATGTTATATTCGATGATGTTATATTAAATGTATACTGACAAAAAATTTCATTTCACTTGAATTTGTATTTATTTAATTTTATTTATATGGAAGAATTTTCTCTTTTTGAAAGTTTTTATTTATATTATAGATACTAGTTATGTTGTTATTCATTATAAAATATTCCATTTTTTGAATTATATTTTCAGTGAAGAAATGTAACATTTTTATTGTATTTTTATCTTCTTTTTAACTACATATAATTTTTTATATACACTTTTGTAACTGAAAATAAAAATTGTAAAATAAATATTTACCAGAATAAAACCATATAGATTTACTTACATAGATTATGGTAAATTAATCTAGAAAAATCACATTCAATAAAAATATCTCAAATTTTAACTAAATAAAATTAAATAAATTTACATTTTCTAACAATTCCAGTTACAGTTTTACAATAAAATTTCACGTTTAACATAATATTTGTATTTGACTGCATTAACTTATGAATATTAATATTCTTATGAACGAACATTCATTTTATTCTCATCACTTTAAGATAAATTCAGCTGATGATTTTCCTAAACATAATGAGTCAAGCTTGGACAGTTTAATGTATAATTCCGAAATGCATTTATGTTCGAATTAAAGCATATTTGTTTGGCGTATATCAATTTATGAGTAGCTGATGTACGTTAATTAAGAAACGATTATTTAAAATTTTAATATAATATATAAGTATGATATTAAATATTCACATCAATATACTTCCTTGAACCCAACCTTTTTCGTGCTATGCTCCACCTAAGTCTTTTTAAAATTGTTATGAACAACCTCCCAACATTTATATAATTTTTAATATGCAATAATTAAAATATTAACTAAAGAAACTTGAATAATAGATTTTAGAAAGAAATCACTATGAGTAAAAATATTAAGTAAATGTTCAAAAAGTAAAACGGAGAACTGAAATTCAAGGTCAAAATAATTTGAATTAACGTTTTTTCTTTATTATTTTAATTATTAGTAATTATTTATTATTTACATTTAGTGGCACTAAATTCAGCTAAATTGCCCCCCTTAACAATAATGTGCTCCTCGTTACGAAACACTGATATATAATATATGTAATCGTAGTTCGACGTTAATGTGTACGTTCTTCCAAGTAAAAATTGAAAATATATGTACTATGAGTACAGAAATTTGTATTAAGTTTATAGTTTTTATTATAGTTTATTATGTTCATAATATAATTTTTGTTGGCGGTTTGACATGATGCTTAATATTTCGCAGACCATTAAGAATAACAGTATTGGGCCTTAAAGTTGAGAACTGATATTATATAACATTAAGACTCTTATACTTGATTTGATTTGAAGCATTGCTGATATCTAATATCTTAATATTTCATTTTCACTTCATTGAAATACAATCAGCAGATTTATTGCTTTTGCTGAAACCGGAAAATGATATTTTGATGCCATTCGAGAAATGCGGTTTTTATCGTATTTACAAATAAATCACTTTAAAGAAGCGAACGTTTTCAGTTACATAATTCAGAAATTTATATTCGCCCAGGAATAAATTTCATTTTTGATATGGATGCAGGGATAGAGAGAGAGACGCATTAAATATTAAATAATTCCGTGGTGCCGGATCACCGATGTAAGTGTTTCTGTCTGAGCGTTCGTGCGGGTGTATTTGTGGGGTTTGTAGGATATATTTTTTTGTTCGTTCGTCCTCCTCGCTCTTCTTTTTTTAGGGTTTGAATTATGTAATCGCCGGCAAGTGCGGAAGGCGCAGGGCAGCTGGGGTTAAAAGCTCGAGTCGCGATGCGATAACGTTATTTGCGAAGCATAAAACAGGCATAAAACTGGTTTTCTGTGGAAGGAGGGTATAAGGACTGGATGCGGTCCAAGTGAGTGCAAACAAGATAAAACCTTCGGGGACATCTTTATATCTCCAGTGGCAAATCGGAACAGTTATTGGCCGTTCCGAAGAATTAGATCGTTATGTCCGTCCACCTCTCCAACTAATAGGAAAAGCCCCGATTCGGTCGTGCGTTGTTTGCTTCGGGGATAACAACAAACCACCAGTAGACAAAACAAGGGTTCGAGGCTAAAGAAAGAAAATGAAGATAGTGAAAGAAAAAGCAGAAAAGGGGAAAGACTTAATTTTATAAATATATTTTTGTTGTTGTTGGTTTGTTGTTGTTGGTTAGTGTTTCCAAGGGAGCATCGGTAGACAGGAAGTTTAGACGTTGACGCCGCTGCAATAATAAGTTGTCTTGACAACTTTATACATTGTACAAAATTAATTCTCGTCGCAAAACTTGTAATTATCTCTTAAAATACTTTAACGCAGTTCTAATTGAAACGGTTTCGCGTTCCTCTTTGAATTTTCGAGCGCCATTGGAACGAACGCACGGCAGGGGGGAGAGCGTTGGTGGATAGGGCGGAAAAGGGAAATTTCCTTTTCAACCGCAATTCCGACCAAAATTGATACTTTAATACGTTTCAGCACAAATGCGAACTGATGTTTCGTCGCATGCAAAGCGCATCCAACCAACCAACTTGGTATGATGGTAATACGCGATGACGCAATGCAAAGTATAAATAAAATCTGTATATCAACACATAAATATATTGCATTTATTTTCAAATGTTGTATACATATACTCATCTATATTTCATGTACTTGTTATTAGTCAGTTTCAAAGATAAAATAAATACATGTTTGCTATTCTCGTATTTTCATTTATAATAGATAATGTATAAACAAATTAGTTTTTGGTATAAAAATATATTGTAATGTGATTTTAGTCAAAAATATTCAATTTTTTTTTTGTATTGAGTTTGTTTTTTTTAAATTATATTTTTTAATGGATATTTGCAATACATATTATTATTAAAAAATATAATGGACAAAAAAACTGCGACTTTTGTGTGAAGTACAATGCATTTTGTCTACTAATAAAATAATTGAAATAACACCTCACTCAATAAGTTCGTAGGATGACATTTAGATGGCGCCTCTATCGATAAGTATATATGATTTTTAGGAAGTACCAACCTTCAGATGATGTCTTTCAACATTTCATGGCAATCTAACATTTATTTCACAAGTTACAGTGGTTTTAGTGACGCTACTTTTGTAATTTTCAAAACAATGGAAAAATCTGAAGGTTGGTACTTCTTAAAAATCGTATATATTGATAACTTATATAAATAATTATGAAATCTGTACCTATTAACCGTGTGCTAACTATGTACATAAACTAAGAGACAATTTTTGGAATTATTACAAAAATGAAACTGTAACTTAATTTTTACGTGTTCCTGCATTATTTTTCTTATTGTTATGTATTATACACATTCGTATCAAATAAGTCATACTTCATATGCAATGTGTATGTATGTTTATATAATAATTGCTTTCAATTTAACTTCAGTATTTTAATAACTATTGAGAATAAATTTATAAATATTTAGGTTTAAGTTATTTAATCATCGGTGTTTTTTAATTATACTTAAATATCTTATTTTAAATATATTCTAAGGTTAAATTAAATTAATATTTTATTTTGTATCATAACATTTATCAGCCAGAAAAAAAAAATCAAATAGAAAACAACATTAAATATTAACTTTATGCAATAAAATTACAAAAAAAATGATTAAAGTTATTAAGAAGAATAAATAAATAGACAGGCTAGAATAATAATTATCATGTAGAAAGCAATAGAAATATACAAGAATTTAATAATAGGATAAAATGAATAATACCAAAAAAATGCAGTAGCTGTTGGAAGATTAAATGAGGGATTAAATTTGACAAGGACATTAGGAATTTGAATAAGGTAAAAATGGGATAGTTATATTTATTGAAAAGGATATTTGGATTTAGAGACATACCGAATATTGTAAGGAAAGATGATAGTATCTAGAAAAGAAATTATTTTAGTTTTAGCATAAAGGAAATATTTTGAAGGGTTTTAGAGTGGATAATTAGGATGTCAAATTTTGATGTCAAAGGGCAGAACGCTTGGACTGGAAAATGTATTTTAGGACAGAATGACTGAATAGAGTAAAGGATTGGTCGGTAAATGGATTTATAAATGGATGTTTGATGGTGGATATTTTGAAACTAAAGACAAATAGTTTTATTATGGATGGATTATTTTATAATTACTAATATTGATTATGAGAAAACACAAAATTTGCTATTTTTTAATAGCATTTATTTTTATTTGTGACAATAAGAAAATATTGAGAGAAAATGTATGATTGACAACATTTTAAATTAAATATGTACTTTAAATGACTTTGATGGTTTTAACTTTAATATCTAAACTAGTAGTCTCGAATTGACGGCCTATGGGTCGTTTCATCTAAGGCAATTTCAAACGGTCTACAAATATATTTTAATTATGTATTTGTTATAAATATGGTTCTTATGGTTTCAGAAAGATATAACTTGGAAAAATAGTATGATCTGCTGTTTTTATTTCATGATTTTAGACCGAATGCAATATGAATTTGTGACCACTAAATATTTGTAGTGAAGAAAGCTATTTTAATACTAGGAAAGATTTAATTTTATTAAAAAATAACAATTTTTAATTCAACAAATTTATATATTATTATACAGCCAGGGCTTAGCAGACTGAGAACCTTGCAATATTAAGGAATTGAATTCACCCACACATCACTTTTTTTTTCAAGAATTTATCCTAATCTTTTTTTTTTACACCCAAATCTTTTCCTAACAGAGCTCTAAAGAAGTTATCGGTTTCCTTAATATTGTCGTATCCTGAGATGGATTATCTATAGACACTGTGGAGTTATTTGTTGTTTTGTCGATGTAGAGTCCCAGTGGGTTTTTAAGGTAATACTAGATAGAAGTCGGTGTTTTAAAATAGTTATTTATTTAACACTTAGATGTACAACTTCCAGTTGCTATAAGTATAGGTTGCTTCTTCGAAGAGTGTCCCGTGTCCCGGAATTAAATAATCTCTGGACACCGTGGATTATCTCGTAATTATACAGTTGTGGAGTCTTAGAGGGGTTTATTAATATTAAATAGTAGTGTTTCTATTGAGAAATCAACTGGAAAAGTGATGATCTCATGGTTTATCAACTGAGAGATAAATTTGTCTGTTAAGTCAATAATTAGGAAAAATGTTCTTCCCGTGTCCCTCCAACTTAGACTATCTTCTTCTCTGGCCCATCAACTAAAACTAAATTATATTATACAAAAATCTGTTAATTTCAAAAAGGGGACGAGTGGGGAAAGGAAATGAGTTTTGACTACGTGGCTGTTCAAAAGGTTTATTTATCTGTGTAGACCCAAATATTTACGTCCCAGTTTGTGTTGATTGTCACATTCCTGAACGCATGGGTTCTATTAATTAAGTAGAATTTGGTCGGTCTAATGAATAAACATATTAACTATAAAATAGTCAATAAAATGGTAAGACATGACAAGTAAGACTTCGACTAGTTCAAAGTATCACTAGGACTAGGTACGTCTGGAACGGGCCTGGGACTAACTTAAAATATAAAACTGTCGCCTTAAATGTAAAAAGGCGGGCTGAATACAGAATCATATTTGGGAAAAAGTGCTGACTTGTGCTCCGGAGTGTGGTAGTCACACACCTTAGAACTATCAGTTTAAGGGTCGCAAATTTAATAATTAATGGGATACAGAGAGTATGTGGCTAGACGAAATACTCTTTTGAGAGCTAGAAATATTATACAATAATCATTAAAATAATCAATATACATATCAATCATTCAATTGATGATATTAAATCAACCATTTTCTCTGAAAGATTCTGAAAATAAATATTTTAAATACACATAATGTCATTATCAATAATGTTAGGAAACTCTAATACTATTATTTGTACAAATTTATTTACAGACACGAAAATAATGCACCCAGACAATCCACTTTATTAGATAAGAAACTACCCCAATTCTGGGTCATATATCCATCTTGTCCACTAAATTTTGCATTAAAGATTCAACTGAAACTGAAGCGATTCAAACCACAAGATCTCCCCAAGCGTTTCAACAATGATGATGTCTGAAAGTCATGGAATGAAGACTTTTTTAAGCAATTCACAAAATTTGTTCGATGTATTGATCTTCAATGTACATCGAATTTAATTGATGTTTTTTTTTCTTAGGGGGACAAAACTAGTTTATTAACTTTTTTTCTTGTAGATAGATAAAATATATATAAAAAAGATTCAATATTATTGAATATATGATTGAATAATATTTATTTTATTATTTTATATTTGTATTTTTTTAATAAATAATAATAATACACTATATTTATTGTAGCTATACATAATTCAACATATAAAAGGTTATTGACCGCAGCATTTACGCCCTATTATTAATTATTATATAATATTACTGTTAATTTATTTATTGTTAATATTATTTTAAAAGTCTTCTTTAAATTAAATAATTTCAATCATCAAATTATTACTGATTAATATTTTATGATTTAATTAGAAAAACAATAATATCGTTATAATAATATAAAATGTCTTATCGATTTAGTCATTTTATAGATTGCTTGGTTGGTGCAATTGCACTTTAAAATATTAATCAAGGGTTATAAAAAAAGCAGCCATAAAAGTATGGGTAATAATACGGTATGTCGGACTTACATGAGCGATTGAAAACGTGATTGGAATGTGTCAATAGCGTCCGTCATTTGAAGGTATTAAAACGTGTTTCATTTCACTTTTTTAGTACATCAACAAGAACTGAAAACGAACATAAACCCACTCAAAGTGACATAGTCGGACTAGAATGAATTTCGCAATTACATGAAATTCATTGTTTGCAACTGTAAAAGTATTGAACTTTATGAGACTTTAAAATACACATCAAATATACATTAAAACAGTAGCTTTTAGATTAAAATGTTTTCAAATCAATTATATTATAGTTTTTTTTTTAATTATTTTTATTTATGAACTTTTTTTTTTTTTTCCTTTATTTATTTCTACAATCTATCTCTTTATATGAGATATTAAGTTGAATTGTTGTCTCAAATAAAAACAAAAAAAAAAAAATATAAATTCTTGAAGACATAGTCCATCGACTAGCCTTCATTTAAGTGTTGTTGGTTTGGACGCACTCACTAACACACGCACATACAACATAGTGAACCTATCCAAATCGACTTAGCAGATCCTGTGGTTTGAATTTCTTTAGTCTCCGACGTTGGTCGCTGGTGTCCGTCAGTCCACTGGCAAGTATGTTTGGGTGGGATTCCAGCCTATGGTAATATCTGATGCTGGCTCCAGCAATCTCCTCTCTAACTAAATTCATGTTCGTATGTTGGTGGATTTCATTGTTGGTAGCGTACCATGGAGCATTGGCGATTTGTCTGAGTGTTTTGGACTGGAATCGCTGAATTATGTTAATGCTGGAATTGCAAGCTGATCCCCAGAGCTGGATGCCATAGGTCCAGATTGGCTTAATTATAGTTTTATAGATGAGTAGTTTATTTTCCAGCGAAGTTTTGGTGTTTCTTCCTAAGAGCCAATGCAATTGTCTAGCCTTCAATTCTACTTGCTTTCTCTTCTTCTTTATATGATCCTTCCACGTCAAACGGCGATCGAGATGCATACCTAGGTACCTGGCTACATCTTCTTGTGGGAGAACACACTGATTTAGAGTCACAGGTGGGCATGTTTTTCTGCGCAAGGTAAATGTAACGTTGACCGATTTTGTTTCGTTTGCTCGAATTCTCCATTTCCTGAGCCAGCACTGTATTTTATCGAGACTTGTCTGTAGCACTCTGGAAGCTGTCACCGCATCATGATTCGATGCCATCACCGCAGTGTCATCAGCAAAAGTAGCCACCGTAACCCCATCAGATGTTGGTAAGTCCGCCGTGAATAATAGGTACAGTAGTGGTCCCGAAACGCTTCCCTGAGGAACACCAGCGGAAACTGCGCGTAATGATGTTATCTCTGAATTAATTTTTATTTGGAAATACCTTCCTGTCAGGTATGATCTCAGGACGGTGTAAAAAACATGAGGCAGACACTTCTTCAACTTATAGAGTAATCCTTTGTGCCATACCCTATCAAATGCCTGAGACACATCCAGGAAGGCAGCAGAGCAATATTTTTTTTCCTCCAAACACTTGCCAATTTCGGCAACCACACGATGAACCTGCTCCACAGTGCCGTGTTTTTCTCTGAAACCAAACTGGTGATCAGGCACTATATTGTTTTCGATTAACCACGGCCTCAATCTCCGCAGAAATAGTTTTTCAAATAACTTGGATAGTACCGGCAAGAGGCTGATTGGTCTATATGACGTGACAGCGTCTGGTGGCTTACCCGGCTTAGCAATCAGAATGATTTGTGCCACTTTCCATTGAGGTGGAAAGAATCCAAGTCGTATGATGGAATTAAATATAATGGTCACTATTCTTATGCCCGTAAACGATAATTCTTTCAAGACTTCCGGTGTTATGAGGTCGTATCCAGGTGCTTTTCTGGGTTTCAATCCTTGTTGTATCATCAGCTTAACTTCATTTGGCTTGAAAGGTTTTATTGGAGGAGACATTTGGAAGGGTGATTGCAAAAACTGATCAATGTCAGCATCCTCCCCATCATCAGGATCCGCAGGAAACGGTTGAAAAACACCATGAAGATAGTTAGCAAATAGTTCAGCCTTGTCCCTGTCACTTCTAGCCCAACCACCGTCCTGCCTACGTATTGGATGCACTCTCTGTTTAGGCTGTTTCAAGTCCTTGGTTGCTCTCCATAGCGAATAGTCGGTGGCTTCGGTCGGAGAAAGGTTGCTTAAGTAGTCATTCAGAGCTTCGTTTCTTTTACTTTCTAGTAATGATTTTAGTTGACGTGTCGATCTGTTCAGTAGAGTCTTGTCTGATGGATCATGAGTTTGTTGCCAGATCTTTCTTAGCCTTCTTTTTTCTCTGATTAAAGATGCAATATTTGATGGGCAGCTGTAAGATACTCGGTTAGGATGTTGGGGGGGAGTAGCACTCCATGCAGCAGATTGCACCGAAGTGGTCAATTTTTCGACAGCGTTTTCCAGCTCTTGCTCAGTTTTAAGGCAGATGTCATTATCCAAACTCGCATCGAGATATTCTCGGAAGAGTTCCCAATTTGTTCGTCGGTTATAGAGAGCAGGTGGTTTTGTTTTTAATTTTATTGCTGCTGTTAGAGTTATGATTACTGGAGAATGGTCCGATGACAAATCCAGGCACGAATCTATCGCCAAGTAGTTGCTGGATATCCCCCCTACTATAGCAAAATCCAAAAGATCAGGTTGTTTTGCCGTGTCTGTTGGCCAATAAGTTGGTTCGCCAGTGGACAGAGGTATCAGATTTCGTGCCTGCATTGCTCTCAGTAATTCACGTCCCTTGGTGGTTATTAATCTAGAACCCCAGTTAGTGTGTTTTGCATTATAGTCCCCTGCAGCTATAAAACGTGCGCCCAATGTGTCGAAAAAATCTCCGAAGTGCTCGATTTTATTATTATGTTTTGGGGGACAGTAAACACTGGATATGGTGATCGAGCCTCTCCAATCCTCGACAACAACACTCGTTGCCTGAAGATACTCTTTCTGAAACTTTGGCAATTCATAATGTTTGATTGTGTTCTTGATGATGATAGCAGTACCCGCATGCCCTGTGCCGTCGGGATGGTTGGTCTCGTAGATGGAATACCCAGGTATATTTATATAGCTCTTTGACGTAAAGCGAGTCTCTGAGATGAGCAACAAATCCAGATTATGAAAGCTGATGAAATTAACCACTTCTAGTGTATGCTGGACTAGGCCATTTGCATTCCAGGCAGCAATTTTAAGTTCTTGGAGGTTCATTTTAGCTTCCTGACAAGCTCAGTGATGAGAGTGAACAATGTGTCCAGCTTTCCCATCATTTGGGTCATCATATCGCTGAGTTGTTCGAATTGCTGTGATGGTATAGGTATTTCTCTTTGGCTTTTGGCTTGCTGAGCATATGATATTTCGGGTGTAGCTATTTTTGATGGTTCTGTGGCAGGTAATGTCTGCAACACTTTAGGCCTTAGAGTTGGGAATGTCCGTTGTTTAATTTCCCTATACACTTCACAACCCCTGTAGTTTGCCGGATGGTTTCCCTCGCAAAGCGCACATTTGGCTGGAGTGTCCGGAGATTTCGGGCACTCCGTAGTCGCGTGATTTTGGCCACATTTTACACATCTAGGTTGCTTGGTGCAGTAGTTCTTGGTATGTCCGTAACACTGACAACGAAGACACTGTGGTATGGTTTTGAATTTTCGTGGGGCTTCGAAGCTGATTCTTTGATGCAGTAAATATTTTACACCATAAATGTCTTTATTATTGTCTTGCTGTTTCAGCTCAATATAGAACATGGATAGCATTTTTGTCTTATCTTTGCTGCTTCTAATATTTGTAACATTTGTTTTGTATGAACTGAAATAACTATTATTTTATTTTTATTAATATTTACTAAATAATTTATTTTGGTTAGAAAACCCTTGGTCGTTATTCAATAACTCAAATTATAGACAATAAATTGTACTTCTACTTTATATTATTTTATAAAATATTGGTAAAAAAAAATATAAATCAAAATTGTTGTTTTTATTCACAATAATAGTAATAATTCTCTCGATAGGCCTTTGATCCAAATTGGTGACAATTAATATTTTTAAATAAAAAAATAGTGATAAAATAATAGATCCACTATATAAAAAATTAACAGTATTTTTTAGTTTATTTTTGTTCAACAATAACATGACTATTTTTTGTAAATAAAAAAATAAATTTGATTCGCTTCGGTTATATTTTTAATTTGATTTAAAATCCAATTTCATATATCGTTTATTAGTTTTCGATATAAATATGGAATATGTTTGTGATTTTAAAATTTTAGTTTTGGATTTAAAAAATATATTCAAAATTTTAGTCTTGCAGAAATCATGTTTTTGATTCTCAACTTTTTTTACAGAAATATTTATAATCATATAATTTTAGAAAGTTTATACATATATTACTTAATAGTGTACCTATTTTGACCCAAAAAATTGCATGATATTACTTTAAAAGTTTAATCATTTTTTAGTACAAATAATTTATGTTTCTAAAAATAGTTTTTTTTATTGAAATAAAGAAAACGGTTTTTTAATTATATTTATTTGTTTAAAAAACAGTTTTTTAATACCAAAAAACCGTATTTGGTAGTATTCTCAGACCAATAGATAAATATAGACAATTTTGTCTTAAAATTTTCATCCAATAAACGGTTTTTAATTATATTTATTTCTTAAAAAAACCGGTTTTCAAAACCTGTAGTTCTCTCAGACCAATGGATAAATATGGATTTTTCTTTTGTATTAGTTAAATTTTTAATTTATTTTTATTGCAAAACATTCTTTAAATTATTTAACGGTTGACATAATTTTACTGGAAATCGCCCTTCGGTAATTTTCTCTTAGTTTTAGATTCAACAACAAAGAGTTGAATCTCAATGGTAAATCGCTTCAGTCGCTGCGTTGTTAAACTATTATTAAGAAGATTGACAGTTTGGATGTTTTTATAACCTATTTTGGTATTCCTTAAATTTCTCCATAGTTTAAATATAGATCTTCTAAAATTCTGTTGTAGAAACTTTGAATAAAATTTTAAATAATAGCAATTTACTTATTTAATGAAATTAATATTATAATAATTTAATTACGGTTATTTATTGAATACAGAAAATATGCCTTGCAAATATATTTTATAAGAAAATATAAACGTATATTGAAATCCGGTATTTTTTATGGATATTAAAATATTTTATTTCTTTTTTAACGCATAAACACAAGTTTATGAATATATCAATAAATCCAACACCAAATATAATTTATGACTTTTTTTATGGAAATAAAATATGTTAAACTTATCATATTTGTATTATTTATACAGTGTAACCTCGCTTAACGAGCATAATCCATTACAGAATTTTAAAATTATGTTCATGTAAAATAATGTAACTAATGTAATAGGAGAAAGCACTCCATGTTGAAAAAAAAACTCAAAGTTTTTGAAAATAATATAATTCGGGACTTCTCTTCTCGTTACTCGTTATGCGAAACGTTGCTCGTTAAGCGAATCATTAATTTTTCTTGTTTAATTTTTTTATTATAATTTTATAGATATTTACTAATATATTTCTGCCCGTATAAAATGCATTAAAATTTATTAATTACTTTAAAAAAGTAAAATAAAAGATATCTCGAGGGTAATAATTTCTTAAAATATAAAATCGTACTAATCGATAAAGTAAATACAAAAATTTATTTTTTCATGTAATTTTTTATTAAAATTTTATTATTTAATAATAACAATATTTATTGTTATATCCATAAAATTACCTACAAAAATGACAGACAACAAAATTATGGTAGAAAAAAAATATTATCAAAATCGTTTAAATTTAACAAATATCAATAAAATAAAATCTTCGAAAAATGCGACAATTATTATAATTTTTTTTTTTAAAACTTACTTTTCTTGTAATCATTGGTATATTTTAATTTTCGATCCACTATTGGTATCGCTTAGTGGTCCAACCTAGAAAACTGCTATGTCTTATTTTGTCTTTGGATAGTCCCGAGAGGCTTCTCCGTGTCCGACCTATCAGCTATTTGCTGAAGTATCCCAATTTTATCAACAAAATTTAATTATTTTAATTGTTTTTTTTTTATCTTGCTTAGCTTGTAGTGAATGTATTAGATTCACCGGTTTGTTTTTTTTTATGAAACTTTTTTTAATTATTAGTTTTATTATATACAAATAATCTAATTAAAAAAATATATTTGTATAATTTGGAGTCTCAATTTACTTATTGTTTTATGAATTTATATTTTATTTTTTTATTCATTTTTTATTTTTTATATGTGAAATTATACAATTTGTCTAGCTATTTATTTTACTTTGTGTTACCATTCAAAAAAGTATTCAAAAATTTAATTACCTGTGAAAGTACTAATTTTATATCTACAGTTAATATTAGTTATTATATAATAAAATAAATATAGTGGTATAAGTAAATTAAAAATATTATTATCAATACAAAAAATAATAATCGATAATAAAAATAATCAAAAATACTAAAAATATTGAATAAAACCTTTGCAGCAGAAAAATTTGATTTTTATTGTGTTATTGTTTTGTATTAACTTTTTCATTATTTATTATTGCCATAAATATTATTATATAAATAAATTAAATATTGACTTGAATCTACTAATTATCTCTTTATTTTAATTAAATTATAAGTATTTAGTTACTGTGACATTTTTGTTTCGTAGTATTTTCTAAATCTGATAAAACTATCATTTAAGATAAGAAAAGGACTATCAAATGATACATTTCGAAGATAATGATGTTTATGGTTATGAAAAGGCGTATATAAACGTTACTTTAAGCGACTATAAATTAAATAGTACACTTATAGAATTCGTGACAAAAGAGCATAATGATTACACTTAACTGTGTATCTATTTACAACTCCGATACAAATCTTTACGAGTAGAATACTCTTCGTGCAAGTAACTTTCGTTATCTTAATAACTTTGGACTCGTTAAACAACGTCTTCGCTCTTTTCAAGAGATCAATCTACGATGTGATCATAGACATTAAAAAAGAAATGTATATATTTATTTCTATTTATATAATATATCTGTTTTTAATTAATATATAAAAATAAAATTAGATAATTTACAATTCTTCTTAAAATAGTGAAATAAATATAATTTGTGATTATATTTATCATTAATATTTATATTTATTGCAACTAAAAACATATTCATTACAAAGTAAAAAATACATTATAATTGAATAATTACTTTGAAAAAGATGTATTAATTAATAAACAATACCTCACTTAGTCTGGGTAAAGCTAATATTTAAAACCGTACTAATCGAAAAACTAAATACAAAAATTTAATTTTTTTTGTACTAATTTTTGAGAATTATTTTGAATTTTTCTAACCGGACTATAGTGAATATTGCTGATTATGTCATATAAATATTAGAATATTTATAAATGTATTTTGACAATAGATTATATTTTTTGTAATGAAAAAAAAATAGATGTATAAAAAAATCAATAATATATTGTTTTTTTTTTAATAATCGATAGTCATTAGGTCATACTTTGTATATAATAAATATGTTTACTTAGAAACCTTGGTCATGGTTTTACTTACAAAACTAATGACCTATACTTATTTACAAACCATGACCTGTCCACTATTGACGCCATATTTTTTAAAAAATTATCGAAATTATTGGAATTGTACCATTAAAAATTTATGTAAAGTAAAGCAGAAATTAATTGCTTTACTATAAAATATCGTGACATTGAAATATAATGGAACCAAAGATGGATTACACTTTATACGTCAGATCTACCGATAGCTACAAAAACTGTACCACTTAAGCTGTTCTAAAAGTATCTTATCATGAAATATAGAACCGGTAGTTTCAACTGCAGAACTTCAAAACAGCTTAGATAGAATTGCTAATAAAACCTAATGAAAAAAGGTCCAGTCATGTTACATTCACCCAAGAAAAGGGAACCCACCAGTCATCTTCAACAACAAAATTATTCCAGTAGCTGATGATGCTAAATATTTAGGTATAATTTTATATCTTCCTCTCATATTTCTCAAATTACAACCAAATGAATTTTTTTTCAAAATGATATTGATTTCTTGGTAAAAGATCTCTCAGAGCACGTAAACCACACCTGATCAAACCTCTTATTTACGTGTTTCCCTCATACTATTTCTCCTGGAATGAGTATGAGGGAAACAAATCAGGAAAAGAACCGGAAGAGAGACATTGAGAGAAGAATGGTCAGAGGTACCAGAAGGTAATTTGTAATAATAACTTCTCCACACGCCTAATCGGAATCTAATTCTGAGTTTTCCGAAATTCATTTTTCTTTAAATAAATATATATTTTGTTGCACTCGAAACTTCCTTCCCCTGAAGAAAAATTTTGAAGGACCTCTAAAATATTAATTACTCCTTCGGACTTCGTATTTATATTAAAGACCTTGTATAACAAAGTAATGAAACCTATTTAGACCTACGGAATCCAACTTTGAGAAACAACATAGCAATATTGACATTCTTCAACGATTCCCATCGAAGTGTTTTCATAATCTGGTGAAAACTTTATAGTTTGTTCCAGACGACATTATACACAACGGCCTGTAAATAAGAACTGTGAAAGGTAAAACCTCCATATTTAGTGCACGATATCAAAACCAATTCAAAAAGCAACCATATATTTTGGCCATAAATTTTAGGTTCTAAATAGAATAAAATTGCAGTTTCTTTACACTTTTTTTAAAATGAATGTTTATTTCTCTCACTGTTATTTTCTCATATTTACTCATTGCCGGTATGAGGCAGATTAAGAGAACAAAAATGTAAATGTCACAAAAAGCTTTCTGTCCATTCTTTAAAAATATTTAATCTATTTGTCTATAATGTATTAATTAAAATTTAAATTTTAGTTCAAAGCTAAAACTATCTTATTTTGCTATGAGAAAATAAAGGAGATCTTAACAAGTTCAAAGACCTCAAAGGATTTGACCGTGTGAATTTGTGTTTCTATTCTGCAAGTGGACATCTGCCTTCTATGCAAAACCAAAGAGGAACCCTTTACTCATCCATAAGCAGACACTATTGAATAATCAATACAGGACTCAAGTTGTACACTTACTTTAACAGATAAATTATACAAAGTACCTAGTATTTTCATCCTGAATATATACTTTATTTAATTTATTTCCATTTACACCTATTTTGTATAAGTACTAAATTTATAAGATGAATTTATTATTAAAAATAATAATAAAATGCCCATTTTTCACTAGTGAAAAAAAACTGGTTAATTTTAACCCTTGGAAAAGTGTGGATACTCAAAAAAGTTTTATGTTAAGCTTCGTTAATAGAGGTAACTATAATTGAAGTAACTATTGTAACTATTAATTTTCTTCGTTAATCGAGGTACGCCTGTATATTTTACATTTAAAAAATGCAGTTTATTTTTAAAGGAAAATAAATATTTATTACAAAAATTATAAGTTGTTTTATGTAAAATTTTCAGTGAAAACTATTTTATATTTAATTACGTTCTACATCTAAAAGATGTGTCAAGCCCAATGTATTTTGCAAATAGCACTTAGGATTTTACTAGGACCGAAATAAACGTATCCTGTCAGGACATATGAACGGCACGCGAGTGATAAGGAGGACTGAAAGGTTGTTCAGATACGAGGAAATTGTGCATGAATATAGGGATGCAAAATTGGATGAATTTGATAAAGCAGCCGAAAGGGGGGTAGAGAGGACGAGTGATTTTGAATTAGCGTGGATAGGAGAGGAAATTGCAAGGCCGGAAATGAAATACATTTTGCGTGTAAACTAAAATTTAAATGACAGCTCTAGTGTGTACAAAGATAATGTAAACTAACAACATACATTTAAACTAAAAACATTTATAAGGTATAAATTGGAAATATAATGGAAAGTTTAATTTTCCTGGACTTTTCCGTCTAGGCTTTAATCATCAATATGAGCTTAATAGTCCACTGCGCTGCAGTGTACACACTTTAATTAAATTTAGTGTACCTGCAAGTTTCTAACGCAATGTTTAACCCCACATAAAAAACACGATAAAAGTAATATTGTTTGTATATTTTTTTTTCGACTGGGTAGAATTAATTTAGCTTCCGTGTAACGCAGTTTGCTATAAATTCAAGGGTGGATAAAAATAAATACCTATAAAAAGACAACAAATAAAAAGTGAACTATATTTTTTTACAATTAAAATTATTAATTTTTTTATACAGTAAAAATACTACTTATTTAAAGTAATTAATTATAAATTTTCTTTAATTATTAGTAAAATTATAAAAAATAACTTCCCATTTTTATATTAGAATTCACTGTCTTATAAATAAATAATAAGAAGTTATATTTTTAGTTAAGATTTTTTAAACAGATTTTTTTTTATGTTTCGTGAAATTGTAACTGCGGATAAATACTTTCAATATTTATATTTGGATAATAAACACATATTTACATAAGATCTGAAGCTCTAATCGATGATCGGTTAACAAACAATTAGGGCAGCGAACATCGTGTTTAAACTAACTATGTTCGTTAATAGATATTACTACTTAACCTCTTCAGCGGCGGATATATCCGCCCTATACTTTAAACAGGAAAGTAAGTTTATATAAAATTACATGCAATGGAATTATCATGTAGAGATCGAGTTTTTACGTTAAAGTGCTTAATTTGTAATAAATTGTCACATAAATAAGTAATTATTAATTATTGACTTATATTTATGTTTGGAAATATACGGTATAAGTACATAGTGGGATGATGTGCACATTGTCCGGAAAATATATAAATTTACTTACAACTGAAGTAAAAGTAGATTTTCAATAATGAAATTTAAACTGTATCCACATTATCATAATTGTACATTATAATGTAAAATTTTTATTTTGCAATATGTTACAGTATAAGTACATAGTGGGATGATGTGCACATTGCCCGGAAAATATATAAATTTACTTACAACTGAAGTAAAAGTAGATTTTCAATAATGAAATTTAAACTGTATCCACAATATCATAATTGTACATTATAATGTAAAATTTTTATTTTGCAATATGTTACAGTATAAGTACATAGTGGGATGATGTGCATATTGTCCGGAAAATATATAAATTTGTTTACAACTGAGGTAAAAGTAGATTTTTAATAATGAAATTTAAACTGTATCCACATTATCATAATTGTACATTATAATGTACAATTTTATTTTGCAAAATGTTGCGGTATAAGTATATAGTGGGATAATATGCACATTGCCCGGAAAATATATAAATTTGCTTACAACTGAAGCAAAAGTAGATTTTCAATAATGAAATTTAAACTGTATCCACTTTTTATTTTGCAATATGTTACGGTATAAGTACATAGTGGGATGATGTGCACATTGCCCGGAAAATATATAAATTTGCTTACAACTGAAGTAAAAGTAGATTTTTAATAATGAACTTTGAACTGTATCCACATTATCATAATTGTACATTAAAATGTACCATTTTTATTTCGCAATATGTTACGGTAATAATACATAGTGGGATGATGTGCACATTGTCCGGAAAATATATAAATTTGCTTACAACTGAGGTAAAAATAAATTTTCAATAATGAAATTTAAAATGTATCCACATTATCCGGAAAATGAATACTGTTATTTATATTTAATTGAAAAATGTGTAATTAATTGGGGGAAATAAGTCAGGTTTTTATATAAAAATAATACAGAATAAAAATATGATTAAACAAATCGCATTAGATCAAATTTGGTTTGGTTCTACATTAAAAGTACATATAAACAAATTGCATTTATTTCTACATTCACACATTCGCCAATCAGCCACGTTCAAAGTAACTACAAGTTACCTTTTCCTAATTATATCACCAAATGTGTATTGAAAGTACTTTTACCTAATTAGATGATAATAGTAAACATTTGTCGGTAAATGTATACATTTTTGAAAATATGTACTTATACCATAACATATATAATTGTCATTTATATTTTTTTAGTATTGCTTTTTCAAAACTTTATTCTATATAAATAAATAAGTAATTTATTATTACTAAGTTTTATAATTTAGAAAAACTATCATATTTTCTGTAGTATAGTTTTTCCTATGAAAAATATTTTGTCAAAATTCATTCGGTACAAAAATTTAAAAAAAAAACATAACCAAATATAGTTCATAACTAATAGAAAATATTATATAATATAAAATATAAAGAAATCGTTAAAAAGCGTTATCCTTTTACATTTTTCAACGTCATCAACAAGAATAAGGAAAAATGAAATTGGTTTAAATTGGCTGAAATGTGTTTCTATAATAATAAAAATATAATTAATATGATTATGTAACATCAATTTTATTATATCTTTATTAATAAAATTTATGATACCATTATTTAAATTTAAAATAATAAAAAAAAATGTTATAACAGTTGTATGTTTTATATCCAAAAATATAATTAAGTAACTTATTATAAAACAAATCTACATAATAATGCGCATTTATAATTTAAAGTTTTATGATTACAAATATAAATAAATTCGAAACAATAAGGTCGTGTTTTAATTAGAACGAAACAATTAAACATTAATGCTAATTCGAGTGCATTTTGATCAAGGTATACAATACATTAATTTGTTGCATGGAAGTTGTGCTTCGAAACGGCGATCAATATTTGTTCGTTATCTCCAAAATTCCGCATCAAAACGTTCCCTAATTACGAACCTGTAGTCCTCTGCTTCGACATTATCTTGCAACGATGGCCTTTGTCTCCACCGTCGTAACATTTAATCTCTTAGCTCCAAATCGAACATGAACATCTTTAGAATGTATACAATAAACATTGCATAGTGTAAAGTTTACATAGTATTCATGCAAAGAACATTCGCTTTTATATGTCGAAAATAATTAATTGTTTTTATTCATTTATACACGAAAGCTAACTACTTATAGTATATTATAAAAGCGCCATCTATTATTTAACTAATGTAACTATTATATTACTAATAATAATAAACATAATGTATTGTACAAACAAATACAAACAGCAGTTTTCCAATCTGGAAGGAGCGAGAAATTTCGTGAAATTAATGTTTCCTTGCAAAAAAAATAGAAATCACATTTGAACATTTTTTTAGATAAATAAATAAATAAATTAAAATAATGGGAGACGCCACAACAAAAAGTTTAGAACAAAACTTTTGGAAATTGTTGAAATACAATTACTTGTTTCATGAAAGATTAAAAATTGATGCAATAATACCTAACAGAAACAAAAATGACTTAAATTGACTATTTAAAATAGGAGACATAAATTTGGAGCCGCATGCTGCTCTTTTAATAGATAATCGTGGCTCTTTTTAATGGAATAAAATTAAAACAAAGAATATTGTTTGCATATAATATACCATTACGATTAAAAAAAAAATAAAAATATTTACATTTAGATTTTGATTTTTTTGTAATATTTCAAAATCTAAAGAAATAAGAAATAACTAACTTAAAAATCTATATATTTAAGTAATTGCTGTAAATTAATAATTGAAGAATAATTAATTCAATGAAAAAATACATTTATTAGAATTAATAACTTTTTTTCTTCTATTTTGTTTATTAAAAAGTAATATAATTCTTATTATTGATGAAAAAAATATTAATTTTAATTATTTTATTTATATATTAACAAATTTACTTGATAAAAATATAATTTTTGAATATAAAAATTTGAAAATTATTATTGAAGAAATTAAAGGTTTATAACTACAAAGTATTCCTTATTATTAACTAACATGAAGTTTATATTAACAATTTTTCAATTACTGCTTGCCGGTTTTTAATAGATTTTGATTTAAATTCATTAAATTCTAAAACTGGTTTTGAAGATTTTTTTAAACATAGATTTTTTATATACAAAAAATTGTATTTTCTTTCATTAGTAGAAAAAATATATTTTTTTGCTTGTTTTAAAATAAATAAACTAAATAAATTATCATGATTAGAAATTAATAATAATTATTAAACAATTATTATTTATCAATAAATTCAGTATTATTTTATATAAAACAGAACGGAAATCCAAAAATAAATTATTTATTTTAAATCTTCGAAAAAAACAAGAAGTATCAAATTAATTTTAATATAATATTATTATTTTTTATATGAAATTAAATATTATGTTTGTTCGAAGTTGTGAAAGGAAATACAGCCAAGATTTCATTATTTTAAATATTCTAAATATTTTTTTAAATTTTATTTTATCTCCATTAATTTTACTCACAGAATTCCATTTGAGAAACGTTGATTTATACTAACTAAAGAATCTCAGAGTTAAATAATACTGCATTTCATCAATTACAATTTAGTCAAGAGTATATATATTCCGCTGTAAAAGCACACATTCGTTTAGTAACTTTTTCTTTTATTTCGTTCGTCCACGATTTCCGTGTCTTTCCGGTGGTTAGCAATCGATACGAATACATTATGTAGTATATAAATCTTGTTTTGTCGAGCGTTTATATACCACGTGGATATAACACATAGAGAGTATACAGGCGAGTCACGCAATTTTATGCGCTACCCGAATTAGAGCCGCTATTAAAGTGCGCGCCCCACATAAACATTTTTTTTATTTCAACCCACTGACTACCCCCGTTTTCCGGAGGACTGCGTCAAAATAACGCATGATTTATAAATAAACGTTTTCTGTGAAGTTTAATCCTAATAAGCGAATGCTTTCCAAAATTTACTTAAATAAACATTATAATTGTATTAATTTCTTTAAATTTTCTTTCAAATGTACATTCTCCTTGATTATAATTTAATTATAAGCGAAAAGAAAACGACAAAAATATCTTCTTTTCTGATTAAAAAAAACGGCATCCATTTATTACAAATTATTTGTTATAAAATAAAATTTTTATTTATAAGAAAATGTATTTATTCTGTTTAATTTTTATTTCAAAACTGGAAATAATCAAATATTTGTAATAAATTAAAATTAAAATCAATGATATTTTTTTTAATAATAAATAATTTTATTTTTGACATTAATAAAGAATGAAAGTTTTATTAAGCGTTATTTTTTATAATTTAAAAAATTAATATTATTATTAAATATTATTTACAATTCTCAAACAACTTGAATTAATTTTTAGCATATATCTGCCACAATTTTGAATAAAAGTCCATATTTTTTGCAAAATAATAAATGCATTTTTACGGTTTTTTTCTTATTATTTACGATTAATAATTGTAAAATTATTACAATACTCCAATCTATCTATAAATGTTATAATTATTAGTAGAAACATAAAACTTAACAGAAATAAATTTACAAAGAAAAATTTGTACTAGTAAATTTTTCTTTCTATTTTTTGATAGATATTTGATATTTATTTTGCTAAATAATAATTTAATGTAATTTAATTTAAATAATCCTTTTTATAGTTTTCCATCTAGTGATATTATTTTCAAAAGCACTTTAAAATTTGTTTTGAAATTTTTTGCCACAAATTTGACTAGCTGTTGATATTTTAATTGAGATTTTCTGATTTTTCATCAATCGTTAACCTTGGATCACTTTCGATCAGTGTCTTCTAAATGTCATCATCAAAATTCGATGAACTTCTGAATATTGAAGCATCCTCCAGGTTCTTGTCACCACATTCAAATTTTCTAAAGACATTTATTTATTATTAAGATACCTTCATAAAGATCAACGATTAATTTTATTGCTTTTAGTTGCATTCACACTTTAGTATAAATTCTTAACATTACTTCATCAACAACATGCTTTGACATTACGGGGTTAAACGGAAAATTACAGATATGTCCTAAAAAATAAAGTAAATTAACATTAAAAAAGAACAAATCCTGTTCCGAATTTGTATTTTCTGTTTCTTTTCTAATATAATTTAGAGTTGGAAAAAATGAATCAATTTTTGTATGAAATTAATATTTATTTAAAAAATATGTATATTTATTTAATTTTACATTATAACAAATGAAGTAAAAAAAAATGTAAATAAATAAATATTTAATTTTAAATAATTTAAAATATTACAAAATATTTCTTAATGTTTAAATACAATATAAATAGTTAAAACATTACGAAAAGATTGCAATAATTGCAATATTTTAAAACCCGATTTTGAAAAACTTTCTTGAAGAAATTAATATTATTATGTAATTAATTATTAGATTATAAATATTCATATATTGATACCAAATCATATCTGACATAATACGGGAATATTATTAAATATTGATAAATTTTATTTTTCTTCTATTTCTGGTAATTTTCATTGCAAAACATGTTATAGATTTATTGATATACGTATTAATTTTTTATAGTTTTTTGTGTGTGTTGTTCTAGTATTTTGAAGTTTTGCTTTAAAAAATATAATTATTTAAATTTAAATAATTTCAAATATTACAAAATATATCTTAATGGTTAAATAAAATATAAATAGTAAAAACATTACGAAAATATTGCTTTTTTGAATAAAATTATATAATTCGAAAAAAACATTATTTTATAGTAAATTAATATTATTTAATTAATTTCTAGATTAGAAATATCCATTTTATGTTGACATCAAATCATGTCTGACATATAACGGGAATATTATTAAATATTGATAAATTTAAACCAGTTTTTTTCAATTTCTGTTAATTTTTATTGCAAAACATGTAATAGATTTATAGATATACGTATTCATTTTTTTATGGATTAAATTTTCTTTTTTGGATTTTTATATATTTTTTGTGTGTCGTTCTAGTATTTTGACGTTTTTTCTTATATTTTCTTTAATATTATCAATATTCAAACATTTTCCATATGTTCGTGAAAATTTCAAAATCGGTTTCGTAGAAAAGATGAGATTTGAAAACAGTTTTTTTTTAAATAAGTTTTCGTATAAACCCTACATAATAGATGTCGCTATCTTTGATGAACACAATAGCCTGTGCTTTACTGACGTACGTCAAAGCAGTCAAAGCTGATGGCAACTGATATATAGAACATTGGGTCCATGTGCCAAAGGTAGCTTTCACAACGACCACATTATACTTAATAGTTTCGACAGTTCAATGACATTTTAACTTCATCTTTACAGATGACAATTAAATAAATACTTTCAGTTAGGTAAAAAGGCATAAGCAGAAATTTAAATTTATTAGTAAATTTATTAATATACAAATTATTATCTATAATTATTGTTTATTCTAATTATATAATTATAATCAAACAAAATTAATTAAATTGTATAAAAGTCAAAAGTATATTTTCAACAAAACTGTGTATATTTTTGTTGATATTTTATAATTTATATAATAATAATATTTATTGCAACAATTACAAGAAGTAAATAATAATAATTACGTATTAAAGTAATTTAAAGTCAATTTTTAATTTTTAAAAAAATGTTAATAAAATATTTAAACGTTTGAAATTTCCGCTGTGTTTTCCTTTACTATTATTCTATAGTCATTGCAATATAGTACGCTTCCCCAGTAAAATGGAATTCCGTTTTATATTGCTCTGATTTAACTATATTCAAATTTTGTCTTTACTCAATCGTTTAGGTTTATTTCAACATTTTATGCTTATTTCGGTGTGCAGAATTGTGAATAAACAAGCTTAGCGCAGCATCAATATCATGACCTGAAAATGTGAGCAGTAAAAACATCAGTCAGTGATTCGTGCTCAAACTACATCAATTGTTTGCTCGAGTGACCTATTTAACATCCAGCAAGAATTCCCCAGTGAATTGTTATTATTTTATTGTTATCTACTACAGCCCTTTTGTGAATACTGGCAAATATTATAGATTATATAACTTATGTAATATATATGAGTACATATAAAAATTATAATTAAAAAATATATATTGTATTTTATAATTTATATAAAAAATAAAATGTGATTTACAACACTTATTTTTTTATTTATTAATGAATATTGAAAACAATAAAAAAAAACTATGTGTCAATCAATTTAATTTAAACAACTAGTTTCCTAGAATGGACCGAAGACTTTATTTCAAATATTTTCAGAAAATAAATTATATTGTATTTTATAAATTATATTCAAAAGAAAATATTATTCCAATTAAAGTATTTATTGAAATCGAAAAAAATAAGATCAATAATTAGAATTACTTTGTATATTATTAAAAATATTAAATATCCGAATTTGACCACTTATGTGTTATTTATTAGTGAATATTGAAAGAAAGGCAAGAGTTCCTGAATTACTAAAGAGATTGGTGAAAAATAAATAAAACTATGTGTCAATCGGTGCAATCAAAGCAAATTGTTTCCTAGGATGGACCGCTGACTTAATTTTAGTTTTTAACTGTTTTAATGTTATGTAACACTAACAATTATTTTCAGAAAAAAATGTATATTGAATTTTGTAAATTATATACAAAAAAAACGAATTTAGACCACTTACTTTAATTTATTAGTGAATATTAAAAGAAATTGTAAGTATTACTACTACTAAAGAGTTTAGTGAAAAATAAATAAAACTATGTGTCAATCGGTGCAATCAAAGCAATTTGTTTCCTAGTATGGACCGCTGACTTAATTTTAGTTTTAAACTGTTTTAAAGTTATCTAACACTAACAATTATGTTATTAAAAAAATTATATTGAATTTTATTAATTATATGCAAATTAATGCTATTGCAATTAAAGTATTTATTGAAAATGAAGAAACGAATATGAATCATTATAATTGTAAGTTTTCAAAGATGTTGAATGTCCGAATTTAGATCACTTACTTTTATTTATTAGTGAATATTAAAAGACAAAGCAAGTGTTATTACTACTAATGAGATTCGTGAAAAATATTGGGTTCGATCAAAGCAACTAGTTTCCTAGGATGGACCAATGACTTGATTTTAGTTTTTAACTGTTTTAATGTTACATTAACAATTATTTTCAGAATATATATTGAATTTTAAAAAATATATAGAAAATAATGTGATTGAAAGCAAAAAAACTAATATCAATAATTATAATCGCTTGTTGCAAGTTTTAAAGTGTATTGAATATAGACCACTTATTTTTTATTTATTAGTGAATATTGAAATAAATAACAAGTTTTACTATTACTGTTAAGATTGGTGAGAAAATATATAAAACTTTATGTCTATCGGTGGAATCAAAGCAACTAGTTTCCCAGGATGGACCGATGATTTGATTTTAGTTTTTAACTCTTTTAATGTAATCTAACACTAACAATTATTTTAAGAAAACAATGCATATTGAATTTTATAAATTATATACAAAAAAGGGTATTCCAATTAAAATATTTATTGAAAGTTATAAAAAGATAAATAACTATAATTACTTGTTGGAAGTTCCTAAAGATATTGAATGACCAAATTTAGATGACTTACTTTCATTTATTAGTCAATATTAAAAGAAAAACCAAATGTTACTATTAGTAATGAGATTGGTAAAAAATAAATAAAACTATATGTCAATCGCTTCAATCAAAGCAAATAGTTTCCTAGGATGGACCGCTGACTTTATTTTACATTTTAACTCTTTTAATGTTAACTAACACTAACACACTAACAATTATTTTTAGAAAAGAATGTATATTGAATTTTATAAATTATATACCAAAAAAATACTATTCCAATTAAAGTATTTATTGAAAATGCAAAAATCTAACATGAATAATTATAATTTATTGTTATAAGTTGTAACATATATTGAATGTCTGAAATTAGATCACTTACTTTTAGATCACTAATGAGATTGGTGAAAAATAAATAAAACTGTATGTCAATTGGTCCAATCAAAGCAACTAGTTTCCTAGGATGGACCGATGAATTGATTTTAGTTATTAACTTTTTTAATGTTATCTAATACTAAGAAGTATTTTCAAAAAATTGTATATTGAATTTTATAAATTAAATACAAATAATATTAATTAAATAAACTAATATTAATTGTTATAATTGTAAGTTTAAAAAGATATTGAATATCCGAATTTAGACCACTTACTTTTATTTATTAGCGAATATTAAAAGAAAAAGCAAACGTTACTATTACTAATGAAATTGGTGAAAAATAAATAAAACTATATGTCAAATCAACTAGTTTCCTAGGATGGACTGCTGACTTAATTTTTGTTTTTAGCTCTTTTTAATGTTATCTAATATTAACAAGTATTTTTGGAAAAAAAATGTATATAGTATTTGATAAATAATATACAAAAAAATTGCTATTCCGTTTGAAGTATTTATTGAAAGTGTAATAACTAACTATTACTTTTATTTATTAGTGAATATAAAAATAAATAAAGTGTTACTAGTAAGATTGATAAAATAAATAAATAAATCTAAATGACAATCAGTCCAATTAAAGCAACTATTTTCCTAGGGTCCATCCTGACTTAATTTTTGTTGTTAACTTTTTTAATGTTATCTAACAGTAACAATTATTTTCAGCCTAAAATAAAACTGTTCCCTCGGACTGATTTGTCAAAGGGAATCATATCATGAAATTTTTTCAATTGAATATATTTATAGCGGATAAACTGGATTTATAGTATCATGTTTTATCGTTTGGATTTTTTTTTTTTTGGTGTTCGCTCATGAAGCCAGTGAGTGTTTATTGAGTGGATTCTGATGGATTTCTGGTTTTATCTCATCAATTGGGATAGGACATAAAAATTTTACGACGTTAAATACCACAGAATGATAGAATGCGAGCGCCGATTCGTACTAATTATTTTCCGATGCCATTGTTTTCACGGACTGCTTAATTAGGCGCAGCGAATGTACCTCGTCGAGTGCTCGACAAAACACATTAACAATAGACTCGCACTCTAAATTCGCGACATAAAAACAGAAACAAGAACACATACATAATACACCCTTTGGAAAAAAGAATAAAAGCTTCATTTTCAATTAGTTAGGTCAACTGTATGTCTCTTCAAAAATGTAGTTTATGAACAGAGTTTCTTTTTCTATAGCTTATAATTAATTACATTTTTTTTCTATATTACTTAATTACTTAATTATTAATTATAATCATGATTTATTCAAAATTTTATTAGATTTATTGTTTTTTTAGCGGCAGTAAAACTCAGGATAATTTAATAAATACATAGAGAAAAAAAATAGTTTCTTAAATATTTTATATATTTTATGTAAATATTTAGATTGTTATATAATATTGCAATTACACTATACGTGCTCATAAATATTTGTAAAAGATATCCTAACTACATTTGATCTTCATTAAATCGGATGATACAGAACTGGCTTTTACATATTATGTGTTAAATCTGAAATATATGGTGAATATTATGAAACTTAGACAAAAATGTAATGTAATTAATAGAGAAAAAAAAACTATGACCGCAGTGTTTCTGCTAGATATGTAAATATGAAACTGGAATTTTTGTATAGAAAATGCACCTATCTGATAATTTGTTGAAAAAAACCTGTTACACTTTTAAGGCAAACCAGTCATCGAGCCATTTTTGTAAGAAGTGAAGAGCTGCTCAGCAAGTGCGTGTCCGTCGATTCAAATAAGTAGAAATTGGATGGACTCATATTCGATGAACATGTCTCATGCGAAAGTGTTTTTACAACTAAAGGCCTCAATCGTTTTCTTGACCAGTTTTGATTTCTGATATTTTGGTTGATTTTTACGAAAATCTTGATTCAAATTAATCATTTGTTGTCGGTAGCATTCAATATTAACGGTTTCGCCAGGTTTTAGCAGATCAAACGCCTCAATCGTTTTCTTGACTGGTTTTGCTGTTTTGCTTTCTATTATTCTGGTCGTTTTTTTTTACGAAAAATCTTGATTAAAAACATCATTTGTTGTCGGTAGCAACAATATTAACGGTTTCGCCAGGTTTTAGCAGCTCATAATAGATAAAACCCTTTTTCGGTGGTCTACCACGTTCTTCATTTCTCAAAATCAAAATCTCCACTTTTGAATTTTTGAAATCATTCAAAGATCTATGAGCGTGCTTCAACAAGCATTCAATGTGTTCTGCAGAAGTTTTCTTCAAATGGTAACAGAAAATCAATGTTGTGAGTTGATACATAGATTTATGATATCAACAAGCGAATGGCCACGTGGTTTGATGGTAACAAGGTACATAGACAACTAGGGCAAAATCTATGGGAAAACTCCGGTTTCATATTTACATGTCTGGTAATATCGTAAATTCATCAGTTTTAAATTATTTACAAACTATAAGTTTAGAACAATAAGTAAACTTGATTACCATTCGATTTATCATTATTATATTTATGAACATTGATAAATTACTTAGATCTGTTTTACGGTTATCAATCAATTTATAAGCCAGAACATTATGAGATTCCAGCTAATAAACATTAGAATTATAACACGTAACTCTGACAATATTTTGTAGATGTTTAGATTGAAACCACTGAATAATTTGTATATTCCATTTTTTTGGCTGCTTCTCAAAATTGGATACCATACTGGTTTTACTATTATCTTGTATCTTTTGCTCAGAATTTTCTAAAGTTTATATTCCTATTAGCCCAAAAGTCATATTTCCAGGTAAGTCTTCTAAGCCTAAATATGTGCATTTCGTTCATTTGGGAACATCTTAACCATTAAGTCTTACTGTTGGGCAAGTTTCTTACTTTCATATCCATACGGGTTTTACTTGTATCTTTTGCTCAGTATTTTCTTAAGTTTATATTCCTCTTAGCCCGAAAGTGATATTTTTAGGTGAATCTTCTAAACCTAAATATTTGACTTTTGTTTATTTGGACAAATCTTAGCCATTAAGTCTTACTATTGGGCAAATATCTTACTTTTTATATAAATGTAATATTTTCAACTTTTATAAAACCATTCTTGTAATTATAGTAAAATTTCTTTTGTTCAGATTATACAGCCATATTTCTGTATCATTAGCGAATATTGCAATATTACTAATTTTAGAAATGTCTCCCATATATGAAAGGTGAAGCAGTGGTCCTAAAACACTTTTGTTCTAATTTTATTCAATTTAAATAGTGTATTGGTTTTCAAGTTTTATAGGAGAAACCATGAATAAAGTTGCAGAAAAAGTCTTCGCCTCTGTTTTGCAACACATGAATCCTCTGCTCAAGAACGCAGTGGACTACGACAAAGATGCAAGGCATCGTCACAAAAGACCAAAGATGGCAGTAGCAGACTAACGTTGCTGATCTTCTGGCCTCACATCACGTGCCTTTCTTGGGCTGAGTCTTAAGACTCAAGAAACTTCATTGCCTGAAATACATTTTCGAACCATATGTCACCAACATGTTCCTGAAGATCATAGGGAAAATAACTTATTTTCGACCTTGAACAAAGGATGTCAAACTCAAAACTCAAGTTTTATCTGAAATATTTCATCAATTTAAATTAAAATATTTCAATTTATTTTCTTTTAAAGGAAGGTGTAAATTATGGATTTGAAGAAGAATCTTCCTAAGATATGAGGTTGAAGCGATGGTTGTCTTTTTTAGGAGTAGCGTAATTCTATATATTTTTTTAAATTTTTAATTCATGAAGAGAGGCTAGGAATGAATCTTAAAGCCTCGTGATCATGTAAGTTTCGTGACAATAATGAATCATGTAGTTCAGCCAGTGGCACATGTCTTTAACTCCAGACATTCAATGTTATTATTTTCGGAGCGTTATATGTCTTGATACATACATCATCCTGGTTGTAGTTATAGATTCCGTAATTCTATATTATTCATAATATTGTATATGCCACTACAAGGTGGCGACATTGATAAAAATCGATTATATCGCCCTCTAGTCGCAACTTTGGTCATGTTATGTCATGGAATGTTATGTAAAGCATTCAATATATTTGTGTGAATAATCTTGCAGATCTCGTGTATATTATACAACATGACGGTGCGAATATATATATTATATAAATATTTAAAATAATCGCTAGCTTATGAAAATGGAGCAGCTCTGAAGCGCCCAAAATAGATGGGAGGCGTTTTGATCTTCACTAAACCTCGTCCGCTCGCTTTTTTCCCGACACTCCGTGTTCTGGATTAAAGTACTAACCCCTTTCACGAGCTCCTCGTGTTTTTTAATCATGTACCTTTTTAAGTACACATCCATGATAAATGATTGAAGCAATTTATAAATATAGATAATATAATATTAATCTACAAATAATTCTTAAAATAGTAGAGAATATTAAAATTTAATTAAATTTTTAATGTCTTTTAATAATAAAAAAAACTTAATTTTATTCATTAAAAAAAATATTTAAATGTTTCATTTTTCTTAAAAATTATGTGTACATTCACATATTTTTTTATTTTAAATATTACATAATATTTTATATGGTGTAATAATGTATAACATTTTTATTATATTGATGCATTTTATAAAATATTACTAATTTAAATAAATATAATAATATAAAATAAATACAAATGTGTTGGGTTAGTTTAGGTGATTGTAAATAAAGTTCGATCGAAACTGACCGAACTTGATATTTATTGTTAGTGTAAATTTATTCATTGCTAAAGAATGATAATAGCGAATGCCGATTCAGAAAAACTGCGTTGAAGTTTGGTCCTCGCGAATGTAAAGGGAAGAATGGGATGAAAGAGATTCTCTAAACTGCAGCAAAGGAACAAAAATAAAAATAAGAACATCGAATGAGAGATGCTGCATGAAACTCGCACACTTTGCAGTTGTGGAGATTCCGTTGAATTTCTTGCAATTTATGAATTCTTCAAACGATCATGCATATGCCAAAAATATTTGCTTTTTCTTTGCAAAACTGAATGAAATTAATTTAATTAAATAGATTTGTTTTCAACAATATTTATAGTTAATTGAAATTTTTATCTCTCATATTTCCATATAATATTATATATAATATTTAGCTATTATTTATAATATATATTTTTTGACGCTTTGACAGCTGTCATTTTGAGACCCTTTAAAAATGTAACGAGACTAAAGTAATGAATTAATGAATTTTTGACATATCCATTAATTAAATAAGCACAGCATATAAATAAGTTACTTTTTCTATTTGATGTTTTCTATTTTAAAAATATTATATAATCTTCTATTATAAAAACTTAGTGTTTAATTACTTTTTGTTATGTAAAAACAATTTTTTTAAGCTAAAATTATCAAAATTATATTATAATACTTTATGCAGTTTTTTTTGACATTTAGTTTTACTTTTTATTTATACAAAAAGTGAACATCTTTGATTCAAAAATCTCTAGAACCTATTTTTTATCCAATTCTGATAAGTGCGTTTTGTGTATCAACACCATAAACTTCATATATCATTTGTGACCCTTAGCCTTTAAGAAAATAAAAAATGTCAAAAATCTTCATGTTTACATTTCATGTTATAATTAACGGTAGAAACCAAATTACGATGACTAAAAATAATCTTGAAGTAACATCTGTCAAATGTTTTTAAAATCAAATGTTATTATCTAATGATTATAAAAAAGAAACAGTGAAAACAATCAAACTTTCAAATACTTAAAAATATCATTTATTTGATTATTATTTAGTGGAACGTATTTTAAGTATGTAAAAAGTTGTATATTAATTAAGAATTTTACTTTAGATACTTCAAAGGGATTTATGAGAATGTACATTAAATACTTGAAATGTATTTTCATTTTACGAATTTCCACTTTAGATAAGAGGATATATAGGAAAATTGTTCGTAAATGCGAAAGTCTTTGTATCTTATAGGCTGTTACCAAAAATTCTAAAGGTAAATTAGATAATACATTTTCACAGAACGATGCAGGTTCGCTTTGTGCAGATTCTGTATTACAAAGAGTATTAAGTAGTTCAAGTATATAATGTTCCCTCGTTTACGCCCTTCAAAAGTTCATCTACTCATTAATTTATTCGTATAAAAAGTAGAATTACGTTCATAAGAAAATTCATTAATATTTAGTTTTTATTTTCTTCAATAATTTTTTAATTAAACTATTTTTGAAAAATTATAAATATTCTTTGTTATTTTATTGCATTTTTAAACAATTATTTCATGTAAGTTTTTAACTTAAATATTAATATTAATATATTAATATTATTATATTAATAATATTATATTAATATATTATATTAATAATATTAATATATTAATATTATTAATATAATAAAATATTAATTTAAATATTATTAAAAATATCATGCTTATTCTAAAATCACAAAATCTCTAAAATTCATTTTTTATCATTGTTTTGTAGTGTTTTTCAAGTATATTGAGGAAATAATAATAATTTTTGAAAAACTTTTATTATTATTTTTATTTATTGAGATTTTGAATTTAGTAAAAAAAATAATTTAAATGTATCTTTGTACCCTAATTGTTTATAACTTTATTTTTATCATATTTTATTCGAAATATCCACTCTACTCTCCTTTATTTAAATTTAATTTATATTTTTGTCTTAATTACTGTTACATTACAATAATATAAATAGTTTTACATAAATCTAAAATATAAAATATTAAGGGAATTCAATTATTGTTGGAAAAAGATTTATTATATTTATTAATAGAGATTTTTTTGAATATACTAAGATTATTAATATTATTGTTTTTTAAATAATAATTAGACAATGTATATTTGTCTCATAATTATTAATTGATTCCAATCATTTTGAATGAAAATTCTTTGATTATGTAAGTTTATACTTATTACTTTTTTTTACTATGAAGTATACTATTTCATTCAAGACTCTATGTACTCTATTTTATCTATATTAAATTTATCTTTATTTCCTTATTATTCCCTTTTTCAAATAATTTTCCATTAAATTTTAAATTTGTCTTAATTATTAATTGTTTTAAATTATTATGTATAGAAATTATTTGATTAACATGAGCATTTATGTAAGTTTATAAGTATTAGTTTATTTTTACTATGAAATATCCTATTTGGTTCAGGATATCTATTGTCTAATAATTAACATTCCCATAAATGAGATAATTTTGTCGTCTAATTGTAAATTTGATTTAAATAATTTTTAAAGAAAATTCTTTTATTATGTAAATTTATAACTATTACATTATTTTTACTATAAAGTATTATATTTCATTAAAGGTATCTACTCTATATTATCTAAATTAAATTTATCTTTATATCCTAATTATTTATTTTTTTCAAATAATTTTACTGTAAATTTTAAATTTGTTTTTGTTTCTTATTTGCTTTAATTTATTTTGTATAGAAATTCAAATATGAGCATTTATGTAAGTTTATAAGTATTACTTTATTTTTCATTTTTATTATGAAGTATTCTATTTTATTCAAGACATCTTCTCTTTTTTATTATTTTATTTAAATTAAATTTATCATTGTGTCGCAATTATTCCTTGTTTCAAATAATTTTACATTATATTTATAATTAGTTTATAACTAATAATTCTTTGATTTTGTAAGTTTATAACTATTATTTTTTACTGTATTTTAACTAAATTAAATTTATCTTTATGTCCCAATTATTCATTTTTTCAAATAATGTTACATCACATTTTAAATTTGTCTTTGTTTCCTAATTATTAATTGATTTATATCATTTTGTATAGAAATTATTTGATTAATATGAGCATTTATGTATATAATATTACTATATTTTTTCTATAAAGTATTCTATTTCATTCAGATCACATACTTTACTGTTTTTAAAATTAATTTATGTTTGTGTCCTAATTACTCATTGATTTAAATTCATCTAGAATATAATTAACAAATAATTAAAATTATTTCATTATGTAAGTTTCTATACTAATTTCAAGAAAAATCTCAAAAATGAAAATATTTTGGTTAGTAATTTTTCCTATGAAGTCTTCAAAAAACTAGAGTTCTCATTTTATTGAAAAAATATAATCTAATATTTCCCAACGTGGAACCTGTAGCCTCATAGGGGAAATTCTATTATTAACGGGGGCAATTTATTAATATGTAAATGATTTGCTGCTGAAAAAAGAAATCGTCTGAATATAACAAAACAAGGAGATTTGAGACTGAAGTTAATTAAATTGGAATCTGACATAAAATCTCTTTGCATCAAGGACCGCACTAAAATTATAGAATATTAATTAAAAAAATATAGAAAATAATTTCATTAAAATTATTTTGTACTTGAATTTTAGTTTTTCGTTATAAGTTTTGAAAATTTACTTAGAGTGTGATTTCTATCAAAAATCTATCATTCAATTTTCTTATGTGAACATTTCAATTTTGAAAGTCCCAATAATTTTAAAAAGGCTGAAGTGGGGCATAGTTCAAAAAAGGTTGGGAAACACTATTCATTTCAAACATAAAATATAACTTTAAAGAACAGTCACAAAAACTTATGTGTAATTTTTTATAAGTTAATAAAAATAATTATATTTATTTTCAAAATTATTCACATTAATTATTTTATTCAAATCATTAATTAAAATATGATTTTTATGGGAAAAATTTTAGTGTAAATTAATTTAATTACTTTTTTTCTATGAAGAAAACTATGAAGAAAAGAAAAGTCACAAAAACTTATGTGTAATTTTTTTTAAGTTAATAAAAATAATATTTATTTTCAAAATTATTCACATTAATTATTTTATTCAAATCATTAATTAATATATGATTTTTATGGGAAAAGCTTGTGTAAATTATTTTAATTACTTTTTTCTATGAAGAAAACTATTTGATTCATAATTGCTTAATGGAACTTGTTTCAATAATGAAAACGGCTGTGTGCATTTGTGAAGTGCACGATAGAGACGTAAAACGGTTTTATCTGGAGAGAATTGAAATTGCATGCAGGTTCCGTTAATGGACAGAAAATGGACAAGTACAGCAAACATTCCAAAAGGGGAAAGGCAATTAAAGCAAAGCGGCTCAGATAGCGTCAAAGAGTTAGCGTGAGTTCAATCTCTTTTACTCTTTTCTTCCTTTTTCCTTTTTTATTGTTTGATTTCCACCCTCGTGGCCTTTAATCTGAACGCAATGATCACAAAAGCACAACGTAACATTTCCACTACAGGTTTATTTTTTTTTACAAACGATCTAACGACCGGTGTGACCAAAATAAATCAAAATAAACCCCCTTGTTCCTATCCCTCACGCCCCCTTCTTATATTTACTTTTGTCTTGGTCCGCAATTCTGTGCAGAGATAAGGGTGGGTGTGTTACGGAAGAAAGATGGGATTACATCATGAAGAGAAGCACGGAGAGAGAAGGAAGGGGTCGAACGAAGTATACAAAAAAAATAAAGCAAAACACACAGGAACAGGGCGTAATGTGCACACTAAACAAAGGAGAGAAGAAATATCAATTTTCGGCTTGGCAAAGTTGGGCCATTATTATACGGAGTTTCCGAGTGTTCGGTCGTTATCGCAATGAACCAGGGCTGATTTACCTTCGGCCCTTTTAATTTTTAAATCAACAAGATCCCAACCGAGAGATATTATAATTTATATTTTTTGTTTCGTCCTCTTCTTTATTTTTCACTGTTTATTTTAGCTTACCTTTTTCAACACGTTTCATCATTATTTTTTTGAAATTGTATGCAAAAAAAAAATGGAACGTTTCTAAAACAAATTTCAAGCAAGATTTTAATGTGTTGGTTGGCTAAAATATTATTACATAACATTCAAAATAATTAAAGACTAAAGAATTCAGCAAAAAAAAAAAAATTAGTGTGGTGTAGTTCAGCGTTGGGTAAAATTTTGTTATTTATCATAAAGCTCAGTTAAGTCTTAAAAATAGTATCTTTTAGAAATTTTTTAATTGTACTGCGATTTTTAGATAATTTCTTATAATTATGTATATTATATGCAAGAAATGGAATATGCACTTAAATGATTTTTTAAACATTGAAATTGAAAATACGTATCATAATGTTTTAAAATTTGCGGCTGGGTGAATAGAACTCGCAGGCGGACCGCATCTGGCCCGCGGGCCTTAATTTTTCCAATCATTAGTATAGTTGATAATAAGTCTACTGATTACACCAATAGCTTCTATTATATTTATTGAATTCAACAGATTTTAGACGATTGTTGGTGAATGGTAGAATATTTGGAAATTAATATATTTTAAATCATTTTGTATAGAATGTTTTTTTCGTTATAAATATGATAATCACTCAGACCAAATAATAGACAGAATAAAGTAAGAAAATAACTTTTGTGTTTAGGATTTACGATGTATATTTTCAATTAAGATTGTTCGAATAATTGAAGAAAAATATAAAAATTTTATTCAAACATAAATAATAATGATATTTTACTTCAATTTATCTATCATAGAAAAATCTAATTTATTGAATTTTAGTATTTTACGTTACCTATATTTATGTTAAATTACTAACGTGGCAGAAAATATAATTTTACATATATTTATATAATTTAATCGTTTTTAAAGAAGCAGAATTATTTTCCAATTTCCTAAAATATTTATTCAAATTTACTGTTATTTTTTATTTTAATTGCAGAAATTACCATTATATATTTAGATTTATAATCTGAAATTCAAACAATCTATTGCCAAACACATTTTCAATACCGGGATTTTTTTTTTCTTTAATCCCGGGATTTTCCGGTTTTTATAATGATATAGTTCATTATAGTGACGAGGGTCACATTAAGAATAATATGTGAATTAGACACCAATCAAGTCAAGTTTTAATTTGGCACTCCCTTAAATCCGGGCTCTTCTTCAATGTCCAGAGCATTGTAAAACCACCACTGATAGTTTCAGTTCCTTCCTTCCAATGGTTTATGGGATGCAATTATTATATTTACTTACAGATTCTCTTATAGATGGGAAAATTCAATCATTCACTTTATCTAAATCACTAGGTTTTCGATTTTCTATATATATATATATAATTCTATACTATTTAACTAAATTTTTTTCATATTTAATAAAGGAGGAAATGCTTGATTTTGAATTATAAAGCCATATATGAAATTATCGTACATTTTCAACATTTTTATTTGAAATATTCTCATCCTAATAAACCAAGTATTTAGAACGTAAATATTAGGAGTTAGGTTTATATAAAAATCAGCTAAAGGAACTAGTAGTAATTTCTACAAGTTACCAAATATATTTGTTGATTTTCATGAATCAAATTGAAAATACAGTTGAAATTGCAATTTATATCATTTTGTTATTGTATTTATTTTTCATGATGACACTTTATAAATTGCATATGCATGAATCTATATTACATAAATACAATATATTCATTTAAGCATTATAATCTATCTTTTTATTAATATCCCCAAAAGTTGCGTTATGCACTAAACATGTTTAGCTAACTAGGTATTAAATCAGTCATTCTTTCATCATAGACTGAAGTGCTGAAGAAAATGATCATTCTATGAAAAATTCATGTGAGAATGAGAAATAATTAAATATCGTCTCTGAAAATATATATGCAACGATCAATAACCTTGGACGTAAAGTTTATATTAAAATTTTATAATTTATGTAACAATGTAATCAATAAATAGTCATTGATTTGATTTATTCAGTTATCATATTAATTTAATTCAAAGGGAATTTACTCTTTTTTTTAATTTCAATTATTTAAAAACCACTCTAAATAATATAGATTTAAGCTTATCGAATAAGGCCCGTTTTCTAGTTACTTCTTTTAATTTATACCAATTTTTTTTTAAATTTATAGTTTCATTTATTTTTCTGAGTAATATTATTATTATTTATTTTTGTGATCACAGTTTAATTTTCATTTTTATTAGATTTTCATTATAGTATTTTCCTAATTTATCACAATAAATTGTATTTTAATGAAAATCTTATGACAATTTAATTCATAATTAGGAATGAAACATAATATTAATTTCTCGATAATCTGGTCATAATTATCAATATCAATATAATTAAAAATCCTAAGTTAAGATACGCACATTCTTCTATTTCCTGTATCAGGTTGTCCCGCAAGGCTCATCTCTTTTCCCTTTTTTATATAACGTTTTTTTATTATGATATTTATATTACCTTCGATTCAATCCACAATTTACAAAATCTCTTGCCCTCATCACTTTCTTAGTACAACATGTAACGTCTGAAAATAAACTCCTTCAAACTAAACTTCTTGTTGTCTATCATCGTATTTATCCCTACTCTTTTTTCTAATATCCCTAAGATACAATACCTGCGAATTCCCATTTCAAACAACTCATGTCCAAAATAAAATCCAGATTCCAAAAAGTTGGTTCTTAATTTTTTTAAATCTATATTTCTAGTTTTTGTCTAATCCTTTATAATGGTTACACTCTTCTTTCGCAATGCCGGAATCCAGTCTATGACCGAACGTTCTGCCTTTAATAAAAATAACCTCTATAATAAAACCAACATTTTTCTTATTCTCAACAGAAATCTCTCGCATTTATTTAAATTAATTTATAAAGATTATTTCCTCTACAAATTCTGCATCTCTCGTAATTCAAAAATTGTCTCCATATATTATTTTTATATTTAAAGTTTACTGGCGGAAAGACTAAAATAGATAGATCTTTGGTAATTTTATGCGTCGTTTCAATTTATTTATCTTTTTTTTATTAAGTTTTCTATTTATTTCCTAATTTATATTTTGTTAATTCTGCTTATTTTCATGTTTTTTTTTTCATCTGGATTCAAAATTATGTAACTTAAATATATGTACTTCTATTTAATTGAATTTATTTGTAGTTACGCACATTTTCAAAAAAAAACCTATAGACTTATAAAAGCAATCCTCATGTTTATCCTAGTTTTTGCTGGATAGACATAAGATTTCCGAGACGAACGTTAATGTACTTTGAAAAGCTCATCAAGGCGCACCGTGACCTCCGTCACTGTTCTAATCCATTCCACTGAACATTCTCGGTTATTTCCAATGGCGTAAACAGGACGTCTCAATTGAACTTTCACGTCTTGTTATTGTTATTTCGCAAACTCATCAAAATTGTTATGATATTATCAAAGTTATATAATTATTAACTATTGATTTGCTCTAATTCTATTTTCTATAAAAAACATCATATTTCTTGGAACAATTACAGATCTCCAGACTCTTTTATACCAAACTAATCAAAGAAAAAATATCCGTAAATGGTTGTTAAAATTGATGCATAAAAAGTTATTATAATAATATTTTAGAATTAGAATTAAACTACAATACATTTTGTCTATTACTACTATTATTTTAGAATTGATTTATATTTTACTGAATTAAAATTTATAATAAAATTTTACCAAAAACTAAAGTTGATAATTCTAAGTATAATTGTAATGTAATCATTATTATTTCAAATTCTGTTGATGAATCATATTAAAGGAATCGGAAAGAAATTCATATTTTTTTTATTTTAACAAATATCTTGATTCTTCCATATATTTTTTTAAAATATTATTCACCATACAATTTCATCCTTCTCTTTAGTAAAATTTCTCATGACTTGGGTTATATTTTTAAAATGTATTTGTCATTACAATGTACAGATTCAGATTAGCAAAAAATAAATTTCGGATGACAATTCCAAATTCCCGTTATATTTATTTTCCTGCTCAATTTCGACCAGTGTCTTCAAAAAGTCATCATCAAAATTTAATGGTCTTCAAGACTAATATAAAAGGCCAAAAAAGTCCATGTATAAAAAAATAATGGATTTCTTCCCTATTATATTTAAATATTGCATAATTTTATATATAATTTATTTCGTATTTACTGCAAATTCAGAGAAAGATTGAAAATTTTTATATTAAAAAAAAAATAATTAAGAAAATTTATTTCAATAATTGTCAATAATTTCAAGTTTATTTTTAGTAAACAATTTTATTAGTCTTCTTTTTTGCTGAAATGGTTTGAATATTTAGTATATATTAATTATGTTACGTAAAATTTATTAATACTAATTATTGCATTTTTTAATTCATTTGAAATTAATTCGTTAATTAATTAATTAATATCTGAAAATATATATGTATTAATGTTATATAAATTATATTTCCTGTTTTCGAATAAATAACGTTTGTATTATATAAAGGAAAGAAGTAAGCAATATTTGATTTGAATGATAAGCAAATAAGTTGATTTCTTCCTGTGAGGACTTTCCTTATTGGCACGTATTTGTATGTACTCACCAAAGCGTAAAACTAAATAAGCGTTAGCGTCAGCTTGCGTCGCTATATTTGATAAGAGAGCACTAAGTGTGATATTTTATATATAAAGTGGAATGAAATCGACAGCTGAAGGATTTTTTTCCACTCCCCCACTAGTAACTGCCGTAATTCTTACGAGGGAGGCATCTTCCAGCTCATAAAACGATAAGGATTTTGCGAGCGAAAGTTTGAAAATTGAAAAGAAGAAAAAAAATATATATATATATGAAGGAAAAGCGAGTTGGTTGAAAGCTGCGATTTGCATTATACCTTAAAAAGATCATCGATGGAAAAAAGTGATGATTTTGCTTTGTTTTTTTTTTCCAACGCGGTACTTCATTATTATGAGTTTCCTAAAACTATTTATCAGTCTGCTGGAATCTATACTTCAATTTTACGACTTTTCTTCGAACGTTAAATAATACTTAACAATGCCACGTGATATATTATTTACGTGGCATTTTTAAGAAAAGAAAATTGTGTGAAAATAATAAATTATTTCATGGATTGTAGTATTTAATTATATTATTTATAAACGAATTTTGAATAAGTTTATTTTTCAATAAATTTTATGAGTATTGCCAACACTTATATAGATAAACCCTGGGTAATCACAGTTTCTATATTCCAGTTCCAAATTCCGAAAGAGCTAGTGCTTTCAGCAACTTATGAATGTATTTAATGTAATAAAATATACCAATACGAAAAAATAATTTTAAAAAACTTTTGAGTATCAAAATCAACTATTTCTATACTTGAAAAATCTGTTTCTTAAATTTCTGGATTATAGTTTTCTATACAGTATCAGCACTTTTCATCTTGTCTGTTCTCAATGAAGTGCAGTTACTTGCCTAAGTAATCATTTCCAAGACACGATTGGTTCAGGAGGAATGTTGTTTCTTAATTTCTGGGATCAGTCGTCGTGCCGAGGCTTCCACTTTTCAAACAGTCTTTTTACCTTTTGCTACTCTCAATTGCAAGAAATTCTATTGGTAGCACTCCAGCTACAGTTATATATAGTTTTCTATACACTCCAAATCTTTATTGCTCTGGACAGTGTTCAGTACACTCCTGTAAAAATACATCTTCAAGGTTTCTTTCCATATCAAATACAAACTCTTCTTGGTATGTTTCGGTCCAGTATTGTTCAACATTAGTTTCTGATGTGCTCAGCGTAAGTCAGGCTACTATAGATAAAGATTCCCAAATATTTAATCGATTTCTTTGGTGCGATTTATTTTCCTGATACTCTGAATGTTGCTGATCTCAGTTTCCTTGCTCCACTTCGTCGTATCATAGGTTCCATAAGTAGAGGAATTCCACTGTCCATTTTCATGTCTTTTTCGAAGATAATTTTTTATTATTTTCATCAGATAAGTGGTCATTCTTCTTAGCCTTGTTTCTTCCATTATTACTTATTCATGCGACTGTGTTAAAAGCATTTTTGACTCTGTATCATCACTGCTTGTATTGCATCGATAGTGGACCTATCTTCTAGCAAACCGAATTATCTTTCACATCTATCTATTTACTGTTTTGGACCTTTGGTTATGAGCTGTTCAAGCAATATGTATTAATGAGGCACAATGGTCTGAAAGTTTTCATGGTTTTTAATGGACTTTTCTCTCTTCTACTTCTCTGGAAAATTTTCTTTTTTGCAACGTCGGCAAAACGGCTTAAAGGTGATCTCTGATAACGATTGTGTATCTAAATACATTAATCCATCAGTCCGAATTCACTTTAGTTTGTTATGAAAATAAAAAATAAATAAAATTAATTGAGAAAATAAATTACAAAAAAATGCCTTTCAGATTCTTTTTTAATTGCTTTACTTTTGTACGTATTTATTTTAAACAGTCTCAAACAGTACGGATCTTTTTACCCTCACTATACCTGACATATTGATATTTCGTATTAAAAATGGGACTTAAATTTAATATTATTTTTTGGTTTTTCTTTTAGAAAAGTCATGAAAAAAGAAATTAACTAATTTTATAAAAATTATCATAATTACATATTTTATTTTTAATGCTATAGTTATATTATATTATATAACATGAGTACTTTTATATATATATTTTTTAATTTCAGTTTATTTTTTTACATAAAATTTTGTAGTCAATTAATTAATTATTATTAATGCATTTAAATATAAAAATAAATAAGTAAAATTAATGTTTTTACTCAATCTTTATTTAAATCAATATATTAAATAAATTACAATACATAACTGACAAAAATGACGTTTATGAATGATCCATTATCTTTTTAGTTTGTAGCCTCAAGCCGAGATTTATGTGTCAATCTAGTATAATATTCAAATCCGCTACATCAACCGCCGAAGCTGTGAATTATTTGACTGCAGATTCGATTTTCTGCCGTGATCATATATCATTTGAGATCAAGTACTTTACAATAAACGAGTGAACTTACATAGTCTTGGCGGAATTACAAATAGTTTGTCTTCTCTTGATAAACGAAACGAGATATTTCCCTTTACACATCTTATGAGATTCGAAGAGAAATCCGATGCACTTTTAAATTTTGATGTATCCCTTGCTATATAAAATCATTATTTTCTTTATTCTATTGAATTATATAAGCTTTTAAATATAAGTTCTAAGTAAAAAAATTTTAAAGAAATTTTAAAATAATTAGAAATAAAAATATATTTTTTCTATATTAGTTATAGAGAAATATTCTCATTAAAAATAGATGTTTATTTCATCTATTTTACTGTATATATACTAAAAATTTATTATATAACTAAATTATATAGTTTATTTCAATTTGTATTAAAATATAATATTTGAGTCGTTTTTCTTTTTGAAAGTGGTATAAGTCCAATTTTGTAAAAAAAAATAGTTAATGGTAATTTAAGTAATATATAGATATCATATTTATAATCATACATTCAATGGAGCACGATTTCTAAATAAAGTAATTAAAATAATTTTAGTTATTAAATGTTATCGCAAAAATATTTACTTTGAAAGTGGAATATAATTAATATTGATTATTACGATTTTATTATACAATGCCCTTTAGAATATATTATTACGAACGGTATTACTAACATTATGATGGGGGTGAGAAGTAATTTCACTGATTTTGTTTAGTATTATTTATACGAGAGACTTTGGAGTTGTGGAAATAGTAATAAAGAAAAAGGATTATTTAAATTATATAATGCTTGAGACTATTTTAATATAGCAAAGAAAAAAAAGTTGCATATTGTATTAAATGAAATCAGAAGATTTTGTCTCAACCAAATGTCTAGAAGAGGCAATATAAAAAAGGAAAAAAATACGGATAATCGATTGCAGCGAGAGACTTTGGAGTTGTGGAAATAGTAATAAAGAAAAAAGATTATATAAAATATTATTAATTATATAATGCTCAGGACTATTAGAATACAGCAATGATGAGTTTAATGCCTTATATACAACCTACTCACTATTTCACTATACTAATCATAAAGGAGAAATAAGTTTTAAAATTTCAATATTTGATTTTAATTATTATTTTTACATAAAAACAAATAATTTCAGTAAAGCTACAACAATATAGACTTAAATTTCCTATTGTTTTTATTTCTTTGATTTCTTTGGTGTGATTTATTTTCTTGACACTCTGAATATTGTTGGTTTCAGTTTCCTTATTCAAATCTGTCGTATGCTAGGTTCCATAAGTGGAGGCCTAATACTGATCCTGAAAGAATTCACTGTTAATTTCTATATCTTTTTCCAACAAAACTTCGTATTATTTTTATCATTTAAGTGGTCATTCCTATTACTCTTATATTTTCCATTATTTTCTAAGAATTTTTGACGTCTGGTGTCAGCAAGACACAAAAGTTTCTACTCCTAGATCACTGCTTCTAATACAATATACCAGTACGAGTCAAGCCTGCAGTAATGGTCAGGCACTCTCAGGCGGAACGCATCACTCGGATTCTTCAAGACGCCATGAACGAGCTGGAAGTCTGGTTCAGAGCATGGCGAATCGATGTTAACCCTCTGAAGAGCGCTGCCGTCCTCTTCACCAGAAGGAGGAACACGGTTTCGAGAGGCGCCGCCATTCCCGTTGGCGAGATCGAGATCTTTGACGATGCCATCCCCTGGAAAACCGAAGCGAAATACTTAGGAGTCACACTAGACCGCGGACTTTACTTCAAACAACATATTCACGCAGCTAGAAGCAAGGCCTATGGAGCTGCCAAGACATTGTATCCATTAACGAACCGGAAGAGTAAGCTATCAACATCCAGTAAGCTACTGTTATATAAAACCATGATACGCCCGGTGATGTTATACGCCTCCCCCGTCTGGGGACACGCAGCTCCCATACACATCAAGAAGCTGCAGGTGGTCCAGAACAAACTTCTTAGAACTGCATTTAAGGCGCCTTGGTTTATAAGTAACAGGCAGCTTCATCGAGAGGCCAACATTCAAACCATCACCGAAGCCATGAAAAAAGCTGCAGAAAAAGTCTTCGCCTCTGCTTCGCAACACACGAATCCTCTGCTCAGGAACGCAGTGGATTACGACGAAGATGCAAGGCACCGCCACAAAAGACCAAAGATGGCAGTAGCTGACTAACGCTGCTGATCTTCTGGCCTCACATCACGAGCCTTTCTTGGGCTGAGCTTTTAACTCAACAAACTCCATGGCCTGAATAAATATTCAAACCAGACATCACCAACATGTTCCAAGAAGACCACAGGGAAAAGAACTTGCTTTCGACCCGGCATAAAGGATGTCAAACTCAAACTCAAAACGACTCAAGCCTTTCCCCGTCTGGGGACACGCAGCTCCCATACACATCAAGAAGCTGCAGGTGGTCCAGAACAAGCTTCTCAGATCTGCATTTAAGGCGCCTTGGTATATAAGTAATAAGCAGATTCCAACCATCACCGAAGCCATGAAAAAAGTTGCAGAAAAAGTCTTTGCCTCTGCTTCGCAACACACGAATCCTCTGCTCAGGAATATTCAAACCAGACATCACCAACATGTTCCCAGAAGACCATAGGGAAAAGAACTTGCTTTCGACCTGGTATAAAGGATGTCAAACTCAAACAAAACCAGTCAAGCCTGTCCATGTATTTCTTGGAGAAATATTTAGAAACTTCTTCCAATGTCATTATTCCAAAGTTGTGATGCAATCTTCTATTACCATGGTGCACCTGCGATTCTTCTAAGGCATTTTCATTAAAAAACATGTTCTTTAATATTTGATGAGCTGGCAGTTCCACAAAATTGTCCTAATCGGATTTAATATAAGTTTCTTTACTTCTTTTACTAGTCAATTTCAAATTTGTCCGCACCAACTTTTTAAATTTGATTTCCAATTGTTCGCGCTTTAAACAATTAAACATCACGTCTCATGAAGTGTCACATCAAAACTAAAGAGTTGAAATTAATAGTCTGAAGATGGTATAGCTATCGTTAGAACAAAATTATTGATAATAAAAATGGTGAATAATCAAAAAATTTAATAGAATATATCCCTAATATTTTACATAATTTATGTTTTGGCATGAAGTAATTTAAAATTGTTTTTGTTAAAATGTTAATTTTATTATCATTACAAGTAAACTGAAGCAGAATTTTGTTTTGTAATCAAGATTATTCTCTCCGAGTAGAAGAAATTTGTTTAAATTAATGAAGAAAAAATCTAAACTCATTAAAAAATTTGCCGAGTTTAGTCTATTACATTAACAATTCATTAATGTTGTGTTATTACATGAAATATTTGTTTTAAAAAAATACCGGTTATTTACTTGTTAACCGGTTTTTTTTTTTAAATTATTTTCTTTTGAATTTTCACTAAAATATTCAAATATTATAAGCTAATTTCATCAAAAATAAAAATAAAACAAGTATTAAATATGAAAACGAGGGTGATAAATATGCGCCAATATTTATACAATATATTTATGATACATAAGCTTATTACATGTCGAAATTGCTGTAATTAAATTTTATTCAAATATGTCGTTTTTCGAGCGCGCGCATTATGATGCCTCCTGCTCGCAATGACGTAACGCATCGGCCGTTTTTGCACCGTAATTAATTTCCGTCCGCATTACCATCACAATTGACCGGATTTTATTTTATTAAAAAAATAATTAAATAAATTGAGTGCCAAAAATAATTCCGACGGAAACTCGGAACTCGATTGCATCGTTATAAAATAATATTACTATTTTTTAGCGCCCTTCTAGAATTTCCTTATTCAACCACATGGAACGTAAAGCTTCTATATTTCACCGGCCCTTTAATGTTCCGCATACGGTATAATATATTTTTAAAGGAAACACTATTATTCGCAACTTTGTACAGCTTATCAAATTTCCGCAACATATTTCATCACTTTCCTTGGTTGTTCCGCTGGATTTGATAATGTTTTATTATATTATTTTTATATATTTTTTTAAATAGATATTCAGCAATAACTTGAGAAGTACGGGTAATCGGTTTAACTAATAGTCCGAACTCTTCGGGACTAATTGAGGAATGTAAAATTATAATTTTGTTTCTTAATTTTCTTAATTAAAATATAGTTTGGTTTAAAATTTTTAAACTTGATTTAATTCAATTTGAATTCGGACTGTTGGAAGTAGTCCGAGTTATAATTTCATAAAAAAATAGTAGAAATATCTAATATTTAAAAATTACCAAAAAATATACAAATTATTAATATATGTGAAAAACATCAATTAAATAAATAGATTTTGTATTTATGCGTTTGTTCTTCTACATAAGTTTTTTAATTTTATTACTAACTACAAATATGTCTAATGTTATTATAAATAAAATAAATTAAAGAAGACATTTTTTTTTGTATATTTTGTTACTTTATATAATTTTCCGGGAATTCTCGATATTCTTGAAGAAATAACGTAACTATTTTATAGCAAAAAAATAGAAAAAAAATCTTTGTATGAATAAAATTTAACGAATTAATTGGTTAAGTAATTTTGTTTGTATACATTTGATATAAATTACGTTTCAATTAAAAGTTGCTAATTTTATATAATAATATTAGTAAAGAATTGTTTCTTGCATTTTTTCTACAATCATTCAATAGCTTTTAAATATCTAAATCGTAAAAATTTGTTATAACGTTAATAGTGATTTTTTTTCTAATCTCTAATCAAATATTACTTTTCGGATGAAAAGACTACTTATGTACATAATTTCATGACGGCATATTGAAAAGAATTAGTTTATATAATTTTCTGGGATTTTCCGCTATTCTTAAATAAATAACTTAACTATTTTATGGAAAAAAAAAATAGAAAAAAAATCTACTGGAATCATATTATTTATTTTTGTTTATGAGTAAAATCTAACTAATTAATTAGTTGAGTAAATAAACTAAATAGTTTTATCAATAATCAATTTATTATTATTATTTTATAAGAATTACAATTATTTCTTGTGTTTTTTCCACAATCCTTAATTATCTTTTAAATATTGAAATCGTAGCTATTTTATAGACAATCACATTTCCCAAAGAAAAAATATACAAGAATAATAACTTGCTACATTAAACAGGAAAATAAAACTTGCTTTTGTCTATTGTTAAATTTCAACGAAAAAAAAAACAATTCAATGATTGAAAATGTGATTTTTTTAATATTTTAAACTTTAGTGGTTTTTAATAATTTTCTAACTTCATAACGGTTTAATGATAATTTTTATTATTTCCCGGGAATTCACAATATTCTTGAAAAAAAGAACGTAACTATTATATGGCAAAAAAAATCTACTAGACTCAAATTATTTATTTGTTTTGTATGAATAAAATCTAACGAATTAATTGATTACTTAAGTAAACTAGTTTTATCATTTTATTGAATTTGGTTTATATAAATTTGATTTACATTACGTTTGAATTACAACTTGTCGCTTTATAGACGCTAAGCGTTAATATGAATGTTCATTTTTTAAAATCGGATCAGTAGAACTGTAGTTACAGCGCAGAAATTTGCGTGCAAAATGCGTTTATTTTTGGCTGAAACGTTCATATCCGAAGACTTTGAATTTATTGCTCAAAAATTAATTTTATCTTTTGAATGCGTGGAGCGATTTCGATGAAATTTGAAATGGATACTTCTAGGAATAATCCAAGCATTATGGCGAAGAAAGAATTTTTTATCTCGCTTGGTTCAAGAAATAATTAATAAAAATAACAAATAATTCTTGATAAAAATTTAATTATTTTCTTCACAAGGAATGATCCAAAAATTATCTGAGTTCACCATGTAGCTTTATAGAAGCTAAGCGTTAATATGAATGTTCATTTTTTAAAATCGGATCAGTAGAACTGTAGTTACAGCGCAGAAATTTGCGTGCAAAATGCGTTTATTTTTGGCTGAAACGTTCATATCCAGAGACTTTGAATTTATTGCTCAAAAATTAATTTTATCTTTTGAATGCGTGGAGCGATTTCGATGAAACTTTAACTGGATATTTCTAGGAGTAATCCAAGCATTATGGCGAAGAAAGAATTTTTTTATCTCGCTTGGTTCAAGAAATAATTAATAAAAATAACAAATAATTCTTGATTAAAATTTAATTATTTTCTTCACAAGGAATGATCCTAAAAATTATCTGAGTTCACCATGTAGCTTTATAGAAGCTAAGCGTTAATATGAATGTTCATTTTTTTAAATCGGATCGGTAGAACTGTAGTTACAGCGCAGAAATTTGCGTGCAAAATGCGTTTATTTTTGGCTGAAACGTTCATATCCGGAGACTTTGAATTTATTGCTCAAAAAAATAAATGTATCTTTTGAATGCGTGGAGCGATTTCGATGAAACTTTAACTGGATATTTCTAGGAGTAATCCAAGCATTATAGCGAAGAAAGAATTTTTTTATCTCGCTTGGTTCAAGAAATAATTAATAAAAATAACAAATAATTCTTGATTAAAATTTAATTATTTTCTTCACAAGGAATGACCCTAAAAATTATCTGAGTTCATCATGTAGCTTTATAAAAGCTAAGCGTTAATATGAATGTTCATTTTTTAAAATCGGATCAGTAGAACTGTAGTTACAGCGAATTAGAACTAATTTATCGTTAAATTTTAACGAAATAAATATAATTTCAATGCATGGAAATGTTTTTTTTTTCTCAATATTTTAAACTACATTAGTTTTCTTTTGAATACTAAAATACACTACAATCTTTCAGTCAGCTTATTTAAACTAATTACAACATCCACAATTATTACAATGTAAATTGTAAAGGTCAGAATTTTTATAGGGTTTATTTTATTTTCATATTTATTAGAAATTTATTTTACTAACTACAAGTATGTTTAATAAATGAAATAAATTAAAGAAGACGAAAAATTTAAATATTTAAAATGTGCAAATCAGTTATTACATTAATAGTGATTTTTTTCTAATCTGTATTTAAATATTATTTTTTCAATGGAAAATCTACCTTTTTACTAATAAATTCATAAGGAAAATTTGTATTTATTTTTATAATTTCCCGGGAATTCCCGTTATTCCCAAAAAATAATAAATTTATAATAAAATTAATGAGCCTCTAATAATTATATAATATTTTATTTTATTCGTGTAACTATAAATTATGTAATGCATAGTATAATATGAAAATACTATTTAATAATTTTTTTTAAAGTAGAAAATAAACTTATATTTTATAAACAGGTTTTATATTTAAATACATACATTTGTCCTTTAATAGTGACTTGCTTACCTTTGCGTGAAAGTACTGTTACGGTCGATATCTGCGCTCTCGTGACAGATGGTAGTTTGTCTTCGGTGATTTGGTGTTAAATTACGATTCACATATTCTAACTTTCCAGTTTATTCAGATTCCCTTTCAATAGAATATATTTGTATCTAATTATTAAAGTGAAGATTACTTCCTTAAAATTAAATTAATTTCAACTCCATTAAAGATCATTAAAATTTCCCGTAAAGATAAAATTATTTATTATAAACATTTATTATTATGAAAAAAATACTTAATTCGTAGTTATTACAAATATGTAGATTTATAAAAGTAAAAATAACATCTGTAGTGCGAGTTAGTGTTGGTAGTGGAGCTATTCAATAATTAACAGAAGTTTCAAAGCAAAATGATGCACGATGCAAGTTTAGAGAAGCTCTAAACCACATGGCATCATCGAGTTGTGGAAGGGTTCATAATTTAAATCACAATTTAATTTGTGCGTTTTGCAAATTGATAAATGTCTATTAGTATTTATTGAAATGCACGGCTATTTCACATATAACATTTGAACTAATTAAAACATTAATAGCTTCAAGCAGAGTATTATGTAATTAACATTAATAAACGTTAATTTTAAATAATTATTTAAACACTGTACAGTTATCAGTGTTTGTGTTTTAATAGATATTGATCCAAGTTTTGAATATACAAAAAAAAAACTGAATTTACTTACTTTTAATCTATTTAGTAAATATAGATGTAACTTTTAATCTAATAAAGAAAAAACGAATATTTTATCGTTTTGTAAATATGATTATATATATTTTTTTTATTAAACATATTTCTAAAATTATCTGGTAGTTAGTGATATATTATATTCCCTTAATAGATTATGCATGTTATCAATATAATAACAAACTATATTATAATTCATTGCAAATATCGATAGAAATCTTGATAAAAAAAGAAATTTTAATTGAAGTATATTTTAATCCGAACACTTTTAAGATACCAAAAACACAATAAAAATGTAAGTCCAACTGGAACAACATTTACTAAGAAATATGTTAACATATTTTCCGTCCAAAAACCTAATTGATCCCATCATGAAGATCAAATCGGGATTTATCTTGAAAAGTAATAACCCCAAGACCATCGTTCTGGTTTATTTACAAAATATGCGAAATTGGGGCATGATTTCCAACATTCTCTCTTGCATCATAACCAGGGTGGACCAAGACATAATTTAGCAACTTAACGCAGAAATCGTCGATAATAGTACCTGACTTATTTCAAGAGCGACGAGTGTACAAAATATGAATGGATGAAGGCAGGTTATAACAGGACAAGGTTTGGTCAAGCTATAAAGGTTCAACTTCTAAGGGTGTGGGTTAACGTGCGAAGAATCCTAGGCTTAACTTTGGCTCTCTTCCTGATCGCACCAATCTACCACACCCAGATGTCTACCTCCCAAAACGATCACCACTGCGTACTGCACTTCTTGGTAGTTTCTGTTAACTAGCCTGAACAGTCTTCTGGGAAAGTCCACTCACGACTCCTTATCCGTCACTCAAGAGCGTGCACCAATTTTTATCTTTTATTGTTTTTTGTTAGTTTCTTTATCTCCTGTTCCACACTTATAACTTTAAAAGGTTTTAGCATTTTCCAGCAATTGAAAGCTTCTTCGTATGAGGCTTCAGGAAGAAATACACTCTACTGATGCTTGTCCCAATACGACTAAATGATCAAATACTAAAAATCACATAGTCTAAATCAATTTTAGGCAAACGAGTAAGCACATACATACGTAGATTCAACGACGGTAACGTTTTGGACCGAGTATTTTTATTGCAAGAAGCGATTCACACACGTTTATTTCTCAGTAAACCATGTTCGTGTTCTACCTAGACAACCTTAAACTTGAGTCGTCTATTATCACTACGTGAGATAATTTGTGGTTGATTGGTTTGATTAAGCAGTAGCTGACGTGTCAATCGTTCAATCCTACTCAATAGTTTGTTATAGAATTAATTTCTTCAATTAAAGTGAATGTTCAAGATTTTTTTTTTGTATTGTAATTCCAAACTATGTTGGTGGAGATTTGGAAAACTTCCCACCACATTCTTTTTTTGTTTTCAGATTTGGGCAATAAAGTACTTTTTTATATTCAGTTTTCGATGTAAATTAAAACTGTGGTTTTCAGGCTGAAAGATATCGATTGATAACTTTCTGCTCATAATCCATATGGTCAATTTCACGTTCAATAAATTAACCACTTGACATAACATTTAAACCATGTTATGTCATGTTGATTTGCAAATATTCACGGTAAAATTAATTATTATTAAAGTTTTAAATGTTTAAAGCGGTAGAGAAATAATAATAGTAGTTTTTTATCCATATAAAATAAATACAATTTTATTATAGTTGCAGTCCCTCTAAAAAAAAAGATTTCTTGGACTTTTTCTCAGATTGTAGAAGAAAATGATCATAAATATAGCCAGTATTAAAGTTCTGAAATCATAGTAAAAAAAATTGTAATTGAGTAACACCTTCATCCATCCAATACTTATGAATCAAATTTATAAGAAATGATGAAATAATTTAATTTGAAGGATCCTAATATTTACTCTAAACGCTATTTTATCAAATCTTCGGTTTTATATTTTTTTTTGCAAATTCGAACCTAAGATGATTTTGAGATTTATAATTATTTACATTATTTAGAATTTTCACTATAATATTTGCTATAAAATCATGATGATATAATTGTAACAAAAATTTTATTCATAATTAAATAGGTAGAATTGATAACTATAATTGAAACTATTCAAATTGAAATATTTAAAAATCAAATAAATCTTAAAGCATAAAAATAATCAATCAATATTTCAGCATTTTTATAATAATGGACAAACATTTTTTTTTACTTTAATTTGTATTTTTATATAATTATATAAACAAACATTCCCTAATATTAATTGAAAACGGAATCAAAATATTTTTTGTTTAAAGAGTTTAGTTATTTTTTTTTTCATATAATGAATTTAATGTAATTACAATAGTTTATAGACTGTAATTTATAAACTCTTTAATTGGAGCAAATTTAGTGGTTACAACGATTGAAGAAAAGTGATCAAAACTTCCTTCCTTCCACTTAAATGCGACTAATTAAAGTTACCCCAAGCCGGGATGAAGAAAGCATTTATCAGAAAATTAAAGCATCAGAAGAGATGCAACTCGTATTCTGCTTTTGATCCTCCGCTTACTTTTCCGTTCCATTATTTGCGTCCGATGAAAAACAAATATCGAACTCCCTTCATAATAAAAAAAAAAGTTGGGAAAATTTCATTTATGACAATTGCCGACGGAAATATTTCATTTGGTGGAAAAAGGGAAAAAAGGAAAATAGGGAAGGAAAAGTAAGTCGAATAATACGGCTGAAGTTTGTTCGTTGTACGAAAGTTTCGCTACCTACCTTACCTTACTTATCTACTTTTTATAATTAAATTATCCACAAAGGTTTCGTACTTAAAAAACTCGTTTTTTTCTCTTTTCAATGCATTTTTCCGCGCGGTATTTTCAACGACTACCAATTACACAGCTCGGCAAGAAAGTATTAATTAAAATATATCCAAACTTTAGGGAAAATAATTAAAAAAAATAAATTATATATTCGTTATAATCCCTTACAAAAGACATTTTGTTCTATATAGACAAACCTAATTATATGTTAATTTTATTTCGTCTATATATTGAACAATAATTATATAATTTACATTTATTTCAATTATATTTATTTCTTAGTAAATAATGTAAAATTATTTTTTCTTTGAAATAACTAAACAAAATATTGAAAAAGTTATATATAGGAGTAAGTAAGTAATATTTAAATTTACTAATTTGCTATATATTTAAGTTACTTTGTTTAACGCTGTTTCGCTTAGCGCTTATTGTTTGCATACATTATTATTGGTTGCAGTGTTTCAATCCCAAGAAATAATATTTTTTACTAAACAAATATATTTAAATACTAAAATTATCTAATTTTCTACTCGATTTTTATCTATGATTACTACAATAAGTTATATAGTAATAATCCTTTGTACCGTATTTTTCGGACATAGAAAAATGGACTCAAATTTTGGGTGCGTCTTATGGTCCGAAAGTAACATTAAATTTTTTTTTTCAATGAATTGTCTCTAAATTTGGGCACACCACTGAAGGTAAGCATGACGCAAGTAAAAACTTTCATATAACGTGAGGTATAAACTAAGTGCGATTAATTATGCAAAACCATATAGAAAGATGATTATGATTCGAGAGTAACATTAAAATATATTTTTCTAAAAATCATCTTATAAATTTTATAGTCCGAAAAATACGGTATTTTCTATAAATTCTAAACCTAAAAACTTTATTGAACTAATTTTGATGTAATACTTGTTATATCGATCATCAAAACATGATTTCTTAGCAGTTCCCTTTGCCATGAAAAGTAAAATTATTCTATATACTTATGTCATCGAATAATAACGTTATTATTTCCTTTATTAGTCTAAGTCTAATAATTATATAATTTTCATGATTGAATTATATTATTTATTTTGTATTTTCGCTATGTAAAATATAAAAATGTAAAATATAAAAATATATTTATATATACGGGCAGTTTAAAAAGTAAAGCAGGAAATTTATAACAAATTTGAATTGTGTAATAAATAATAATATTTATTGTAGCAATAAATTACAAAAAAAATAAAAAAATAAACTTAACACAATAAAAATAGAATAAAATTCAACTGCTGCAAAGGGCTATTTACCATAGGTTTGTTTATATAAATTTGATTTAAATTAAGTTTGAATTAAAAGTTACTAACATTACATAATAATATTAGTAAAATTACATATTAATATTAGTACAGAATTATTTCTTGCATTATTTTCACAATCATTCAATATCTAAATCATAACTATTTTAGAGACAATCACATTTGGCGTTAAATTTACTAAACTAAACTAAATTTTAACGAAATAAATAACATTTTAATGCTTGGCAATATCTTTTTTTCTCAACATTTTAAACTTTTTTTGAATACTAGAATACACAACAATCTTTCAGTCAACTTACAAAAGCTTCGGTTCAGCTTTCAGTCAGCTTTTCTGTCAAAAAAAAACTATATTTAAATATATACAAAAATTATCAATTCTCTACTCGATTTTTGTCTTCATTTATGCATAATCGATGACTAAGTTCTATACTAATAATCTTTTGTATTTTCTATAAATTCTAAAGTTTTGGACTTTATTGAACTTATTTTGTGAAACACATATGATTTCATATATTTATATAATCGAATAATAACGCCTTATTTGTGTTATTATTTCCTTGATTCGTATTATTATAAGTCTAATAACTATACAATTTTTATGATTGAAATATATTATTTTTTTTGTATTTTCACTAGCAATTTATATATAAACATATATATGTTCAAAATATACATTAATATTACAATAATTATGAAATCTGTTTTTTTTTATTGTTTAATAGTTTATAAAATATTTTCAATACAGTCTGATTTTATTTTTATTTTTTATATAAAAATAAATTATTTTCAAACTTAATATTTTTTTTGTTTATTATTAAATTTATTATTTGCTATCTTGAAATAACAATAAGAAATAGAAAAATAATTTCTCAAATAAAAACCTTCCAAATAACAAAACTATAATATAAATAAATATTAATTAAAAAAATAAATAAATAAAAACTAAAATATTATTTTATTTAAAATCTTATGCCTTTTTAGTTTATGAGAGATTTCACTATTTTCAAGCACCTAAATTGGGCTGATTTTCCAATCTATTTTGGTATTGAGTACTGAACATTTAAATTTCAAAAGATTCATAATATTGTTTGCATATTAGAACGTAAGATGATTTTGAAATTTATAATTATTTACAATATTTATAATTTTCAATCTAATATTTGCTATAAAATCATGATCATTATTTATCTTATTTATAAGAACCATTATTCATGAGTCAATTGTAACAAAAATGTAATTCATAATGAAATTTGTAAAATTGAGAGATATAATTGAGACTATTCAAATTGAAATATTTGTAATAAATATTATTACATGATTCTGCATAGCAGATAAATATTTTATAAATATGAAAGCATTATAATATTATAACAGTATTAATCATTGTAGTTTCTAGTTGTTACCAAAAAATAATCAATATTTCAACATTTTTGTAACAAAGGAAATTTATTTTTTTTTACATTAATTTATATTTTTGTATATAAACAACCATTTTACTAATATTATTTTAAAAAAAGAATCAGAAATTGATATGTAAATATTAAATATTTGATAGTTTAATAATAGAAAATAATAATTTTGTTATTTTTTTTTAATAAAATATAATTTAATGTTTTCCTTATTATTTTCTAGATTCGTGTAGTTTAAGAACTATACAATTTTTGTGATTAAATTATATTATTTTTTGAGTATTTTCACTACAAATTTATATATAAAATAATATATTGTTCAAAATATAAACTAATAATAAAATAATTATAACATATATTTTTTTATTGTTAAATATTTTATATAATATTTTTAATACAGTCTATAAGTTTTCAGATTATGTATTTTTGTATATAAAACTTAAATTACATTAAAAATTAAGTTTCTTTTTGTTTATTATTAAATTTATTATTTAATACTTTGACATTACAAGAATAAATAGAAAATAACTGAGAAAAATAACTTCTCAAATAAAAACTATAATATATAAATTATTATTATTTTTAACAAACATTTTACTAATATTATATAAAAAGCGAATCAGAGATTGATATGCAAATATTAAATATTCTATAGTTTATTCTATGTTTATACAGAAAATAATAGTTTTATTATTTTTTTAATATAAAGAATTTAATATTTTCCTCATTTTTTTTCTTGATTCGTATCATTATCATTTATTATTTACTATCATGACATACCAAGAAGAAATATAAAATAACAGTGAGAGAAATATTTTTTCAAATAAAAACCTTCCAAATAATAAAACTAAAATTACTTGAATTCTATTATAAATGAACATATGTTAAAATATTTATTAATAATATATTACAATTAAATTCAGGTTTTGCTCAATAAATTAAAATTATGTTATATTTCTGACAAAAACTTGAATAATTAATTACAAATAAATTGTTGTGCTAGAATTTTTATAAAATTTATATTACTTAAAAACAAATATTTTATTTCAATATAAATTGATATATTTATGAAAAGATGTTAATTTAAACATCTTTTTAACTGCAAATTGTTACAGATAATATAATGTTATTTTTATTTTTTATTATGTTATTAAAAATATAAGTAATATGAATATACATTAGTGTTCAAAAATATTTTTTTAGTGTGAATTAAGACAATTTGGTAAAATTAACAATTAAATATTTAGAAAATAAATATTTTTTTATACATGCAGTACTAATTACTCAGAATTATACGGTTCTTGATATTTTTATCTACCAATAATGCCGTCTGTTTTCTTAGACAATCTTTAGAGTTTCACCTGTATATTTGTTTGTATATATTGCAACAATTATAAATTTACATAAATAATTAATGAAAAAAGTATTAAATGAAATACGGTATAATATTAGATTTAGTTTTAATTATAATTATTTATTTTACTTAATTTTTGTAACTTCTATAACAATCGATTAATATATTTATATAAGTTACATGAATGTAAAATTGAATGTTTCTATTTGTTGTGCGTGCAACCTGTAGGAAAATAAATTTGTAAATAATATCTCATAATGTTTGATAAAATTTATAAATGATAAATTTATAAACTATGTTTTTATACACTCAATAGTTACTTAGAAATTAAGAGTTTTGATGAAACTTTATCAAATTTCTTTTTCAAAATAAATATTTTGCAAATATATTTAATTGGTAAGTACAAATTAACTATCAAAATAAATTTTAAAAAAATCTTATAAAGAAAATAATTATTAAATTTTGAAATTTATGTTTCGTTTGTATAATTAAATAAAAAAATTGCTTTGTTAATTTTTTATGAAATTTATAACTAAATAAAAATATTTTATTTTGTATATGTAATTTTAAGGAAATAAAAAGTTGGATTTGATTTACTAGATCATAAATAATTAACTTCACAACGGGTTTTTAATTAAAGAATTTACAGTTGTTCAAAAAAAAACTGAATTTGGTGAAAACAACGCATACTTTTGCTTAAATTTTTGATTTGGTGTTATATAAAGTAAATCACTAAATATATTTCACATTTATATATGTTATATTGGAAAACTTCATTTATTATAAAAAAAAATATTTAATCATTTCTAGGAAAATTTCACTTATCGAATGATTTTAATTGTGATTTTAATTCAGATAGTAACTTTTCATTTTTCCTCACAATTTCCATCATTGCCTTTACTTTTTCTGAGTCACTCTTCTTGCACTTGATCATTCTGCAACATTGGAATTTTAAAATTTTGCTTTCCTCTAGGAGTTCGGCAATCATAAATTTGCACATTTTCTTGGCTTCTACGTGAGACATCTTATGGACTTTTAAAGTCGAAATGATTAGTTTGCAAGTAAACCATTCCCTATTTATATTCATTTTAGTAGTGGTGGCAATATGGTATTAAGCTTTACTTGGAAGTCAACTAGGTGCCTCCCAATATTTCTTTATTGCAGCATTGAAAATACAAATTTCAGGTAGAATTATAAACTTAGAATTCACTGAATTTTCTCAATTATGAAATATTTATGTTTTCGTTAAAATTTTATATTAATTTATTATATATTCTGCTCTATTTATGAATAGTGAATTAAAAATAAATTGTTTTTCTAGAACGAAATAAAAGAACTTTAGGATTAGTTATGAAGATGTGAACGCAATGATGGAAGTCATAAAGAAAAACGAAAAGATATTTTCTGCATTAAAGACAGAATTTAAATTCTTGATAATTTAAATTATCTTAGAAATATTAAATCGAATCAACTAAAGATCAGATGAAGTGATAGGAGAAGATTTATTTAACATAAATGATAGATGATTTCATATTATACATTTAGACATTTTGTTTCGTTAACATTAAATTAGTTTACTCGATGAAATAATTATTTCAAATCATAGTGAAGTGATTTTTAAGAGACTTGATATATATTTTCACGTCTAAATGATTTTATTATATTATTTTACATAATAAAAATACATAACATTTGTGAAAACACATGTACCTTACAAATATATTTCCTAAAATCAAATGTTGAAGAATTTCTTTATTAAAAATTGACCTTTCTTTATAGTATACGAAAATGATATAATTTTCATGAAGTAATGATAAGTTTTAAAAATAAAAATAAATTATTATCTAATATATATTATCTTGTAATATATTTTGATATTACTTATATTTTTATTAATTCCATTACAAAACTAACTTAATGGTCAGAATATAAACATAATCAAAAATATTATTTGTATCAATTTGGAGTTAAAGAGATTTAGAATGAAATGGCTTTAATTTTCTTAGAAATCAACACATTTTTAGTTCATATCAATTTTAGCAACGTTCTAGAAAAACAATTTATTGATAACACATTATTGCAATTAGACAAGTATATATAACATAATAAAATTATTAATATGAAAAATCTGTCTAATTATTTTTTAAATTCAAAGCAAATAGACAAAATAATTATTTGAAAATTTAGAAAATTCAGTGAATTTAAATATTTATAATTGTACCTGAGTTTTGTATTTTTTATTGCTGCAATAAAGAAATACTGGGAGGCTCCTACTTGCTTTCTTAGTAAAGCTTAATACTATAACCCCACCACTTCTAAAATGAATATAAAAAGGGCATGCTTCACTTGCAAACTAATCATTTCGACTTTAAAATTCCAAAAGATGTCTCACGCAGAAACTAAAAAAATGTGTAAACTTATGATTGCCGAACTCCAAGAGGAAAGCAAAATTTTAAAATTCCAGTGTTGCAGAATGAGCAAGTGCAAAAAGAGTGACTCAGAAGAAGTAAAGGGAATGATGAAAATTGTAAGGAAAAATGAAACAATTCTTGCTAAATTAAAATCGGAATTAAAATCACTCGATAAGTGAAATTTTTCTGGACTTTGATTAAATATTTTTTATAATAAAGTTTTCCAATATACCAAATTCAGTATTTTTATTTCATTTAAACAACAGTATTTTTTTTTATATTATAAACTCTATATGGAAATTATTTTTTAAATGGTAGTAAATCAAAACTAACTTATTATTTCAATAAAATTACATATATTATATACAGTAAAATATTTTTGTTTAATTATTATCAATTTTAACAAAATTCAATAAAACAATTTATTAGTAATTAATTATTTGAGACAAACATACATTTCGGATTTGAATATTTATTTACTTTAAAAAAGTTTTCTCAAATTTATCAAGATACTTCATTTCTACTTAATAATTTATATTATACACAAAATATTTATTTTGAAAAAGTTATTTATTAAAGTTTCATCGAAACTCTTAATTTATAAATAACTATTGATTGTATAAAAAGATACTTTTTTTGATTTCTTATTTATAAATTTTATCAAATGTTAACAGATATTATTTACAATTTTGTTTTCCTACTTGTGTGCACCCACAATAAATAGAAACATTCATTGTTTATTATTTTTATTTTATGATTGAAATACCATTTATGTATATAGTTTATAATTGTAAACTTTCTGTTTTCCACATCCAAGAGAAATATCTATAAAGAGTCGATTCCAAGAAATTTCTAAGACATAATATAGAAAATATTAAAAAAAAATATAGAAAAATTCACATTCTTTCAGCTTATATATTTTTATTCTTTCTACATTATGATAGGGCTAAGAAGAAAATTAGTTACTACATTATTTTATATGTATGTACAATCATAAAATATTTTATTTCTACTATAAATAAAATCGATTGTTATAAATCTTACAAAAATTAAGTAAATATAAATAATTATAATCAAAACTAAATCTAATATTAACCGTTCCAATTGGCTATAGATAACAACATTTTAAGATATACTGTTTTTCATTTTATACTTTTTTTCACTAATAATTTTTGTAATTTTATAATTGATGCAATATATACAAAAAAAAATAATATAAAACAGGTGAAACTCTAAAGATTGTCTAAGAATGCAGACGGCATTATTGGTAGATAAAAAATATCAATAACCGCGTGCCTCGATTTACGCGTAAATCGAGGCAAGCTACATTAGAACTATATGTATAAAAAATACATATTTTGGAAATTCTCAATTGTAAATTTTACCAAACTTTTTCACACTATATTTTAGTATTATACCTTTTTAGTTTATGGGAGATTTCAAGCACCAAAATTAGGATGATTTTCCAATCTATTTTAGCTCCGAACATCAAGATTTTTACTGTATTCATTTGGAGGTCGTTGTATATGATATCGATTAGCTCATACCGAGTAGCTTGCACCAAGGTACACAGACACTTAGATTGAAATCACTGTAGAACCACTATGTTTGAGTTGTTGGATGTTTCCCAAACTTGAATGACGTAAGTCCACACAAGTTTCATCACTACCTTATGTATGAGAACTTTATTTTCCAGTGATAGCTGAGAACATTTCCCAAGCAATCATTATAATTTTTAAATTTGAGGCGCAATTTACGTTTTGAAATATATTTTTTTTCCATATTTTTGGTCATTTTCAAATTTTGTTTAAATTATTTTAAATTTTAACAGTTGCTACTATATTTGATGATAAAAGTGATAACTGCAATTGCTAGTCGGTAGGCGTATATTTTTTTTTTATAAAAAAATGATTTTAAGATATAATAATAATCATTTTAAATAATAAAAATAATTATCAGAATTTCTAAGAATTGTAATTATATAAATGTTCAAATACAATATTATCATTTAATCTTGTTGTTTCGGTATTACTCATGAACATATAATATCTTGAACCTAACTTTTATATCATTCATTAAAATTATCAGATCACGTTGGGCTATAAATTAACCCAAGTTTATTATGGACTATGCGTGCTTTCCCAAACGGCTTGAATTACGTAATTTATCAATAATATAATGAAAATCACTAAACTTATACTCAGATTGTGTATCAAGATTATGCACTAAATTCTATATTAAAACAAAGTAGTTTCAAAAGTTAATAAAGCCTGAAATATTTCAGCAACGTTATTGAAACAATTTTTAAATTGTTAAAACAAAGTTTATGTATATTTTTTCTATAACTGAAGCAACCTTTTTTGTACAAATAGCAATTTTGCAAAAAATAATGTAGATATCCACTTTACTATTGCAATTTTCGTTAATAAAAGGAATTTTATAACTTATTATTTAAAATATTTATTAAATTAACAAGTCATAAAACAATACAATATTATTATAATTTTTGTGGAGACCGATGTGGGCTTAAGCCTCTTGCGGTCTTGGTATATAATTTATGTTTGTTACAAAAAAAAGTACTTTGTTTAGATCTCTGTGGGGTGTTGTAAAAATATTTTGTTAATGTCTTGGAGGAGTTGGCTTAATGTCGGGTTATTGGAGTCGGCGTTGTGCGCCAGTGGGGATAAGGGATTTTTTCTTTTGGAGCTTTGGAGAGTGCCCCCTGGGGGTACAAAGAGTGAAAGGGTAAATTTTATAACTTAACAATTTCTCATCAAATGATCTGCAAATGGCTCCAGAGCCGTAGGTTGCCGACCAGTACTTTATTTATTTATTCCATTATAGAAAAAAAATCTATATAATCTATAGGATCCCAAACAATTCCAAACTTTAACTTTTAATTATAGTTTAATGGAATAACTATAATAAAAAGTTAAACTAGTTATCAATCTTAATAGTATATAAATAGTTTTTAAATGTCCATAAATCTAATATTACTGCTGTATACTTTTTACACTTGACAGTCAAAAGTAATGTTACATATTTCACTTATATATAAGTATTGATTGTCCCCTTAAAAAAACTTTTTGTGTGGTCTTTTTTTTGTTGTTTGATATTTTAAAACTATTTACTCATTTCTAGATATATTTTATTCATTAACTCAGAGATTGGCAACATTTTGCTGCAAATAGTTTTTTTTTAAATATTGCTGAATAATAAATCATTTTTTAACAATACAATTTCTTGTCAAAACAGCTGTAGGCAGCTCCAGAGCCAGATCTCTGTTTTACTAAATTACTTAGTTATTATATGAAATAACGTCTATGTACTATTATAGAAAAACAATATAAAATATCCCAAACTATTCTAAACTTTAACATTTTATTCTAGTTTTATCAGTTTATTCTGAATAAAGAAATCAAATTAAATATGAATATTAATAGTCAATTAGATATTTTATTATTAATTTTAAGGTCTTCATAATTATATAAGAAAAGTAAAGACATAAAGTTTTTTAAGTTTTTGTCTTTTTCGGAAACTTTTATTTTTCAGAATGAAAATGAATTTTCTAACGAAGAAACAACTGATGGCTCCAGAGCCGCGGGTTGCCGACCCATGTTGTAATAGATTAGCTAGTTATTATATGATTTAACGTCTATGTATTATTATAGAAAAATGATAGAAAGTATTCCAAACTAATACAAACTTTAACTTTTTGTTATAGTTTTTCCATTAACTAACTGCTTATTCTATTGAATAACGTAATAGAATAACGTAATAGAATTAAAAGACTACGGTTTACTTTTAACACCGCAGAATACTTTTTAATTAAATATAAGGTAATTGTCAAGTCAAAAGTATCGCTACATATTTTATTCACAGGTAAGAATTGATTGTTCCCTTAAAAAAAAATTCTTAAATTTATTTTGATTCCAGTTGTTTTTTTTTGTTATTTCAAAACTATTTCCTCATTTCTAGATATATTTTATTCTTTAACTCAAGAATAGGCAATCTTTTATGAGCAAATCATATTTTTTAAGATACTGCTGAATTTAAATGTTTTTTCTAATTTTGCAATTTTTATCAAATCAACTGTAAAAGACTCCAGAGCCGCGAGATACCTAGTTGTTATATAAAATAACGTCTGTGTACTGTTATAGAAAAATTATACAAATCATTCCAAACTATTCTAAACTTTAAGTTTGTATAATATTTTTTTTTCAGTATATTCTATTGAATTACGTAATGAAATTGTACATGAATATTAATAGTGACTTAGATATTTTATTATTAATTTTACAGTCTTCAAAATTTTATAGCAAAAGTAAAGAAAAAGACTTTTTAAATGTCTGTAAATCTAATGTTGCTGCTGTATACTTTTTAGATACTGAGGTATACTTTTCAAGTAAATATAAGGTAGTTGGCAAGTCAAAAGTATTGCAACATATTTCACTCACATGTAAAAACTTTTGTCTTTCTTCTGTTTATTTCGATTGCAGTTTTCCCGTTTTGTATTTTTCGGCAACTTTTATTTTGCAGAATGAAAATGAATTTTCAAATGCAGAAATTTCTTGTCAAAAGAACTGCAGATGGCTCCATAGCCGCCGACCTAGCTATATGATTTAACATCTATATAATATCATAGAAAAACTATAAAAAATATTCCGAACTATTCCAAACTTGAATTTTTTGTTATTGTTTTTCCATTAATTAATTATTTATTCCATTGTATTACGTAATCAAATTGAACATGAATGTTAATAGACAATTAGATATTTTACTGTAAAATTAACAAGTCTACATCATAATTATATAAAAAATGTAAAGACATAGAATTTTTCAATGTCAAGTAAATCTAATGTTACTGCTGTATACTTTTTACACATTGCGGCATACTTTTCAAGTAAATATAAGATAGTTGTCAAGTCAAAAGTATTGCTAGATATTTCATTTACACGTAAGCATTTAGTGTCCCCTTAAAAACTGTTTTCTTACTTCAATTTATTATGATTCCAGTTTTCCATTTTGTCTTTTTCGGAAATTCTTTTTGCTGACTGAAAATTAATTTTCTAACACATAAATTGCTGATGGTTCCAGAGCCGCGGGTTGCCGACCCATGTTGTAATAGATTACCTATTTATTATATGATTTAAAATCTATGTATCAAGTAGATATTTTAATGTAAAATTAAGAAGTCTTCATCATAATTATATAATAATATGAGTTTTTCAATGCCCGCAAATCTAATGTTACTGCGGTACACTTTTTACGCGGTATACTTTTCAAGTAAATATAAGGTAGTTGTCAAGTCAAAAGTATCGCTACATATTTCACTCACACGTAAGAATAGAGTGTCCCCTTGAAAAAAAACTTTTTTTCTTTCATGAATTTATTTCGATTCCAGTTTTTTCGTGTACGTTTTTTTTTTTTCAATTTTCGAGATGCGGAAAACTTATTTTCGGGAATACAATTTATATTGGGCATTGTTAAATTTATGTCGCGTTTACTTCCTGCTCATGTACGTATAAGTACGTATACGTATACGGAATGAACAAGAGGGACTACATTCGCTTCAAGTTTACAGAATGTGCAAGAACTCTGGGAAGTTAGTAGTAACTTGGGCAATGGATACGATACGATGAACATGAAGCGAAAACTTGAACAGCTTTGTTCGGAGCGTTTACGCACGTGAACACAGCAATGCGACGGAATTTCGCTGGTGGCGCCAAACACGAATGCTTTTTTTTTGCTTCCGTATTCAATTGTTTGCATTCGGAATACGCGAAAAATAAAGTTCTGAGTTTAATTGTTATATTTTTTTGCATCAAAAATCTTTTATATTTTCTCATTTAATTAAATTTGGTTTTGTGAACTTTAGTTGTAGTTTTTCGAATACCGAAATTATTTTTCTAGAATAATAATTTATCCATAAAATAAAAGTATTCAAATATAATTAAATTACAAAAAAAAAACTTAATTCCACTTATATCTGTTTCTCAACAAATACTGTACGAAAACCGAAATAACATTTAAAATTGTGGTTCAAATATAATATTAATAATATATGGTAAATAGAATCTAGTATAAATTCAAAGAAAGTTCTGATTTTAATTATAAAAGTTTGCAAATAAAAAGTAGAAATTATTTGAAAAGTATCAAATATAATTTATATTATCAGATGCAAAAAAATATAATGGGTTTCCTAATGTTATGTTATGTTTTTTTTATGAATAATTCATATTGTATATGTAAATTAAGATTATATAATTTATAAACTTTCTATATCATTTTTGAGATCTATTTAAGGTAAAAAACCATATTTGTTTATATAACGGCTCAATGGTCTAGGGGTATGATTCTCGCTTTGGGTGCGAGAGGTCCCGGGTTCAAATCCCGGTTGAGCCCAACTTTTTATTTTTCACATTTTGTTATTATATAAAATGTGATTAATATTCAGTATTACGTATTAACCTGAAGTTCCACACAATAATTAATATGGAACCTTATGTTATTTAAATTTCGGTTTTGCAGTTTATTTCAATCAAAGTTTCTTAACGTGAAATTTGTTATAAACGAATGTTATGTAAATAAATAATTATTCAATGTGTTAAATAATATTATCTTATTAATTTACTTAAATTGAAGGTTTTAATTATATAATATTTTTGTTCTTAATGATGTGTCAGCGTACCTTACTTAGTGCATGATATAAACCTAATATTTTGTCTATAAACTACTTGACAAATGTGAAACCCTTCATAAACAAAAACAAAATTTTAATTTTTTATCATCTTTGTCTTTTTTGATTCTTGTTTTTCAAAATTAATTTATTATTTACTCATTTCCAGTGTGGTAGATTTTAAATAAATATATAAATAAATAAACTCTAGGAAGATAAAGAAATATAAATAAATTAATTGAATTTAACACAATTTTCCATATAAACTCAATAAAAATATATTAAAAAATAAATATAAATGTACCTGGCCGAAGGGGTATCGACTTAGGTTTTGCCATTTATAAATCTGATAAAGTTGTTACAAAAGATAAGAGAAATTAAAATAGTATCTTAAAAAAATAGATTAGAAGGTAAAAAATATCATATATTTATAAGTAGTTTAAATTAAAAGGAAGAAGGACACATTAATCAAGAATTGGAAAAGGGTAGATATGTACCCTTTGTATTACGAAGAATACAGAATTAGGTAAATATTTGTGTCTTTGGACATAAATTTAAAATAAGTATTTGTCAAGCAATTTTGGTCCTAGAATAAAGGAGATCATTGAGATATGAGAGAAGGTTATTTCGATGGCGTATTTTCGGACACGGATTTTGGTATTGGGAATTACCAATAAATATGTAATAATATAATTGAAATAAATGTGTTTTAACATGAATATGTTTCAATTAATAATTATTATTTTATATAATTATGTTATAAAAATATCATTATCATCATCTTATAATAAAAGAGAAGAATTGGAAATAGCTAATACAATATATAAAACTAACTTCATGTTATGTATCAAAATAAATATTAAATATTAATATCTATTTGTTTCGAATTTGAAATTAATTGTAAAGTTTCAATTAAATCAGTTTGAAACATGTTAAATTTATGTTATTAACAGATAACTTATATTTATTTTGGTATATTTTCAGCAATAATATGAAAATAATATACACTCAAGTGCCTTAGATTCTGAGTTTTGTGTACTTTAAATACCAGAAAAGTTCTGAAAGTGACACATACAATTCTGTAATAAAATTAAAATTTGTTTGCTATTTTAATATATCATATAGTATTTTTTAAATATAATCTGTTTATTAGTTGTTGTTTATCAGCCGCTTAAATTAAACTTGTCTATATAGGTTTCTAAGAGAGTATCGATCTGTAATAAAATATTTTGCTTTAAAAGGTTTATTGGCAGCAGAAATTAATACCAAGATGATAAATGTAGAAAAACAATCTACCCCTTTATTTCGAACTATCCGCAGATGGATTTTAGAACGTCGACGTTCAAGCGTTGAAGATGATCCACGTAGTGGACATAAAAAAACTGCAACATCATCAGAAAAAATAAATAAAAAATTCCATATGGTCGACGTTTGAAAGTGCGTAAAATAGCTGATACCATAAGCATTTCAACTGAGCGAGTTTTCAATATTTTGCATGTAGAATTAAAGATGAAAAAGAAAGAAAGAAAAACCAGGTCTTTTTTCCCGATTTAATCCATGCAATTGGTCCAACAGGCTTGTGCAATATTATGATTTAATTATTTTATCTTTCTCAAGATAATCTATTAACAAAATTAGTTTTGCAACCCAAAAAACTGTTGCCTTTACCTCTTCTGCTATTGGACCAGTTTTTCATATTTATATATATTATTAAGTGAATTAGGTTTTAAATTTAAGTATTTTGGTAGCAAGTTTGTAATATTAATATATTTACGCACTTATAATCATTACTTTTGACAATCATTTAAATAAACGCCTTTTTATTAAGTTATAATTAAATAAATAGATTTTTATATTTTTTATTTATTGTCAGTAAATGTTAGTTATAATAATATTTATAGCAGCAATAAATTCCAGACAAAAACTACAATAATATTATAAATGAAGTAAATTACTTTTACATTATCAAATGTCAACTATACGGCGTTCATTTAAAATGAAATCCATATCAGGCATACTAAAATTTTATATATTCTTCGGTGGGTCGACGTCTTAGTTTATGGCATTGTATTTATATCCATTTACATGAATTATTGGTGCACATAAATATCAGTTAAATGCTTTGCACAAACATTCGTATACGCTAAATTGCCATGAATATTTCTTCCCGCTGGGAAAGTCCGCTATCTTTGAATAGTATAAAAATTTCTGACCCCATTAAAATAATGATTGGATCGGACTCAAGTTGCGAGCGCATAATAGAATTTAAAATGTAATTATAATTGATATTAAATTAATTATTGTACAAAGCGTAATAAATTTCATTACATTAAATTTGTCTTTTAATATTCTTCGTTGCTTCTATTCAGGTTTTTTTTAACGCTATTTATTAATTGGTGTTCTTTGTGTTGCAGAGTGGGTGGTGTTATATAAAATGATGGATGGATTAACTGATGGGGCATGATGGGTGACGTCGCCGCTTATTTGTTGGTGGCGTTTGTTTTACTCGCCGAAACACAGATATTGCCGGCCCAAGAAACGCAGTGTCCCAGCTTTGCGGCAAATCCCACCTGTCCTTGCTACAACTTCGAGGATGGCATCTTCCTGGAATGTCCGGCCGCCACCGCCTCCTCCCTTCACTCCGTGCTCCAGATCGTTTCCGGTCCGATACAATCCCTGAGCGTCTACGATCTGGATAAGTCGATACTGAAGCTGTCCGCAGACTTTTTCCCGGATGGAACGGTTATTAAGCATTTGCAGATATCTCAGTCGAGCTTAGAGGAACTTCACGATGACAGTTTGTTGACGCTGAAACCAGAGCTCGAGTCTCTAAGTTTGGTATCTGGAAAGTTGAAGGAGATTCCGCAGAAAGCGTTCGGCGGTTTGGTGAAACTCATCGCCCTCGATCTGGAGTCGAATGAAATTAGCGATCTGCCGAGTTACAGTTTCTACGGTCTTCATTTGATCAAATTAAATATGAAAGGGAATGCCGTGCAGAAGGTATCCGAGTACGGATTCGCCGGCCTCGAGGATTCCCTCTCAGAACTGGATATGGCGGAAAATAAGCTGATATATTTTCCGATGACGGCACTCCGGAGACTCGAACGGCTCCGGCTGCTGCGGCTCGCTTGGAATGAAATCAGCACACTCCCAGACGATGGGTATTCGCGGTTGGACTCATTGTTATTCTTGGATTTGAGTTCGAACAACTTCGAGGCATTGAACGAAGATTGCTTCCGGCCAACCCCGTCCGTGAGGACCCTCTCTTTATACTACAACGTCATTGAAAGCGTGCATCCGGACGCGTTCGTCTCACTAATACAGCTCGAGTCGCTCGATCTCAGTCACAACAAAATCGTATTCCTCGATGCGACCACATTCAACGTCAACAAAAAGCTGAAATCAATTGATCTGAGTCACAATCACGTGCACTACATAAGCGGCGTATTCGCTTACCTGCCCGATCTGAAGGAACTATTTTTATCGGAAAACAACATACTTGAGATTCCCTCCGATGCCTTCACCGACTCATTTAACATCTCCGTGATTTACCTGCAGCAGAACGCCATAAGAAGGATCGATCCAGAAGCATTGCACACGTTAAGTAACCTTGCTCAATTGCACCTAAGCTCGAACTTCGTTCCACACATACCGCGGCAGCTGTTCCAAGAGAACCGCAACTTAACATCGCTCAGTCTCGACAGCAATTGGATCACGGATTTGGAGCCAGGCACCTTTGATAAAACAATAAGTTTGAGGGAGATTCGTCTGCATAATAACCGTTTGCAAAATGTACTTCGCGGCGTTTTCGATCCGCTCCCCGCATTACTGGAGCTCCACTTACAGAACAACTGGATCTCAGCCATAGACACGGCCGCTTTCCGCACCCTTCAAAGCTTGCAACACGTAAACCTCCAGGGAAATATAATATCCGAACTCGGCGACGTCTTCATGCACGAATCGCCTTCGCTAGTCTCGATACAACTCGACTCGAATAGTATACTATCTCTGCACAACGACTCTCTTCGAGGCCAATCCAGTGTGCAGATTATGTGGCTCGGACACAACAGGTTGAAAAGTCTTGACAGAGCGTTATTCAGTGATCTCCTCTTGATACAGCGCGTTTATCTTAACAACAACAGTATTTCTTATATCGAGGATAGGGCTTTCGAACCGATGCAGGCCCTGAAGTTTCTGGATCTCAGCATGAACAAGTTAAAACACATCAGCACTCGAACGTTCGCCGAGCTGCACGAGCTCGAGGAACTTTATTTGGCTCATAATGGATTAGAGACTATCGAGCCCCGTGCTTTAACCAACTTAAAGAAATTAAGGACCCTCGATCTATCTAATAATCGTTTGAAGGCGATACACGACGCCATGTTCCAGGAGGGCCTTCCGATTCGTTCGTTAAATCTCATGAACTGCTCAATTTCGAGTATCGAGGCGGGAGCTTTCAAGGGATTAAACAATCTCAACGATTTAAACCTGGAGAGAAACGAGCTCGTGTCGCAGGATCTCAGTAATCTCGATATACCCGGCCTGCGGACTCTAAAAGTGTCGCACAACAATTTCAGCGATATCTTCGATGAGGCCTTAAACGGTCTGCCTTCGCTGCAAATGCTCTTTCTCGATGACTGTCACATACTCAGTTTGCCTGATATGATATTCTCGAAGAACAAGAACTTATTGCGGATCGATTTGAGCCGCAACAGATTGCACGAGTTAAAGTACGGCATGTTCCTCAGCTTGAATCTGCTGAAGGAATTGAAGCTGGCCGAGAACATGTTTAAGGAGCTACCGTACACTGCTCTCTTGAATATCTCGACCCTGGAGACCCTTTCGATGGCTCACAATAGGATGGCCAGTTTAGAGGTGTCAAGACTGAATGGATTGCCGAATTTAAGGGAGCTCGACCTGAAGTATAATGCGATCTCTTCGCTTTCGGGCTTCGCCTCAGCCAATTTGACGCAGCTGCTGTCGGTGGATCTAAGTAGAAACATATTAGCCGGTCTTCCCGCCAACTTCTTTCATCATTCACCGCTTTTAAGGAGGATTGATCTGTCCTGCAATCGCTTCAGACAAATCCCGACGTCCGCACTATCCGAGCACACCCTCCCCGGCCTCGGATGGCTCAATTTGACGGGGAATCCCCTCGTCCGAATACACGACATTGCGTCCGCACACAGATACCCATCCCTGGAGGAAATGCACATAAGCTCCACGAACCTCACGATTGTTACCAGCAAAGACTTCGAAACATTCCCAGCCTTGTTACACGTGCATCTCGGCCAGAACCGGATTTCGCGTATTTCCCCTGGTGCGTTTGGTAGTCTGCCGCATCTACTCACTCTGGATTTGGGGGTTAACGAGCTAGAACTTTTGCCGCCCGAGCGCCTCCAGGGACTCAACCACTTGCGTATACTCAATTTGACGCACAACAGACTGAAAGAACTCGAGGAATTTCCGCAGGACCTGAAGTCCCTTCAAGTTCTCGATCTATCATTCAATCAAATCGGTCGTATTAGCAAGGTCATGTTCCAGCACCTGGAAAATCTGGGAGAGCTGTACTTGGACGGTAACTGGATTTCATCCGTCTCAAGTGACTCCTTCAAACCGCTGAAGAAACTCCGTACGCTTGATTTGAGCCGCAATTACTTGGAAAACATTCCTCTCAATGCATTCAGACCACTCGAAACACAAATACGAAGCTTGAGAACAGAAGGTAAGCTATTTTTCTATTACCATATTTACGAGAATAATATAACTTATAAAAATATATTGAAACAGCCGAAACTTTTATATTTGTACTTTTTTACTTTAGAAATAAAAAGTTATTTAATCCGGAATAATTTAAGAATTGTTAAAAAGAAAAAAAAAATACAGAAACTTGGTTACAATCATAATAAATAATAGTCGAATACTACTCGAATTCAGCTAACTTTTCTTACTGAACAATACTTATTATATAAATAGGTAATATTATCATAACTTATAATACATACAATATATGCATATAAACTACCTTATATAAGATGTAACATTGTTTACATGGTAATTAGTTATTACATATAAAATTTATTTAATTCCCACATACGAAGGACTACAGGTTGGAATTTTTGTTTGCTAAAACTTTTATGTTATGTGTATTTTTTTAATACGGTAATAATTTAATATTTATTAATAATTTAGGCTAAAATTCGTAAATGGGATTGTAATCATAATAAAAAAATAGTTGTATTAAATTCAGCTAATGACATAATAAAATTTCCACTAAAAAATATAGATTTCATTAACATAATTTATAAAACATAGAAACGCATAAACTATTTCATAAGATGTAAAACAATGATTAGTTATTAATTTATCTAAAAGCAAAAATATTGTAAAGTGAAATATTTAATTGATTAATAATTTATTTCAAGACATATTTTTTTAGTTTAAAAAAAAAACAAATATTTATTGACTTATTTTTTTATTTTAAATTGAAATATTTTACCTACAATAAAATGATAATTAGAAAATAATTATATTAATTTATAAATAATGTTCTATTATATTTTAGACATTTTTATAAATGTAAATTATTCATTATTGGTGTTTCAATTTGTTTTCTGTCTCTAACCCTCGTCCTTCTGAAATTAATTAATTAAACTGTTATCCCTTGTAATTCATCAATTATAATCAAATAACATGTTATGTAAGCTCATTTGAGACCAATAATATATAATGCTATAATATCATCAATACAATTAACATCATTTTATTTATCTGTATTAGTTTTTATTATTTTTTTAAATAAATAAATTTGTCACAAATGAAATAAAGAGCTATTTTTTTATCAATTAATTAAATATTAATTTTTGATATTTATTGCTCTCTTTCTTTAAAAAATAAAATATATTTACTATTTTCTATATTAAATATAAGATGCACCCCAATAATATTTTGGAATTGATTCTATAAGATTTTAATTTGAAAAAAAAAAAATATAATTTAATTTTGTTAATTTAATAAAACCATGGACATATGTTCTTTCATTCACATTAAAATATGAACATTTATAGACAATAAAATGAAAATTAGTATGAATTGATTAGAATTTTATTAATTTGTAAGCATCTAATAAAACTGTGCATATACAACTTATTTTCAGTTTAAAATATGAAGTACTATAATTATAAAACATAAACAAGTATGAATTAATAAGAATATATTGGTTTTGTCTTAATTTATAAAGAAAAGTTATAAATAGTAAACAATTTTAGTAGATTTATTATACGTTGATCAAATTATTATCTTTTTTCGTAAAGTAATGATTGGGTGGAAATAACTTTTTATCAAATATTTAATATATATTTTTCTTGCACTACTTTTTTTTCTAAATGGTCTTAAATATCATTAAACTAAATGTGTCTAGTTTATATACAAAAATAATAAAATGCCAAGATCGTAAAATAAATATTTTATTTATTAGTAGTTTGAATTAATCTTTTAAATAATTGTAATTTTCGATTAAACTTTTTGCATAATTGTGCTTCTTCTAGAGCAGAGATTGTCAACCTTTATAATAGAAAAAAAAACATGTTTAAAATATTTCCTATTGGATAAAATATCTAAAAAAGTTTTTATACTGCTGTGAGAGTTGAAAGCCGCAAATTCAATATCAAAAGAGCCACATGTTGCCGACCCTTTTTGTAGAGTCTAGACCAGTGATGACGAACTCTTTGAACTTGGTGTGTTAAAATTTGTAAAATTAATAATAAGCTCCTTAAAAAAGGAAATTTCATATGTGAAGAGAATTTCATCCAAAGTATCTTCATTCTGACAGGAATGTCATAGTTTAACCATTATTGCTTTAGATACTAATATTCAATAATAATTGATATTTCTTTATTACTTAATAAGATTTCTATGATAAAAATTTGAATAAAAATAATATAGTCTTTTTGAAATATATTTATAATAATCAAAGTAATTAAAAAAAAATTCAATAATTTTTTTTAAATAATTTATATAACTTAATTATCAGTATTTCTCACAAAATTACATTATTATTAATTTTCTAACATAATAAAAGTAATATTATCAACAATATTTAAATAATGAAGCGATATGATTTTTGTCCAAAATTTGTTGTGCCCAATAAATTTGTTTATTTTTTTCTTTATTTAATCATGTAATATTAATGAGACTTATGTCTTACAAAGTCTTAGAAAATAAAATATAATATTTAAGATTTACCCATTTTTTAAACAATGTTAAACAAGTATAGTTTTTTTCTTTCATTATGTTAGAATCTTTCATAATATTAGAATTAATTCTATTTTAGGCTTCAATATATTTATATTTTTTGTCTTAATATCCAATAATATAAATATTACAGTAAATATTAAATTATAAATCTTTATCATTTGACAATTATTTTTATGTATTTCTGGTTGGCTAACGTAAATAAATATTTTTAATACCTAGAAAATGTAAAATATTTTCAATATCAAGAAAATGTTTTATGATAGTTTTTTTAATCTCCTTTTAGGACTTGATTATTTCATTTTATTCTTTGATGGGATTTTCTTTTTACTGATTTTTTTTTGTTGTTGCAGAAAATCCTTTATCGTGTAGCTGCGAGTCGCAGGAGTTATGGGAATGGCTTCGGGACCACCAAAAGCTCGTCGAGCAGGCGAACACGCGCGCCCTCCGTTGCGAACATCCACCGGAATTGCGAGGCCGAATATTTCTTGAGCTGGCACCGGAACAGTTCTGCGATCAACCACTGGTTCTACGTCTTGCCATACAAGATATACAACCATTCTCTGTGCTCGTATCCTGGCAGAGCCGGAACCATTCCGGACTGCACGGATATCAGGTTGTCTATCATAGCATCGATGGCATTGAAGAGGTAATACTCGAAAATATGTTTTCTCCATCTGCTCCATCCTTTTTTCCCAACTCTGTAGTAATCCGGAATCTGGAAATAAATGTAATGTAATCCCCTATAATCGCAGATACGTGGCAAGATGCTGGACCGTACGATGCGCTCAACGAAATTACCACGATTATATCCGGGGACCCGGTATCTGATCTGCGTGCTGGCGCTCGGGAATTGGGCGTCGCGACGCCACGAGAGCGATTCGAAGCTGGCCAGACGCCTGGACTCCAACAATTCCGGCGATAATTGGGAAACATTCACGGACGCCATGCTACCCCTACTCGTAGACTCGCCGACTAGCAAATGCGCTGAGGTAAAGCCCATCCGAACAAAATCCCTAACACCTCACACCCTTCGCTGCTACAAACGTGCGGCACTTCCCAAAACTTTTATCATAAATTAAATCTAACTAAATTCCGCTAATTAAAAATTGAACAAACTAAAAACTCGATTTAACATTCAGTCCAACTCTTAAACAAATTTGCATTATTAAAAGTGTTCGTTAATTATTTTACACGTCGCAGGCCATATTTACTTTGCTCTAATTAAAATTACACACATCTATTTCAATCTAATATAAACTAGTTTTCAAAAGGATTTTAACATTCAGATTATATAAAGAACTTTCTAAAATAGTGAATTGAATAATACAAATATCATTTCTTTCCAATTATTTTGTTTTTCCTATTGTTATCTAATGTTATTAACAAATCATAAATGTATTATTTAATAATTATTAAACTGCGTATCATACAAACATATAAATATAATGATCTTTTTATCTATTTGAATTATTAATTTTTATCAATTTTGAAAATAATTTTACAATCTGGAATAATTCAAGTCAATAATACAATTTCTTTAATATTAATTTTATTGTCATTCAATCCCATAAAATTACACAAATTACAAAAATACATATAAATATATCATTATTAATAAAAATTATGGAGTCTTCTTTATATCAAATATGAAGAAGTTTTTTCTTCAAATAATTAATAAGAATACAATTTATTTCCAACTAATAAAATAAGTTGTGCCCAATAAATTTGTTTCATTTTTTCTCTATTTAAGACAATAAGACTAGTTGAAAAAACTTGAATTACACCGTATATAAACTTGTATTTTTTAAGTTTCTGAATGTCTTTTTGCAAAACAATATTATAAAAAAAATACATTTAAAAAAAATGGAGAAGATATGAAATACAAAGTTAATTTGTTTATGTTGAATCAGTTTTTGGAATTCAGAAAAAAAAAATGGAACTATATCATATTTCGATAATTAAGCATATGCAAAAATTTATGTATAAAATACTTCTCATATTATTATTATTATTATTATATAATGCTAAGGAATTACATACATTTAATGAAAATTTAAACAAAAAATATGATAGTCGAAAATAATCCAAAATACTTGCTTGAAATAGTAATTAAAAATGATATTCTCAAGATTTTTTTTATCATTATTATAATTTATTATTTATTTTTTTAATTACACATTTTTATTAATAACAAGGGCATATGGATTGAAGTATATCTGTCATATAACTTATTATAACCAGTTTTGGTAATAATAAAAAATATAATAACGCACTATAAAAATCGCACTGAAAAAGTTACAGTCCAAGTAATTAACAATGTATTATTAAAGGTGTGGGAAAATTTCCTTTCCGTTATTTTAAAAATATATATTTATTTCTATGCCACACAAATCTGGAAAAAAATCAAATGTATTTAGGTCAGTAAATATGAAGGGTGATTTAATCTACCAGTAAAAAACAATCTTCATAAAAAGTAGAACAAATTCATAGAAATTTTTTTGTATATAAGATGTACATTAAGTGTGGAATTAATATCAAGTAAAATTATGTAATTTAATTGTATGTACTGCAATATTATATAACTATAACTCTCATAGTACGAGACTGTTTTAAACTGACAATTAATGACTGGTTGAAACCGGAATAAACGAGAAAAATAATATGTTATAGAGAAAAAAAAATGTAACGCCTCTTTGGAAATAAATAAAAAAGCAGTTATATGAAACATACAAAAAATTGTATATTTGTAAATAGCCCATGAACATCTTAATAGGAACAAAAATTAAAGGCATAAACAAGAATTTTACAACGGAACAAAATTATGAAAAAAACTATAAATTATAAAAAAAATAATTCCAATTGCACTATTTTTTTGTATTTATTTAGATTTTGTCAAGTTCAGCCTGTTTTGAAACGAAAAATATTATAAATTAAATAGATAGAAAATAATAGAAATAAATAAATAGATTTTACAAATGAAAAAAATTTAATTATTGATAAAAAAAATACTTGTATTTAAAATTTGACGCCTGTTTTAAAATTTATGGAAAATTAGTTATGTGAAACATTTCAACAATATGTACATTGGAAATTTTATTAAAATTAATGATTTTATATACAATTTTATAACTTTTATTAATTATTTAGGACCAAAGGGGCTAATAAATATATTTATATAATTTCAATCAATATATCAGCAAAATTTGATAATAATACCAATTAATAGTTTTACTATTTTTTTTAATTGGAAAATAAATAATAATTTTTGAAAGAATTTCTCTAGAAATTTTAAGACTATACAAATTATTAAAAGCAACAACAAATAACATAGTTGTTTCCGTGAACCGAAAATATATCAATAATTGTTTTTTTTTAAATTTATTGTAATTTTCGCAATTAAAATGTAGCTTTTTATAAATGTATGAAAAACAAGTTAAATGAAACATTTAACTAATATTTTTAGTTGATAATTCATTTGGAAATTATCCATTTAAATAAATTTATAATTTTTTATTTCTGGCCGGAAAAAAATCAGCAAAATTCGATAATAATATCAATTAATAGTTTGACTATTTTTTTTTAAATTAGAATTTTATAAAGAAATAATATTTTTTTCTCCAAAATGTGTAAGATAATACAAATTATTAAAAGCAACAACAAATAATTGTTTTTTTTTTATAATTTATTGTGATTTTTACAATTAAAATTTAGCTTATTTTAAAATGTATGAAAATGTATGATAAAACATTTAAATAATATTTTTAGTTGATAATAGCGCAAAAACAACTTAATATTAAAGAAATTATTTTATTTGGAAAGTATCCATTTAAATAAATTTATAATTTCATATTTCTGACCGGAAAAAATAATTATTTGACCCAATTTTTCTCATTTCGCTTGTATTTCTATATAATTTCATAACTTTAATTAATTATTGACCCATTTAGGATCCAAGTGCTAGTAAATATATTTATAAAACTTCAATTAATAAATCAGCAAAATTCTATAATAATACCAATTAATAAATTTACTAGTAAGTTTTTGTAATAGAAATTTATTTATTATTTCTTTAGAATAAGTTTCTCTACAAATTTTGAGACTATCTAAATTGTTAAACTACTTGATTTCATGAACTGAAAATATACCATTTTTTATAATTTATTTTGAGTTTGATAATTAAAATTTGATAATAGCGCAAAAATAACGTAATATTATAGAAATCATTTCATTTGGAAAATGTAAATTTAAATCATTTTATAATTAATGATGAAATTATTTCTGATTAAATATTTCATCCATATATCAGCAAAATTCAATAATAATGCAAATGAATAGTTTTACTAACTTTTTTAATAGACATTTTCTTATTATTTTAGGTTATAAATTATAAAAAATGATCAATTATTAAAAATAAAATTATATGCATATTTTTTGTTTGTCTTGAAAAAAATGAAATAATTGTAAATTTTACATTCAAATTACAGTAGAACTAAGTATCTTAAAAAAAAAAAAAAAAAGTTTAAATTTAAATAAAGAAATACACTTTTATCGTTGACTAAAAGAAATCCAAGAAATTGTAACGTAACTCATTTTCTTAGTGTAAAAATTTGATTCGATTAAATAAAAATTGTATATGTAAATATGGAAAATGTAATTTTCCCACATAAAATGTGTCACGTACAATTAATAAATAATAGGGACGTATAAATTACCAACGTTGCGTGTTCGGACGCCGAGTATAGGATATATCAATGTTTATAAAGCATTTTCATTACACGGAAATTTTAATTATAAAATCAATAGCGCAACTAATTGGAACGAACTTAACAAAGTTCAAAATGAATTTTCTATTTTTTCAACGTAATAATAATAATCTCTTTTAATTATATTCTTGAAAAATAAAGCTGATTAACATTCGAAACTCTTTTATACGGAACAAAAGTTCAACTTCTATAAGAATACAAGATGCGCCTCGCCGTTGAGGCCTTGTTAAAACTTAGATGATTTTTTTAAAATTTTTATTATTTTCTACAACAGTTTTGTAAAGTAAATATATTAAACACAGTATTAAATTTTTAATTTATTTTATATGCATAAAATATTTATAAGCAAACTAACTATACATTATATAAGATATTCTAGACAGGCAATACGTAATGGCACGTAGTATATCGAACAACTTCCGATGTATATATTATGCAATGTGAACTGATTTAATTATATGTTCATAAATTTCAAAGATATTTTACATCACTTTTATTTTTGCTTAGATATGAGTGTTATTAACTTTTTTTAGCCTCTATTTTCTTTATGATCTATTTTTATAAGGAAACATTCAGTAAATTATTTGTAAATTTTCTCTTTGTTGTTGAATCTCAATGGTAAAACCAAAGGTTTATATTCTTCTGTGTCGCTTCAGTCGTTGTGTTGTTAATCTATTGTCAAGAAGATTATCAGCAAATACGTTTGGAAGTTTTTGCTTCCTCCACTATTTCCATTTGGAGATCTTCGCAAAATCTTCTGCTCGTAATATACCATGGAACACCAATGATCCTTTTTAATATATATGAATATACATTATTATCGTCGGTAAAAAAAAATCGAAAAGCAAATTTTTACTCTATTTTTCAAATAATCCTATTTTTTTCTTTATTTTGATTGTTATTTTCTTACAGTTAAGAAGTTTTTTTGCGAATAGAATTATTATAGTATACAAGAGATGATTTTCTACTGTATTTTGAAAAATCGTTCAAACGTTTGAATTTTGTTTATTATTATCCTAAAATTAATTAAAATTTTACAGTAAATTTTTGTTCACAAACATACTTATTTGAGATAGAAAGTATTTAAAAAAAAGTGTTTCTACTGTATTTAGAAAAAATAAATTTTAATCATTATTTACCAAAAAATAAAATATTGTTGTTCGCAAGCCGAATTATTTCGCATGTGTTCAATAGAAAGTTTATTTTTTATTGAAAAATAATTTAAATTTTAATTATTATTTTGTTAAAAAAAAAATAGTTCGTAAACCGAATTATTCCGAATCTGTTCAATATAAAGTTTATTTTTTATTAAAAAAGAATTTAAAATCATTATTGTAAAATGAAGACAAGCAGTACAAATTAAATATTTCTAAAAAATATTTAAACAATAAAATAAAAATTATTCGAGAACTTTATTTTTATTTATTTTTAAAGAATCGTTCAAAATAATTGATTTAATGAAAGTTTGAATTTTTATTGTTATTATCACTGCAAAAAAAAATCAGTTTGGGTGTATTTTGAAAATTTGTTAAAAAAAATATTTTCTTAAAAAAAATATTGTTTGCAAACCGAATTATATCGAATCTATCATTAGAAAGTTTTATTTTTATTGAAAAATAATTTAAAATCATTATTGTGAAATGAAGACGAGCCCTACAAATTAAATATTTAAAAAAAAAATTTAAAAATTATTCGAGAACTATATTTTTATTAAATTACTAAATTAAAGAATTTTTTATAAAGAAAGTTGAAATTTGTATTGTTATCACAGAAAAAAATATTTTTTTATATTGGTTCATGTGTTTTGAAAAATTGTTCAAAAGAAATTTTTAGTTTCAATCTTTATTTTCTAAACTAAAAATGAAAATTTTGATTTTTATTATTGTTCTTAAACCAAATTATTCTGAATCTAATTCTATTCAATTGAAATTTTAATTATTGTTGTTAAAAAATAATAAAATAGTCAAGCACTACAGATTAAATATTTAAATAATAGGAATATGTGATAATTATTAAATTCGAGAACTTTGTATAAAAGTTTTGAAAAAAATTGAATTTTTATTGTCATTATTACAGAATAAATAAAATGTTTTTATTGAACCGATCAAAATTATTTTGATTTTCAATAGTTATAAATTATATTATACGAAATCCAAAGATTTTGAAATTTTGAATTTTTTCTTGTTATTTTTTTTAATCTTCAATAATTAATAATTAATCATATTGCTGACAAATTCACTCATATTTTTGTTAATGAGATTCAATAGTAATTATTACAATAGTTTCTAGTGCATTATATAATAATATGTAATGCAGCAATAAATTACAAAAGAAAATATTAAAAAATTGTCTAAATTTTTAATGTTACAATAATTAAAAATCATATAAATGATGATATGAATTTTTAAAATTTTCCGAGTTTATAAAGCATAAAATATAATGAAAACTTATTAAATAAGTAAAATTTAACAGAAAGATTAACAAAACTTAACAGAAAGATTAAAATTATTTAAATGTCCTATTATGCACTCCTAATAATATAAATAAATATAAATATTTACTCAATTAACTTTTATAAAATTTTAATCTTACAATAATTAAAAAATGATGTATTCCATTAATAATCTGTTGATTGCTGATGATCTAAACTTTTAAAATTTTATAAATTTTTGTAAAGTATAAAATATACTCAAAACTTATTAAACAAATTAAAACTGATGTTCTGTTATAATTAACAAAAATATCTTCTACAGTGGTTTTAACAAATTTATTATTTAAAACATTTAAACGTATTATTATGTAACATTTTATCCACTGCCAATAATATAAATAAATATAAAGATTGGTTCAGTTGGTATACTTAACAAAAAGTAATCAAACCTTTTTCGAAAAAAAAAAATCTGAATTTTATTTCATGTATGAAAATTTTTAGTTCTTTCATTATATTGATGATATTAATTTTATCAAACAATTAAAAAAGATCTTAATTAATAAGATTTTTATTTTTATTGCTTTACAAACATTATCAAGCTCGGTTTTGTTCCGTCCAGGAATTATTAATTAGCATTTCGTGTTTGGTTTTCAATTAAAAAATTAAATCAGAATAAATAATAGCTTGAAAATGTTTAATAAGGAGAGTTAACGTGAAAAATGCCTGCGGCGGTCTTTTATCCATAAATATAAAACTGAAATTTATTACGATTAAAAAAAAAAGTTTCCTCTTTGAATTTCTTTTGCTATTCCTTATTTCCATTACCATTTTCAGATATATATTTTTTTAAGTTAATTCTCTCTCTCGTTGTATGATTTAAAAGTTTAGTCAAGTCACGAAATAAACTGTTCAATGTTTAATTTTCAATTTAGGTGAGCACATTGGGGGCCCCGGACAGCATACACGGAGAGTTAGGAAGCATACCGGAGCATGGTCGCGGAATACAATCGATATTGACTAGGCGTTTAGGCCTGATCATCGGATGCTGCATGGGATTCCTGGTCTTCATAATCCTCGTCACCGTTCTTGGATATCTGAAGATCAAGAAGCAAAGAGCAGCCATCAAGAGGGACCAGCAGGCCATTCCACCGGAGTACCTATCCTACAGGCACTTCTCCATCCAAAGCGGCGAAGCCGGAAGAGAAGCTGGTGGTCATCCGCACTTCATTACCAGCATGAACGCAACAACCCTTAACTAACGACCGAATTTTGGACAGTGTATTTAATCATATCAGTGTTAAAACGAGCGAGATATAAAGTTAAACTAATAAATAATAATATTATTAATACTAAGCGAGAAAAAGAAAATTAAAAACACTAATTGTGATATTTAAAGAAAAAATAAAGTAAAATTATTAATAATAATAAATTGGAATTAAAATTATATTAATGTAATTCTAGTCAAGAAAATATGTAAATCCAGTAGAAACCGAATTTTCTTTCCAGTGTGCCGCGATTTAACACGCTCGAAATTGTCGAGTGATTAAGTGTACATATTTCTAATTCCCGATACAAAAAAAAAGACATTATTTCACCACGAGAAATACTCCATTCCATGTATTTAACTTTGCAAATGTATGCAGCGCGTTGTTTTATCATTAACAAACATAAAAAATACTAATAATTGTAATTAACGAAAAAAGCAAATACAGACACACAAAAATAAATTTAAAAAGAAAACTGCGCATTTAAACAACAACAAAATAATAATTACATAATTCATGGTAGAAACGTGAAATTCGCTAATAACGATTAAAATAATTGGTTTTCTTTTTGAAAGTCTGCATTTATAAGAATTTCCTATATAAAAGCCTCTCCAACCCTTTAGGACTTTAATTGAATTGTAAATAACTCTAGTTTCCGTAGTGGAACTTGAATTTTAGATAATCATATTTTTTTTGTTTGTTTTCTGTTTTGTTCTTAAGATATTATTATACAATTTTTTTTTAAGACATTATTATTATTGTTAAATTGTATTATAGTTGCATATATAAGAACTAAAAAGGAGAATAAAATTACATTAAAAAGATACATAGATTTTAACAGGATGAGGAAAAATAAAGGAAAGTATGTGAATTTGTCGTTGTTTTACTTTTGGATTTCCCTCCTTATTTCCACAGAGTTACCGCTGCGACGGCATTGATTAAAGGTAAGTTAGTGTTCCAAGTCCTAACCGGATTTCGGGTTGTTACTAGTTGAAGACGCAGATTTCATGCATGAATATTTATGCATTCTCTTAAAGCAACACGCTGTATGCTATGGCAAAACTTCCATAATGCAGTTCGCTCTCAAAACTCGTGCTAAGTGACATTTTGGTAAAAGCTTTCAAATTTCTTCGGAAACATCACTGATTAATTATTTAGTTCTCATCTTATTTTATACAGAATTATTATAAGGATAGAACATTAATAAAATATCTTCAAATAACAATATTTCCAGTTTTTTTAAGTTCTGAAATAAACATTAATTAGGATTTATTGGATTTATGGAAACTTATTAAAATAAAATGTAAAATACAAATTTTATTAAAAATCTTAATAAACTAAATTTATTACATAAAAGGTAACACAAACTGATCACAACTCTTTATATTTTAGACCAGGGATGAGTCGACTTTCTCCCATCAATATATTGTTATAAAATTAATTATAATAAAATGGTAGTACATACAAAACAGAAACAATTTTTTGTGACGAGTTACTCACTTGACAACAAATTTAATATTACCGAAGAATTGTGTTCACTGATTCCAATGCAAGGGACTACAACCGGCAAAGACCTGTACCATGAACTAAAGTCTGTGTTGGAAATTTTTTAAATTTTATTAGAAAATATTATTGGTAAATCGACAGATGGAGCACGAGCAATGTCAAGCATGGAGGTAGGAGTATCGGGAAGGCTATTTCAAGACATTAAGAAGGTCACAGGAAGAGAAATATTTGTTAACCACTGCATAATTCACCAGGAAAATGTGTGTTCGAAAAGATTGAGTTTGCCAAGTGTCACAGTACCAATAATTAAACTAATCAATTTTATAAAGTCGCGCGCGTTATATCACCGTGTATTTAAAGAATTACTGAAAGATATAGAAACTGAATATTGCGACGTGGTTTTTAATACCAAAGTACGTTGGCTAAGTAGAGGTGCAATGGTAAAAAGATTATACAATTTAAAAAGCGAAATACAATTGTTCTTGGTTATCCCTTCATATGCCTTTCCTCATTTTGGTAATAAAGAATGGATGTGCGATTTTGGGTTTCTTATCGACATGACATCTCAATGATTTTAATGTGGAACTTCCAGGCAAAGGACAGTTTATTCACAATTTGTATGATATAATTCAGGGCTTTGAGAGCAAATTCAAATTGCGGAAACAGCATCGTTTGCAGAATAATGTGTCTCACTTTCCACATTTAGAAAAAACGTTACTACTTCTCAAAACTACGCACAATATATAGACATTTTAATCAACGAATTTCAATTACGATTCCAAATGTTCAAAGTTGAGAAGACAGCGGTTTCCATGAAAATATTTTCCTCGCCATTTAATATCGATGTGGATACAGTTCTCGAAGACTTGCAAATGGAAGTGATTGACATGCAGAATAATACCGATTTAAAAAATGTATCTTTCTCAGCAAACATCGAAAATGTTTATAAATCTTATGTGAGTCCTCAGAAATTTTCGCTTTTGACGAAAAATGCAAAGCAAATGATGTCTCTGTTCGGAAGTACGTATGTTTGCGAACAATTATTTTCAACCATAAAATTAATCAAAAATGACCACCGATCGAGACTGAGTTATGCATGTTTAGAAAGCTGCGTACAGTTCCGGCTGATATTGTTCAGTTTGTATCGAAAAAACCGTGCCAAATTTCTCATTAAAAATTTGAAGCAAATTCGTTTTTCTGTTTTTTCTTGTTTGTTTTTATTTTGCATTAAAATTTGTATATTAAATCTTTACTTTTTTTTAATTTTATATTTTTTTTATTCTAATGTTTATTATAAATAAAGTTTTGTAAATTATTAATAAGTGTTACTCTGTGCGGCTCGCCAAAGAAAATTTAAAATTTAAATTGTTGATTAAAAAGGTTGTTCACCCCTGCTCTAGAAGAAATAATTAATTATCAAAAAAAAAAAAAGTAGTTTATGTTTGAAGTAAAACATTATAAAATAAAAAGTATGAATCTGGAAAATTGGGTCAATACAACTTTTGTATTAGTTTTTTTTAATACTTTATATATAATTAGTAATAGACTGATTGGTCTGTATGATGTTACTTCTTCTGGTGGTTTTCAGGGTTTAGGAATTACTATGAGTTGTGCTATTTTCTATTGAGTGGGGTATATAGCGTTGAACATCGTCGTTATTAATTGAACGCCTCTTGGTGCGATTTCTTTCAGGACTTTCTCAGTAATTAGATGTTATCTTCTATTTTATATTTTTCTGTATCAGAAATTGAACTTGGCTGCAGTTAAATGGTTTAATTGGACGATCCATTTGGAATGGCGCTTGCAGGAACTTATGGATGGTAGGTATTGTCTTGTTCGATCGTATCCGATGGAAAGGCTGAAAAACTTTAGCGAAATAATCTGCGAAAATTACCGTTGGTTTGTCTTATTAGGGGAATTACGACAATGAGTTGTTTTATTTCTATTTTTGCTTTCCACATAGTAGTCTAAATTTTCGAATGGAGATAGTTCTTTCAGGTACTTTTATATACCTTGATTTTTATGCTTTTGTAGCATACTTTTTAGAAATTTACTAGCATAATTTAGCTTGGGTTTACTTATGTTTGCTTACCGTTTTCATGAATTCCCTTACTCTGGGGATGTGATCAACCTTGAGTCCCAATTTCGATGTTTTGCATTATAGTCACCGCCTGCAACAGATCTTCATCCTAGGGTATTGAAGAAATATTCAAACTTGTTGTCTTTAATATTATGATTTTGTGGACAGTAGATTGTAGATTGTTCTCTATAACTACGGAGGTTGCTTGCAAGTGTTTTATCTGGGATTTTGTCAGCTTAATTGCATTTTTTATTATAATCGTTGTTCCTCAGAATGCTGTGCCATCTGGCTCTCTCGTAATGTAAATGGTGTAATTAGGAATTTTTATGTAGCTTCTCTCTGTGTAGTATATTTCAGATATTAGCATTACGTCTTTTCAATGTCAGGATTCCATTGTCTTCGTTTGGCTGCGGTTCTCTTTGATTTGTTTATTCATTTGTTGCCTTGGCAAACGTGACATTTCGTTGGGCAAACACATGGTTCGGTGGAGTGGTTGGTTGATTTGTCGCGGTCGGTGTCTTCTTTTTAAGACTGGGGTACTTTCTTTTCTATATTTCTTTGTATACAGTACAACCCTCTAACTATAAGAAGAATGAGCGCCTTTGCATAGTGCACATGTTGCAGGATTCCTTTCTGCACTCTTTGGACATATAGCCTTTTCCACATTTTACACAGCGGGGTTGCATTGAGCAGTAAGTTTTGGTGTGTCCATACTGTTGACATCTTGTACATTGGGAAACTTCTCTTCTTTATCTTGGCGAAGCAATGAACTTAATGTCATACGCAGTTTTGTTGTTATCATTTGGGGCCAGGTCAACAAAAAACATTGGCAAAGGCTCTTTTGTCACTCGGTGTTTCACATTGTGTAAGTTCATGGTTTTACGGCCGTATGTTTCTAGGGATTCTTTAATAAAATCGTGTTCTGTTGACACAATTCTATAGCTTCTTTCATTTTTTTAATTGATATGTATGGAAACAATGTGTTCATACTTTACAAAAGTCCTATTAATTGAGTGTATGTTTCCGTAGTATAGCTTTTTTATATGTTAGATTAGTACCTTCAAAAAAATACTTTAATAATATAAAATTCTTAATTATTGATAAATGGATCCAATGTAGGATAAGCACTCATAAATATTATAAATTCTATTTGTTAGTACTCTCGAAAAAATAATAAATTATCAGAGAAAATTAGAAGTTTGTGTTTGAAGGGAAACATTGTAAAATAAAAAGTATAAATCTATATTAGTAGAAAAGAAATTGAAATATATTTTAGATTTAAAACATAACAAGATTTTCTTAAAGTAAACTAAATCTTATAATTTTTACAATAAAAAAGATGAAACTTCTTAACAATAAAAATAGAAACTCACTGATGTAAAAGTCTTAATAATTGTTAAAAGTATCCAAAATACTCGAAATTGTATTTAGAAGAAATAATAAATTATCAAAAGAAAGACATTATAAATTAAAAAGTATAAATCTATATTATTTGAAAAAAATTGGAAATATCTTTGTAGATTTTAAACAACAAGATTTTATTAGTAAACTAAATCTTACAATTTTCAGAATAAAAAACTATCAATAAAAATAAAAATTGAATCTAACCGATGTAATTTTTTTAATTTAAACAACAATAAGTTATAAATATTTTTTTAAATTTAAAATAACAAGATTTTATTAAACTAAATTTTTAGAATAAAAATCATGAAACTAACTAACATTAAAAATGGAAACTCACAGATCATGTCAACTTTTTTAGAACAAGTCTCATGAAATCACAAATTAATAAGATTTAATTAAATCACAGATAATTTAACTTTATTTATTAAACTTAAAATTCCTAATTAATTATACTTTACTTACTATACTAATTCACAAATTATCATCAAAAAAGAATGTAGTTTCTGGCAAAATATTAACAACTACATGTATTACTTTTCTCATTATTGTTGAAACTCATTAATATTACGATTATAATTAATATGGTTTTTAGGAAAATTATGAAAATTTTTGAAATCAAGATTGGTGTGTTTTTGTTTATTTATTTATTTAATTTTACGATTAATCAAATTATTTTTTTTTACTAAAACTCGAAAATTATGAATTGAATTAATTTAAATTAAATGTTCAAAATATTACAGTATACATAATTTTTGAGATTAATTTTTGGCTTTGAAAGAAAATCCAATAATTCTTTTTTTGGAATAAGTATCATGAAATCACAAATTAATGGTGACTTATTATTTCACAGTTTAATTATGTGCAAATAATTATAGTTTAGTTTCTATACACAAAATATCAGCAGTAAAAATTGTAGTTTCTAGCAAAATTTTACAACAAATCTCTAATTTTCGCCCACTTCGAAACCGTCCTCCTAGGTTACTAAAAATGGAAAACACAAAACTATTTTTTTTTATTTTTTATTATTTTTATTTTATACAAAAAATAATTATTATCAAATTATTCAGATTTAATTGATTTTTTTCTATAATTTAATATACTTCAATGGAATAAGGTATTAATGCTATAGGAATTAAGTTTTGGTTAACAATTTCTCAAATATAACCAATTATGAGAGAAAATAATTTAATCTTTAATTTAAAATTAGTTTTTATAAGAAATTTTTAAAATCATAAATTTTCAAGCTAAACATTTCTTGATTATTTAAATAATCAGAAGTAAAAAATAAATAAATATTTTAAAAGTAAGTTTTTTGCTTTAGGTTAATTTAATCCATGTAAGTTAATCAGATAAATCTTGTTATAAGAAAGTGAAAATTTTTATTAATAAATCTCTCTCTCTCATTTTAGATACAAATTAAATCATACAAAATCATTTATTAAAAGTTTACTCAATATTTTCATTCTTTATTGAAGAAAGATCAATTACTGCTAAAAAAAAGTTTAGAGAACTGCACTTAGCGCTAAGGTAGAAAAACTAAATAGCGTGTAACAGAAGCGAAGAATGATGTAAATATGTCTTATTATTTAATTAATTAAGTCATACCCCCCCATTGATTCTGAAGTACGAACTGGGAGCCGCAATCTTTTTATCAAAAGAACCATATATGGAGCCGCAGTTTGCCGATCCCTGATTTATACTTTGGAATATGTAGGTAATAAATATTTTTGGAAATAATGTTTAAAGGTAACCAAACTAGACCAGGTACATTAATATTAAAAAATATATAAATTAATATTTTTATATTATTTATACTTTTCATCCTATTTTGATACTTGTATACATTTATAAATGTATTTCCTATCTACAAAAATTCTCAACAATACATTTTTTTTTAAATATTTTTATATCGGTTAAAAAAATAAAATTTAAAATAAATATATACAAATATATATGTTTATATTTTTCAATTCATATTTTAATATCATTTATTACAAAATCGCGTGAGTAAAATTTATATCAAAAGTTTCGAAAACATTCATCAAAATGTTATCTGCTAAAATAAAACCGTGTAAGTAATAACAATAATTTTTAAAAGAGACAAAAAAAATAGTATATTTTAAATTTACTTACATATGTTTTATTACTTAGAACAGTTAAAATTTTGTTATTATTTTAATTATTATAAAATCATGAAATTATTGTGTTTACACTATTAATAATATTTTATTTGTAATTAAAATATATGCATGAAATTAAGTAACAAATATATATTTATGACAAAAAAAAAGAAAAATCGAATTTTGAATGTAAAACTTTTGTAAACGTATTTTGTATGAAATAATTGTTATTTTACAACTAAAATTACCAGTTGTTATATGGTAATAGAAATATTTAAATTATATTTTATTTTAACTGAAGAGAAAAATTAAAAAAAAAAAATTGGTACAATCATGGAAATAGTAGAAAACAATGAGGGTACATCTTATCCATATTTTGATCATTTTCGTCCATTGTCGAAAGTAGCAAAAGAGGCTATGGATAATAAAAGAAGACTGAAACAAAATGCAAAATATCGCGGGAGGAATTTTCTAAAATCTCCTTGCGTTAAGCCGGAAACACCGCCAACAGCTAAAAAAGAAACCGTTGCTAACAGCTACTTCAGTAAGTTTGAACCGATTTCGCCGTTTACGCCGCGGTTTATGATCACCAGTACTCCAGAGTATGAAGGAAACGGTTTGATGACACCTTCTCCTTCGAAGCAAATGGAGGATATCGAGAGTATGGAATATATGTATAATAACTCCAACTATCAGGATTCATTTATCACGTCCTTGCAAGATTCGATAACATCCAGCAATTATGAGTATGAAGAAACTGGATTAAGGACACCATCGCCATCCATTTCAAATCATCTGGAAGTAAAGAATACTAAGAATATCCGAGTTATATGTGAAACTCCTAAGCGAAATGTTCTTAGACGTCAGCGGCGTCTAAATTTCGATCGACCTTTGTTTGATTTGGTGGAATAACATCAGAAAAACGAATTTGAAACGATAAAAAATATGAAAATTATCACAAAAAAATAGTAAAAACTTCATTGAAAACTTGAAATAAATATAAGTAAAATATTTAAAAAATAAGAAAAATTATGCATCATAATAAAAAAAATCTTTTCTATCTCTTCATTTAAATTTTGAAAAATGTTTGCAATAGTTATATTGATATAAATTAACATTAATTTAGCATTTTGTGTTTATAATGTTAATTGTCTTGTACGTTACTTTTGTCGATGTTATAATAAAAATGACTGGTTAATTGAAATATTTGTTTCATTTTTTCAAACAATCTAAATCTTCTTGTTTTATTTTCTTTTAAATTTAATAATAGTTATTACAAGAATCATAGCTTTGTGGTTGTAAATGAATATTATCATTAAAATACGCAGTATAGTTATTTTCGAAAGTGGAATAAGATTTTATAATTGATCTCAGGTAAATCATAAAAGGAAGAACAAACACCAAAAAATTCTTATGAGAGGTACATAGTCTCAAATAAATTATTAAAGGAAGAACAGAGTTTTAAATAAATCTTTAACAGATCTACATAGTATCAGATAAATCATTAAGGAAAGACTGCTAAATAAATTATTAGGATAAAGAATAGTCTTAAATAAATTCTTAAGGGAAAAACAAAGTCTCAGATATATTATTAAGGGAAGAACATATTCTAAAATAAATTATTAAGGGAAGTACAGATAAAAACCATTAAATGAAGAATATAGAGTCAGATAAATTATTAAGAGAAGAACTGAATATCAGATAAATCATTAAAGGAAGTACATAGTCCCAGATAAATTATTGAAAGAGGAACATAGCATAAAATAAATCATTAAGGGAAGTACATAGTGTCAGATAAATTATTAAGGGAAGTACATAATGTCAAATAAATCATTAAGGGATGAACATAGTGTCAGATAAATCATTAAGGGAAGAACAGATTCTAAAATAAATCATTAAGGGAAGTTCATAGTTTCAGATAAATCAATAAGGGAAGAATGTAGTCTCAGATAAATCATTAAGAGAAGTACATGGTCTAAAATAAATAATTAAGAGAGGAACATAGTCTCAAATAAATTATGAAGGAAACAACATAGTCTCAGATAAATCGTTCAGGGAAGAACTAAGTCTCAAATAAATCATTAAGTAAAAAAACAGACTGTTAAATAAATCATTAGGGAGAACAACATGGTCTCAGATAAATCTTTAAGGGAAGTACATAGTCTCAGATAAATTATTAGAGGAAGAACTGATTCTAAAATAAATCATTAAGGGAAAAACAAATTATAAAATAAATCATTAAGGGAAGTACATAGTCTCAGATAAATTATTAGAGGAAGAACTGATTCTAAAATAAATCATTAAGGGAAAACCAGATTCTAAAATAAATCATTAAGGAAGTACATAATATCAGATAAATTATTAACAAAAGAACATAGTCTCAGATAAATCAATAAGGGAAGAACATAGTCTCAGATAAATCAATAAGGGAAGAACGTAGTCTTAGATAAATCATTAAGGGAAGTACATAGTCTAAAATAAATAATTAAGAGAGGAATATAGTCTCAGAGAAATCAATAAGGGAAGAACTAAATCTTAAATAAATTGTTAAGGGAACAACATAGTCTCAGATAAATCATTAAGCGAAGAACAGACTGTTAAATAAATCATTAGGAGGAGGAACATAGTCTTAGATAAATCATTAAGGGAAGTACATAGTATCAGATACATCAATAAATGAAGAAAGTAGTCTCAGATAAATCATCAAGGGAAGTACATAGTCTAAAATAAATAATTAAGAGAGGAACATAGTCTCAAATAAATTATGAAAGGAAGAAGGTAGTCTCAGATATATTGTTCAGGGAAAAACATAGTCTTAACTAAATTTTTAAGAAAACAACATAGTCTCAGTTAAATCATAAAGGTAAGAACGTATTCTCAGATAAATCATTTATCTATGTTTAACAAAGTTTTTAAGAAAACAACATAGTCTCAGTTAAATCATAAAGGCAAGAACGTATTCTCAGATAAATCATCAAGGGAAGTACATAGTCTAAAATAAATAATTAAGAGAGGAACATAGTTTCAGATAAATCATAAAGGGAAGAACGTAGTCTCAGATAAATTGTTGAGGGAAAAACTAAGTCTTAACTAAATTGTTAAGAAAACAACATAGTCTCAGTTAAATCATAAAGGTAAGAACGTAGTCTCAGATATATCGTTCAGGGAAATACATAGTTTAAAATAAATAATTAAGAGATAAACATAGTCTCAAATGAATCATGAAAGGAAGAACGTAGTCTCAGATATATTGTTCAGGGAAGAACTAAGTCTTCACTAAATTGTTAAGAAAACAACATAGTCTCAGTTAAATCATAAAGGGAAGAACAGACTGTTAAATAAATCATTAGGAGGAGGAGGAACATAGTTTCAGATAAATCATTAAAGAAAGAACAGATTCTAAAATTAATCATTAAAAGAAGAACATAGTGTCAGATAAATTATTAAGAGAACATAGTGTCAGATAAATCATAAAGGGAAAAACTTAGTCTCAGATAAATCGTTCAGGGAAGTACATAGTCTAAAATAAATAATTAAGAGAGAAACATAGTCTCAAATAAATCATTAAAGAAAGAACGTAGTCTCAGATATATCGTTCAGAGAAGTACATAGTCTAAAATAATTAATTAAGAGAGGAACATAGTCTCAGTTAAATCATAAAGGGAAGAACGTAGTCTCGGATAAATCATTAAGGGAAGTACATAGTCTAAAATAAATAATTAAGAGAGGAACATAGTCTCAAATAAATTATGAAAGGAAAAACGTAGTCTCAGATATATTGTTCAGGGAAAAACTAAGTCTTAACTAAATTGTTAAGAAAACAACATAGTCTCAGTTAAATCATAAGAACGTAGGAAGGGGAGAACGTAGTCTCCGATAAATCATTAAGGGAAGTTCGTAGTCTGAAATGAATAATTAAGAGAGGAACATAGTCTCAAATAAATTATGAAAGGAATAACGTAGTCTTAGATAAATCGTTCAGGGAAAACTAAGTCTTAACTAAATTGTTAATAAAACAACATAGTCTGAGTTAAATCGTAAAGGTAAGAACGTGGTCTCAGATATATCGTTCAGGGAAGTACATAGTCTAAAATAAATAATTAAGAGAGAAACATCGTCTCAAATAAATCATGAAAGGAAGAACGTAGTCTCAGATATATTGTTCAGGGAAGAACTAAGTCTTAACTAAATTTTTAAGAAAACAACATAGTCTCAGATAAATCATTAAGGGAAGAACAGACTGTTAAATAAATCGTTAGAAAGAGGAACAACATAGTTTCAGATAAATCATTAAAGGAAGAACAGATTCTAAAATAAATCATTAAAAGAAGACCATAGTGTCAGATAAATCATAAAGGGAAGAACGTAGTCTGAAATAAATAATTAAGAGAGAAACATAGTTTCAAATAAATCATTAAGGGAAGTACATAGTGTCAGATAAATCGTTCAGGGAAGAATTAAGTCTTAAATAAATCGTTAAGAAAACAACATAGTCTCAGATAAATCTTTAAGAGAAGAACAGAGTTTTAGATAAATCATTCATAGAAGTACATAGTTTAAAATAAATCATTAAAGGAAGTACATAGTATCAAATAAATCATTAGAGGGAAGAACAGTCTCAGATAGATATTTAAGGGAAGAACAGAGTCTCAAATGAATTATTAAGGGAAATATATAGTCTCAAATAAATCATTAAAGGAAGAACAGTCTTAATAAAATCCTTAAGGAAAGAACGTAGTCTCAGATAAATCATTAAGTAAAGAGCAGAGTCTGTAATAAATCATTAAGGGAAGAACAGATTCTCATATAAATTCTTAAGTGAAGAACATAGACTCAGATAAATTAAGGGAAAAATAGACTGTAACAATAAGGACAAGTCGATAGCTACTGATGTATTGTTATGTCCCAGAAATAGAATTTTGAACACAGATGTTGTGGAACCTCAGTCCTTGGGAAATTAATTTAATTCTACTTTTACATAACTTATTCGTTACTTGTGTTTGTCCTTAACGTTTTATTATAAACTATGTAGTTACTTAAACATTTTAACTAAGACTATGTTTATCATTATAGATGCTTGCTGATACTAATTCTAAAAACATATTCTAGTTACAATATAAATTATGATTATTTTTGGATTTCTGATTTATAGTTGATGATTTGTTTAAAATGTACCCGAATCAATTATTTTACATTTGTTTATATGTAAAATTATATGGATTAAAAGTAATCGTAGAAAGTCCTTGTATGTTTATAAAAAATACTTCAATTTTGAGTATTCATAAAAGTCTCTGCATTATCCTGTTAAGTGTAAATATATAATTACTGTTGTAAAGTTAGTAGAAGTACTATAGTTTTTATGTGCAAAATATATTAAATTACATTTCAAGTACTTTTCTTCATTATTATAAATAATTAAAAATAAACTAAAGTATAGCAAAATGTGGAAAAACAAACTTTTTCATAAAATTCGATTTTCGTTATTTTTATATCAAAGAATAAAATTCAAAAATGTCTAAAAAAAAATAATATAAATGGAATAAATATTCAATATTATTTTTGTACAGTTTTTTAAATAATTCATAAATATTTTTAGTCTCCAAAATTTTTTTTTTCAATAAAATATAGAATGAATATTTTTATTATTTTTATACTGACAATACTTTATTCATATCTCACAACAACTACGCGTAGTTAGCTTTAAATTATGTGTGTTTCTGTTATTAATAAGAAAATTTAAATTTAAAAGAAAATCGTTTTAACGTATATAAATGATTATTAGCTCAAAATACAAAAGCGTAAAAATTAAAAAATGTTATGTTTACTATAGACTATGCAAAATGAGGTATAATTATTATGAAGTGATTTTATAACTTAATTTATGAAGAAAATATATGAAAAAAAAAGTTTTTGAGATGAATGTTAAAATATGATATGATATCTATGCCTAAAGGATAAATAAAAATTATAGAAGATTGTATTAAAGTCTGCAAAATTAAAAAGTAAAATAAATAATAAAATGAAAATGAAAGAAAGTTGAAAAATGAAACGCAAGTTATAATAATTTGTTTTTTTTTATATAAATAATGTCAGAAATTATATAATTTTTGCTTTTATTGACATTATAGTAATATTATATTGCTTGCCTAATTTAAATAAAATAATTCATATTTTAGAATTTAGTTTTACCAGTTATTTAGAGTTGGTAGTTTCCTGTGATCTGAAATTACAAAATGGAAGAACGAAGTAAAAGCGATGATTCTAATGAAATATCCTCATATTATGACAAAGCGCAAGAATCTACAAATAACTTACCTAAACCAAAAACTCCTGTACCTCGGAGCAATGCTCCACCACCTCCTGAAGTACTTGATTACTCAAGAATCACTGAAGCAATAGAAATACCATTTATAAACACTGTAGCAATAGAAACGCCTGCCGGAAATTTTCAACCTCTAACACCGGAAGCTAGAAATACCGCCATGCCATCAACATCGCAATCTTTCCCTCCATCACATATAGTATGTCCAAAACCCATAAAACCATATATCCCAGGCAATATAAATATGAATGCACCTAAACCTACGTACAGTCCTTTACCTTTACCTTTACCATCCTCTTCGAGTCATTATACATCTTCATTTTCACCAGTTCTTCAACCAATAAGATCGAATCTAACTTCAAATCAATATCAGAATCAAGGCAATCCTCCTCCATCAAAATGTAAAAAATCCAACGCATCATCTCATGTTAAGAAATCATTACTGCCTTTACCAGTAGTTACGTGCTCTTCAAATCAACAGTCGGATCTAATAATTACTTCCACCGCACCATCATCAGTATTAAATGAACAAATTGATCGATTAAATGTTTCATTATTAAATATTGGAGATATTAACACATCATCATCAGTAGTGTATGTCCACGCTTCTTCATCAGAAGTTGCAAGCTCATCAACTGAAGAAGATCTATCAACATTATCATTAAGTGTTAACGCTGCATTCTCAAATTTATCAACTTCTGTGTCAAGTATAGAAAGTCCATTAGAAGAATACACCCTGAAAAGAAAATTAAGCAATAATGATTTACCAGATAGTCAACCGATACCACCAAATCCTTCAGAAGTCACGCATGGACCAAATCGACAGTCTGATGAAGTAAATTGTCCAATGCCACCAACAACGTTTGTACAATCCCATCCTATTATAACAAGAACACTAAGTTCTAATAATCCTTTACCAGTTAGTCAAGCACCAAATGCTCCAGAAATCAGGCATGAATCATCATTTCTTGTAGAATCCCATCCTATCCTATCAAGACAATTACAATTTCCTAATTATTTACCAGTTTATCAACCAAATGTTCCAGAAGTCATGCGTGAATCAAATCCACAATTGGATGAAGTAAATATTTTCCCATTTATCAACATAAATGCAATACCATCTTCATCGCTTGTAGCAATGCATCCTGTCTTATCAAGACAATTAAATTTTAATAACTCTTTACCAAGTCGTCAACCAAATGCTCCAGAAGTTAGAAGTGAATCAATTCGATACTTTGACATAACAAATTCTTCAACATTAGTCAATAGGAATGATATGCCATCAACATCGCTTAATGTGAATACTTCTTCGCCAATTCATGAATCAATAAGACCAATCATACTTGAATCAAATCCACGCCCTGACATAATAAATTCTTCAACATTACATATTAGAAATGCTATGCCATCAACATCGTTTAATTCCAATACTTCTTTGCCAATTCATCAATCAATAAGACCAATTATTCTAGAATCAAATCCACGCTCACATATAGTAAATTCTCCTATATTACTCATTAGGAATGTTATGCAATCAACATCGTTTAATATGAATACTTTTTCGCAAATTTGCGAATCAATACAACCAATTATTCTAGAATCAAATACAAGCCCTCAAATAGTAAATTCTCCAACATTACTCATTAGAAGTGCTACGCCATCAACATCGTTTAATGTGAATATTTCTTCGCCAAATCGTGAATCAATAAGACCAATTATTCTAGAATCAAATGAATATCCTCACATAGTAAATCCTCCAACATTACTCAATAGGAATGCTATGTCATCAACATGTTTTAATGTGAATACTTCTTCGCCAATTCATGAATCAATAAGACCAATTATTCTAGAATCAAATGCAAGCCCTCACATAGTAAATCCTCCAACATTACCTATTATAAATGCTATGCCATCAACATCGTTTAATGTGAATACTTCTTCGCCAATTCATGAATCAATAAGACCAATTATTCTAGAATCAAATGCATACCCTCACATAGTAAATCCTCCAACATTACTCAATAGCAATGCTATGCCATCAACATATTTTAATGTAAATACTTCTTCGCCAATTCGCGAATCAATAAGACCAATTATTCTAGAATCAAATGCTAGCCCTCACATAGTAAATCCTCCAACATTACCTATTATAAATGCTATGCCATCAACATCGTTTAATGTGAATACTTCTTCGCCAATTCATGAATCAATAAGACCAGTTATTCTAGAATCAAATGCATACCCTCACATAGTAAATCCTCCAACATTACTCAATAGGAATGCTATGCCATCAACATATTTTAATGTAAATACTTCTTCGCCAATTCATGAATCAATAAGACCAATTATTCTAGAATCAAATGCTAGCCCTCACATAGTAAATCCTCCAACATTACCTATTATAAATGCTATGCCATCAACATCGTTTAATGTGAATACTTCTTCGCCAATTCATGAATCAATAAGACCAATTATTCTAGAATCAAATGCATACCCTCACATAGTAAATCCTCCAACATTACTCAATAGGAATGCTATGCCATTAACATATTTTAATGTAAATACTTCTTCGCCAATTCGCGAATCAATAAGACCAATTATTCTAGAATCAAATGCTAGCCCTCACATAGTAAATCCTCCAACATTACTCAATAGGAATGCTATGCCATTAACATATTTTAATGTAAATACTTCTTCGCCAATTCGCGAATCAATAAGACCAATTATTCTAGAATCAAATGCTAGCCCTCACATAGTAAATCCTCCAACATTACCTATTATAAATGCTATGCCATCAACATCGTTTAATGTGAATACTTCTTCGCCAATTCATGAATCAATAAGACCAATTATTCTAGAATCAAATGCATACCCTCACATAGTAAATCCTCCAACATTACTCAATAGGAATGCTATGCCATCAACATATTTTAATGTAAATACTTCTTCGCCAATTCATGAATCAATAAGACCAATTATTCTAGAATCAAATGCTAGCCCTCACATAGTAAATCCTCCAACATTACCTATTATAAATGCTATGCCATCAACATCGTTTAATGTGAATACTTCTTCGCCAATTCATGAATCAATAAGACCAATTATTCTAGAATCAAATGCATACCCTCACATAGTAAATCCTCCATTACTCAATAGGAATGCTATGCCATCAACATCGTTTAATGTAATTACTTCTTCGCCAATTCGTGAATCAATAAGACCAATTATTCTAGAATCAAATGCTAGCCCTCACATAGTAAATTCTCCAACATTCCTCATTAGAACTGCTATACCATCAACATCGTTTAATGTGAATACTTCTTCGCCAATTCATGAATCAATAAGACCAATTATTCTAGAATCAAATGCATACCCTCACATAGTAAATCCTCCAACATTACCTATTATAAATGCTATGCCATCAACATCGTTTAATGTGAATACTTCTTCGCCAATTGATGAATCAATAAGACCAATTATTCTAGATTCAAATGCATACCCTCACATAGTAAATCCTCCAACATTAGTCAATAGGAATGCTATGCCATCAACATATTTTAATGTAAATACTTCTTCGCCAACTCATGAATCAATAAGACCAATTATTCTAGAATCAAATGCATACCCTCACATAGTAAATCCTCCAACATTACTCAATAGGAATGCTATGCCATCAACATCGTTTAATGTAATTACTTCTTCGCCAATTCGTGAATCAATAAGACCAATTATTCTAGAATCAAATGCATGCCCTGACATAGTAAATCCTCCAACATTACTCAATAGGAATGCTATGCCATCAACATCGTTTAATGTAATTACTTCTTCGCCAATTCGTGAATCAATAAGACCAATTATTCTAGAATCAAATGCATGCCCTGACATAGTAAATCCTTCAACATTACTCAGTAGAAATGCTATGCCATCAACATCGTTTAATATCAATACTTCTTTGGAAATTCGTGAATCAATAAGACCAATTATTCTAGAATCAAATGCAAGCCCTCACATAGTAAACTCTCCAACATTACTCATTAGAAATGCTACGTCATCAACATCGTTTAATGTGAATACTTCTTCGCTAAATCGTGAATCAATAAGACCAATTATTCTAGAATCAAATGCATGCCCTGTCATAGTAAATCCTCCAACATTACCTATTATAAATGCTATGCCATCAACATCGTTTAATGTGAATACTTCTTCGCCAATTCATGAGTCAATAAGACCAATTATACTAGAATCAAATGCATACCCTCACATAGTAAATCCTCCAACATTACCTATTATAAATGCTATGCCATCAACATCATTTAATGTGAATACTTCTTCGCCAGTTCATGAATCAATAAGACCAATTATTCTAGAATCAAATGCATGCCCTGGCATAGTAAATCCTCCAACATTACTCAATAGGAATGCTATGCCATCAACATCGTTTAATGTCAATACTTCTTCGCCAATTCGTGAATCAATAAGACCAATTATTCTAGAATCAAATGCATGCCCTGACATAGTAAATCCTTCAACATTACTCAATAGGAATGCTGTGCCATCAACATCTTTTAATGTGAATACTTCTTCGCCAATTCGTGAATCAATAAGACCAATTATTCTAGAATCAAATGCATGCCCTGACATAGTAAATTCTTCAACATTACTCAATAGGAATGCTATGCCTTCAACATCGTTTAATGTTAATTCTTCTTTATCAGATCGTCAATTAATAAGACCAATTATTCTAAAATCATATCCACGCTCTGATATAACAAATTCTTCAACATTACTCAATAGGAATGCTATGCCTTCAACATCGTTTAATGTAAATACTCCTTTGTCAATTCGTCAAGCATTGAAACAAACTATTCTAGGATCAAATCCACGCCCTGACATAGTAAAATCTTCATTATTGCTCAATAGAAATACTTTGCCATCAACATCGTTTAATGTAAATACTTCTTTACCAATTTGTCAATCAATAAGACGAAATGTGGTAGAAGCCTCGCAGGGATCAGATCGACACTCTGATCAAGTAAATTCTTCACCATTACTCAATAGAAATGTAATACCACGAACATCGCTTGTAGAAAACCATCCTATCCTATCAAGAAATTTAAATTGTAATAATTATGTACCAGTTTGTCAACCAAATGCTCCAGAAGGTAGATGTGAATCAATGCGATACTTTGGCACAATAACTTCTTTATTACTCAATAGAAGTACTTTTCCATCAACATCATTTAATGTCAATACTTCTTTACCAGTTCGTCAACCAATAAGACCAAATGTTCCAGAAGTCACCCATGAATCAAATCGACGCTCCGATTCAGTAAATGCATCATCTATACTCAAGAGAAATGCAATGCCATCAACATCGTTTAATCCTAATACTCCTATGCCGGTTCGTCAATTAAAATCTCCAAAGAGGTCACCAAAAGTGAGTCGTGCATCAAATGCTTCATCTATGCCATACAGATATTCTGCACCATCAACATCTTCTATACCAGTTCGTAAAAAAAAAATATTAAATATTTCGAAAGCCCAAAATGCATCAAATCAACCAATATTGAATGTTCCTGTAGTGGCACGTGCAATAAATCCTTCAACGTCACAGTACAGATATCCCATGCCATCCACATCTTACAATGTTCAAATGTCTTCAGCATCTTCACCTGAAGTCACATGTGCATCAAATCCACAGTATAATCAATTTACTACTTCATCGGAAATAGTTAGTGATTCCTCCACATCAATAAAAGTAACTACAACTTTTTCAAATTTAAAAGATTTTGATTCAAAATCCGTAGAATCCTCTGAAAATTCAAGAAAATTACATGAATTGATAGATAATTTATGTCATATGTCTGATGAATCACTAAATCAACAAGAAGTTAGTAATAACGTCACAACTTTAGCATCAGAACTTATTGCGAGTACAGTAGATGGATATTTCAGCAATTTTCGTCGAAGAAGTACGCAATCAAATTCACCATCAACTTCGAATGATGGTAGATTATCTTTACCAGCTTATTTAAGAGAATCATCAAATACACCAGATATCACGAATAAATCGATTAGACACTTCGATATATTTTCTTCTCCGCTATCAACATCTAACAATTCTACAGCTCCATTAACACCAATAGTTACTACTTCCTTATCAAGATCGGTTCTCAAAATATCAAATTTATCCGAAGCTGCAAATTCATCTTTCCCGCAGTTGCACGACACCAGTCCATTATATGTACCATCTAAGGAGTCCGTCACTCGATTATCGTCAAAGTATGTTACTTCCCACTCACCTGTACGATATGCTGGACCCGTTACTTCACCCCTTCGACAAGATGCAAATACATCCTGTCCACATTATCAATATCTCCGTCCTGTAACTAAATCATCTAGTGATTCCGACATACCAAGGAATATATCTTCTTCCCCATCTCTTCAACGTTTTGAACCAACAACATCAAATATTACAGCGGTCACCAGCACATCCATTCTACATTTCAGCCTTTTTAGTTCTTACTTATTATCATCTAAATATTCCATCGCAACAATACCATCGCAGGTTACTACTACATCTAGTCGATACTCAAGTAACTATCAACATTCACATAGGAGATGCGCATCATCACCATCTAAACTAAATCTTCAACAGACAACATCAAATGTCCAAAACGTGACACCAAATATGCACATTGATCAATTGCCTCATTCATCACAAATCGATAGAAGTTCAGTAAGATCAGTTATATTGAATACAAGAACATCTTCACAAGCTCTTGAGCCAACAATAACCTTAAATATTCCAGAAACTACAACTACCTCTAATTCACACTTATGTCCAATCAATTCTTCGTCATTACATTCCACAAAATCCATTCAATCAACAGTTTTAAATATAAATAAATCTTGCTCATCATCATCAGTTTTTCAAGAAATAAAATCCAAGGATCCAGAAGACGTAAGTGAATCAAGTCCAAAAAAACACTGTCGTAAAGATTCTGTGCCATCTACATCTTTGTTATCTTTGCAAGTTCCTGAACCAATAACATCAAATGTCCCAGAAATTACTAGTCTGATAAGTCCCAACATTTCATCTTTGGTTCAAGGAGTTTCTACTCTATCCACATTAAATACTTCAGAAGTCACAATTTCATTTAATCCACATCCTTCACCATTAGTCCCTAGACATTCACTCCCATCAACATCATTCCATGTTAACACTTCTGCATCATCTTTACAGCCAGTAAATACATCCTCAATATCAATGATACCCGTACAATTAAATCCACCCTCCGACCAAATCGATTCTATACCTTCATCCCATGAGATTATCCATTTAACATCATCGACTGATTCCACCGCATCAAATACCCCATCAGTGACAAATGCCACGTGCTTATTCTTCACTGTATCATATTCGTCGTCATCTAGAGATACAATATCATCCGTATCATTGAAGGATTTTACTCCATCTTCACGATGGGATTTATCGAAACCATCATCCACAAAAATGAACACTTACCTAGAAGATTCAAATTTTCGGTACCCCGAAACACCACCACTCTCAATAAAACGCCAAAGTTCATCAAGTTTACTAAATACAACACCTACGAATACAGATAGGAATATTTGCAGCCAAAACACTGAAACGTGTTTCATAAATGCATCTACACCGAAACGCGAAAAATTAGTTACGCCCAGAAGACCTTTCCAATATCAAGTTCAAACATTAAATTTGGATACACCACCATTAAGTTCATCGGAAGGTAGTTACAGTGATCAAACGTGGCCAAGAGAGAATTCATTTGCAGTACGATTGAAAAGAAAAAAGGGTTCAAGTAGCGAGAACAGCGAGTGTGAAAGCCCTAATAAAGAATTTAAAGAATCGAGCGAATTTTCTGAATTATATTCTTCTTCGGAGAAAGATGAAGATGAAAGTGATAATGAAAATTTTTCTAATAGCGAAAAGTAAATGTTGGCTTTAAATTTATTGTTAAATTAAGAATGTAAATAATAATTGTTGTTGTACAATAAATATTTTATAATCACTTACAATTATATTAAATTAGAATAACTTAAACTATTTGTTTCCTTTCGTCTGAAACAAAATAGATTTTTATAGTTTTACCAGATTCCAATTTCAATTAAAATTAAACTAAATAAATGTTAGAAATTAAATGAAGCCAAAGTTTTTATAATTAAACAAAAAGTATAAATATAATTTAATCTAGTGACAACCAATAAAATATAAAGCTAAAAATTGTAATTTTCGTATTTTATTCAGAAGATCTGTAATAACTCCTTTGGTACACACGAAAAAGTGAAAAAAGTTTATGTATTATAATCAAAATTTCTACCTGGAGACCTATAAAGTTGAAAAAGATATTCGAGATAAATCTCGAACAAATGTTATGGAAGAAACGCAGGCTATTACGTGCACCTAATTAATGAAATAAAAATTTATATAAAATAAAGAAGACAAAAAAATGGCAGATACAAATTCATTACAAATTTGTATTCTGAAAAAAAAAATATAATTATTACTTTACAAAGATATTAATGAATATTCTTAAATAAACATAAATGATTTTGATAGCAAATTAATACTTGTAAACATTTTTTACGGACGAATTTGGATTTTCAAGATCATAAGCAGAACCCCAGGAGACATATGTGAAACATCAATATTTATGGTCTTTCAGAAATCATTATGGTTTAAAATAATGTTATTATTACAACTTTCCGGAAGACTAATAGATATTTTGGTTGTAAACATAGGTGATTTCAATAGTAAATTATAATTTGTAAACTTTCTGACTCAAATATATCCATTATTTGAAATAGTAACATATTAATTAAGGAATTTGGGAGTTCAAGATCATTTTATTGTTTACTACCAAAAACACTGAAGACATATAAATCAAATATCAATGTTATTATTACAACTTCCCTGAAGACTAATAGATATTTTGGTTGTAAACATAGGTGATTTTAATAGTAAATTACAACTTGTAAACTTTCTGACTCAAATATATCCATAGTTTGAAAAAGTGACATATTAAATAAAGAATTTGGATGTTTAAGGTCATTTTATTGTTTACTACCAAAAACCCTAAAGACACACAAATCAAATATCAATGTTATTATTAAAACTTCCCTGAAGACTAATAGATATTCTGGTTGTAAACATTGGTGATTTCAATACTAAATTACAACTTGTAAACTTTCTGGCTCGAATAAATTCATTTTTTTAAATGGTGATATATTAAATAAGGAATTTGGAAGTTCAAGGTCATATTGTTGTTTACTACCGAAATACTCTGAAGACACACAAATCAGATATCAATGTTAGTATTAGAACTTCACTGAAGACTATAAGATATTCTGGTTGTAAACATAAGTGATTTCAATAGTAAATTAAAGCTTGTAAACTTTCTGACTCAAATATATCTATTGTTTGAAATACTGACATATTAAATAAGGAATTTGGATGATCAAGATCATATTATAGTTTACTACCTAAAACCCTAAAGACGCAAATGAGATATCAATGTTATTACTACAAATACACTGAAGACTAATAGATATTCTGGTTGTAAATATAAGTGATTTCAATAGTAAATTAAAGCTTGTAAACTTTCTGACACAAATATATCCATTGTTTGAAATACTGATATATTAAATAAGGAATTTGGATGTTCAAGATCATATTATAGTTTACTACCTATAAACCCTAAAGACGCAAATGAGATATCAATGTTATTACTACAAATACACTGAAGACTAATAGATATTCTGGTTGTAAATATAAGTGATTTCAATAGTAAATTAAAGCTTGTAAACTTTCTGACACAAATATATCCATTGTTTGAAATACTGACATATTAAATAAGGAATTTGGATGTTCAAGATCATATTATAGTTTACTACCTAAAAACCCTGAAGCCGCAAATCAGATATCAATGTTATTACTACAACTACACTGAAGACTAATAGATATTCTGGTTGTAAATATAAGTGATTTCAATAGTAAATTAAAGCTTGTAAACTTTCTGACTCAAATATATCCATTGTTTGAAAAAGTGACGTATTAAATAAAGATTTTTGATGTTCAAGGTCGCATTATTGATTACTATTAAAAAATACTGAAGACATACACAAATCAAATATCATTATTTATAATCTAACAGAAACTATATAGCAATACTGTTGGAAAACACCAATACCATCAATGGCATTGACTACAACTTTACATAAAGACTAATGCATGCTACCAAATCTATATGCAACTTTTGTGGAAAGTAGGAATTCCAAGAAGAGTTCACAATCTCCCACAAATAATATATAGTTTAAATAAAGAAAGAACGGCGCATAAATTGCGCTTTTGATGCATTTATGAAGAGAAGAATTCAATGCCCCCAAAATCTGCATCTTAAGAAATACATTTTTCAAGCATTGGGATAAGTTTTTCAACTTTCTTCTGATCCAAAATGCAATAATTAAATCTCCAATAATTAAATTACTATCCGGATAAAGATTTCCGGATATGATTTCTGTTTAACTAAATTCGACTGAGCACTTTCCAGGAATGGCAACAAATTTATGAGATAGACTTTACACAGGAGGGCAAAATATTTTAAGCCAACAGAAATATTACACGCACTGAGTCTTGGTTTTGCAAGTATTTATAGGAAGTGATAGTTTGTTTGAACCAAATGGTCTAATATTACTTGCTGCTAATTCATACATAGTTTAAGATTTTATATCATAGTTCATTTTGAAGATAAAAATTGCCAGATCATAATTTCTTAAACCATTGACATACTGTGTGTTCAACAGTCATATCTTTGCCAAACACGACAATATGCAGACAATAATTCACCAGATAATTACAAGCAAAAACATGCGCTTGGATGTCTGGGAATGTACAATTACAATAAAAATTAATAAAAAACTTGCAAAATGAAATATCAGACAAGTTAATCAATAAAACAAACTTTTTAATTAAGTATTGATTGATGAATTATACATTTGGCTTTAAATAAATCAATTATAAGGATCAAATACTGAAATGATATAGTTATAAATAAATAGTAATATTTAGTTTTGAAGATTTCGAAACAAGTATAAAATATTATGCAAAATATAATTTGAAATTGTAGGATTTAAATTAAATAAATAGCTTAAAATATGTAATTGCCATTACGTGCTTACTATAATAAGGTTAATAGAGGTGAGTTTATATATTATTTTACTGCTTGAAGGCGGCACGCATAAAACAGTTTCCCCATTAAAAATAGTACACAGCTGCATAAACAGCTAAATATTTTCCAATTAACCATTTCACTAGTTATTGTATTATCCGAAATTGTAATTTGTATTCCGCTTATATTCAAAATTTTGATGGTTTATAAGGGAAGTTTATTAAGGTTCTTATGCAAATTATTTACAACTGCTGCTTGAGTTGCGCCGGGGCGAGAAGCTAGGCAATTATAATTGAGTGCACATTCTGAAATAAATTATGGACTTGTTCCGTGATGCGGGAAGGACGAGGACCAAAAGGACCTCGTGAAACTGAAATAACCAAATATTTATACCCGCTGAAAATTATGTACGTATATATATATAACTATATATAGGTATTCAGTTTAATTATATATGCTAGTCAGAGTATTTGGATACGGTCACGTTATACGTTTTAACCCTCACGAATTCTAATCCTCTTTTCAAATTCCGCGCGTAACCCCATAATGAGACTGGATGAAAACTAACGAAGTTCTTTGAACGACCTGAAAATATAACATCCTTCGCTGATGACGAACCTCTCCTCGTCCTTCGCCTTTTCGGATTTGCCGAGAAATATACAATGAATTATGTATGCAATTATGAATTTTAGTGAACCGAATTGCCAGATAAAACACTCTCTGTAATTGATAACATTCTGTAATTGCTAATTTACTTAGCTTTCAAGCATGAGCCGATGCGCTGAATGTGCCACATATGCAGCTAACTAGAGACAACGTTCACATCGGGAGAACTGTAAAAGTGTTTGCGGAGATACTTATAAAAATCTGGCAATATTGACATTACAGTTTCTATTATAGGAGTATATTTTCTTGATTTTTAAGTATCTTCATTTAACAGATTATTTTTAATTTCAACAGTATTATTTGTGATCTTCCATGTGGCAATAATTAAAAATTTCGGGCGTAAATTAAAAGTTACCTAACTATTAAGTTTAACAACAATAATTTAAATAAATAATAATTTTAACAATTACAATTAACTAAAAATAAAGTGTTCTATTTGTAATTTTAGGAAGTTAAGGGTGTGGTAGCATTTTAGTCTGTGGGGGATTTCACTATTGTTTAGCAAGAATAATGCTAGACTGTTGGGGTGGTTTTCCAGACTCTTTTGATCTTCACACATAACTTTCTTCATGAGAAGGTGATTGTCTATGGTGTCGTTCGGTAAGAACCAGGATGTTCAAGCATTTGGATTGATAAATGTCTATATTAGAATTGCTGGCTGTTTCTCAGTACTACCTTGTAAATTAGCAATTTATTTTCAATTGACAGCTGTCATCTTCTCCCGTATCATAGCGTAATTTTGCGAACTTATTGTTCATTTGCTTCCGCTTGGCTGCGATGTGTGTTGTCTTCGAGAGCCCACGATCCAAGAACATTCCCAGGCATTTGGCGTGAAAGTGAGTGCAGATTCCCTTTTTAAAAATTACATGACCAGATTTTTTTCGTACATTTTTAAGAGCCACTTCTTCAGCTGCTTCATTCAAGTGGATCAGCAGTCCCTACTGCATCCTTGTCGGATGATAGAACTACGATGTAGTCGGCGTAAATATTGTTGGCTAATCGGATGTGTACAGTTGTACAGTATCGGTCCCAAGACATTACCCTAAGGTACACCCAATTCGATTGGGAACAACTGCGTCACCATCCATTTTGACTTGATAGTATTTATCGGACAAAAAATATTTTATAATGCTGCAGTACGTTTGAGGCAGCGTGCATTTTGTAAGGCAATCATGCTTACCACACTTTGTCAAAGACCTGTGTTATGTCCAGAAACGCTGCTGTTTCTCTATGGATCGTATTATTTTGCTTGGCACTTGAATCTGCTAGATGATGGGAGTGATATCGTCAGATTCTAAATTAATGGTTCGGTATCACACCTTCTCTCGAACACCTTGGATATCACCGGTAGCATACTGATTGGTCTGTAAGACGTGACAAGCTCGGCGAGTATAAATAAATATATCCTGTTTTCAGGAATCAACATTTTATAATATGAGTCTAACGTTGATCTTGTTTTGCCTTGCTCTAGAATACATTTTACCGATTAAATCTTCATTTTATTGCAAAATTTGAATATTAGTCCGTAGTTAGTATAATATACAAGACTTGTGTTTGTGAACAAAATTGTGAATAGAACATATTCAATGGAAAAGTAAACAATAAAAAAATGTATTAATGGAAAAAGTTGCAAGAAAATAGCTCCAACCCATTTCTAATTGGGTCTTGGGTACCGCAAGGAACTGTACTAGAACATAATAAACTAACTGTTACTACATTTCCAGATACAACATTAATGTCCTCTGATAATAATCAATCAGATTGTACACTGGCTTAATCGAGTAATGTCAACTTTATGTTGAGAAAGAAAATATGTACTACAGGAAAATCATGTAAATAAATATATATGTATGAAGAGAAACAATTAGGTATAAATTTCAGAAATCTATACTATATTGGAAAGAAAATTAGTGCTATTGCTAGACAATATCCTATTAATATATATAAATCCATTCTTAAACTAGTGTGGTCATATGAAAAACAGTTATGAGGTTCAGTACATCTAACATCGAAATACTACAACGATAACAATAAAAAAGACTTACAAATTGAAATAGTTAAAAGTGTAATTACAAACTTTATTGAAATGTACCACGGAAGACTACACACCAAAATAATCTTGCAGAAAATCTACTATTAAATCAAACATAAACATAGAAACTTAAAAAGTGCAACATACTAGACTTACCACATAGATTTAATTAAATTTGATAACAAACTCACTGTTATCTAATACAGATAGATACTGTTGATTTCCTCATCTATATTACAATTGCATTGCCAATAAATTTACTTAATGTCGTTTTTGTGTTAGATTGTAAATATTGTGCAATTGAAGTTTAGAACAATAGAAATTTGGAACGTTTTTAACGGTGTAAAAAATTGCTGATGTATTATCATTAAGCTCTTCTAACTTCAATAAATAAATATAATGAATATAAACAATTTGATTTAGAAATCTTCTTCATGTATAAAAGTAATTTCGAAAATTATGAGAAGAACTATCTAGGAGAGAGGAATTTAAATACAAGAGCAGTTTTTTTACGAATTATTCCATTGGTCCAAGAGTATATTAGTCTGAATTAATTATTTTATTTTTCTTAACATAATCTACTAACAAAATTCTCTGTGTATCTTCCTGCCCATAAAACAACTTCTAACTATTATTTCATCTTTATTTATACATGTAAAATATAGAAAAAAATATTCAGTTAAATACTTATGGCATTAGCCATTTCACTCGTCGATCATCTAGTACCATAACATAAACTTTTTGAAAGTTTTTTTTATGATATTTCTGTTTGACGTCTATGCAGACGTCATTTCCAACTGTCTACCTATGTAGAGAAGAGGAGCAGGTTGCTTTTACAAATTTACCATCTTTGGTATGAATTTCTGTTGCCGACAAACCTTCCAAAACCAAGTTTTTTTCAATTTCTTAAAATAAGTCATTCTTTATAATCATTGCAAAATTAAATATTAGGGGTTCAAAATTGAATTTAACAAACATTAAATTTGATTACTTAATATATTCTTGCATCTGACTCTGACCAGGTACATACTTCAAACCTGCTACAGGAAAGCCTGAACAATATCCACTGCTGGAAGATAAAATCAAATGAAACCAAATCAGTAGATGTCACCTTCATAATGCGTAGACAAACATACTTACCAGTTTTCTAAATAAGCTGAAGAAGCCAAATATTTGAGTATTCATCTAAATCGTCGATTGACGTGAAATAACTACGTAAAAGCCAAATGGAATGCAATTTAGTTACTGGGAAAACTCGAAGAGATTAAGGATGTATAGCCATCCTAAGACCAATATGCACATATGGTATACAGTTTAGAAGGTCCACCTGCAACTCAAGAATAGATATAATACGAAGATACCAATCGTTTACCAACACCAACCTAGTAAAAGAAGAAATCATCAAAGCTGATCATCAATGACCGGAAGACCAGCTACACACTTAACAGCAAGGTTGACCAACCAACCTTTGACGGAGTCTCAAGCGTTTTAAGCGACAAGATTTGCGTGAGAATCGTATAAGAACAAAGTGCTTAAAGAGAAGAATTGCTGGACTTTTAGCTGCCTCCTGTACAATGCCAACTTATTGTTCTTGTGGACAGATTGCTGAATTTAGAGACAAAATATTAATTGCATGTTCATACTTCTCATTAGAATTACTTTCAATGTTGATTCAAGCTTAAAAATGTAGGAATAAATAAAAATCTTCAAAGTAAAAGTTTATTTTCTACAAATTTGCTTTAAGTGTTAGATTGTAAATTTTCTTTTCAGTTTGTATACATTTCTGAAACATTATTTGCATAATAAATATTGTAAATAAAATTTAAAATACTTAATACTGATTTATTTTGAATCAGTTTTTGAAACTAATTAAGTTACACTCCGGTTCTTTGTTTCGATGTGGAACTACACTGAATATAATATCAAATTGCATTAAACTACTCTAAATCAATTAACAATACATACATAGCTCCGATTTCCAGTTTATGAACCGATCGATGATACTATATGTGTTTTCCATAGAATTATTAGATCGCTTGGAAACTTGCAACTTTCGCACTTTATTTCACACAAAACAGCACAACGCAGATCCCAATTACACGAGCAGCAATAATAATAATAATAATGATCGTCGCAATTATTATTTGCATTGCAGCGCGTTCATCACGGTTTACACGAATATTTATCATAATTAATTATTATTGCTTTGCTCAAAGCGAACGTACCGCATCCCATATTACATACATAACCTATAATATCATGGGAAAACAACAACAACGATAATAATAATAATAATCCTCATAATAATCATCATCATCATTATTATTATTACACGATTTCTTTATGCGTTTGCTGCTGCAATTCCATCACGATTCATTTGATTCCGCACAATAATTCGGCTTGATTATGTCGCACGCACTATTTAACCAAAGCTCATTAATATTCCCATTGATTTCATAAATTTTAATTAATAAATTATTACAGCGCTGCCCTCATTTCTACTATATTTAATTGATTGCCAAACATTATTGCAAACCCCGACTGATTTCTATTTATTTTTTTTATTATTTGCCGATATTTTCTGACACGCGTTATGCGCATTGCATAATGCGTAATAATTAAATATATGGACGTGCTTAATATTGATTTACATTGTAACAAACACGGATTAATTAATGCAACACTCATACATTTGTAGTCGGATGAATTATGTTGAATTGCCGTTTTATAATTCTATTTATAAGCAATAGGGAGACAATTACATTGCGTTTGCATCTATTATAAATTAAATTGATTAATAATGCATAAATTGTTATACAATTTTAGTTGTCTGCTTCTTTATGTTAATACGTATAAATAATATAGAGGGCAGCCCAATTGTACTGTTACCAACTTAAAAATACTATAACTTTCGAACTTACTTACTGGCAACGCTGTATACATAGTTTGCTTAATGATAGTTTGCAGTTTTTTGGAAAAAAATAATCTCAATGATGAAATTTAAACGTAATAATGCTATAATTGGTTATTGTTTCTTGAGCACCTCAATGTGAATAAATCCTTGGTGTCTCTAACCATAGCAAAATTACAAAACGCTTCGGTGGTGATCGAAATCTGCAACAAAAGTGGTTTGGAAAGTTAAGACTCGAATTGAAAGAAATCATATCAAAAACAATGAACAATGAACTCAAAGTGAAGACTTACAAGTTCCAAAAACGACAAGATCTCAAGATTGAGTAATTTTTAAATAATAAAAATGATCGAGTTTATTGAACAGACAACAAGTATTGTGGTAGAAGACTGGAGTAGAACAATTATAATATCCGGGATATACTGCCCTCCTAAACATAATAACCAATAACAACAATTTACAGATAAACATCTGTAAATTGTTGTTATACGCTTGAGGACCCGGTTTATTGCAGTGGGAGATTTCAACGTCAAATATACTATTTGGGGATTACACAATGTTTTATATCTGGCAAACCTGACTACTGGTACTGGAATAAACAACCAGATATATTGGATATTGGAGCTGTTAGAGGAATCTCTAGTAATTAACTCTCTTTGGACCGTTATCCAATAAAAATAATGCAAATCTGTCATCAGGGAAACCAACACACTGGCTAACGGATACAAGAAAGATTCCAGATATTATGGTACTGAAAGAACTCCCACCGAGTACTATCAAACAAATAACGACGATAATCAACTTAATATTTCGTCTGATTATAAATAAAATAGAGAGGTACTTTTAAGTGCAATACAGCGATGACGTTAAATCATTATGATCTATTTTGACCGGTGTTCCCCAAGGTGCTATTTTGGGACCTTAACTATACAGCAATCATTCAACGTCGCGTGAAATCACTATTGCCACCTTTGCTAACAACAATGCGGCTTTGGCATCGCACGATAATCCAGCAACTGCATCTCAGAACACCTCCAAACGTACCTGGTAGGAATGTCGAAAATAAGATCCTAATTTATTAATCAATAATTAAGTTCATATAGACCTATGGAATACAGTTTTGGGGATCTGCCTGCAACTCAACTATCAATATTATTCAGAGGTTCCAGTCAAAGACCCTGAGATAAATCATAAATGCCCCATGGTATTTTACCAACGACAAAATACATAATAATATCAACATTATCTCTGTCAAGAAGAAAATAATGTATGCCAGCTCTGCTCAAAAACCTGACCTCAGAAGACTGAAGAGGTTTAAACCACAAGACTTACCAAATAGATATAAATGAATTACTTTAAATATTTTATGTACGTGTGATCGTATAAGTATGCGGCATATTTTATTTTGTATGTAAAGTTTGTTCCTGGAAAATTATTCAACTTGATTTTATAATTTCTTTCTATAAATTTTTTAAAAGTATTGCATAATTGACTATTATGGAAAATATTTATTTTTGTGTATTTAATCAGTCTGGACATGATTAGTCAAATATATTGTACAAAATTTCATCCATACTCAATTTATTTTCAATAAACTGTAAATAGTTAATTTAAACTTCATTAAAATGCATACATTTTGATTTTGCCGTTGCAAAATGGAACGAAGTTATGGTGGAACAAAATCCGGTCGATTTGCGGATAATGCATGCACATATTTATATGCCGTGCGTAAACTGTCGACAAATAAATATTACCATTCTAGACAATATCAAATCAGGGATTAAATTGGGACACGTTTGTTTTAGAAATCCTAAATTATGGATACGCCACCATAAATCCAGGCGATTTAATAATGCCGCGCCGCGGAGATGGATATCCACTTGTCATAACCAACATTATTTAATTGAAGGAAATTAATTGTAGATCTCTCGTAAACAACACACGTTCATATAATTAATAATATTTGGCAGTGCGAAATATGAATGGCAAGGTGCTACTTTATAAAAATTGAATGTATATATAAAAAAGTTGTAAAAATGTGCATGAATTCAAAACAATATATAATATTGTAACTTTAATTAATAGCGTTACATCACAGGTTTTTAACCTGTGATTTTTTTTTGAGCATATCATTGTATAAACAATTAGGCTATAATTTATCAGCTGTCATTTTGTGTTCAATTGTGATTTTTTTTTTAAGCGCTGTCACCTTGTATACGCTACACATCAGCTGTCATTTCGTGTCAAATTGAGTATATTATAAACAATTACCCGTAAAAAAGTTGTGAAATGACAGCTGTCAATTTGCGTTAAAACGAAAAACACTCATATTATTGTATAAACAATTAGACTATAATTTATCAGCTGTCATTTTGTATCAAATTGAGTATATTATAAACAATTACCCGTAAAATATGTTGTGAAATGACAGCTGTCAATTTGCGTTAAAACGAAAAACACTCATATTATTATATAAATAATTAGGCTATAATTTATCAGCTGTCATTTTGTGTCAAATTGAGTATATTATAAACAATTACCCGTAAAAATGTTGTGAAATGACAGCTGTCAATTTGCGTTAAATCGAAAAACACTCATATTATTATATAAATAATTAGGCTATAATTTATCAGCTGTCATTTTGTGTCAAATTGAGTATATTATAAACAATTACCCGTAAAAATGTTGTGAAATGACAGCTGTCAATTTGCGTTAAATCGAAAAACACTCATATTATTGTGTAAACAATTAGGCTATAATTTATAAGCTGTCATTTTGTGTCAAATTGAGTATATTATAAACAATTCCCCTTAAAAATGTTGTGAAATGACAGCTGTCAATTTGCGTTAAAACGAAAAACACTCATATTATTGTATAAACAATTAGGCTATAATTTATCAGCTGTCATTTTGTGTCAAATTGAGTATATTATAAACAATTACCCGTAAAATATGTTGTGAAATGACAGCTGTCAATTTGCGTCAAAACGAAAAACGCTCATATTATTGTAGAAACAATTAGGCTATAATTTATCAGCTGTCATTTTGTGTCAAATTGAGTATATTATAAACAATTACCCGTAAAATATGTTGTGAAATGACAGCTGTCAATTTGCGTCAAAACGAAAAACGCTCATATTATTGTAGAAACAATTAGGCTATAATATATATAATATTTTGTCTCGCTTGGATAAAATATTGGGAAACGCTGGTCTATATCACAAGAGATCATAACTATATTAACACGTGTAAATCAATAGAACTCACAATCGAGTACACGGCGCAAGTCTGTTTTAACTGAATACAAAAACAAAATTAAAATTCTTATATAATGTCTTAAAATTTAATTTTAAATTATATAAAATATTAGTTAACAAAACTTCTTTTTTAAATACCACAATTTCATCAGTTTACGCTGCGTACTCAATGGGGATTTATGTAATCATAAAACACGAAACATTCAAACCAAAACTTAGCGACATTAGTATAATTGGAGTAGGTTGAGTCTCAGGTGCAATGTTAGTGTGAGTTGAACATTTAGGCTTGTCACTTGATGATTGCTCATGTTGATGGTCCTGCGAAAAGAATTAGATCAGAGCAAAACTTATGATTTTCTGAGGCCATAACTATAGGAATTGAAGTTGACAATGGTATTATTACAATACAAATTACATGGTTTTACTGCACATGAGAAAAATATGGTTTGTGGTACCTATTTCAATACTATAGGATAGTTTTGGTAATGTCTGGATCTAAATCTTTCTTATGTAATTGCAGCTCCTAAAACCAGCGTATGGTTGAGACTGTACTGAAGAAATTATTTTTTTATTCAGAAGCTCATGCTTCCACTCATCGATCTTCTCGAGCTTTATTTTGGGAAACAATTCTGTATAGTGGATCCTATAATTCCCCTCCTATGTATCATGAGCTTTGTTAGTGGATTCATTGCCTCTGTGTGAGGTATAGTTTAATACTCTCTGCAACATGTTCTTATCCAGATCTCCCAGAAGTATTTACAGAATGAGATCTGTTTCTGAGCTTCTGACAAGTCAATAATTTTCAAAGATTATTTGCTCGAGAATTCAACTAATTTCCGTGATGTCTGTTGATGGAGCAAACACTCCAAAAGCGGTCGATCTAGGCTGGTACTTAAGACGGATCTGTGTAGATTTTGACATGCGGAGGAAAGTGAACAACCACGAAGTTAAACAGAGTCCAGTTAATTGACACAAGCTCTTGGAGATACTTCTAGACCTGGAGCTTAATTACAGCCAAAGTAAATATTTCATCTTCTATATATAAAGTGAATGATTTGACATAAAATATATAGATTTTACAAAATATTTATGAAGTTAATTTTTAATATGACATTCACTTTGTTCCTAAATATTTTAAATATAACCAGCACTTGTATACAATGCCCATAATTGATATAGTAGGAAATATATACATATAATTAAAATTCATATCTAATAATTTTATTTTAAATTTTACAATATATTTGTTAACTAAACATAAAATTTAAAAAAAGTCAAATATCAGTAGTATACTTAAACTTTCAATGAAATCATAACTATAAGATAAATTTGTTTGACTTTACAGTGAGCGACACATTGAGATTTTATTTCCAATATGCAATTATTTCATAACAAAATGAACTCTGTACTTTCTCAAATATGTTAAATATAAACAACGCACATGTTTGATATAGTGCGAAATATATAGATAAAATTAAAATTCGTATATAATACAATATACAATTTTTTAATAATCTAATAGTATACTTAAACTTTTAATAAAACTAATAAAATTATACCTGGCTGATAGATTTGTTTTATGTCACAATTTTCATTATTTCCAAAATGCAGATATCCCATAGCATAACTTACTTTGTACTTTCCGTATCTTGAATATAATATGCACTTGTGTACTTCATTTAGCAATAATGTGTCTAGGACAATTAAAACAGGTAAAAATTATACGAATTTCTCATGATTTTTATTGCAATAGTTTTTCATAAATAAATACGTTTTACAATTTATAAATGTAATCAAACAACAAGGATTTATATAAACCGTATGAGTTTAATCATATCTAAAACTAATAAAAATCAATAAAACTTCAAATCTCTATATTAAACTAAACTTAAAATTAAATATAACTTTATATTTTTTTTTAAATAAATTTAAGAACAGTAATTTTGCTGTTCATAAATATAAGATATGTTTTCTGTGGATAAAACAGCAATACTAAAGTTTTTCCGATGACTCTGCAATTCTTTCATACGTTGCAGCCTCAGTTGGTGACTTCAGAATACCTGAAATTAATCCAGGAATTACTAAAAAAATACGTATAAAAGTAAATGAAATAAAATCGATTCCAAGTTGCATTCACATATAGAAAGGATTTCCTATCTAACGGTGGTCCTCAGTAGCCAAATTAATACTAGTTCTCAACAAAATTAAATGTTTTAGAAGAAAGGCTTCAACAAATATATAAGAAAACGAACATTAAAAAAAACATTAATTTTATCACTGCTCTTATTATACTTTTCGAAATAAACCTACGTTGAATTTAGATAATTCATGCATATTTTAGAATGTACGTGGTTAGAAAGTATACCTGAAAATAGTAGCCCAAGTAATACTAGCTCCCAACAAAATTTAATGTTTTAGAAGAAAGGTTTCAACAAACATATAAGAAATCAAACTAAAAATCATTGTTTTTTTTATTTATTACAGTTTTTGAAACAAACCTACGTTGAATTTAGGTAATTGATGCTTATTTTAGACTCTACCTGGTTAGAAAATATACCTGGACATATTAAATAGAAAGATATAATGAACAACTTAGAATTAAAATAACTGAAATAAGACAAGTTGCTGAAATATTGGATAATTTTATCTGGAACTGCAGAATATAGTCATTGCAAAACAACTATCTCGAAGAAACAAAAAAGGATCATTGATATTCTGTGAATCATCACAAATCGGACGATGCATCATTAGCTACAAATGGAAAAAGTTACTGTGAATAGCTATACAGATACAAAAATAGTTTCAAAAGCATAAGACAGACAAGACAGACAATAGACAGACAAGTAATAATGGTACTACCTCTCAAGGGTAAATAAGGGATAAGTCGGTATATTTTTCCTTATTTTCTCTCAATTGCCTCGAGTTCGTTTCCTGGTAAGGAATTCTATATTTCTACGTATTTGTCTCAATTGTATTATCTGTGTAAATATACGTTATATAAGTATCGTCATTGTGGTTTCCTCTTTATCCGATAATTCTTCTCTCATACCTATAATCAAATTTCCCTGAGATATTAAGTAATTTCTTCTTGAAAGAAAGCGAAGCTTAAACTTTACATCACATAACTTTATTACTTATTAAAAGAAAATACATTAGAAATTAAGTCGGCAAATAAATTATAAAAAGGCAGTTTGAAAAATTTTGACAAGAGGTTTTGGCATAGATTTAATAAATAAATTTATAAATAAATCTTGGGAAATGTAAAAAAAATAACTCGGGGTATTAGACAGTTGAATAAATTGTATAGAATTTTTTTTATTCGATTTCTAAACTTTCCAAACTTCACTCGTAATAATAATACAATCTTGTTATTTAAAAATGAATAAGGCTAAAAAAAATAAAATTTAAGTAATGTTACTTTTTATTTAAAATAAACTATAAATTGGAAGAAGAATATAAAATCTAATTAAATAGAAATGAAGTTATCAATATGTTCTAAAATCTTGCTATTAACGAAAATAAAGAAAAATTAAAGAAAATATATTATTGTTTAGTAATAAATATTAAATACAGTAACTACTTACCTGTAAGTATTGTTTAATGAAAGATAAAAAGCACAAACAATCAACTTTTTTTATTAATTTTTTCAAATGTGATTTCACTTTGTGTCTGTTTATTAAATTGTCTATTCCGTCTTTATTATGTAATAGCAGCTCCTTGAACCAACGTTGCTATCAACGAAGACAAAGAAAAATAAGAGGAAAAATTAATTATTGTTTAGTAATCAATATTAAATACTTACCTGCAAGTATTGTTAAATGAAAGATAAAAAGCACAAACAATCAACTCTTTTTTTTCAAATGTAATTTGACTTTGTGACTGTTTATTAAATTGTTATGGTGGATATGCCGGCTTTCTTATGTAATTGTAGCTCCTGGAACCAGTGTTGCTATCAACGAAGACAAAGAAAAATAAGAGGAAAATTTAAAGAATATATGTTATTGTTTAGTAATCAATATTAAATACAGTACTTACCTATAAGTATTGTTAAATGAAATATAAAAAGCACAATTCAAATTTAGATTCATAGTTTCTATATAAATTAATGTAAAAGGGCAGAAAGACCTTCAGCCTTTGCATCAGTTGAATGTGGTTAGTGCTCTTGGAATCCTGATGGTCGGGTCCGAAAAAACATCTGGATGAGCTGCCATACCATGTAGATGTCTGGTAGATACAAAAGATTGCGCTGCTGGAAACGACTCAAGGACTTAGAAAGGTCTTATGCATCGGCCAAAGAACACACTAGAGTCCAGGTAGGACTCCGGTATTAAAAATTGCTTTTTGATTTTATTGACGAAGTAATAGATCCATATTCTAACAAAATTATGTCCTGGAAAAGAAAGTTTGAAAGTTTCTCTTAATTAAGTAATTGTTAAATGAAGAAAAGCACAATCAGCTTTAGATTTATATTTTCAAATGTGATTTGACTTTGTGTAAAAGATTACTGTTTATTAAATAAAACTTTTCTTTGGGTGCAAAGAATATTTTCATTTTATTCATGAAGGAATGTATGCAAATTCCAGCAAAATTATATCTACCTCTGAAAACAAAGTTTTCCTTAACGAAGTAACTTTGTTAAATATATTAATTGCTTATAGACAATTGTTAAATAAATAAAAAAGCACAAACAATCAACTTTAGATTCATATTTTCTATATAAATTAATGTAAAAAGGGCATAAATACTTACGGTCAATAGCCCTTTGCATCAGTTGAATGTAGTTAGTGCTCTTGGAATCCTGATGGTCGGGTCCAAAAAACATCTGGATGAGCTGCCATACCCTGTGGATGTCTGGCAGATACAAAAGATCTCGCTGCTGGAAACGACCCACTTACTTAGAAAAGTCTTATCCATAGGCCAAAGAACACTCTAGAGTCCACGTAGGACTCCGGCATTGAAAATTGCTTATGGGGTAAAATGCTAATAAAAAGTAATTCATATTTTTCGAAAAGTGCACTTAATTACTTAAGTAAACAATACACACACTCAAATATAATCAATAAAAAAATAATAAAAATTAAGAAAATAAAATAATTTTAATAAATAAACAAGGGTAAAGTTTTATAATTAAATAAAACTGGCGAAAGGGCATTTTCGCACATTAAGTATTAGTTATTATGTACAAAATAACAGATATAATATAATATTAAAAAAAAAATAACATGAAGGACTATTATCAGGGAATTATGAATATTTGTAAATAAATATACATTATAAATATTTTTGAAGATTGATTTAGTGTCAATAAATTATAACTAACTAACTATTATATTAAGTAATTTTTGCAGCCGTAAAATGGAGAAATAAATTGTAAATTGTCTTAAATAAATATTAAAAAACGAAAATACTGAATTAAGTAATTTTATCATGAAAGAAATCGAAGCCTAGAACTTTTTCATTTTATTTATGAAGAAATAGATCCATATTCTAACAAAATTATGTGTACCCCTGCAGTAAATGCTTAGAAACAATTGTTAAATAAAAAAATCAAGAACAATTAACTTTGGATGCATATTTTTTATATAAATTAATGTAAAAAGGGCATAAATACTAACGGTCAATAGCCCTTTGCATCAGTTGAATGTGGTTAGTACTCTTGGAACCCTGATGGTCGGGTCTGAAAAACATCTGGATGAGCTGCTATACCATGTGGGTGTCTGGAAGATACGCTATTGACCATTGGTCTTTCTGCCTAATATTATTATTAATATTAAAAATAATTCATATTTTTCAAAAAGTGCACTTAATTACTTAAGTAAACAATACAAATACTGAACTTGAATTAAGTAATTTCTTCATGAAAGAAATCGAAGCCTAAACTTTATATCACATAACTTTACTATCAAAAAAAAACAGCAAGAGGGTAATATTATAATGATATTATGAATTTGATTAGGATACAGAATTTGGTGACATAAAAATACAAAACAAAATTGCAATAATCATTATTAAACCGGGAAAAAGAAAAAAGAAAACATAACATAACTGACCAAAAGGCTTATTTATTATTATATTCAATATTTGGAATTTAAATATGATTTCTAAGTAAAATCTGTCAAACTACTTATATATTCATCATCAATATTGTATTTTAAGAGTTAAGAATAAGTACCATTAAAAAAGTTAATGAATTATAATATTATAGAAAAGTATATGTCGAATGCAGGATCGGCACGTGTTCAACGATTTCCCTTACTTCGTGTGCATGCATGTGTGCGCGTTGAGTTTTTGACAGGAAAGCAAAGATATTCGAAAGTCCCGAGGGTTAGGTGAGTGGATATGATAGCCGGTGTTTGAACCTCTCACCCCTTATCCCATGGGATTAGCAGATCGGTCCTCCTCCACTCATGGATATGTCGCCGACATCTGTGCCGCAGACTTTCGGCAATCTCCCAAATTCGCCCGTATCGATCATATTTTATGGGATTCCTCTCCGCTCCTCTATATCGCTCCTCTATCCCATCCCCTTGCATCCCCAGCGCGCTACCCGATCCCAGATTACACTCGGACCAAAATTCATCGGCAGATTGACGCAAAACAATAACAAAAATTTGAATATTGGATTACGTACATACGTATACACAATTTCCTCCCATTCTTTTTATCAACACCACCGTTCGATTTTCAAGCTGACAAAAATGCATTGCATCTATCGATTTTTTTATTTATTTGCAAATTTTCAATTTCTATCAATCAACTGCCAACATTTATTTATCTGAAATGAACACTTCAATCACCAGAATTCTTGAAATGTTGTAAATTGTATAAAAATAACTTCAAACAATGAAACTAATTAAAATTTGTATCAAAGATGTATCAAGCATGAAACAGCCTATTAATAGGTAATAATGCAAGTTTTCTCAATTCTTTATATCAACAACACCATTCGATTTTAAACCTGACAAAAAAAAATCATCACTCGATTTTAATTTTTTTTATTTATAAATTTCCAATTTCTTTCAATCAACTGCCAACATTTATTTATTTGAAATCAATACTTTATTCTTGGACTATTGTCTTTTGGCTATAAATAACTTCAGAAAATGAAACTAATAGAAATTTATTCAATATTGAAGCATCCGACTATAGCGTGTAAATAATTATTTAAAACTAAATAACAGGCTTTATTTTTATTAAGAATACTGTTGCAATATGAAACTGACAAAAACGAATTGCAACTATCAATTTTCATAGATTTTAATTGTGACTTTAAATTTCTGTTAATTATCTGGCAACATTTAATTATTTGGAATAATCTACTATATGATAATTTTCTAATAAAATAATTACCTTCAAATTTAGGATATTGTTTTGATCTCATTAATCTACTTTTAATTGAAATATTAATATTTTTCTTATATAAAATATTTGATTATTTAGTAAATGTAATTAAATTGAGTCCTTTGTAACTGTTATATTATTTATTTTTTTTGTTTATATTATTGTTGTTACATAATAATGGAAAAACTGTTCAAAGTATTAATAGTAATTATTAATTCCACCATGTACATTGTATTACTTATAAGATAAGATAAGAATATATAACAGGATAGTCAACTAATTTTGTTTAAAAAATAAATGTTAAGTTTTAAACACTGAAAAATTAATTGCAAATTATTGAATAGAAAGTAAAGTTAATAACTTAATAATTAATACGTTAACGCAAGCTAATGAATGATGGTCGATTGTAGTTCGATTAAAGGTTGTTATTGTGGTTGCATAACTTTTTTTTTTATATTTTTAATTTTATATTAATAATTATTTTTTATTTATGAATATTAGTTATATATTTACGTTAAAGAGTATAATTATGTTTATTTTGTAGAATTACTCATTATTATTTTTTATTATGTACTAAATAAAATCAATATAGTTTACAATTCTTCATATAACGGTAGGATACGTTAGGTAGTATATATAGAGCAGCTGGGTAGTTTCTTATGTACTTGCTTCGGCAATACATATACTAAAATTGGAACGATACAGAGAAGATTAGCATGGCCCCTGCGCAAGGATGACACGCAAAATCGTGAAGCGTTCCACATTTTTTGACAATTACTATAATGTTATATTATACTAATTTGCATTTTTCTTCATAGTATATATTTAATGAAAACTAAATTATTAGAATTGATAGAATAGTTCAACTATAATTGATAAATATATTTTATATTATGTTAAATATGAATCATTTAGTCAAAGTTGTAGGTGAGTCTATAATTTTTATCAATCAACTGGGCTCTTTAAAATATTGCTTCCTGAAATGTTGCTTGTAAAGGTAATGTCTGTCTAATCCTGGTATATGATATAGTTTCCTATGTATTCCACAATTTTTGATAGTTTTGGTTTTCAATGCTAATAATATACAGTAATACCCCGACTTACGCTACTTAGGAACTCAGAGTTATTCGATCGATTTTTTTATGTCCAGTATTTGTCGTACTATTTAATCTTGAGTATTTACCGTGTTTCGCGCGAAATCTACATGCACAATTATGTGTACTCCGATTTACGCGATTTTCTTCGGATTCAGAAGTTACGCGCTAGGTAGTCGCGTATGTTCTGAGTAATACTGTACAACAGATTTCTTGTTATTCATGAATTGAATTAATGACAATCTAAAATAATGTCAAACAAACCTTTTGATACCGCATTAACCCACATACAAATAAACAGCACAACAACAAATTCTAAAAAAGCGATATTTATGTATATAAAATAATATGTGTACTATATTATTTAGAATTACTTTTTATTTTTCTCAATTAAAATTTAGTTTATTTTCATACACTATTATAGTGAATACGCTCCAGCATTTTTGCAACTGCATTCAGCGCTAACTGAACGTAGATTGTTGTAAGGAATGTTTAAAAATATGTTCTCTAATAGAAATAACTAAAAAAATAAAGTAATAATGTCAATTGACGGCTGTGCATGAAAAATTCTTATTAATAATTTCATATATATTTAAGTCAGTTTTGCTGACATAAAATAAAAATGGGTTATAGGTTAGTGTCCGACGCTAAAGTGTACGTTCATAAGATCGTCAATTACATTTGCTTGGCAGACAGCAATTTATGTACACATTAACTAAGTGCTAGTTGATATAATTATCAAAACTTTTACATTAGACCAGAATTCTCTAACTTTTTTGGAGTGAAAATGAAAAACATATTACATTCCCTTTTATAATAAGTTGCTAAATGACATATTTTGAAAAGGAATGTAATATACTTTTAAGGTCCTTAGATATTTACACTTTTACAATGTTGCTAAATAACATATTATAAAAAGAAATGTAGGGTCCTAAAGATTTTACAATATCAACAGGAATAGATTGTACTGAATCAAATACATGAAACAAAAATGAATACTAGTGGAAAAATATATTAAAAAAAAATGTGAAATTGTGTCGAAGGACACTAACTAAATTGAAGGACAGGTGAAGAGAAATGAAAAAGAAGAATATTCCATTTAGCAAATCCGGTAAAATTTGATGTTTCCCAAATATTACAAATAGATGCTTTTCTGGGTTTTTTAAATCTTCTTTTATTTCATCCGAAACTGACCGATCTACAATAGTTTTGATGTATTCATCATCAACATCACATGAAATTATATTTCTACTTTCCAAAATAATTAATTCTTCATCATTTGCCTTCGAGAACTCAAAATCTATTTCATATAGTACTTATTCGTAGCATTAAGAAGTTTTCGTGTTATTTATTTTTTGAATAACTTTGATTTTCACTTATTTGATTGTGTAGAATTTAATCTCAACTAGGGTTATAAGATTGTACCATAACATTCAACCGAAGTAGTAATAACAGTGTAAACTTTAGTTCATAAAGCACATGGAAGATAAATTTGGTTCTGTTTTATCGATTATATAATATTAAAAGAATACATATGGACAATTGTTTAACTGGTAATTGCCAGATTAAATATTTTTCTCGAAAAAAATAAAATATGTAGAATTGCAAATACTGAAAAAAAATAGTTTAGCATATTTTAGGAAATGTTATGAAAGATAATAGTGATATTACAATGTTTTTTATTTTCACTAAACAACCCTCCAAATAATTTGCGTTATACGAAAATCAAATTTATTCTTCTTCACTTTTTGAATTCCTTGTATCCTATGTATGTAGTAATTATTACACAAAACGCGAGTAATTAATTTTAGTTCAAACTATGTATAACACTCATATGTATGATAGTTGCATAAGTTGTTTTTTTTTTCATTTTATTAATTTTATATTAATTATGATTGAATATTTCTCAAATATTTTACTAAATTTATAATGAAATAAATAATTTTAATGAATTAGTAGAACTATTTATTACGATTTTTACTTAAAATATGAATATATCTCAAAGTAGTTTTTACCTCTTTTTCCAAATAAAGAAAATGGGTGTCGGTACATATAGAACAGCTGGGTAGTTTCTTATGTACTTGCTTCGGCAATACATATACTAAAATTGGAACGATACAGAGAAGATTAGCATGGCCCCTGCGCAAGGATGACACGCAAAATCGTGAAGCGTTCCACATTTTTTGATAAATTCAATTTTATATACTATATAATTCAATAAAATTTTCATAAATTATCAAAATAAATATAATTAATTATTTATAATTGAGTTAAATTTATGGTTATTTGTAGTTTTTATATGTTTCAAATATTAACTTTGAAATAATAACAAAATAATTGTAATTATTCTGAAGTACTATTTATAATTGATTTTTCCTAAGATATTAACAAATATATATCATATATTAACCAAAGAGCGGTTCTCTCTGGCGAGTCCAGTCCCACAACATTCTTTTGTAGCTCTTCAAAAACTTATACTACATTTCTCGTATTTTCTTTTCATTTTAAAATAAAGAGGTAACGTCAGATATAAATTGAAGTTACTCCACTCGTCTCTTTCAAATATTCCTTCCTGAAATGTTTCTTCTAAAGGTAGTATATCTGTCCAGTTTCTTAAATATTCCATTTTTTTTTAATTTTTGGTTTCCAATACTATAAATATATAATAATACACGGTTCTCAGACGCGTTTTACGCGTTCACTACGTGAATCATCTATTGCGTAACTTTTGGGTATTACTGCATAATACATTCCTAGTTCTTCCTGAATTATTTTCAAATATTGAAGCCTTTAGAAATCGGTGAAATCAAATTCGAGAAAAACGTAGCACATCTAAAACTATTTATAATTGTCGAATTCTAATATTTTTCCGGACTATTCTTCTTCTTCTTCTTCTTCTTCTTCTTTCCTCTCCTCGCTTCACTTAGCTTGCGCTGTTTGCGTAATTTCGCCAGCCACTGCCTGTATAACTAAACTAGCCTGAGTTACTATGGAAAAGAGGGAACATACACGTGGAGTAAGTACACACAAAACAATTATCAGATCGGAGTCTCGGCGATCCAGTACAAGATGGTTGGGAGAGACCTCGGATGGTTGCATTAGTTATCAGATTTTGTAAGTATAAAAGGGAAATTGCGTGATCTATAATGATACCTTTGAATTCTTTATAAATTTTAAAAAACCTATGTACACCTTGCTGTTTTCCAAGCTGACTAGACACCGGACCGATGTTGGTAAAGGCACTTTTAAATTAATTAACTCCCTATAGAGGGTCTCGGAGGCTGGTTTGTTCAGGTTGCATTCAAAGAAAATATGATCGAGTGACCCCACCAACCCACAGCTGCATCTATCCGAGTCCTGCCACCCGACTCTGGACAAATGCTCAGGGGCCAGTGTATGTCCAGATCTCAACCGACTGAGCACTGCGATGTCTGCCTTCCTCTTAAACCCCATCTTCATAAACCATGGGTGTTTTCTGACCTCAGCGTTATAGCTATAAAAATAGGCTCCCTTGTACGCGCTTTCCTGCTCGTATCTCCGTTGCCATTCTAATACTGCGTCTGCTTTTACTTGTTGATATGTATCTGTATAATGTGTCTTTATGTTGATGAGTTCACGCCTATGACCCCTCTCCGCCAGAGCATCCGCCTCCTCATTTCCCCGGATACCCTGGTGGCTGGGCACCCAACACAAAACTACTGCTCCTCCCGCTGCCTCCATACCTCTTATTTGACCTCGTATAGCAACAACCCAGTGATTTGTTCTCACAGTGGTGGACTGACTAATGATGGACTGAATTGCACTCATTGAATCCGTTATAATTGCGACTCTCCGTCTTTTGTGCATTTGGGTCATTCGTAGGGCTCTGTGAATCGCGAACAGCTCTGCAGTGTAGACTGATGATAGGTCCGGTAATTTGCCCGCCTCGGAGATATTAATGTCTGGGATGTAAATCCCGAAGGAGACAGATCGAGGAGATTCTTGAAGGGAGCCGTCTGTATAGGCTTCCGTCATATCTCGGAAGGAGGTGTTCCTAAATTCCTCGAAAGCCCGGTTAATAAGCCCGTCGGAGTTGGCAAAATCGACCTTAGTAAAAGGAAACTCCAGAGCTTTGATGGTGTAAGTAAGGTCTTCCAGCGGCGGAGTATAGATATTTTTTATGGCTCTTTGATCCACCATTCCTCTGTAAATTTCCGTATCTCTCCATGCTCTAATCAGAAGTGGAATTCCCTTGGTCGGCCAAAATGGGCTTCGCTGGAACTCCGACGCTGCCCTGGCTATGAGCGGCCGTATAGCTGAAGGTGGACTTGCTCTGCATTTAATTAAATATCGTCTAGCCAACTCCTCTCTTCTAAATTCTAGTGGCATCACGCCCGTCTCCACGTGAAGCACATTCAAAGGGGTGGAGCGCAAGACTCCCAAACAGATTCTCAGGCATAGGTTCTGTACTCTGTCAAGCTGGTCGAGTAAAGACTTCGCACAGAACGAATAGAGACCGCTAGCATAATCAAGTCTCGAGAGCACGTAGCCGCGGTACAGCATCAACAAAGTCTTGGGATCGCTTCCCCAGTCAAGCCCGGACAACGCTCTCAGGATGTTGACCCCCTGGTAGCATGACCTGACCAGAGACCCGATATGGTTCCTCCAGCACAACTTCTCATCAAACCACACTCCCAGAAATTTGTGTGCTTGGACATACTCAATTGCGTTGTCTTGTATGTATAGTGGTAGAAACAACCTGGCTGTTTTCCTTGTGAATCCCATTGCCTTGGTTTTGTTGGGTACTATGGCTAGTTGTTTTTCCATAAGGAATTGGTTGATGTTAGTAAGAGATTGATTCATCTGATTCGCCACTGCGTTGATGTTCGGTCCACTGCCAATCAGCACCAAATCATCGGCATATGCCATGAGTCTAGTGCTGCCCACGGTCATCCTGTGGATTCTATGGATGAAAATATTGAATAAGAGCGGACTGAGTGGACTTCCCTGTGGCAATCCCATATGCGTGTACCTGATATCAGTTGGTGATTGCGCTCCAACAAGTTGCAGTCTTCTCTCTCTGGTTAGTGCAATAACCATATTGACTAACCGAGGAGGGAGCTGGAGGCTTGACAGTTCTTCCATCAGAAGGTTCGATGTTACGTTGTCATATGCAGCTTTGATGTCCAGGAAGACCACTATCAGCTCCTCTCCCGCCGCAAGCGCTCGATAAATTTCCGCGGCCAATCCGTAAATGTTGTCTAACGTGCTCCTACCCCTGCGGAAACCCGCAAAAGTAGGTTCAAATACGTTGTTAATTTCGCACCAGCGGTCGAGACGCCTTTTGATCAGATTCTCAAAGCTCTTTCTTAAGCATGATAAAAGAGTGATCGGTCTGTAGCTGGTTGGCTCCTGTGGTGGGGCACCTCGCTTTAAAATTGGCACTATGTACGCTTCCTTCCACGAGTCCGGGACCGCTCCCGAAGCAAATACTTCGTTGAAACGACCAACCAACAATTCCCTTCCCATGGTAGATAGATTTTTGACCATGGGATATGAAACCCTATCTGGTCCAACAGCAGTGTCTTTGCAAGACTTGATTGATAGTTCCAACTCTGAGACAGTAAATGGTTTTGTTAGCTCGTGTATGGTAGCAGTCTGCGGCATTGGTACGATCTCCGGTTCAGCATTTGGTGGGGTGAGAGAAATAAGAAAATCTTGCTTCCAATTGTTATCTTCGTTCTCTAGCGTATTGGTTGTTGGTTTGCGATTGAACCTTCTTATTTTCTTCCATATAGTGGCCGCTGATGTTTCTCTACTTATCGATTCACAGAAACTCCTGAAGCTGGCCCTTTTCTTTTCCTTCAGAAGTCTTTTTGTAGCTGCCATTTGGTGTTTTGCCGCTAGCAGGTGTTCGATTCTCTTGGTTTCGTGATATATCCTCAATAATCTCCTCCTCTTGGACACAGCACGACTACATTCTTCGTCCCACCATGGGCATGGCGTTGTTTTGCTATTTGTAGTAGGTTTTTTTATTTCAATAGACTTTGCCAGCTGAACCATCCGTACCGCGAGCGTCTCTAATGCGGGATCCTCCTGTACGGACTCCTCCATCCTCAGCGTGTATTCGGCCCAGTTCACTCGCTTGGACTTGATCATAGTCATTGGGTACTTATTTGTTTTAGGAATCGATACCCCGGAGTTGTAGCTGGACATTATCGGGTGGTGATCGCTTCCGAGAGTGTCCTCGATTGTATGGGATGCGGTGTTGGTCGATGCTATCCTTGATGCGAGTACTAGATCCAGAACACTGCTCGAGCGATGCGCTATATGGGTCGGACGCATGTCGTTCATTAGAACCAGCTCAAACTGGTCTATGATGAAGGCTAGTTCTTGTCCGTTACGATTTGCCCGACCATGTCCCCAGTACGGATGATGTGCGTTGAAGTCCCCCACCAAGAGGTAGGCACCTTCACAATCCTCCAGTAAACGCCTCCAACTGGATCTGTCCATAATTACGTTCGGAGGGACGTAGAGCGACACTATGAGTAGGTCTCCGATTATTGTCTTCACGAACTGGGCGTTCGGGGGATGCAAAAAGGATGGTATACTGCAGCTAGCCCTCAGATCTTTCCGGACTAACACTGAGACTCCCCCCTTTCCGTCTGGTCGTTTATTATGGAAGGCGTTAAATCCTGGCGTTGAAATGTTTACTTCGGGGCGAAGCCAAGTTTCGCCAACCGAAATAATGTCTACTTCTAAATTTCTCGCTGCGTTTAATAAATCGTGGAGGTTAGTATTGAGCGATCTCGCGTTCCAACTAAGAATCTTCGCTCTCCACTTCTGTGCATTCATTAGACTTGTTTTTTTGAGTTAGTGGAAACTGTAAGATGGCTGCGATTTGTTTGAATGCCTCGGAGAGGCGCGAATTTTGTTTAATTTGCCCGCTCTTGAGGGCATCTACCAGCTGTAATAGGAAGGTTGCAAGGTTCTCTTCTTGTTGTTCCTCCTCAGATATTGAAGGTTTGTATGCCAGTACCTTGGGTGAGGGCAGTCTTTTACCTCTTTCTCTGTACTTAGAGCGATTCGGTGGGCTGGGAAAGGTCGTTTCTCTTTTCCTCTTTGGCGCCGCGGGTTGGCTGAAGCTACTGTATGAATGATCCCAGGCAATGCTTCTTGCAGAAGAAACCGACTGGGCTACCGACGGCGGAGGGGAACGATCTCTTAGTATATGAGCGAATGATTGCTTATTCGACGCTGGTACGTCGCTCGGCATAGAGTCCTGTCTGCCTAAGGTAGCGGGGAAAGCTCGGCTGTATTGCTCTCTCGAGCGATTTTTATCTGTTTGCTTGGTGGTATATTTATTGGCCTCGTAAAATGAACATTGATAATTGACCATGTTCTCCTTGATAGCTTTCTGTCTGATATACTCTGGGCAGGTTCTATCCGCAAGCCGAAGATTTTGTTCGTTGGATAAATGCGCTCCTCCACAGTACAAACATGTAGGGGCATTTTTGCTTGGGCATTGATCCAGGATGTGGTCTTTGGCGCATGCTGGGCAACGTATGTTTGCGCTCTTACAAATTGCTTTGGTGTGTCCGTACCTTAGACACCCAAAGCATTGGATGACTCGTGGTACGTACACCTCCACCGCTCTGTTGTTGTAGAATATATTAATGTTCTTGGGTAATCTCTTGCCGCTAAAAGTACAGATTATTGCATTCGTCGGTACATACATTGGACTCCCGTCCTCATTGATTGCTCTCCTGTTAATCCTCTCTATTTTCAAAACCTTAATGCCATCTGGGCATTTGATTTCCTCCAGGAGTTGGGTCTCTAGAAATCCTTTTTCTATGTTTCTAACTATCCCTTTGCAGCTTACCAGATGTGACGGTATGTACGCTTTTAGCTTTTCCTTAGTGATAAACGAGGATTTTAAGAATATGTTTGCGCTCTCTGCCGAGTTAAATGATACCGCAACACGGTTTCGACCTCTGCTCTCCACTTTATTTATATTATGCACCTGCTCTTTCTTCAGCTTGCTACCCATGGACATCGGCCAAATGGGAGCGTTGTTGTCCTCTGTGGGTTCCAGGTTGATGGTAAATGGGCCTGTGTCTTTTCCCGAGAAGAACAGCTGGGAGTCCATATTTTTGAATTTCATTAGCTCATGCAGGGTTTCTTTAATCTTTGGTGATATTGTTATCGCGTTTCCGTCTTTGTCTGTATACATGTTCGCCGCTAAGATTCTGGGCATTATTTTTAGAAGTTCTTGCTTTATTTTAATGTTCTTAAAAAAAATCGCATCTCTTTTTGTCTCTTCGCTTTTAGCGATAATGGAGACTAGGTCTCCGAAGTCGGCTACAGGAAAGAACTTCTTAGAGTCCCCTCCTGCTGAATTTTCCCCCATGCTGGGGAAGTAACCTAAGCCCTAAAGGGCTTACACCACCACCTTAATACGCTTATAGCCCGCTTTCTATAGGTAGGAACAGACACACAGGGAAGTAACTTACTGCGCTACTAGATGTCGGTCCCGGACACACGTGCACACACGGCTGCTCGAGACGAACTGTCCGGACTATTCAAAACGGACTAGTTTATCGAAGTTAGACTATTTGTATTGCTGTAGTTACAGTTATTATAAAATCGTAAATATAGTATATCTTGTAATAACTTTATATAATTTAGTATAAAAACTATAAGATATCAATTTTGCAATTTATCATTGTTTGAGCAGTGGAAAATTGCTGCGGGAAATAATAGCATAAAAGAAATCTTAATTTTCCAGATAATTACAAAAGTAGATTTTGTTTCCGTAATTACGATTTAATCTATGAATATACGTGGATCATCTACGAGGAGGAAACTAGTGCATATTTCTTGAGTGCTAATTAAACCATTGATGCATGTTGAACTTAAATACTAATAATAAATGTTTATTCTTTAGACTGGAATGATCATCTTTCAGATGTGAGTAAATAAATTTATTTTTTTAACGTTGGTTATAACCAGCATACCCACCCAATGGTAGCACTGACGGATCGTGGTCGTGGTCAAGCGGTACACTTTACTTGCGACTAAAACTACCCTCCATTCCACTCTGTGTAGTGGAGCAGAGCGGTCGTGTTTTTCAACCCCGCAAACTTACTTAAGTGCCCGGAGACAACCGAAAGCAAAGTCCTTATTTTGTGAGACAGTAAACAGAGTCCTTGTGTGCCAGTGTTTCGTGGAAACACTGGCTCCAAAAACCAACACTTTGGTCCAAAGGCATAAATCCAGAATCGAGGACCAGTGGCCTCCACTTCCACCCAAACAAACACCAACGCTTAGAAAAGCTGACACAAATGTGCATCCCACATGTAACATAAGTGAAAATAGTGAAATCAGTGATATCTGGAGGGAAATAGCCGGATTCGAAGCAGTTAAACTATACATGGAACTTCATGAACTTCGAGATAAACTCAAGGCCTCTAAAAGCCTGAAGGAACAAGCGCCAATATTCATTAAGTACCAAAGAATCATTGATTTCATGTCAAAAAAATGCCCATAAACCCATCCCTTATTATTTGTCAATAGAACGCGGACTCTGTACGCAATAAGGTAAGTGAGCTCACACATTTTCTGAACACACACTCAGTAAACATTATGATACTATGCGAGACCTGGCTCTCCGCTGGCTACAGACTATCAATCAAAAACTACTGAATATATAGGCAAGATAGAGTGTTAGGATCGAATGGTCTGGCTGTTCTAAAACGCCGCATGTAGGAATAAATACACTTGTAAATAATACAATCTAGCATGTGGTTAAGCAACAGAACGGTCTCACAATTGCAGGCCTATACAAATCTCCGAGAAATAGACTGTCGTCGGCTAAACTGCAAATCTATAACCTAAAACAATACTTTCAACCTAATGGTAATACAGTCAAAACCATAAAGCAGATAATCGTAATTCACTCGGGAGCCGAGATAAACCCAGACCATAATCCGGTAATCTTAGAAATGGCACCAATTAATGCACTTGAACGAAAATTCTATTCCTTTCATAACATTGACTGGAACTCATTTCGGGAAATAAATTTTACAACCTTAATTTGTTTGTGGTGGTTAGTATTTTCGACACTCTATCAAAATTATAATTGTTAGTGTTATATATAACTATGTTTAGTTTACTTTCGTATTTTTACGCTTCCTTTTAAAAACAATATTTTTCAGATTTCGCTTCATTTACTTTAATTTTATTGTTCTTGAAAAAGGTTTTTGTTGAAGATGGTAGAGCACTTTCTTGTTGGCTGTTTGGGCGGTGCTTGAATGCACGTACACAGCTGTATCATCAGCGTATATTGCAATATTAACTAGTGCGGTATTGCCAGATAGGTATTTAGGGATATCATTTATAAATAAGTTAAACAATACGGGGCCCAAGAGTGATCCCTGCGGAACTCCCGCCCCAATATTGTGGTTATATGATGTGATATCAGCCAGAGAGACGCTAAAGGTTCTATCCGTTAGGTAGGATGATATCAATTTGATAAGTTCTGGGGAGAAATTGTAGTCCATCATTCTTGCCAGAAGTGCCTTGTGCCATACCTTATCGAAAGCTTTTTCTACGTCGAGGAGAGCCATTGTCGTCAGGTTTGCTTCTTTTTGATTGAAGTTATATGCTATGTCTTTGACGATTCTTGCAACTTGCTGTACTGTGCTGTGTTTGCGTCGGAAGCCAAATTGTTCATCTTTGAGTATATGAAACTCATCTAAATGTTTGTTTATTCGTTTAAGAATGATTGCCTCTGCCACCTTTGCAACACAGCTCAGCAAGCTTATTGGTCGGTACGAGGTTGTCTGTTTTGATGATTTTCCCGGTTTCTGAATTGGTATAATCAACCCGTGTTTCCATTCTTTCGGGAAATATTGTATTGTAAGTACAGCGTTTATTATGTGCATTATTTGTACAACGGCTTTCCTCGAGAGCGCTTTCAGAAGGATTCCTTGAATCTGGTCCTCTCCCGGAGCCTTCATCGCCGGTGCTTTTTTAATAGCACTTCGGATTTCGGACGGTCGGGTTAGGTAGTTGGCTCAAGCTGTCATCGTAACATGTGTAGGGTTATGGACGGTACTCTTAAACTGCTCTACTTGATTTATTATTTTCTGTTGTTCGTCGGTATACGCGTTTTGATCAAGATCATGGACACTCTCGAAGTGATCCGCGAGTGCATTTGCTTTATCCAAATTCGTGAAAGCCGTAGTTTGCCCGACGACGAGTGCAGGTATGGGTTCGCGTTTCCTCTTGAGTGCCTTCGTGAACCGATATAGCGAACGGTTACCCGGCTGGAGGTTGGCTATCTTATTTTGCCAGATGGTCCGCACATTTCGGGTTGCTTGGTTACAGAGTCTTTTGTATACCGGGTCTCGAGTTCTTTGCCATTGTAAGCGGAGTCTGTTTTTATCTCTAATCATTTGAATAATATCGTCACTTAGGAAGATTTGTTTACGTGGCCGTGTTTTACGTACATGTTTATCTCTGGCGCCCTGAAGTGCTTTTATGAAAGATCTGGTTTCTGTCTCTAACATCTCATGGGTGGTAATCGCATTATTTATGACTATTTTCCGGTCAAGTATTTCCCGAAATGAGTTCCAGTTAACGTTTCGAAAAGAATAGAATTCTTGTTCTTCTTCAATCGCATTAATTGGAGCCATCTCTAAGAATACCGGATTATGATCAGAGTTAAGCTCTGCTCTCGAATGGATTTCGATTATTTGATTTTTATTCTTAACAAGTGCAAAATCTAGAGTCGATGGGGTATTACCGTTAGGTGGGAAATGAGTGGGCCCGTCTGGGTAAATTACCATCAGGTTATCGGTCGCACATAGTTGGGCTACGATATTCCCATTGGCGTTATTACGATTGCTGGAATGACCGTTCCACATGACATGTTTTGCATTAAAGTATCCGAAAAGTATTGTTTTAGGTGCTAAATTTGCGAGAGTCCGCAGTTCAGCCGGCGACAGTCTATTTCTCGGAGAGTTATATAGACCTACAATTGTGAGACCATTCTGTAGCTTAACCGCCACATGCTCGATTGATATATTTGCAGGTGTATCTATTCTTACATGCGGTGTTTTATTGTGAACTAGAACTGCAAGACCCATCGATCCTAACACTCTGTCTTGTCTATATATTCTGTAGTTTTTTATTGGTAGTCTGTCGCCAGCGGAGAGCCAGGTCTTGCACACAATCATTATGTTGACTGAGTGTGTGTTCAGAAAATGTATGAGCTCACTTACCTTATTGCGTACAGAGTCCGCGTTCCATTGACATATAGTAAGGGATGGGTTTATGGGCATTTTGTTGACATGAAATCGATGATTCTTTGGTACTTAATGCAAATTTGCGCTTGTTCCTTCAGGCTTTTAGAGGCCTTGAGTTTATCTCGAAGTTCACGAAGTTCCATGTATATTTTAACTGCTTCGAATCCGGCTATTTCCCTCCAGATATCACTGATTTCACTATTATCACTTATGTTACATGTGGGATGCACATTTGTGTCATCTTTCCTAAGTGTTGGTGTTTGTTTGTATGGAAGTGGAGGCCACTGGTCCTCGAGTCTTGATTTTTGTCTTTGGGCCCAAGTGTTGATTTTTGGAGCCGGTGCTTCCACGAATTCTCTCTGTTTGCTGGGCACATGTACTGACCTTTTGTGTACGGTCATCGGTGCTCTTCCTTGAGTTATTATAGTCGGTGGGGTTTTAATTTTAGCAATGTACTTAGGGCATTGCATGTTATTGGCCGGGTGTGGCCCCCCGCAGTTTGCACATTTGGCGGGTGTATCCTTTGGCTTAGTACACGTGTATGTCTCATGTGATCCGGCACATTTCAGACATTTATATTGTAGGCGACAATTTGTTGTCGCATGCCCCCATTCCTGGCATCTGTGGCACTGTGTAATTTTTCGCTTAGATTGGTAGCGATTCCATCTGACCGTTGCATAGTTAATATGCCTAATGTTTTTTAAGTCTCTGAGGGTCACTGTGTTGTCCAGGAGAACGAAGAATGCTTCTGTTGTCCTCATTCTTGAGATCTTTTTTGGTTTAATGTTGTATCTATTAAACATTTCTTGTTCGACTTCTTCGAGTGTAACTCCCTCTTACACGCCCCACAGTACAAACGCGTGGTTCTTCTCGTTTTCCTTCGAGAACGTATAGAATTTTGTTTTGGTATTTTCCAAAGATTGTACTAAGGCATTGTGATCCTCAATGCTTTGGGTGCGGACTGTGGTCTTCTGTTGTTGAGTGTTGTACTTTATGTACACACCTCATTTTTGAGTATTTTTCTGCATCCCATAACAAACTGGTTATGAGAGCCATTTCTATGATCTCCTACAATTATGATTGGAGGGATTCTTTCTTTCTTGTCTTTCTTACTATGTTCTGTTTCCATAGTCTCTTGGGTTCCTTCTTGTTCTTTCATATCGAATAGAGGCTCGAACCTATTTTTGGTTAAAATGCACGAATTTTCCTCTTCGCGCACTGCTGGTCTCTTTCGTGGTGGTTCACTGTTCGATGATTGGGCTACCTTATTTGGCTGAGCCATTTTATAAAAGAAAATTTCCCAGGTGGGAAATTACCACCTGGGATATATTTAATTGTTCCTCACTTAACACTAACTTACTAACATAAGCACTGGGTTAACTATTTTAAATTTGTGCGTTCGGCTGTCACCGGGCACTTAAGTATGTTCGCCGCTCGGGGGTGAAAAAACACGTCCGTACTGCTCCACTGCACAGGGTGCCCGGTGACAACCGAAAGCAAAGTCCTTATTTTGTGAGTTAGTGTTAAGTGATGAACAATTAAGTATATCCCTCCAATCATAATTGTAGGAGATCATAGAAATGGCTCTCATAACCAGTTTGTTATGGGATGCAGAAAAATACTCAAAAATGAGGTGTACATCAAGTACAACACTCAACAACAGAAGACCACAGTCCGCACCCAAAGCATTGAGGATCACAATGCCTTAGTACAATCTTTGGAAAATACCAAAACAAAATTCTATACGTTCTCGAAGGAAAACGAGAAGAACCACGCGTTTGTACTGTGGGGCGTGTAAGAGGTAACACCCGAAGAAGTCGAACAAGAAATGTTTAATAGATACAACATTAAACCAAAAAAGATCTCAAGAATGAGGACAACAGAAGCATTCTTCGTTCTCCTGGACAACACAGTGACCCTCAGAGACTTAAAAAACATTAGGCATATTAACTATGCAATGGTCAGATTAAATCGCTACCAATCAAAGCGAAAAATCACACAGTGCCACAGATGCCAGGAATGGGGGCATGCGACAACAAATTGTCGTTTGCAATATAAATGTCTGAAATGTGCCGGATCACATGAGACATACACATGTACCAAATCAAAACTAGACTGTCGTAGGCTGAACTGCAAATCTATAACCTAAAACAATACTTTCAACCGAATGGTAATACAGTCAAAACCATAAAGCAGATAATCGTAATTCACTCGGGAGCCGAGGTAAACCCAGACCATAATCCGGTAATCTTAACATTGACTGGAACTCATTTCGGGAAACCCTTGACAATAAAATAGTCATAAATAATACGATTACCACTCATTAGATTTTGGAGACAAAAACCAGATCTTTTACCAAAACACTTCAGGGCGCCAAGGATAAACATGTTCGTAAAACCAATTGAAATTTAAGCTTTACTGAAAATATGTATCAATGTTGTTTCAAGCATAAAATAATGTAATAAAATATGTATGAATATATACAATTTATTTCCATTATTTTTATAAAAATTTCCATTTGATTTTGAAACTATATTTCACTATATGATAATTTTCTAATAATTATTCTACTTTTAATTGAAATATTAATATTTTCCTTTATCAAATATTCAGTAAATGATAATTATTTAATTATTTGTTATTTTTTACTTATTTGACAGAACGTTGATAAGATTAGAATATATAACAGGATAGTCAACTAATTTGTTTAAAAAATAAATGTTAAGTTTTAAACACTGAAAAATTAATTGCAAATTATTGAAAAGAAAGTAAAGTTAATAACTTAATAATTAATACGTTAACGCAAGCTAATGAATTATGGTTCGATTAAAAGTTGTTATTGTGGTTGCATAACCTTTTTTATATTTTTAATTTTATGTTAATAATTATTTTTTATTTATAAATATTAGTAACATATTTACGTTAAAGAGTATAATTATGTTTATTCTGTAGAATTACTCATTATTATTTTTTATTATGTACTAAATAAAATCAATATAGTTTACAATTCTTCATATAACGGTAGGATACGTTAGGTAGTATATATACAGCAGCTGGGTAGTTTCTTATGTACTTGCTTCGGCAATACATATACTAAAATTGGAACGATACAGAGAAGATTAGCATGGCCCCTGCGCAAGGATGACACGCAAAATCGTGAAGCGTTCCACATTTTTTGACAAATTCAATTTTATATAATATAATTCAATAAAATTGTCATAATTTATCAAAATAAATATAATTATTTTTTTTATAATTGAGCCAAATTTATTTGTAATTTTTATATGTGGAATATTTTTCCGGGCTATAGTTACATTTAGTAGTTACATTTATTATAAATTCATAAGTATAGTATACAAGAGAGTTAATATTATTATATAGTTTAGCATAAAAATCATAAATCCATACAAAAACTATACGATATATTTTTTTCAATATGTCTAATGGACGATGGACGTCGAACAGACCAAAAAAGTTAAAAAAAAAAAGAATTTCCCCCATCATAATTGTAGGTGAACATCACAATGGATTACATAACCAATTTATTACGGCTTGCAGAAATTTCTTAAAAAACGAAGTCATCATCATCTTCGCGCACTACCGGTCTCTTTCGAGGTGGTTACTTAATCACTGATTGGTTACATAATCTTATTTGGCGTTGCCATATCACAAGAGAAAAATTCCCAGGTTGAGAATTGAATGTATGAAAGTATTACTGAAAATTACAATAATAATAATAAATATCAAATAAGTTTACTAATTTAAAAATCTGTCAAAAAAATGTGAAACTCTTCTCTATATCGTTCCAATTCAAATTCAAACATAACTTTATTAATATATACAGAGATTGGATCCTCTTACAATTTGAGAGAGTACAAACAATTAATAATTACAAAATTCACAATTAGTTTTTAGTTTGTGGCATTTAATGTTTCTACACTTTATCAAGATCATAATTGCCTAAACATTTATTTACATTTGAAGTGTTTTGGATACTAGAGATTAGTAAATTATTATTATTATTGTTAGTGTTATATACAACTATTTTTAGTTTTAAAAGGAAAATCTTGTAAAAATGCGTTAATAAGGAATGAATTTACATGTGGAAGAGGGAAAGTTGTGATTGCTAAACAGAGTCTATTATTTTTATTTAATTGTGAATTATAAAACTTTTCAGAAATTTCAAAAATTGTCTGATCAATATTCCTATTCCAGCTTCTTGAACTAGGGCTGTAATTCTAATATCTCTTTCCCTATTTAACGCTAGTCTGCGACATTTATTTTCAAAAATTTTGTACACTACTATTATCGCACACTATCATAATGTTGACTGAGTGTGTGTTCAGAAAATTTATGAGCTCACTTACCTTATTTTTGGAGCCGGTGCTTTTTTTCCAAAGATTGCTTTGGGTACGGGCTGTGGTCTTCTGTTGTTGAGTGTTGTACCTCATTTTTTAGTATTTTGGTGCTCAAACTTATTTTTTGATATGATGCACGAATTGTCCTCTTCGCGCACAGCTGGTCTCTTTCGCGGTGGTTCATTGTTCGGTGATTGGCTTACCTTATTTGATGAAATTACCACCTGAGAGATATTCCTCACTTAACACTAACTTACTAACATAAGCCTGGATTCTGTTAACCTATGCAACCTATCATACTCATAAAATAGAAACTATCTACTTTCACACAAACCTAGTGAAATATTCATATCAGATAGTTTACAAATTTTGTACCGGATAGTTTTTATATGTATTTACGTTATTTAATGTCAACTGTAATATACAAGTATTTTATTTATTATTGTATCTATATTAACATATCACACTTTAATAGAATTAACATATATTGCTAATAAATTTAACTACAACAATTCCTCGCATTGTCCAGTTTTACTCAATTTATTCATATATATTATATTTTTATGATGATGTAATGATGTCTTTTTAGTTTATTTTTATTGGTCCAAAAATATATTTTTTGTTACTATTGAATAAAATACAATGTAAGTAGTCATCAAGTAGATGATAGGAACTATTAAATCCGAGAATGTAACATTTTATTTTGTCGTTTAATGTACTTCCTTTTTTGTGTATAGAGTTTTATAGATGCTATCTCCTACTGCATTCCACGTTTTCTATGGCATTCCATTTGATCACTATTGGCGCTTTCTTGCGGACCACAATTCCAACGAAATGTGCAGTTCGGGAAAGAAAGAAAACGCATTTTTAAATTCCCGATATTTTCCGCGTTCTCGGTTGATGAAATTATCTGATACCAGGATGCCGAGGGGAAAACTCGTTTCCTCGCTATTTTTTTTTTATCATTCATTCACGGAAATCTCTCAATTTAAATAGGAGTGTATAAATGGCCTATTTCGGTTAAGAGGTACACAGGGATTTCAAACCATACTACAGAAGGAACTCAAGAATAATAGAGATGAAGCGATATTTTTTTTATTGCGGGAGAATTTACAATATGTTCAAATAAATTAAAATAAATAATTATTTATTTATTGTAATATTGCAAAACATAATTGCATTAATTATTCCAAAACCAAAATTTGTCCAATTTTTGTCGAAAACAAAAATGTTTCTTTCCTTACCAAATTGTGTATCCCTCGAAATCCAGAAATTCAAGTTCCAAGTTCAATGTACCCTTTTTTTACCCGCTTGTACTCTTCCAATTCTTGACGTCCCTATAATCGTATCCTTCCTGTGGCTGCTTATATAATATGTGCTTTTTTATAATTATATATAATTCCAATGTTATTTTATTAATATAAATTTTATAAAAAATATTTATATTTTTGTATTTTTTGTATTATTATTTGTATTATTATTTATACTAGCTAATAAACGATGTTATTTTTTTGTAATTGCTTTAAGTTGTGTTAATTTTTTTAAATTTTATTATTAATTTTAGTAATTTTACATAAAGGATGATATTATTAATTTGAAGTAAAATAATAATAAAATGTAAAAGTATATTTTTACACAAATTTATTACTTTCCTTCTCATAAAACCTAATTGGCAAATAGTTAAATCCTTATTTAAAATACATTTATGTAAAAAAAATGGGGTCTTTCATTCACTTAATGCATTTTTATATAACAGATATAAATATATTTACATCTCATATAATTTATGGTGTATTTAAGAATAAATCTTCAAAAATTTTAAGTCCCAAAAAAATCATGATATTAATACTGTTTCAAGTAATTGTATGTAGTGTAAATGTAGTGAAAATATAAAGAAAATCTACTACACTCATAACTCGGTATAATAAATTGAAAATATTATATAAAATGGACATCATAAAAAATATCAAAAAATTATTCAATAATTTAAATCAAATATTCAATATTAGTACAGATTTCTAATTTTAGACTGTTTATTTATTTGTATATTAAGAAATACAAAAATGAAACACGATTTGTGCTTTTTATTTTAATTTAATGTTTATATAGAAATAATATTTAATTTTTTACTTAATATGTAGTATTTCTTAGTAACTATAAAGAAATTAAATGAGGCGAAATGTTTAACACTAAAGGACTGACCACAGACATAGAAAGAAAATGTAAAATTAACTGTAAATATATAATTTCTTGTAGTTATATAAAAATACATAATTTCCAAATTTTTAAATGTACATTTGCAGCACTTATATTTTTTACATTTAATTGAAAATTTTCGAAGATGGTTTATATTCTTGATTAGAAAAAAATGTTTTTATTTCGGTTTTTGAATATTTCATTTAGCATATTATTTAAAATCTAATGTTTCCTAAATATTTCAGCAGTAATTTAAATACATTAATCTATCATCTTCTAAATAACTCGGAATTCAATGAAATGAATGAATTTGCAATAAAATGTAATTTTAAAAAAAGCTACAGTATATTACTTTGTCAGATATACCATTTATGTTATGTTTTTCTATACCTTGTTTATTGTTACTATTTTTTTGTCTTATTATGTTTCTAGCCAATAAATATTATTATTATTATTTTTAACACAGGAGTTTCCAGAAATTTAAAAAAAGCAAGTAAAAAATTTTAAAAAATCCATTACACTCATAACTCGCTATAATAAATTGAAAACTATATTATATATTGTGTATAATAAATATGGACATCAAAACAAAATGTTGCTGAGGCTGCCAAACATTATAAGCTAGAACTGGCTAGAATTATCAATGAAGGAGGTTATTCACCTGATCAGATTTTTAACGCTAATGAGACGGCATTATAATGGAAAAAAACTACCATCTAGGACCTTCATTCTGAAAAATCAAAGGCGTTTAAGCGATGAAGAATTTGCAGTAAACCATCAGGATGTAAGAGAACTAGTACTCGAGTACTCGGAGAAGAAACTTTAGATGAGGAAGAACTGATGGAATTAATTGATGCATCCACCTCAAATGCATTGGTAAACGAAAATAAAGAAAACGAATGGGTGCCAAATCTCGATTTACAAGATGTGAAAAAGGGCTAAATTTGGCTAAAGAGTTGGAACTTCATTTCATTCGAACTGATCGTTCAACGGTGCGCAGCGCAAAGTTTAAAAGAGAATTAAGAAATTGCTTAACTCCCTATAGAGAGGTTTTAGTGGAGTTAGAAAAAAAAGCTACAATCAAAAACCAATGTGAAGATGAATTAAGTGATAAAGACATTTTGCCCATTAAAAGAAGACGAGTTAGGCGACTCATATCTGACAGCGAGGATGATTGTTGAAAGATTACATAATTTTACAAAAGTCTTTTTTGTTTTTGTTGAAAAACAGTCTTTTAGTTTAGTTCTTGTTTTATTTTGTTTTATCAATCCTTATATGAACTCTTCAATTCAATTCAATAAAAATAATTTATAATTTATCTTGTCTTTTGTAATTATTGGTCTCCATATAACGCGGTACGAATGATGTGATTTGTACTAATTCCGAGTTTCTTATAGCGCGGTTTCGATATAACGCTGTACGAACTCACCGCGTTATAGGAGGGTTGACTGTATAGTATTTCTTAGTTACTTTAAAGAAATTAAATGAGGAAAATATTTAACTAAAGGTACAAAACTAAAATTTATTATTTATTATTTATAGAAATCTAAATTTTTAACCTGATTGAACCTGAATTTATTGTTAATATGTTTATAATCAGCAAAAATGTAGTATTTTTGCATATTTATTTAGTAAAGAAAGTAAAAAAAACATAGCAAAGCATAATAAGTGGAAGAAGGTTTTGCCATATAAATTATCTTAAAATCCTTAGTTACTATTTGATATTCTATCTAATTTCGATGTACTAAAATAATCTACTAAATTATGTTGTGCTCTGCTCTCTTTTATCCAAATCTGTTTTTCACATTTGAAACCTGATTAAACCTGAATTTATTGTTAATATGTTTAGTTTATATTCATGATCACAAAAAAATGTAGTCTTTATTTATAATATTTCATTTAGCATATCTGATGTTTCCTAAAAATATTATAAAATTAAATATTAAATCTACCGATCAACAGTAATTTCAATGCATTAATCTTCTAATTCACTCAGAATTCAATGAAAATCTTACTATTTTTAAAAAATCTGTTCTTTTTAATCATAACAATTTTCGTCTATGTTATCATTTTTTTATAATAACTTTCTAATAAATATTGACAAATTTTCATCCAATCAAATTTACTGGTATTAGTAGATAAGACAGATATTTAACATAAATAAAATATATTTGGAAAAGTAAATACTGAAAAAAAAAGATGAAAATACTGAAAAGTCATAAAAAATATATATTTAAAAAATTAAAAATTAGTAATCGAAGTTCGGTGTTAAAATCTACAAATAAATAATAAGGAATCATCAAATAGCATCATAAACACAAAAATAATTGTATATTTCTCTTTAATTTGTATATATTTCACGTCCATTTTATTTAAATTTATTTTATAAGAAAACACTCAATAAATTATTTAACCGTTCAAAAGAATTGATTCATTCGCTTTTAGTCTACATTTTTATTACCATTCCTGTAGTTACTACAGTCTAGTAGATGCAGATTTTCTTGCAGGTGGTGCTAACAAACATTTCAGCTCTTGTTTTATTTATTTATTTTTGTGTACTTGTATTTAAATCTTTTTACAATTTAACTTTTTTATAAGAGAAATTCATTTTAAATTTCCTTTTTCTTGGGTATAAAATATATTAAAAAATCTTCTGATGAAAAAAGAAACATTTTAATTTTACTTAATTTTTATTTAAAAAAATTTAAAAATTTATATATCGGATAAACCAATTAATAATTGTCAAAAAAAACGGTGATGCAGCAACATTAATGCCTAGAAGATAAAGTGGTCCATAGGTTTTAATTATCTACACTTGAAAACTGAGACATTTTTGTCCCCAAATATTTGATGAATATTCACTTTCTTCGCAAAAGCCGATAACTTCTTGTTATGTAACTGGTAATAAGTAGAAAAGAACTGAAAGATATTTAATTGTTAACCTGAGGATTAAGTTAAATACTTCATATTTTTGTCCATAAGATTTAATTATCTACACTTGAAAACTGAGACATGTATGTCCCCAAATATAAATTTGCTGAATATTCACTTTCTTCGCAAAAGCCGATAACTTCTTGTTATGTAACTGGTATTAAGAAGAAAAGAACTGAAAGATATTTAATTGTTAACCTGAGGATTAAGTGACACGAAAATATTTTAAATACTACATATTTTCGTCCATAGGATTTAATTATCTACACTTGAAAACTGAGATATTTTGTCCCTAAATATAAATTTGCTGAATATTCATTTTCTTCGTAAAAGCCGATAACTTCTTGTTACGTAACTAGTAATAAGTAAAAAATAAATTAAAGATAATTATTAACTTGAGGATTAAGTGAAACGGAAATATTTTAAATAATAGATATTTTCGTCCATAGGATTTAATTATCTACACTTGAAAACTGAGATATTTTTGTCCCCAAATATAAATTTGCTGAATATTCACTTTCTTCGCAAAAGCTAATAACTTCTTGTTACGTAACTAGTAATAAGTAAAAAATAAATTAAAGATAATTATTAACCTGAGGATTAAGTAAAATGGAAATATTTTAAATAATAGATATTTTCGTCCATAGGATTTAATTATCTACACTTGAAAACTGAGACATTTTTGCCCCAAAATATAAATTTGCTGAATATTCACTTTTTTCGCAAAAGCCGATAACTTCTTGTTATGTAACTGGTAATAAGTAGAAAAGAACTGAAAGATATTTAATTGTTAACCTGAGGATTAAGTGAAACGGAAATATTTTAAATACTACATATGTATGGTTCTTGTAATAACTATAGACTATTTGTTATTATTAACAACAACAACAAATCTTAAACCAAAGTTTAATTACCAAGAAACGATTTATATAAGACACGTTTCCGACTTCCTTTCATTCTCGTGTACATATATATATTTATATATCCTAGGTACGCTGACGTTTCATTCCACCATCCTTCCCAATTTGGAGAACCCAAGGCGACACTAAAGGAGAATTTAAACAGATTGTCCCTCTATTTATACGTACTAGGAACCTCATCTAATATTCCATTACAAAAATATTATATAGCAGAGACGAGACGAGAACAAAGTGCAAAATTAAAAATGAAAAATGTTTTACAAAAAATAATTTATAATTTCAATTATCCGTTACGATAATGGAGCTATGGGCAACAGCTAATTCGATTAACGCCAGTTTCAATTGTCGGAATTAACTCTTGTGCATGAAATTATATAATGCATTTTCCGGTTATAGTTCTCCGGGTTAATAAATCCAACTGAAAAATAAACATAAATATTTCCACTAAATAATTCAAATATTAATTTTAATCAGATATTATTGTTATACATTTTAGATTTATTGAATGTAGCATGTGTTATTACAAAAGATAAATGAAGTATTGATATTTCATATTATATCTAGTAAAAATAGTAAAAAAAACATAACAAATTGTAATAAGTGGAAGAAGGTTTTGCCATATAAATTATTCTGGCATTATATTTGCATTAAAATTGTTTTTTATTTGGTAAAATTATTATACAGTTTACAGTTACAAAGTTTTGAGCTTTTGCTCTTTTAAGCCTGGAATCCTGGCATTAGTTGTAGCTGATTTCAATATTCTTCTAGAACATAAATGATCGACCAAATTATATTTTACTCTGCTCTATATTATCCAAATCTAGAAGAACAATGAGAATCCGAAGCCGGAGATAGATCTCACAAAATGATAACCTATGTATAGACTATGAGCAAGTGTAGATTATGAAAAATACATAAACGTGTTGTGAGTCTGTATCGTTTATATTTATCCCAAACCTTAACTCCAACAATATTATTTAGTTCCACACTGTATTTGATTAAAACTTGGCACATATACAAAGATTCAATTCAAAATTTTGAGATGAGAAAAATAAAGAAATATTCAATATATTTAGATTTTTTTGAATTAGTCAATCTATCAAAATTGTGATATTCTTTTTTCACATTCTTGTAATTCTTCATACCTTTTATGAAATTGACCTTAAAAATATCCTAAACTTATAAATATTCACATCTTCACTTCACTTCACATGTATAAAAATTCTTCAAGCAGTGCCTTCATGTCTTCATATAATAAACTTAAATATTCATTCCTAGTATACATTTTGCTTATTACTAATAATAACAAACTTAAATCTTTTTTTATATGGAAACCAAACTTGTTCCTTTTTTTAATAGATATCTATTCCTAACCCTTAGATTTGTTTCCAAAGAATCCAATTTATTTTCCCTACCTAAATTTTGTATCCCTAGAAATTCAAAAGTTTTCCCCTACTTACACTCTTTGAATTCTTTCTGTCCTTATAATACCTTTTATATGACCCTTTTTTTTGTATCCTCTTAACAGCTGCTCTTTTATTCTCTGAAAATTTCTGTTATGTTTTATTATACTAAAGTTTATTAGCAACTGGCATTATTCCAGAAGGTTAATTTAATATAATATTTATTTTACGAGAATATTAAAATCGTTTATTGTATTGTTTAATATCTGCATAATCAAATGGACTAATTATGGTACAGTATTCTAATCATTAAATGTGTTAATTACTCCCTGGTTCATTGGTTGAATTAACGTTTCGTATACATAATAACATCATATATTCCAATAATTATATAAATAATTACATATATAATATTATTAATTATGACCTATTTACAGTAGGTTTTTATTGACCTTTTCTGACTTTCAGTATAAGTAATTTATTGTAGAATTTTTTTTAATTGAATGATAAGAAAATGATTGAATGTGAATCACATATAAATAATTATGCAAAAAGTTTGTAGCACATTATTTATTTATTATTTTTATGTAAATTCGTTTTTTTTTTGTAAAAGAGAAGACATTTTGCACAAAGACCACGTTTAGAGTTGTGGTATTGTGAGATTCCTATCTACTAAAACCTCTTCTTTGAGCTTCATCCAGGTCCGATTTTTTATGGTACTGCACTGTGATGGATGATTAAAACTTCTACTAAAACTTCTCCCATTCTTTATTAAAATTTAGGTCCAGTTAATATGCAATTACAAACTGGTACTACACTTTGATTACTAACATGCGTCAGTGTTGATCTCATCTACTACTTCCTTGATGGAGAGAATTCTCAAAACATACCTGGAAACATACCCAGATCTCTGGGCTCTTCAACATTTCACCGCTGTCAACATTTTCTCCGAAATTTTTTCAAGATCTCTCCGTCTCATACACCATTTGAACATCTGGAGCATCTGAAGCTGTTTTATTTCTTTCTGATAAAATGCAAGTACTTGCCAAAGCACCCATAGCCAGAAAATTCAAATCCAAAAAATGGAATGTTGTTTCATCATGTTTTCTATTAATCCAGTGCTCAACTTATGTGATCAGTCGTCAAGTTCTCCGAGTTTTGAAAGATTGCGGTCAATTAAATATTAAAAAAAATAGTTTATAAATGTGGAATTGTATATTTGTTTAAAAATATAGTTTTATGTAGCATTTATATAGTTCTGTAGCATAATAAATCAATTGTTATAAATAATTTTGTTCGACAACCGAGTTTCCACTATATTTGTTTATTAATAATTGATTTAAATATGAAAATGTTTGCTTCAAAATATAGAATTATGTTGCATTTAATATAAAAACAAATATGTTCGAGGTTGTATTATATTCGTTTGTTGTAGATTTATTAAAATATTTGTATGAAAATGTAGTATTATCTTGTAATTTATCAACTTAAATCAATAGTAAAAAAATAATTATTTATATGAAAATATTTGTTTAAAAATGTGGAGTTGTGTTACATTTTTATAGTTTTTTAGTATCTTAAAACAATAGTAAAAATAAACAATTATGTTCAACAAACGAGATTTCATTAAATTTGTATATTAATAATTGATTTAAATATGAAAATATTTGCTTAAAAATGTAGAATTATGTAGAATGATTGAAAAGTGATGAGTTACCCTTAAAAATAGAAAATTTACAAATGTTTATTAAATTTATTTTTCATGATCTATGAAATTTTTATTAACTTAAAACAATAGTAAAATATATTTTCTTTGAAATTTTCATTTCTAAATACAAATGATTTAATAAGTTATTGCTTTTTTTCAAAACTCTATTGAACAATAAAATTTGATAGATATTTCCTGTATCCTATGCATATCCTACATATATTAGATTAATGTCAATTTTACAGCAATATGTATTAAAATACTATAGTCGAGTAAAAATTATGTTAAAATTAAGGTTTTATACTGAGAATTATAGCGAACATGAATACAAAATGAAATAATTAATTTATTATGTAACACACTAATATAACTGACTAATTTCCAAGTACGAATTATATTTTTTTTATTGTGAAAAAAAGCATATAAAAATTAATAAATTGTTAACTAAAATTCATTTAATTATATTACTTTTATACAAATCATTACTTTAAGAGATCTTAATTCACAAAAAAAAATATAGCATGTGTTTAATTCATAAGCTATAGCAATTTTCTGTTTTGCTCTATATAATGGACAATAAAAGTTGAGTATTTATTATTAGATTAATATCAAGTTTACAGTAACATATATTATAAAGTTTTATACTGGAAATTCTAGTGAACATGAATAAAACATGAAATAATTAATTTATTATGTAACACATTAGTATAACTGACTAATTTCCAAGTAAGAATTATTTTTCCCAAAAAAAATGTAAAAATATATAATTGACAACTAAAATTAATTAATATTTAATTACACTATATTTATAGAAATCATTACTTTTAGAGATTTTAATTATTGGTCCCACTATATTCGTTTGTTAATATTTTACTTAAAAATGAAAATATTTGTTTATAAATTTAGAATTTTGTTGCATTTATATAGTTCTGTAGTATCTTAAATCAATGGTTGTAAATAAATTTGTTCGACAACCGAGGTTCCACTATATTTGTTTGTTAATAATTCATTTAAATATGACAATATTTGTTTAAAAATGTAGAATTGTGTAGCATTTATATAATTCTGTAGTATTTTTAAGCATTGGTAGAAAAAAAATTGTTCGACAACCGAGGTTCATTTATTTATAATACGGAAATATTTGTATAAAAGTGTTACATTTATATAGAGCTCTTTAGTATCTTAAAACAATGGTGGGGCTCTATCTAAATCACGAATGACGACCTCCAACAGAGAATATGCAAGTGATGGTTGTTGTTACATCACAGCATTCAGAATGTGTGCACAGTGCAGTGGATCCGGGATTGATAGGAATGAATATATTATTGTGCGGTTGTGCGACACATGCACAATGAACTATGAAGAATTTCCGTGTTCCAACACATCGGATTCATCTAACCCTGCCCTGACGTGCCTTCAACCCCCGGTTTTAAAAAATGCACGTTACTCATTCCAAGTTTTGCGTTCTAACGATGCGAGGATTTTGCACCAAACTATACGCCGCATATATAAAAATCATACTTTTATGAAGACCTGCATGAAAAAAAAATATATATACACCAAAAAGGACGGAAAGTTTTCCATAACAGAAACCGACTAGAAAAATCTTACGAAATATCACCGCCAATAACTGTCGTCCGCCTTTTGTGCGACTCGTCGCAATTTATTATTCCTACAGCAGCAACAACAACAATAATAATAACCAACGACGGACGAAAAAAAAAAATAATACAACGAATCCCTTAGTTCGGATAAACCGTTGCAATTAAATGGAAAGGAAACTTTCCCCAAAAGTTTTTACGATTCCAATTTTTATTTGCAAGTAAACCCGAGTGTGTTGCGTATGAAGCCTACTTCATTGAAACCCCAACAATTTTAACAGCTTTCTGTCCGAATTACGTCATTTGGAGTATACTTTTTTAATGTATTTTGAAAATATATGCACCACTGTAAGAGTCGTAAACATTTTTATATTCTAAAATAACAGGAAAAAACGCCAGAGAAACTCATATAGAGTTCGAATGACTTCAAATTTGGACTAAAAATAAAGATTTTAAACTCGAAAAGAGAATGAAGATTCACATTCTTTATCAGTTACCTTTTTTCTATACTTAAACTTTAAAATATTAAAAGTAGATAAAAATTACATTGTTCATGTTTCAAAATATATCTGTCAGCTTATTAAATTAATTTATATTTCAGTAAATATTAAGTAATATTGATTCATGTTATATAATATTTTTTTAAATATTGATTTTATGCAATTAATAAATTATTATTGTTGTATTTTGAAGAGATTGGATTGTTCGGTAAGTAATTACGTTTTGAATCTAAATAAAACTACATAGAATCAATTTAATAAACATTTTAATATTGGCTGTCAAATATATATATATAATAACAATATGATTAAAAATAAAACTGGTTTAAAAAAATACGTGAGAAAAGAAAACAAATTAGTTTTCGAACAACCTTCTGTATACTCCTGTTTAATACATTTTAAAAGTTTATTTTTAAATAAAAATACCTTTATTGTTTTATTATGTAATAATAAAATGTGCTCATTTCGTTATGTAAATAATTTATTGAATAAAATTTAATCTGAAAATTTTCTCATCATATTTCACAATTTAATAATAAAATCAATTTTTTTTAACACAAAACCCAAACTAAATGTGATTGAGTAATTTTACATTTTTATTGATACTTTTGTAACGATATTTAATATAAAATAGTGTAAATAATATAATTAAGGGCGGAAAGACTGCGATTAATAGAACTTTGTATGTAAACTAAAATGCATTTTGTAGACTACTAATAAAATGTACATTGTCGAAAAATTAAATCTAAATAGAAAAATAAATAATTTTGTACATAAATAAATCAAAAAATTTAATGTATCAGTCTTAGTTTTTTTATATTAATTAATTTACTAAACTAACTAATTTTAAGACATTTTAAAGTTTTAGTAAAAAAAAAGGCATACAAGCTTTTGATTCTTCATTAAATTTCCATCTTATTTAATGAACATTTAAAAACTTGTATGCATTTTTTTTATCCGTAGGTCCATAGACCTTTAGTCACATTTATTGATTAATTTGTCTTATTATTAATTAGATTTTAAAAATAACAAATATACAAATATTTAATTTTGTTATTTTAATTTTGCTTAATTTTGCTTAATTTTGTTTAATTTTGTTTAATTTTGTTTAATTTTGTTTAATTTTGTTTAATTTTGTTTAATTTTGTTTAATTTTGTTTAATTTTGTTTAATTTTGTTTAATTTTGTTTAATTTTGTTTAATTTTGTTTAATTTTGTTTAATTTTGTTTAATTTTGTTTAATTTTGTTTAATTTTGTTTAATTTTGTTTAATTTTGTTTAATTTTGTTTAATTTTGTTTAATTTTGTTTAATTTTGTTTAATTTTGTTTAATTTTGTTTAATTTTGTTTAATTTTGTTTAATTTTGTTTAATTTTGTTTAATTTTGTTTAATTTTGTTTAATTTTGTTTAATTTTGTTTAATTTTGTTTAATTTTGTTTAATTTTGTTTAATTTTGTTTAATTTTGTTTAATTTTGTTTAATTTTGTTTAATTTTGTTTAATTTTGTTTAATTTTGTTTAATTTTGTTTAATTTTGTTTAATTTTGTTTAATTTTGTTTAATTTTGTTTAATTTTGTTTAATTTTGTTTAATTTTGTTTAATTTTGTTTAATTTTGTTTAATTTTGTTTAATTTTGTTTAATTTTGTTTAATTTTGTTTAATTTTGTTTAATTTTGTTTAATTTTGTTTAATTTTGTTTAATTTTGTTTAATTTTGTTTAATTTTGTTTAATTTTGTTTAATTTTGTTTAATTTTGTTTAATTTTGTTTAATTTTGTTTAATTTTGTTTAATTTTGTTTAATTTTGTTTAATTTTGTTTAATTTTGTTTAATTTTGTTTAATTTTGTTTAATTTTGTTTAATTTTGTTTAATTTTGTTTAATTTTGTTTAATTTTGTTTAATTTTGTTTAATTTTGTTTAATTTTGTTTAATTTTGTTTAATTTTGTTTAATTTTGTTTAATTTTGTTTAATTTTGTTTAATTTTGTTTAATTTTGTTTAATTTTGTTTAATTTTGTTTAATTTTGTTTAATTTTGTTTAATTTTGTTTAATTTTGTTTAATTTTGTTTAATTTTGTTTAATTTTGTTTAATTTTGTTTAATTTTGTTTAATTTTGTTTAATTTTGTTTAATTTTGTTTAATTTTGTTTAATTTCATATCTATATTATTATTCCCAAAAGTAACAGATACCACATGTTGGACCAGGATAAGGATGCGGACTTGTAAGTTTTTGATTGATCATTGAAAGGTGGAGGCATGGTAAACCAAGGTGGTATAATTTGTATATTGGAACATATAAAGTTAGGATTGAAGGTATTAGGATCGGAGTTATATATAACTTTAAGAAGTTTTGAAAGCAAAAGTGGAAAAACCGAATGTTACTTTCAAAATTTTTAAAGCTAACCCCACAAAGGTCGGAGTAAAAAATGTCAGGGTGAGCCTTACAGAACACCCTCAAACGGAACAGAGGATCAAGAGAAGCAAAGTGACTTTGAGGGAACGATTATCCAGGAGATTTTTAATGAATTTAACGAAGAGAAAGATTTAAAAGGGAAAGTTTGAAAAGAAGACCTCAATGCTGGGGGAAGTTTGAATATTAGAAATAAAGAGGAATAATTACGAAGACAGCAGTGCACCACCCTGCAAGAAATTGATTTGTTAAGAAATAATAAAAATTTTAAGTAAACCGAGAATTTTCTTTTTTATAAAAAATTTGACTATAATAGAAGGAGTATGATGGGGCGATAGCTAGAATGAATAGAAAAGTCAATAATATTTAGGGATGCATATAACAACAAAAATTTTCAATTCATTCCATTCCATATTGACTAAAATAGTTGTAAACTTTAATTGATTCCAATTAAATTATGGATTATGTTTACCATAAAATAAATAAATTGTTGTAAAATCTATTTATTTTCTTAATTAAATTAAATAAATTATATACAAATAAATGAAAAATAAGTTCATTATAAATTAATTAAATTATATAAAATTGCTCTTTAATTGCACCTGTTATTTAAATTTATTATACAATGAAAATGATTGCATTAATAATCATAAATTGTTATGAAAACAAGTGAAATTAAAATGGAAAAGCACTTTTCGCCCGGCGAAAGTAACTTTTATGTAGCAATATTTATCCGCGACAATTGATTGCAAGCACAAAGTTCCATGCTTAAACTTTACCTATAAAGCAATGCCGAACATCAAAGTGTTCCCACCCCAATATGAATATAAGTTTTGCCATTTGTAGCGGGGATGAAGAAGGGAGTGGAATGGTGTACAGAGCTACAACCACCTACTTCTGCTGCTGCCTGCAGCCTCGACACCATACTGCAAATAAATAGGCAAATGCGTATCGAGAAACAAAGGGGGCAGCAAATGAAGGAAGAGAAGAGACCCCCCTTTCGCAAAACTGAAACTTGATTCAATGATCCAACTACAATTTGCAGATTAAATCGTTTGCTTTGTCACCGTGCCAAAAGGGCATTCCATCAAACATTCCAAATTCCTCTTTCTGAATTTTCCAACTGTTGGTTCTCTGCTTCACATAAAAATGCTATTATTTTTTTTTATCTTAGCTTATTTTAATCTTCTCCACTTCTCAAACCCTTTTGTTTCGTAATGTAATTTACTTTATTAATGAAGAGACTATTTACAACATAATATCGCAGCTAATTTATTATTTTCCTTGTTTTTTTTTTTAATTGAATATATTTTTTATACTTTTAGACCTGATAACTACCGTAATTTATTATTTTTTTTCTTTACTTTAAACTCATTTTATTTTTATTTTATATTCACCACGTTTTGTTATCATTTGCTTCATTAATCTTTCAACGTGCATCAATTAAAATAAATTAACTATATTATATATTATCCGCTCGATACTGCTTTTAATTTGAAATTTATATTAAAATATAACTTTCGTAATTGGTTAAATCAATTTTACTAGTTTGGTATATACCAAGTTATTTGCATATTCTCTCGCCCTTCTCCATAATTATTCATAAAACGTTTCCAAAGTTAATGGTTCCGTATTGTAACGAAATCAAATGCAAACAATTTCGTAAATATATTTTTTCAAACAGACAAAATTTAGATTTATTAAATTTAATATATAACTCAACTGTTAAACAGAATTAAATCCTCAAAGCTATTCGAAAACCGAATACATTTTACTTGAACGTCTCTCGTTTATTTGTTGGAGAATGCATATTCTATTTGAAAATAATTTTGTTCGGGTACCGAAATTTCACAGTATTTCAAATTCAATTAAATAACTTTCTGGTACTAATTTTACATTACTTATAAATAATTATTATTTTTTATTCTTTGAAAACTCAGTTGTTAAACAGAATTAATTCCTGGAAGCTATTCGAAAACCGAATCCATTTCACTTGAACGTCTCTTTTACTTGTTGAGGAATTGATATCACTCTACTATCAAATTCTTGTACTAATTTTAATACCAATAAAACTAATAAACATTTATATGCATTAAATAACTTCTTATATTATTTTTGTCATCCAAAATCAATTAATAAACTATAAATAATTAAATTGTATGAAGAAAAAATAAATTTTCTGTTTCGTATTAATTTTTTTTATTTTTTAAATATTACATAAAATTTTAACAAATTTAGCAAATATCGTATTATATTATGTAAATTTTTAAAAAGTATTAAACAGAGAATAATATTTTGATATTAATTAAAAACTATAAAATATTTGGATGAAAATAAATTACATTTATATTTTCATAATTTTATTCACTGTACATTAAGGAAATGTAAAAGAATGAAATTGTATTCAATATTCAAAAATAATGCTGATTTTATTAAACTTTTTCTTTCTAATGGCTTAGTCTGAGGAGCAATAATATCGTTAAAAGTATATTTTATTTAATTAAGAGAAAAACTTTGTTACAAAAAACTTTTTTAAATTTTAGTTAAACTTAAAATAAGTGAATGTAATTATCTTTGTAGAAATAATATATTCTATTAAAACTATTAAAAAAAAATTGCAAAAAAAACTTAAAATACACAATACATTGTTAATTATCATCTATTTTTGTCACACAAATTTGTATTTTTAAATCAGTATATTCGAATTAGCACTTAATTTAGTTATAGTAGATAAAATTTATTGTAATTTACATACAAAGGATTCACTAATAACATGAAAAGTAATGTATACAATTTTAATTACAAAATAAACATAAAAAATATCTAAATCAATTTTGCATGTTGGTTAGTAAATGCTGTATATGAATTTACGTAATTTGTCATTAAACGCTTTCAAAGTAAATGTAAATACAATTGAAACTAGTAAAACGCAATCAATTTAATGTCCATATTATCCTGGTTTATTTACACTTACCCCGTCAATCTAATAAAAACGATTATCCAATTAAATTTAATAATAAAAACTAAATGAAAATTAAATGAAACGCTGGTAATAATAAGAAATCATGGCAAAAAGGGTTCAGTCGAAAGAAACAAACATTTTTATAAATTATAAAAAAAAAAAATATTTAAAATAGTAATTTGTACATTAATTCCGGAGAGTATTAACTCAACAAGTTCGTAGGATGACATATAGATAGCGCCTCTATTGACGCTAGTTTTATAATTTTCAAAACAATGTAAAAATCTGAATTTCAGCAAACCACTTCTTTACCATTTGCTTTGCTTCAACGGTATTTTTTTCCATCAAAAAGCAATGTTTTATTAACACACAAAATTCAGATTTTTTCATTCTTTTGAAAATTACAAAATTAGCGTCAATAGAGACGTCAGATTGCCATAAAATTTTGACAAGTATCATCTGAAGGTTGGTACTTACTAAAAATCATATGGATGTATTGATAGAGGCGCTATCTATATGTCATCCTACGAACTTATTGAGTGAGAGATGTCGAATTTGAACAAGCGTCTTGGTTGGACCACTGTATTATCACTAATTAAAAATTATATTATAATTTGATTTATTATTTGTCAAAGTTTCCTTATTTGGACCAATATTATTATAAATTGCTCCAAAAACAACTGACGTTTGTATTGTACAAAAATTAAAATTGTGGAAAACTATTTACTAAATAAAATCTTTTTCATTCAATATTTCCTTTAAAAAATCCTTCTGTAATACATTTTTCTAATTGTTAATTTAAAGTTCAATCCAATAAATACTGCTAAGTAGAAGTCGTAATAAGAATTCATTTATAAAAATATCAACCAAATCTATTTTACTTGATTTTTTTTTTAAGTTCACTCGGAATTGTATTCCCACTGGATGTTATTTAATATATAAAGGGTATCGGATTTCATTAGTACGCAACTCTCTTTTGTTTCGATACCTTGCCTTCCTCTCGCTTTTAACGCATCTTACGCAATCTCTCATCCGTCTCCATCCAATGTTTGTTAGCTTTTTCTTCATTCTCGCATCTAAATCGCCCAATTTATCTTTGCTTTCCTTTTTTTCTTTTTGTTTCATTTTCCCCTTTTCTAAGCATCTCCGAATTCCTACATTCCATTTTATTTATTTCGTATCTCCTCTCCCGTATATTTCTATCTTCTTTTTGCCATCGGTTATCAATGTCTCCTTTATCCTTACCCTCCGAACATTTGTTTTTATTTTCTTAATAATATGAGTCTCCCTCGGATATGTATTATTTTCGGTTATCGATTTTTTTTCTTCTACACAGATATTTTATCATAATAACCAAGTTGAATCAATGACCAATGTTTCTCAACCTTTTTTTGTAGCGTGATATTTATTTGTAGATATACTGAGACCCATTTATTTATGACGTACAATTTATGATGTTTTGACATAAACTGACAGCTGTCATTATGCAGCGCCATCTATCTCCATGTATCAAGGTGATTGCGGTCCCTTATTTTTCTATAAAAAATCAACACAAAAAAATAATCAATCATTTTGATTCGAAACTTTTCTAAATTAATGGTTTATATATAAAAAAAATATGTACAAAATTCTATTATTAAATTAATATCTTTTCCAACTGTATAATTTAGTTTTTGTTAAATAACTCAGCATTTATGATGTCACTTGTCATTTGTCAAAATTTCTATCTATTCATAATAATGTTGCCTTATTTAAAGCAACATACATAATTTTCTTTAAATTATTTACTAGTAAATATTATTTTTACATAAACAACTTTATTGGCTAAAATTTGGGTAAACATTTTTGTACATAGTTTTTATACAATTAATGTATTAAAAAGGTTAAATATAAAAAACAAATTAATTTAAATATAATAAATAGGAGAAAATTACATAAACAAAAAAAAAAAATTTTGAGAATACCTAAAAATTAAATGTACTTATGATACAAATAAATTAAATAAGAGGAAATTACATAATTATCATTTATTTTTTAGAAGACAGTTACATTCTGAATACCTAAAAAATAGTCATACTAAAAAAATAAATCTACAAATTAATTAAATAGGAGAGAATTACATAATTATAAATTATTTTTTTGAGAAAACCATCACATTTCCACTTCCTAAAAATAAGTTACATTATGAAACATACATCCAATTATGATACAAATTAATTCACAAGTAGAATAAATAGAACAAAATTTTATAAATAGAATTTTTTTTTGAAGACAGTTGCATTAGCCACACGATGAAAAACAAATCTATTTTTGATACAAATGAATTCCCACATAGAATGTATCTAATTATGATACAAATGAATAAGAGAGAATTACATAATTATAATTTATTTTTTTTAGAAAACCGTCACATTACGACTTCCTAAAAATTAGTCACCCTAAGAAAGAAAAATATAATTATTACACAAATTAATTCATAAGTAGAATAAATAGCAGAAAATTTTATAAATAGAAAATATTTTTTTGAATATCGTTGTTCTGTAAATACCAAAAAATTAGCCACACTACGAAAAACAAATCTATTTTTGATACAAATTAATTCCCACATAGATTTTTTTTTCCTAAATTCCAGCAATGTATCCCTATGGATAATAAGTACAGCAGTACTGGCAATGTCAAGAAGACAAATCTAGGATTTTTTCCAGAAATCATCCCTCACTTCAAACACACTTCTCACTCATTTTAAAATGAGATCCTCAAAATCGATTTCAATAAGTGGAAACCGATTTTGAGGGTCTTCTGGCATGAAACGCTTCAGTCTCCGTCGATAATTGATAGTGTCGGTTAACCCTGCTGCTGGTGGTTAGGGTGATCTTCCAGTCGATGATGGTAATTTTTGCTTGTTTTTTTTTATTATATACCAGGTTGGTGTCGGTAAACAAATAGATTGTGTCTTCGATTGGTATCTTAGAATTAAATCAATAGTCAAGTTGTAAGCAGACCCCACAGCTGAATCCCATATGTCCATATTTTATTTTCAAGACAACTCAGACAAGAGTTTCTTCCAATAGCCAGTACATATTACTATATTGGAGTGCCAGCTGTCTTTCTATGTTTTTTCCAGGTCAGATGATGATCTAAGTGGATTCCCAGGTACTTGGTTTCTACAACTTGCAGCAACGGGGTGTGATTTAGAAAAAATGATGGGCATGTTTGTCTTCCCATTGTGAAAATGATATGCATGGATTCGTTTTCCTTTATCCTCCACTTTTTCATCTAATGTTGGATATTACCTAGGTTTTCTTGTAAGAGGCTTAAGACATTTATTGGGTCAGCGTCGGATGCAAGAATTGCAGTATCATCCGCAAAGGTTACCTGTAGGGGTCCTGATATACTTTCCTGTGATACACCGGATCTTATTGGTCTCAATGATGTTAATTCGTCCTTTAATTTTACCTGAAACATCCTTTCCGTTAGGTACTATTTGAAAATATATAAAATAGAGCAAACCCTCATTCCAAACTTTATCAAAAACCAATTTTTATCAGTTGGTTTGTTTGGCGGTGGATAGATGCGCCAGATTGCGTTTTCTCATTGCCTTCAAGAATTCACAACCTTTTGTTGTGGTCAGTCTGGATCCTCAATTAGTATGCTTGCCATTGTAGTCGCCAACAGCTATGAATCTGGCCCCGAGATATTCCTGATATTGTGATTGGACCACTCCAATCCTCTACAACTGCGCTTATTGCCTACAGGTAATCTTTTAGGTAATTCTGTAGTTCATAGTGTTTAATGCAGTTTTTAATTATTAAGGCTGTCTGGATGGTTAGTAAAGTATATTTTGAAACCGGGTATAGCCACATGACTCTTGTTGGTAAAGCGGCTTTCTGACACTAATAGTACATCTAAGTTGTGTTGTTTAATGAAGCATATGCCGGAATGCCGGGTCCGTGCCTGACGTAAGGACCTTAATGGAGATACAAAAAAACATATTCATACACAAAATAGTCCATAAAAAAATAAAGACGCGGCAGGATCTGGTATCTAACAAAGACACACACAACTACAATACCAGAAAAAAGGAAGATTTAAGAACTGAAAAAAATGAAACTAATATTTTAAACAGAAGTTTATTGGTTTCTGGTATTGTGGAATACAATAAAATACCATACGGCATAAGGAAAAAAAGAGAAATTATAATATTTAAAAAGAAACTCAGGAATTACTACAAAGAAAAAAACAAAAAATAGTAATGGACAACAGACCATCACAACATACAATAACCTCTCTCACAATTACCAGTTACAAGGACTGCCTGGAGAACTGAAGATGAGGAGGGCTAACTATAATAATAAAATTTTAAAAACATTGAAATTGTAAATATTTGTATATATCTATAAATAAAAAAAAAAAAAAAAATATTACCCCTTTTATGTACTGTGGCAGACCATTAGCGTTCCAGTCCAATATTTTTAATAATTCAATCATTTTAATTTTTTGATCCGCTCAGTCATAAGAGTTGTTGGTATTGAATTGTATTTGTGGGTAGCTGTTATTCCTGGGCGGGGATGGCTTCTGCTTGTTGCTTATTTGTCTGAGCATAAAATATTTCAGCTATAGTTTTCTTTAAGATGATTGGTATTGACTACAATTGTTGTTTTGGCCTGAGTGCAGGGAATGTCCGTTTCTTGGTAAAACTGATTCGTTTCCTTTTGGCTTAATAAGTATGTATACTATTTATGTAATTTTCGTTATCTTTGTAGCCAATAAATTGATATTATTATTATTAATTAAAAAAATGGGAAGAAAGTAACAGCAAAACTAATCTAATGGAACAACATATTAGAGTTTGACAAAAGACACAACAAACATTCACTCAACAAGATACAACTGAGCGTGGTTTGCCTTGTGAGCATGGAATTCAACAAGTATTGCTGCTGTTAGAGTTATGATTACTCCATTCTCCAGTAATCATTCTCCGATGACAAATCTAGGCACGAATTTATTGCCACGTAGTTGTTGGATATTCCCTGTACAATAGCAAAATCTAAAAGATCAGTTTGTTTGCTGTGTCTGTTGGCCAGTAAGTTGGTTCGCCAGTGGACAGAGGTATTAGATTTCGTGCCTGCACTGCTCTCAGCAATTCACGTCCATTGGTGGTTGTTAGTCTAGATCCCCAGTTAGTGTGTTTTGCATTATAGTCTCCAGCAGCTATAAAGCTTGCCCCCAATGTGTCGAAAAAATCAACGAAGTGTTCCATCTTATTATTATATTTTGGGGGGCAGTAAACACTGGATATGGTGATAGAGCCTCTCCAATCCTCGACAACAACACTCGTTGCCTGAAGATACCCGCAGTACCCGCATGCCCTGTGCCGTCGGGATAGTTGGTTTCGTAGATGGAATACCCAGGTATATTTATATAGCTCTTTGACGTGAAGCGAGTCTCTGAGATGAGCAACAAATCCAAATTATAAAAGCTGATGAAATTAACCACTTTTATTGCATGCTGGACTAGGCCATTTGCATTACAGGCAGCAATTTTAAGTTCTTGGAGGTTCATTTTAGCTTCCTGACAAGCTCAGTGATGAGAGTGAACAATGTGTCAAGCCTTCCTATCATTTGGGTCATCATATCGCTGAGATGTTGGAATTGCTGTGATGGTATAGGTATTTCATTGATATTTGTGTTTACTGCAACTGTTTCTATTTGGCTTTTAGCTTGCTGGGCTTATGATATATCGGGTGTAGCTATTTTTTATGGTTCTGTGACATGTAATGTCTGCAACACTTTAGGCCTTAGATTTGGGAATGTCCGTTGTTTAATTTCCCTGTACACTGCACAACCCCTGTAGTTTGCCGGATGGTTTCCCTCGCAAAGCGCACATTTGGCTGGAGTATCCGGAGATTTTGGGCACTCCGTAATCGCGTGATTTTGACCACATTTTACACATCTAGGTAGGTGCAGTAGTTCTTGGTATGCCCGTAGCACTGACAACGGAAACACTTTGGTATGGTTTTGAATTTTCGTGAGGCTTCGATGCTGATTCTTTGATGCAATAAATATTTTACACCATAAATGTCTTTATTATTATCTTGCTGTTTCAGCTCATGGATAGCATTTTTGACTTATCTTTGCTGCTTCTTATATTTGTAACATTTGTTACAACGTGATCCATCTCTTCTAGTTCTTTTTTTATGTCGTCCACACTACAAGAGAAGTGCATATTTTGTAGCACCACTCAAAAAGATCTATTAGATTTCATTTGGTACGAATGACATGGGATATTTTTATCTTTGATGAGGTTGCTGATTTTCTTGTGGTCATTTATGGTCGTTGGTTGTACCTTGACTTGCTTATTCCCCATTAGTTTCAAGGTATAACCGTTCTGACCTATGGAGTTGAAATCTCTGATCATTTTATTAATATCATCTACATCCGGTATAAAGAACGGAGGAGGTTTTAACGTTAATGTTTTTTAAATTTCATTTTCAGGTGTTGCGTCTGCGGTTTGCGTATTTCCCGAGTCAGCTGACGTGCTAGCCAAGACGGAATATGGATTGCTAATCAGCAGTGTATGTTTCTTAGACAATGGGTTTTTGTTTGGCTTGTTCCTTTGACTGCTTTTGTTGTTGCTTATGTTGTGGTATTAGTTGTTTTTGTGGCTGAGTTTGTATTTCTTTGCTTTGTGACTGTGTTAGGATTTGTTGTTTTTGTATCTGTGTTTGGATTGGTTGTTGCTGTTTCTGTTGCTGTTCTTGCACTCTTTTTTCTAATCCTTTCAATTTCTGTCTTGCTTCCTCCAGCTCTTTTATTAGTTGGAACATGCTGGTCCCCTCGCTGGTTACTCCCGCGTCTTCGGATGTATTTTGTCGAGAGTTCGGTTTCTTCTTTCCGAGCAACGGAATTTGAATTTCTGTTTTTTTTTCGGCCAGGCCTCTTCCTCTTATCACCAGGTTTGTTATAATTTGATTCCTCCTCAGACGAGCCTTTGTCTTCCATTTCTGTTTTTACACGCCCTTGCTTGACTTCCGGTTAATTACGGATTTTTAATGTATGTAGCACCTTCTGTATATTAATTTTACTATTATTTTTACGAGAGACTGAGAAATCACTGTTCACAGGAACATGAACCAAATTATTAAAAAAATTAAAATTTCTAGAAGACGATAGATGATAGAACATTGAATGGAAGGCTTTAGAAAGATCATGGCGCCTGGTATAATATAGCAAACAAAATAAAATGGCAGTAATGTGGTGGTCCTTATAAATGGAATTATTCCTGTAGTGGAATATACAAAGTTTTAGAAGAAAAAAAGATGAATTAGAACTTATGACTGCTACAAGGGTTGTGGACGTGCTGGGCTTGACTGAGACATGGCTGATGGACGAAGAAATTGCCTGAATTGGACGGATATATATATATATATATATCTGTACATAATTTCAAAAATAATAATAACAAATAAAATAATCATAATAATAAAAAAATTAAGGAAAAAAATGAATAAGACTGAATCTCTAGTGTCCAATGCGAAGAAGAGATACTAATAAATAGCGGAGTTTCATAGAGATCAGTACTATGCCCACACTTGTGGAATCTATCTTACGATGGAGTGCTAATCAATCAACCTGAAGGTATAACATTAACTGGATACGAAGATGACCTGGCTGTAGTTGTGGTAGCAAAGACAGAAGAGGAATTCGTAGAAAAGGTAAACGCAGCTACATGCAACATCCAGAACAGGATGACTGAGAGAGTCCTGAGACTCACACCAGAAAAAATAAAAGCGATGATACTGATTTAATATATACGGTACAGAAATAACACCAAAGAAAGCCATTAAATACCTGGGGTTTTCATTGACAGTAGCCTGACCTACGCTCAGCTGTAAGAAGGTTGATGCTCAACGAAGGTGGACCGAAGTCTAGCAAGAAAAGATTGCTAGCAGTAGTGGCACAATCTATTATGCTTTACGCTGCTAATATATGGGAAGAAACAATGACAGTGTTAAGCTACAGGAAAGCGCTGGAAACGGCCCAGCGGAAAGGAGCAATTATTATTTGCAGAGCATACAGGACAATCCACCGAGACGCGGTGCATGTAATAGCTGGTGTGCCACCAATTGTTATAGAAAAAGGTGAGAGGCAGAAGGCGTCAACAAAAAGGATACCAGTGAGACTGCTGTTAAAATGGCAGAATTCGGAAAAACGAGCCTGAACTCGACGTCTAATATCATGTACCTTTCTGGTATATGCATTTCATCTCGAGGAAAGAGGGTGAAAGATGTTGGTACTGTGACGAGGACGATAGCCCAGAGTATACTTTTTGTACATGCAGCAAATGGGTCAGATTGAAGCATGAGGTATAGTGGGTTCCGACTTCGGACTAAAAAATAGTGATAATAAAAATAAGGTTTTCTTTTGTACGGTTTTTATCTATTGCTATACTTGTGAACGGCTTGTGACAGTGAACAATGGTTTCAATTTGTGTACCTTTTCAGGAAGATCAGTTGATGTTTTTTAGTAAAACTGATTTGGTTCCTTTTGGCTTTATAAATATTTATACTATTTATATAGTTTTCTAAAAGATGATAGAAGATTGAACGGAAGGCTTTAGAAAGATCATGGAGCCGGGTACGATATAGCAAACAAAGAAAAAAATAAAATTGCCAGTAATGTGGTGAGAAGTGCTAAGCTACATAAAAGTGCTGGAAACGTTCCAGAGGAGAGGAGCAATTAATATTTGAAGAGCATATAGATTTGTGCAAGTAATAGCTGGTGTGCCACCAATTGTTATGGTAAGAGGTGAGAGGCAGAAGGCGTCAACAAACAAGACCTTTCTGGTACATGCATTTCATCTCGAGGAAGGCGGATGAAATATGTTGGTACTGTGACGAGGACGACAGCATAGAGCATACTTTTTGTACATGCAGCAGATGGGTCAGACTGAAGCACGAGGCAGAGGAAAAATTGAGGGTTGTGCTAACGACTAAAGAAGAAGACGAGTGGAGGTCCAGCGAAGATAGTGGCTGTGGAGGCCAGCACTGATCTAAGTGAATGAAGGGAAGTGCCAGTTAGGCAAAGATAATCCGCATTGCATAATTGTACAGAGATACAGGTCCTGCATGTTGATGAAGAAGGAGAGAGGTTTTAGTGAGTATGACTCCCACAGTACCACGACTCCACCCATGTTCCCTATGTAAGGTTTCCTCTCTACAAAAAAGGATTCGATGGGAATATAGTTTCCAAAGGTAACATAGGGAGATGATGGGGAAATACAATGGTAGCGAAGAAGTTATTTGGTTTTTGCGAGATTAATCTTTAAACCACTATAAGGATATGGCGAGGAGATTTTGTAGATTTTGGAACGAGAATCGAAAATTGGCATGGAAAATTAATGTGGTGTCATCCGCATATTAAATTATGATGAAAGATATTGTGGTCGGAGCTGTACAGGTCAGACCCGAATAGATTATAAAAGCTTTGTGAGACACCCTAAAGCGAAAGGAAGTATCTCGAGAAGGAATTTTACGATTATAAGTAAATAATACAAAAATCAATAATAATTTTTCACTTGAACAACGTGAGTTATATATAATTAATAGTATTTTTTTACGTCCAAGTTAAAATATATATAAAAATATATTACAAAACATTATTGACATATAAATATCACTGTGATATATAATTTTAAATAAATAAATAAAAACCAGAACTTTCAACCGTTTTGATTTTTACCGAAATGAAAAGGTTTACACATTCAACAGAATTCCGTACGCATTTCAATGTTTTATAAAGGCTTCGCATTAATAGAGAAATATATAATTTAATTACACGACAAACACATCAAATAGTGTAATTGGAAAATACGATGCAGCAGTCATCTCGCATTTTTACCCTCATCAGAATTTTTATATCACTTTTTATTTTTTATTTCGTCCACATCCGTCCGTCAAATGCATGCACATAATTGAATTATACAGAAATATAAATTACTGCATTAAAATCACCGCTTTCGAACAAATAGATAAAAATAAAGGGCGCATTAATCAAAATATAAGTTAATAAACAAATAAATCAAATTAATTGAAATGTTTGGCAAACACTAATTAATTGTGTTTATTCCTCACTGCTTCATTGCTTTATTTAAATCGAAGTTAATTATTATTAATAAAATTTCACTATAATAATAGATTCTATGAATATTTTATTTTTCAAAATTTGCTTTTGAATTGCACAGGAAAGTTGACATCTGAAAATATGTATATAAATACCGAACTCAATAAGTTCGTAGGATGAATAAGAAAGCAACAACTTTTGGGCAATATTCGCCTTTATTCATCAACATAGTTTCCTTCAAGAGTGATACATTCATTCCAAAGCTTCTCAAACATTTTGATACCTTTCTTCTAGAATGATTTATATTTGGCCTCAAAATACGCTTCAGTTTCGACAATCACTTCTTCATTGGAGCCAATTGGGAAAGCAATTCAAGCCATTAAGCCATCGCTTTGATCAACTTCGGACACGGTGCATTTCTTGATGAAAAAACACATTTTTCCTTGATTTTTGGTAGTTTTTCGAATTTTCTTCCTTTAAACGCACCAATAACGCCATATAATATTAATGGTTTTACCTTTCTCAAGGAAACCAATAATAAAATTCGGTGCGCTTTGATCCACTGTGAGCAAACGCGGTACATTTTGAACAAAGCTTTCTCATGATCAAAAGTCGGACGTAAAGGCACTAATAGCTCTACAAACAAATGGAGTTTACATAAAATAGTGCACAAAACACAACAGAATCTGCTATCCAATAGAAATACTCAAGATCATCAAACAAGAAGAAAAGAAAATATAATACTCTGAAAAAATATATTCTCTTTTTTTTTACTTTTTTTAATAAATCGGTTGGGCCAAAAATGTACAGTTCTAATGCTTCTTCCTACTTTTCGGAGGTCTCAGGTTCCGAATGTCAATAAAAAAATGTAGAATTTTTAAAACGAAACAAAATTCTACAATAATCTAAACTGACTCAAAAATATTTCGTACATAAAAAAATCACCATAATTTAAAATAAACGTGCGCAAAGCGATAACAAGATCAATTCAAGAACTATTCATCTTATGGTCGAGGGTTCCGAAATTGCCAAGACATCTTGTTAGAAACTATACCAGGATTCCTTATGTCTAACAACCTTCAGGTAGTTATCCTTGCGTACCAGATGGATATACAGGGTATATATCATCCTATGCCGAAAATGTTCTTCAGAAGGATCATGGAAAACACGGCAAAGACGCGTCTTTGTCTTGTGTTCTAATGAGGATGGATATGGACATTAAAGACATGGATATCAGTGCACATCTGAAGACATCAGGCATTGAGGACAGGTTCTGAAAGAGGATCGTCTCCAGGGCTGCCTACACTACAAACAAGGTGCGCATTATAACGGGGTGCGCTTCCTTCTTTCAAAGACTCTTGCACAAGGGTTTGTTTTATATGAAGAAGCACTTTCCTGAGGTTGATAGCATTCCATCACCTCCGATACCTATATCTTGCACTAAGTTTTTTTCAATGGATACTAAATGTTCAAACTATCAAAGTCAGCCAAACCCATTCCGGATATGACTAATGTGAGATTAAGGACTTCAATTAACAAGAAATGAAGCGAACTGTCTGAAGATCTAGACCTAGGAATTCTGAGATGTTTCAGAGTTTGAAGAGACGTTTTATCAACGATTTCAAAGTCGACACACACGTTTGTTTCTCGGGAAATCATGTTTATGTGCTGATGTTAGACCTAGATGAACCAGAGTTGGAGACACCTACGCGATTGGGGGACTTCCGGGTATTTCGTCGTGAAGGGAGGAGAGCCATCAATCCCTCTTGGAGATCTCCTAATGTCCGGTCGAATGGATCATTTTTTACATTTTTGAATCACATTTATATAATTAATAAATATTGTTATGATTATAACATTAAAATAAAATACAATTCAACTACTGCAATTGACCATAAGTCTTTTTGCACTGAAATTGTTCTATTTTAAAATAAAGACAATTCAATTTAAACTGTCGGAAGAGATTATTAACAAATTTCGCGTTTTAATTGTACGGCGTCAATCGCATTAATCCGATGGATGTTAATCATCGTGGGCGAACTTTTTGATTAAATTTAAATTAAAACTGCGGATTTGTACATATTGCGGATTTATTGCCATTACGCAAATAGGATTTTAAATGAATGCGACTTTGATAAAACCTAAAAATTATTTGTTGGCTAAGTTTTAATTTATGGTGGCCACATTATCCCGACAGTTTCTCTGCGCCCGGATTTCGCACTGACGCAAACGCAAATTAATTAAAAACTTTTTTTTTATTTCCATTATATTTATATATCTATATATATATACTTGTGTACGTATTATATATTTCTTTCCAACTTTGATTAATTGGTAGAAAATATTTACATATAATTATTTAAAATCTAATATTATAATTAATAATTTATTAAATAAAAGATCAATCAATTTTTGCAATAAAACAACCCAAATCAATATTTGTTACAAAAAGAAACTTAATTTAATTTATTATTCAATCTTATTAAATAAGAAAAATTGCATAAAATCAAAAATATTTTTATGAATTTAAAATTGAAATTAACCTCTAATAACGAAGCTTTGATGACTATGGTTCTTCAGTGAAATATTTATAAAACCTTATTAGCAACGTAGATAAATAAAATGAAAACGAAATTCAATAAGTTTTTGCTTAATAATTAGAATTTGAACAAGGATCTTCTCCTGTTTTAATATACCATGGAGCACCAATGATCCTTCTTAGGCTTTTTGAATTAAATCTTTGTAAAATAACAATGTTAGACCGGCTGCTGCTTCAACATAACTATTTTTCTTAGGGCCATATTGGTTTTAATATTACCTTATACATTAGAAACTAGCGAAATTGGCGAGTCTACCCAGTAGAGTTTCCTTAACTAAATTTAGAGTTGTTCTCTGTTTCTTAGAATGTGAAATTTTCAGATCAATTTTCTATCTAGATGAAATCCAGATATTTAATTTAAATGGTATACAGGAGACCTTTCTCATGGTTTAGGAAACATGTATTAATTTTGATTCATTCACTTTCATTCTCCATTATTATAGCCCAAATTTTCTTGACTCTGTTAATTATCAAATATGATAATTGTATGGTAAAGTCTTTGTCGATCGACTGCGATTTATTTAAGAATGTACATGAGCAGTAACGCTTTTCTTCCACGTCATAACGTATTATATCTATTGACTTGCTGTATGATACCGTATTTACAGCGAAAACCAAATTGATGATTTGGTATTAGTTCGTTTTCACACTTTTAATATTATTGGAAGTAGACATTAAGCTAATATTGTGAAAGTAATTAAAGAGGAGCTACCGAATACTCTCTGTGAAGAAACGAGACAATTCAAACAACCAAAGAGTACCATCAATTCCATCAGATAGAAGATGGATAAGAAGTGATAAGGACAAAGCCGTCCAACTCGTTATGGTCTTCCATCTGAACTAACTGAGGAGGCAGAGCGAGTTCTGAAGTCTTCATTCCAAATGTCGCTTCCAATACCACCATTTTATGTCTAACACATGATACAGTGAGGACTGAAACTTAAAAATTTGCCAGGTTACAATCAAATAAAGAACAAAAGTTTCTAACTTCCAACTTCTGGCCTATAGGTGATCACACTTTTCTTCAACTCTATCCTGCTACTTGGTCTATTCCCCTCACAGTAGAAATTGGCCTAGATTATCCTCATCACAAAACTCGATAAACCGACAAATGTGGTCACTTCCTACAGACCTTTTTAGCCTTTTACCAGTGGTAACAAAGATGTTTGAAAATATGTTGCTGCAAATATTAAGATCTTGACTGCTAGCACATAAATGAGGCATAGTACTATGGATCAAGTACATTTTGTAGTGTACAAATTTGATCAAAGCCTGGAAGAGCTTTCTAAACTTATTGCAGGCATTTGGTAAGGTGAGGCATGAGGGTCTATTTTACAAAATTAAAAAATACCCGCGGCTCTTTTTATGAGAAATTAGGACTCCATCTCTATGTTGAACAATTCTTTTTACAAGTAAAAATAGCGATCATAAAATAAAAAATTGCACTTTGGTTCAAAAAGATTATCGACCCTTATTATATCCTATAGCTTATTGTAAGTTATAACAGGACAAGGGTGTAGTCGAGTTATATAGATTCAACTTCTAAAGAGTATGAGTTTACGTGTGAAGATTCAGGCCACCACTTCCTTTTGTAACGAGTAGGAAAAACTCAATCTTCGGTTTCTTCCTGAACCCACTTATCTTCCACAGCCAAATTCTGCAAAGCGATCACCACCGTGGACTGCACCTCTTGGTTGATACTATCTACCGGCTTGAACCGGCTTGAACCGTCTTGTACGATCACTAACTCAAGGTATAAGAGCGAGCACCAATTATTTATCTTTAATGATGTGTTTAGTTTATTTTATACACAACGTTACAAAGTTCTAACTTGATGTCATATAAAATAGATTAATTTATATTAAGGTATATTTGCATTTTTATTTCAGAAATTAGCATGACTGTAGGTAGTCTTCTTTGGGTTGCAGATTTTGTTAGCATCGGATGTGATATTTTAAGCTAAGACCTATTCGCTCAGATGAACGCGACAAGGGCAGAGATACTGAGGGCTGCTCTTGCAAAAAATCTAGAAAGTGAAGAGCGAGTACGAACCTTGCAGAAGATGAACGTTGTACACTTTAAAGATATTGATGCTGTAACCTCTATTGAGGAGGTGGAAGAGGCCCTTGTCATAGCAACAGGAAAAAATATTAAAGTTAAGTCCCTCAGACCAACATACACTGGCAACCAAATAGGCACAATTGAGCTAACCCAAGAAGATGGAGCCAAACTATTGGAAAGCGGCCACATACGGATAGGCTGGGTCAACTGCAGGGTAAAGGAACGAGTAGATATTATTCGCTGTTTTAAGTGCTGGGAAACAGGGCATCGAGCTCGGGCCCAGATAGAACAAATAATTGTATGAGGTGCAGTAAAGAAGGCCATAAAGCCAAAGATTGCAAATCTTTTCTGTCCGCTATGCTGTCAAGCGGGTCACCAGGCAGGCAATATACACTTCCCAAAATACAGTAGAATGATACGCGAAAAGCAAAAGAATAGCAGGAGCCGTGTGTAAAATAATACAGCTAAACACGAACAGATGCAGGGCTGCACACAACCTACTGTACGCCACTGTAATTGAAGAGAAAGCCGATATCCTGGCAATCAGTGAACCAAATAAAGCCATAACTAAGACAGGATGGTTCCTAGATATCGAAGGTGATGCTGCTATTAAAATATTAAGCGTCAGCAGTGGTGACCGGTGACTTCAATGTGAAACACACAAAATGTGGAGAAACGCGCACAGATGCCAGAGGTACGATCCTGACAAAATGGGCGGCTAGCCTAGACCTGATGGTCGCAAACAAAGGTGCAGATCCCACCTTTGAGAGAGGAACAAGTGCATCAATAATAGACCAGACTCTCACCTCGTCCAGAATGGCCAAGTAAATTACAAATTGGAGAGTTCTCGACAAGGAATCAATTAGCGATCACCGCTATATTGATTTCGAAATCGGGAACGAGAAGCACAACTTATATGCAGCAAGAATACAGAGATGGGCTATACGTAAACTCAATATAGATATACTTCGGTTTGAGCTTAATTATACAAGTTTGAACTTAATTAGATTAAACCAGCAAACTTTGATGTGTAGTAATGTCCGAAATGCAATAAACTAGCTAGTTTAGTACAATTGTTCTAATAGAGTCTAGTATCAACCTTCGTATAGATCAGACATGCTATCTGGTTATCATCTTACTTTTTTCCTGGTACCAGCCAAATTTCAAACAAAAATAAGGGAAAAAGAAGTTATGTTTGTAGCCGATCAGAAGCCCTTCCCGGAGGGATCGCCTGCAGCAGTCTTCCCATCAGGGAAGGAGATGTTTTATTGACAATCGTTGAGATAAAATGGGTGCTGGAAAACGCTGCCAAAGTAGTAGCGTTAGCATTAGACCGAATCATGGTTGCAAATACCATCGAAACCTCTAGAGGAAGAACGAAAGCAAGTAAGGCTGGTGGTAAGCCAGTTGTACGACATAACTTCTGAGCAAAGCGAGCTCAGAGAAGAAATGCGAGGCTTCGCAAGGAAAATGAGAAGTTGAGGAGCTAAAAACACTACAAGGACATAAAAGTCCGGTGCACACGACATATGCTAGCAAGCTAAAGTATAAGTGATAGTAAAGGTCGACTCGCAGAGAGACGCTGACAAGTGAAAGTCCCAGGTTCAGGACCAATCTGAGGCTAAAGTACTGAATATTCCGAAAAATAGCCCGAAGGTGATCCTCAAGAAAGACTCTGAAGAGGCGTCTTTATTTAAGTCGCTCAGAGATCAGAACTATCTGATCGATTAGGCCTACACTAGCGAGGGTGAAATGTGAAAGGATATTTGCAACTTTCATTATTTCGTAAGTAACAGGTATGAGCCTCTGATCTTAAGTCATACAAAGCCACTACATTGTCTAAATGAAGCCATTATCGACGAAACACACGACTCAATGTCTGTTTTGTATGTGCAAAACGAGAAGAAAATAATCGGCTCAGACGATATATATTTATATATTTTATATTTTTAATATCTATTCTAGAAAATTTATTGTTATTTTATATTTTTATTATTTGAGTTATATATAGAAATTAAGAAAATTTTTGCATTTCAATTAAAAAATATACTTAAAAAACTAATTAAATTATTTATTTGTTTTGTCCCATTTTTATTTATATGTTGGAATATATCAATTGATCATGATTTTCTGCATAATTTAATCTAAAATATGGAAATCAAGGAATAATTTTGACATACTTATTTGTTAAGATCAAAATATTGACCATATATACACAAGTAATTGCTTGAAAATAACAGCACACAAAAGTATTTGTAAATGTATTTTTCTCTCATTTTCGTTCGAAATTTGTGTGCATTTACTATGCAGTTTTTTTAGATGAGGCAGAATCCGACATTCTCTCGAGGTGTATATGCCGACCATATATTGGCGAGACAAAGACGGATGGGTTGTGTGCTGTGGCATCTGTGGCTTAGATGCACTATGTGTTTGTATACAGTTTATATTTTTTTCTTCCCCGCTGTTTTGTTTCATCGCAAGTAAAACTTCAGCCATAAGGGCGTGCGAGTGTTTCTGTCGACTTGGGAAATATAAGATACTATCTGGCTTCGAATAAACAACCCGATGAGGACTACGTTATTTATAAGAATAACCGCATGATGAGAAATTTCCGCAAAAGTAATATAAAATTTAAATTACAAGGTAATATAATACATTTTTATAGTATTTCCTCTCCGAGCAAGAAATGAGGCTCGCTTCCGGCCCTTCTTGTAACAAACCGAATCCATAATTCATTATCGTCGTAAGAAACTTAAGCGTTTTTATGAATTAGATATGAGCGTTGATAAATTAGCGCACTCGGCATTCACACACCTCCGGATTTTACTTTTTTTTCGCTCAATCTTTCTTTCACTCCCATTTTTTATATACTCAGGAGAGAGACTCGTTGACCTCTTTTTTCAGTGAAAAGGAAAAGTTTTTCTGTTCTCCCTAGAAGAATTATTCAGGAAAGTTATGTGTGCACTTCTAAAACTATAAAAGAAATTATTTTGCACGTGGAGCAATAAAATTTGTCAGACCTTGACTTTGACATACAATTTACAACAAATTCACTTACAAAACTATTTTTATTTTAAAAATATAACAATTACTGACAATTATTCATAAAACAATTATTGTCTTGATTTTGAGTAATTTTGACACCCTTTTCACTATTGTCAAGTACACAATACACAACAATCTCCAGATGAACACAGTAAAAAGTATAATTCCAAATTTGAGTGCCTTTTACTAAAACGGACTAGAAAATCACCTCAACAGTGTAGCACTAAGTTTGTTGGATAACAGCCCTAACCTCCCATTTAGATTTTTAGAATAGTAAGATGCAGAATGATGAGTCTAGTAATCAATTCCGATTTTCTAGTACTAGAGATAAAAGTCGATAACTAGTGGATAAAGTAATGCATCTCCAAGTTGGAGTAGTAATAGTATTGATTCTGGACCGACAACAGTTTTCCTAATGCTCTGAAGGTCCAGGACTTTAATTCCAAATTCTCATTTTTTTTTGGGAAACTATCAAAATTCAATCCACGATTGCTAAATGGTCGAATAAAATTCTGGAAATGGATAATAATTCAACGGAAGTTGCAAAAAAAATATGGAAGAATCATAAATTATAACATAGTATATTAAATAATCTGTTTAGCAAATCCTGAAATTTTATATGATGATCAAAACTTCTAAGTACAATTAGTGGAAAAATGCGATAAATATGCAAGCTTCAGACCATTTCATATCAGAAATCGGTAGCGTTAGAGGGTGATTCAGGAAAACAATGAAGAATATCGATATGCCAACCAAATCACAGTCATAAATCCTTGAAATATTTCAGTTTTCCATAATTCCAAAAATTTCCTACATAAATTTTAGTATATTTGATGTAATTAGTACTTAAACTTGGTCATGAAAATAAGGTGCTGAAAGATGGGTCTATCAATGAGTTTCGATTAGAGATAAAAGTCGATACTAATCTGCATCTTCATGTTGGAGTAGTAATACTGTTGATTCTGGACACGGCAACAGTTTTACTAATGCTCTGAAGGTCCAGGACTTTAGAATTTAAATGACAAAATTGATACTATATTTGGAACCATGAAATTAGTAATGTTAGAATAACAAATAAACTCCATGGAAGTTACAAGAAATTTATAGGGACGATGTTTATCGAGTTCTCCAATTTTAAGACTTCTAAACACTATAAATGAAAAAGGGATAGACCTATCGATAGATGTAAAACGAAAAATATCGACAAGCCAAGTCATCATCAAAAATTAGCTAAAGTTCAAGAAATTTGCACCAAAAATTGTTGAATTTTTGGATAATTAGATTAAGAGATTATAAGTTTAGCAAATCCCGAAATTAGCAATGATACTAAATTTCGAAAAATCCTGTTGCAATGTCAATTTTACATATAATGTTTCTTACTAACCGGAATGTTTACCAATGGAGTCTTCACCAATCAAACAGAAAACTAGTAATGCTAACAATATCTCTTCGATAACATCCAAGAAGGAATGCAAGAGAAGTCTCAAGGAACTTATTGGAAATATAAAAAAGTCTAATGACATTATAAAAGTGGATGTAACGCCATGAAAGTTGCAAAAAAATATAAACTGATCAGTTCTTCAGTAGAAAAATGCAGGCAAAGTATATGCTACAGATAATTTCTTTCAAACCGCAACAATAATTAGCAATAAAAAGCTGCATTGAGAAAATTCTGAAGAAAGTTATGGGAAATATTAAAAAGCTTTCCTGTAATTCAAAAGATGCATGACTAGGTGAATTTAGAAATTAAAGTCTGAAGATTCTATGGCAAAGTCAACTTCTTTTCTGAAGGTCTCATCACCTAGCCAAAACATCAGAAAGAAATGCATGCCTAAAGCAAAGTTGAAGAAGATGGCGCCGCTCTTGCCGAGATTTAAATTCTGATGATTAGTAGAAATATATCAAATTGAAATAAATTTGCAAAGTACGCAAACTCACATGATGAGAAAAGGTTAAATAAATTTCAAAGCACACAAAAAAAAACAAATCTTATCCGCTGAAAATAATTTTTATAAATGAGTTGATCAGCAATGATCCAAGACTTGGAAATAGTCACCCACCATTATTAAGTGGATAAGTGGATAAGAATTATTCCTTATACAAAAGAAAATAAAAATTTGATAAACATAAAAATGTTTTATAGAAATATGTTTGTTTCATTATAATAAATATAATTATTAACATTATAATTTAAAAATATAATCATCATCAGGTACAATCCTTTATCAAACAGTATTTCTATCTAAGAGATTTTCCAATATTGTAAGAAATGCGAGGAATTTATCGGTGAAGCAGCCAGTAAGGTGATATTAGAACTATGTCCGGATATTAAATACCGCAACATCCGATTCTCCTTTCATTGGAAAACCCAACTAGATCGTTTTATACACGACAAGTACAAGAAAACACTTAATTTTCTAAATACCAAAGAAAATATTGGAAAAGAACGTTTCACTAAAAATTCAAAATCAAATTTTTAAATATCGACACATAAATTTTAACAATTATTGTTGGTTACTCAAAGAAACATCGTGACTTTTATCCGTTAAATTCTGCGGAACTTAATGTAAATAAGCTTCAAAAAACTCTCGAAGATTTTGATTTAGAGCGAGATATTCTTATTTTGATTTCATCATTATTATGAGCAGAAATTTAAATCTAAAATTAGCAGGTTTAATCTTAACTTAAAAGACACTTTCGCACGGTTCATTCAGCTAAAGATACTTATTTCTAAAGATAATATTTCATAGTTATTACTTTTCCAGCATTTTTAGCTTTCCAGAAAATTTCTTTTTTCTTCTTTCTTCAAGAGGCAAAAATAATTTGATCCAAACTAAAGTTTTTTTATAAGGACCTTATAAACTATCACCTCTACCCGTAAACAATAATATCTACTGTTTCTTTAGTAACTTCCAATCCTTGACTATGTAAGATTGCTTAACTACTTTCTTAAAAACCACCAGTTCTTCTACTTTCTCCTCCTCCTCATCTTCGTATACAGTCTCCTCTTTATAAACTTATTTCTTATATTTTAGCAAATCTTGCTCTTTGTCAAGAGAACACCGTTTACAACAACTCATTTTGTTGGCAAATTCCAAATTTATACGCTTGATTTCCGAAGCAATTCCAACTCATCATGTCGAGCTTTATATACATTTTCAAACACTACTGGAAATCTTGCAACTTTTGGTTTGTTATCCTGGATCAAAACTTTTATTTTAACAGTTCATTGTTGATAAACTACTTTCACAAAGAAGTTAATAGAAATAACAATATATTTGTAATATGTTGCAATATTTCGAAAATAAAGTATGGGACTAATTTTTTCCAAAATCTTATTTCAAAATTATTTTTAAACTTAATTTTGATTTAATTGCGTTTATACTTGCTATTAACTCAATAATATTCAGAAGTTTTGTTTGTGGATTCTAAAGGCTTTTTTATCTCTGGAACAAACTCTAAAAATAGTTGTAGGACTTTTCCCTTACACAATCATCTAATTTCTGAATCTAACATGAAAGTCTTTAAACAATCTACTCTAATTTTGTTTAGAATTTAGAAGTTTTAGAACAACTTCCATCACGTGTTCATAACGTACAATTTGTGTATATGATGGCTTATGTTGTATGATGTAGTGGTAGTTAAAAAGTTAGGAAACTCAGCATCATATGTCTGTTGTTATGGACACAACTTAAGAAAACCTATTACTTGTCCTCTGAAATTTTCAGGCGATTTGGCGATCTTTGATAGCTAACATAAGTTCATCCTTATTTGTAGCTTCTTGAAATAATATCTTCAATAACTATTGCTCCCTTAATTATGATGCCATCCTCAAAGGTTTTTTGCAAATTGAAAGTATTTGTTGAACCATAAATGATTCAATTATAGTCATCTTTTTTAACAAGATTCGAGTAACTACCAAATCATTTTCCTCTCTTGACACTAAACTTTACAAGACTGAAATATTAAGAGTAGCTTCTTGAAATAATGTCTTCGATGTAATAACCATTGCTCCCTTAATTATGATGCCTTCCTCAAAGGATTTTTGCAAATTGACAGTATGTATGCCACCTTAAATGTTGTAATTATAGTAATCTTCTTTAACAAGATTCGAGTAACTACAAAATCATTTTCCTTTCCTTTCTTGGCACTTGAGTTTACGAGACTGAAAAGCGACCAGATGTGCACTTCAAACCACATCAAAAGATAGACCTTCTCTACAGATTCATTCAATAGTACTATTTTTTCTTACAAATGTACACCTCTTTTTAGCCATTAAAAGAAGGAATTACTATCATTTTATTAATTTATCGCCAACTTCTGGTTCCTAATTGCGAAATGGTGATATGATCAGGGATTACAAGTCGTAAACTAATTTCATAGTCCAAGTCGTTCTTCGTGAGTAATATAAATTCAAAATCGATAAGGAAAAATGATAAATTTGGTGCCAAGAAAATATTTCGATATAAATAAAAAAAATCCAAAATTGATGTAAAAAAAATTATAGTCTCGATAAAACTCGATAGTGTCGATAAACGACAAAAAAGAGACTTCAAGCAACAAGTTTCCACGTGGAATTCACTATTTCTTCGTTATTTGAATAATACTCTTTATTTTTCACCATTATTGATCTGACGATTAACGTCGCTCATGATAATCGCCAAATTATATCACGCCGGGCAATATACAATCTTCAACTATTGATAGATGTTTGAAGATCCTGTGCGTTACTACCTTTTTTTCCAAGAGAAAAAACTCTTTACTTCATTTCCTTCGGCTCTTATTAAGAGCGCACTAATTCTTGTACAGAATCATCTTCTCAAGTACCACTTTCTTCGGTTTACCAAGTCTACCTCTTCTCGCTCTCTCAAGAGCACACAACCAACCTCATCGATGTTTTACCGACGACTCTTTATCTATCGCTGAAGAGCGAACACCAATATCTTATCACTTATTCTCTGCCCGTTTTAATATTTATAACGTTATAACTTTTTAAAATATGTGCACGAGTCAAATATTCTTAAGAATTCTGATATATCGTCAAAAACTTATTAGACAACTCAATATATGGAAAAACTTAAATTATTGGTAGTGAAATATTTTAAATTTCTCAATTTGTATTTTCTAAAATTTTGCATTTAGTAATTACCAAAAAATATTTGTGTTATTGTATAATTTTAATAAATACATATTTATAATTAAAATTATTAAAATTTATCTAATAACCGTAGATATTTACGTCCTTCAGTAAAAATTAGTAAGAAAATTTAAAAGAATTAAATAATAAATTATTGATAGCGAAATATTTTAAATTTCTCAATTTGTATTTTCTAAAATTTTGCATTTAGTAATTACCAAAAAATATTTGTGTTATTGTATTATAATTTTAATAAATACATAGGCAACACAATATATACAAGAACTTTAATTATTGACAGATAAATATTTGAAATTTCTCAAATTATATTTTAAAATTTTATTAAATAAATATTAGTACTTGAAATTATTACAACAAATCTAGGACTGTAGATATTTGTACCCTTCATTCAAAATTAATAACAAAATTTCAAAGAATTAAGCACAACCCAATATATACAGAAACTTAAATTATTGATAATAAAATATTCAAAATTTCTCAATCTGCATTATAATTTTAATAAATACATATTGATAATTGAAATTATTAAAACAAATCTTTTAACCGTAAAACTATATTAATAATTGAAATTATTAAAATAAATCTAGTCTTTTCGATCTTCATTAAAAATTAAGAAGAAAGTTTCAAAGAATTAACTAATAACACTTATCATCAAGAACTTTCCAGATAACACAATAAATACAAAAACTTAAATTATTGTTAGCGAAATATTCAAAATTTCTCAATTAGAATTTTCTAACATTTTAACCTGTTTATTAACCATACATCTTTTTGATCTTCATTAAAAAATAAGAAGGAAATTTAAAAAAATTAAATAATCCTAAAAAAAAAAGTTATGTGTATATCTTTTTGCATATCTGATATAAATAAGGAGAGAAGAAATATTCAATTAGATATTTGTGCACATCTGTTACAGTTTCCGCATGGTATAAATACAAGCCCCGATAAATTACTCATCGTTCTGTGAGAGCCTTGATCACCGGATGCCATTTCTGGCGTAGCCGTATAAATTCTTCACATGCGCGTTATACCGGATAACATTTATGTCACTGCCAGGAGCCTCACCGGAAAGTACCCAGAATAAATGAACAAATACGAAACGGGTAGACGGGATAGAAGAGACTCAGTGTGCTAGAGGCGGTGAGCGTTGGATGTGCTCAACCTTTAATATTTAAAACCCTCCGTTCGCCCTGCGACGACGATTGCAACTCGTCGCCGAGGGCTTTATCCCTGAATCTGAATGAAACGAATTTCAACATCTTATAAATATAATCACATTATTTATAAACCACTTCAATTTATCTTTACTTATGTTCAATTGCTCTTTAAATTATTTTGTTAGCAGTTATATATTTTGAAATAAATAAATACTGGGAAAGTAATTTAATTATTTATTATATAATTAATTTTAATTAAAATCCTTTGTAAACTAAATTTATTTTTACAATCCATTTATTTACAAAATTAAAAAAAATAATTAGAACCTCTAAATATTTTTTGTATAATTGATTAACTTTCATCATTTGACTAATATTAGGTTTTATACTTTCATTTCTATAAAATCTATATAAAACTAATGTAAATCTACCAAAAAACTGATATTTTTATGTCCAAATTGTACTTCCTCTTTATTGCCATAAAATATTTACATCAGAATCATAATTATTTTTTTTATGAATGAAAAAATCAAAATTATATAATATTTTGTAAAGACACTCGTAGATAAGTTAACGGTCCGTCCTTAAGGGCATTTGAACAAGGGCTCTTTGTACTACCTTGGTCTACTAATAATATATGACTATCTAAGAGTTAAGCTGTTACAAAATAAATATTTATTATGAGGAGACAAACAAGTTGAAAACACGATTTTTGATCGATCGAGAATCAAAAGTTGGACATCAAATATGATTATTCAATATTTCACAAAATATTATATGCTAATAATTATACTAGTAAATGAAAATAACGTGAAAATATTTTATGGAACAAACATCATTTAAAAAAATTCAACACAGGTGGATTAATTAAAAATAAAATGAATTAATTGAACACATTTTCAACATGTTTCTGAACGACAAATAAAATAAGAAACTGAATGAAATGAAATCGGAATCATATGATATTATTCAACAATGTGTAGTGAAAAATCAGATGAGTTAGCTCAGAATCACTACAGAAAACATGAAGTCAGTAAGAAATTCTTTTAATTTCTTAGAACCATTTTTTTTAATTGGCATAAAAATTGCAAAATGCAATAAATTTCATAAAAGTCTGATTTTTTTAACTTGATTGGAAATTAAATTCCAAAAAATGCAATATAATTTCAAAAAAGTATGCTTTTTTAAGTGGTTGGAAATGAAGTTATTTTATTAAATAAGACATGACACTTTTAATAAGATATTAAATATTTTTAAAATTTCTTCTAAAAAAGTATGATTCTGCAAGTAATGCAAATAATTAAAGATTATAATAGAAATACTATGAGCCAAAGTAAATTACACGAACTTTCCTTAAATCCTTTATTAAAAAAAAATTAGATATGAAAACTAATACATATATTTCCATATTAGTTCTAAATACAGAAATTTACGTATTAATTCTTATATTATTAAATTTGATAATACACTCCATTTCGTAAAATAATTTTAAAAAATATAATAAAAATACCAAAAAAATTATTGTAGTAAAAATAATGTTTGTATATTATATTCATTACAAGTATAACACACTTTAGTTTATTGATGTTCAAAAAATAGATTAAGCATATATAATGCATATTAATAAAATATTTTTAAATGTCCAAGAATAAAATCTAATAATATAATAAATATCAAATGAATTGAATGAATCTGTAAATGTCATTTTTATATAATTTATTTATCTATTACTAATAAAATTAATTTACTTCATCAAGGTCATATCAGAGATGGACAAGAGAAGCTGTAGCGTCGAGCCTCGTAATATTAGAAGCCTCAACTTGAGAATTAATCTTCTTTTATAAGAATTCACACTAATATTTAGTTATGATGTAAAAGTTGAAAATTTTGATTATTTCAGGCCTAACATATTCATGTATATACCCACAATAATACATACAAACTGTAGTCTTTATGTACTTAATAATATTTATTATAATAGTCGCATTAAAGAAGTGATGAAATTATTGGTACAGATGTTGTGAATGTTACAAAAGATCTTGTAGAAGAAGTGTGTTACTAGGGTAATGTTAAAAGCGAAGATAGAGAGGATATATGAAGATGATTGGAAAATAATAGGATAGGAAATGGAATAAAAAGTACTTCGTCGTGTTATCATTTCCCTTACTAGCCTGGATTCCCTGAAGGAAATAGATTTACGTTTTTCTCTACCTGGGTCTTAATCACCGGATAAACCAAAAACACCATAAATAGATTTAAAAATAGGACATTCCCATCATAATAATTAAACAACAAAAAATCTACTGTTCAAAGAATTTACAATTTTTATTTCTGTATGACTGCTACAATATACTTTTTTCTTGTTAATAAACTGATACAAAAATAATAAACTGCTGTCAATGCTAGAAAATAAACACATCATTTTTTTTTAACAAAAATTATTTGTTTAAAATGAAAATTTTCAATTGCTACGTAATTTACTTATGAAAAGAATTGAAAGCGAAAGTGCAAAATTCAGGTCTTTTTCACGATTTTATAGGCTTGTATAATATTCTGAGTTAATTCTCAAGATAGAGAGTACTTTTCACACTTATTTTTTTTATATTCTATAATACCAACGCAAGATTTAATATTAATTAACAATATATTTTAACAATTTTGATTAAAATAATCTAATGATTTTTATTACTTTTGATTAATCAATTGCAAATATTATTTATCAGCATTTTTCAATATTTTTGCTATAATATTTTTGCTATTTATTTCTAGCGATCCAATTGTATATAATGCTATAAAACTACAGTTATATAAATATTTCAAAAAAAGTTTTTCTTCTTTTTCCTCTGGAACACTTGACACCATTTTGTGATCCTCCATAGTTTTATGTATGGAATTTCTATTCAGTTTTATTGTTTTTTTTTAAATGGAGATTTTTTTTGCAGAATTTAAGTATTAGTATTTAATTTTATTAACTATTTGAAGCTAAGAAGTCGCTGATTGTGTTGCGAGTTTTGTTTATTCCTCTTGAGATGTAAACTTCCCTCTTGCCCGATTGTCACAACAGGAGGCATATTGTGTCCCGATCTGAGTTCATTCATTGTGATTATCTCCTTTCTTCATGTTAAATCTGATTTCTTGAACCAGGGAACCGTGCTAAACCGAAATTGGAAAATGTGCCAACCCTTTCAAATTGTGACTACTATTCAACGAAGATGGAACGTCTTAGCTCGTCAAAAAATAGGGGTGTGCATAATTTTGATTTGTACTGGATTGGTCTCAACGGATTTTTAGCAAGCTTGTCTGTCTTTTCCAGCATGTTCCGGAACCCAGAATTGTTTTATTAAAATATTTCTTGCCACACACATTTTTCTGATTGTTCTGATTATTTCAATGGTATTGGCGGAGTCTGAAAAGAAAGTAGTACAATGTGGATTCAGATATTTGGATTGCTTATAGCTTATAATTCGACAGTCAAAATGGAACTATTAGGAAGAAGTTCCCAATAGCCAGTTGAAAAGAGAATATCCTGTACAAAGACGATCTTGAAAGATCAGTGGAAATCAAAAAAATCAAAATCTTCTTTAAATTTCCCTCAACTTTAATAGATACATTTATTAAATTGAAAATCAGCTCTTCGTTATCGAATTTATTTTTTTTTAAATTTACATACGATAAAGTTTTGCGTTTTTATTAGTTTATTTCCTAGCATGTTACAAATAATAAAACAAATAATTTAAATTTTGAAAAATTTAAGTAACACCACAATTTTATTTTATATGCCAGATTATTTAATTACTTATAGTTTATGCTTCCTCATTCAAGATGTAAAAAGCAACAGAAGATTACAATTGAAGATTTTTGAAATTGCAAATCAACGCTTTGTTAAATGACACAAAACTTAGTTTTTAATTTAGATACGATAAAGTTTTACGTTTCTACTAATATATTTTCATCCATGTTACAAATAATGAAACAAACTATTTAAATATTGAAAAGCAAATACATTTCTACTGTAAAAAATATTTTGTAGTCAACAGTGTTAAGTAAAAACACAATTTGTTTGCAATAACATACCGTAACAACAAAAAATACTAAACTAAAAATAAACTGTGTTGACCATAAGAATGTGTTAAGTAATTATTATTACATACGCCAGATTATTGAATTACCTGTACTTTATGCTTCGTAATAGACTTATTCAATATTTAAAAAGCAACAGAAGATTAAAATCGAAAATTATTACAAGCAGTACATAAATAAATCAAATTAAAAATAGGACATTGGTACATTTTTCAAATTGCAAATAAACGCTTCTTTTGCGTTTATATTCGTTTATTTCCTTTCATATTACAAATAATTAAGCAAATTATTTAATTATTAAAAAGCAAATAAATATCTACTTTAAAATTTATTTTGTATTCTACAAAGTTAAGTAAAACCACAATTTATATGCAATAACGTACCGTAACAACAAATAAACTGAACTAAAAATAAACTGCGTTTACCATAACAATGTGATAAGTAATTATTATTATATACGCCAGATTATTTAATTACTTATACTTTAGGTTTATTCGTAGAATTATTTAATATTTAAAAAGCACCGAAAGATGCATGTTGAGAATTATTACAGTATTATTTAAAATCGAATAATTTTAATTGCAGTTCAATTTCTAATTATAATCATCCAAACAAATACGGAAGATAAACTTTTAGCGTCTAGTTCAATGGCTTTAATGTAAGTATTGCACAATTTCCATAAATTATCGATAAGATTGTACGAAGTGCATTAAAACTGGAATATTTAAGAATTAATAATAAAATATAAACTGAAGACTTAAATAAATAAAGTGCAAGGTATGGATGCATCGTTTGATTCAATTTACCCATTGAGTACAGAGAAATTAATTAAGAGCGAGTTTAAAAGACTTAAAGGTAGGTGCGCAGATAAATGTACTTAAACTAGAATTTTTAAGGTTACATTTTATAGAGCAGACTTATTTGGATCATGCTGGAGCCACTTTATATTCGGAAAAACAGATTGAAGCAATATGCAATGATTACAAAGATAATCTATTTGCAAATCCGCATGCAAGAAGTACAATCAGCAAGGAAACAGATGATGCCATTGACCTGATCAGATTTAAGTAATGTTTCATTAAAAAAAAATAATCAACTTAAACTAATTGAATTTTGTTAGGATTTTGAAACACTTCAATACCGATAATAATAATTATACAGTGATTTTCACTTCTGGGGCTACAGCAGCTCTGAAATTAATTGGTGAAAGCTTCCAGTATAATGATGGAGAATTTGTTTATACTGAGGATAATCACACTTCTGTTTTGGGGATGAGAGAATTTGCAAATAACCATCGGGTGATAACATTTAATGAAGCTAAATCTGTATTAAGCAAAGATTATAAACAAACAAATTGCGAAATTCATAATGAGTGCAATTCTCTTTTCGTCTATCCAGCTCAATGCAACTTCTCCGGCTTCAAGTATCCTTTAGATTGGATTAAGAGAATTAATAGTCTTGGTGCTGAAGCTAATTGGTATTGCTTATTAGATGCAGCTTCGTATGCATCAACTAGCTACTTAGATTTGCAGAAATGTACGCCTGATTTTGTTTGTGTTTCTTTTTATAAAATATTTGGATACCCAACTGGATTAGGGGCTCTTTTAGTGAAGAATGAAAGTAGTAACGTTTTAAGCAAAAAGTACTTCAGTGGTGGTACTGTTTATTTGGCTTTGAGCGATCAAAATGTTGTTATCAGAAGGAAACAATTAAATGAAAGGTAAACTAAACTTTTAAAATGTTTAGATTTCATTTAAAATTATTACTTACAGTTTTGAAGATGGTACGTTGAGTTTCTTATCCATTCTAAGTTTGAAGCATGGCTTTGATACCTTGCAGAGATTACACCTAAATATGGATTTAATTTCATTACACACATTCGCTTTAGCTAAATATGTTCACAATAATTTAAAGACTTTCCACCATAGTAATTCAAAACCAGCTTGCATTTTATATCATGATGGTAATTATGATGATTCGAGTAAACAAGGGGCTATAGTAAATTTTAATTTGTTGAGACCCGATGGAAGTTATGTAGGTTACTCTGAGGTAGATAAGGAATAAAATATTTACTGCAACAAATGATTCGAGTAATTTCAGGTGATGCACATAGCCAATTTGCATAAGATTTTTTTAAGGACAGGCTGCTTCTGCAATCCGGGAGCCTGTAAAAGGCATTTACAGCTCACATCCGAAGACGTTAAATACTTTTATTCTGTAAGTCAAATTTAAGGACTTAACTTTAAATTATAGTTATGTTTATTTAGCAAGGCCACGTTTGTGGAGACCAAAACGATTTAATAGACAACAGACCGACTGGATCAGTTCGAGTCTCATTTGGGTACATGTCGACTATAGATGATGCAAATGCAATTTTAGATATAATAAAGCAAAACTTTGTCGTATCTAAATTAAAAACTAAGTTAACTAATAATAACGAAGCTTTGATTTCCAATTTGAAAAATTTACAAATTAAAGTTGAAGGAAATTTAAAGAAAATTTTGATATATCCCATAAAATCTTGCGGCGCGTACTCTATAGATACGTCTTGGAAATTGATTGGATCCGGGCTGGAATACGATAGACAATGGATGATTGTAAGTCGTAATGGGGTTTGTCTGACCCAAAAACAAGAACCTAAACTATGCATTATTAAACCAGTGATCGATTTGCACAACGATTCATTGATTTTGACTTGCGAAGGTGTAATTCATCTTTAAATTTGTTTACTTTAATAATCGGTTCAGGTTTCAGTTCCGTTTCGGTACCACTTCAATCTAAATCAACTGTAAATTGCCAGAGTAAAGTTTGCGGCGATAGAATTACGGGCTGGGATTGCGGGGATGAAGTGGCCGTTTGGTTGGATCATATTTTATGCAGGAATGGCTTAAGGTTACTCAGTCAAGGAGATATTAGAAAAACGAGTAAGGATTTAATACTGACGATTTTTTTAAGTAATTTATTTTAAAATTCGCAGAAAATGAACAGGAATTGTCTTTGGCTAATAAAGCCCAATTTCTGATGGTAAACGAGGCGAGCGTGAAATGGTTGTTGGATGCTATTACTGAAGGAGATCTAAACGATAGTTTGGATGATTTGGTAAAGAGATTTAGGCCGAATTTCGTGGTGAATTTTGGTAATATCTTCGTTGAAAACGATTGTGAATCATTTCAGTTTGGACAAACAATGTTCACTGTATGTTCTTACATAAATTTATATCAAGAATATTCTTAATTACATCACTATTTTCAGAACGAAGGTAAATGCACTAGGTGTCAAATGATTTGCATCGACCAACAAACTGGAGAAAAATCGGTGGAACCTTTGAGGACACTTTCGAAGGAATTTAATGGTAAAATTACGTTCGGTGTGTATTTGAAACATACGCAAAATAATCCTGAAAATATTATTCATATTGGTGATAGTGTATTAGGCAATTAATTGTTGAATTTTTGTGGTTTCTTTTATAATTAAATATGAATATAAATAAATTAATACCGATGTTTAAAAAAAAGTAATTTGTTTTGACTGAAAATTAACTTACATTTTTCTTCAAATAATTATATAACAATTACTAAAACAATATAAGTTCAATTTATTACTAATATATTTGAAAAAAAAATAAATAAATAAGTAGAAATTAAATTTGAATATATATCTTTCACTTTATTATTTACATATTTACCTCTTATGTCTATATACAATAAAATTGAATTAACAAATAAATATATATATATATAAAACATATTAACAGTTTGTTGAATACTTCCGAAATTGATTAATCGCTTAAACTCTTGATTTAGATCACTTGTTAAAATATATTACATAACAATTTCTTGAATTACTTCCAATCCACTCTGAATCCTTTTATAATTTATTATATAAATATATATATACCACATTAATATTCTACTAACCTAAGGGCAAGGTATAATTAAACCAACGCCGACGCTGGCAACGAACTGTGCTTGGGTTTCATTTTGTTCATGAAGATCTTAATGCAACCATTGAAATCAGCGGAAATCAATACGTAACCGCCGCAACCTTTGACACGCTGTTCGACCATTGGATCCTCCTCCTGCAGATTTATAATGAGTTAATTAATGGTATAAGAGGAAAACAATGATAATAAGTAATACCTCTTCTTCCTGCTCCTCTGTTACATTTCGATCTTCGATCATTTTAATGATGTTATCGGGGTTTGGAGCGAATATGGCACAAGTCACCGTAACGTTGTGGGCTTTAATGGCTTCCCAGAAGACGTTCCTATCTCTGCGAACCGATGAAAACTTTGAATAGTCGTGGTTCGTCTTCCAGATGTATATATCACGATTTTCCGATCCGCTGATTATGTATTTGCCATCGTGGCTAAAGCTCGCCTTTATTTGGCTGCTGATATTCACGTATCCTTTATACTTGCACGTGAGACTAAGGTCCCTCAGATCGTACAACCTTATCCTGCTGTCGTTTGAAGTAATCAGGATCTTGTCTTCATCCGGCATCGGTTCGATACCACTGATCTTTCGGCCAATTGCGTTCCTACCACGCGACGATCTCACGTGAATCTGCGTGTGATACTTCAACTGCTCAGTATTGTAAAATATGCATCTGCCATCATATGTTCCAATAACGGCGAACTTTCCATTCTGGCAGAAGTTGGCAGCTGTTATCAATTTATTCTGAAGCTTTGTCGTGACATCAATTTCATTCCAAACAGCAACCTACAAATTAATAATATTCACATAAATAACATGTATTTCCTTCTATTTGGATGTTACCTTTTTATCTGGAATATTCCACAGCCTGATTTTACCGTCAAGAGATCCACTTAGGAAGTACCGATCGTCTCTAGGATGAAAGACAATAGCTGTGACAAAATCAATATGTTGGAAGCAACAAAGACACTCCTTTCTGGAAATATGCCAGAGGCGCACAGTTTTATCCATAGACGAAGATAAAATGAAGTAATTCTTAGACCAACTGACATCTAATAAGTCGGATGTATGACCGGAGTATGTACAAAACGGTTTCGGCATGAAGACGTACTTGCTGGCTTCCTCGCTTTGAGGATCAAAATTCAAGAACGGATTTTCAGAAGAGTTGTGGGACACCAACGATTCCTGCGAAGGTGTTGGAGAGACTTTATCAGCATTATATTTTGTACGCATATCGTGGAAGAACTGGTAGGCATCGATGATAACCCAAATCCGAAGAACTTTGTCTTGACCGGCTGTGGCCAACAAACGGCCGCAAGATGAAAATTTCATGCACCAAATCGCTCCTTCGTGTTCACTGTTGAGCTCTTGTACGTGATGCACCTTCTCGAAATCGTATGGTCCTTTATGGGAGTTCGCTGCCTTCAATTTGATGTTGTGATCACCGGGATGGACTTCGTCGACGACATCAACGATATCCTCTTTGTGCCTTGCATGCGACACTTCTTGAGCTATACTCTTCGCTTTATCCATGGTTCTTCTCACCGTGGTCCCCAAGAATTTCTTTATTCTAGCAGTTTTACGTCTCATCAAGCCAATCTCCACCTCACTGTCTTCACCCAGCGGATGGATTTCCGACTTCTTACTGCTTATAATACTTTCATCATCTGACTCTTTATCCTTTTCCATATTGGAACTACTTACATATTCCGAGGTGAGCCTCATGATATGTAAAGATAACGGGTTCAAACATTGAGGTAATTTATCTTCGGCCACGCTCAATGGAATTCTTTCTCCAGTATCTAAATTCAAAACTGTAACTTGCTGCAATATTTCCAGATCAGTCAGCTGCTTTCCTGTTTCTATTAATGAGGCGTAGGCCAACATGTTTTCATCGCCTGCAGACTTCCGTCGTTCTTTGGTACATGTCTTCATTTGAGCGCTTCTGTGCGGACCCAAACTATAGTGACCGACGCTACTACGATTCGTGGAACCCCTTTGACTAGTCGAATTATCATCCTTTGCACACTCCGCTTTCTTCTCCTCCGGCAGTGTTTCCTTTGATGTGTTTGCAGCCTTCGCTTTATCGGAATCTAAGGGCCTCACTACAAATAGACCCTTCGCTACTTGAGTAATATCCAGAGAATGGACTGAACGTATTGTGCTGCATTTGGAAGATTCTGAACTATTGGTTTTCTCTAGGCGATTAATCTTCGATGGAAGATTAACTAATGAATGCTCCAGCTCTCTAGTTAATGTTTCGATAGTTGATGCTGGACTAGTTAGGCTCTCAATACATCCCGAGGATGGAAATCCGATTGTTGAAGTTGATGGCTAAAAAGAAGAAGAAATATATATATACTTTCGACAAATTAGTAACCATAATTACCGTTATTGGCAAAGAAGATGCACTTGATTTGTTTTTCTTTTTTCTCCTAGGCGGAGCGACTGGAACTTCTATCTTTGGAGAGGATTTACTATCGAGGTTATTCTTTTGTAAACAAGGTTTTGTGCTAGCGATCACGTCTGGTTCTTGTAAAGGAAGACAAACTTGATTCGTGTGTGCTGGGGCGTCCGTCGAGATCGTTGCCAACGTCACTGTACTTGGATATTGGGTTGTATCCTTGGAGCTCTGGGTTGAAGAACTGTGAGAACTTATCGATAGAGCAGAGGAAGAGACCGCCTTTTTGCACTCGAACAAATGCGATCCCAAATCTGCTTGACTAATTAATCTTCGACCAGAGTTGAAACTCTGCAAACTCGACGTATCTACTTCGATTACCCTGAATGGGTGGGAAGTTTTACTGGAAGCGTACACCCCTTCGATTGAAGAAGTCTGACTATTTGGCGGAGTTAAATTACTAATTTGTGCATCCTCGTCGTCGTTCTGCAGCTTCTGTCGAAGCTCCTTGAACTTTTTGCGCCCTCCTTGTGAAGGTTTTGGAGCCACCTACAATATATATATTCAATTAATATTAAATCCAATCCAAATTTAGAAATATGTACCACAAAAAATGTTATTTCAAGGATTCTGAGTAACGAATACTAAATTATTAAACTGCAGTTATTATTAGATCTGACAGTAAATTTATTATAACAATATAATTGACATTTCTATCAATTTCTTTCAACATAAATTCTACTTTATACCATTATTTTTTTCTATAACATAATTTGATATAAGTCCAAAGGTATTAGTCACATACTTTAATAACCTTGATTCTTAATGCAATATTAAATTTCATATACATACAATGATTATATTACCTTAATTAAATGTAAATATCAACAGTTTTATAACTTCTCCAGTTGATAGTTTCACATTTCATACTTAGTTTATACAAAGATACATTTCATATTTCTTATGTGTATATATAAGCTTCTTTAAACAAAAAAAATATCAATGTTTTTTTTTACTTATATATAAATTTTATTTAAAATTTGTAATAATTTTCAACATAATATACAATTTCGCCAGGTTACATTAGGCTTAAATTGTGTATAGAATATGGTAGGTTAATTAGTACCCTATACTCTCTAGTACAAAGTTTTCAAACTCAAGGCCCGCGGGCCGCATGTGGCACACAAGAACATTATGATAAAAGTATCATTGCTCTTTTGTATAGTATACTTTTTGAATTGAAAATTGTAACTTTTACACATAAAGTAGTTTATTTGGCCGGTGTTAAACATCGATTTTGACATGCAGCTATGCAGCCGGACATGGCTCTTTTATAAATTTCTGCGGCTCTTTTCTTTGCTACACATCAATACGTGCGACTCCAATATTATATATAGCATTTGGTTGTGTAGTTTTCCATGTGAATTAGTATCCTTTACACTCTAGTACAAGGGTGTCAAGGCCCACGGGCCGCATGTGGCCCACAACAAACAAGAACATTATGATAAAATTATCATTGCTCTTGTATTTTTATAGTATACTTTTCGAAATAAACCTACGTTTCTATAAAAAATGTAACTTTTACACAAATGTAGTTTATTTGGCCGGTGTTAAAGATCGAGTTTGACATGCAGCTATGAAGCCGGACGCTCTTTTATAAATTTCTGCGGCTCTTTTCTTTGCTACACATCGATACGTGCGACTCCAATATTATATAAAGCATTTAGTTGTGTAGTTTTCCATGTGATAATATCCTTTACACTCTAGTACAAGGGTGTCAAACTCAAGGCCCGCGGGCCACATGTGGCCCACAACAAACAAGAACATTGTGATAAAATTATCATTGCTCTTGTTTTTATAGTATACTTTTCGAAATAAACCTAAGTTTCTATGAAAATTTGTTATACATAATGTAGATTATTTGGCCGGTGTTAAAGATCCTATAGCACGCAGCTATAGAGCAAGACATAAATTTCTGCGGCTCTTTTCTGTGGTAAACATCGATACGGCGACTCCAATATTATATGTGTAATTTTTCACGTGAATTAGTATCCTTTACACTCTAGTACAAGGGTGTCAAACTCGATGCCCGCGGGCCGCATGCGGCCCTTAATAAATATTTAAAAAAATATAAATTTTACCGTTGCTCTTGTTTTTATATCATACTTTTCGAAATAAACCTACATTTCTATGAAAATTGAAGCTTTTACACAATTTGATATGCTTGCTATTAGTACAGGATTTCCCAAACTATATTCCGTGAAAACCTGGAATGATTTACATATTGTAGAGAAATGATAAATTTATCAAACTTACTAATAATTAATTTAAATTTTAAACAATCCTATAACATAAACACGGTGTTTCATGAAAATTTCAGGATAAAAACTTTGTTTTCGTTGCTGAAAAAGTTTCGTAAACCCTTACTGCGGCTCTTTTATTAAAAACTCTATTAGTTCTATCGATCTACTTTACTGGATATTCATCAAAACGTGCGGCTCCGTAATTTACTTTTAAACAGACAAAATCTTATAAATGACTCTTTATGACACTTTAAAAAATATGCCGACCCCCTGCTTTAGTATATCTGAGTTAATTAGATAAAGTTGAAAGTGTTAATTCTAAATAAATTCACATATTATTATATAACATGTGTTAACCTAAAGCAAGTTTAGAGAAAAAAATAACCAGTTATAGCAAAAAAACTTTTTTTTAAATAATAATAATGAATTTATTATCAAAAAAAAAATACGTAATACAATTTTTGTAGTATTACTGTTGCTATTATTTAGGCAATAATAATTTGTCACAAATTTAAAAAAAAAATATATATGCCTATTATTTTTAAGTCCATGACAATTATCCATAATAATGACAAAAATGAGAATAAACCACAACACAAAATGTATCGCGAGCAATAAGAAACGAGTAAATAATATTTTCAAAACATAATTCAAGGATAACATGAACAACCATTGTCAAGGTCTTTGAAATTGCATGGAAAAATATTGACAATGATTATTCTAACCACATTTGATGAGTACAAATTTCACCAAAACGCAATTAAAATTAAATAAATAATAAAAACGTGAACTATTAACCTGAATACTTTTGCTTTAAATGAATATTTATATAATTATCTACTTTATTTACAGAAAAAAAAAACATTTAAAACGAAATGTTATGTAACTTATATAACCAGAACAAATTTAGCATTTTAATTAAAATTTTAACTACACTGATAATAATAACACATTGTAAATATTTATATTTCTTAACTGCTTTTTTTAAGATTTGAACAATTTCGTTAAAAAGAAATATATGTATTGGCTTAAAATAAGTAATTCTCTAATAAAATTAGAAAATAATAAATATTAAAATCTAAAAGAATTTTTGCACAAAAATATGATAAATGTTTTTTTTCTAATTTATATTATAATGATAGATATAATAATTTGAAAGTTCTTTCATTGATTTCTATTATTAGAAATTAATATATGCAATATAATTAAAAAATGTGAAATTTTTTAAATCAAAAAATAATTAGAATACACATTTTTATCAAATAAAACTGTTTTATTTTAACATTAAGTCATTTATTTATCAATATCAAAGTTCAATGTGTATAAATAGTTTAAAAAAAAACTAAGTAATTCAATATTACTTAATTGATATGGTTCTAGAACACTTATACCGCCCATATAATAAGATTAAATACAAAAAAAAGATAATGTGGATGAGTAATGATACTTACAAAAACATCATCGATGTTGATGTCTATGATTTGCGTTGGGGGAGCAGATATCTCTTTAACTTTCACATCTTTGAGGATTGATGAAACATTTGGTTCAGAATTGGCCCTGTGGTTTGTGACCAGATTCTCCTTGGAAGACCCTCTCGGTTTCCTTCAAAATAAGTATTAGTTAATGAGCAGCAGCAGCAAGAAATGTCTGTTTCGGAAAAGTGATGAAAATAAAAGCAACAGGCTTTGGAAATTAAAGTGATGACATTGAAGGATCAACAGCAAAAAAAAATAAAATAATAAGTTAAGTGTGCAAGCACAGATTGATTGAAGATTTAAGGCAGTGGGCGACCACCAATGAGCAGGCAGCAATATCATGATTATCAGGTAAATAATAATTAGTGATTATATAGATATGATGCTGTTTGCATATATATATATATATGTATACCTTGATCCATGAATGGGTGTGATATCTTCAGCATCGTAAAACTGCTCAGAATCACTGTCGCTGGACATATTACTCGTCTTCCGTCTTTAAATCCAACACGAAATGCATCATCACACCCTGCACTCGGACCACCAATTAACAACACTTTACGAATGCGATTTCCAACATATGAAAATACTGTTCCCCCATCGCACTGCTGCTGCAGCTGTCAAAAACGTACAATAGGTTGGATTGGTATCGCCGTACATCTACACTACCGACCGAAAACTCGTTTCCAATTTGAATATTCCAATGGAAATTCTCCTTCCCTTCGACCTTGCGTCCTATTGTTCACCCATGCTCTCACCAATCTGATCATTAACAATAAAATATAAATAAACTACTCAAGTAGGTCAAATAGAGTTTAGTATTATTAGAACTATTTCAATATTTATACTTCCTTATTCCCATCGCGTTACGTAATTCGTTTAATATTAATCATTATTATTTAGTAAATAGAAAGTATTTATAAATATTTTTTTATCGTCTCTTTGAACTATTTTTTTTTCGTATATTTCTTTATTAAAAATCGATTATTACCGTATCCGCATTGCGTAGAATCGAAATATGTTACATCATTGTTACGCATAAATTAGATTATAATAATGCAATTGTGAACATAAACTATGTAGAATCAGAAATAGTTTAAATAAAATGGCGGCGTTGTCTACGACACGTGATCGAAATTTATATACAGGGTGTTCCATCTAATTGAACTATTCCAGTATAAAAGTTGTTTAATTAATTTAATTAGCAAATCTTTAAATAAATTTAAGATTATTTGTATTTTTTTTTTCAATTTCGTTATACTGGTTTAACAAATATGATCTATATTTATTATAAATAGACGGAATTAATATAAATATATTTTTAAATCAGATTTTATATAACTTAACTTAAGAACTTTTCTTGTGGCTTAGAAATATAATATTCCGCTGAAAATCCAGCATTATTATTAAATTTGGATATTTAAGAAATCTTGATTGAGCTATCTGTATCATTTAATTTCTAACTTCTGGGATTATATTTTCGTTTTCTTCTAATCACTTTAATAGAGCAAAAATACTTTGTTATCAAATGTAAAAAAATATGAGATACTTTAATTCTTGAAGAAAATGAGAAGCTTTTCATAGAAGAATGAAAATATTTAATTAATCTTACATTACACTTTTAAGAAAGTTGATTGTTTGTGCATTTTTCTCTTTCTTTCTAATATTGAGCACTCATTTTCACTAAAAAAATAAAATGTATTCAATATCATTTAAGCAACTTTTTAAATATTTGGTTGTCAATATTTTTCAGTAGGAAATTTTAATTTCCTCTACGTTTTCTTTGTCTTAATTTGCTAAATTATGTGATAAAATAATAATATTCTCCATTCAATAAATTTCTAAGTACCTCTTCATAGACATTTTCAAAACCTATCTATAAATTTATTTCTAATCGTTCTACTCATGTTGGTTGCATTTTTTTAATAGCTGTAACTATTGTTATTTCTTCATACGTTTATCATAACTTTTTTTTTCAATTTTTGTCCATCATATTTCGTTTGTGGAAATGCGTACTGGTATGATCAACAATGATAAAAATATAGAAATTCAAACAAATTGAAATATTTATTTTATGCATTTTAATTGAGTTCATGTATTTTCTAGGAATATTTTCTAAAATGTATTTAATGAAATATTAAGTAAAGTAAACTTTAATGTATTATTAAATACTAAGTGCTAAAATGTATTCAATATCATTTAAGCATCTTTTTAAATATTTGGTTGTTAATATTTTTCAGTAGGAACTTTTTTAAATACACTTTCTTTGTCTTCAATCTTAATAAAGTTTGCTAAATTATCTGAAAAAAAAATAATATTCTGCATTCAATAAATTTCTTACTACTTCATAGACATTTTCAAAACCTATAAATTTATTTCTAATTTATTAGATGTTACTTTCTTCTTCTAGTACAACCTTTGACTCTATTTTGCTTGAAATTAAGAAATTTATTACATCGAAACTTTGTTATAATATATACATTTTTATCATTTTTTTTATTTTTTGTATTTCTTTATTCCATTTTGTTAAGTATTATCAAGTCAATAAATGTTGTTTATTATTTTAAATAAAGTAACCTTTATTGTATAAATAAATACAAAGTGTTATAGACAACAGATTATCCTTTTACTGAAGTATTTACATCCAAAAAGTCAACAAAAAAAATATTATAGACACCCACGCTGTAATCTCCCGCTGTGTCGCTATGTAAATGTACAGAAAACAAATGTTTCTAATATAATTTGAATATCTATTAATCATCGTCATTACGTGTCTTGACTTACGATACTTCTGTTTTTTCTATTTATAATCATTACTAATGTTACTTAGTTTGCATTACAGCACTATTATTGTTAATATAAAACTGTATTTAATTACATTATAAATATTTTTACTCTAACAAATTGTATATTTTTAATTTAATTTTAAATCTATTTCTTTACTTTGTTTCTTTCAAGCGCTATTTATTGATTATTCTGATAATAGTCTTGCAAATAATTAGATTATAATTTTATACGATTTAATTGTAGATATTGAAATGCGTTTCATTTAAAATTAAAATAGTAATAGTTAATAATTTAGTTAAAGACTTTTGGTCAATATTATTGAAATATAATTTTATTTTTGTTATATTTAGTATGCTTTTTTTGTTAATATATATTGTTTTTGATTTATTGCTGCAATAAATATTTATATTTTTAGTTAATGTTAAACAATTTTCTTTTGTAATGTTTGAAATAAAAAATAATGATGACATAATATAATTGCATAGTTATATGATCACGCATTGTTTTGTCTATGAGAAGAATTTGTTGTGTCCCAGGTGTCGTGTCCCGGGATGAAATATCACTGTGGATTATCTTGAAGTATTATCGATGTACATAGCGAAGGAATGGAAATTTGGACATAGTAGAATGTTGTTTGGTGTTGTCGTTTTGGAAAATTAATTCAATTTGATTGGTTTTACATAACTTTATTCGTTACTTGCGATTATTCTTCCCTTATCGTTTTTAAAGACTATTTATTTAATTTATAAAGGCAACGTTTTTATAGACAATGCAGTTACTCTTATTAAAACTATGTTCTTAATTTGTGTTGTTTGCTGAGACTAATTCTAAAGACATGTTCTAGTTACAGAGGATATTAAGATTATTATGAGGTAGGATTTATGATTAGAAGTAGTTGTTCTTAAGGAATTTGGTTAGGGTGGTTTTTGTTTACAACGCGTTTGGCACAAATATATTATATTTGTTTATATGAAAAACTGTATCGATTAGGGTTTTTCGTCGAAGTTCCTTAAGTTTTTATACAAGTACTTCAATCTTCCTGGAAGTTTCTACATTGATAGGATTGTTTATACCTGGTTCTAAATGTTTATATTAAAATGTATCCAATGTCTTCGTAGAGATCTCTTTGTAATTATACATTTACTTATATAACAAGGTGTAACAACTGGAGACTTCATACATAGCTTATTTATAAATAATATTAATGGTTGGACACAAAAATAAAATCTTCAACAAATATGTAAAATAATATTTTCAAAGACATACAATCAGATAAAACATATAATACTAATAATAACAAAAGTTCAACTTTTACAAAGTATTATTAAGCGAAGATCTATTAACCTTCTTTTAAAGTTATTATATCTTAATTAATATTGTTAAATCTATTGGTGTATATTTATTTACTAGATCCATACGAATATCGACTAAAGTTCTTCATATTAATTAAAAATATTCATAATAATAAAGAAAAAATTGGGCCCTTTTGTCACTTAAGCATATTTTTTTTCTGCTAGAATTGTTATTTTATTTTTGATTTTAATTTACATTTAGATTTTTTTGTGCTATATTTTTTTCCAAAAGATTTTAAACCAAAGTTTTTCAACTGTTGACCAAAAGACTTTTTTCCTTACAGTTTCTATTATGTTCTTTGTAATTTTATTTATATACAATTATTTTCTATATATATTTTTATATTAATTTATTTATTAACTTAACGGTTAAAACTAATTGAAGATAAATTTGAAAAAAATCTATAGCAACTTATAAAATTAAAAAAAAAAAATCAGTTACATAAATCTGCGATCACTGCATTTTTTTAAAAAGGAATGACTTCATTTGTGTAATCTTTATTTATAAGGTTTCAAAAATAAATTTATTTTAAGTAATCTATCTGTAGTTTCGAATTTATTTATTGTATCAGAATTATTTAAACATAAAATATATAATAATTTTAATAAATTTTATTAATAAAAATAAAGTAGAATGCAAATCTATAATTTTCGCAATATTTTTAGAAGCATTTCAAACTAAAAATACACCAAACTTAATAATAGAAGTTGCTGAATCTTATAGAAATAAATGCCAATAAATTATTTCTGTGTAGATTACACTTAAATATAAAAATGTAGGTTTTGAACATTACAATAAAAATAATTTAATTAATTTAAAATTAGCAAAAAAATTTTGTATCTTTGTTATTTTAACAATTATTTAAATTATTATATATTTACTTACTTTTAATTAAGTATTAATTATACTCATTAATGTACACATAAATGTTTACGTAAACTAATTTATTATTAGTATTATATGAATAAATTTTATCTGATTGTATGTCTTTGAAAATAAATATAATTATCATTTATTATAACTCTACAAGATATTAACATTAATCTGTGTAATTTTATAGAATACAACATAGACATGTAATACAAGATAAGTGGATAGGTTATTTTTTTATAGCTAAGATAAATATGTTTATTTAAATAAGAATTAATTGAAATTATTAATATTATATTTTCTTGATGATGACAAGTTTTCTTTCTGAGTAAATTATCATCAATGTCTAAACTTTTTTCTGTAATAATTTTTTATTTCTATGCTCTACTACTGTAATGTTCAACCTGTATGCAAAAGTTACTTTACTATAAATTCAGAAAAAATGAATGAAAATGAAACAAATATTTTAGACACCTAATTTTTTTTTAAAGATTTTTTTGCATAATATTTATTAGATTTTCTTCGAATATAGATTATAGATGTTAAAGATAATTTAATGCGAGTTAATCAGTACTTGGTTTTATAAGTTGATGAGTGTTATGAAGATTATGAGATCTGCATATCGCATGCTCAACTTCCGGTAATTATCGTTTATACTTCTTAAATTTTGTTTTGAATGTTATATAAAAATATTCAAAATAGTCTAGAATTTGTATTGTTAATTTTATATTAAAATATTGTTCATACTAGGCGAAAATTGACAAAAACTTAACGGTTATTACTTTCACGATAAATAAATATTAAATATATTGAACGAATGATGAAATACAATTTTATTAATTATTAAAATATAATTAATTAATTAATAAAAGATTTTTTTAAATAAAAAAATAAGTACAATTTTTGCAAATCAGTCTAGACGTGATGGTTTAGGTCTTTGACAATTATATAATAATAATTCTGTTTTTTTTTTGTGTTATTTTTAAAATTATTTTTATAAGAATTACTTTATAAAAACGTGCTTTTTTTGAAATCTAATATTTTCTAGTAATAAAACGTATAGTATTCATAACCTTAGAAAGAAATTACTGTACTAAATATATTCTTATATAATGATAGTTCTTGATTTTATAATAATTTTAGTATTTTTTTCATGATAATATGCTTTCCTTGAAATCTAATATTTTTTATTAATAAAATATATAGTATTCAGAACCTTATATTCTTGTTTCTATAATAATTGTAGGTTTTTTTTTAAATATTTTTTTTGTTATTTATATACTTTCTTTGAAATCTAATATTTTTTATTAATAAAATATGTAGTATTCAGAACGTTAGTAAGAAATTATTATATTGAGTTGAAAAATATCGAAAACAAACATCTCTACTCAAACTAATATTTTAGATGGTTTACTTTTAATTAATAGCTCGTATTGATAGGATTGTTTACACCTAGTTCTAAATGTTTATATTATAATGTATTATTGTAATGTATTATTCGGATATCTCCGTACTTACTAATAAATTATTTGTATTGCTATGTTTAGAATCTACAATTTATGATAAAAATCTTCAAAGTCATTCATTCGAAATCGAACAAAATTTGAAGGAAAATATGTGATTATTTTTATTGCAATGTTCAGAAACTACATTTTATATTAAATATAATAATCGTATAGAAATAATTTATTTCTTTACAATTCAGATCTTCAAAATCTTTTATTATTAAGTTAGGAAAAAATGTGATTATTTTTATTGCAATGATCACAAACTACATTTTATATTAAATATAATATACACAGAAATAATTTATTGTTATAAGATACAGACCTTCAAGATCTTTTATTATAAGTTAGTGTAATCATTCGAAATCGAACGGGAAAAGATGTGATAATTTTTATTGCAATGTTTAGAAACTACATTTTATATTAAATATAATCTACACAGAAATAATTTATTTCTATAATTATTAAGTTAGTGTATTTATTCGAAATCGAACGGAATTAGAGGAAAAGTTGTGCAACAAAATATTTATTTATTTAACGTGATCCTGATGGAATATCAACGTGACCCAGCGCGAAGACAATGATGTTTGACAACGATGGTATTGTCTCGCGCTGAGGTCCGCAAATAATTTGAAAGTAATTATAACATTTGGTTTCAATAGTATTGTCTCTTTGTGTACCAACACATAAGATGTTTGATCAGGTGTGGTACGCGTGCTCCGACATATATTTGTTTTAAAAGAAAGGAATAACTTTTGTTAGAGTAATATTAAATAACATTTAATAGACAATTTGTATGTTAAGTATGTAAGAAATACTAAATATTTAAGGATAAATGGATTTTATTATAAAAATATACTTGTTTTTGTATTATGTAATCATCTGGAAAATTAAATATAAATGTGATTTTTTGTTGTTGTATATATGTGGAAAATGATTAGATTGGTCACTCGGTATATGTCAAAAACAAATGGAAGATATGGTCGGTTTTGTCTTGGCGCAGTGCTGCCAATAGTGAAAGTGAACGTTCTTTCTAGAATTCGGTGACTAGATTGTTTCCAATTGTTCCAGTCGAGCCGAATGCAATTTTCGTGTGGACTGCGGCGTTTCCGTACGAGCAAGGGTGCCTCGCAATATTGCAAATCCCAATAAAGAGAAGAAAGGGTCACCGGTCTCGGGACACCTATCCAGTTCCCCCGAATTAGTTTTCCATTTTGGCGCTGTCAGTTTTGCTTGCGCTCCTTCTCTGTCTCTCCCTCTCGCTCGCTCTCTCCCTGCGTCTCTGTGTATTAGACTTGTGCTCTCTGTCTGTCATTTAGTGGCTTAACGGCAACAGTTCTCGTTCTCTACAACTCAAGGCTGTTTGCACACCGAAAGCCCGATACAACATGGACGACCTGGTAGTGGAAGTATGCGGCGAAAACGGCGCCCTTTATAAGGTCTGTATAAACTAAAGTATGTTATCCTGGTGGGTTGGGGAGCGCGGGTCGCAGACCCGGAACCGTCGGCGTCCTTCCCGTCGAACAGTTTCCGGTCGCGGGCCGCCACTTCGCGTGCATTGCCGGTGTGCGACCGATGTGATTCACCCAAACGTTGGTCCTTCCTTGACGCCATGACCGTTTTGACAGGGCGTGAATCCTCCATGTGTCCATGCGATCCTCTCCGGGCCCTTCGGCCGCGCGACACCCAACCCACCGCAAACTCCGCACACCCATCGCGCCCAAAACGCCGGCCTCGCAAAGGTTCCGCCGGTTAGGTAACCCACGGTTAGGCCCATCCGCGCCCTGCAGGTTAGGTTCCCCTCCTGTATCATATTACAATTCCACCAGGAAGCTCTACTGTACTCGTTTCCCGAATCTTTAAAAATAACTTCATAAATCATTCATAACGCACATCGTCGATTCATATCATCTCCAAAATTGTAATTAAACAAATCCTTTTGTTTATTTCACAGGGCACCATTCTGGATGTGTTCGATGAAGATGTATTGGTACAATTTGAAGATGGGTGAGTGTTTAATAAACAATGAAATGTCAATAAATTTTTGCACTGATGAATGAAGTTCATTCGTCCCTAGCTGGCAGCCAGATTCGAGGTTTCCCTACTCCAGGCTGAAGTTCCCACCTGCACCAGAATCAAAAACTGAAGAGTTCTTGGAAAATGAGGAAGTCGAGGTATTCTCTGGTGGAACAACACAGGAAGCAAGCGGTTGGTGGAAGTGTAAAATTAAGGTGATAAATCAACTTCTCAAAGTAGAGCACCAGATTAAGATCCAAATTATTTGTAGATGATGAAAGGCGATTTTTACGTACTGGAATACGTGGGCTGGGATAGTTCTTATAGTGAGATTGTTAATAGTGATAGGCTACGTCATAAGAATATGAATCCACCTTTGGACAAATCCATGTTCTTCAAATTTGAAATTCAAGTTCCTGAAGATGTGAGGGAGTAGTAAGTGCTTTGTATCATTAATAAATATGCATAGTTTACACTAAATTTACTTTCAGTGCAAAAGGAGAAAACACTCACAAAGAATTCCAAAAGGCTATCAAAGCTGGAATGGTTAGATATCAGCCTGACACAGGTAATTTAGTTGTTATTTCAACATGTGAAACTAGTAAGAAAAGGGCTGCGATGGTGCAAGAAATGCATTTTCGTAGTCTTCAACAGAAAGTGCTATTGATGAAAAGGACTGAAGAGGCAGTGAGGCAACTGGAGAATACGAAACTCGCGAATGCTGGAGGGTGAGTTACCAAACCATATATATTTATATTTCTAAGTAAGATTCAAGAAAAGAGCTGTTTTTTCATGTACATTCTCGTTTCGTTTTCAATAACAACATTAATAATTATTTCGCGTTCAATTTTAAAGTTTGCGATTAGCCAGGACCAGAGTGTCCCTAGTAACTTTTGAAGTTTGTGTTTTTCTCTATTTCAGCAAATTTAAGCCCATGTATCAGCGTGTCTCTAATTACGAGGCAGCTCGCTCGGGCTCCAGGTGAGACGATGCAACCAGCATGTTACATTATCTCTGTGTCCTGGCTCTCGCTTGGCGGGTTCATATCTTTTTATTATTTTTTTATCAATTATTATTTTTACATTCCAACAACCCCAAACCACCCTTTCATTCAACATTAGTTACTCATATTATAATCATTTAATAATAATATGGAGCATGAATTACAAATCACAGAGGAAGAGAAAATAAACCAACCATGCATGAACCTTTATTCAAATAAGAACAACACCAATTTAATTGTACTAGATACTATCCGCCATTATAATGAGCCAGGATGTTTATTTTTTTAATTTATTCCTTTCTGTTTTATTTTCGTTGTTGCTTTTGTAGTTTTTAAAATTAAACGAATAGACGTTCTAATTACAGTAATATTTCAGTTGGTGCATGAAATGGTTTATTTTATTTTATTTATTTCACAAGCACTAGATTTATACTATATATAAATACAACAAAAGTACTAAATTTAATGATCGAAATGTGATAGTTTATGTATTTGTGTTTAGAGTCAAATTGAACAGATGTGTGTATTCCGGTAGATAGTTGCTTTCCAGTTTGGCAAACCTGGTGAAGGTGTATTTTTTTCTTATTACCAATTGCAGGTATTCCGATGAGTTTAATGTAAGGGAGGATTTGATGGGATTGGCTATCGGTGCGCACGGAGTGAACATCCAACAGGCACGTAAGGTGAATGGTATTACGAACATAGAGTTGGAGGAAAACTCTTGTACTTTCAAAATCTATGGGGATTGTGACGAGGCAGTGAAGAAGGCTCGTGCTATGCTGGAATATAGCGAAGAGTCGCTGCAAGTACCTAGAGCTCTAGTAGGTAAAGTGATTGGGAAGAATGGCAGGGTCATTCAAGAGATAGTTGATAAAAGTGGCGTTGTAAGTAAAGTAAATATTCACGACTTGTTACAATCTTTATCACATTCAATTTCCATTATTTAGGTGCGGGTTAAAATTGAGGGGGATAATGAACCTCAACCCACGATGCCCAGAGAAGAAGGACAAGTTCCTTTTGTTTTTGTTGGAACTGTTGAGAGTATATCCAATGCAAAAGTGCTTTTGGAATATCACTTAGCACATCTCAAGGTATTTATACTTTTATTAATTATCAATATGTTAGTAGCGTCATCTCATACATATTTGAAATATTTTTATTTCTTTTCAAATACTCATTACTTTTGCTTTCAAAAGTTAAATTATTGAAAATCAAAACTGTTTTTAGTAATTTTAAATATTTTTAGTATCAAAGTTATAAATGCATTTTTTTAAATATTTAAAAAAAAATTCTGAAAGGTTGCAATTAATATATTTTTTATATTAGGAATTTTTTAAATGTAGAAATAATTTTGATGCCGGGAAAATACACAAATTATTGTTAATAATAGAATTTTTAATTTTATTTAGACAAAATTGTTGTAATAATATTGAAGAATTGAGTTACGAAAAATAAGTTTTTCAATATTGATTATCTAATTATTTTAATTCAATATTAGTGTTTAGACTTACTTGTCTAGTAAATACCAAAGTGCTTATGACATGACGGAATACTTATAATCGTTTTTATTGCTTGGTTTATCTATGAATCATCATGACATGTAGACTTGATATCATACTTTAATCAAAACCTCGTAAAATAGGATTCAAATTTATATTAAATATTATTCCAAATACAACATATTCTCCATAAAAATAGTTAAGTAAAATATAACAATTTTAGTATTTTGTAACAATTTTTAAATTGAAGCAACAAATATAAGCTTTAGTAATTTAATTTAATTCTTTAAAGTAAATTTGTAATAATAACTTAAGTTTTCTAGAAACATTCTTAATCTGAAACTTTGTGTTATCAATCAAACTTATTTATTTTTAATTATATTACATGAGCCCCAATTTATACAAAAGGTTTTTCTGCCTCTTTTTGATTAAAAAAGAAAAGATTTTGTTTTAAATTATTAAAATACTGCTTAAAAGTTTTCAACATTAGTAGCGATTGAATTAAAATTTTAATTTAGTAATTACGTAATACATTCATTCAATAAAAAGTCAAACGTTCAAAGCGGTCTTTCAGCTATGCCATATTTCTTCAAGTTAGCTGATTTTTTATTATTTATCATAATTTGTATGTTTATTGCAATTATTCAAATTTTATTTATTATAAAATAAGCACAAATAACAAAAATCTATTATATAAGAAGGTGCACATAGGGCTTATTAGATGTATAGAGGGCCTTGCGTCAACTTGAATTCATCTGTCGCTTATTAGTTTTGTTGCAACTCATCCTCTAATAGAGCCCCAAAATTATCGCTTAACTGAATATGTTAGACAAATTTTGAAGGACCTCTAAAATATTAGTCGCTTTTTCTTTGATCTTAAGTCCTGAGTATGCATAATGTTTAATTACTATATATTCTGTATATAGTTAAAAATTGAGAATACTTTATTAACAATATAGTTAACATCCTTTAAACGTGTTTGGTAATACGTACATATTTATTACGAAGTAACGTCAATATATCCGTACGAACGTACAGTGTCAGTCGGACAAATCGACCGTTATACACGAATTATGTTAAAAAAACATAATAAATAACATCTGTATTTTAAGTAAATTGTAATGTTTGAAAAAGGTAACTTGGTTTGCAAGCATAAATGTGGTTGTAATCCAAAGAACTCTCATATAAAATTGAATATAAACACTTTCGGCTTTTGATCACGAAACACTGGACACAAAAGGTATATTTAATACTCGTATTGCAAGACTTCGCTCGTTTATCAAGTTAAAATTGCTTGTCTTGCAATGCAAATGGTAAATTGTACGTTCGTATGAATATGATTAACATCCGATTAACGTACATTCATTTCAGTTTTCTTTATCAGTTTTTTCATTGTTCTCAAAATTATTATTATTTATGTAACAACAATAATAAAAAGAAATAATAATTTTTCAATAATTTGATGTTATGTGTATGTTTGTGTTTATTTGTTTAGGACGTAGAACAACTTCGACAGGAGAAGTTGGAAATCGATCAGCAGTTGCGTAGCATGCAGGGCAGCGTCATGGGTTCGTTGCCAAATATCCCGATGTCGAGAAGACGTGATGATCGTGCGTATAATTCGGACGCAGATGGTAACAACCGAGGAAGGGGCTCAATGAGAAGCCGTGGGCCGCGCGGAAGGGGAGGATCCGCACGTCACGAGCGTTACAACACCGGTAGTACTATCTCAGATTATGTTAATAATGTTGATAAGCGAAGGCCGATGACAGCCGGCAACGGAGGCGGCAATAATGGTAATAGGGGCCGTCCCACAACAAACGGTCGGCCCCAAAGAGGCGGCGGTAGGGAAAGGCCGAACCGCGGTCGTAATGCTATAGACACCGCGGCCGGCGGCGATCGGGAACACAAGTGATTTACAGGCCACACACGTGGTCCTCTTCCATTTTGCTGCAATGTAAAATTCTGATCGGAGTTTCTCCCGGTTTTATGCACCATTTGTCTTTCAAATTAGTTTTCTCGTTCAATACCAATTGCTGCTATTGTTTTTAATTCTTTACTCGTTTTTTTTTTGCAATTTTTTTCTTCACAATAAGATACAAGTATGATAACTTTACTTTCGTTGAATTGCTTTCTCAATTTTTCACTGAAGACAGATCGGTGCATAAAGCCAGAGATTCGCAAGCGACATTTATAGACTGACCCGGCTGACGACCTTTTTACGATGAAAAAAAAAAGAACAATTCTCTACTATGATTGATGAAAAAAAAAAAGAAAATTACTATAATACACGATTATGATGGAACAGATTTTTAAATCTTGATGTGCTTTGACGTTTACAAAATTGTTAAAAATCGCTTCACTATTTTTTTTTGCCAAAACGTAATAATACCTAACATTTCTGTAATATTTTCTTTTTGTTATATTCAGCAGCATTTTTTACAACTTATTTTCTTTGTACATAATATTGGATTTGGATGTGTGCATTTCCTATATCGATTTTGTTTTTTTCCTAAAAAAACTGTTCAAAATAATCTTCTCTACAAATGTTCGGAAAAGTATTTTGAGCATTAATGACTTTGACATTCTCATTTTTTTTTGTTTTTGTTACCAGTAATTAATCTTTAGTTATTTTATTTTGTTTTCCTAACATTTTGGCGTACATATTTTAAGTGGGAACAACAGTTTTCCCAGACGTATGAAACATAATTTAATGGATATATATATAATTGTAAATGGGGGGTGCAGACGGTTTTCAATTTATTTACTTTATTATTTTTCGTTTTCTATTTCTTTTTTTAAATAATAATTAACATTTGTTTTGTTCACGTTATGCAAAATTCAGTAGGCTGCACCTCCCAGTGGAAATAAATATTGTCTTTATCTTTGTTTAGTTTTCGTTGCGTGGCTTCCAATGGTTTCAAAACTAAAGGAAAGCGACGCACACGAAAGTTAGTAAACCCGAGTTTGAGGTTGTACTACGAAAGAAGTATATGAAAAAAAATATTGTCTTGACATAACTGGAAGGGTACACGAGTCAACAAAACTCTTAGCCAAGTCACTTTTATATATATGAAACCATATATTTTTTGGTTGTATATAACGAATTGCCTTGTTAAAAGTTAAGGATGAAAGAAAGAAAAAAGAAAAGATGATGATGAAATACGAGTAACATTTCAAACGGATCAAAATGTTGAAACGGCTGTTGTGAGTTTGTTAACATCTTTCAGGCACTTAGCGACTGCCGAAGAAAATAAGACTGGCTTCTTACTCTTGTCGTATCTTATTGTGAAAGATTTTTTTTAGAAATATAAATTAATATAGAAAAACTGAACTTCTGTGTTTTTATTTCGAATTTAGAGCTCGTTGGTACCCTTTCAGCGTTAAATGTTTTGTTGGTTTCGTTCATCATTATTTGTTTTTATTTCAATAACATCTCACTAATGTGCGCAATAATAATTTAATATCTTATCACGCTTTGCATGTGCCTAATGCTTAAAGGGTGTCAAATGTGACTCTGTTTGTAGTTTTTTTCTCTAATCTTTTCTGCAAAGAATTTCCGAAACGAAATGTTATAGTTTACGTTATGTGCAGGATCGCGTCATCAGACTCCGGACACCGCTGACGAAAGGGTTGGAGACGTGCCTAGGCAATACGGGCAGAGGGGTAGAGGAAGAAGGGATACCCGAAGGGACGACAGGCGTAGGACTACGGACGACGAAGAAACCGTTCTGGATAGCCAAGAGGTGTCTAGTGCTGATATAGGTAAGTCTGTTCAAATTGTATTCTCTTATTAAGTTTCGGTTTAAAGGTTCGTATATTTCTGAAATTAAAGCATGTGCAACGCAGTAGATTTGTATTTATGTAAGAACTGTTATCTAGGACTTGCATGTATAAACTTTTCAATTTATTGGAATGTTACACGTTCACGAAACGTATATTTTATATTTCAAACCGCTATCAAATATAGTCCACTTTATGAACATTGAGAGATAACAAGTATATCATGAATTGTAAACATTTATTTAGTGTTCTAGTTATTTTTTATGCGCGTGCGCACAATTTACTTTCACTGTAATATGTGCTAAATAATCCGGTTTTACAAAATAGCTAAACGTTAGTTAAGTAATAAGTAATTTGCAAACAATTTAAAATTTTCCGCAAAAAAAACTTGGAGTAATTGTTTATTCACATTTTTAAATTCCATCGAACCCGTTGGTTGTCTACAGAAGAGAAATCTTTCAGTTTACAAAAATACATTTTTTCATTTTTTAAACTTAAAATAATATTGTTGTCATTCTATAACTATTTGTATCTTTTTAAGAATACAGTTTTGTTTCAGAACATTGTCAAAATTTAAATTACTTATAACTAATTTGTTTATTGTTAGAATACTAGAGAACAATATTCTTAGTCAATCTTGGACTTGTAAGAATTTAATTAAAAAAGTTTACTTGTTTACAAAAAGTAACAATTATAACTAAATATTCTAAATATTTATTTTCTGCACTTAAATAATATTCAAAGTACACATAAATTTTTTAGTATAAATTCACGTTAATCGGGCGTTGAATTGCAACTTTATTTTTTCATTCACACTAACGTACACTTTACTTTCGAATATTGACATAATTTTATAGAATAATAAATAATATTCATAGTACACACCATTTTTTAATGTAAATGTACGTTAATTGGGGGTTCAATTGCAACTTGATACTTCATTCACACTAACGTACACTTTACTGTCGAATGTTGACATCTTTTTATAGAATAATATATTTATATTTGGGGACACAACAATTTTATTTCAGTTAAAATCTTTATTGTTTACTATTTTTATTCAAAAACTTGTACTTGTTTACAATAAGTAATAATTTTAACTAAATATTTATTTTCTGCACTTCAAAGTACACATAAATTTTTAGTATAAATGTACGTTAATCGGGTGTTGAATTAAAACTTGATTCTTCATTCACACTAACGTACATTTTCCTGTCAAATTTTGCCATAATTTTATAGAATAATATTTTTATATTTGGGGACACAACAATTTTATTTCAGTTAAAATCTTTATTGTTTACTATTTTTATTCAAAAAGTTTTGTTTACAATAAATAATAATAACTAAATAATCTAAATTTTCATGTTTTGCTTTTAAATAATGTTCATAGTACACACCATTTTTTAATGTAAATGTACGTTAATCGGGCGTTGAATTGCAACTTGATACTTCATTCACACTAACGTACACTTTACTATCGAATGTTGACATCTTTTTATAGAATAATATGTTTATATTTGGGGACACAACAATTTTATTTCAGTTAAAATCTTTATTGTTTACTATTTTTATTCAAAAACTTGTACTAGTTTACAATAAGTAATAATTATAACTAAATAATTTAAATTTTTATGTTTTGCTTTTAAATAATGTTCATAGTATACACCATTTTTTAATGTAAATGTACGTTAATCGGGCGTTAAATTGCAACTTGATACTTCATTCACATGAACGTACACTTTATTGTCGAATGTCGATAACATATATTTCAGTTAAAAGTTTTTATGTTAATACTTTTTTCCTGAAAAAGAGATTTTGAAAGTAATATCTTTTTACAACAAATAATTATGTACGTATTATCGAATGATATGGATATGAAAATGGAAAATATATTTAAATCACTGCGATTGCGGATGAATAGAAAAGGACAGTTAACATTCCAATGTATGCGTTAATTATGAAAAGCTATGGTGTATATAGTAAGGGGTTGTTTAGAGTCGGTATCGAGTGTTGAAGCTGTGTCATGGGGTGGCTCTCAGCGCAGAAGACGGCGTAAATTGAGACAACGAAGTCATACACCATCGAACTCGAGAAACCTTGCAGGTATATAAACCTAAGTAGTAATAGTAACGCTTCAAATATGTATGCATGAATTTTACACTTTAACTCTGTCCGAAACGCGCAAGTAAGTAATGATTTAACGTTGCACTAATGCTACAAACAACTTAGGATGGTCCACCATGATATTTCTTGTTTAGTTAACTATTAATAATACATGATTATGATGATGATGAAAGTACTTAAACGTGATTTATTAATTGCTTCTAGTCTACAACATTCAAGGAGGAAATGGAGATCAGCATGTTGTCGCTAACAACGGAGAGACCACCCATCAGCAGAAGACGCACCAATCGAAATCGCGTTCTAACAAACCACCGCCTTCCCGCCGCAACGACCCGAAGCCGAACGAGGAGCTCGTAAACGGAACATCCGCATAGATTTTTTAATTACAAGAAAAAAAGTGTGCGCTCCGAATGTAAGCAAGGACTCCCACTTTACCTATTCGACATTGAGTTAAACATAGCCTATCAGTTTTTTTTGTTTCTTTGTAAAGTTCTATAAATATACATACACACTTATGTATACCTAAGTTGTCTCTAATCAAACACAGAATGTTTAAAAAAAAAATAATACAATGGTGCCAATTTGTCTACTTTACACGAAGTTGATTCCCTTTCATCAACTGTACACACTTAACAATACACACACACACACGCCCACACACTCGTTATATAATTGAAATACTCTCATTTTGTGACAGCAGTAAATAAACCATGCCTTAAACTTTGGAATTTTTAAGACTGATAGACTGTGCTGCAGCTCAGACTAGTGATTCGTAAATTTAGTGGGTGGACTCTACTGCCCGTATCCCGGCTGAACAGAGAAAGAGACTGTTTGGTTCTGTGAACCATGCCTCAAGCTTGTTTGTTAAAGAGAAAATAATATAAAAAAAATAATAATAATAGAAGGATTATTAAAGACTGTATAACCGGGTTAAATATAATTTTGTTTAATTTGAAGAAGAAAAAAAAAAGTTTGTTATTGATAAAAGAAAATCAATGTCATTGAAGCACAGGTGAAGAGTGGATGTGAACGTGAAATTGGAACCGCACCCCAAAAAGGATGAAAAACGAAGAAGGAAAAAAAAAGAAGCAGGGAAACCAACAAGAGAAAAACCGTTTTGTGACTACTAACTTTTCTAAGCATTAATACTTTGATGTTATTTACCTCCTAGCGCACATAATAAGAAAACAAGAAAACTAAGAGAGAAAAAATGAGGAATAGCTTTTTATTTTATAAAACATTACGTACTTAAACTTTTCTTTATAGTTATTATGATTGTTCTGTTTTATCCGTCGAGTCCGTTTATGATGATCGGTGTTGCCAAACGCTCGCTAAAAATTAAATAATAATAAAAAATGAACGGACGATTTTCTGGAACTTCTAATTTTATTCAGTGTCAGTATGGAAAATCTATTTATGTATTTTTTATTTATTTATTTTTTAAAGTTTGTTTGTATTTAGATAGAACAAATTATTTATTTAAGTTGTCTTATGTGTTCTCGATCTTTCGTTTTTCTAATTATTATTTTGTTTTGTTTCCCGAAGTAAACGTTAGATTTTTTTAAAAATTTAAACAAAAATATAAATATATTATATATAACAAAAAAAGTTAATTGTAAGATCCTTTCTCGAGTTTAAATAGCTTACATTTTTGGTGCTCTTAATAAGAAAATTTAATAACTTAAAAGAAAGAAATTTTAAAATGTATTCATATTATTGTAACACAGTTTTTTTTTGCATTAAATAATAGATTGCGCATTTTTTTTTTAAATATATTTATAAATATATTTTATTTAATTCGTTATTTCTGTTCGTTTACTAACAAAACGCCATTTTTTAATATTCTGTCATTTCTAAACAATCAATTCTACTTAAGTCAATGCAGCTTGTAGAAGTATTTTTTATTGGTAAGTAAGTTTTAACGGTTTAGTTTCTAACTAAAGTTATAATTATTTCTGAAACAAATCATTTAATTAATTATTTTTATAAAAATTATTTAAATTCCATACTATTAATACACCGCAGCTCTTTATACGACATTTCGCTCTAACGGCCCTCTTCAATTAAGGAACGTTTTCGATTTACGGCCTAAGATGTTTCGCTATAACGGCAAAAAAAGTTTTTTTCGACGGGCATTTGATGAAGAGACAGAGCCTGTTGTATCCAAACAGCTAACATCAAAAAATTTGTCATAAGCTTTTTCCTAATTCGAACAAGCAACATCCTTCTTCAAAACGATCCTGACGTCGAACGTAGCGCTAAAGTTTCTCAAGGAATTAACTCGGCCATTACCTGTTATAAATCACTGAAGAACGAAATAGACAAGAAGGCAAGACAAACAACGTTGGACAATTTTTTTAAGCCAGGTCCATCCTTACCAGCGAAAAATGATGACGACAGTCTGCAGGTTACCATTTCTTCATCGTCTTCAGATTAAAGCCATTTAAAAAAAAATGTATGTATACATACACATATTTTATGTAACAAGAAGTTGTTTCATTTTTGTTTATAGATTATTGTTGGTTTTTGGAGTCTGTTATTATTTTATGTACAAATGTATGTACTTGTACATACATAAGTATTTTTGATTTAAATGAAATAAACAGATAAAATGCATTTTTAATGATAAATGTTACATATTAAACAAATTTGGAACCGATCCAATTGAATTTGTATTAGAATAATTGATTCCTTATACGGCTTTTCGCTTTGCGGCCAAGTTTCGTGGAACATATCTAGGCCGTAAAGCGAGGTGTATAATTATTTAATATTCAATAATAACAATTAGTTTTATAATAATTAAATATTTATTTAATCGTCTTGGAGGTTTGGAAATTTAGTCTGTGCCTAATCCGATACCATTTCGCCAGCCACAATCTTTAATTTTATGCGGTTACACAACTATTTTCATACTAATAAATGCATTTCGATCAGGGGTGAGCAATATTTTTAATCATTAAAAATTTTTTGGCGGGCCGCACATAAAGTAACACTTATTAATAATTTACAAAACTTTATTTATAATAACATTAGAATAAAAAAATATAAAATTTAAGAAAAAGTAAAGATTTAATATACAAATTTTAATGTAAAATAAAAAGAAACAACAAAAGAACAGAAAAACGATTTTTTAATGAGAAATTTGGCACTGTTTTTTCGATACAACCTGATCAATATCAGCCGGAATTAATGAGGTAGCTACACGTACGCAGCTTTTTAATCGTGCATCACTCAGTCTTGACCGGTGGTCATTTTTGATTAATTTCATGGTTGAAAATAATTATTCGCAAACATACGTACTTCTGAACAGAGACATCAATTGCTTTGCATTTTTCGTCAAGCGAAAATTTTTCAGGGCTCGCATAAGATTTATAAAATTTTTTGATGTTTACTGAGAAAAATACATTTTTTAAATCAGTATTATTCTGCATGTCTATCACTTCCATTTGAATGTCTTCGGGAAATGTATCCACATCGATATTAAATGGCGAGGAAAACATTTTCATGGAAACCGCTGTCTTCTCAGCTTTAAACAATTGAAATTCGATGATTAAAATGTGCTTATATTTGAGAAATAGTAATGTTTTCTTTTTCTAAATGTGGAAAGTAAGACACATTATTCAGCAAAAGATGCTGTTTCCAAAAAAATGTTTCGGTTTAGTATGCACTACCATTTTATTATAATTAATTTTATAACAATATATTTATGGGAGAAACATTTTTAAAGGGCCGCAAGCGGCCCGCGGGCCTCGTGTTGCTCATCCCTGATTTAGATGATTAAAGAAAATATTTTTGGTATAGTTAAGATACTTTAATTAATCATTCTTAATAGGAAGGTGACCATCCTTTTACAAAAATACACTAATTATTCTTACATCCCTTTTAATTAAACGGTATGACGCGTAACAGTTTGGCGCGGCATCCCTGAATACAGAGATTAACAGATTAGTATTAAAATATTGAAAAGGAAGATAGGTAGAAGGACACTTTATGAGGAAGGAAGGACAGTGTCCTCCACAAAGGAGGATATGATTTTTCACCTTACTAATAGACATGATCCAATTGTCATGTCTGATAATTACCATAGAACAATATGTGTTCTTTTAGTAATCATAATGCGAATTCATTTCTGATTGTATAATAACATAACCGCCCGTGGTTCCTGTGACTCCTTTTGTCATCAAGAGTCGCAGGAACTCTGTTTCGTCTTGTCTTACCTCAGTTTTACAATGAAATTCTAAAATATAAAGAGATACTGGTAAAATTGTGTCAGATAAACTTAGGCTAATTGTACTTCAGGAGATGAAAACCTTCCTGGAGGGTGATGATCTAAATATAAATCTAAACATTTGTATGTCATATAGAATAACTTTACTACGTAGAGGAAGAGGATAATAAATGCAGAAAATATATTTTAATTGTAACTGCTACAAAACGTATACATTTATATTTTTAACTAAAATCTGGAATAGTTCTAGGGTAGATTTTGTGGAAACGTGTTGAGAAAATTCAGTAAATTTTACAACATTTTCGTCTTTTTATTCACTTATTATACCACAATCATGCATATCTATATGGATGGATTTGCATGTAGAAGAGAAAAGCATATCTGAGAGTGGACTGATACCAGAAGTGTCCTCAATATATAAAGTAGAGTTATATGCATATACATGAATCTAAAGATAAGTGAGATAAATGGTTGGAGGAAGATGGTTATTTTTTTTACATTCAACATAGTTTTTCAAATCAAAAGATTTTTCAGTAGATTGGTTGAAACTGGTATAGAAGTTTCGTTGTTTGTTTTTGAATAATAATAAAATGTTTTGCACATAAATTAATTATATTTATAAAATAATACGACATTTATATTTTTTCTTATGGTCAATTTTAAGAATCTTAGGATACGTTGCTGAACTTCAGCATTGACAATCTGTCAAAAAACTTAAAATTTAAAAATAGATGACGCAATAATACCATTGATTCATATTTACAGACTTTTCCTATCTTGATTCTTAATTAATTTGATTTCATAACGTTGTTAATTATTTCACCGCTTCTTACATTATTTTTTTTAATTAAATAAATGACAAATATTCTATTTTTTCTTATATTTTCCCCAAATAATTGAAAAAGAATAATGAATATCCGCCATATCTGGAACTTTATTTAATAACTTTATTATGGTAATCCAGCAAAAAGTATGAAAAAAGTAAATTATTTATTTTGGTGTAGATGATGTATCTTTACTGCCCGGAGTCCGGAGTTTCTTCAAATCCGGATATCCTGAAATCTCTTCATCTGATTTGTTGAATGAGTGTAGTTATATTTCCTTTTATTTTGGTTCTGTTGCTTCCAAAATATTGTTATATCATATTTTAGTTGATAAATATATTATTGCTACAGATATATTGATAATAATATATTTTTTTTAAATTTATGATGTATTTGTAATATTGTCAGATACCAGGGTGCGCAAGCTCATCACAAGGGCATAAAATCAATAGGCCATTACCGATGAACGAAGGTGCTGGGGTTCATACAGATCAAGAAAAATCGTTCATTTAACGCGGATATCCAAAACGCCTTTCGAAGCGATGTTTGGCCACTCCGTGAAAATCGGTCAAATTGATTCCGTTGTCAGCAAGAAAGATATCGGCTCGCATCGAACTGAAAACGATTTGAGAACTGTGCTGTGCTATTATATAAATGAGAAAAGTTCATTACTCAATAAGAGTTCTGATGATGAAACTGAAACCCCAAGTAAAATCCCGTTGATTGAAATTGATGATACCAAGATAGAGGGTAGCAAAGAGGAAACGCAGCAGCGGACGAAATCTAGATATTTCATAGGAAATCATGAAACCAAGAAAAATGATATAGAACTAGTGTATATCAATGAAAAACCGCCGTTGCGAATAAAGAGTCAAAGTGATGATGATCCATTGACTGAGCCACCAGATATTAGTAGCGATTCAAATATACATATTAAAGTAAATATCAATCCTGTAATAGTAATATCTGAAGAATTAGAATTGCAGAAGCAAATTCGAAATATCCAGGTGGATGACTCGTATCTGCGAATTGAAGATGTAATGGCTGCTAATGAAAGTGTGGATGTAGGTAACATTGAAGAAGCGATTGATGAATCTAACTTATCGTGTATCAAAACTACAGAGGATATAGAGAATTTTATATTTGCAAATACTTTAGATAAAGGCGCAGTCTTTAAACCAACTGCTACAATAAAAAAAATGGAATACAGAAGCAGAAGAAAAGTTAAAAAGGTTGTTAAATCTTCAAAAAATGCCGGATTGATCAATAAGGTTAAGTTTAAGCGAAATAAAACAGTGAAATACAATCAGCTAAACACGAAACGAGTAACTAGAAGTAGTAGGAGAGCAGTGAACAGCATCAAAGCTGCTGATCCCAGCATCAATTTGAGTATGACGAAATTCGATAAAAAATATAGAAATAAATTTAGAAAGTCGAATGAACCTAATGAATCTAGTATGAAATGCAAGTATGCTAAACGAGTAGATAACGTAAAGGAAGAAATAATTGAAGACATTAATTCGGCGTCAGAGAACGAAAATATTGTTTCAGTAACTGAAATAGATTTAGATTTGAAGACTGTAATACCGAATGAGAATATGGCAATTACTTTCGACAGGCAGGTTGATGATGTTCATGGTGAATCGACGTTTCAGACATTCTTACGTAAAGTTAAGTGCGGCGAAGGAGAATGCAAAAGAATGGTATTACTTTATATAATAATGATTTTGGAATATTGTTTTTATACTTATGTACTAAAATTGTGATCCTTTTAATCTTGAAGAATAAAATAGTATACTTTATATTTAAGTTAAATATATTATATTTTCATTATGCATTTATCAATTTGTAAAATAAATAAATAATTTAATGACTAAAATACAACTTCTTATATTTATTTAAAAAATAAAAAATAATTATAAATTATTTAAAAAAAGTATTTTAAGAATTATAAAACAATTAACTATAATGAATATTTATGGTCACATTTAAAAGAAAAATCTGCCGTTCTAATGATTTTTTTAAAATTATTTATTCAGAACTTATTTATGATTCTACAGATGTTTGTATGCATAGAAATTTCAATTTTATACCAAATAGTTACGAAAAGTTAATACTGATTAATGAAGTTAATTTGTTTATAAATATTGAAGAAAGTTCTTAAAATTGAAAAGCTTCATAAATTTGTCTGCTTTCAATATCTGATTCATTTCAACTTCTAGTATTTCTTACATATACTTTTGAAAAATATTTTACTATTATTTAACAATTAACAAAAAAAATATTTTGTTCTTATAATTTTTTAAATTATGTATTTATAACTTATTTAAGATTCTATAGATGTTTGTATGCATATAAAAATTAATTTTATACTAAATAGTTTCGAAGAGTTAATACTGTTTATTGAAGTTAATTTGTTTATAAATGGTGAAGAAAATTGTAATAATTGAAAATCTTCATAAATTTGTTGTAAAAAAATATTTTTTTTCGATGAAGTAATAATTTTATTCAGTATTAACAATGAGCACATTCGCAGTGGATGTTTACCATTATGATTATGATACTTTTTCCCCGTCTAAATGCGCTTTGTATAAATGTGATTAACAATGATTTTATGACTTTTCCACAGCATCTGTTCTGATTAGTAAATAATTCAATGCTTTAATTTCTTACCATCAAAATGTGTTTACATACTGTCCTCTCATTTACGAACTTTTTGAACGTCAATATATTAGATATCATGTTTGAAAAATTTAGAAAATTTGTCAATGATTTTATTATTACTTTATATATTGGTAATTAATAACTAAGACCTTTAATAATCTATAGATTTCTAAACTTGATTTTAAATTAATCCTGAATATGGTATTTCTAGGTAACTCTACTGTCAAAATAAATGCCTTTTAAAGCCATTTCTCAAGTTTATCTTAATTTTCCTCCAGATACGCAACAGCGAATGATTCCATCATAGTTTAGCAAAGCAGAGGAATATTTCTGACTGAAAACATTTAATTCTTTCATTATTTTATAAAATAATTATTATCGAAATTTCTTTATCTTGTAATAATAGAATTCTTCTTGACAACATTTTAATGATAAATATTTATATTTCTACTGGATATTAAATATAATTTTGTTTAATTTGAAGAAAAAAAAAAGTCAGTTTTTAACACAGTTTTTTTTTGCATTAAATAATGGATTGCGCATTTTTTTTACAATTATTTAATATTCAATAATCTGCTCTTTATAATAACAATTAGTTTTATAATAATTAAATATTTATTTAATCTTATTGGAGGTTTGAAAATTCAGTATTTTTTACTATTTCGCCAGCCAGTCTTTATAAATGTTTAACGGTTACACCACTATTTTCATAGTAATAAATGCATTCAGATGATTAAAGGCAATATTTTTGGTATAGTTAAGATACTTTGGTTGCCTATACTTTTTTTAATGAACCTTTCTTAATAGGAAGGTGACACAGGCTAAGTTAATTACCTGAGAAGAAGAAGAAGAATTTTCGTCTTTTTATTAACTCATTATATATGGATAGCTTTTCATGTAGTAGATGAAAGCATATCCAAGAGTGGACTGATACCAGAAGTATCCTCAATATTTAAAGTAGAGTTGTATGCTATATACATATATATAAAAAAAACGACATTTGTGTTTTTTTTCTTATGGTCCATTTTAAGAATCTTGGGATACGTTGCTGAACTTCAGCATTGACAATCTGTCAAAAACTTTAAATTTCAAAAATAGATGGCGCAGCAATACCATTGATTCATATTTACAGACTTTTTCTATCTTGATTAGTAATTAATTCGATTAAATCACGTTGTTAATTTTTTCACCGCTTCTTCCATTATTTTTTTAGCTAAATAAATGACAAATATTCTAATTTTTCTTATATTTTTCACAGATAATTGAAAAAGAATATTCCGCCATATCTAGAACTTTATTTAATACGTTACTATAATATTAAATAGCGGTTAATAAAAAATATATAATAAATGTATTTTTTGTTATAATTTGATACATACAGATGTTTTTCATTTAGATGCGCCCTTCTACCAATTTCAAGTTTATTATTTATTTTGGTGTAGATGATTGTATGTTTACTGGCAGGAGTCTCTTCAAATCCAAATATCCTGAAATCCCGAAAAATCCTCTTCAGCTGATTTGTTGGTTGAGTGTAAGTTGAGTTACAGTAAGAAGTAAATTTTGTTAAAAATTATGAGTGGTTGATAAGAAATATATCTGGATAATGTTGGTAATCTGATACAAATTTATTTGTAGAATGTGTTGGTATTTTCTTTTCTTTCGTAAGCGCCATCTTTTGGTATCAAATAATACTTAAATTCATTGTATTTCCTGGTGACATTTACTTTTATTTTGCTTTCTATTGCTTTTAGTATATTGTTATATCATGTTTTAGTTGATAAATATATTATTGCTACTGATATTTATATTAATTTGCATAATAATATATGCAAAAACATTTTTTATATTAATCAATTTCAAACTTTTCGTTTAATAGCAAACAAATAAACACTATTTGTTTTTGCCTGGTGGATCCATCCATCAAAATTACTTAGTTTAAACTATATAAATTCTAAAATTTGGAATAAAATCTAATATACTACGCCTCTGTTTTTTGACCTTCCAAAACTGTGTTGTAGATGGCGTAACATTCTGACAAGTAAAGTGAACCAAAACTGTCAATGTGTCGTATGTTATAATACGTAATAGTTAACATATTATATTGTGAAACTTATAAATTATATTGTGAAGGTTATAATATTTTGGAACTTAAGTATAAAATTAAGCTTGTTGAGATCGCAATAACTTAATAATATAGAAAATCTTACATAATATGAAGGTTATGTGCATAGTGACAGTGTATTGGTAGTGACATTAAACAATTGATTAATTGCACTTAAGAGCTTACTGAAATAATGGATGATTTTCAAAATGAATTTAATGAAGCTTTGAACAAAGTTGTTAAAGTAAGTTCCATGAAGATTTACGACTATAATGAATATGAGAAAGTGTTGTGTCGAGTTCTCAAGGCTAGGACGAAAAATTTTTGCGATTTGGCGGAACGAAGACTTTTAAAAATCTACAAAGTTGGGATAATCGATGGGAAAAGTAGACTTGTTCCGGCTAATAACGCGAGCACGAGAGTTGTTTGTTACGTCTATTTGGAAGAGATTTACAGCATTTTACAAGAGACGCATATTCGTTTGAATCATGGCGATTGCCAAAGTATTTTCAACAAAATTAAATACAAATATGTAAATATTACCATCGATATTATCCAGCTGTATTTGTCTTTCTGTAAGGTTTGTCTTCCGAAGAAAAATACCGATATGCAGAGTCTCGATGAAATTATGTATCAAGAGATGAATTCTAGGTGTCATCTGGATATAATAGATGTTAAACCTCATTACGACGGCGATTATAAGTACATTTTATGTTACGAAGATTATAAAACGAAATATTGTTTTCTGCGACCGCTTAAGTCTGTGTGTCCAAACGAAGTTACAAACATCGTTGTCGATATTTTTACCACCATAGGAGCTCCCAATATTCTTCAAACTAATTGTGGCTCGAAATTTACACATTCTTTAATTCAGCTATTAACTGAAATGTGGCCTTATCTTAGAATATTGCCTGGGCAGTCGACGCACGACATTAATGAAAATATTAGAAATTTAATCTTCAATCATCACAAGGGCATAAAATCATTCGGCAATTACCGATGGACTAAGGTGCTGGGGTTCTTACAGATCAAGAAAAACCGTTCATTTAACGCTGAAATCCAGAAAACGCCTTTCGAAGCGATGTTTGGCCATACCGTGAAAATCGGTCTAATTGATTCCGTTGTGAGCAAGAAAGATATCGGCTCGCTTCGAACTGAAAACGATTTGCGAACTGTGCTGTGCTCTTATATAAATGAAAAATGTTCATTACTCAATAAAAGTTCTGATGATGAAACTGAAACCCCCAGTAAAATCCCGTTGGTTGAAACTGATGATACCAAGATAGAAGGTAGCGAAGAGGGAGCGCAGCAGCGGACGAAGAAGAGGAAATCTAGATATTTCATAGAAAATCATGAAAGCGATAAAGATAGTAATAAGAAAACCATGAAAAATGATATAGAAGTAGTGTATATCAATGAAAAACCGCCGATACGAATAAAGAGTCAAAGTGATGAAGATCCATTGACTGATTCAAATATACATATTATTAAAGGTAATGATGATAAATTTTACACAAATAATTCTAATTTGATTAAAGCAAATATCAATCCTGTAGTAGTAATATCTGAAGAATTAGAATTGCAGAAGCATGTTCGAAATATCCAGATGGATCACTCGTATTTGCGAATTGAAGATGAAATGGATGCGAATGAAAGTATGGATGTAGGTAACGTCGAAGAAACGATTGATGAATCTAACTTATCGTGTATCAAAACTACAGAGGATATAGAGAATTTTATATTTGCAAATACTTTAGATAAAGGCGCAGCCTTTAAACCAACTGCTACAATAAAAAGTGAAGTTAGTGATGAATTGCAAAACCCCACAAAAGAGGATGTCAAATTGGAAAAGGAGGAAATTCAAGTAGTACCTGATAATTTAAAAAGTTGCACAAGAATAGTTAAAAAGGTTGTTCAATCTTCACGAAACGCCGGATTGATCAATAAGGTTAAGTTTAAGCGAAATAAAGCAGTGAAATTCAATCAGCTAAACACGAAACGGGTAACTAGAAGTAGTACGAGAGCAGTGAACAGCAGCAAAGCTGCTGATCCCAGCATCGATTTGAGTGTGACGAAATTCGATAGAAAATATAGAAATAAATTTAGAAAGTCGAATGAACCTGATGAAGACTGCAAAGACATGATTAGTATAAGAAAGCATAAATCTAATATCAAATACAAGTATGCTAAACGAGTGGATCACGTGAAGAAAGAAATAATTGAAGATACTGAAATAGATTCAGTAACTGAAATAGATTTAGATTTGAAGACTGTAATACCGAATGAGAATGTGGCTATTGCTTTCGACAGGAAGGTTGATGATGTTTCCGAAGATTTGTGTATTTATGGACATCTGATTGATCCAATAACGGGTGAATCGACGTTTGAGAAATATTTCGTTGGGTGTTCATGTCAGACAGATTGCAAGGAAAATAACAAATGTCCGTGTAAACTGAAATCGATATTATGTAATGTTAAGTGCCACAATGCTGAAGAGTGCAAAAACTAATGTTAATATATTTTATTTGTATATTAATCATGTTTGAAATTTGTTTATATTTACTAAATTTGTGATCCTTTTATTCTTATAAAGAATAAAATAATATACTTTGTTTCGAAGTTAAATATATTATATTTTTATTATGAATTTATCAATTTGTTATTTATTTTGACTAAAATACCGAACATTATATCCTTTAAATATCTCATTAATTACAACATCTCATATTTATTTAAAAAATGCAATACAATTATATAACAATTAACTAAAATGATTATTTATGGACGAATTTATAAAATACGGTCACATTTATTTATTTAGAACTTATTTATGATTATACAAATGTTTGTATGCATAGAAATTTGAATTCTATACCAAATAGCTACGAAGAGTCAATACTGTTAATTCGTTTATAAATATTGAAGAAAGTTCTTAAAATTGAAAAGCTTCATAAATTTTTCTGCTTTCAATTTCTCATTCATTCCAACTTCTCGTATTTCATATACTTTTGAAAAATATTTTACTATTATATAACAATTAACAAAAATGGTTATTTACGGACGAATTTCAAACATACTGACACATTCAGAAGAAAAACTTTGTTCAACTGATTATTTAAAATTAATCTTCACATATTTGACTATTCTTGAAGAACCATGATACAATTATATAAGGTACACCAACCATTCGTTAAATGATGAAGTGTCAGAATGACTAACATTAAGTAACATTTTCAATTTCGTTTCATGACTTATTACCAGAGCATCTGTTCTGATTAATCAATATTTCAATACTCCTCTCATTTATGGTCTTTTTGACTTTGTATCATTGTGATAATAATATTACTTAGGTATCATGTTTGATAATTTTCTTAAATTTGTTCATGATTTATTACCACAGCATTTGTTCTGGTTAGTAAATATTTCGATATTTTTATTTCTTACACTTAAAATGTGTTTACTCCTCTCATTTAGGGACTTTTTGACCGTCAAAATGCGCTTTGTATAATAATGACGACTTAATATCATGGTTATTTTTTTAATTTGTCCACGATTCTATGACTTTTCCACAGCATCTGTTGTGATTAGTAAATATTTCAATACTTTAATTTCTTACCCTCAAAATGTGTTTACATCCCTTCCTCTCATTTACGAACTTTTTGAACATCAATATATTAGGTATCATGTTTGAAAATTTTTGAAAATTATTACTTTATATATTGGTAATTTATAACTCCAATCTTTAATAACCTATAGATTTCTAAACTTGATTTTAAATTAAGCCTGAATATGGTATTTCTAGGTAATTCTACTGTCAAAATGTATTCCTTTTAAAGCCATTCCTCAAGTTTATCTTAATTTTCCCCCAGATATGCAGCTGCGAATGTTATTTTATAAAATAATTATTATCGAAATTTCTTTATCTTGTAAGAAATAATAGAATTCTTCTTGAAAACTCTTTACATTTCTTTTAGATATTTGTTCATATATTTACTAACAATTAAAATCAAATGTATGCCACAAATAAAACAAAGATTAAGAAGCAAACATTAACATACGAGAGCTGAAGGCGAAAGGTCACGCTGATAATAGAAAGGAATCTTTGGAACTGAAATAGGTCACATTGCTTGTATTTATATTGATTTATTATCACGTCTTAAAAAATAATAATTCGAGACAACGTTATTAATTGAACTAAAGTAAAATGAACACTACTATCACTATCTGCTCATTTCTTTGATTCTTAGGTTAACTGAACAAAAACACAAATCATATGGCAAATTTATGCAGCCTCGGCGAGGCCGACCCTATTGTTGCCCATATCAAATTCAGTGTAAAACTTCCCGATGAAAACATCACCCAAGATCCATAATGGTCCATTTGGTGGCGGGATATCGATACCCATGAATCCGGAAAGGCAGATGGTTTTACCCATTTGGGCCACCTACATTAGAAAAAAAATAAATTATATGAAGGATTTCAATAAATATTGTCGTTGACTCACTCTCAATACGTAATCTTTAGCTTCCAGCGTGAAAGGCTTTCCGGCCATTACGAAATCGATGGTTGGTAATTTCGGGATCAGGCTGCAATCGATCATGTATTCTCCGCCAATAATGGGAGTACCGCCAAGGGCTTTGTTGATAGCGGTGATTTCATTCATGGGACCTGCAATCAGACTGGTACCGGTATCGGCGATTGCTTCGCATCCTTTCTCGCAGAAAGTCTTGTCGCCGATCTTGACTTTGTCCATTTTGAATTGCCAGTAGGCTTTCCTATCGACGTCCAAGTACGTGAACTCGCCTTTGTAGTGTGCCGGATCGGAACCACCAAAGATAATTTCACCACCATCGGCTGCTTGCGGATCCCTGATACAGCAATTAATAAATGTGAATTAAAAATATGGAGTTGATGTCTCACCTGTTGAGGTAGAATGAGAAGATTGGATCGGAAATCAAGCCTTGAGCGAGCATATTATCGAACACTGGAGGAACACCATCAACGGCAATGTTGCTGTAACCCATTCCGAGGATACCATCGAATTTGGCAGCGACGAAAGCTAAACCTGGTTCGCTCATGGCCTCAGCGAATGTTTGATCTTTAACATCCATACCACCAAGCTATAATAAAGAAACATTTATTACGTAAAGTAATTAAATAAATATCAATGCGATTTACGTTGACAATATCGGTGGACAGAAATCCGCTCAAACTTCCCGAACCATAGTGGATGGAAAAATCGGTACCGTTAGGCTTGTATGTCTTGGAAGCCTTAGAATCGTATTTGTTGTGTAACACTGAAATATAAAACAGTATTTTAATTATTTTATATCTGATGGTTATAAAATAGAACTTACAGCAAGCAATGTTGGAGAAATGGCATTTCTTTGATGGCACCCAAAGATTGGAAGAACCGGTATCAAAAACTACTTTGAAATTTTGCGGAGGATTTCCAATAGAAATTGGTCCGTAATATTGGGCCTAAAAATAAAAACATTTTTCATAAAGGATCATAATGCAATTATAGTACATTAAGCGCTGTGTTAACGTACATGATTTTAATGTACGTTCGATTCAACAATATTTTTTTAACATAAGTAACCGTTATAACAAAGATTAAGGTTACATAAAAAAATCATTCAAATAATAATAAATGTGTGATTCTTCTGACCAAACTAACGTACAAAAATTTGTACAAACGTACAATTAGATTGAGGCATTAAATTAAGCGATTTAATAGGCAAGTGTCATAAAAATATGCATTTATATCAAAATTCAGTTCAATAACCAAAATTTGCTTATTAAATAGTACAACAGTTTATATGTATGTTAACACTGATTGTGTATATTTTATAGAAGACTGAAAGAACTTATTATTTACACGTTTTATTAATAATTTAATGTTTTGTAATGATGTAATATTATTATAATCTATTTATGTCTTTGTTTCATTATATATAATTATAATATCCGTAAACTATTTTAGATCGTTTCATATTACAAAAATAACATGAAAATTTGAGATTGAAATTCATAAAGTATACTTCTGTTTGTAAATTGATGTACATATTTATATAACATCATCTAATTACTATAGTAAATAATGCTGAAGCAATAGTCAAACATTGAAGTATAACTTAAAATTGAAATAATAAATGGAAGCTAGCAAATATGAGCGGTTAGTAATGTTATAAATAGTTTATTTTATCTTCTCTTGGCAACTTATTCAAGAAACAACAATTTGTGCCAATAAATAAAACGTAAATATTATTTACATATATTTATTTCTATATTTATTGCTGTAATATATAAAATTAGAGGTATCAAACTTGCGGCCCGTGGGCCGCCTTCCGCCTCCAAAGCAATTTTATACGGCCCGTGTTTACGTTTTAGTGCTTATAGTTGTATAAAAATATATAAAGTATATAATATATATAGTATAGAAAAATATTGTAGAAAATAAAAAAGGACTAAATTAAAATTAATTTTGCTTTCAGCTTGTGTATTTCACCAGTAAGCAATTTGAGATGATTTCTACATTGATAACATGAGAAAGTTAAGCAACTTGCGGTGTGGATAACAATGGACTGGTGACTAATGATGTCAAATTAAAATAAATAATTTCACTTTAAAACAGTTTTCCTTAGATGAGTGCAATTATTTTCTAAATTAAATCAATATTAACAATAGTTTTAATTGTGCTCTGACATAAAAAAAGATAGAAAAATACTGATAAAATACGAAATCATAATACTAATAATACCCAGAACATAGTTACAAGGAAAAAATAATATAAAACAAAGCAGATTTTATTTTGAGCTAAATCTGAAAATACATATTATTCATTTTTTATATAATATGTTGTTTTTTTCAATTATGAGTCTTCTTTAGCGATAATATTGTTAACCACAAGTCAATATTCATAAGGAACTTTGAAACGTAGATAAAAAAATGACAATACCAAATGACATGATTAGATTATTGATGTGTCCAAACATTTTACTATTAACTAATGTCCTTACTCAAGTTTGTATCAAACATTGATTAGTTATTAATTGAATCAAATTAACATTTACAATACTTGCGTGAGAACATAAAACCTTATTGGAGACTGAAAGATCTTGTAACACCACTTGCAAATAATTCTTTGATTTATTAAGATTTCCCAGAAAATTGTAAGATTTATAAGCCTTTACAATTTTGTATTCATTTTGGGTTTATTTTGTAACTTCACATAAAAGCCGAAGGCAAAATTAGGAAGTACTAAAAAATATAAGGCGAAACTTTTATACAGATTCGCTTCGGCTCTACGAATTAGTATCCTTCCCAAACCTACTTAACTTCATTAAAGTCCTTCAAGAAAAACAATCCTAACGATCATCATACCTAATCCCTATTTCACTTGCCTGAGGGAGGAAGTGCCTCAGTCGAAAGCCACAAAAAAATCCCCATCCCAAAACGGTCAAACACCTTTTTTTACAAACCCATGCCTATGCCTTTTTTTATATACAAATGCAGTTTGAAAAGGTTTGAAAGCATAAGATCTTTTTTCACGAACTTTTCCAACTAATTGTTCTCAAGATATTTTAACAAAATTCCCTTTGCATCTCAAAAACTGATTCCATAACCAAATATCGAAAGAACGAAGACTCATAGTGGCATATAATCTGTATAACCAATGTAACCATTTTCGTATAAATGATAAAACTTTAAAAATGAATTTTTAAGTTAGTCTTAGTTGGAATGACATGCCTAAGAAGTCTTATTTAGCAGTTCTAGAGAATAACTACTTTTTAATTATTAAGTTAATGAGAAGAATGTAATTCCTCCATGAGATCAACACTTGTCTAATTGACTTCTAAGTAAAACACGGATATTTAAGGATATTCTATTTAATATTCGTAAATTACTTTAAGACTTCACAACGACATAATGACGAGATTATCCACGGTGTTCAAAGATTTTTAATCTCGGGACACAACATTATATAAAATTAAAATAACATATTAGTTTCAAACACACATTTGTTACAAATAATATCATATTTGGATTTATTAAATTATTCTCGCCAAATTTAACTGATAAAAATGAATCATTTTGTTGTTGCAACTTAATTTGTTTCATGGTTGAAGAAATATAGAGATTAACAATAACATACACAAACTAGTTTTGGAATCAACAGATAACAAAGTATAAAAATACATTATAATATAAAGCTTGTAATTTAATATTATATAATATGTGGAAAAAATGTACTGTATAATTCCTTGTAATAAGTATTTCTTGATTTCTTTAAGTAATAAAATTTTGGTATTTTGTAAAAACAAAGTAAATTTCTAATAAAAGATAAAACAACTAAAATAAATGTCCTTGATTGAGTTAAGCGGTAAATTATTAGTGATTAACTATAAATAATTATTAAATTTAATTAATGTTTTTTATTGAATTTATCATAAATATACTATTGATAAATTAATAAAATTCCAAGGTTTTTTTATTCCATAGTATTCAATTCACGTTTTTCTTTGTGTTGGTCAGCCATCTTACAAAAAAAATAGTTACCAATATTTAATAAATAAGTAACATTGTGTTAATTAAATTATCGCTTAATATACTTAAAATTATTGAATTTGAATTCTATTTAAAACAATATTATAGCAAAGTCTGTGTAAAATTCAATATTATGCAATAACTTAAATAACGGTACATTCAAATTTAACGGAACTTTAAATGTACTTACATCCATGTAATTAGATAATGGTTCAGGTTGTGGGCCCCCATATCTGAACTGCACTTGCTGAACGTGTGTTCCCACCTCTTGCAAAGTCCTCCTGGATGATTTGTCTTTAACCAAAGGTACTCTGCAACAAAAATAAATAATATTAATAAACTAAAGTTAATGATTCTGCAAACTTAAATTTAACATGACGCCTCTATTCTGTAACTTGACGTTTAACAAAACGAAAATAAACATTTTTCTTTGTTTGATAATTACCTGACAAAAGCGGAGCTAACGGCGTAAATCGTAGCCAGTAAAAAGAAAATCGAACTTAACAGACGCATCGTGATGTTCTGTTCTTTCTTCAACGCAAACTGACGACCTTATATAAACGGTCTAGCAATATATTGATCTCGTTGCTCACGTAAAAAAATGTTGTGGCTGATAGAAGAATGAATCAGCCGGATAAACTTTTTGACATTACATCAACACAATAATAACTTGTTTTTCTTTTTGTTGTGATTTTCAATGGTACCAACCAAAGAGTACAGATGTTTCGAGCACAAATCCGATGAAGTGCGAACCTACTCGATAGTATTTCAACTAGATTTTGAATTCAAAAAATAATATTGTAATAATTATTATTGTTTGTGTCTTTAATAGACTTATGAGAGCTAAGTTACATACTTACAATCTCTGTAGATTGGAAAAAACTGAAGATGAATTTTGTGACAACAATGACATAACAATAAGCTTCAAATTCATAATTAACTAAAAAAACCTTCTTCGTTAGTATTAACATAAAACTAATGAAAACTTATAATTATCAAATATTATTTATATTTTTTGTTGTTAGGCTTAAGTTAGTCTTACTAGGCAGTTTCAGAGAAGAACTACTTCCACTAATTATCTTATGGGAAGAATGTGTTGATACTCCATGAGATAAACATTTGGCATTCATTTTTTTAATAGTATTAACATAAAACTAATTACAACTCATAATTAACTAAAATTATTTATATTTTTTTGTAGTCTAGTTTTTCATAGAACTATTTTTTTTTCTTTATTAAAGAATATACATTATATTGAGTTGTGCCCTTATGACGCTTTCTATCTATAACAAGTGTATTATGTTTTTTTTTTGGTGTAGATGATTTTCGTATCTTTGCAAATCCGGAGATTCTGAAATCCCGGAAAACCCAGGATAGCGGCATTACAAAGTAATGCAAATCTTTAGCCTCGGATGTATTATTAGTTTCTTCTTAATTTGCATCCAGATTTGTTTAGAGTACCATGGGGTACCATTAGATTGGAAAACCTCGGTCTGGATTCTCGACAGTAACATTTTCCCTTATTGATTGTAATAAATGTAAAATATTTTAAAATTACCATGGTAATTTAAAATGACCTTAAATGGTGTTTCAGTGAATAATACAGAAGAAAAATAAATAATCATGAGAGCTTGAAGGTCAATAATAACGATTACAATTGTATAATCGACATTAAATTTGGTGATATCGGTTATTTGGTTAAAAAAATCTGATCATTTTTAAGTAAATAATGAATATTAAATATATTTGACCCTGTTTTTTTAGTTATAAATTAATTTATTACATAATGATTATATAAAGAGTAATATCACAAATATGTTGACATAACTGTTAAGTATAACAAAGCTCTTCCAGCAGGAAGGAAACGAATTACAAAGAAGAATAAAGTGTAAAATCAAAGTTTTTACATTGGTTTTCACTTAATACGTTTCCGAAAAGATTTATACTCGATAACCAGTGGTAAACCTTGGTTTATGTATAACTTGTTCTGCGAATGTTTTGCAAGACGAGCAAACAATAAATATATTTTAACTTGATAAACGAGGGAGATCTTGTAATACGAGTATTATCTATACATAAACCTTAGCATATGATAGATTTAAAATAATGATTTCTGCATTGTAATTTCTCTCAAGATCAACGATAAATTCAGCACGTTACCAGAAATGAATTATGCTTGCAAACCAAGGAACTCGATAAAATTAATTTGGTATTTAAGTGTGATCATTAGTATCAGACGTCGACAGGACAAATCTAAAGTAGAAAGGCTCTTCCAACAGTGAAGAATAAAATTACAAAGAATGATTATATACTCATCTTTTTAGAAGAACTTACTCATCACTTCTTATTATAAGAAATTATTATCCTCGCTTATCACTTGGTTTTTAAGAATTCACCAGCGCGATCATCACTGTTTTATCAATGAAAAATAAATTCATAATTTGTACCCATGTTTATTCAAACTTTTTCCAGATTATCTTATTAAAATTATCCATAAATTCCTCAATAATCGCTTCCTCCGTGTTAGAGACACATTTTTCAACGTTTGTTCATCCCTTGGTGTTCCCCAGGGCTCTCCTCTTTTCCATTTTTGTACCATATTTTCTGCTACTAATTGAATAATAAAAATTCCTTCGTTTTCGATCCCAATCTCCATGTTTTATAATACGAAGATGTGTCTCACTCGTTATTTTTGAAATCCTCAGTATTGCTCCAAAGACTTTTACCGCGACTGTAATTCTAGAGTTGAGAATCGTGGAGCGCTGAAGTTTTCAGCTTTCACTATTTTGAAATATCTCCAATCTCCGTAATTACTGGTTTTCTTTATAATTATTTTATTGTTCTATTTCTGCATTATCTTTAATTATTATATAATATTATTGTTAATGTAGGCGGAAATTATTATTTATTGTCATAAAGTATTAAACAGGGCCTATATAAAATTAGTTACATTTTCTTATGTATTATTATTTTTTAACATATGATATTCTTAATATCTTCAATAATATAGCCGATTTGCAAAATTTCATTTATGTACCAATTATTGGAAATGCACGTATTAATTACAATTCATGTATTTGATATTAAAATAGTTAAGCAATGTTTATCAAAGATTGGATTTGCTTCTGACAAAACATTATTTGATTTTATTTAACGATTTTACATGTTTTTCATGATATAAAATATTGCAGTGTATATTTAGTAGAATATCAAATTCTAACATATTTTCCAAACATTTCCATTATTATTAATTGCAATTCATGTATTTGATATTAAAATAGTTAAGCAATATTTATCAAAGATTGGATTTGGATTGGTGATCTTCTGACAAAGCATTATTTGATTTTATTTAACGATTTTACATGTTTTTCATGATATAAAATATTGCAGTGTTTCTTTAGTAGAATATCAAATTCTAACATATTTTCCAAAATTTCCATGAATGTTGCTTTTATATTAAACTTCCAAATTTGCAATTTAAAAATCTTCTGTTACTAATAATGTGGAGTAGTTTAATAAAATATAAGTCTATTTCACAAATGTCTGAAGTAGTTCAAATATTTTATTTTATTCCTGAAATGAGACATTGACTTTGTAAATATGTATTGTTATTGGATAAAATCCACTTATTTTGATGTCAACTTAAGTTTAATCTGTTTTAAATCATTATGAAAAAAAAACCATTAAAATACATAAGTTTATTTTGAAATAGACACCTTAATATGTAACATTTATAAAATAGTTTCAGTTTGATTCTATCCAATAAGATTATTTTCTTGTACCTTTTAGTTGAAATTAAAATAAAATTATAGAAGAAACTTAAATATTGTTTAAAAATGTACATAATTAATTTAAGAATTATTTTCAGTGTATTAAGATTAACAAATTATTTAAAGTATCACTGCAATCTCTATAATGATGTATTTTAAGTATAACAATTATTAACAACAAAAATCGAACAAAGCTATATTTTTATTGTAAACATAAAAAGAGCTTGAATTGTGGCATAAAATTAAAGCAAAAATAATTAAATTAGTATGTGCACGCTTAAGAAATTTGATGTAAACAATTAATAAATCTACTTTTTTGAAGACGCTATAAGTCACCTAAATCCACTGATTCAACACCTTTGGTGATTTGAGGATCAGCACTAGCGGCATTTGATTCTGCCACAATTTTCTTATTAATTGGAAGATGTAAATCCTTCCAGGTACCAGGAGAATGTTTCCTCAGTTTTATTTCAACTTTAGTGCCAAACATTGTAACACTGCTCTCCTTAACATTGCAAGCCTAAGGATTCAAATCTTTAAGATATTGAAGTTTTAATATAATTAGAATAAACATTACCTCACACAACTCCAAGTTCAGATCGAAGCAAGATGTATCGCCTTCTTCAAAGACCAATTTGATATTTAATTGAAGAGGAGCTAATTGAATCTTGCTTAATGTAGTTGAATAATTCTTAGCGTAGATGGACATAATTACATGGGAGCCAGTTTGAAAATAGTCCCATCTGCAATTAACGTTTGTGGTATTTTTCTACAAAAAAAATTAATAAAATTTGAAATTTAATATTATTTTCAATGTTTTTAACATACTTTGACCCAGACATGATCTCCTTTCGCACATCCTTCATGTTTCAACATGGCTTCAAAATCCGAGTAATATTTTGGGCAGCATGACCAGTACTTAATTCCTTCATGAAAAATAGGATATCCTTCGTGGTAGACACAAACAGTCTTATTTGTCTCAGGTCCTTCGTATTTAACAGAGCAACCCCTGTTTTTGCAAGCCTCACCAATTTCAACTCCATCAACCCCTGTATTTTTCTTCTTGCTTTCTAAGGTTTCCAGCTGCTTTTTCAAAGACTCTGCTATCGTTGGTACCAAATCAACCTTAAATTAATAGATTTAAATGTCTCTATTTCAAATGTAATAATTAAAGCAAATATGTACAAGATTTGAATCGAAAGATTTCCTTTCAGCTTTAGGAGGCACAATTGGCTTTGGGGTTTCTTCTATTTTTGGTTCCTCAACTTCAACGGGTTTCTCTTCGCTAACTGGTTTGATATTAGAGTGTTTAGCTAATTGGCATCCCTTGATGTTCAGGAATTCTGTGAAATCTGTGGTCCTCTTCTTGCAGCAGGACCAACCTTTAAGGGCGTCATGGAAAACAGGTGATCCCGTGTGATGGCAGCAGGAATCTATAAAAATAAATTGCATGAACTGAAAATTATTGATTCATGCTTAAAAAACCTTACCATCTGCATTTTCTTCAGGCTTATATTTTTGTCCACAGCCTAAATTGTAGCACTGAAGTAATGCGTCGTTAGCTGACATTGTTTTGTGCGTTTTGTTTAATAAATTAGGGATTTTCTTGATGAACTTTAGATGATATAAAAACGACAAAAATCACGATAAAATTAGGTTATGTTCCTGAAGGCAACCCAAATTACTTAAATGCTTCTTATAGTTACCTATATTAAGTATATATATTTTTTGTCTAACTAAAAATCAATATTTTCATATTCATTAATAGTAATAAATATTTTCTTATTAGTTATTATTATAATGACCATTCTTTAATTTTGTTCCTGACTTTCAATATTAATTATTTTAATTTAAGAAATTCACTTGCATTTTTTAAATAACTTCTTATGTTGAAAGTGCAGAAATAAATTGTATAAAATCCTCATATTTATTGGTGAATCTATCACATATTGTTGTATGAACCCTTTATTCTTTATATTTGTAATTGTTAAGTAGTTTCATAACTAATTAGTACTTTTTCATGTTCGAAAAATTCAATAAAGTCTTATATAAATTCAATATTAACTAAGAAAGTGTATTCAAGCCAATTAGATAATGACTAAAAATATGTACATTCGTCTAGAAAGGTGACTAAGCCAATTTTCTTCTATAAAATAAGATGTTTTTGTAATAGAAAGTGAATCTCCTCCAAGTATGAAAAAGCATTTATGTAGTCTCTACAACTCACTAAAAGTCCTTAATATGGAGACTCTAAATCAGTATATTCGATTGTTAAGAAGAATACGGATTTAGTGCTAAAAGAAAAAAAAAATGGCTAGAAATAACAAAACGTAGAAACTTGAGACTTAACTTTAGTTTCAAGTTTCTCTCTAAATTGAAAAGAGCGCAAGGATCTCACTAAAATTAAATAATAAATAAATACCAATAATTAAAATACTGTAGAAAAATCTTTTATCTTGAATTTCTTCCTAAAATCTATTATTCAAGTTTCTTTAGTCTACATTTTAATTTTTGAATATTTTAAATTATGTGGGGTGTTTGGTTGCATAAATTTTTTAAAAAGGCTTAGGTGGGGCATATCACAAAAAAGGTTGGGAAACACTGCTCTAAGTAGTCTTGAGGAAACCCAGTCCTAATTAGATTTATAAAAAGTCTTAGTCCACAATTCTTAATTATAATCTTAAAAAATGGTTACTGTTAGTTAGTAATCCAGTTGATTTTTCAATAAAAGCACTGATTTTTTTAATAAATCCTTAAGAATATTTGTTTTTAATTTTCATAAATCACTCTATGATTCCAGAAAGGGGCAACTACAGTGTCCAAAGATAATTCATTGTAGTACAAAATGAAAGAAAGACAAATCATTACGTAGATAAAAGAGATGACCTGTTTTACTAATTCTCTTTATGGACATAAAAAAACTATTTACAATTAATATTTATTTTTCATATTTGTCGGAATGGGTTTATTGATTATTTATTGAATTATCAGCTAATAATAAATCAAATATGAATATTATGTAAACTAGTATATTGTAAATGTGTTAATTACATTTACATATTTGGAAATTATGTAATAATTGTAATAATAATATACACAGCGTCGACTTTATGTTTCGAAATGACCTAGACTGAAATAGTAGTGCCCTTTCAAATAATAATTTTATTATATTGTTTATTATATAAATAAATAGTTGAAAAAATAAGAAATAACACATACTTATATATAACAACTAAATTAATCTTATTTTTTTAAAAATTATTTTGATGTAAAATTTATAGAATTAGCAAAGTTTTTTATTTGTATTATCAAATAATAATTCATACTATATTCTTGTGAAATTTTTATATTTATTTTATATAATTAATAAGTTAGATAAAGTGGAAATTGAAGAAGCAAATCGTAGAAAATGATTTCATATAAACGTATATAATATAGAAATGTTTAGTGTAATAAGTTAAAGAAAACATGCAATTATGTAATCTTTATAATACTATTTATTAAAGAAGATATAAATAAAATATAGGAACATGTACACTGCATGTATTCTGAGAGTTTATTATAATTTGGTATATACGATGTTATGGCTCAATTCGTGGAGTCATTGAGATGTGTATTTATATTCTTGGATCAGAACTTTGATTTTAACAAGTTGATTGTTGAAAGGCGATTCTTGCAAAGGTAAGTTTATCAAAGCTGGAGTTTAACTTTGAAAAGTGGATATTTTTTTTCACATCTACAAAAATCTGTAAAAATTTGTATTTTGGAAATATTAGTATCAAAAAATGAATTTTAATTGATGAATGGGTAGATTTGTTATAAAATGTAATTTTGAGAATTTCAGAATATTTATTTGTTTCATTTTTTCTTATATTTCATGATAAAGTAGCAAAAGTAACAGAACTGTTTTATCTCTGGAAGAAGCTCTAAAATAATACATTTAATTTCAGAATGTAACATTAGAGTTCCATACTCCAGATTCAATAGTACTTTGAACAATCTGAAGTGATCTAGAACATATATAATTTTTTTTAAACACATCAATAATTAGATAGTTTCTAAGAACTGTTTTATCAATGGAAAACTTACTGTAGTACTTTTCCCGTATTAATCCATCTAATCTCAGAATATAATATTAAAGTTTCATAGTCCGTATCAGATTCATCAGTACTTTGAACAATATCTGAAGTGATTTAGCACGAATATATTTTTTTTTAGAAAACTTAAAACTTTTGTATGATGCAAGTTAAAAACGTTTTAAAACTTAGCATCATATTGTGATGAAATCAATAGGATAATTAGATCATCATAGCAGGTCTGTTGTTATAGGCACAAGTTTATGAAGCGGAAGATTAATTTCAGATCGTTAAAAAATATTAATTTAAGCTACATTTCAGATTTTGTTGAATGAAAACTTGTAAATCATCTTTTATTTGTCCTATGATATTTTCAGACATAGTATCTATTCTACTAGTGACGGAAATTCTGGATAATTGGACATCTTGAATAGTTGACATCAATTCAGACGTGCAAAATGTTGTAAGAGCTACGGGTTGGGCATTCTTGGTGTACAATGGTACAATTTGTCCTAAAAATGACACGAATAATCTTATTACTTTATAGAAATATCAAAGCATGTATTATGTATGTTTAGCATTTTTTTAGAAATATATTCAATATTATTTCTACAAACATAAATTTCACTTATCAAGTATGTAACTGTCATGTATACCCTTGATATTCTTTGCAAATGTTGATATATGTCGACAAATTATGTAGCAGTTTCATGTCTTGTGCCAAAGTGAAAAAAATAGGTGATGAAAGATTATTTTCATAATGCTGTATATTATCTTGATCTTTTGTGTGTTTGACCCAAATTTATAAAAAATTTAATATAAAAAAATGTGAAAATTTGTATAAAATGACAGTCAACTTATAACTTGCATTCAAATTTTAGACTAAAAATCTATATTTTATTGTTTGTATTTTTTTCTCTTTCAATTGAGTACATGGAGTTATTGTAGTTAATACTGTTTGCTGTTAACATAAACAACTATTCCTTTTACTTTTATTACAATGTAATATTACTAGTAGTGGTCAACTTGTTTGCGACAGAAATCGACTTTTATACTTTGATCCTGTAACATTATCAATTTAAAAAAATGACATAATCAAGTTCCTTAAACATCAAATTGAAGCAATAGTTATAAATGAAGAAGTTATATCTAACTTTTCACCATTAACAAAAAAAGTACCAGCATAAGCCTTAAAACAAAAGTTGAACTGGAAGACGCGGTTGAGAGCATGGTCCGCTACACCTAAGAAGAATGCAAGTGAAGTCTTATATGATTGCCCTGCATATATTAAAAAGGCGATTACGGATAAGAGAAAACTGAGGAAGATCTGGCAGGAAACTCGTGACCCAGCTGTAAAAACCAATCTAAATAGAGCTACCAAACATGTGAAGGAGCTACTCGAAATACGAAAGAACGAAGAAATACATTCTTACCTCAGCAGCTTGTCTCCCACTGAAGCAACACAATATTCTTTATGGAGGGCCACAAGAAAGACCAGGCAACCGAAACAGAGAGAGTCGCCACTTCGTAAGTCGGATGGCAGCTGGGCGAGATGCGACGCGGAAAAGTCCGAGTTATTTGCTGAACATCTTTCTGAAGTTTTTCAACCTTTTCCACCACAGGTTACGGATGAGAGTGAGATACACCAGTACCTTTCTTCAGCAAGTCAAATGTCACCCCCCATAGTTCCCTTCAAGGTGAGAGAGGTGGAGGATATGATCATGCGAGGTCTTAAACCTAGGAAGGCACCCGGTTATGATCTGATCACTACGGAGGTTTTGAGACAGTTGCCATCCGTAGGACTTAAAATGTTGTCGCTAATTTTTAAAGCTGTGTTGCGACTGGGATGCTTTCCGGACCAGTGGAAGGTGGCCCAGATTATACTTGTTCTGAAGCCTGGAAAGCCAGCGGAAATGGCTGCCTCCTACAGACCCATTAGCCTTCTGCCAATTATGTCAAAGCCGTTTGAGAAGCTGCTACTACGTAGACTGAGACCTTGGCTACTAGAGAACAACATTATTCCTGAACACCAGTTTGGATTTCGAGAGAGACATGGGACTGTGGAGCAGGTACACAGAGTTGTGGATGTAATCGGCAGGAGCTTGGAGGAGAAAAAGTTCTGTTCTGCTGCTTTTCTTGACATTTCTCAGGCCTTCGATAGAGTATTGCTCTACAAGCTAAAAAAGTGCCTCCCAAACGTATATTACGACATCTTCAAATCCTACTTGACGGGAAGGATGTTCCAAGTAAAATTTAAGGACGAAATAACATCTTTGAGACCAATACGATCCGGTGTACCACAGGGAAGTGTGTCAGGACCCCTACTGTATGTGATATTTACAGCTGTAACTTACCAACGACTCAGCAGGTAACAGTCGCTACCTTTGCGGATGATACTGCAATTCTTGCATCCGATGCTGACCCAATACACGCCTCAAGCCTCTTGCAGGAAAGTCTAGGCAATATACAACAGTGGTTGAAAAGGTGGAGGATAAAGGCAAATGAAACAAAATCCACGCATGTCACTTTCACAATGCGTAGAAAGACATGCCCACCCATCTTTCTAAATGACACCCCGCTGCCGCAAGCTGAGGAAGCCAAGTACCTGGGAATATACTTAGACCGTTGCCTCACTTGGAAAAAAACATGTGAAGACAAAGAGGAAACAACTGGCACTCCAATACAGTAATATGTACTGGTTATTGGGAAGAAACTCGGAGTTGTCCATTGAAAATAAAATCCTGATATATAAAGCCATCCTAAAGCCAATATGGACAGCCTGCAACACGTCAATTGAGTTAATTCAAAGATACCAATCAAAGACACTGAAGTCGATCATGAACGCACCATGGTATTCTACGAATGCAGAAATCCACTTATTTACAGACACCAACCTGGTTAAGAATGAAATAAAAAAATCAAGCACAAAATACTATCATAGACTTGAAGATCATCCTAACCACCTAGCAGTAGGGTTAACCGACACATTCAACCTTCGCCGGAGACTGAAGCGTTACAAGCCTGAAGATCTGCAAAACCGGTTTCAATAAGTGAATGAAATGAGTGAGAAAAGGGTGTCCTAAGTGAGGGATGGTTGCTGAATCAATCCTTGAATTACCTGTTGAATATTGTCAGTCATGCAGCTCATTATCCACAGGGATAGATTGCTGGAATTATAATAATAATAATAAAAAAAAAAAAAAATTAACAAAAAAAACTGTTGGTGGTTTTCGTTTTATTTAACTTCGTAGGCCCATTGGATCTCCTTTCATCATTTCTTATTCTGTATCTTTTAATATATTTATTTCAACTCTACTCTTAATGTCCCTTTCTGCACTCTCCGGATAACCGACCGAGGTTACAATGATATTTTGTACAATTATTATAGATATTATAAAATTAATAAATGATAATTTTAGTCACTAGAATTTCAAAATTGTTATATTATATCAAGAAATCTTTGAAGTGGAGACCAAATTAAAAGTAATTACTAAAAAAACTACTTCTCATTCTTTAAACTAATTATATAGTGTTTTTGCAAACCTATTTCAGTTTACATTTTAAGTTTGAAATAGTCGAATTAGAAATTAGAATATTAATATATTTAAATTAAATTATATTTGTATGTACAATACAGTCTATATGTGAAATAAGTAGACTATTTCATTATGCCAAACCTTCTATGTTCATTATGATGATGATTAGAGTAGGTAATTGGAAATTAGACTCATTTGTGTTACTCACACAATGAGTGTTCTATTTTCATTGTAAACACATAACTTAATATGGATAAATTCTATTGTCTATGTCGATTATAAAATTTTTCACCACAGTTAAATATAGATTTAGTAAATAATAAAAGTAAGTTAGAATATCAATATTAAAATATTGAAATTTTTACTTACGTTGTTCTATTATATCAAGAAATCTCTCAAGTGCATACCAAATTAAAAGTACTTTGTAAAAAACCTACTTCTCATACTTTAAACTAATTATTCAGTTTGCATTTGTGTTAACTTAAGTAAGAATTTCAATACGAAAATATTGAAATTCATACTCAAGTTGTTCTATTATATCAAGAAATGCATACTAAAATGAAAGTAGCTAGTAAAAAAATTACTTTTTATACTTTAACCTAATTATACAGTATTTTTGCAAACATATTTCAGTTTACATTTTAAGTATGAATTAGTGGAATTGGAAATTATAATATTAATATATTAGTAGTTAAATTATATTTGTGTGTATAATACAGTTTATATTTGAAATTGCTACACTATTTATTCATGCCAAATTTGCTATATTCATTATGATGATGATTAGAGTTAGTAATTGGAAATTAGAATCATTTGTGTTACTCACACAATGAGTGTTCTATTTTCATTGTAAACACATAACTGAATGTAGACAAATTCTATTGTGGATTTCGAATATAAAACTTTTTATCATAGTTAAATATAAATTTAGTAAGTAAGAATTTCAATCCTAAAATATTGAAATTTTTACTTATGTTGTTCTATTATATCGAGAAATCTTTCAAGTGTATACCAAATTCAAAGTAGCTAGTAAAAAATAACTACTTCTCATACTTTAAACTAATTCGATAGTGTTTCTGCAAACCTAATTCAGTTTACATTTTAAGTATCAAATAGTCGAAATAGACATTAGAATATTAATATATACAAATTTTATTGTCGATGTCGAATATAATTAAATATTGTAATTCTTACTTATGTTGTTTTTATAAACTGTAAGTAGCTAGTAAAAAAATCTACTTCTCATACTTTAATCTAATTATATAATGTTTCTGCAAACTTATTTTAGTTTACATTTATGTTTACAAGTATGAAATAGTGGAATTAAAATATTAATATATTTATAATTAAATATTTGTAAGTACAATAGAGTTGGGAAATTGGGAGAATATTTCATCATTCTAAATTAATTGAAAACCTGCTATATAATGATGATTAGAGTTAGTAATTGGAAATTAGACTCTCATTGTGTGAGTAACACATGTGTTCTATTTCCATTGTAAACACATAACTTAATATGGACATATTCTATGGTCGAATATCAAACTTTTTATAGTTAAATATAGATTTAGTAAAATTATAGTAATGTCCATGTGCTGAGAGCACCGAGTTGTTTGTGTGATAAACGACGTGAAAATAAATATAATTGGATATGAGGAAATTCGATTCACGAATCCAAGAGTCATTTGTTATGTGGTCACGAGCAGTGTAGATTTATAGCGGTTTGCGTGAAATATATTTAGTTTATTAACTTTATAAATATACGAAATATGTAGTGAACTAATTTTGATTTGGCAAGGTACCAATAATACCCCGAACAAAGGTACGCACACGTATGAAAAATGGGGGACACACGAGTCGCAGAAAAACACACCGAAGATTCATAATAACTTTATTGATGTAATAAAGCTGCAAATGTAGGTACAAATATAAATACATAGAGTTCTATTAATATACAGTATACGTTTCATTATTAAATTGGCATGTCAGAAGCGAAAAATCGATGTCGATCAAAAAAATATGTCTCAAAAAATATCGTTTATTTGGTTTTCCTTTTTTTTTTTCATTTAAGCGGCTCAATTCGTTCTAGAAAAAAATCATCACAAAAATATCAAAAAAAAATAAAGATATGTACATCTTTAGAATATTACGTGTAAATTCGAAGTTAGATTTTTTTTTAGTTTTATGTTTTTTTTTTTTTTTGGTAAGCGTGGTGTTAGTTCGAACATCATCAGCATCCATCGGTATCACAAAAATTTAATTTATAGCACTTTTTAAAGCTAAAGAGTTTTATTTCTGTGTTTTTTTACATGACCGGATGGTGTTCGTAGTATTGCGTGCCCGGTGGGATCTTGTATCCGGGATAGGTGCAGTTGAGCGCGTGCTGAGCGAAGAAGGAACTGTAGTCCTTGGCGATGCGCCTGGGTCTGCACGCTGGTCCTTTGGCTAACTCGACGGCCGCCTGTCTTTCAGCCTGCATTTTGTCTTTGACATCTTCTGGAGGCCACTTAAGGTCTCCGCGAAGATTCTTACCTCCTGAAAAAATAATAATGATGTTGGAGATGATTGATGATGGTTGGATTCACTCACCCTTTAAGGTCGCCGTGGCTGGTTGTGAGGAGAACACTGGGGCTGGTGCCTGACTAATAGGCACTTGGGGTCTCAAGGTGATGGTGCTTGGTGGTGGTTCGAAGTGCTTGGTAGGTTGGATGGGCTGCTGCACAGTTTGCTGCAAAACATCGAGTTAAATTAATCGTATAATGAGAAATGAATCGTTCGAATTAATCTGTTATTACCTGTGGAACAACAGGGGTTTGTTGTTGCACTGGAGGGGTTTGAGGATTGGTGAATTGCTTTGGTGGAGCAGCGGTTGCTAGAGGTGCTTGAACCGGCTTGATTTGCGGAGACTGCGGAGAGTTGCTGTATTGAATCGGGATTTGGAACTCCCTTGGTTGATGATTGGATCCCGGCTGAGGAGAGGTTGGGGAGAGAACCGGAGCCCAGGGTTTGGTAACCACGGATGGGCTAAAATTAGTCGGCCTCTGCTGATTAACGGGGATAGGAGATGCGGAGTTGTTAACAACTACGGGGGATTGTGGGCCCGATCTGTTTAGTGGAGTTCCTGGACGCGCTTGATAGTTATTGGTAACCGGTGCCTGTTGGATGTTATTAGGAGTTTGACTCTGCAAGCCGGGCGTCTGATAAGAATATTCAGCCCCGCCCTACCAAAAAAAAGAGAGAAGATTTCGAATCAGCAAAAAAAAAAACTTTTTTTTTCTCGTTAGTTTTGCAAACAACTAAACGCTCACCTGAGTTGGCACTGCTTGATGCTCGGTGTATTCCTCGCCTTCGGATTCCTTTGGTGGTGGCCAAGCGACCCTCTTAACACCTACAATATTCAAATGAATCAACCACCAATTAAAACCAAACTTTGCTCTCTATAGACAACTAATGAAGCTTGCGTCACAAAGAAAGAAACAACTATTTCCAACTACTATAAAAAGTGTCGCTGAGGACAGATGCACAAAGTATATGCAAAATTAGAACACCTGGTGCTGTGAGGTACCAAATTTCAAATTAGGCCCGGCCATGCGCCTAGAATTTTCCGCGGAATGCGCACGATCACATTAATTTCTTTCGCGATACCATCAATTTGGCCCGCATCCACCTTTATTTTTTCTATGTTCTTGGCTCTTCAACACTTCAGTTAGATGATACCTCACGAATATATATATAAAAAAAAGTTTGCATTACTTTTAAGGCATCCCTCAAAAAGAGAAAGAAAAAAAAAACAAAAAGAAAAAAAGATTTACAACATCGAGAAAATCTGATACCTGAGACTACGATGTCTTTGAACTGTCTCGGTCGATTAGCGTTTGGCGGTGGCCACTGCCGGAGTGGTTTGCACCCTGCTACCAAGATCTCGGTCAGGATTCATGACGAAAATATGTGTATGTATCATAATATGAATGGAGGGGTGCGAAATAATCTATTTTTAGGACTATGTCACCAGTGATTTATTGCGCGTGTTTACGTCGTTCAAGGTATGAATGTTTAGTAGGTCAGTCCGAAGATCATATGTCCCGCACACACGAAATACACTCAAAATACATGATTTTAATGATGCAGGTGCAAAATGCAAAGTGTATTATTTAATCGAACATTAAAAAACGATGATTAGTTAGAGACAAATTATTTACCCCTCTGTTTGCTCTCCTCTTCTTCCAGCATACGGAGGACAGCGGAGTTGTGGAGATTTGCTGGTTTCGATACCATTGGGTTGTTGAAATTAATTCTGTAAAAATATTAATAATATTAATTCTTCACTAATTTTTATTTTAAAGTTAATTTTTTTTAATTATTTCTATTTTATACTATAAGATTTCATTAATTATATAACTTATTTTTGTAGTTTAGTTTCTTAGAAATTTAGAATTTTATTCATAAATCATAATTCTAATTCATAAAAAAATAATTATCTTTTTTTTAAGAAGCTTTAACAATTTACTAATTATTTTTGTAACTCATGTTGCAATAATTTTATATTGTCTAATGATAGATATTATGAAAAACAAAAATCTTGTAGTCTTAATATAAAGAATAACATGATTGTTCAATAGGTGAAAATAGTCATCCTTCTTTTGAAACTACACCATGAGTCAAAAGGTATTTTTACTGTGAGGTCATTCGTTATTTATATGTGTTTCGGCGATAGACATAATCTCTGGACATCTATCACTGCGAAGATTAAACGTGAGATTTATTTTGAATTGCAAGGTCTATTTTTTTTGTAAAAATATCTAACATTTGTATAATTGCTTACCTTTTTTTTTGATTAATTATTAAAAAATACACATTTAAAAAATTCTATTTCAGGTGATTACAAATTTATTTTTAGTGAGAATTTCTATTTTTGTTTATTTTCAATAACTAAAATATAAATTTCAGGATTAGAAATGTGTGTTTACTGAAATTGATCAGATTTATTATCTAAACTTTTCAAAGTATTATACTGTAAAATGCATTAAATAATATACACATTTTAAAGATTATATTTCAGGTGATTACAAAAAAATAGATTTATTTTTAGTGAGAATTTCTATTTTTTCTCTAATATTCAATGAATAAAACATAAATTTCATGATTGAAAATGTGTGATTACTGAAATTGATCAGATTAATTATCTAAACTTTTCAAAGTATTATACTGTAAAATGCATTAAATAATATACACATTTTAAAGATTATATTTCAGGTGATTACAAAAAAATAGATTTATTTTTATTGAGAATTTCTATTTTTTCTCTAATATTTAATGAATAAAATATAAATTTCATGATTGGAAATGAGTGATTACTGAAATTGATCAGTTTTAATATGCACACTTATTATACTGAAAAATCATTAAATAATATACCCATTTTAAAGATTATATATTTCAGGAGATTGCTAAAAAAAGATTAATTTTTAGTGAGAATTTCTATTTTTCTCTATTATTCAATGAATAAAATATAAATTTCATGATTAGAAATGTGTGATTATTGAGATTGAACAGATTTATTATATACACTTTTTAAAGTATTATACTGAAAAATACATAAAATAAAATACACATTTTAAAGATTTTATTTCAGGAGATTACAAAAAAAAGAGATTTATTTTTAGTGAAAACTTCTATTTTTCAATGATTAGAAATTGATCACATTTCATATGCACACTTTTCAAAGTATTATGCTGAAAAATGAAATAAATAATATTTGCTTTTTCATAGTTTAAAATAACGAAATAAAAAATATAATAATTTGGAAAAATATTAATTTCACTTGCTTATTATTAATGTAAAAAATGATATTTTATTAACAATTAATTTAATAGCGTTTTGTGTATTACATAAAAAAATTACATTACATAACTATCTTTAACTTTGTATAAATCAGTGTTTCTCAACCCAACATTTACTGCAGACCGGAAAATATTAAAATTTTAAAATAACAATATTATAGATGAAAAATTAATTTGAACCAGTTATTTTTGATATATAAATGTATTTCGTTTATTTTTGTGACTTACAATAAAAATAATTTATAATTTACAAAATTTATATGATCAAAGAAAGGAAATCATTTTGTTGTGAATCAATTGAAATTATTTAAGTTTTAATCACCAATCTGGAAATCATTCCTACAAACTTAGTTTTCTAAGAATTAAATTATAACTGATACAATTTATTTACTAAAATTCAGAGTTCAGTTCATCGTTTAACCTATAGCTGGCGTTCTTTTTTAATGCGTTTCAAAATGACAGCTGTCATTTTTAAAATGTAAAAAAAATATAATTGGGTTGTATGCAATAATGTTGATATAGAATTGACGTTTGAAACTCGCAGCTCTGGAGCGTAAAATCGTTTTTTTAACAGAAAATATCTTAAAACTTTTCTTCAAAAAGGTTTCCTAAATTTAGAGTATCCTTTTGTATAATTATATTTGTATTATTTTTTTTAGATAATATTACATGGAAATAATAATATAAATTTTGATGTTTATTATATATTCTTTGAGATGTTTCTTCAGTGTTGAAGAAATCTATATATTTTCATATATAATCTATTATAAGAAATTTTATTAAACGGTGTTGAGTGAATGAGTAAAACATATGTCATGTGCATCTGAACCATTAATTTCGTTTCTTAACACTTATAAATAGAATGCACACACTTTTCTAATATAATAAATTAAATTGTTATTGTATAGATGTGCAATATAAAATTTGTTTATGTAAACAACGTGGATGGGTGAAGGTGGAACGCTAAGAAAAAAAATCAAATATTTACGCGAACCGTTTCGTAATTCGATACATAAACTTTTTAGAGGCTAATCACCAAAATAAATGGTTTTCGTTGATGCCACGTCACCGCCCGATAAATTTGAGACCGTTCCAAATCCAGCTCCTTTGTTATCACCTTCCAAACTTTATGACTTAGGTTTATTTCCATCAATAATATTTACAGCTTCTATTTAAAAAAAAATAATAGAAAATATTCGCGCTATATAATAATAATAATCGGTTTTACGAGATGCGAAACATGCAAATATGAATTGGATCCAGTGGATGCGCTTCCATCCAGAATAAGTAAGCACGCGATGAGCTGAAATGGAATGCCGTTAAGGAAGTGCGACGATGAAGTGTTTAAATATAGCTTTTCACGTTTCACGAAAAGCAAATAAATGGTTTCGGAATTACGCTAATTGGCGTCCATCGCGGCCAAAACAAATACGGAGGTCGTATTTACAAAGAAACATAAAAATACACAATAAATAAAAATACCTGAGGAGAAAAAAAAACTTACCCAACGGCCCCATTGGCCAGCATCTGCGACTCCCTGTCTAGGATTTCACGGACGTTCTTCTCCGAATACAAACCGATTGGCGAATTGAACTGCTTGTTGACTAACTTGGGCATTTGACTGGCCATTTTTTTTTCGTTTTCTTTTGACTAAATTGATATTATCGTCTCTAATCTGCAACGAGACAAAAAAAAAATCGTCAGAAATAGTTTTTAATAATAGCAAAACCAGACGAAAGTCGTGAATCACACATATTTTATTTAGAATCGTCTTTAAAAATAGTGCAGTTACTCATGGTTGCGGGACGGCATTGATTAACAACAACGAGAGGCGCAATAACATCCTAATACCTGTACAATACCGCAATTAAACATAGGATTATCGTGGAATTGCGTAAGCATCGAAGAAAAAACATGTAACTAAGTTCTATTAAAATCGCGACGGTCGTCGGATGTCACCTTTGCGTTATTTTCTAAAATAACTTGTGCACATTCTGCGATTATAAATAATGTCGACGTGGCTAAAAACAAAACGACACGGGGGAATATAAATAATGCGTAATGTTCTCGTCTTCGCTCCATCCTATCTATTATTTCTTTTTGCAAATTCGATCCTAACTCAATTCTATTTATTCCATTCCAAACACTTTATACAAAGTGTCGGCCTCCAGAAAAATCTGGCTTTGTTTACGGTCGGCATCCTAAAGCGAAATAAATTGTTTATGCGAACGCGAATAGCCACTTCTAATATTTTTTTTTCTGGTATGTTATGTATGTTTCTTCTGTCCGCCCGCACGAGCAGATGTCCAATGCAAATATGAGGCTAATCCAAAAACTAGGTGACGTCCTTTGGCATCGGTTTTATAAATTTCAAACACGTCCTTTATATTTTAGTCCCTTGTTTTTTTTTGTTACTTCCACCTTCTCAAAACTACATATATTTAGTTAAAAACGTAACTAATTTACGCAACTCCAAAATAACTATTTTTATTAAATTTATTTTCATTATAAACTATATATTTTAAATGAATATATTGTAAGTACAGATATTCATCTCTTAGTTTTATTTAAGAAGAAACATTTTTCTTAATCATTATCAATATTTAACAAAATATACATTTTATATATATTTAAAGTTTTAAAATCGTATAAAAATAACTACAAGATTATGTAGAAAAAAATTGCTCAATTAAAATTTAGTTTGTGAATACGATACGATTTCAGTACTAAATACCCATTCAATTTAGTAAGTTTATTAATTATGAAATAATAAAAAATTATTTAGAAATTTTTTAGTTACAATTTATTTAATTTCACTTTTGGATTTAGAATCAAAACAAGTTAAATATTCTTAAATATAGTTAAAAAAAATGTATTGTAATTTATTTGAAAATGGAACAATGTATTTCAAAAAGTATTTTGAACTTTATTATTTGTAAATTTGAAATTGGATACTTTTGAATTGCGGAAGCAAATTTTTCATTTTCCATCAAAATGTAGCAACACTTTTCACATTAAATTTTCTTTAAAAATTTCCCAAATTTTTATAAGACAATTTTTTAAAATAAATTTTAAATGAAACATATTTAAAAATCTCGAATTTCCACTTTTGTGTAATTTTAGGTTAATTACATAAAATTACTAATTTATTTGAAAATAAATAAACTGACAGTAACATTTATTTTAGCTTTGAAAATATTAAGAAAATATTTCATATTCCTTCAAAATGTAACAAGACTTACATGAAATTTTATTTAAAATTTTGAAAGATTTTTATTATATTTAATTTATTTAATATTTAACAAAATAGTAAATGTTCTCTATTGAGTTTATTTTAAAAATTACGTAACTATTAAATATGTGGAAGAAAATATTTTACTTTCCTTCAAAATGTAGCAAGAATGTTCACATTCAACGTTTTATAAAATTGTGAAACCTTTTATTAAAATAAATTAAAATTGAAGAAATTAATAAAATGTCGAATTCTCACTTCTGAGTTAAGAATAAATATATATAAAATATTTTTTTAAGATTAATTTGAAAACGAAAAAAAAAACTAAAATTATCATTTCTTTTAACTTTATATTTGTTTATTGAAATTTAATATTGTTAAGAAATATTTTAAAAACTTAAGTTAAATTTTCGTTAAATTTTAGCCAAATTTGTCTAAGACAATTATAAAATTAAACAATTTAGAATTTTCACTTTTGAGTTTAGAATATTTTTTCTGTGAAATGCAATACTGTTATACGTAAAAGATATTTACTTTCCTTCAAAATGAAACAAGATTCGTCACTTTTAGTTATATTTAAAATTTGACAAATTTTGTATTTTTAGAATAAATTATATTAAGAAATTGAAATTGCATTTGGATTGAAGATAATTAATTACATAAGAAAGTTTAAAATTTTATATTATATTATGTTTTTTTAAATGATTTAATAGATTTAGAACAATTTTTGTTAAATGTTTTTAATTTGATTGTGAAACTAAATAATGTTTGATAATGTTGAATAATTTGAAATTTAATATGTTGTATATAGTTAAAAGTGTATTTTTGGCGAGATAAGTTACAATAAAAACAAAAAATATTCGCGGAAACCCAAATATTTGGAATTCATCACCGACTAGACCAGATATAAATAGACTTTTGATCAATGATATACCTCTTTGAAGTCCTCTTGCAAAATCGATGAAATATTATGAAAATTAACTTTACTTAAGTATAATTAATAGCAGGAAAAATGATCTTTAAACAAACTGTTATTAATGAATGAACGCATAAAGTGTAAATTTTCGGAGAAGTTAAAAAAGCATGTAAGGAAAACATTATTTTTGAAAATGTGCCAGTGGATGGAAATAAATGAGGATTATGGAAAGTGAAAAGTGCGTGGACGAAGGAAAAACTTTAAAGAGAATTGCAAGTAAAAATCGTTACCTGATAATATTCGATGGGATTAATTCGACGCCGCTTTTCACAAATCGCAGTCAGAAACTGGCGTCGGTTAAGCCAGGATCCGCTGAGTCCAGTTTCCACCGTAGGTGTATTTTCACGTCACAGCCACACGGCTTTATTCTAATTCTGGTTGATATATTGTTATTAATATACACACATTCACTGAAAACGGCGTACACAAAGTCAAGGAAAACGCAAATTCTGATTACGTCCTAATTTCTGTTTTTGGACGTTCTGGCTATTTCGAAATGAAATTTCAACACCAAAACTCGTGTACGAATATTTATATAATATATTTATTTTTGAAAAACAGACGATTTTTTGGCGGCGATTTTTTGAAATTTGAATTTTCATTTTTGCCGCGCGCCACGAGCGGCGGACGATCTGTAATTTAAATGTGTAGCAACAACAACAGATGGCAGAATAATGCCAAAAGTGTTACGTGTTCTCGTTTGCGCATCGCGTATTGCTGTACTTTTAACGGATGGATGGATGTTGTTGTCTCTTCTTCTTCTTCTTCTACGTCGTCTTCTTCGAAATCAAAGAACAACTAACACTCTCCAAATCCAATTACCTCATTTTTGTTGCACCATACGTGCGCATTTCATTTGGAAACTAGTAAATTGGGCTCCACTATTTCTTTTTTAAATTACCTGCGTTTCCGGTAATTCTCCTAATGAACAATCATAAATACAATAGCAATGTTGTATGAAATATAAAACACTTTATTTTATAATAAATCTTTAGAACAATGCCCCTTTTTATTTTACGTTTCTTCACGTTGTTACAACTAATAAGCAAGTCCACATTAATCTATAACTATACACATATTAATTTTATAATAAAAATAATTATTTTACCTTTTTGCAAGATAAACAATTATTCTGTAACAATTAACCTTTTTTAATTAGTTAGTATGATTATATAAATATTTGTTTATATAAATATTATTAATTTACAATTATAGTATTTTATAGATAATAACTGTAATTCTATAACCTAGAACTTCATCCTGATGCAAAAGATGGCGTTGCATCCTAATTTAGTAATATAAATTTGTAGTATTGCTAAATTTGAGAATACCTAAACACGGACAGGATTGTATTAAGATTCTTCTAAGCCCTAGGCACAAAACCTATCTCCGACATCTCTGTTTGTTTAAATATAACAATAAAAAATATATTTTTGAATCCTAATTCCAATTACTTTTTTGCTATACCTAAAGTGGGAATATAATTCTTTATAAACAAGATATTTATTTTTTAAGAATGACGATTTTCAAAAAACTATTTTTCAATAAATACTTGTTATTTTTGCTCTCGAAAGAATAAAAAAATATGTTTATTCATTACATAAAACTTTGTCTGACTATAAGAATTTCGAGACTCAAATCGAGAGAATCTCAGAAAACATAGGCTTATATTATCTAAAATATTAATATTTTTAATTTTCATGTAAAAAATCATCGACTTTTATTCTTTTTCTGTCAATAAAATTTTTATTTGTTAATTTTTCTTTGTATAATCTAGTTAATACCAAGAAAAGTACTAAAAAATACAGATTATGCTTATTATAAATTGAACAAATTGTACACTTTATTTATAGGTTTCCAAACTTAGATAGAAGCCTAGGTTGGACCACTATAATTAAAACTGTATTTTTAGATATCAACAGTCTAGACATAAAATTAACAGATGCAGTACATTTTATGATAGATGCAATTTGTAAGTAATTACTGGAGACTTGTAGTTAGCAATTATTAATTAAAAATTAATTATTGAATTAAGTACTAACATATTTTTGATAGTCTTATAAATTACAATTTGCTATAATGTATTAAAATTACAGTTATAATAATTTAAAATTTATTTGTAAATGTTATTTTAATTTGCATCATATGCAGTTGCCTAAATTGGACTAGTCCAAATCAAAAAGAAATATTCAGTGAAGTCTTAAATTATACTTAAATAAATAGAATTCAAATGAATTTAAGGTGGAAGCAGTTGCTTTGATTGGACCGATTGAAATATATGTTATCATTTGGATTTATTTTGAAGAATAAGTTGTATACATAAGTATAATTGGTAACATTAGTTTACTTCTTTTCATATTACATAAAATTGTTATTTCTTTTTTCGTATCAAAATATTTTTGATAATAAAGTACAGTTTGCTCTACTATATTAAAATTACAGTTATATTTTAAATTATTTGTAAATGTTACTTTAATTTGCACCATATGCAGTTGCCTAAATTGGACCAATCCAAATCAAAAAAAATATTCAGTACAAAGGATTAAATTATACTTAAATAAATAGAATTGAAATGGTATTTTAAAAGATGAAAGCAGTTGCTTTGATTGGACTGATTGTAGTATATGTCGGAGCATGCGTACACACCTGATCAAACATCTTATGTGTTGGTACACAAAGAGACAATACTATTGAAACCAAATATTATAATTACTTTCAAATTATTTGCGGACCTCAGCGCGAGACAATACCATCGTTGTGAAACATCATTGTCTTCGCGCTGGGTCACGTTGATATTCCATCAGGATCACGTGAATATTTAGATCTGTCCAAACACCAGATATTTGCTTATTTGCTGTTCTTTTATAATAATTGCGACCCAATTGGGTCGCAGCTCAAGACAATAGGACGAGGATAGAAAGAACACTATTGTCTTCATTATTTGTTTATTAAGTACACGTGTCGAGTACACGCACACATTCGGGAATCTTCTAGAAGGTAGGGGATTCCTCTGGAATGAGTGTGAGGGAAACAAGGCAGCAGAAGGACCGGCAGAGATTCATTCAGATAGAGACATTGAGAGAAGAATGATCAGAGAGTTGCCAGAAGGGTCGCTGGGCTTGGATCTCTAGTCCTAAATTTGTAACAAAGACTTCTCCACACGCCTAATCGGAATCAAATCCTGACGCTCCGACATATATTTTATCATTTGGATTTTTTTGAAGAATAAGTTGTATACATAAGTACAATAAGGTAATATTAGTTAACGTTTACCTTTACTTTTCATTTCAAATAAAATAATTATTTCTTTTTATCCTCATGAGAACTAGCTGCCTTGATTGGACCAATTGAAGCATTTGTATATTTTTTATGTTTAATTGGTATTTAGTTTTTTCCTCTTCATTTTACTTTTAATTATTATTTCTTCATTACATTCTGAGAACCAGTTGCCTTGATTGGACCGATTGAAACATATCTAATCATTTAGATTTATTTTGAAGAATAAGAAACTTCGGTTTATTCCTCTTCATTTTACATAAAATAATTATTTCTTTTTATTGTAATGAGAACTAGTTGCCTTGATTGGACCAACTCAAGTAGTTGTATATTTTTATGTATAATTGGTAATTAGTTTTTTCCACTACATTTTAATTTAAATTATTATTTTAATTCTGAGAACCAGTTGCCTTGATTGGACCAATTGAAGCAGTTGTATATTTTTTTTTATATATAATTGGTAATTAGTTTATTTCTCTTCATTTTACTTTAAATTATTATTTATTCTTTTCATTCTGAGAACCAGTTGCCTTGATTGGACCTATTCGAAAATTTTCATACAATTTTTTTTTAAATAATTTATATTATTTTGTAACTATAAATAGTAACTTTAGTTTACAGCACTTGATTTTAAATTATTATTTCTTCTTTACATCTTGAAAACCAATTTGAATTGATTGAAACATATTTTTTTAAATAATAATTCAACTTTAACTTAAGCAAATTTTAAAAGTACATTAAAATATTAATTGTTCTAAAAAATTAAGTAATAATGGAATTTGACTTGTCCTGACTTGTTAATACTATAATATTATAGAATTAAATGCTACTAAATGTAGTTTATTATTGGCTATTACAGACTATATAAACCTAAACGTAATATCAATATAATTTAAGTTATCACCAATATCAACAAATGGTTTTCCGAAGCGCAAACTCGCGATAAAACTGTGCAAATTTCATGTTATGCTTGTAGGGTTACTTATATAACCTTATCACAGAAGATAAACACGACAAATAAACAATAAAAATGCAAACAACTTACAATTAACTTAAATGATTTCAAAGGAAGTGATAGGAAAAACTGTACAATGTTCTTATTTTTGGCACATCGTATTGGTTTAAGGTAAGATTTGGCATTCTTTCAATTCGTTTGCATCGGAATGCGGCTGTACTTTGTTTAGATTCAAACTACAAAGTGTTTCTATTTTCATACACTACCATTTCCTTAAAAAATATACTTACACAGCAAATTATATTTATAAAATATAAATTTTTGTTTAATGTTTTTATTTTTATACAATACCAAATTGTTTTTTTTGTAGTATTGTTTATTTTAATAATTTATTTTTTAAACTTTATTTAATCATTTTAATGCATTTATATCTGAATTATTTTTTTAAAATTATATTTTCATTTTTATGAAAATATTTTTTTTTTGTATCTTTGAAACATCAAATTATTTAGGTTTATAAAGTAAGTTATATTAGTAAATTATCATTAAATTGTTATGTTAAAATTGTTTATTTTCTTTAATTCATTTTTATTATATATTCATGACTTCTACAATAGAATTTCGAATGAGTTTTTATTGCAGTCATTAAAACGTGGTTTATTATCTGACGCTGCTATTTGCCATAGAGAAAGAAGGACGTGCATTTAATTGGTGCTCGGAATGCGAACCTTCCAATCACGGTTTTCCATCATCCAGGAAAAGAGAGACATCACACAGCACACACACACATTTCGCCCACGGACTTCTCCTGATAACAGAATCGTTGTGGCTGCTATTGCTAATAGGAAACAAGTTATCAGTTTCTAACTTGGCTGGCAGTTGCACGCAACACTCTAGGAATGATGAAGTGTACGATTTTAATGAGTTTGATTTTAATGTTTCTGGCTGCCGCTGCCGATGGGAAGCGCAAGCGGCCCGAGGACAAGGTGAAATGCCCCAAAGTGAAGTCGCTGAGGAATTTCGATTTGCAACAGGTATGCATTTATGTTTAGTTTTATTACCATCTTTTATGGTCACCTATAACGAGGTCATGGTCGGCATCGAGTTCATCACCAACATCGTCTCTTCAGTTCTTAGGAAATTGGTACGTAATCCAGTACTACGCCAGTTCCGAAGAGGCTTTGGCTTATCGCTGCATGCAGGCTGAATTCACCATGTCTGTACCATTTATCGACGTCACCATGAACTTCACCTACAGCTTCACCGATGATCCTCTGAACGAGCAATTGTTAGGTAACATCACCTGGTCCATCCCGAATCCAGCGCAACCAGCCCATTGGTCACACTCTGAAGATACATGTAAGTTTATAAACAAAACTATTAAATTATTGAAATAACAATAAACTGTATTTTTTAGATGAAGGCATTTACAACACTTTCGTCGTCGATACCGATTACTCCTCTTGGGCTCTCCTCCTGCACTGCGCTGAAAAATCGAAGAGTCCCAGATACTTATCCAGCTTCATCATGAGTCGTTTACCCTTACTAGGTATAAACGTGATCTCGTATCTTCGGGATAAACTACCCAGATACGATATTGACGTCAGATATATGTTCGATATGTCCCAGAACGAATGCGACGTCCCGCAAGCCGGCATTGAAATTCCGCCGTCTTTGCTTGGAAGCAGAGTGCAAGCTACCAGCAGGAAGCATCCCATGAAACACGATCATGGAAAATAATTAAATAAACCTTAATCTAACCGGATGTAAATATGTTTATTATATAAGTTTTATATTGCTTTATACGCACGTTTAACACTTCATATGAAGTTTGATAATAATAAATGCTTTAATAAACAAAATTAATTTATTTATAGTTAGCCCAAATTTTAATGGTTTTTATTATTATTTATTTTTGTATATTTTATAATTGGAATAGTTTTATTCATTATTTACTACATTTTATTAAATAAATTTTTGAAGAAACTTTTCAAAAATAAATTTATTATTAATTATCTACGAGATGGCGCTGTAATCTTATTGATTAAATACTAAAATTATTTTGTATACATACTTTCTAAGTAATTAAAATATTTATTATATTTGTGATATTATTTGTTTTTAACAATCTATTAAATATAAATATAAAATTAGCTGAAATTTTATTGGAAATTTTTATTAATATATTTCGAATGAATTCTACATACTTTCTTTTTAAATATTTCTGTACATATTAGTTGAAGAGATTTTTCTTAAAAAATTTAGTGAAATATTAAATTATTATATATTAATAATAAAATATTGGGATGTATTTTGATATTAACTAATGATTTAATAATAAGTAAAGTTTATTGAAATTGTAGAATTATTTAAATTTAATATTATTCTAATGGTATAAAACGCGAATGAAATTTTACTTAAATAATTTTAATTTGTTATTATTTACAAACCTGATGCAAATTATTTATGAATTTCAAAATGTTATATGAAAATATATTATAAAAACCTTTACAAATGTACATAAATGTAGTTCATTATTAGTGTAAAGGTTTCCTAATTTGGACCAGCGGAATTTGGAATTGCTGTCTGCATACTTTTTCTTTAAATATTACTTTTTAAAATAAAAATATTTAGGTGGTCCAAATTAAGGAATTTTTATATTAACATTGATATAATAATATTTAATAATGGGTTGTACTAAAAGTAATTTCGTATTTTTCACGAATGTCGATATTATTTATAAACCATTATATAATTACATATTTTGATCGCTGAGATTTGAAAGTTTATGAAAAAAAAAATGATTACCAGAAACGTAAGAATGCTGTTGAATTAAGAAAAAAAATAATGTGAGAATGATGTTGCTAGTGACAAAGTTGCGCAATTTGGACCAGCGATTACCTGCATGTGTATTATAAATATTAGATGACTTATTAGATTACTTATTATTAAAAATTCCTCATTAAAATTAAAATATTTAGGTGGTCCAAATTAAGAAACCCTAATTATATATAAATATTTTCGTATTTATTTTACGAATATTTTTAACCAAGAAACTTATTTATAAACCATTATGTCATTACATATTTTGACAGCTGACATTTGCAGGTTTATGAAAATAAAAAGAATATTTTGTTTGTTTTTATTACCCGAAACATAAGAATGCTTTTCAATTAAGTAAAATTATGTAAAGTAAGAATGATATTGTTAGTGCGAAAGTTGCCAAATTTGGACCAGTTGTAACCTGTATGTGTATTACAAATATTAGATGAATTGTTTTCTCTACATACTAATTCTTAAATATTTCTCATTAAAATTAAAATATTTAGGTGGTCCAAATTAAGAAACCCTAATTATATATAAATATTTTCCTATTTTTTTTACGAATATTTTTAACCAACAAACTTATTTATAAACCATTATGTCATTATATATTTTGACAGCTGACATTTGCAGGTTTATGAAAAAAAAATATTTTGATGGTTTTTATTACCAAAAACGTAAGAATGCTGTTAAATTAAGAAAAAAAATGTAAAGTGAGAATGATTAGTGCAAAAAGTTTCCGAATTTGGACCAGCAATAATCTGTATGTGTATTGCAAATATTAGATGAATTGTTTTCTCTACATACTTATTCTTAAATATTCCTCATTAAAATTAAAATATTTAGGTAGCCCAAATTAAGAAACCCTAATTATATATAAATATTTTCGTATTTTTTTACGAATATTTTTAACCAAGAAACTTATTTATAAACCATTATGTCATTACATATTTTGATAGCTGACATTTGCAGGTTTATGAAAAAAAAAAGAATATTTTGTTTGTTTTTATTACCCGAAACATAAGAATGCTTTTCAATTAAGTAAAATTATGTAAAGTAAGAATGATGTTGTTAGTACGAAAGTTGCCAAATTTGGACCAGTTATAACCTGTATGTGTATTACAAATATTAGATGAATTGTTTTCTCTACATACTAATTCTTAAATATTTCTCATTAAAATTAAAATATTTAGGTGGTCCAAATTAAGAAACACAAATATATATGTAAATATTTTCGTTTTTTTTACGAATATTTTTAACCAACAAACTTATTTTTAAACCATTACATATTTTGACAGCTGATATTTGCAGATTTATGAAAAAAAAATATTTTGATGGTTTTTATTACCAAAAACGTAAGAATGCTGTTAAATTAATAAAAAAAAATGTAAAGTGAGAATGATTAGTGCAAAAAATTTCCGAATTTGGACCAGCAATAATCTGTATGTGTATGGCAAATATTAGATGAATTGTTTTCTCTACATACTTATTCTTAAATATTCCTCATTAAAATTAAAATATTTAGGTAGTCCAAATTGAGAAACCTTAATACATATAAATATTTTCGTTTATTTTTACGAATATTTTTAACCAACAAACTTATTTATAAACCATTATGTCATTACATAATTTGACAGCTGACATTTGCAGGTTTATGAAAAAAAAATATTTTGATGGTTTTTATTACCAAAAACGTAAAAATGCTGTTAAATTATGAAAAAAATGTGAAATAAGAATGATTAGTGCAAAAAGTTTCCGAATTTGGACCAGCGATAATCTGTATGTGCAAATATTAGATGAATTGTTTTCTCTACATATTTTTTCTTAAATACCTCATTAAAATTAAAATATTTATTTTTACGAATATTTTTAACCAACAAACTTATTTATGTCATTACATATTTTGACAGCTGACATTTGAAGGTTTATTCAAATAAACGATATTTCGGTTGCTTTATAACCTTATTCAAACAAGAAAAAAAAAGTCTGAATGATAAAGAAGATACATCAACAGTACTGAAAACTTATTAGATATTAATGATGCAGAATAATGAAAACAAAATATGAAAAAATTATGACAAAAAATAAACTAAACCACCGAAAAATTGCTACGTAATTGAAATTTTTAAGTACTGGATATAAATAATTCTTTCGTAACAAGTATATTTTTTAATATAAATTATATAGAAGAATATTTTTTTAATATTTCTTAAGCCATTAAATTTTTCTTTATATTATAATTTTTTTCAGTAAACTATTTAAGTAATTTTATGATGAATGCTGTAATAAACTACTAATATAACTTAAAATTGTAGGTAATTTTTAAGTATTTTTCTTTAACAGGTTCGTATTTAATAAAATTTTAGTACAGTTATATTTTTTTTCACTCGATTCTTTAGGCATATTATTAAATATTCTATAAAAGGACGTCGAGAAAAGCAACTTATAAATAAAGTAATTACTATTATACATATCTATAATCAGGGTAAGATTAATTATTGAGAATGTGACATTTGTCAAAAGGTATTTTAAGTTTAACGACTCTTATCTTACGCACGTATTTATTATTAACAAATTTTCGGTGTCGAGCCGATCGCTCCGCGGTATTTTAACGATTTTATTTAACATACTTGAAATTGTTGCGTCGATTCATATCTGGGACAGAGACCGTGTCTAGTTATGAAAGGCGAGGCGAGGAGCAAATTGGACTCACTTATCGAAGGAATTTTTTATTAATTTTTATACATTTCGAATACTTCATCCGAGAATGTCGAAACTTTTCGACTGCTTAATTCAAGTTATTTCATGCACTCTTATGTATAATTAACGTTTAATTAATATTTTTTTTTTCAAAATTGATTTATGTTCATTGAATCTAATTAAAATAATAAAATATAATAAACGATTTTTCCAAATTTCACTTCCATTTAAAATAATTAATTGTTCATTTAACATTTTGTTCGAGAACCGAATTTTCCTTAAAAATTAATATAAAATTACGCTTTTTACTTCAAAATAAAATATATTTGAATTAATTTTTATTGAAATTATATAAAACAGCAGAGGAAACGATGTGAGAATTGGGAGCCGCAATTTCTCATGAAAAGAGCCGCTTGCGGCTCCGGAACTGTTTTATACAATGAAAACTTAATTAGCTTTAATTAATAGAAAAATGTGAGTTCATTATTTCGTTCATTCTTTTCGTATTAATATTTACAGGTGTCGATTATTCTGGGATAATTAACGAGTTCAGTGAATTTTGTTATATTTCTATTACGCACTCGAATTTACATAATACCAATTTGAGGTGTATCTAATAATGGGATTCAGTAATTAGAAATATTATTCTATTCAGAACAGTTATGTGCAGTTATAATAATTGGGATATATGAAGATGTAATAGTTGGATTTATAATTTTGAATAAATAAACGTAAAAAATTAAAGATGTTTTATTCAAAGATTTTAATATATTTTTTAGTAATATTTTGTTTATATAATTATTTAATACACTTCTAATTATTTTTGTAGGTAATTTTATTCTTCATTAAATTCATTTAAAGTTCTTCATTGACAAACATTATTCGATATCAAATTTAGAAATAAAGAAACAATAAATTTAATATATAAATTTTATACAACAAATTTTATTTGTAAACCCAATTCCACATAGAAGTTGATTACTTATTTAGTAAAATATGCTATAGTTATCAGTTTTCCTCTTGTGTTGGGAAACCGAGGTGTTTTAATTTGTATATTTGTTAAAATTTAGAAAAATAAATAAATTTTGAAAATTTTAATATATTTTGTAGTAATATTTCACTTATACTTAATATAATTCTAATTATGTATGTAGATAAGTTTATTATTTATTAAATTAATTTAAAGTTCTTCATTGACAAACATTATTCGATATCAAATTTAGAAAAAAATAAAATAAATTGAATATACAAATTTTATAAAACAAATTTTATTCCTAAACCAAATTCTACATAGAAATTCATTACTTATTTAGTAAATTTTGCTATAGTTATAAGTTTTACTCTTGTGTTGGGAAACCGAGGTGTTTTATTTTGTATTTTTGTTAATATTTAGAAAATAAATTTAAAAAAATTTAATATATTTTGTAGTAATATTTCGCTTATACGTACAATCCCAATTATTTTTGTAGATATGTTTATTATTTATTAAATTAATTTAAATTTCTTTATTGAGAAACATTAGTCGATATCAAATTTAGAAGAAAAAAATCAATAAATTTAATATACAAATTTTATACAAGAAATTTTATTTGTAAACCGAATTCTACCTAGAAATTTATTACTTATTTACTAAATTATACTGTCTTACCATATGATTTCTATAGTTATCATTTTTCTTCTTGTGTTCGGAAACCGAGGTGTTTTATTTTTTATTTTCGTTCAAAATTAGAAAAATAAATAAATTTTCTTACTGATTATATATTAAAAAAGTTAGTTTAACATTTTGATTCAGGTATTCATAATCTTGTTCGAAAAAAGAATTACTCTTAGGAATTAATGTAAAATGATTGCTGATATACTAAATTATGTTCTCTCACTTTAAATCTTCTTTGGTTAGTTGTTTTTATTTTGAACGTTTTTTATAAATGAAAAAATAGTTAATTATAATAAATTATTGGATTATCTTTTGCCTCAAAGTTATGTAAAGTTGATAGGAAAATTTGGAAAAGCAAGTTTGATGATTTTATTTTATTCATAATTATGTTTAATTACTACCAATGAACTCGATATAAAATTAAAAAATATAAATAAAGCTTTTGAATATACAAATTACATTCTTGATTGTATATTAAAAAAAGTTCGTTTAACACTTTTATTCAGGTATGTATTCATAATCTTGTTCGAAAACCGAATTCCTTTTAGGAATTAATGTAAAATGAATTTAGTAAATCTTGTTCATTTGTGTTCTGAAACCGAAGTATTTTTATTTTGTATTTTTGTTCGGGAACCGAGGTTATACTATACTTATACACTCTTTTTATTTTATATATTTATAAATAAAATAAGAAAGAATAGTCAATTATAATACATTTTTGGATTATATTTTGCATCAAATTTATTTAAAGATTATAGGGAAATTTGGAAAAGTAAGTTGGAACTCGATATAAAATTTGGAAACATATATAAAGCTTTTTAAAATACAAATTTTATTACTAATTATATATTTAAAAAAAAGTTTGATTAACAGTTTGATTAAGGTTTCATAATCTTGTTCGGAAACCGAATTTCCCTTAGGAATAAAGTAACTGTTTATTTAGTAAATAAATAATAGTTCTGAAACCGAGGTGTGTTTATTTTATATTTTTGTTCGGGAAGCGAGGGTTTACTATATTTATAAATACTTATCATATTTTATCAGCTTATATATTATTTAGTTCATTATCAACTTGTATTTGGTGTTCGGAACCAAGCAGTTTTTATTTTAGATTTTTGTTCGGGAACCGAGGTATGTAATATAACTATAGACATAATACTCCGATTTCAATCAAAATCGCTGAGATTAATAACAAATTTTCCATTCTCCTAACAAATAATGACATTAATTTATTTTTTAGTAATAATTTAGTTAAGGAATTTACAACAGTGGCTGAAATGTACCCAAACCATCTCGTAGACTTGACCAACATAAGTAATGATCATTGTAGATTTAAATTTAAATAAATTGAAGTGATCCAAAAGATTAGTTATTAAATCAACTCTTCGACAAAACGTTTAAGTCAGCAAATTATGATTATTAGCAAATTGTTCTAAATAAATTTAATCAAAGTATAAACATATTTAAATGAAGAGCAATGATTAGTTGTAAAATTTTATATTTATTATATAAGTTTTTAAATTGTATTTAATTTTACTTGGTAAACAGAATATAACAACCATACAAGAAACATCTTGTTTAACTTTATTATTATAATATATTAATTATATGCGTTAACTAATTTTGTTTAAAAAAATGTTTATATGAAAATTAACAACTTTATTTTGATAGCTAAAAAAAAATTAGTGAAAACTGAAATTATTTTGTGTTGTGACATTTCATGTTATTGAAGGGATAATCATCAATTATATAATATAAACAATGTAAATTATATGATAATTGTATAATTGAATGGGAATTATGTTGATGTGTATTTTGCTTCCGAATGTCTTAAGTTTATGGTAAATACGTGACGAAAGTATGGTGAATTGACGGTATTTAAAAGTATATTAAAATTTAATTGTCATTAAACGCGTGCACCGTCCACTTCCCAGGATATACGTCACGTAATGCCCGGAGCAGCTCTATTTTTATTTGATATACGTGACATTCGGTCCACTTTAGTTTTTAACGTTTTGAGCTAGAATGTTTCTATTTAAAATTAGGTTTTAATTATTTTAAGGAAATTGGAGAATCAATATATTATTATTATTATAAATTTGTGAGTATTCCCAAAAATACAAAATATATAATTTAATGAAAAATGTATTTTTTTTACAATAAAAATATTTATTTATATTAGAAAATTATTAATCAATTTTGAGAAAAAAAATATAAGTAAATTCAGGATTTCCATTAATTTATATATTTAGATAAAAAAGAATTAAATAATAAATAAATTAATAAAATATTTAAAAATTAATTAAGATGTTTATTAAATAATACAAAAACATAATTATTTTATGTAATGCATAATTATGTCAAAAATATGTTTTTAAATGATAATTGCATATTTTTTAATTAGACATGTAAGTGAGATAAATCTTGTGGAAGTGTATTTACCTTATTAAACCGTTTAAATATTTGAATTAATTTATTTTAACCGGAAAAGCGAACACAAATCACTGACCGAAATCGTTCCACAAAAAAAATCTTAATGTGACCCAGATACTTCACACTAATATAATTTAATAATCCGACAAGGTACATCAATAACACTTAACCGACTCAAATATACGTTTCGCTTTAATTTTTATTAAAGAATCCACTTTATTTTTCATCTAATTATAATTAAAAATCCAAAGATTTTTTAGTATTATTGTTGCATATTTATATATTTTTTGCAGCATTTTTTTTTGAGTTTAATAAAAAAATGATATTAATTATATATATTCTTGTAATTATAAAATAAAATATAAAATCTATATTAAAACATGACCAAATCTTTTAATAATAAGATTTCTTCTTTATTACTTACAAAATCGTTTTCCAGCTAAATTTGTACATAAAAGCTGCAAAATGGAAATTTGATTACTAAAATTAATTTTGGGAATTGAAAATTTTCTAATATTCTTACAAGTTGTCTGAAAATAATAAAGATGTTTAGGCTGTAAAATACAAATTTTATCGGATAACCAATTTTGATTTGATTTTTTTTTCAGAAACAAATTATAAAAAACACAGTATAATAATGCAATTTATATGCAATAATCATAGTTTGTACACCATAGTTTGGTCATAAAGGTTGTAAAATTGAAATTCTGAAATTTATTTCTGAAAACCAAATATTGATTTGATTTTTTTTCAGAAATAAAGTATAAAAACACAGTACAATAATACAATTTATGTACAATAATCATAGTTTGTACACCATAATTTGGTCATAAAGGCTGTAAAATGGAAATTCTAAAAAAAAATCGAGGAGTTTCGTATTATTAATTTTTGTTCGAGAACCAAGGTGTTTGAGAAAAAAATGTATTGTGCAATTGTGTTGTATTATATAAATTGTTCTAAGTTGACCGAAAGTTGTCAAAAAAAAGAATGGTTTCTTGATTTTATTTTTGTTCAAAAAATGTGTCTGTTGGTAAGACTTGATATAATAAAATCTTCACTAAATTATTCAATTATTTAATTAATATATTATATAGTGAAAATCGTGTGTCAAATATAATTTGTTCGTAAATATTGTAAAACAGAAATTCTATATAAAATTGATTAAGAAATGAAAATATGTTCGAAAAGTCAACAGTTCTTTTCCTTAATTTTTGTTGGAGAACCGAGGTCTTGGAGAAAAAAATTGCAATATGTAATTGTAAATTATTATAATACTTGCTATAATAATATATTCATTAGATTAACCATATGTCAAATATAGGTTTCTCATGAAGGCTGTAAAACGGAAATTCTGAGACATGAAAATATGTTCAAAAACCGAGTCTCTTGTTTCAATTCTTGTTCGAGATCCGAGGTGTTCAATTTAGACTTAGGCTGTATATATTATATAGTGGAAATCATGTCTTCAACGTAATTTGTTCCTAAATTCTATAGAACGAAAATTTTGTCCGGCAACCAAAATTTTATTGAGAAACGAAAATTTGTTCGAGAACACTGTGTAAATGTGTATTATTATAAGACTTGCTACAATAAAATGTTTAGCAATTTGTAATAACTTGGTTGAAGATATTAAAGGTGCAAAATCATTTATCCAGCATAATTTGTAAAACAAAAAATTGCTGTTAATCGAAAATTCAATTGGATAAACGATATTTTGAAAACTTCTTGTACGAGAAATAAAGTTGCACTATTTAAATATGTAATAACATTTGTTATAAAATAAAATATTAATTAGTTTATTGTAAGTTGATTTATCTAGATTATATACAATAATTATATATAATTAAGGTGTCAAATTCAATTTTTAAACAGATTTTTTTTTAAAATTAATTTGGTTTAGTTCATTTATAGATTTCTGTTCGTTTATTGGCTATAAAATGATAATTATATTATAAATAGAAGCGAGAGTCCGTCGACCTTCTTTTAATCTGGTATTATTAACGACACTCCAAAACTTTGTTGCAAATTTTAGCACCAATGAAGGTTTGTTATAAACTAACTAAAAAAAAAACAAAAATAATAATCTATTAGAACTAGATTTTTAATGTACTGTTATTTCGAGATGTTGATGTATTATGGACATCAAAATGATTTGTTATTGGCTGTCGAACATTCAAACTTATTGCTTCGAAATAAAAAGCGTTCTAAAAACTCTTTCTTTTTTTAAATCTATACACAATACTTTACATTGATACTTATATAAGGTACAATCAGTACAATCATTTACATTTTATAATTATGTTAAATGTTGTAAAAAATAAATATTTTTTATTATTTAAGAAAAAAGTCTTATTTCTTGAGAAAAGATAATATAGAGAGGAGGTTTAAAAAATGTAATGCATTAAATATGATTCTATTATAATTTCGAATTTTTGAAATTTTAATGAGCAGATCTCATACAATTCTAAACCGTCATTTTACATATTGACAGCTGTCATTTGCAAAATTGATTATATGCAGTTGTATTTTGGATACGGGACAAGTGGGTGACTTTTTTTTAAATTTTTAATGAGCAGAGGCTTCATTCAAATCTAAACTGTGATTTCACATTTTGAAAGCTGACATTTTTAAAATTGATTCTATTATAATTTCGTATTTTTGAAATTTTAATGAGCAGATCTCATACAATTCTAAACCGTCATTTTACATATTGACAGCTGTCATTTTCAAAATTGATTCTATGCAATTATACAAGTTTTTATTTAGAAGAGACTTCATTCAAATCTAAACTGTCATTTCAAATATTGATAGATGTCATTTTCAAAATTGATTCTTTGTAGTTGTAATTTGGATATGCGACAAGTGGGCGATCTTTTCTTTTAAATTTTTAATGAGCAGAGACTTCATTCAAATCTAAACTGTCATTACATATTTTTTAAAATGTCATTTTCAAAATGGATTCTATGTATTTACATTTTGGATACTCGACAAGTGTTTTTTTTAATGTATAATTAGCAGACTTCATTCAAATTTAAACTGTCATTTCTCATTTTGACATCTGTCATTTTCAAAATTGATTCTTTGTAGTTATATTTTGGATAGACGACAAGTGGACGACGTTCAAGTGGGCCATTCTAAACTAAAATATCATTTTCATTTTGACAGCTGTCATTTTAAGATTTATTAATAAACAAAATTGATTGCTTTTTTTAACAAAATGTCAACTATTCTCAATATCTATAAAATTATAAACATCGTATATACAACAAATGCATACAAATAAAAATGTATTTGTGGGACATATACAATAATTTCATGGGCCAAATGCGTCCCGCGGGCCAATAGTTTGAGACCACTAGCATAAATAATCAAATTAAATAAAACACAAATGTTGGTAATTCTGAGAAAAAGAATTAAAGTTCCATTCGTTGTAATAAATCACAGATTATTGGAATTAAAAATATTTTATAACTTAATAGAATGGATCTGTTTTCTTTTGGTTTATTTATAAAGTAATATATTTCAAATATTTACATCCAAATTATAGATTATCTTTATAAAATGATGCCATCAGTTTATAGTTTTTATGTCTAAACCCGAATAAAGTCGTAAATTTTATTGATACTAGATTTTATCAAAGTGCATTTATTGTTACCACATTTTTTATTTTAATTAGTAAATCTTAAACATTTTATAACTGATGACATTAAATAATGTTATTAAATTACATCATTTTTCAATTATGTCCACATTACAACTTTTAATAAATCTAGTAATTTTATTACATAATATCAGATATAATGATAATTTTTGCAACATCATCTTATAATTTATGTTTTTTTTGCGGAGTTATTTATATTTCTTTCGTCATTTCTATTAAATATTTATATTTCATATTGATCAAAAAATTTGAAATAAATATTTATATAATGCAATAAACAACAAATTTATAAAGTAACATAAAATATAAAATTTATAGAACTTCTACCCAAAAAAAATATGAATGTAAAGTTATTTTATGCAGTTATATTATGGTGAGTTAAAAACATAAAAGAATACGAATAGTAATGGAACCATATGGTGGTTGGAAACATGTGCGTTTCAAGATGAATAAAACTGATAACATAACATTCTTTCAGTTTGAGACAAATGTAAAAATCGAATCAAGTAAAAAATATTATTATTTATTATAAAAATTAAATTAATTGATGAATTTCATGAAACCGGACTAATCGAGTCTTGCACAAAAAAACAGAAAAATAATCATTTTTTTCAATTAATCCAGATAGTTGGAAGCATTGTGAAAAACTGAAGAAAGTCTATTAAAGTGTATATCTTTAATTCCATTAAGTTTATAGATTTTGGGAATTGTTAAGGCTGTTGTTTTATCTTCAGATATATTTTAAAATTATAATATAAAACTATTTTTTTGCAAACTGCAAAATAGTTGTAGTTTTGTTTTTGAAAGATGTTTAATAGTTCCATAAAAGGAAAGTAGAGAATGTAAAACAGCTTGTTTTATTGGTTAAAAGGTATGTCGTTGCCTTGCATAAATTTAAATATTAAAGAATGACCAAAAAAAAAAATATTTGAACCGTTTTGTTTTAGGACACCTGTCAATTATTTAGCAAAGGTAATAATTATCCATCTATTAAATATCGGAGAATAAACGAATGTAAAAGAAAAGGAGGAAGTAGAAAATATGATGAGAGAAATAAAGAGAGAGAGAGAGAAAAGCAATCAGAGAGACGGACACCAATTTGCGGTTATTCGTCAAGTCATTGCCAAATATAGATCAAAAACTGTTACAGTTGTTTTCTTTCGAACAACAATCGTTCGGTTTTCGGTATAGAAAAGTGCTGAACATTATTCGCATGCAGTTCGTGCGCGACACGACGTTTCGCATAATATTAGTTTTCGCGATTGTTGTTTACTAAGAACAATAGCGGAATTGCTTATCTTATTTAGAATACTAACTGAGGCAGTTGGTGGTCAGTGGAACACCTTATGAAGAGTGGCATAAACAAGGCCAAGGTTTCAGACACTCCCAATAAAAGTGTGTGCCATCGAGAGAGCACATCTCGCGCCGCTTGACTCTCCGCTTTTTACCTCTCTTCTTTTTATTCTTCTTCTCTTCTGTTTGATCTTCGAACACGTCAGTGGAATACGTATATTCATTCTGGGACATCCACTTTAACGAAAATAACCGGATGATAGTTTTTTTTTCGTTGTTGCTCAAGATTTGTATTACAAAATATTGTGTAATCATCATTATTAAATGAAACATTTTTTAGCTAAACTCACAATATGTATAAACTATTTAGTTATTATATATCTTTTATCTACTTATTCGATATAATAATGTGTTATACGTGCAAAGAAATATATCCGAATAATCTGACCTATATTTAATGAAACATTTATTAAGCAAACTCCACCAGTGCATTAACTATTATTATATTTAACGATATTATATGAAATATCTAGTTATTATATAATTCTTAAAATATGAAATTGTTCTTTAATTTATCTAGGTATAGCATATAATAAATACTTTGATTTATTTAAAACGAGTAATAAAATATATCCGGAAATAACAGAATATTCTGAGCTTTATTAAATAAAATATTTTATAGTTAAACTGCACCATTAAAAACTAAACGTTACCACAAAACTAATGTTTAGCCGTAATGCTTATATAATCCGATCTTTTATGTAATATAGTTATTTCATATAAAAATGGTTGTGTTTTATTTAAAAAATGTTGGGAAATGTACTTTTATTAAATGAAACAATTTTTGGCTAAACTCCAGGGAATATTTATGTTTAGTGGTAATGCTTATAAAATTCAATAATGAAATATCTAATTATTATAAACCTTTTAAAAATATTTAAACTGTTAATTATTTTATACTATCTAGTTATTAGTAGTTATTCTATAAAATATCTAGTTATTACATATCTTTTAAAAATGTTTATAATTTTGGTTATTCTATACTTTATCTAGTTATTTCATATAATAATGGTTGTTAATTATTTTAAAAAAACTTAATGAAATATATTTATTGAATGAACAGTAACACTTACATAATTCGTTAATATACAAAATATCTAGTTATTATATATCCTTTAAAGAATGTTTATAATGTTGGTTATTCTATACTTTATCTAGTTATTTCATCTATTTAAACAACTTAATTTAAAATATCTATTTTAAAATTTACATCATATTAATAAAATATATATAATTATATACTTTTTCGTTATAATAAATTTTAATTCAGTAAAAATCAAAATATGTAATAAAACATTTTTTTATAAAAAATAAAGTAAATATTCTGTAATAAAATAAATTCATAAATATGTAATGATGTTATTAGTAAATTGTTAATAATTTTACTAAAAAAAATGTCATGTCTCAGTGACAGTAAAATGACAGCTCTCAATGAAAGCATAATGACATCTGTCAATGACAGCAGGTTAGCTATAATAAAATAACTTTATGAATAACTTTCATTGCTAAAGGTATTTAAAACATGTAATAAAATGTACTTTTATTAAATGAAACATTTTTTGGCTAAACTCCAGCGAATGTATATATTTAGTGGTAATGCTTATATAATACGATATTGTATGAAATATCTAGTTATTATCTATCTTTAAAAAAAAAATTGTTGGCTATTCTATACTTTATCTAGTTATTCCATACAATAATGGTTGTGTTTTATTAAAAACATGTAATAATCCGATATTACAAAATGTTTAGTTATTATATATCTGTTAAAAATATTTGAAATGTTGGTTATTCAATACTTTATCTAGTTATTTTATATAATAATGGTAGCAAACTATTTCAAAACATGTAATATAAAGTATGAAAAATCTAGTTAATATATATCTTTTAGAAATATTTAAACTGTTCGCTAATCTATACTTTAACTAGTTTTTCCATACAATGATGGTTGTGTTCTATTTAAATATATCTATTGAATAGTTCTATTAAATGAATTCTATTAGTTGACTTTTATTAAATGAAACATATTTTAATTTAAACTTCACCGAATGTTTATATTTACCGTAACTCTTATATAATCGGATATTATAAAACATATAAAAAATATTTGGTTATTATATACTTTATCTAGTTATTCCATATAATAATGGCTGTATTATAAGTAATACGTGTAAAAAAAACTGTTTAAATCATATAATGAAATATTTTCGTTGAATAATTTCACATTCTGGCTTCTATTAAATAAAATATTATTTAGCTAAACTCTAACTCTAATGTTTATGTTTACCATTTTTTTTTCATATAATATTCTAAGAAATGTCTAGTTATTATATATTTTTTAAAATATTTAAACTGTTGGAATAATTGAATATTCTGACCTCTAAAATACTGCGAAAAATTTGCGAAAAAAATGTTTGTGCAGAAAAATATTATAATTCTTGAATATTTAAGTGTTATATGAGAGTACTAATAAATAATTCAACAAAATATGCACAGTTTTTATTAACGAAAAAAAAACTTTCTAAGTTAAAATTAAGAATGAAATTTTGTATATTTCTGAATTTATACGTTTCTATTATAATAATTTTCTGACTTTTTTTTGCAATAATGTTTTTTTTAAAATAAAGTAGGTAATGCGTGGAGTTAGTTATTTAACTAAAGTATTAAATAACATAAATATTCTATAAATTATATACTGAGAATCGTACATAAAATATTGATAAAAAAAATAAAAAAAAAAAAATAACCAAACTGATAACTATAACTGATATAGGTCTTAATATAAAACTGATATTGGCCTTAAGTTGAGTTTCATAAATAAAAATAGTAGATACAAATCTTATTACATAAGTAAATCTATTGAGTTATCTTTAATTTAGTTAATTTAATTTTATAAAACAATCCAAAATTTATATAAATTTTATATAGCATGTATTCCTAAATTAGATTATTTATTTTTGTAAATCGTTCTTCATTTTCATGTATTTATTCTATTTTTGCATTTCCTGATGAGTTTGGTGAAAAGCCATTTCTTTTGGTGATTTTTTTTATGGTATTTTTTCTTCATCTGGTTTCATTTCAGCTGCGCCTTCAGAAACGCATGGCTGACAGAGACAAATACAAATTCGTAACTGCGAATAGATGTAAGTCGAGAAATACTTGTAATCTAAACTACTGATTGTAATAAATAATCATGTACTTTTCTATTTGGAACTTGTGGCAGGAATATCTAAATATTTTCACCTTTTGTATTTTATCTACAAATTTATTTTATTTTGCTATAAAATTGTAAATTGTAAATTTTCAAAAATTAAAGATTATATGTTTATAATTATATTAAGAAATATTACTTAAAACTTACTTTTACAAATAAAAATACAGATAAAAAAAATATAATTATAATACTTTTGTAATTGTAGATTTTTAACAAATCAATAGACATTTTGAGATCATTTTTAATTATTTTTAATATATTTAACAATACTTAATCTATACTCAATTTTAATTTCCACTGAAATATTTCAAATTTTTTTTTAGTGAAATATATTCATAAAATTTAAAAAAAAACGATAAAAGTTTATATAAAAGTCACTTTATACAGATTACATAAAAACTGTTACGCTTTTATATTAATTATAATTGTATTGAAATCAACAAACATTGCTTTCATTAGTTTTAAAATTTTTAAAATTTCCAAAATTGAAGATTATTTGATAATATATTTATCGATTAACTTTTTTTTGTAATTTATCTAAGATATTTTGTCTCGATAAATTTGTAATTTATTTGTAAAATACAATTTTTGAATAAAAATAAAGATATACTTTTGGTTTTCATAAGTTTTTGTAAACTTAATAACTTGTTGTCGTCAATCGAAAAAATTGTCTATATAGTTTATTTTTTGTTAATGGTTTATTGCAACTAAATTCGTATTTGGAAACCAGTGGTAAATTTTAACTCATGTATTAATCTGTTCTGTTTCTGTTTTTCATGGAACTGAAGTATATTTCTAATTGATATTTTGTTATGTAACAACGTATTTTTTTTAATTTTAGGAGTCGCAATTGGTCAAAATTAAATAATTTATTTTTTTCTGAAATAGTTTTTGCATTTTTTTATAATTTACATTTTCAATTCATTTATGAAATTATAAATATAAAAAATATTATCATTTTTATAATTTAAATTTTATGATTATTATAATGTTATGTTTTTTTTTTATATATAAATGCTTGGGTGGTTTGTCGACCTCACACATTGCATCGTTTCATTAAAATAAATTTCGTCTGAAGTCTTCATTAGTGCGCTCCATCGAGGTCAAAATTATATGCAAAGATTAATTAGTGTCGCATGTCAAAATAACATTCGTTAAAATTCCTCGTTACCAGAATGTCGTGCATCATCCTCGATCAAAAGTACATCTTTCCAATTTGTTCTTGAGCATCGGGCAGCAGAACGTGCAGTATTTGTCGATTTTTGAACTGTGATTGGAAGACCGCAATAAAAATAATTTGTAGAACGTGTCACACATACTTTTCGAAATCATTCATTGATTTTAAATTGCGTTCCGTTCAGTATACGTCAGGCGATTTCTTTCATAAAACGGCAGTTTTTTATTTATTTATAGTTTTCTTAAACATATTTGATAAATTCTTTGCAGTTTCTTACAAAAAGTAAATAATAAACTAATATAAAATTATACGCAAAAAAATATTATTTTTTTAATGAAACCGTACATTTTATTGATTTTTTTTAACCTTTTATAATATAATAAGAAAATACATACTTATATAATTTAAGTATTACAACTTTGGTACTAATTTAATTGTTAAAAGTGGAACGTAAATCTGTTTGCTCTAATAATTACCTTATTATTCCAATATAGGACATTCAAAAATATACAGATTTTCTTTTATTGGTAAATGGTTAATATTTTAAGTAAAAACCGGTTAATCTTCGAATGTGCACAGGGATTATAATAAAAAAAAAGTTATAATAAAAATTGAATACATTAATAAGAAAATAATATACATAATATTTATTTAAAGAGATAATAATTAACAATAACATGAAGTTATAATAAATAATTTCTAACAGACAAATAAGGTTAAATTTTTTTACAGTTCTTTCTCAAAATTCAAATATTTTAGAGTCTTTTATTATTCAGACTTGTTTGAATATTTGTACATATTGCAAATGAGAAGAAAACGCTTTTTGGTTGTAAACTAGTGTTAAATAATTCGATTTTCATCTTTTGGCAAAACAATAAGTTTTTTTTAAATATTCGTTGTTAGTATTATATTTATTTAATTTGTTTTTTTTATTTATGTTTATAATTACCGTAAATATCAGAAAATACCGGTATTTCTTTTTCAAATTTATCGGTAATTAATTTATCATTTAGACTTGTTTGAAATATTGTAAATATTGCACCTGAGAAGAAAAGGTTCTTTCTGCCTAAATACTAGTAGATTTCACTATAAGAAAGTAGTTGCAAACGATTTTCATTTTTTGGCAAAACAATAAGTTTTGACAAATTTTCGGTGTTTGTATTTATTTCACTTGTATTTTTTTATGTTTATAATTAACGTAAATTAATAAAATTCCGGTATTTATTCTAATTAAAATTTACCGGTAATTTCTTTAATAAATATCATATCTAAAGACATTTAATCATTTGGATTTGTTTGAATATTTGTACATATTGCACCTGTAAAGAAAATGCTCTTTCTGTCTCAATAGTTATAGTTTTTACACATGATAATTTTCATCTTTTGGCACACATTATTCTATTTTTTTTTATCATTCAGACATATTCAAATTTTTGTACAAATTGCACTTGAAAAGAAACCGTTCTTTCTGCCTCAAATCTTATGTGTTTCGCTATAAAAAAGGTGGTTGTAAACTAGTGTTAAATAATTTTCATAACTACGATTTTCATCTTTCGACATAATGATAAGTTTTGTTAAATTTGCTGTTTTATTCATTATTCTCACGCTGAAAATTTAATTTGCTTTTTTTATGTTTTTGATTACCGTAAATTACAGAAATTACCGGTATTTGTTATTAAAATGTACCGGTAATTTCGGTAAATAAATAGGAAAATCACATCTAATGTTTTTTTCTATCATTTAAACATTTTCAATTTTTGTACAAATTGCACTTGAAAAGAAACTGTTCTTTCTGCCCCTAATCTTGTGAGTATCGCATAAGAAGGTGCTTGTAAACTATTCTTTCAAAGCTACCATTTTCATCTTTCGACTTAACGATAAGTTTTATTAAATTTGAGGAGTTATTCATTATTGATACGCTGAATTTTTTTTTATGTTTATGATACCGGTATTAGTTATTAAGATTTACCGGTAATTAATTAGAACGAAAAATAATATCTAATATATCATGTCATTCAGACATGTTCAAATTTTTGTACAAATAGCACTTAAAAATAAACTTTTTCTGTCTTGAATTTCGTGAGTTTTGCTACAAGAAGGTGATTGTAAACCAGTGTTAAATTATTTTCATGGTTACGATTTTCATCTTTCGACAAAACTATAAGTTTTGTTAAATTAGCGGTATTATTCACTTGAAATTTAATTTGATTTTTCATTATGTTTTTATTACCCTAAATTACAGATATTACCGGTATTTATTATTCAAATTTACCGGTAATTTCGGTAATCAAATTTTCCAAAAAATTGCTGTGAATTAATTGAAAATAAATAATAAGTAACAAAATAATCCAAAAAACAAATATAAATACAGATAAGTCTATAAGAAAGTACAAATTTTGTTTTTTTGTTTGTATATTCTGGCCAATAAATTAATATAATTCTTTTTTTTTTTAATATTTGAGTAAATTCAATATTGGTCGTTATTTAAAAATAATTTGTACTTATTTAATCATTTCAAATAGTACGAAAAACAATTAATACAAGTTATAGAAAATATAATAAATATTCCATATAAAGTTAACTTTTAAACAAATACAATTCACCTTTCCTCATTTCTTTTTTTATTAAATACATATTTTATTGCACCCAAAACTCCCTTAAAAATTAGCCCCTATTAGCTTTGGGTCTAATTTTCTTTGAAAGGTTTTTTTTAATAAATATTATATAAATTAATTTATTTTAACATTTTTTAAATATTTAATAAATAAATATATAATTAAAAAAAAAAGAATGTCCAGATGATCCAAATTCCCTTTACATAATTATAAAAGAATTTTCTTTTAATTAATTGCTGCAGTCGTAGAAAGTCCAATTAACACAAAAAAAAATGCAAACATAAATAATAATATTCGAACTATTTTTATGTTGTTTATTTTGTATTTGATAGGATGTTGCATGATATTAAGACCTCCATATTACAGGTATAAATTGCTTACTTCCTTATGGAACCAGCGATGATTGGACTCCTCTGCACGATGACTTTGTATATTTTGTCGGCTCCTCTCTTGCGGCTCGTGTGTAACGTGTAAATTAAAAAGAGGCGCACGGATATCGACGACCCACTACTTAGGTCCTTGGGCCACTTTCTTTTTGATCGTATTTGGAGTATTTGATAATTGACTGATATAACCATTATTACTTAATGCATCTCTATCTAACAAAAAAATCAACAAATTTAATTGGTGGTTTAACATGAACTTTTAATTGGGTGAAAATAATTAATTAACATTTTGAAAGAATTGAGATAGTTTTTAGATTTGTTGGATGATGTTGATAAGTGAGTAGTTGTAGGTGTGGTGTAAATGCTGAATGAATTTAGTGAAATTGATAAAGAGCAGCGTTTAATTGGTTCCGCGGCGTCCGTCGGTCTGATAAGTAACATAAGTAAGGTGTAATTTGAGTGGAAAGATGATGATGAGCGAGAGATGCAGGAAGTGAAAATACTGGGTCAGTAAAGAGGTTCGCAGCCACGTCGGAATGCTGGCTGACCTTGACATGTTGAAGATTTACACAGGAACTCTGTTACATATTCGATCGTCGCTCCGCCAGTTGCGCAAGCCGAGCAACAAAAGCAGGTGAAGCCAGAAATCTGGGAGAGGTTGAAGGAAATGGCACGAGCACGAGAAGATTGTGTGGAAGGAGGAGGAGGAGGAGGAAGACGTCGACGACCCGACGATCCGAATTCGCCGCACGCTAATTGCAGGTGATTTCTAATTGTTAATTGCACGGCCGAGTCCGGAATTGCAGTTGTTAAATTAGGAATTGAGCCGGAGAAGAAAGGATGTGCAGGAAAAATTGACATATTAACATATTTTACTACACACAAGCTGGCGCTAATTGAAACGCACACAAGTTTCCATCTTATTTATTTATTTTTTTCTTCTATGGAAGAGCGAAAACCGAAGAGAACATATTGATTGCGCCGTTCGTTTCACCCAAATCATTTTTTTTTTCTTTTACTAAAGAGAGAATGAATACAAAAAAAAGCGCAAATCTCGAAGCACAATTTTAAATGTAAAACGTGTAATTACCGATTCATTATTTAAACGTTTTCTGCTCCACTCCAACGTTAAGAACACTTAATTTAAATTACAATATCACGAATTAACTGTTTTTTTTTATATAGCTTTCATCATATTTTCTTTTGCAAATCTAAAAATAGATTTTTTAAATCTATATTGTGTAATATAAATTTTTGACCTAATTTTACACTGAATTAAAAACACTAAATAACAAATAACTATTGAAAAATGAAATGTTTTTCTAATAAATTAATGGCAAAATTACATGAATTTGAAAATTTTTGTTAACTATTAGTAACTAATATGCTTACTCCATTCTGCATTAAATCTTGCTTAGTTATAGAAAGTCCCCAAGGGTGAACTCCAAAGACAATTACAATTTTTGCATCAAAACCTAATTGGACCTTTTCATCATATTTTCTTTAGCAAATCTAAAAATAGATTTTTTAAATCTACATTGTGTAATATATTTTTTACTTAATTTTACAGAAAATTTATATAAAATATCACTGAATTAAAAGAAACACTTTAACAAATAACTATTGAAATATGAAATGTTTTTCTAATAAATTAATGACAAAATTACATAAATTTGAAAATTTTTGTTAACTATTAGTAACTAATATGCTTACTCCATTCTGTATTAAATCTTGCTTAGTTATAGAAAGTCCTAAGGGTGAACCCCAAAGATAATTACAATATTTGCATCAAAACCTAATTGGACCTTTTTATCATATTTTCTTTTGCAAATCTAAAAATAGATTTTTTAAATCTATATTGTGTAATATATTTTTTACTTAATTTTACAGAAAAATAATATAAATATATCACTGAATTAAAAAAAACACTTTAACAAATAACTATTAAAAAAATGAAATGTTTTTCTAATAAATTAATGGCAAAATTACATGAATTTGAAAATTTTTGTTAACTATTAGTAACTAATATGCTTACTCCATTCTGCATTAAATCTTGCTTAGTTATAGAAAGTCCCAAGGGTGAACCCCAAAGATAATTACAATATTTGCATCAAAACCTAATTGGACCTTTTTATCATATTTTCTTTTGCAAATCTAAAAATAGATTTTTTAAAATTTATATTGTGTAATATAAATTTTTGACCTATTTTTACAGAAAATTTATATAATAAATCACTGAATTAAAAACACTTTAACAAATAACTATTGAAAAATGAAATGTTTTTCTAATAAATTAATGACAAAATTACATAAATTTTATTTTTTTTGTTAACTATTACTAATTAATATGCTTACTCCATTCTGCAATAAATCTTGCTTAGTTATAGAAAGTCCCAAGGGTGAACCCCAAAGATAATTACAATATTTGCATCAAAACCTAATTGGACCTTTTTATCATATTTTCTTTTGCAAATCTAAAAATAGATTTTTTAAATCTATATTGTGTAATATATTTTTTTTACCTAATTTTACAGAAAAACAATATAAAATATCACTGCATTAAAAAAAACACTTTAACAAATAACTATTGAAATATGAAATGTTTTTCTAATAAATTAATGGCAAAATTACATAAATTTGAAAATTTTTGTTATAGAAAAGCTTACTCCATTCTCAATTAAATCTTGCTTAGTTATAGAAAGTCCCAAGGGTGAACCCCAAAGACAATTACTATACTTAACCTAATTGGTCCTTTAAATTTTCATTTTTAGACTGGCAGATCTTCATATCCAAAATAAGACTTTCCACAAAATTGTTAACATTTACAATTTTTTGCAACACTCCAAGTACAGACTGAAAAGCAAATTAATACTTTCTTTTGGAAAACCATTCTATATTCGATCTTTCTGTTAACATATAAGTTAGTCTTATCCCCTTTTTACAAATCTAGTTATCAATACCCTTGGATACCCCAAGCTTGGATCTTCATCAGATAAACCCACTCAATTCCAAACCACCCATGCCATAACATAATATAAGTAAATGTTCTTTTTTTATTTATAAACATATAATCATTAGCAAATATCGAAAGAGAATTATAAATAATTTAAAAAAAATAATAATTTTTACATTTAGTTGGTGGATAGAGGAAGAATAGTCTTCATAATTATTAATTAATTTGGTGAATGTGAATGTGAAGTTGACTTCTCAGAGAAAACATTGATTTGTATATTCAAGTTATTTACTAATATTGCATTTAATATTTGTAAACATCTCTAAGACTCGTAATTACGAGAAAATCCATAGTGTTTATAGATTTTTAATCACTACACACGACACGATTATATAAACTTCTAACAACAATTGTTATATAATATTTTATTTAAACAACATATTTTTCATTTATTTTATTAGAATAATAATTAAATAATTATTAATCATTTTTTATAACATTTAATATAAAACGATATATAGTACAAAAAAATTAAATAAAACTATTAAATTATAAACAAATTAAACATAAATTAAAAGTTTATTCACGAATTTAATGATTAAAATTTTGAGTTTTTTGAACCAAAGTAAATACATAACGATAAATATTAAATTTTGCATAAATATATTTTGATTAATAGCATTTGAAAAATATTAAAAAACTATAAAAAAAGGAAATAAATAATTATTAAAACTTTAATAAAAAAAAACGATTTATATTATAGTTTTACAAATCTTTAAATAATGTGTATTATTATTAAATTTATTATTTACTATCTGCCACTTACTGGTAATACGTAAATAATTTTAACATCTTAAGACAGTGAAGAAAAAAAAAAGACAATTTTCGATTAGAAACCTTCCAAATATAAAAAAAAATAATTATTCTCTTTCCAATCTTAATGGTGAAATCCACGGTAATACCCCTATATAGTTTATGAGGAGGTTTCGTTATTGTTAAGTAAGTTTATAGCTAAAATATTATGATAATTTTTCAATCTGTTTCAAACATCGAGATTTTACTTTTTACAATATTAATCATAATGTATAATGTCCTTTGGAACATAGTAAGCAGCTTGCATCAAGGTATGAAGACACTTGGATTGGAATCGCTGTAGAACCTCAATGTTCGAACTTCTGGCTGTTTCTCAAATGTGAATCTCGTAGGTCCACACAGGTTTCAAAACTACTTTAATAAGAGAACGCTGTTATCTAGAGATAACTGTGATTTTTTTTCCTAACAACCAATATAATTTAGAAAATTCGATAACCACTTCTATTTTTTGTTTAAATATGTTCATTTTTCCATGTGAAGATAAAAACTATTGCTATAGAATAATGTTGTTGTTTAAAGCGGTTCCCTTTTTAGGGTTTAGCTAGACTTATTTTGGTCATGTTTATTCTTTTTTTCCAATTTGATTTTAGTTTTTGAAGTTTTAGTTGAATCTACTTATATCTATATTAGATGAATGAATGACGGTCTTATTAGTATAAGTAATGCAGTTTGTGTAGTATAGATTATATAAAAAGGTGTCCTAATATAATACTTCCCTGGGGAATATGTTTGGTAATAATCGTTTTATCTTATATAATATAAAGCCTGCTGTAAATATATTTTTTATAAATCATAATTTCAATATTTTCATGGTTGATTTCCAAAAATGCTTCGAATTCTAAGAAGGAAGTAGCGGTTAATTTTTTAAAATGAATCAGAATATATTTTTTTATAGACATTTTGCGAAAAAAAAAGACATATTTGCTCAAAATATAGATTAAATAAATATAATATAAGATAATTTAGTTATAAATATAAAGTATGTATTAATTTATCCAATTGTATAATTGATGATTGATATTCAATAAAAAAAAATTGTGAACATTAAAAATAATCTATTTCCTATCTATAATCAAACCGAACTTCCAGGATGCAACAGTTTAAGGATATCCTTTAAATTGAATGTGTCCTCTGGTTATCTAAATCTAATTACGGATATAAAAAGAATGTATTTCAATCCGTGTACGAATGCCGTGTAATTATTATATATTAAATCATATTTAAGTTGCGTGATTATCACTTTTTAAGTGTGATCAAAAAATTTCAATGTTTTGACAACATAATTGCTATAATAAGTTTCAATATTATTTATAAATAAATATATAATTATTATTTTTATGATTACTAAAAAAGTGATCTAAAAATTATAATGTATACTAATCAGCTGTAAATTATTAAAAAGAAAACATAAAAATATTAAAAAATAAATTTTCTTCAAAAAGTATGTTATAAATGAAGGTCGAGTTGTTAATGGTTAAAATATTGATTTTTTTTATAATTTGTATGAAATTTTGTGGAGTAAAATCAATTTTATCCATAAATTGAAATAAGTTTGTTTATATTTGATGTATTTTCATATAAAACTGGAAATTTTTGTTATGGTATATTTATTTAAAGTTTAAAATATATTTTTTTTATAATTTTATCCATAAATTGACATTTTGAATTTATTGTATTTTTATATAAAATTTAAAATTTTTAATATCGTAAATTTATTTGAATTATTACACATAAGTATTTGAATTAATTAAAAATTTCCATTAATTGCATTATTTTAATTAAAAGAATATATAAATTCTATAATTTATTGAATTTTCACTAAAATAAAGAGAAATATGCTCTAATTATTTTTTTTTGATTTCTTATAGTTGAAGACATTTATTTTTATTTTAGAACTCTGATAATTTATTAGGTTCTAGGCTATAAAAATGACAACCAAAATCACAAAATATTTCCACGTGTTATTATAGTTTCTATATGAAATGTGGATATAAATAATTTTTGATCATTTTTATATAAAATTTAAAATTTTTGATATCGTATATTTAAGTAAATAATTATACCTAACTATTTGATGATTATTTTTAGTTGTATTATTTGAAATTAGTTTGTTTGAATTTGAATTTATAAAAAATTACCATTGCATTATTTAAATTAAAAGAAATTTATATATTCTATAATTTATTGACATTTATTTTTATTTTAAAACTCTGATAATTTATTAGGTTCTAGGCTATAAAAATGACAACCAAATCACAAAATATTTCCACGTGTTATTATAGTTTCTATATAAAATGTGGATATAAATAATTTTCGATCATTTTGTAAATTTATATAAAAAATAATTTGTGAGATCAAACGATAAAAAAACTAAATAAATATGCTAAGTTTATATTTCTTTCATATTTTGATGTTGGTTATTTACATTTATGTAGGTGAATTTTGAATGAATTATAAATACAACATGTAACAAAGAAAATGTAGATATAAATAAACATTTGCACGAAAAGTAGTATTTCTCATACATTTTTCATAAGAACCGTCCCAATCACCCACAATCAAAGTTTTAGAAAAATGTATGACCATCTGTTCTGAGTATTAAAAAATATAGGATAAATAGATTTAAAAAAAAAATTTTACGAATATATATTTTTTTTAATAATTAAACTTACATAAAAATACATATAATTTATCACTTTAATTATTATAAATATACAATAATAATTAATGAAGTCCGTAATTTCAAGCAAAATATAGCCAGAAGTTATAGAAATAAAGTTACAGATTTTTCAGAAGTTTAGACCTTAAAACTTATTAGTAATGAAAACAAAGAGAAAATTAAAATATTTATAAAGTTGCTTAAATGATATTAAATAGACGTTCTAATTCTTTTTTGTAAAAATGATAAAGATTTAGGAAGAAATTAAGTTATAAAGAAAGAGAAAAAAGTAGAGATAATCGGAATTAGACTCATATTTTTAAATATGATTTCACATTGTAAAATGACTGTTTAATTAATCAAATCTTTTATTGCTTCGAGGAAAAGCTTTTCATTTTCTTTACAAATGAACGTATCTCTATTCTGGCCACAGTATTTTTTACCCTGGAAAACGAAGTTCCTATAAACAAAGTAATTTTGTAGAATTAATATTCGTTAATTAAAGTATGACTTAATAAAACTTTATTAGTAATAATTATATACAAAGATATTTCATTCATTATTTATTTAAAAACACTACTTTGTCGTCTCTCTGGATGGAATATCTATGAACATGTGGAGTCCTGGTACAGTTTTAGTAAAAGATTAAATAAAAAGTTAGCGAATACAAATAATAATAATCTACACTTTAAGTGTAAGGGTTCTTAAACTAGCTTCTAGTTACTGGCCGTTCTTTCAAGGCCTAACTTTGTAATACATAAACTTCTTATTTTATAGTAGGTGGAAAAGTAATAAGTAGTTATAAAAGTACATAACAATTATAAATATAAATAATATAATGATTAACCTTCGTTAGAAAAGTGATAACTTTTCCAAAATACCAATAAAAAAATAATGATTTCTTTAATTGTAATCAATTTAAAACAAACGTTATATATTTTAAAAAACTACTATCGATTATAAAAAAAAGTTTAAAATGACTCAGATATATAAAATAAAATTGAACTCGAGAATATATAGTGTTTTCGCTATAAATAGATATTTACAAACATGTGTTGAACTGCATATATTTTATTCTGATTCACATCACGCGTTTTACTGCTTTGTAGTCTTGGCAAGAAGAGATGAAGATATCCACAATTCGGAATTTGTTTGCGACGTAATGGATTCCTTTTGCTTTTTATAGAGCTGCGTAAGTAGGTGTTTTAAGTCCGGCTCATTTTACTCGATAATCTGGAAATGCCCACAAAAAATATATCTAATAAATTTCTTAAAAATTATCACTTATTTTTTTTTTATTGTAATCTATTATATAATTAATAATTGTATTTTTAGGCCTACAACTTCTTTCTTAATTATTAAAACGCAAATGTTAACTGTATTTAGTTTAGACCAGTGTTTCCAAAAGTGGGGTATACGCCCCACACAAGAAAAATTTGAAAAGTGGAGACTTGAGATGAAGTGAACTATATTGGAACCTGATACAAAACTTATTTGCAGCAAGGAGGAAGTGCAAGTATGTGACTAAATTTAAATAATAAATAATTATTAATATATTAAATAATATAGACAAAGCTTTCATTCAAATTATTTTGTACTTGTATTATATGTTTTGAAAAATTACTTACTGTGTTTGCTCAACAATTTCCTAGTGATTTCTTCTTAAAACTCATGAATATTCAGTGAACATTTCAATTTTAGAATATTGAAAATTATGTGTATTTATTATGTAATTTAAGAAAAGCTTAGGTGGGGCATAGCACAAAAAATCTTGGGAAACACTGATTTAGACACTAACATGGGCACATTTTATACCTTAAAATAGATATTTTTTCACAACCAAGGAATCAAAACTCATTAGCATTTCACACTCATCTCTTTTTTTAAATGCATAGATTTTTGTTTAATTTAATTTAGTCTTAGATGTTGAATCCTAGGATGGATTATCTCTGGACACTGTGGATTAGCTCGTAGGTTATTTAGTTTTGGAGTCTTAGCGGGTTTATGAATATGAATTATAAATATTCTTAAGTAACTTTATTACAGAAATCATTGTTTTTATTGAGAAATCAACTCTTTAGTTGATCTCATGGATCTAATAGTTACATTCTTCTCCTAAGTTTATAATTAGGAAGTATGTTCCTCCTTGGACTAAAACTAGGACTTCTATAGTCTTGGAAAACATATAACTCTTAGTTAATAATCCATAAGATTAACACTTCCGTAGTTGACTTCTCAATACAAACACTGGTTTAAACAATAAAACTATTTAAGAAACTTCTATTTAATATTCATAATACATATACACCTCACAACGACAAAAATAATCCAAAGTGTTTAATAATTCCTTTGAGTCTTGGTGGAGACTCACATACAAGTAAAAAGAAGATATAACTCTTAGTTGAAAATCCTAACACTTGCCTAGTTGACTTCTCAATCAAAACACTAATTTAATTCATAAAACTATTTAAGAATTTTCTATTGAATATTTATAATTTATATTCACCTCAAAACTACAAAAATAATCCACATTATCCAAAAAATTTTATTCTTGGGACTCGACACTAAAATTTGTACAATTATCAACTAATAATTTCTCGGATTCATAGAATCTTGGAAGAGACTCACAATCTTGGAGAAGATATAACTCTTAGTTGATAATCCAGGAGATCAACACTTCCCTAGTTAACTTCTCAATACAAAATACTAGTTTAATCAATAAAACTATTTATAAAACTTCTATTTAATATTCATAATTCATATTCATCTCAAAACGACAAAAATAATCCACACTCTCCAGAGATTTTAAATCCCGGACACGACACTTAAATTTGAACAATTATCAACTATTAATTTCTCGGATTCATAGAATCTTGGAAGTTTGGAGAAGATATAACTTTTAGTTGATAATCCATGAGATCAACACTTGCCTAGTTGACTTCTCAATCAAAAACTAATTTATTCATAAAACTGTTTAAGAATCTTCTATTGAATATTCATAATTCATATTCACCTCACAATGATAAAAATAATCCACAGTGTCCACAGATTTTTAATCATCATCATAGACACGATACTAAAATTTGTACAATTATCAATTAATAATTTCTCAGAGTTAAAGATTCTTGGACAAGACTTATTTACAAGCTTGAAGAAGATATAAGTTGATAATGCAGAAGATCAACACCTCCCTAGTTAACTTCTTAATCAAAACGAAAATTGTACGAAATTGTGCTAGTTGGTAAACGGCATTCGTTTTGGAATTTGGAAAAGGGAATACATTATCATCTTCGGCCTATTTGGGTGTTATGAATTATGCAAATTCCGGTACCGTAAGTGTTTGTAATGCACGCGGTGACAAATAAAATGCGAATCGTGTGCGTTGTAAATATTTAATTGGGCGTTTTCTTTTATTCCACGATAATTACGTCGCTCTACGTTCCACCTTCCTTGTTTCTAACTTCTTTTATTGGTGTTTTGCGTCGTTTCTAATGGTGTTCTTCTGTCATGCACATTGTAAATGGAACATTGGTCTTCAAAGTGTGTCAACTCACAAAACTCTTAATACTTTATTTACTTGAAAAAAATATCAATATTGTGTATATTTGTTAAGCCTAAGTGCATATGGTACTTAGGTTGTGGTAACTCTTGATTATCAGCATTGTTTATTTAATTAATACCGATTATATTTTTTCATAATCTTTAGTACTTTTTCATCCAAAACGTAGCTCTAATAATAATGACATTAATCATTATATTTACGACCCTTAAAACCGTTAATTTTAAATGATTTTGTATACCCACATCTTAATTAATAATGTATGTTGGAGCACATAGACCAAACACCAGATATTTGCTATATACTTTGTTCTTATATTAATTGGGTCGCAGCTCAAGACAATAGGATGAGGATAGAAAGAATACTATTGTCTTCATTATTTGTTTATTATAACTACACATAGGTAGGGGATTCCCCTGGAGAAGAATGGTCAGAGGTGCCGGAAGGGTCGCTGGGCTTTGGATCTCTAGTCCTAATTTGTAACAATGACTTCTCCAAACGCCTAATCGGAATCTAATCCTGTCGCTTCGACTTATATATTTAGGATAAATCAGCTCTAATCTCCAAATATGATTCTGCATTCAGTTCTTATAATTATAAGTGAGTTTTGGTGATATTTTGAAGTATTCTAAATCTCATTCTTCGAAGAGCAACTAGAAGCTAGATTAACAATAATTCCACTAGAATGAGTGTGAACAGAAAGACCGGCCGAGATTAATTCAGAGAGATACATTGAGGAAAGAATGGTCAGAGGTGCCAGAATATATTGGATCTCTAGTCAACATTTATAACAATGACTTCTCTACACGTCTAATCGGAATCTAATCCTTTCGCTCTGACATGTATAATCCGGATAAATCAGCTCTCTTCTCCAAATATGATTCTGCAATCAGCTATAAGGTTCTTACATTTATAAGTGAGTTCTGGTGATATTTTGAAGTAGTCTCATTGTTTGAAGAGCAACTAGAAGCTAGATTAACAATTGTTAAATGTAAGTGTTAAATATATAATTATTTTATACACCGACATCTAATCTAGAATATAGCATAAAACCCATTGGCATTCCACATTGACAAATCAACAAATAATTCCATAGTGTCCACAGATATTCCATCACAAGGTAACAAGAGGATAACAATAATAATTGTGAAACGAAATGATTTTTATGTAAAGAAGTTCAATTTTTATGTAAATAATTATATATTTTTATCAAGTAATTATGATTAATGATTCTTAGAAAATTAAGTTTAATGACTGGCATCTTATAAAAAAAAGTTACATAATATGGAAATTAGGTTCTCTAAATATGAGTCTCTTTCTGTGTTTTTATTTATACTTAGCGGGGGTCAACATGTTGATCGTAATCGAGAGGTTGAAGCATATTTTGATCGATCGACAACAGTTGAAAAAACTGATTATTTTGAATCTAACGCTAATCATTTAAAAATGTTAATTATTTTTATTATAAGTAAATTGAAGCGGAGAATATTCGGTTCTTAACTATGTTAATATTAATTTCTATGTGAATTTATAATGAACAAATTCTATTCTATTATTTATTTGCAAATACAAATTGATACTAAACAATCAAGTTAGGTTTTCGTTTCAAAAAAGGTACAAGGATTTTTTTAGTTTTGGCTATGATCAAAATAATCTTGTGAGCTGGTGCGTTTGTGCAAATGCTGCATCCATCTTGTACATTTTTTTTCATCCTTAATACTACATCCAAAATATGGAAAAATCGTTTTGTTGAAATGTCATCGGCATCAGCTATTTCACACACTTACATATTTCACTCCTAGATCATGTATGTTTTTAATGTTTTCTGATGATATTGCAGTTTTTGGACTTTTAAAACTGCCATCGTATAAGCAAGCAAGAAAATAGAATAGTAAACCAAGACCTATAAAAAATGAGATACTGCTCTACTGCCTTTTTGGACATATCATAAGCATTCGAACGCACTTCAGTCTACTATATAAAATTACAGAATAACTTGCTATATATTTATTATAAAATATACAATAGAACAGAATGTTTCAGTTAAAACTTGAAGACAAATACTCTGACATAATAGTATTTTAGGACCTCTGCTTTATTTTTTATAAATATCTGAATTCCTAAAACTATTTATATTTTGATTGTAACATTCGTTGACAATACAACTAGTATTAAATGAGAATCCAGCACCATTATCCAAATATCTGCAAGAATATATAGATAAACTTCACGAATTCATACTAAAGAAAGACATTAAACCGAATGGCCAAGATCTGCGTAAGTCAAATATTTAGGACTGCATCTTTACAGAAGATTTACCTAGAAATACCACATTTGGGCTATGAAGAATGACACTGATAAATTTATTCATTAGAACTTAGAATTTACTCTTTTTTTTCAAGTTATAAAAATAGATTTCTTAATTAATTAAATTTTATTATTTATATCTTATTATTCTAATAATAAATACAAATTTAATACATAAATAAATATAGTTTTTATACAAAATAAAAGATAGAAATCGATATGACTTAATTTATGTTTTTTCTTTCAATAAAAGTCATTATATAAATATAGAAATATAATAATGCTAGTTAAATAATCATCATTTGTTCAACTTTTCGCCATAAAAATTGTAGTCAATTAATTATTTTAACAATTTTTGGATTATTTCTTTCGAATTCTTTTGATTTTTAATTTTTACTCCCAAATATACTTTAATAAAAAATGAAAAAATATGATCAAAATTTAATTTATTTTTAAATCTATTATTATTTTTTAATTAAATTTCATCATTGCATATTAAAATATTCTAAATTTATCTTTAAAGCAACGTAATTTCACGATATTCAAGTATTGTGTTAACGTTCTGACTCATTTTACATTTTTTTAAGTTATAAAAATAGTTTTTTTTAAATATTCAATTTTTATAATTTATATCTGATTTAGTTTTTATACATACTAATACATAGAATAATGATATAATTTAGTTATAAAAAATACAGTTAAATAATCAGAATCATTAATTAGTTTAATAAGTTTTGGCTAATTTCTTTCGAATTTTTTGGATTTTAAACTTTTTTCTCAAAATTTATTTTAATAATAAATTGATCAAAATTTAATATATTTTTAAAACTTTTATTATTTTTTAATTGAATTTCATCATTTAACAAAATAATTGATAAAAAAATGGATATGACTTAGTTAATTACATTTATATTTTTTCTTTCAATAAAAATCATTATAAAAATGTATAATTATACGAATTCTAGTTAAATAATTAGCATCTGGTCATATTCTAATTTTCGACATTATTATCAAATAAATGAACATGACTTGAACATGTTTTGGATTATTTCTTTCGAATTTTGTTTAATTTACATCATCTAATTTAATTTTAAAATTATTACATTGCGTATTAATATGTGCTAAGTTTATATTGAAAGAAACCAAATTTCTAGTATTTTGTTAATGTTTTGAATCATTTTACACTTTTTTTTAAGTTATAAAAATAGTTTTTTTACTTAATAAAATTTTATTATTTATTTCACATTATCTTAATGTCTAATAATAAATGCATATTAATAAATATAGTTTTTATAAAAATAATATGACTAAACTATATAAATTTATGAATTAAAATAAATTATAATAATTCCAGTTAAATAATAAAAATAATATTCAAGTTTTGGATTATTTCTTTCAAATTTTTTCGATTTTTAACTTTTAACATTTAACTCAAAAAAAAAATTGATATAGTTGCATAAAACCACAGGATTTATTTTGAAGACTTCTGGTTTATACAACTCAATTCAGTGTACACCCGAATCGCGTATTTCCTTCTTCGCGAGATTTGTGAATAAAGTAGATGAGCAACATTCTTCTTTTCAAAATTTAAATAAGAGAACATATTTTGGGTATTGGGTCGAGAGGGACGGGAGGAGCGTTTACTCCACTGACCTGTAGAGGATGTGGTCGTTGTCGACGGGCCTTCGGGCAAAGTACACACGCATGCACACAAACACACATCTGCACACATTTATGTATATATATACACACACATACGCAAGCATTCATGTATACACGTGCAGAGATATACGCATGTGTTGGAGAAGAAAAAGAGCGGAGGCCACCATCGAGCACCATACGAATTGGTAGTCTCAGGAGCCGTGCGAATCCGATCCACAGGTGCGGAGATATTTCGCATTATTTACCTACTTCTTCGATGTGTAAAATAGCTCAATAGCAACGGCTGGGGTGATGCCTCAGATGGAATAACTGTACAAGAGCTGTGTCTGGGTCAGAAGGCGGTCGCATGGTGGGGCCTCAGAAAACTCCGCATGGTGTGTGGTTATAGTGGAAGACCATGAGACAGGTGAATTCCATTCTCAAACTGAACAGCGCGTAAGCTGGTGTGTGGTGTGCGCCCCTTTTTGCACTAATTTCACTATCATAGCTACTACTACTACTATACTACCACTACTAGCTCTACTACTACTACTACTACTTGCTAGTCTGCATCAAGTCATTACCGAGCGACGTCGGATTTTAGTGATCTGGACACGCAAAATATTGCTCGATCTAGAGCAGGATTACACTACCTGAGCTTTTATTTATAAACGGTATGTATACATTTTCATTTAAACATATTAAAAACACCCAATTTACATCCATAAACACAATATGTAGAAAAATTTAAACCAATTTTAGAAAAATTACATTAATTCAATTCTAACTCCTCAACAATTAAATTATACCAATAATCTTCATATTTATTATTAATATCTAATAAACATATATTTTTAAATAATTAAACCAAAAAAAAAATCGTCAACAAACTGAAAATATAGATTTTTTTTTAAATGATAATTATTAAATTTAATAAATATTCAATAATTTTTGTAACAAATATTTTTTACAAAATATTTTGTATTATATTTTACAGTTTTTTTTTCAAGTGATTTTACAAGTTTTGGAGACATATATAAATAAGGAATTAAGAAAATTAAAAAAAAACATACAAAATTGATCATGAAAAAATTTTCAATTATGTTTTTTTTTACATAATTTTAGATTGAGAATTGACGATGCTTCAAAACGTATATTAATTTTAACTATTTTTTTATTTTTTTATTAAATAATTAAAGTCTAAAGTTTATTAATAAAATAATTGAGGTCAATTCCATTTAGTCTTTTTGCAAATATTATTGTAATAAATTATAAAATTAATCAAAGATAAAATTAAATTAATTATTCGATTTATATTCAATATCAATTTCTATATATTAATAATAATTTACTAGTTGTTAATTTTATGCATTAAATATATAATAATTTCCTATAAATAATTTTGAAAAACTTTCAAAAAAATATTTGATTAAATTTTAATTACTTCTAAACGAAAGCAATTTATACAATATAATTATAAGCAATTCAATTATAAAGTAAATATATGTTAATTAAATTAGCAATTAAATATTTTCATATTCGCTTATTAATTAGTGATAAAATTGGGTCAAAAGCGCTGGACTGTTCCATTAAAGTGCATTTAACGAGTGGTAACTTTTTTTTTTAAATAATTTTACACGGAAAAAGCTAACGTTTCGTTCGTTATTAGCCGCATAATAACAACACTTACATAAACTGTACTTTTGCCAACGAGAAACGGTTATCTAAAAGTAAGAATCAAGAAAAACAGATGTTGTTGTTAAATATACTTTTGTAATGAAATTATATAACAATATTTGCAATAATAAATATAAATATTTTACTAAGAAAATGTTAAAAATCATTTTTTATAAATTATATTTTATAATATTGATTTATATTACTGGTAGATGCGCCGGGTAAAGAATCATACAAAGTATTACATAAACAATTTATTATAAATTATTTTTATGATCTTTTTACAATTTTATTTATTGATTTAAATTAATATAAATTGATTAAAAGATTTCAATTTAACGTAGTAAAAATAATGATATTAAATAATAATATAAACTTTTAGAAAAAAATAAATTGAAAAGAAAATCTAATAATTTTAATTTAAAAAAATAATAAAAATAAAGATTTAACTGTATATATACTTTTTCTTTGTTAACTATACGATTATATTATATTTTTAAATTTATGTCAGTAGCTAGACAAACGTGAATAAATTTGCAAGTTGAATTTTTGACCGAGATTTGGGTAAGTGTGCCTTTGCGGTTTTAAATTTGAAATATTACCTTCGGCTATATTCGGAGATTATAAATAATAAAAAAAAAACGTCTCATCTTTTATTAGTTGGTCAATCACTAAAAAAAAAAAATGGCCTGAGGATAATTTTTGTTGTTTGCTTTCACGATAAACTTGTTTTGAAATATTATTAGATTTTTGGAACGTTTTCAACTTAATTTTCTTACTTTGAAGTTTTTCATTAATATAATTTAGTAAATTATATTTATTATTTCAAGTTTTGATTGATTTTTTATAACTTTAATTTAGATTTTTTTTTTAAATTTTCGATTTAAAATTATTAAAAGTAACTCAAAATATATTTATATAATCTACTAATATAAAGAAAAATAAAAGTATTAATAATAAAATAAATTAAATTAAACAAATATTTATAAATTTATATTTGTTTTTGAAATTTTTGATTCATAAAATAAAAATGAAATTATTTATTATATTCTAAAATAATTAAAAGTATCTCAAACTATTTTTTTTTGATCTACTAATATTGGGAGAAATAAAAATAATAGAAATAATAATAAAATAAATTTAATTTAAAAAATATATAAATATTCTAATAATAAAAACTTAGAACTGAATGAATAACTAAGATGTTTATGAATTAATTGTATTTATTGTAATTTTGTGATAGATTTTTCGTATCATGAATAATAGATGAAAATATAAATAGTTTTGCATACGGAATTTAAACAATAATTTAAAGAAAGTTTATAAAATTGTTAACGAAAATAAAAAAAATTATAAATTTATGTCAGAATTCGGTTAAACAAATTCATGTGAGTATTTCGTATTTACAGTTGTCACCTTTACAGTAACATAACAAAACCGTTTTCTGTTGAAAATCAAGTTTTAAAAGAATTCTTATACTGTTCCCACTTTTCATATTTAGATTTTTATATTAAAAAGTCTATTTAACATTAATTTTTCTTTAATTGTTTTTCAAATCAATTTAATAATTTTATGTTCAAATGTGTTACAGAATTTTTAATTTAGACTTTTTCCTCATAGAAATCTTAAATCTACATTGAAATAAAAATACAACTGTTACAGAATTTTTACTTTAGGTTTAGGCTTATTACTCTTAGAAATCTTAAATCTAGATTGAAATAAAAATACCACTGTTACAGAATTTTTAATTTAGGTTTAGGCTTTTTCCTCTTAGAAATCTTAAATTTGAAATAAAAATACAACTGTTACATAATTTTTAATGTAGGTTTAGGCTTTTTCCTCTTAGAAATCTTAAATCTAGATTGAAATAAAAATACAACTGTTACAGAATTTTTAATTTATAATTGAACTTGAGGCTTTTTCCTCTTAGAAATCTTAAATCTAGTTTGAAATAAAAATACAACAAAACAGTAAAACTTTAATTTTAATTTATTTTTAAATTAAACATTAAAGTTTATGTGAACAAAAATGCATATTTTGTAATTATTAAAATCATATTGCTGCAATATTACATACATTAATATTTAGTAATTAAATATTGAAGTTAATTATTTTTAATTAATTATTAAAAAAAATTATATTAATCTTCGTAAAAAAAATCGTTAGATATTTTGCTAGCAAAATATTATTCTATTAATTGCTATTAATGGTCAGAATAAAAATATAAAATATGAATGAAAAATTAACAAAAAATAATTAATAAATAAAATTGTATAATTTCATTTTTTTGGTAAGTGAATGATTTTGTAGATGGATTTAATTAATTTATATTGTAATAAATGTGAAGTAAAATATTGATAATTTTGGGGTTGAAAATAAAAACATTGAATATATTAGGATGTGATGTAATAAATAAGTAAATGAATTGGTGAAGTGTGTAAGTAGAACAACTGAAAAATAAATGAGATGAACGTGCAAGTGAGAATGTGTGGGTCTGTACAAAATTTGTAATAGTCCTGCCTATATGGAGTGTGAAAAGCGCATTTACAAATAAAGAGGAGCGCGTGTTTGTTGATGGCATCCGAGAGTTCTTAAATAAGTGCTAAGAGTTACTGAATGGATGCTGCGGCCGGTTGTGCGGCCGCTGGGATCTTGACTAGAAGATCTTGACCCGTGCATATTGACCCGACCTCGTGGCCGAGTAAAGCCAGACGCGGCGACTCCTTCGTGCTTCATACAAATACACACAGAAGAACGTGTAAATACACACAAAAGACGGCAACTTCATTCTCATGTTAAACCAACAATAAACAATTTATACGCTTTCAAATGCAAAACTAAATCTCTTCTCTCTCGAGAGTTTCCTCTTCGCCGTACCCAGCGGCTTTTGTTCCTATATTACCATACAAATTCTTTGACACAAATAAACGTAATACATACATACTTTTTATATTATTATTTCTTCGCTCCACGACATTTGTATAATAGCTAATTATAATATTTAATGAACATCATTTTCCACAAACAAATCTTCTTGATTTTTTTTAATAATATTATAATAAATTAATATTTACGAATTTCAATACATTCAGCTTTTTTTTTAATAATTTGAAAATTAAATTATTTTAAAATATATAAGTTTTCTTAATTAATTACATCATCTCCCTCGCGGAGATTCAAATAATTATTGGTTTTAATTGTAAAAAAATGCAATTAGAATTATTGATTTTTTTTTAAATGAGTGCAAAAAATTAGTAACTATTTTTTTGTTATTATTTATTTATTTATATTTTTTTAGTCTTTCTGCAAATTATTCATATTTTATTATGAATTATTTATATCCTAAATAATACAATTACTTTTACAAATATTGTATTTTTTAAATTCATTTTTAATAACATGAATTTTAATAATAAATTTAAATTTGTGACTGAAGTAGTACTATTATTTCACCTAAATATTACATATCAATATTATTTATATTTTTTTAATAAAAAATAAATTTTAATGTCATATTATTTACTTTAAAAAATATATATATATTTCAGTAAAGTATTTTTATTATAATTATTACAATTTATTGACCAAACATATATAAATCAGCGGTTTCCAAAATATTTACGTACTTATCATATACAAAGATATTTGCTCATCGCATCTGAATATTTTTGGAAATAACCCTCGCTCGTTACGTATGAAAAATGTAACATAAATTAATATAAAAAGAGGTGTCAAAATCTAATTTTTTTAACATTTTTTTTTCTGATTTTTTTTGGAATGATTAAAAAATAATTTGAACTTTTTGTATTAAATTATATAATTGTATTTTTTTCTATATTTATTTACAATCAATTAATAGTAGTTTGATAATTTTATAAAAAGCCCACGGGCCGCATGTGGCCCACAGCTAATATCATTGCAGAACTATAATCTCAATAGTATACAAGAAACGTTTTGATTACTTAAAAGTTTATTTTCAAGGTCCAAAATAGTTTTTCACAAGTTTGGTGTAGAAAATATATTTTGTTTATAAGGTGTTATCAAAATATTTCTAATGAATTAAAGAGTATTTTCAGTGTTTCTTTCAATAGATTTTTCTCATTTTAATATATAAAAGATTTTTCTTATTTATACTTTTTTTTTCATTATTTATTTACATTTTTTATGTGTTTCTGCAAATTATTTATTTTTTATTTTCAATTAGTTTTAAATTAATTCTTAGATTCAAGAGAAATGTAATAAAGAATACAATTACTTTTACAAATATTATATTTTTCTTAATTATTTCTTAAACACATATTAATTACAAATTTAAATTATATAATTTTTTGTTTAAAGAACGTCGTTCTACATGATTAAATTCGAAGTAATCCTTATACAACAAATAACGGAATTAATACTATTATTTTACTCAAGATTTTTTTTTATATTATTTATATTTTCAATTTATAAAGAAAAAATAAAATTTAAATTTAAATTATTTACATTATAATTATTACAATTTATTGGCCAAAATATACAAATCAGCGGTTCCCAAAATTTGAAGCCCGAGAAATTTACGAGAAATTATTTATTATATACAAAGATGTTTGGAGATCACTTTTAGAAATAATCTCCCACTAGTTATATATGAAAAATGTCATGATAAAACATATATAAATTAATATATAACAAAAATTTTGAAAATCCGTTTTTTACATTTTTTTTTTTTGAATATTTTACCTTTTTTTATAATTTTCGAGAAGTACTTTTTTAAAGTAAATTACTTGATATTATTAAATTAGATATAATAAAGAAATCTATATATCTATATACATAATATATATTTTTATTGCGATCACAAATGTATTTATATTAAATTACTGTTTTGATGCACATATGGAACCCAAATATTTAGCAGACCAGATGATTAAAAGAATAATTACAATCTGAAGAAGAAGGCAAAAAAAGTATAATGTAATCGTTTATTTGGTACAAGTATGTAGGTCGAACATCACTAAATGCAGATGGTAAGCAGAGGAAAAACCAAGCCCAGTTGATCATCGTCATTATTATTTTAATTTAATTAAGTATCGTGGCATGTGGTATTCACTGTAATTAGCAGCTGTTAATAGAGCGCTTTGTTTCCATTCTAACAAGTAGAAATCTTTATGAAAATAATTGATTAAAAAAATTATATTACTTTTTTTATTGGGTCAATTCATAATTGTATTTTTTTTCTATATTTATTTACAATCAATTATTAATTATCTCATAGAAACGTTCAATAATATATACTTTAGAATACTTTAGAATAAGCGGCCCGCGGGCCGCATATGGCCCACAGCTAATATTATTGCGAAAATGTCATTATAACAATATACAAGAAACGTTATGAATTTTCAAAAGCAACCGATAAATTTTATAAAAGTTAAGCATGGTGCATCGATGAATGGGTGACTTTAAATATTAACTTGTAGTAAAACTTAAATATTTGGATGAATGAATATATTACATTTTATTAATTGAAAGCAGAGAACATTTATCATGTAATACATGTTTCCATTCTAATATTACAATATATACATAATAAGTTTATTAATTTAGTTTATTTAAATCCAACAAGACGATAAATTACGAATTTATTGGATGGAACAGCACGTAATAAATTGTCCGTTTAATAAGCGTAGAATTATTAATACCCGAGATTTATTGACTATAAATTTACAGGAAAGAGACATTTACATGGCGGAAAGCTTAAGTTCTTTCATTCATACTTACATTTACAGTCGAATAGTAATCATAAATTTGATTACTTTTCATTAAAGAAAAGAAACATTTTGAATTATCTTTTTATTACAACAATAATAGACAAGTTTTTATTTAAGAAATAAAATTAGAGTCGATTAAAGTCGTTTCAAAAATATTTTATTATTACGGAAATAACTCGCATAATCGATTTCGCCAATATACATGAACTAAATTGAAATATGTATGGCATTGTATAACTATAAAAACTAATTAAAAATAAACACAAAAAAAAACTGAATAATTTTTTCTTTTCAAAAATATTTTATAATTATACAGAAACTAAATTGAAATATGTATGACATAGTATAACAATAAAATTAATTAAAAATAAACCAAAGAAAAAAAAATACTGAATATTTTTTTTCATTTTTTCTTTATTAAAATTTAGTTTATATTGAAATTTACTTACCGGATTATTAGTGCATTAGTTTATTGAAATAAAATTAATAATAAAATCTAATAATAGATGAATTTATGGAAATAAAATGATTGTATAAAATAATTGATTTAAAATTAATGTGAGTTGTGAGGCAGGTATAAATGAGGTGTTCGAGTTGGGGAAAACTTAATTAGTTTTAATTAGAGTGACACTTGCATGTGACACTTTCATTAAATCCGCGCATTTAATCATCGCGCGGAGCTGTCGATAAATTACATTCTCAATTAGGATTTAGTCGGTTTTGATGTTTGTTGGGTCTCATATTACGGTTAGTTTATTATATATCGCGTAATAAAAAGTAATCGCATTCATCACGATGATCTTGTCTACTCGGTTACGGTATTCGATTGGATCCGGTACAAGTTGTCACCATCCACTTATTCCGTTTGTACCGAGAATTGATTCCTGATGCTACACCTCACTAGCCCACATATGTATAAATGCTTTCAAATGATTTAAGCTTTTTTCTATTTGTTCATTCCCTCTTTATTTCTCCCTCATCAAACCTTTCTCTCTACGAGAAGCATTTGCATCGTCAGCATTAATACCTCTTCATATTTAAGTTACTGCGAAATTAAATTAAAGACACACTTTTTTGAGGCGATGATAGATTGTGGTGCCATCATCTGCGGCGGCATCAACTACTGAGCATATGGTCTTAATTGTTTGCAACACATTTCACTTGGTTAAGTGAAGGGTACATTTTAATTTTAATGACCATCATTATCATAAATATCGAATCTTCCATGTACACATTCATACTAGTTTTTGCATCGCCATTCCTGCAGTAACGTTACTTTCACGTTTTGATTAAAGTTTTTACTAGTAAATTTTGTACATTCATTTTTTAATAAGTTTATAATCTATATCAAATTAATATTTTTTTCAATATTTTTTAAAATTTATAACACTTTTTTTAATAAAAATTAAAAAAAATCAAATCAATAATAATCCTAGTAAATTAAATCCGACAAATTCAAACCTGCAAAAAAATAGATTTGACAATATAAAGTGAAAAATATATGTATAAAAAAATATATTTTTTTTAAATTTTGTACATTAAAAATTTTGAAATTTTCAATTTGATTTTAGTGAATTTGAACTGTTGAAAGTCAAAGTATACTAGATATTTCAGAATTAGTTGTAAGTAACTAAATTTATTGCAAAATTTTGATAAATAAATAAAATTTGAGCTGATTGTATGTTACGACATGAAAATATAAATCTATTATAAGTTCCAATTTTTTTTTATCACAATTTAGTGTAAAAATCTAGTCAGAAATTATTAATTATTTAAATATTAAAAGTATTCAATAAATAATTTATTTTATTACAAAAATTCGACAAGAACAGAAATTATACATGTTTTTAAATAATTTAACTTATTGTTCATAATTATTAGATTTTTCTTATTTTTAATTACATAAGTCGCTAAATTAACGTTATTTAAGATATTTTTAAATAATTAATAAATAGTTTTTCATAATATAATGGATTTATAAAAATGAATTTATTTATTTGCAATAATGAATAGACAATATTGAAATTAATAATTTTTAACAATTTTTACATGTTAAAGTAGGATTAAAATTAAAGTAATTAATTCAAATTAGTACAAAAAACAAACAACTTTACAAACCACAATAATTAAGAAGATTTTCCTTAATATTGAATGGATTTTAAATTTTAACAAGTAAAATACTATTTTAAAGTAATTTGAATTGTTAATTGTGATGTCAATTGAAATGACGTTTAAAATGTCAATTGATATATGTCAATTAAAATGTCAATTAATAATTTTTAACAATATTTAAATTGCATTTAATTGTAAATTAGTTAAATAATTAGTCCATTTTTGTTCAAACAATTTGATGTATTTTAATTTTCAATCAGATTTTTCAAATTTACAAACCACAACAATTAAGACGATTTTCTTTAATATTGTATGGATTTCAAATTTTAACATGGTACAATACTATTTTAAAATCATTTGAAATGTCAATTGAAATGACATTTCAAACGTCAATTGTAATGTCAATTAATATGTCAAATGATATGTCAATTCAAATGACACTTGAAATGTTTTATATAATGTTTTTAATAATTTTCTACTCATGATGAATATAAAAACGGATTATTAAATAGATTATACGACTAAGAATATATAACACGTTTACAGATGTTGTAGATAAATTACTAAAACATATTATTTTGATTGATCATTTAGAAAGAGCGAATGTTTCGTTTACCTCTTGATTAATGATTGTAATAAAGAAGGTCAGTGACATTTATCGGTGCTTTAACATGACTTGTTTATGGTTGTCATACTCTGGTGGCAATTTTAACTTCTTACCACTTTTAACTACACCAGAAGAAATTATACAACAAAAAACGATTCATGTTGGAAACATATGCCTATAATTGATAGAATTTTCTTACTTTCGAGGATAAAATTTTATATATTTTTTGTAAATTAAAAAAAAAAATACGAAATGTTATATTCTATATTTTTTTGTGATTTTGTAAATAAATTGTTAAAAAGTTTTAAACATATTCTTTAACTTTAGAATCTTATATAAATTCAATTTAATTATGTACAGTTATTGACAAAATAAATATTACATACAAAAAATTTTAATATTTAGTGCCACAATTACATAAATAATAAAAATAATAAGTAAATGTGAAATAAACATAATTTTTAATCATAAATCTAAAACTTTCACGATTCCACTATTCGCTTACTTTGGTGAAGTTTGAGATAAATAATGGCCCTATTGGTGAAAGCTAACAAAGGGCTTTGTATGGCTGAGATATGAACCCGTATCATAATTTGTGACTTCTGACCAATTTTAGTAAGAATTTTTGAAAATTCAAAATTAAATATCAAAAAGTTTATCAAATAATATCATTAGTAAAAATTGTTGTACGTTGTATGAATGTTACATTGTATTTTTATTTATGGTTAAGTAGGTCATATCAGATGCGATCTGTGGTACTTAGACCATACGAAGGATGCTACATGCGAAATTACTAATTCTATTATAATGTTCCATCATAAATCAGTAACCGTGAAATTTAATTTAAACGTTCGCATTCATTTTATATATATATTTTTTGCAACTTAATTTTATTAAAGAAAAAAAAATAAGGTTATATTCAAATCGATGCAATCAGAATGGATTGAACGTCGCCCATTTTACAAACGATTTAACCTTATTCTTACCTAGTTTTTCTTTACATCTTTCTTTTCCACTTCCTTCCACATCATTCTTTTTATTTTTCGTTCTTTCACTTTGTACTTTTTAACTTTGTGGCACACTCCACACACAGCATTTAATAATTGGCTGCACGTAACGTTCTATTGCGTTAATCTGTTCCGCTCGTACATCTCGTAATTGAGTTATTATTTCCGTATCCACGTCTAAATTTGTAACACGACATCCGATTATTTCACTATGAAAACTATTCTTCATTAATTAAGGTGATTTGTATGCATAAGCCGCAACGTCGAAAATGATCTAATTGTTTCCTATTAAATGGAGCGATGGTGAATTAGTACCGCATTTGTATGTAAATCAAACAGAATATTAACATAATTTTAAATAGAGACACAGATTTAATACTGTAAATTGATACTGATCTTAATAGTCTATTCATTTCCTTCAAATTTTGGAAACTCACTTATAAAAAAACTAAAAGTTTCTATATGTGTTATAATAATATTAATATCAGCGGTTTCCAAACATTTTTTTACTACTACTTTTCCTTCAAATTTTGGAAACTCACTTATAAAAAAAAACTAAAAGTTTCTATATGTGTTATAATAATATTAATATCAGCGGTTTCCAAACATTTTTTTACTTCTACTTTTCCTTCAAATTTTGGAAACTCACTTCTAAAAAAAAACTAAAAGTTTATAACACATATAGTTATAATAATATTAATATCAGCGGTTTCCAAACATTTTTTTACTACTACTTTTTTATTATTTATTTTAATTATAGATGAATTTGTTTATTCATGACTTTTATAATTTATGATGAAGGGAATGATTTCCAAAAATGAACATTACTTTACATTTTTTTTTCTCAATTTAAATATATTTAAAAGAACGTAAATATATGTCAGAATTGATATAATAAATATTTTTTTTATCTTCAACATTACTATTATAACAATTTTTTATAGTTTGTAGATTTTGATATTTATTTAGTATTATTTTCGTTACTTATGATTAATTTTAATAATTTTGTGTATTATTTTTTTTATGTTGTTCCCTAGAATTCATATTCATAATTAAATAGAAATAATGATTGATTTACAAACACTTTATATATTAAAGTTAAACAAGTTTTCTTATGGACAATAATTTGATGGGTCATATTTATTGATGTTAGTTGGAAGATTTCCGATGGGAAATTTATTTTTTGTTTTATTTTTCACAAATATTTGTTTATTGCCAGAATAACAAATAAATCGACATAAATAAAAAAAAAAAAATATTTATTGACAACTACAGACATATCTGAAATATCATAAAATAAACTTTAAATTTTTATTTTAATACCAGAAATGCTGCTAAAAATTGTAATAATTATTTTATACATATTTTTTACATTTTGGTGTAAAGTTAAACAAGTTTTTTTGTGGACAATAATTTTTTACAACTAAGCTGTCATAAAAGTAACGTTACTATTTTAAAAATAAGCACATAATTTAAGTACAAACTTTTTAAAGTTAAAGATTTCTAAATTTAATTTATAGATAATAAAAACAGATTTACAAAGTTATTATTTTAGTACTTAACTGCTTCTAACAAATATCAATTAAAATATATAATTAATACATCATATTTTCCAGTTTTGGGTATTTAATTGGCAATATTTTCAGTAGTTAATGATATTTAAACATTATTATTTATTTTGTATTAATTATTAATAAAATTTCAAAAAAATCATCTAAAAAAATATAATTTTATCAAATGATTTTCATAAAAAAAAATCATTTTTATAAATTTCATTTTAATTATTTATTTCTTAACTATTTTCAAAATGTGAGCTTAATAGATTTTTTTGATATTTAAACATTATTTATATTTAGTAATAATTAGTAGCAAATCTCCAAATTGTTTTGAAAATACATTTCTATTTTGATTATATTTTTAATATTTCCAGTTTTATGTACATATTTTTTTCTTAATTATTTATTTACGAGATTTAGTGTCCATAAACTAATTCAAAAAATATATTGTTTTCTTCATGTTAAAAAATATAATTTTATGAAAGGAATTTCATAAAAAAATAAAAATTAATTTTAATTATTTATTTTTTAGTTCATGATTTAATTATATATAATTATAACTATAAAATGAAATAATTAAAAAAGTAAGGAAATTAATTAAAATCCTACTTTTATAAATAAGAAAAATATTTATATAAAGGAAATTTATAATTGAATGAAAATTCATATGATTAATTTAGCAAATTATAAAACAATCTTATAAATGTAATTTTAATCTTAAACTAATCATCATTGTATGTTAATATTAAAAGAACAAAAAAGATAAAATCTAAACAATATTAACGAAGCTTCATTAATAACAGTAACATCTAGTTCCATTATAAATCTATGATTGAAAGGTTGTAATTTAGTATTTCATTATAGTAATATATTCTTAATGAACTCTCGGTTATTTATTGGTGGTAACTTCGCTTAATTATAATGTGAAAATCTGATATTAATCGTTTATTTAAAGTAGATTTAGGTCAAACTAGATTTATAGATTAAAGATTAGTGTAACATCTTAAGATCTTCATGGCTTCAATTATTTATATTAATTGTTGTAATAAGTTAATAGATTTTGATTTATCCTTATGATTGAAATTTTATAATGCCCCAATTTTAAGAGTTATGATGAGAGTTTTTAAATAAATTATTTAAGAGGTATATTAAAACTAATGAATTTTTGGTGATATTTTTTTATATAAAACAAATAAGTATTTCATATAAAAATGCTATAATCTCTTAAGGATATTTCTAAATTTTATATAATATTAGTAACTTTGTAAATTAAGTAAAGTAAAGTTTTGTGACAAATCAGAACGTATTTGATGTGTCATAAAAGAAACGTTACTATTTATTTTTACTACAAAAAATATGTGATGAAAGTCAGTATTATTTAATATTTGCTATTTAAAACATTCATTTTTATTAAAAAAGATTAATAGTTTTAAAATTGTATAGAAAATACTTTATTTTTATATGAAAGTAATTTTTAGAAATAAATCATTTTCATTAAATATTCGTTGATTCGGAAAATTAATATTCATATGATAATTCCAAATAAAAAAGTGTAATAATTATTTTATATATATTTTCATATTTTGGTGTTAAAGTTAAACAAGATTTGTTGTAGACAACAATTTGATGTGTTAAATTTATTGACAACTAAGGATCTATGCAAAGTGTCATAAATGAAATGTTACTATTTTTATTTTAATACAACAAATACTGCAATAAATAGTAATTATTGTTTTATACATATTTTGGTATTAAAGTTAAACAAGATTTGTTCTGGACAATTATTTGAATGGGTTAAATTTATTAACAACTAAGGACTTATTCAATTTGTCATAAAAGTAGCGTTACTATTTTCATACCAGAAATACTGCAATTAATAGTAATTATTGTTTTATACATATTTTGGTATTATAGTTAAACAAGATTTGTTCTGGACATTTATTTGAATGGGTTAAATTTATTAACAACTAAGGACTTATTCAAATTGTCATAAAAGTAGCGTTACTATTTTCATATCAGAAATACTGCAATAAATTGTAATTATTGTTTTATACATATTTTGGTATTATAGTTAAACAAGTTTTGTTGTGGACAATGATTTGATGGATAATATTTATTGACTACTAAGAACTTATCCAAAGTGTCACAAAAGAAACGTTACTATTTTTATTTAAATAGCAGAAATACTATAATAAATTGTAATGATTGTTTTATATACATTTTTGTGTTAAAGTTAAACAAGTTTTGTTGTAGACAATTATTTGAATGGTTGAAAGACAACATATTTTTTTGATAAAATCGGTTTCATTTGATATTTGCGTTTTGAAACAATAAATTTTATTAAAAAAATATTCAAAGTTTTAATATCGTATAAAAAAACTTTTTCTGAAAACTAACTAATAAAATTGAATTTTCGTTGTTTCGGAAAATTTTTAAAATAATTAATTTATACGAATTAAAATTTAAAATTTAAATAAGTCTTGTTGTAAACTGTTATTTTTATTTACAACCAGAATCATTAAATTTTATAAATAAATATAGAAGAAAAAGTAAGAAATGAAACAGAATTTGTAATATTAGTTATAACGTTTAAATATAAATATTTTAGTTTTTTGATAAAACATTTTTATAAAATTTAATTTGTACAAGAGAAAAACAGCTTTATAAAGATATTTACAAACATTTTTCTAATTGATTAAAATAAATAATTAAGTTTAATAATAATTTAATACGATTTATATAAAGATATCATTTTAGTACTTAAATGCTCATAATAAACATCACTTCAAGAGTATATAATTAATTCATCGTATGTGTTTCAGAGTAGTAAATGCTGATTATAACTAATCACCATGCTCATTTACATATATGTTACGTCCATATTTGGAACGAGCATTTGTATTCGACGTGCGATTATCGAGAAAACTTAAATTCAAACAATTAATTACGACGTCTTCATCTTCGTGCCATTTGCAACATAAAGTTCAAAATCATTACGGACGATTTATAGTAACATGAAAACGACATTCTCTAAGTTGACATTCGACCTGCGACTTTCCCGAGTAAAATAAAAATGATGCAATTTTCTTATTATTTTTTTTTTGTTCAACAAACTAAATGGCTTTCGCACCGGAATACGGCTTATTGAATTTTCCAGCAATTTATTCCAACGTGAGAACGAAATACTTTCTTCTGGAATTATGTATATTAAACGTGAAGACAATGGGCATGTTCGAAAGTAGGATAACATCGAGGACGAATTTAGTTTTTGAGAGGCGCCTCTTTTTTTGAATGATAGATGATAATGATTTGAAACGTCTTTATGCAACTGGAAAATCGACTAATTATGTCAAAAGTGCATATGGTTTTATGGAGTGTTGTTTTATGTAATCCGGGGAACTTTCATTTGCCGCATGGATGTGCGACTTCTCGAGGAAATCAAGCGTTGCGAACGATTTCATTATTTTAACCATTCATCGTGAAATTGAGTTCGTTTAATTTTTATTCTACTCTTTATTTCCGCGCTTCACTTAATCAATTTATTTCTAATTGAATTCATTTTCTTTATGATTTTCATCAAATTCTAACAATTATGTAATTTTTAGAAATATGTACAAATTTTGTGTTACTAAAATTAAGCAATTTTTATTACCAACTTAAACGACAAACAAATTGTCATAAAAGAAGTGTTACTACTTTGTTATATAATAATTCTATTCCGCTAAAGTTAAATAAGTCATTTTTATTTGATATGTTAAATTTTGTTATTGAATATTCAAATATTTCCAATCATACCATATTTTTTAATTATAAAAACATCACATAAAATTTTATTAAATTATATTCAAAACTTGAAAATTTTAACAAAAATGTAATATTATTAAAATATTGTATTAACTATTAGAAATAAATAATTTTAATAATTTTTAGTAAATACAAACTTATATTTATATATTTCATTTTTAAAGTTAAACATTTTGATGATGAAATTTTTAATTTTATTAAATTATATTTAAAGCTGGAAAATTTTAACTAAAATTTAATATAATTAAAATAATGCATTAACTATTATTTATTTTATTAACTTTCAGTATAAAATTAAATTTGCATTACTTCAGAAAATTAATTATAATTATTAGAAATAAAATATAACAATATTTTTAACATTTTATAAAAAAGTTTGTTTTTTTTTATGGACAATTATTTGTTAGATGATATTTATTGCTAATGAAGAATAAAGTGTCATAAAAGAAACGTTACTAATTTATTTTTCTGTCAAAAATCATGCCACAAAAGTCACTTTAATTTAAGGTTTGCTATTGTTATTTTTAATTTTATTAAATAATATTTAAGACTTAAAAATCGTAAAGAAATTTTTAGAAATTAAAATAAAAAATAATTATAATTATTAGAAATAAAATATAGCAATATTTTCAATACTTTATATATTAAGTTGTTAAAGTTAAACATATTTTGTTAAGGACAATCATTTGATTAATTATTGCCAATAAAAATAAAGTGTCATAAAAGAAACGTTACTGATTTATTTTACCATCAGAAATTATGCTATAAAAGTCATTTTAATCTAAGTTTTCCTGTCGAAATTTTATTAAATTATATTTAAAAATCGTACAGAAAATATTATAAATTAAAATAAAAATATTCTATTAATTATTAAAAATAAATATTTTTAACAACTTTGAGTATTAAAATAAGTTTGTATTATTTCAGAATATTAATATTCATTATTAAAAATACATTATAGTAACATTTCATAGACTTTATAAGTTTCGTTATTAAAGTTAAACATGATTTGTTAAGGACAATAATTTAATAGATGATATTTATTACCAATTAAGAATATATTGAAAGTGTCATCAAAATAATTTCTAGATAACTCACTTTAATTTGTTAAAAATAAAATCAAAAATCTAATTGACTATTACAAATGATTAATTTCAATTTAATTTTTTTTAATACACACATTTCGGTGTAAAAGTTAAACATTTTTTGTTATGGACAATAATTGATTGGTGTTTTGTATCTAAAATGTCATAAAAGAAGCAGTACTATTTTGTATTACCATCAAAAAACATGTTTGCGTTTGAAATGTTCAATTTTATTAATTTATATTTAAAGCTATAAAAAAGATAAAATTGAAATAAAGCAATATTAATTATTAAAAATATAAAATTTAACTTTAAGTACTAAATACATTTTTCATTGCTTCAGAAAATTGATATTTAATTATAAAAGTATTTTTTTTATTATCTGTTATAGTTAAACAATTATTGTTATGGACAATAATTTAATAGGTCATATTTTTTGCCAAAGAAGTACCAGTACAAAATGATTATAGGACAATTTATATTAATATATTTTCTGCGACTCAGTATTTGTTATTATAGATTTTGTATGTTAAAAAATATAATATTGAAGAAGATTAAAATTATTTGCATGCAACTGTTTGAAGAGATTTACATGTAAATAAGATGCTCGAAACCGCACCTTCGGAAAGAAAATAAAAAAATATAGAGCAATAACAACGTTGTCAAAGATAATGACTTAGCATTATATACGATCATCTACATTTCAATTGAAAGAAAGAAAGTATAAGCAGGACGCGAGCAAATGAACTAAACGGAAGTGTTTAATTTACAGTTCGTGATACAACCATATCAATCTGAACACGTGTAAATGTGCCATTGATATAAATTGAATCATTAATTGACTTGATACATATACAGCTTGATAATTAACAAATTATACATTTAGAATACATTACATTAAAGTTTCTTAAATATACAGTTTCGACAGTTTAAAGTTAAGCAACATTCTTGAATAGGTGATAGGTGCACTGTAATAAAACCAGTTTAATTCTGTAATTAACAGTCTCCTATTTATATATAATCGTTTATTAAATTTTTGCAGATTAGAGTTAAGCAAAATACTTGAATAGGTGATCAGTATTAAAATCTGATTAATAGTTTAATTCTCTAATTTACAGTCTTACATTAAATCAACTTTATTTAAAGTTTTTGTTGCTAAGAGTTAAGCAAAATACTTGAATAGGTGATCAGTATTAAAATCTGATTAATAGTTTAATTCTCTAATTTACAGTCTTACATTAAATCAACTTTATTTAAAGTTTTTGTTGCTAAGAGTTAAGCAAAATACTTGAATAGGTGATCAGTATTAAAATCTGATTAATAGTTTAATTCTCTAATTTACAGTCTTACATTAAATCAACTTTATTTAAAGTTTTTGTTGCTAAGAGTTAAGCAAAATACTTGAATAGGTGATCAGTATTAAAATCTGATTAATAGTTTAATTCTCTAATTTACAGTCTTACATTAAATCAACTTTATTTAAAGTTTTTGTTGCTAAGAGTTAAGCAAAATACTTGAATAGGTGATCAGTATTAAAATCTGATTAATAATTTAATTTAATTACAGTCTTACATTAAATCAACTTTATTTAAAGTTTTTGTTGCTAAGAGTTAAGCAAAATACTTGAATAGGTGATCAGTATTAAAATCTGATTAATAGTTTAATTCTCTAATTTACAGTCTTATATTAAATCAACTTTTTTTAAAGTTTTTGTTGCTAAGAGTTAAGCAAAATACTTGAATAGGTGATCAGTATTAAAATCTGATTAATAGTTTAATTCTCTTATTTATAGTCTTACATTAAATCAACTTTATTTAAAGTTTTTGTTGCTAAGAGTTAAGCAAAATACTTGAATAGGTGATCAGTATTAAAATCTGATTAATAGTTTAATTCTCTAATTTACAGTCTTATATTAAATCAACTTTATTTAAAGCTTTTGATGCTAAGAGTTAAGCAAAATACTTGAATAGGTGATCAGTATTAAAATCTGATTAATAGTTTAATTCTCTAATTTACAGTCTTATATTAAATCAACTTTTTTTAAGTTTTTGTTGCTAAGAGTTAAGCAAAATACTTGAATTGGTGATCAGTATTAAAATCTGACTAATAGTTTAATTCTCTAATTTACAGTCTTATATTAAATCAACTTTATTTAAAGTTTTTGATGCTAAGAGTTAAGCAAAATACTTGAATAGGTGATCAGTATTAAAATCTGATTAATAGTTTAATTCTCTAATTTACAGTCTTATATTAAATCAACTTTTTTTAAGTTTTTGTTGCTAAGAGTTAAGCAAAATACTTGAATTGGTGATCAGTATTAAAATCTGATTAATAGTTTAATTCTCTAATTTACAGTCTTACATTAAATCAACTTTATTTAAGTTTTTGCAGCTAAGAGTTAAGCAAAATACTTGAATTGAATTATTAAAATCTAATTAATACTCAAATTGAAAAAAGTTGGTAATTAAAATTTGTCTATATGAATTATTATTAGAAAAATTATACAATTAAAAAGAAAATTGCGTGTAGTGAACTCGTTTTCACGTCCTTAATTTGTTTTCTATCTAATGGTCTAATCAGCCTCCAAGATTTGTGATAGTTTAACTGTTCTCAATTAAGAAAAAAATAATCTTAAGACTTTTGATTTATAGCCGGGGCTTTCTTGAGGTACGGTAAAAATGTTGATGTTTGAAGATCCGCGTGTGATAATCCATCACCTCTTGTCTTGCTTTTGCTGCACTAGGAGAGTATAATAATTGTACGTTTTTAAGTGCAAGGCTTTTGCGGTACATTTTGTGAAGTAAAATAAATTATGTGTCAATCATGTGTTGAAACAAAAGGTTCTTAAGATGATGTATTGGAGTATGCTAATGGGTCATGTGAAACGTTTCAGCTTATTAGGCGGTCACTTGTTAGAAAATTTGTTAATTATAATCGGGAACATTCTGATTAATTAGTTATAAATGTATTTTCAATTAGAATTAGAAAATGGGTCATTGCATTTTTTTTTAATTATTAATTATTTTCATTAATTCGGAGGAATTAGTTGTAATATTTTTTATACAAATCAATTTAATTTTTTTTATTTGAAGATATGATTTTTCTGTATATTTGTGTTGATACTCGACTTTGTGAAGCAAAACTGCGTTTCTTAACTTATGCGTCTTCTATAATATTTCACATGCTGCCATCTAGTAGTAAAATGATGCAAGGTGACAGCTGTCATTTCATGACTCTTTATTAAAATGACAAATGACAGCTGTCATTTTGCAACCCATTAACGAAATGACAGCTGTCACCTTTTGTCGAAGCGTCAATTTTATTGTTGTAAACTATTGGGTCATACTACAACAACAAATGAAAATGTTGAATCGCGTGGTAAAAAATATTTTTAGAATTGATTAAAAGCAGTAAAATTAATGAAATCTACATAAAAATTAGGGTGAATAAAAATTATAGTCAATAACATTCTGACACATTTTTCTTGTATTAACAATACTCAGTTATAGAAATGTTCCATCTAATCATAAAATATTTTTTACCAATACTAAATTAACGTTATAATAAAACATGTAAAAAGTTATTTTATTTTTATAAAAGTTAATTTATTTTTATCTATTATATAATAAAGATCACTTAACTGTTATAAGTTTTTCACCTAAAAATAGTTTCTACAATTACCTAGAATGTATTTAAAATCGAATCATCTTTCTTAAGAGATTTTCACAACACTTGTTATTTATCTAACTTTCCAAATATGATGGATAGTATCCATAAATCAAGGTTCACTTTAGTAAATTCCGTGTCACATCAATTATTAAATAAATCTTCATTATATTGTTACAGATTTTTTTAAATCTTGTTCAGAAAGTGAATGATCGAGTACAAATTACTAAAATTATATAAATTTTCTTTTCTAATTTCAGAGTGAAAAGGGACCTCATCCAACACAGACAAGGAAATGAGGCTGCTGTACAGTCTCCTCTTCGCCAGCTTGTACATCCAAGGGGTATGTATTTAAAAAAAAAAATATGGTTTTCTTCAAATCTTTACTTTAGTAGAATTTCCTTGAAATGGAAAAAAATATACTAAATTTAATATTAGAAATTTTTCAAGTTACATTTGGTTGGTTCATTAGTTCTTTCAACTGAGACCACCCTGTTATTATCTAAAATAAATAAAAAATGCAGGTAGAAAAAAATTCTAAGAATTTGAATCCTTAAAACTAGTTTATTTTTTTAAGTAAACTTGTCCATTTAAAAACACTTAACGTATTTTTGTGTCTGAACTAGAAAAACGTGGGTGTATATTAGACATAAAAAACTTCTTACAAAAACTCATTTAATGTTCAATACGAATAGATTGTAAATTACAAGAAAAAAAATTAAGTTAATCTCATTACAAATCTTATCTTTAAGTTTCTTTCTACTTTAATTATTTTTTGTTGTTGTTGTAGTTGTAATAATGTCTTGATCCGAAAATTACCGTGTTTAGTATTTGGGTTGAGCAGTGAACACTATTACTATTTGCAATACGCACTGTTGCTCGGCTCATGCAAACAATAACAGTAAAAAGAAAGGTGTACACACTTGGTTTTCATAACTCGACCGTAGCACAATTTTAACCATTCTTCGAATTGGGTTAATTGCTCCACGATTGGTTATACATCGCATATTACAGATGTGAACCTATGATTTGGTATTGCTTTATATAATTAACACCGATATAATACAAATCAATAAGTAATATATGAATATTTTATAAAAAAAAATTATATTTTATAATAGAATTTTAAATTTAATGAAGTGAAATTTGCATTATAATATCTACATATTTTATGAAATTTACTGGTAATTCTATAAATAACCTAATTATTATTTAAAATAATTGTATAATATACATTATGAAATAGTTACCTAATCTCAGGGAATTAATAGGAAATATTAAATAATTCAACAAAAAATTGATTTTCAAAAAACAGACTGCGCTCTTATGCAAACTTCTAAATGGTGTTAATACGAAATATCATTTTATTCAAAATTACATAATTTTGAAGATAAACTTAAAAGTTAGTTAAATTCGCAAAATTTCTATTTTTGTCGTCATTGAATGAAAGTGGATTTAATATAAAAAAAAATAAACTGTTTATATGACGTGCATTACATAATTTTGATGATACAATTAAGAGTTAGATATTTCATAGAATAACGCTAAATATAAGTAGGATATATATTCTGCGTTTGATTTAAAAATTATTTATAATAAAATTGATAAAAAATAGTATTACATAATTTTTTTAGATAAATTTAAATGATAGTTATTTTATTGTATAACGCTTTATATATGTAGGATATATAATTTAAAATTTCAAAATAATAAAATTCAGAAAAATAAAGTAGATAAAGGCCGATTTGCAAAAAATCTGTTATTGTCTATAAGAAATGTAATTTTGTTAAAAGTGAATTTAGTATAAAAAAATAGACTGTTTACATATTTTTTAAGATTAAATTAAAATATATTTATTTTATAGAATAACACTAAATAAAAGTATAAAGTAAAAATAAATCTAATAAAATTTATAAAAAAAATATAGATGGCGCTGATTTACAAAATTTCAGTTTGTGTCAAGCAAATGTCATTTTATTAAAAATGATTTAGTATGAAAAATAAATTGTTTTTATGACGTGTAATTACATAATTTTTGATGATAAAATTAAAAGTTAGTTATTTCATAGGATAATGCTAAATCTTATGTAAGATGCGTTTGAATTAAAAATTCAATATAATAAAACGTATATAAAAAAGTAGATGACGCTGATTTGCAATTGTCAATGCGAAATGTCATTTCATTAATAGTTGATTTAGCATTAAAACTGTTTTATTGACTTATGGTACATTTAAAAAACATAGTTATTTCGTATAATAACGCTCAATTTTAAGTAGATGATAAAAAATGTAAAAAACGTATTTTTCAAGATAAATCTAACAGAGCAGAACAAAGATAAATTTAATTCGATTAAAAAAAAATAATATAAATAAAATAAGGCTGATTTGCTAAATTCCAATTTATGTTAATATGAAATATCATTTTATTAAAAATTACATTATTTTGGAAGATACATAGAAATGTTAGTTCTTTCAGAGAATAAAATCTAAATAAGATATTTATTCTTCCTTTAATTTAAAACTTCCAAAAATTATTTAAAATTTCTCTTCTTGTCAAACGATTTGCTAAATTCCAGATTATGTTAATACAAAATATCATTTTATTAAAAATTACATAATTTGAAAGATAAATTTAAATGTTAGTTATTTCAGAGAATAACGCTAAATCTGTATTTTGTATGCGTTACATAATTGCGAAGATGAATTTTAAAATTAATTACAATGATTATTCAATACTCACGTGTGAATGAATGGAAGACAGACAGAATGAACCTATTTGAGTACAGGATGAAACATCATTTTATTAAAAATTACATAATTTGGAAGATAAATTTAAATGTTTGTTAATTCAGAGAATAACGCTTAATCTAAATCTAAAACTTTAAAAAATTATTTAAAATTTATATTCTTGTCAAAACAATAAAAACAAAACAGTTTTATTGACAGATAACATAATCTTAAAAATTAGTTATTTCATAAAATAACGTTCCATTTATAAATCAACTTTTATTTAAAAATTCATATAAAAAATGAAGTTAACGATGAATTGTCAAAAACAAATGTCAACAAACTGTCATTATTATCATCAAAAGTGGATTTAGTATCTATAAATTGTATGCGTTACATAATTGCGAAGATGAATTTTAAGATAAACTACAATGATTATTCTTATAAGAAAATAGGTCAAAATCCGGTATGTGATACCGATATGGTCAAGGTTTTCTGAATAACCTTGTTAAGGAGAATTTCATTTTCGACCGACTGACAGACATCACTTAAGCCTGTGGATTACACGGAGGCTCGTTCGTTCTGCTTGAAATATACGGGTTTTTCAACCAATCTGTGTCTGATATACTTTATATGTTACCTCTTGGAAATTTATACCATCTGCTTCAGGTATTTTATAACAGGGATCTGTTATTGTTTTATATAACCAACATTACAAAATCCATTAATCAATTAAATTCAATTAATTGCAATTTATTATTTTTTTTTAAATAATTTTGCAAATATTTTTAGGTTTTCTTTAAATGAATTTTTATTTTGTAAACTGAATAAGTTTAGAAAATATTGTGTTTTTACCAAAATACGAATATTTAGTGATTAATAATATGTAATAAATCAATTAAACTAATCAAAATTATTTTCCAAGTTACATCCGTTTAATGTTTCGTTCGTCTTTATTCCAAGACCAGATGAAAATCGAATGTTAATGTTCACTTATGTTGTTTAAAAATATTAGTTATTTAATTTAAAAGCTGCAGAAGTTTTAGAGTTTAACTAGTGTAAATAATATTCTGTTTTGTTTGGAAGAAAGGTGAAGAAAACATGAAACGAAGACAAAGGAAATGCGTTTGCACTACGAATGCGTTCCTGCAGTCGCGTTCAAATTACGTAACGAGAAGCGATCGAATGGCGAGAATTGAGGATAGTAGCAGGATGTGTCGTGAACAGTTTGATTGACTCATTGCTGCTGGGTCGCGACACGAAGCCGATTCCATTACCAGTAGACCATATGTTTTCCACCATTTATATACAAATAAAAAAATATCTGAAAGAAGAACGATGGAGATAAAAAGGATAAGAAATAAACAGGAAGAAAAGAAAAACTGTATCGGTTGTGTTTGTTTTCTCGTCGACGATTTGACTTAATAATTGACGAAATCGTCGATGCAAATAATAAACTTCGTGTCAGCTTTCTATTTGCTAAAGGAATTCGCAGGATTCGTGTAAATACAAACATATATTTAAAAAGCAGAAAAAATGTATAATATTAGTTTACACCTACATTTGAACTGTTGATATTTTCACCTTTGTAATAACAGAAACGAAATATGTTAGGATCTCTATTATCCCGCCTTTGGTCATGCCTTGATCCCATTATCCGGCGATTTGTTTCAATTTATGTTCCCATTGTGCCGCAATCGAAACCGAAGATAAATAACTTCGATCGCCGATAAATATGTTATTATTATTATTATCATCGTGCCGGCAATTTCCGGATTTGGTCAATTTAACAATGGATAAATCCGGATCATTTTTTGGTCTTTAGAAAACTGTACACACTATTAGTCCTTTGTTATAATAGTAATTAATGGTGATTATATTTTATGTATCTAATAAGGAATTTAATATACTTAATCAATAAATAAGTTATATTATTTATAAAAATTATCTCTTCAATTTCTTTAATAAAAAAAACATTTTTGGAAGCAGCTATACAAATATTATTAATATTTGTTGCATAAGGAAATTTGATGTTATTGTAAAAAATGTATTGCTTAATTAAATGTATGAGAATTGTATATGAGATTTTTATGACCTAAACCTCATATTCTTGATGCAAAGTTTAATAATCATGTCAATGTTACTACGGCCTCAATACTCACGTGTGAATGAATGGAAGACAGACAGAATGAACCTAATTGAGTACAGGATCGGTACTGAGCAGTATGTGGAGCGGTTTAAATTAAACGGTATGCGAAACTGACATCATTATATCTTTAACTGAAGCATTTTCCATCCGTGTAAAAGTATAGTAATATCATAGAATTTGTGATGTATTTTCAAAATAATGATTTATTTATTTACAAAATATATTTATATATTAGTTAATATTCTAATGCATTTTCTATCAATGTTTCTTATTAAATAAATAAATACAAAGCAAATTGGTGTTCCGGAGCAACTAATATTTTAGAGGTCCTTCAACATTTGTCTAGCATATTCAGTGGAATTTACTAATATCATCTAGAATTTCTACAACTTATTTTAAAATTAATGATTTATATAAAAATACATTTACATATTAGTTAATAATAATAATAAGTTTTTCTGCCCAATTATTTAATATTTTAATGCATTTTCTATAATATTTTTTTATTAAATGAAATATAAAGAAATTCAAGGGGATGTTTGGGGTGCAACAAAATATGTATTTATTTAAAAAAAAACTGGGTCGGATGAATTATTGATAAATGAAAAGTTCCAAGTTGTGATTTCAAGTTAAGTCAAGTCAAGTTAATTTCTGATAAACACATTTTTACATTCATAGATTTTTATTTAAGAAAATATTTCTAAAGTATACTGACCATATCTATCTGTGTTTTAATAAGTTTTTTTTTATATAATTTAACTGATTTATATAATTATTATCAATAATCTTTTATTGTGAATCTGCGTCTATTCGCACACATTTACAATAATTAACTGTAATTTAGATATTACTGAAGAAAAATGTTATATATATTTTTTAGTTACAATTTTTTATTGCGATTTTAGTAATGCTTTTACTGCTTATAATTTTTGAGTTAGAAGTGACATTCATCAGAAATATGACAGGTGATTGTGACAACTGTCAAAAAAAGTTAAACAATATAAATTATTTTGATAGGTGATCAGTGCCATTTGCTAAGTTAGGAATATAGTGTCACGATGAAAATCTTCTAAAATTTAAGAATAGAATAATTACTATATAGCATTTTTTTACATAATACAATTATCAATAGTTATATCATTGTTTAGAAATTAATATAAAATATCTACAATTATGTGCAATATAAAATTAACAATATTAACAAAAAATAAATAATATTATAATAAAGACATCAAATGAAACACAATATTTTCAAGAAAATTATTTGAATAATTGACTTATGTTTTATATATCAAATAATGTGAAATTTCCCGGATCTTATTAACATATAGATTATGATCTTGATTATTTTATGTAATAAAGAGGATACTCCAAAAAATGCATTATATATTACAAGTAATCCAAGAATTGAAATCAATACATGATTAATATTTCTATATTTTTATAAAGAATTAGTACCTGTGCGATGTGCGTCACAGAAATATAGGTGAAATTTTGAGTATCACGTATAAAAATATCTATATATTTGAAAAAGTGGCAATTTTAAACCAAAAAATTATCAACAAAATTTCTATATTTTTGGTAATGTACTTTAAAATAAAAAAAAATCTTGATATTTTTATGTAATAAAGAGGATATTCAAAAAATTGCCATACATATTACAAGTAATCCATAAATTGAAACCAACACATTATTACTATTTGTATATTTCTGTAAAAAATGTGTTTTACGCTTTTAATGACGAAATTTCAGGGTTAAAATTAACATGTAGATTATGATATAAAAAAAAATGTATATTTTAATATAATAAAGAGAATAAAAAGTATCCAAACAAAATATAACTGATTCAAGAATAATAAATCAAAAGATTTAGAGGATATTATAAAAAGTGTCTGTACAAAATATAACTGATTCAAAAATTTTAAACTAAAATATTATCAACAATATTTTTAATGTACTTTACGCACATAAATGTGAAATTTTACGGGTCACATTAACATGCAGATTAAAATAATAAAATCTTTTTATATTTTTTTTTTTGTAATAAAGCGGATATTCCAAAAAGTGCCAAATAATAATTAGTGTTTTACTTTAATAATGATGACGTTTTTATTTATATATTTTAATATAATAAAGAGGATGATATCAAAAATTACCATATATTTTATAACTGTTCTATTAACAATATTTGAATATTTTTGTCAAGAATTATAATTTAGCTGATGTGCTTATTATTTTTATTATATTTATTTCCTATATAAATTTAGATTTGTCTCAAATATAATCATTAAAAAATCTATAGCCGATTTTACAATATAAAAATATTATAAAACATAAATATTTGTGAATATGAATTAAAAATACAATATTTTCAGTAGTATTAAATATTAAAAATATTGTTTAGGAAAAGTTGATAAATTAATATAAAATGAATTTGGAACCAATATATTATCAACAATATTTCTACATCCTTGTTAATAATTACTACTTAAGTGTCTTAAAGAGGAAATTACAAGAAGTGCAACTAATCCAAGAATTGAAACCAAAAGATTATCAATAATAGTTGTATATTTGTGTTGATTGAAATAAAGTTGAAATTTATTTTTAATATATTTATTTCCCATATAAATTTAGATTTGTCTCAAATATAATCATTCAAAAATCTATAGCCGATTTTAAAATATAAAAATATTATAAATCATAAATATTTGTGAATATGAATTAAATATTAAAGTATTGTGTAGGAAAAGTTGATAAATTAATATAAAATGAATTTGGAACCAATATATTATCAACAACATCCTTGTTAATAAATACTACTTAAGTATATTAATGAGGAAATTACAAGAAGTGCAACTAATCCAAGAATTGAAACCAAAAGATTATCAATAATAGTTGTATATTTGTGTTGATTGAAATAAAGTTGAAATTTATTTTTCTAAACTTTATTTTTATTATATTTATTTCCCATATAAATTTAAATTTGTCTCAAATATAATCATTCAAAAATCTATAGCCGATTTTACAATATAAAAATATTATAAAACATAAATATTTGTGAATATGAATTAAATATTAAAGAATTGTATAGGAAAAGTTGATAAATTAATATAAAATGAATTTGGAACCAATATATTACCAACAATATTTCTACATCCTTGTTAATAATTAGTACTTAAGTGTCTTAATGAGGAAATTACAAGAAGTGCAACTAATCCAAGAATTGAAACCAAAAGGTTATCAATAATATTTGTATATTTGTGTTGATTGAAATAAAGTTGAAATCACATTAGAATTTAGATTAAGATGAAAATGAAAGATTTGATTTGAAGGATTTCCAATTGATAAGTTAATCATAAATTGGGTTGATCGAAATGGGAGGCGTGTCGCGTTGTTTCATTCGTACGGACTTAATTTTGGAGATAGATCTACATGTGTTAAATATGTATTAAATGTTATTTTAACGGTATAAGAAGTATTGGCTGTGAATTTTGGTGATGTGGCACAGTTTGGGTTCGGTGTTTAATTAACACGATGTGGAGCATGCAGCTCGAGGCAGGCCCGGACTGATAACGGTGACTTGACCGGCCGCCCGCAGGCCCAATTGACCCACACACACATATGTATACGTATATATACGCATACGCACACACACATATTTATTTACAACGACGCCGTTGATCAATCACAGCCGACAACCCCCATCCAAGCCGTTTAACGTCCAGAACAAGAAGTGAAAGAAGAACGAGTGAAAGAACGAACAAGATGATGATAATGATGATGACGGTGGTCGCGGTTGCAACGAAGAATAAGAAGAGGATGTTCAAGAGTGAAAGAAGATCGAAATGGAACTGGGAGAGGAGAGAGGCTAATCTCGGTACATTAAATAACACTCACACACGAATGTGCGTTTCCTTTTTTTTTTCTCTCTAAAACACATCCTAAGAACGCTCCAGGTAAAAGGAATAATTTATGATCTGGCTATACCAAAAATAAAAAAAATAAAATCGAAGATACGCATCTACGTTCTTGGGAATCGTAAACGTATTTGTATGTAATACGCTTTTGCATATTCAATTTTCAAAGCGCTGGATTAAACGAATAACGTTTTCACCGACTTTACGATCATTGGAATCTACATGATGATGATAATGATGATGATGGTACATCTTTCGAAGGTCATCTCATTTATTTGTGCGGTGTAAATATTGTACAACTTCGTAGTAAGCGTGTACCCTTTGGGCAGATATTTGTACTACTTACAAACTGGTTAACCGACAGCTAGTCGACGTTTATGTTTTTCATGTTTCTTCCCATTCGTAATAACGAAAAGCAAATTACGAGTATTTTCCGCGCAAACGACAAAATATTCTTGGAATCGGAACACCTTCTTAGTATTTTCATTAAGCTTTGAACAATCCTACAAATTATGCAATATTTACATTCCAATTTACTGCATTTATTTATGAAATTGTTTACCTTCTATTTACTAAAATATTCATTCATCTAATAATTTATAAATAAATTAACATTTAAAAAATTATAATTGTATGAACAACTAACAAATATAAAATTAGTCTTTAATTCTAAACGTACAACAAAAAATTACACAAAAAAGTATAACTAATATAAAAACAGTCTTAAATTCTAAATCGACAAAATATGTAGTTATACTTAGAAGCTATTATGTTATAAATCCTAAAACAATTTCGAATGAATATCAGAAAAACTACTGTATTTAAAAGATGATAAAATGTAGTGCGTTTACCACAAGAACTTAAAAAAAAGTATAACAAATATAAAAATCTTTAATTCTAAATCGACATAATATGTTGTACTTCAATGAATATCAGAAAAACTACTGTATTTAAAGGATTATAAGATGTATTAAAAAAAATGTACCAAAAAAAATTAAATAAAAAATATAACTAATATAAAAATTCTTAATTCTAAATAGACACAATATATAGTTTTACTTAAAAATTAGTTGGTCATAGATCATAAATTAATTTCAAATGAATATCAGAAATGCATTGAACTAAACGTACCACAACTTATAGAAAAAAAGTCTAACAAATATAAAAATAGTCTTTAATTCTAAATCGACACAATATGTAGTTATATTCAGAAACTGTTGCGTTATAAATTCTAAAATACTTTTGAAAGAGTATCAGAAAAAGTACTTATTTAAAGAGATGAATACTATATGTATCAGAAAAACTTACATAAAAAATATAACTAATATTAAAACAGTTTTTAATTCTAAATTGACACAATATGTAGTTTTACTTAGAAATTAGTGGATTATAAATCCTAAATTAATTTGGAATTCATATCAGAAAATGATAATGGATGATAAGATGCATTGAATTAAACATAACACAAGAAATTACATAAAAAATGTACCAAATATAAAATAGTCATTAATTCTAAATTAATACACTATGTAGTTATACTTAAAAACTATTTCGTTATAAATACTAAAATAATTTCGAATTATTATCAGAAAAAGTAGTGTGTTTAAAGAATTATAAGATGCATTTAACTATATGTACCAGAAATACTTACATAAAAAAATATAACTAATATAAAAACAGTTTTTAAATTCTAAATCGATACAATAAATAGTTTTACTTAAAAATTAGTGGATTATAAATTAATTTGGAATGAATATCAGAAAAATTACTGTATTTAATGGATAATAAGATGCATTGAACTAAACGTACCACAAGAAATTACGTAAAAAAGCAAATATTAAAAATCCACATAATATGTAGTTGTACTTAGAAACTATTGCGTTATAAATCCTAAAATAATTTTGAATTAATATCAAAAAAACTATTGCATTTAAGGGATGATGAAATGTATTGAACTTCACGTACCACAAGAACGTACATAAAAAAGTATAATTAATATAAAAACAGTTTTCAATTCTAAATCGACAAAATATGTGTTTATAATTAGAAATTATTACGTTATAAAACCTAAAATAATTTCAAACGAATATCAGAAAAAGTACTATATTTAAAGGATGATAAGATGCCATAAACTGAACGTATCACAAGAACTTATATAAAAAAAGTATAACATATATAAAAAGTCTTTAATTTTAAATCGACAAACTATATAGTAATATTTAGGCTGTGTAGTTATAAATCCTAAAATAACTTTGAATGAATATCAGAAAAGTGCTGTAATTAAAGGAAGATAAGATGCAATCAACTAAAGATACCACAAGAACTTATATAAAAAAAACTATAACTAATGTACAAATAGTCTTTAATTCTAAATCGACATAATATGTAGTTATTTATACTTAGAAACTATTACGTTATAAATCCTAAATTAATTTTGAATGAATATCAGAAAAAGTACTGTATTTAATGAAGAACTTACAGAAAAGAACTTATAGAGCAAAAAAAATTTATCAAATATAAATACAGTCTTTAATTCTAAATCTAATTTTATTATGATATAAAAAAAAATTGGTAATTTTGTTTCATTTTGAAGAAAAATATAAAAGTAATATTTGTCTATATTTAATTGAAGAATTGAGTTTAGTATAATAAATTATGAAGTTAATTGAAAATAGCAAATTTGTATATCGAATTGTACTGTTTTTTGTATAAACGCATCGAATTAGAAATTATTCAAGCAGTAAATGTAAATATTTAGTTTGGCGTGAAAACCTATGAAATGTCGTTTTATTCGCAAGGCTGTATTTACGCGTTGATTATAAATCGCGGATCGTACGTAGTTACATAAGCACGTAACCGAGTCTGACACGTACGGTGCGCTTACGATTATGTAATTACATTGTACATAAATAATCATTTATCATGAATTAGCATGCGGCACAAAGACTCTTTGACATATTAATTATTGTTCCATTTCCTGCCTTATTAAATATTTACACTTTAGTCATTTAGGAGAAATTTCTAAGCAATTAAAGATGCGGTCGTACTCGTACTATTCAGCAAATATTCCGATCGTTTCAATTACGTGTCCTTATTAAGTAATTCTATAAACGTTGTAAAAAGTGTATCAGTTTTTTTTTTTACTGTTATGAACGCAATTAGAACATCGCATGCAATAATTCGTTTTATTTGTAGACGGATACATCCGTCTTGATTAGTAGTATAGTAAACACATTTTTCCGGGTGGCTTCTGTGAGTGGATGAATTGGAGTCAATGGATTCTAGTTTTTGAGTGTTTGATGAACAAGCGACAAGAGGTGCGGCGGTCTTCGTTGGCCGACTGACCTGTCCTTGCGAGAGACTCGTTACCGTCCCACCGGGTTTATAAGATGCTTATAAGATACTACGTGTAATATAATATAAGATAGTTGATGTGATTTATAAGATATTACTCATCGCTAATACTGAGATTATTGTTGTGTTTTCAGCTGGTGCTGCTGGCTACCAGTGAGGAGATCGATGTCGTCGAAGCCATACCCAGCTCCGAGGAGATCAACGATCATGCGATAGCGAAGGACCGCGAGGACTCGGACTCTAATCCGGATCAACTGGCTTTGGAATCGGATCAGGAGAAGCCGCCGCAGAAGCAGTCCTACAATGGGCCTCCACCTCCGCCACCCAGGAACAACATCAATCGCGTCAGCACCGGTCACCACAACATTCCCTTGCAGCACGGAAGCGGTAAACCGTTCGGAATCCCCAAACCCGGTTTCGACCATAAACTGTACAATGGACCACCGCAGAAGCAGGCGATGGATAAGTACGGAACGAGCGGCGGAGAGATTTGGCCGGCTCCGGTTCCAGACATGCCGAAAATTATTTCCCTGGACGTTAAATGCGAGAAGAACCTGATGAAAGTCTACGTCGGTTTCGACAAACCATTCTACGGTATAGTCTTCAGCAAGGGGCATTACAGTAACGCGCATTGCGTGCATTTACCGGCCGGCCTCGGCAGAACATCAACGCAATTCGAGATCGGAATACACGCTTGCGGAACTTCTGGTAACACCGAGAATGGTCTTTACGGTTACGGAGCAGAATCTGGTTCTGGGACGTTCTTCGAAAACATCATCGTCATTCAGTACGATCCGCAAGTGCAGGAAGTTTGGGATCAGGCGAGGAAACTGCGCTGCACGTGGCACGACCAGTACGAGAAGTCGGTAACTTTCCGTCCGTTCCCCGTTGACATGCTCGACGTGGTCAGGACCGATTTCGCCGGAGATAACGTTGGATGCTGGATGCAGATTCAAGTAGGAAAAGGACCGTGGGCCTCGGAAGTTTCGGGATTAGTTAAGATTGGTCAGACGATGACCATGGTGTTAGCTATTAAAGATGACGACTCCAAGTTCGATATGCTCGTGAGGAATTGCATGGCGCACGACGGTAAACGCGCTCCCATACAGTTGGTCGACCAGAAGGGTTGCGTGACCAGACCGAAATTGATGTCTCGCTTCACGAAGATCAAGAACTTCGGCGCCAGCGCTTCCGTCCTCTCCTACGCTCACTTCCAGGCCTTCAAATTCCCTGATAGCATGGAAGTACACTTCCAGTGCACCATTCAGATCTGCAGATACCAATGCCCAGATCAATGCTCCGACGCTCAAGCCGGCATCCACGGTGGACTGCATAACAGCTTATTGGATGTCTCAGCGCACAACATTGCTGAATCTGCATACGGACCACCACCACCATTACCACTGGAAGCCTTCCTGCACGGCGGAAGACCCAGGGATGAGAGGAGGGCCAGAAGAGCCGTAGACCCGAACGACCCAGAAAAAGAAGTCGGAGTGAATAGGGTGATTCGCGTCGTATCCACCGGAGACTTGACCTTCTCCTTGGACGAAAACAGCACGTCATCGACGGCCCCGACCATGGTTTTTCCAGCCAAAGACGAGATTGCGAATGCCGGCCTCATCTGCATGACCACACCTGGATTCGCCGTAGCCTTAGTCGTTCTATTAGCTATTTTAATAGTATCCTGCCTGATGTCGGCCTTCCTATGCGTCCGCCTAAGACCCTTCGGCGACGACAAAAGCCAAGCCTTCGCGAAATCCTATCCAAAAGATAAGAAAATGGAAACCAAAAACTGCTTCTACTCGTAGACCAACGTGATTTTCAATATTTATTTGTTTTTTTATTTAGTAAAGGCTACATGCTTAACCGGAAGAAATATATCATTTATAACGCCACCCCGAATTGGCACTCGTTATAAGTAATATTTTTCCAGAAGATCAAGCATCGTATCCAGAAATTAACAGATTCTTCAGTTTTTTGGAAGGATTTCTTCGTATTAGTATAAGGTTACCCCTATTTAAAGAGAAAAATAATCACACACGTATAAAAGACCGCTATGTTATGTATTTTTATTGTCGAAATAAGTATGTGCTATCATCATAAGAATATTTAACACATTAATGTAAATACATGTTTTTTCTATGTTTAAAGAAGACAATTTTTTGGAAATGGTTTCGGTCGGTTTTGGTTTTTCAAAAATATTTATAAAATAAAAACGAGAAAAAATATATTATGAATTTAACACGAACAAAAAAAAAATATAGACTAAACGTAATTATAGTTAAGATTTAGTCCCCTATTTATTTATTGATTATTTATTTGCTGATTATTATTTTTATGAAAACAGTACTTATGTACCTGTCTTAGAATATATAAATATAATATGTATTTTTTATGTAATTTATTTATTGAAAAAAAAAAGATGTGTTATCGAAAAGACAAGAATTCATTACAATTTTTAAAAAAATATAAACATCATGTTTGTCGTAACAATAATTTTCTTAATTAAAAATAAACGAACCAAAAAAAATATAATAAAAAAAACATCAAAAAAAACAAACAAAACTGTGTAACAAGTAATAATTTTATTTCCCTCATTGCCTAAACTCTAAATTAAACAAACAAAAAAAAAAACTCATTTATATATATTTACATTGTATAGCCTCGTATAATTTCTCTTCTTACAGGAATTACAGAAGAAAATCGTTAAAATCTATGTCAATTAAAAATAAGATAATAATAAAAATATTAATAATAATAATTAAAAAATAAAATACATTGAGCAATAAAGAAATAATTAATATTGGCCGCCTATTATAAATCCTCCACCCGTAATATCTGAATTTCCTGTTACGTAATTCAATAATTCTTGGCGACATTTTCAAGTTTATTTTCTTTGCGTTTAATTAACTAAAAAAAAAAACACTAAATAAATACATTTTTTTTATAGAGTTTTTGAATATTTTTACACCTGAGTGTAATAGCAGTAGATTAGCAGATTAACTAAACTTATTTATAAAAAAAAAACTATACTTAACATGGATACACTTAATACTGTACACTTGCAATTAAGAGCTGCCGTAGATAATAGTTTAGGGAGGAAAGTAAACGGTTTTATTTTTCAACGTTTTTTTTTATTAATAGTAATAATAATAATAATTCTAGATTGTTAATAATTTAAACCATCAACCAAAGCTCCAATATTGTATCCTCTCGTCTTGGAAAATGAATGGATTCTAATCAGACATCTATCCCCAAGTAAAAAATAATAAAGTATACTCCCAAAATTAACTATATTATCCGGCAGCACCTATCTATCTATCAGACACTTGCAGTAGCGACTTTTAAACGAACATAATATTAATACATATATGTGTGTTTTAAATTAAATGCGAATAATTAACAGCAGGATTCGTTTGATACCGAATTCCGCTTGGTTTAGGCACTAATGACGCAAGAAGATAGTTCGCCTTCTTGGTCAGCTTATTTTTGTATCTAGGACTCGATATACTCTTAGACGCCTAAAATTAGATTCAAAACATTAGCGTTTTGCTTATTTACAAACATAATCATAAAACAGTATAGTGTAGATTTAATAATAAAAAAATAATAATAATAAACTTAAACGTTAACGTAATTGTAGTTTAAATAAATATACAGTGAGGAAATGATTCTTTTTTTTTTTGGGTTAATATTTCTAAATCCTTTTGGGTAGAGTTCTTGTAATTTTCGTTTGTTGCAGGATCGAGAATATTAAGAAGTGCGTCAGCTGCAGAGAGCTAAGTTCTAATTAAGATATTGCAATCGCGCCCTTGTTTGTATTATTATTTTTGTGTTTTCGTTTCTATAATTTATGCGTATGTATTATTAATATAATAAAATAGTCTTTTTGTTGCGTATCGTTGAGCACCACGCGTTTTTTTTTTTGAATTGAGTTAAGTCTTTGTTGTTGGTTTTTAATCGCGAGAGCATAGATCTTCGGTCTTGCCGTTCATGGTGTGGTGCAAGGATGGGGCATTGCCGGTGTCCACGGTTCCGTTCGTTTCCTGCGCTTGGGCTCTGGCCTTCAGGAAGCCCAGACCAACCCAATTAGCGAAGGAGCTCATGACTATGGCACCGTTTCGTTGCGCTTGTTCTACCATCTGCTCTCTTTGTAATTGGTAGCGGTAGAGTAACGAGCCGGCGACCAGAGCAGAGACGACGGCCGACAATGCGACCATGACGAAGAGCACGCTGAAGCCGGGTACCGGCATGCAGATGCCGTAGACGACCTCTTCTCGTATTTTCCCTTGGAAGACGGTGACGGCCTCCGCTTTGTTGTCGGGACTGAACGCAAGATCCGCCTCGGAGATGACCTCGTACAATCCACTAACACCCACGTCCGCACTGCGCACTTTCCTATCCGACACGACCATCGAGCGACGTTTCCGTTTCACTTTTTCCGAAGACACGTTCTTCTCCTCCTCCTTGACCACGACCAGCGGGACATCTTCGGACAGGGAACGCGGGGCTCCCAACGGCATTTCCTCGTTAAAGTTCCTCGGCCCATGCGGGAACTGCTCCTGCTCCATGGTGTATGCATCCTGGACACGCGCGACAGAGAAAACCAAGTTGTTGTTACCAAAGTTGATTCTATTAATTACATAATTTACCTTATGCGGAACTGCCGTTATGTCGAGCTCCGAGTCCGTCGGCTGATCGTCGTTGCCCTGCGACACTCTGTTCACATTCTTGTTTACGGACATCTTGATGGACGGGAAGTTGCCACCAATCGCTGCTCCACCTTCACCTTCCTGGATGATGTCATCGTAGACTATATCGTCTACGGGATCCGGTCCGAGCAGCTGCTTATCACCCGGCAACTGGTCATCCTTCCTATCCAACCCCAAGAAGTGGTTAAGATCGGAAACGTCGCTGCCTCCGCCGCCGACGACACCTCCTCCTCCTCCAACTGCACCTCCTCCTTCCGGCTGCAGCTGGCAGTGGTCCAAGCATCCGTGTCTGCAGATTTCCACCTTGCACCTGATGTAGACGCTGAGGGCGTCCGGGAATTTGAAGGCGTGGAAGAATGCGTACGTTATGACCGAGGCCCGTTCATCGGCTCCCTTAACCTTCAAGAAACGGCTGATCATCTTTGGCCTCAAAACGCAACCGTACTCATCCGACAGTTGAATGACGTGACCGCCTCCATCCGATGCCACGCACGACTTCACCCTCATATCAAATTCACCTAACAAATAAAAATTATATATGAAATACACAAACGAAATCTTACTTATAAATTATAATTATTATATCAATTGATTCAAATCGGCGTAGAAATTCTTCAAATACAAAACTGATAAATATTACAGAAATCAATTAAAATTATAACAGTTTTATAATATGACTTTTTGCCATTTATACAAACACTAAATTATAACTAATATATCAAGTCAAGTAATAAACCCTACTCGAACTTCCTCAAACTTTGAATCTTTATAATAACAGGTGTTAAATGCATATTCATCATGTGTTACTTGAGGCTAGATGGTGTTCAAGATATTATCCCATATTGTTTATATTTGTAATTGGTATGTACTTGCATAACTACAAGTATTTTGCCATGATTTTATACATATTCTTAAATGATTGCAGCTAATTCGATAATGACTACAACTATGTATAACCATTTAGAAACTTGATGATTATTGTCCTCCTACTTGCTAATTTCCTACTATAAATTAAAAGAAATAAGAAAGCAGTCTCCTCCAAGTATGCAAAAGTCTTTAAGTAAAAATCAATACAAGTTCTTAACAAGGAGACTCTAGGTTATGTCTAGGAATCATAGTCTATTATTTATATTTGTAATTGTTATATACTTGCATAACTATAAGTATTTTTCCATGATTATATACAAATTCTTAAGTGTTTGCAGCTAATTCCATAATGACTACAATTATTTATAACCATTTAGAGACATGATGATTAGGAAAAGATATCTTCCCTTCCAAATATTGTCCTCCAACTTACTAATTTCCTACTATAAAATAAAATTAAATAAGAAAGCAGTTTCCTCCAAGAATTCAAAAAAATCTTTAAGTAAAAGACACTAGAAGTCCTTAATAAAGTGACTCTAGGTTATATCTAGGAGTCACAGTCCTAGTTAGACTCATAGAAAAAGTTTTAATTGGTGACTTCAAGGCAGAACATAATTCATAATCATTAAATTAATAGAAGAATGTAACTAATCACTCAATAAAAGCACTGATTTGTATAATAAAGTTACTTAAGAATATTTGTCTTTGTTATTCCTAAATCCCGCTAAGATTCCTGATATAACTATGACATAATCCACGGTGTCCAGAGATTTTATTTGATTACTGCATCATAAACAATATCATACATTTAATTTGTATAATAAAGTTACTTAACAATATTTTTCTTTGTTATTCCTAAATCCCGCTAAGATTCCTCAATCATATAACTATAAGATTATCCACGGTATCCAGAAATTTTCTTTGATTTCTGCATCTTAAATAATATCATACAATTAATTTGTATAATAAAGTTACTTAAGAATATTTTTCTTTGTTATTCCTAAATCCCGCTAAGATTCCTCAATGATATAACTATGACATAATCCACGGTGTCCAGAGATTTTCTTTGATTTCTGCATTTTAGACAATATCATACAATTAATTTGTATAATAAAGTTACTTAAGAATATTTTTCTTTGTTATTCCTAAATCCCGCTAAGATTCCTCAATTATATAACTATGACATAATCCACGGTGTCCAGAGGTTTTTTCTTGATTGCTACATCTTAACAATACAGTAACAAATAAGGAATGTTAGTATTTTATATAATATTTAAAAATAGCTTTAATGTATTAAATACTGAGCACAAATATATTTCTTGAAACAACTGTTCCAAATGATGTATACTGTCTGAGATGAGTTCACCGCCGAAATAGAGTTGCGCCTATAAAATTTATTGATCGTATAAGTCACGAGTCTGCTATTTTCAATTATAAACATTTCTTACTTACAATATGTATCTTGGAATTGAAATTGTAATTGTAATAAATTGAATTATTGATTTTTCGAAGAAGTTTACAACAAATCGCTTCAGCAAATGCATTCTCTATAAATATCGGACATGAAACATGGACAGAGATCGACCGTGTACACGGTTACACTAATGGAAACTTCCTTAGCATGAATCACCGAGCTTGAAATTAATTGTTCCGATTTGCGATTAAACATTTCCGTTCCGATGGTATTTGTTTCTCGAAACAGACATTTATGATGGTCAGATAAGGATAATTTACATTCTTCACGAGATTCGTGTTTTTCTCTTTTCATTTGCGATGAAATGAAATCCGAATGCAGATAAAAGTACAAACTGAAGTTTTTATTTTACCGTTTCCCCCATAGAACGTTAAAGGTATTTAATGGTAGTAGCGCATGAAATAGAGTGTTTTTGCATGGTCAATTTCACTGTAATTATTTCTGCAGCGAAGAAATCAAAACGTTGAAAAAGGAAAACGGACAAATAGGTAATAAACTGTTTACTATGTATACTACTTGTTAGGACCAAATGGATATGTAAAGTAGTACTAATGTGAATCCATATTAATATACATTTATGTATTGAGTAATAGATGCTACTTAGAGTATGGAGAATATATTATGTTCTCTGGTATGTACAAAAATGTAAATACATTTAATTTATTATTTCTTCTTTCAATTTAACTTATTTAATTCTTTACCATCTTTTAAAGAATGATTATAAATATTATTTTAATGTCCTGTTAAAATTAGCTGATGTAACAAAACTTTGTCCTTCCTAATTTTATCAAAAGTTGATGCAAGATGTTTCAGCAGAAGTAAACATAAAAGTAATAGTTTTTAGTTCGAAAATTAATTTGGAATTTTTGTATAGAATAATGAATTTATCTGTATTTTATAAAAATTTGTTGTGGGAATAAAATATTTGATTAAAAGAAAAAACTAAGAATAGTTTTGTAATTTTAATATTATTTCAAATTACAAAAAGTATATTTTTATATTATACTTTATTATTTCTATTGCTTATCATTTAAATTACTGCAATTGGTAATTTTAAATTGATTCCGAAAAATGTAATGCATACAAATATTGAGGTTTCAATAAAATAAAATAATATATTATTACATGATTTTTATTTTATTTGAGTATTTTCATAATTTAATTCAGAAAAATGAATTCACTGAGTTTCATAGTCAATTAAGTTCCAGAAGTCATAGTATTGCAAAAAAAGTTGTTCAAATAATGGATTTTTTCCATTTTTTCCATAGTTCATATACGATGCATATTGCTTAACTATAATAAATTGTCAAATTTTAAATGGATATTCTATTATAATTATTTTCTTTTATATTTAATTTGCAATTAGAATTCTTAGATTAATTCCAAAAAATATAATCGATAAAAATATTTAGGTTTAAATTAAAATAATATGTGGATTTTTCATACAAAGATAAATTTCGTATTTTGATAATTAAATTCAGCAAAATCCATTCAACAAGAAATCCTTCGTTAAGAAATTTCCAGATGTTACAGCATTGCAAAAAAACTAAATAATAATCAAACACTGGAATTCCCCGATTTAATTTTTCCATTTTATTTAGTTGATGTAAAATCGTGTCGAGAATGTTATTATTTTTAAAATGTTCTTAACTAAACAAGATTTTGTTCAATAACGAAAAATGTTGATATTAAAAATTCTATACTTAAAGTATACTTTAAATGCAATTGCTGCATAGTGTTTTACGAATTTTATTTATATATTGTATTATTTAAGATTCTATATTATTTAAGCATCGTTTTATTCGAGTTTTTTGGGTAGTAAAACTGATACATGAAAATACAAAGATCTGAACCCATTGAAGTTTTGAGATTGAAATAAAATATACTGAGAAGTCAGATAAAAAGTATACTTTAAATTTTAGTATCGTGTTATACGAATTTTATTTCTTTATTTTAATACAGTGATATTCGAGGATTTTTTATTGTGGTAACAATATGAAACAAGAAAATACAAAAAAACTGAATCCATTTATGTTTTGCAATTAAATACAAATATTCTGAGAAGTTAGATAAAAAAATGTAAATGTTACTTAATACCGTGACATTTGAGGGGCGTAAAAATTAAACAAAAAAATACAAAGATCTGAACCCAATTATGTTTTGCAATTAAATAAAAATATTCTAAGAAGTTAGATAAAAAATGTAATTTAGCTGATTGATTATTAATAAATATTAGTTCCAATCTTAATGTCACTATTAAAAATGATTTCCAAATTGATTGCTACTCAAAGGTTTATAAAAAATAGTTGGTGGAAATTCTATTATAATTATTTTATTTTATATTTAAATTGCAATTAGAATATTTAAATCGATTCCAAAAAATATAATAAATAGAAATATTTAGATTCCAATAATTATCAGAATAGATAAAATAATATATAATTAGAGAATTTTTCATAAAAAGATAAATTTCAATTAATTCAGAAAAATCCATTCAACATCGTCAAACTTACTTGATATCACAGCATTGAATAAAACTAAGTTGTAATTATGGAATTCTCTGATTTATTTTTTTCCATTTTCTTTACATAGTTACACGGTTAATTGGTGTAAAATCTTCTTAGATAATCCAGATCCATATATAAATGAATATTCAATACTAAAATTTTATTATTTTTAATAAAAATTGTGCAAAAGTATACTTTATATAAACTGTGTAATTTTTCTATTGCGTTATACGAGTTTTGTTGCATTATTTTACCGTGTTATTTCAGATTATATGTTTCTTAATTCTATGTTAAGGTTTTTTTTTTGGGAAGATAAAATTACACAAGAAAATATAAAGATTTGAACCCAAAAATGTTTTCTCAATAATTTAAAATATACTGAAAAACTGAAAAAGTATACTTTAAAGAAACGTATTATACGAATTTTATTTCATTATTTTATCGTGTTATTTTGAGATTGTATGTTAATTTAATTCAGAAAAATCCATTCAACAAAACCAATAGTCAAGTAAATTCTAGATGCATAAAACTAAGTTGTAATCGAACACTGGAAATCCCCGATTTATTTTTTCCATTTTCTTTACATAATTATACAGTTAATTGGTCTAAACTCTTCTTAGATAATCCAGATATGAATGGATGTTAATGATGTAAAAATTGTGAAAAATTATACTTTTATTATCGTGTTACATGAATTTTGTGCAATGATTTATCGAGTGAAAAAAAATGAAACAAGAAAATAAAAAGCTCTGAACCCAATTATGTTTTGAGATTAAATTAGAATATACTGAGAGATCAGATAAAAAAAGATGTGATTTAGCTGATTGATTATTTATAAATATTAATTCCAATCTTAATGTCAGTATTATAAATGGTATTTCCAAATTCATTAGGCTTATAAAAAATAGTTTGAGTCACCATATTCACGACGCCTATTGCTTAACTATAATAAATTGTCAAATTTCAAGTGGACATTCTATTATAATTATTTTCTTTTATATTTAAATTGCAATTAAATTTTTTAAATCGACTCCAAAAAATATAATCCATAAAGAATATTTAGATTTAAATCAGATTTCAGATTCACGGATTTTTTCATAAAAAGATAAATTTCGTCATTTTTAAGAATTTATATAACGTAATTCAGAAAATCAATTCAACAAGACCCATCGTTAAGTATGTGAAATTCCAGATGTCACAACATTGCCTGAAACTAAGTTGTAATCAAACACTGGAATTTCCCGATTTAATTTTTCTTTTTTTTACATAATTAATTGGTGTAAAATCGTATTAGATAATTCAGATCTATATATAAATAGATATTCGATTCTAGAATTGAATTAATTTTTAAAATACAATTTTTGTTGGGTAATAAAACTGATACATGAAAATTAAATTAAAATATACTAAAAAAAAAAAGTGATTCTTAACACGTTGTTCAATAATGAAAAGTATTGATATTAAAAATTGAGAAAAAGTGTAGTTTAAATGCAATTTTAGTAACGTGTAATACGAATTTTGTTGCATTGTTTTATCGTGTTATTTGGGATTCTATGTTATTTAAATACTGATAAATACCAAAAAATACAAAGATCTGAACCCAATTATGTTTTGAGAGTAAATTAAAAAATACTGAAAAGTCAAATAAAAAAATAGTGATTTAGCTGATTTTTAATATGTTGTTCAATAATGAAAAGTATTGATATTAAAAATTGGGAAAAAGTATAATTTAAATGCAATTTTAGTAACGTGTAATACGAATTTTGTTGCATTGTTTTATCGTGTTATTTGAGATTCTATGTTATTTAAATACTGATAAATACCAAAAAATACAAAGATCTGAACCCAATTATGTTTTGAGAGTAAATTAAAAAATACTTAAAAGTTAAATAAAAAAATAGTGATTTAGCTGATTTTTAATATGTTGTTCAATAACGAAAAGTATTGATATTAAAAATTGGGAAAAAGTATAATTTAAATGCAATTTTAGTAACGTGTAATACGAATTTTGTTGCATTGTTTTATCGTGTTATTTGAGATTCTATGTTACTTAAATACTGATAAATACCAAAAAAATACAAAGATCTGAACCCAATTATGTTTCAAGTTAAATTAAAATATACTGTCTGATAAAAAAAATCATAATTTAGTTTTAATCTTAATGTCAGTATTAAAAATGGTATTTCCAAATTGATTAGAGTTATAAAAAATAGTTTGGGTCACCATACTGATGATGCATATTGCTTAACTATAATAAATTGTCAAATTTCAAGTGGACATTCTATGGACGCCACCCGGTGTTTCCTTCTTTCGAATATTCTAATTAATTTTAATTATCTGCGTGAGCAGTTACTCCTTGGTCCACGAATACCGGTGGTCCGAGGATGTTGTGCAACAAGAATGAAAATGTGCGTCACCTACCTCTATCATCATTTATACCAATGACAAGAGTCAGCGTGGAGCCGAGCGGAACGATCCCACTGACCGGCGGTGCCCAAGGCCCTTTGCCATGCTGTATTTCCATCCAACAGTCCACGTTGTCACCTGTGCGAAGAGAAGAGAAAAAGAAAAGAATAAGAAAAAAGCATAAAAAAAATGGACAAGCACCGCTATAATCGAGCCTGCACAAAATACGCAATTAGAATGCGAAATGCGAACCTCTGAAGTCCAATTGAATCACATCCAAATCCGCTATCACCATCGGTGGCTTCGAGGCGGTCTTCTCGTAATCATTAAACCATTCACATCTTAATCGCTTGGCCTCGTCCCACACCTCCAGCAGGTCTTTATCATATTGAACAACAACGGTGTTCTCGTAGAACTGGCCATGCAGATCCGGTTTAGTGCCGCATCGGGCGTACGCAATGCGGAAGGAGAAGAACGTCTGTCCCGTGGACGGCGGCACGTACACGCATCTCGGATCCCCGTGCTGACCCTTCGACGAAACGATACCTTCGAAGGGATGGCTGAAGGTCAGGTGCACATCCATATGATCCTTGCCGCACATCACCTCCAACGAATGGATGGAAGGCATCCCTTCGGGCCTTTCCACCGGCCACAAATCACCCGCCGACGATGCATTTATCACCTAAGAAGCAGGAAACAAACAGAAAATAAATAAAAAAACGCTATAAATATAAATCTATAATATAGAAGGTCAACATCAACAAATTGAATAATGCCTTTCATTATAATAATGGTCGGGGCCGGTGGCCTCTCTCTATTACACTCCGGTTTTCGTCAATGACAAATTAACTGCGAATTATTATTCATATTTTCTCCGCCGGAGACAGCGTGGCGACTCGCGAAACAGCGTAACCTGAATTAAATAAAACCCACCTTGTTCTGCTTTATTTTTTTTTATTATCTTTCGCTTTGCATTCTTATTTTACTTTTCTTATAACGTCGCAATTAATGACGGACATTAAACATGAATTAGGAACCGGAGATTATCTGAAATAATTGTGAAACCTTTGCATTCTTCGCTAAGCGCGCTCTACCGTTAGAGTCAGTTGTTCGTTTGACCGTTGACCCAAGTTATCTTGAAAAAATACGCTTAATCAATAATTTTCTACTTGTTTGGAAGATGAGAATGAATGAAATACGGAGACGATCCATTTAGTTTTCATTTCCCATGGATTAGGTGTTTGTTGGTTTATTGTACGTTAAAGTTCGGATCACATCTAATTTAAAGTTAAATACCAAAACCTTCTCACGGCATTAAATATTAAGAACATTTCTTTAACAAACAATAGATAAATAAAATTAATACTAGTAATATTTATTGCAACTCCTCTTCAGTAAAACAATATCATAAAAAATAGAATGAAACAGGTTATTCACCTCAGATCATTCTTCCAAATTATATACATATAATAGTACAAAATATTTGGTTTTAAAAGTTTTAAAAAATGTAACAATAAAGTACATAAAATATACTTCAAAAAAATTTCCAAAATTTCCGAATTTATTTTATATATATAACATTTAGCTTTAGTGGTATTAATTATATTTATTGACTGGAAAATATATTTTTGTTTCTATAAAATTTAATTAATTAATAAATAAAATAAAAACAAATTAATACAATTTAAAAAACAGGAAAATTTAAGGCCTTTTTATTTGATTGTGTTATTATGTTGTTTTTTTTTTTTAATTATTTTTGTAATTCATTGCTGCAATAAATATAAATATAATTATTAAAATTTTAATTTGTTGCTTTAGAAAATTATTAATAATTTCTTTGATTTAAATTATTAAAATTAATTAATTTACAGAGGTTTTCTGTTGTAGACTTTGGTAGAGAAATTTCCCAAAATTAGAGACAAAATTAAGAAAAACTTCAGTTAATTTATTTTGGATACAAATAGTATAAAAAAATTGATAGTAAATAGTTGCAAATATTTAAATAATTTATATTATGATATATTACTTTCATATATTGATATAGTTATTAAATATCTACATTTATCAATAGTTTTCTTAAGTCCTTTTAGTAATTTTATTAATAAAATATATTTGCTTCTTTAATAATAAAAAGCCATTTTCAAAATTAATTTGATGAGTGGTGAATATTGAAGAGAGCCTCAATCAGCCTCTATTACCTGATAGTCCCTGAACAAGAAATATTTTTACACAATTCTCTCTAGAAAACAATAATTAAAATTACAGAAAAAAAATCCTGAGGTAATTAAAAACTATATTTTTTAATTAATAAAAAAATTACAACAATTAATTATGAAATTAATCCAAAAATCAATTCATTCTTAATAATTTTACAAATAATCTTTTATATGTTTTAATACTGGAAATGAGCTTAAATATAATTTAAATATATGCGTAATATAATTTGTATATTTGGAAATGTTGATACAATTTTTGAGGTTTTTATAAATTGTAGCATAGCAGATTGCAATCTTAAATATTGGCTTTTACAAATTAACATAAAATGTAACAGTTCCTCATTCAATTCTTTAGTATCTTTTAACATTTTTTTTAGCGATTCTGGACGTTTTTATCCAAGTCTATAATATATTTAAAAAATCTCATTAATGTCTTGGACATTTTTGATACTTAATTATTTCCATTTTTTCACTAAAATGTTTTAAATGTTTATAAGGAATTTTAATCTTAAATGTAATATCCGTACAAAAAAAGTCAAAATTAAAAGTCAATAAATTAATTGTTTTCATTTTTTGTTACAAGATGTGTTTATTTTTTTTCTCTAATTATAAGGAAATTCATAAGTTTCATACTTTTAAATTAGTGTTTTATATAAGTCTTTTTCTTTATAAAGTGACTTTCAATATATTAATTATTCTCATTTTTCTATAGAATGTATTAAATATTTATAAGGAAATTCACAAGTATCAGTTTTAGTTAAGTCTGTTTTATCCCAAATAACTGCTCATAAAATTAATTCAAAAATATTTTTTTTGCTTCCATTTTTACAAAATATTTCAGAGATTCATGGTTGAACTTCAAGAAAATTGCATTAACTGTGTACTGACTTCTTTTCTACTATTTCTTTTCTTATAAATTAATTCTCATTTTGTTTAAAAATGAATAAAACTTTTATTTCAATGACTTTATTTCAGAAAATAAACTACAAATGAAATTGACGTATTAAAGATTTACTGCTTGAAGAACAACTCATAATTCAAAATTATTATTTTCTTTGCTTCCACTTTTACAGAATATTTCAGAGACCCATCCGGAGGTTTATCAAGTAAAGCATTTTTTATTTGGTTGAACTTTAAGTAAATTGCATCAGTTCTAGGAAGATAGTCTCCTAGTATATATTTTTTACTCTAAAATGTTTATTATTTGCCGAAAAACTATTTTCTAAAATGTTCCGTCAATAAATTAAAATATTTACAATCAGATCAGATTCTCAAAATATTTTATTTTTTAAATTTTCTTATATTTCTTGCTATAGTCCTCCTTTCTTTATTTGGGAAATGTACAATTTTAATTTTAATTTGCAATAATACTTCATATCAACTCAATAATAAACTTTTTATTTTTTAAATTTTCTTATATTTCTTGCTACAGTCCTCCAAATTGGTAAAGTTGGTAAAGTTACTTTTCTTTATTTGGGAAATGTACAATTTTAATTTTGATTTAAATGCAATAATACTTCATATTAACTGAATAATAAACTTTCTTTCTATCTAATCCTGAAATTCAAGATTTTGTTCATTAAATTTACAAAAAGGCTAAATTAGAAAACAAGCTAAATTCTAAAAACTGTTTTATTTCTGGAACAATCATTATAGGACTGTCATCTTATTAAGACATCTAATTTCAGAATTTAACATTAAAGTTCATCAGTCAGTACTTTGAACAATTTACTCTGAATTGGTCTGGTACCAACAGAATTAACAATTTTGAGAACAACTTCTTCATGTGTTCATAATGTAAAACTTTTGTAAATAATGCCTGCTGATATATGGATGCAGTGGTAGTTAAACTGTCTGAAAACTCAGCATCATTCTTATATAAAGTAATGAAACTAACAGCAGAATAAATCATTATAGACATAAGTTTGTAAAGCGGAAAATTAATTTTTGAGAAGTGTCCAGATCAGATTTAAAGTTGTGCAACAACCTGGGTTGTTCTATAATCAGGCCGAAAATACACATATTTATTTTTAGTCAATAATTATTATATAATAATTATTATAAAAACTACTAACAACATAATTACTAGTAGAAGCAATACTTGGACAGCAAGAGCTTTTTTTTTGTTAAAATTATTATTATTCCAATAAGGATTGGACACGTAAATGATGGATAATCCGATGATTGCTTTGCCAATACCGAAATTGCAGTTATTGACTCGACTACTTGAGCAATATCATGTCCGACGAAATAAGATCATGACCGATTACTGTTCCACCGGCTCCGTTCACTGAATAAATAATATTAGCATGCTGCGTGACTTATGGTTTCTCGCAAGTCAAAAGGCCAACGTTTCCACGTTTCCCAAAACGATAGTTTCAACTCCTCGATTAAATTTATAGTGTTATTGTCTTTAATTAAATTACACACACATTTCAGTTCCTCACCAAAATTTCACCGAGCCTTTCTTCCCACGGACTTCAATAGCAGACACATTTATAATTTTCATTGTTCGACAAGTACAGGAAGTAACATGTGTTTCTTTATATTTTTTCGTTAAACGGGTAAACAAGAAAAAAATTGTTAGCGCAAGATGCATTAACAAGCAAATAACCAGACCTCATAAAGCGAACCAAGTGGACGCAAAGTAACAAGAGAGAAAAAAATGTTTGCACCATCGCACGCCACTTGTTTTCTTAAACGAAAATCCACTGTCTGCTGCTTTACAGTTTCTTCTTGCATTCCGCATAAATATTGTGAATAATTTGCTTAAAATCATTTTGCATTCAACAAAGTCGCATTCCGTTCCGTTCTCGGAATAACAATGAGCTGCGAATTGCTACACAATGATATAATGGTGTAAACTGAATCGCCGTTCGCAATTGTTGCTGTATTAATTGTTATGCTGCGGAGCGTAAGTATTTTTCTTTTCTTCTTTCATTTGAACGTCTTCGCATATTTTTTTTGTTGTTCAACGTATAATCACCACTGCGCTGTTATTAGTATTATTGCCTGCATTAGATAGCGATAAGAAGTCGTGTAAAGTGCTATATTTAGTTTTATTTCAGGTAATTCTATTTAGAAAGCCATAGAATTTCACATCATTCAAACATGATAAACGTAATCTTCGTTCAACAAGTAGCAACATGTGCAATTACATTAAATATACAGTATTTAGCATAAAAAATCTTTTTTAGTTATAGATTTTTAACAGTAAACAATATAAAAGTGTATAATATTTTTTTCAGTTTTTCATTTCCTTTTTATAATATAATATGTCGGATCAATGTTTTCACAAAAATATTACAAACTACTGTTTTTTTAGGATTAAACCTTATTTTTCTTCATTCGAATGAGCAGTTCCAATGATTTGGTCTTTTATATCAAAGTTTTTCAACGTTTTTACACTGGCAAAAATATAATAAATATTTCATGAACCTCTGGTTGATGAGCACTGTTTATATCACTCAATAAAAATCTAATAATAATGATCATTATTTATGTGCCAGAATTATATAAATAAATACACGAAAAATTTTTTTTTTTTAAATAAGAAAATAAATTAATTAAATGAAATAAATAAATAAACAAGAGTAATGTTTCATAATTAAATAAAACTGGCCAAGAGGCTATCAAGCTAGATCTTTTTGTCCGAGATTATTAGTTATTATGTCATAAAAATTATTTATGCAAAATTATTTCTTATATGAATTATTTGAATAAGGATTCATAAGGAAGCTCAATTTTTTTATTTAATGTTACATTTTAAAAGAATTGTTGACAATTTTTTTTTCAATTTTTATACAGAATAAAGAACACAATAGCAGAAATAAATAATGAAAAAGTCTTGCTATTATATAATGTGTTAATATTGTCTTTATGAAACACTACAGCAAATTTCTAAAATGTATTCTATTGGTTCATTAGAGTTAATAGTATTAACAGTAAACTTCTACTAATTATGCAACAAAAAATATTACATTAATAATAAAGATATTAGCCGATGTATTTCAATGAAAAACAAAATGTGCGTAATTGAAAATATAAGTAAAACTTTGATTTCTATATTTTGGACTTGAGATATTTTAATTTAATTTAAATATATTTTAATATTTTATTAATATTACAACACTTATATAACGTAATTTTGATCATGAGTTAATTTTTTCGTGAACCTCAATAATTTTATTTCAAAAACAATTTTTGCAAATTTTGGAAACTGCTTGTGTTATAACCTCATAAATTGAAAACAAGTTTTTTAGACAATATTAACTATTTATTTAAACAAAAACTAGATAAAGTATAACCAATTTATTAATTATTTATTTTATTTTTTTGCATTTTACATACTATTCTTATAATCAAACATATTTTTATTAGTTTCGAATTTGAAAAATTAATAAAAATATTTAATACAAAACGGCACTTTTTCATATGATAAGTTTAATAAATAATGATTTTTATTTACTAGAGCATTTACATTATATAAACAATTATGGACAAAAAATAAGATATATAATAATTACTGTAAAAATATCAATTTATCAAATATTTATTTAATTTTAGAGGTACAACTTTTTGGTTTCGTAATAATTTTACTCATTTATTTATTTTTTTTTAATATTGTAATATTTTTTTAAATCTGTTAAAATTTTGAAATTCCATTTGATATTAATATTTTTGTAAAATTTCTCTTGATTGCAAGGATAAAAATAAATAAAGAGAAATGTGGGAAACCTGATACAATAATGAATATATCAATTATATTTTAATTTAAATTTAATAACAGTAAGTTAGCAATTCAATATATTAATATTAATAGGTTATTATTTGTTATCTGGTTGTGAATCTGTTGCAATAAATATAATAATAATAATTATTATTAATATCAAATATATGTAAATTCTTATTATTTTTTTTTTCGAACACTTTTAATAGTATAATAAATTTGCATGTATATTTTTAGTTCTGTTAGATTTAGAATTATTTTGAGTTCATTTTTTTTAATATTTTTATTTTTTTAATTATTTTATTTTTATAGAAGTATTTACTTTTTTATTCATATTTATATATATTGGGTTGGCAACTAAATGATTTCGTATTTTAAATAAGGAAGAAAATTCAAAATTTTTGCTTAAAAATATAACTTTATTTAATTATGTTGTATCCATTTTTGTCGATGACCTTTTGCCATCTTTCAGGAAATGTCATATTTTTTTTTGTACATAAAACATCTTACTTTTCCTAGCAAAAAAACTGAATTAATTGTCAACAATTATATTATATCTGCAGTACATTTTAAAATGCCAAGACTAATAACACGAGTGAACTTCAGGTGTATTGTTCTATATGACAAATATTTTTGGTAAAAATTTAGATTATTTTCAGAAAACATCTCCGTCACGTACATGTTAAATTTTTGTATAAATTTTATCGTTAATATTTTTCAAAACCTAAATCCTAAATTCTGTATTAACTTCTTTCTTATAGACGTAGAAAATGATGTTTTTTTTGTAAGTGATTTTGTTCGCACTCAATTAGGAATTTTTTGCATGTTTAACTTTGGTAGTCTACTTATTGGTTGGTGTGTCCTTTCAGGGTATGTCCAGACAATGTGATTCTACTCCCCTACAGTGCTGACACCTAGGTGCAAAGTCAGTATTGCATTTTTCTTCTCCACACTTATTACAATTTTATTTTTATGCATGTTTAACTTTGGTACTCAACTTATTGGTTAGTGTGTCCTTTCAGAGTATGTCCAGACAATGTGATTCTACTCCACTACAGTGCTGACATCTAGGTGCAAAGTCAGTACTGCACTTTTATCTTCCACACTTATTACAATTTTATTTTTCACTTAACTCTTTGGTATTTTTTTGCCTTAACTAAATGTCAATGAGATGATATATTCTCGGCATTATTATATATCTTATATAATCAAAGTAAAATCTCTCATCTCTTAATTTTTTTTTTGCAGTTTTCTGGCAGACCGATCATGATTCTGATTAAGACAATGATTTGGTTTTTTGCTGAAGATATAATTATTATTATGTAATAAAATACAATAACTGAAAACAACTTCAGGAAATCGGAGGAGACATAGTGAGGCATCAAATATGTGATTTTCATATGTGAAAATAAAGCAATAAATTTTTCTTCAAAAATAGATAAAATAAATTATGAATAATTACAAAAATTTATATAATTTTTCAAAGACAACATTTTTAATTAAATAAAGAGTTTATTTCATATAACTTCTTCCTAAAGCTATTATTAGAATGTTTATAATTATTTGAAACATGCGTGAGTTCAATTTAAAATTTATGTAATAATATGCAGCCGCGAATAATAATTATTTTTAATTGCTATGACTAAACATCTAAACGATGATTGTGTCAGTTATTGTGAAATTTCGACACGTTTTTCATTTTATTTTTCATGTACGTGCACACGATGATTGATTATAATAATTATGTTAAGTATCCAGTGCCAAAAGCGCAGAATCGTTCGCCAAGAGGATGCTCGAGCATCTCGAACATCTGTTCAATTGGTCCATGCCAAAATTATAATAATCATCATAATTCCGACCCAAAAATTGTTCACTTTTAACAATTTTATTTTTTATTTTTGGCATTGCGGCAGTACTCTCTCTCTCATTCGAAGCTATATTTACCAAATCATTTTAAATTATTACCGAGAATAAAATTACTATATTACATAATTTCTGTATTATACAGTGCGTACCAAAACTACGCAAAGTGAACCAATTACATTTCTTGAAAAAAAAATACAGTTAATATTTGCTGAAACTTATTCATTTTTCAGGTATTATATTTTTTTTTATATACTAAATCTGAATGAAAATTTGTGTCTTTTAGAAGAAAATTAATGTTATGGTTTAAAAAATTACAAACATAAACAATATTTAATGAAAATGATTTAAATTAGAGGAAACATTCAAAGGGACTTTAGGAAATAGAATTGTGGGATAATTGAATCTTTGTTAAATATTTGGATTAAGAGGAATACAGAATTTGGAGATTCACTTGGAATCTTTGGAAATAAATTTATAGAAAAGCGAGGCAGGAAATTTTGATTTGGAGTAAAATTGTGTTTATTGGGATGTCGAATTTTGGTCAAGATGTTTGTTTTTTACATCTTTACCAAAATTAGAATACTGATAGATTTTTTAGCACTGACTTTTGGCATTGGGAAATAAATCATAACAAATGGATTTTTGTATGAAGATTTTATAATTAATGCATATTTTGTAGGTAAGGAATTTCAGGAATTGAAAATGACGAGATCTTGGCTTTATTTTATATTTAAGTTGTTTGGAATGAGAAATTAGATTTAGTTTCAAATCCAGAAGAATTCCTAGGTATTTTGCAAGGGTCGATAGGATTGTAGGATTATTTTCTAAGGTAAAATGGGGAGATGCGTTTATAGGAAACAAGGAAATTTCTTTTGTTTGGATTTATTTTCAGGCAACATTTATTGAACCATGATATTGTCGAGGAAAGGAGGTTTTGAAGATTATCTATCGGGAAATTTTTATTTGGAGTAAAGAAGATTATTGGGATATTGAATTTTGGTCAAGATATTTGTCCTTTACATCTTGACCAAAATTAGAATACTGAGAGATTTTTTAACACCGACTTTTGGCTTTGGGAAATAAATCATAACAAATGGATTTAGCGGAATTTCAGGAATTGAAACGAGATATTGACTTTATTTTATATTTGAGTTGTTTGGAATTGGAACTGAGATTTAGTTTTAAATCCAGAAGAATTCCTAGGTATTTTGTAAGTAACGATGGGATTGTTGGATGATTTCCTAAGGTAGAATGGGGAGATGTTCAACATTTGTTGAACCATGATATACTTGAGGTTTTGAAGATTATGTATAGACGATTGAAGAGAGAAAGCATCAATTAGGGCTATAGATATATAAAATATAACAGAAGAGGAAAAAACTATTTTTAAGCATTCTTAATCAGTTAATTTTATATAAATATATAACAACATTTTTTTAATTATATAAAATATAATTTAAAAAAAATCTATTATATATAAATATTTTTTACTGCAATCTAAATGATCTAAATATAGTGAAGCAGTTAACGTAAGCCCGATTTCAATCAATTACATTGAAAAAAATTAGCATTTCTTTCGAGCGAATGCACAACTACAGTAGGAAAAAAACTCGACCGATAAATTCGTCGATGCTTAAATCAAGATTATTTCGTGACTTAAAATGAGCTCAAACAGAAGATCAAATGATAAAATGAACCTCAAATTGAAAGATTATGTTAATGTTTTTTTAAGAAATTTATATACATATATATTTTTTAAAGTGGCTACTGACTGTGAGAATGATGTATGAATGACTAAATCTTAAAAAAATAAGAAGAAATAGTGAAACTGGAATTAAACGCTTTTACAACTTTGGGATACATCTATCACGCTATATTTAATCAGATAAACAGTTTTGTTTGATAATAAATTGTATTAATGGTACACCTTCGCTATAAATTATATATAAAATTTTATTTGTTATAACTAGTAAGTCTGTTACGATTTTAACAAGTTGTTAAATTTGTAATTGCTGCACGTTTCCATTAAATAATTGTTAAAAATATTTATAATTTATAAACATTTTAAAATTATCGTGCTAAAATAATATAACATGAATTGAGGTCTTCTTTACTAAAACTTCCATTTGTGCTAATCAACATAATTAAGAATCTACTTGAAAATCCTTCCGTTAAAATTGAAATTCGTAATTCCTTTTTCCCGTTTTAGGGTGTTCCGCAAGGCTCCCTTTTTTGTCATAATATTTATAAAATCCAATACAAATACCTTCAATCCTAACAAATCCCGATTATTTTAATAGATAACATAATTAAGGATCTACTTGAAAATCCTTCCATTAAAATTGAGATTCGTAATTCCTTTTTAACGTTTCAGGGTGTCCCGCAAGGCTCCCTTTTTTGTCATAATATTTATAAAATCCAATACAAATACCTTCAATCCCGATAATTTTAATAGATAACATAATTAAGAATCTACTTGAAAATCGTTCACTTAGAATTGCGATCCGTAATTCTTCTTCCCCGCTTCAGGGCGACCCACAAGACTCACCTCTTCCAGATCATTGAGTTTATTGTCGAATTTTGGTTGAGATGTGAATATTTTACTTATAATTATGATAGAAAATATTCCTTTTGCTCTTAAGTCATGAATATAATAACAAATTGAAGCAATAAATGTTTTTTATTTTTTTTATTTTATCTTTTTGAATTCAGGGTATTCCGCAAGGCTTACCTCTCCATTCTTTGTTATACAACCATTTCTGACATGATATTTATAAACCCACGTTCAATATCTTCAATCCAGATATATATACATCCCCTTCAATATGCAGATTTAGTACATTAGTTTCTCACACCTGCACTCTTCAATCCTCAATCCACAATTTAGAAAATCTTCTACCTATTTTGATTTCTTGGTAGAATATGTAGTATATGAAATAAATGGCTATGAGTGTCGGCTATGCATTATTGAATCTTCAACTTTCAGCTAGGTAAAAGTGATCTTAAGCGCCACTTCCTTTATTTGAGTTAAAAGACCTACCTATTTTAGCTCTCTTCAACAGCCAATTTTTCGCAGCCAAATCCAGACTTTTTCTTTTGCTTTCTTCCAAAGTAAACACTTCTTGACTAGCTCAATCTTCCAAGTGGAAAGACCATATTCTTTTGTAGTTCACTGAAGAATCTCCAGTAGTCTTCAAGATCGAGCACCAATTTTTTACTATTAACATTTACCCCGTTATAACACCTAGTTCCTCATGATGCTTACTCCTATTCTCTCCATGATACCTTTCGAAACTGTCCTATATAAACTCATCACCTTCACTAAAATCCAAAACTCAACCACATATCACATTTCAAACTCCTCCACTTCTAAATAAAAACCTGATTCTATCATTTTTGATCCGTAATTCCAAAATATCCAACTTACATCTATTAATAAATTTGTCATCATAAAAAAAATCATCCCAGTCCTAAAAAACTTATCTAAATCCAAGCGTTCTTCTCTTAGCATTCTCACCAAAATTCAACATCCAAATAACATAAATTTTAATAGATTTAAAACTGGCAGATAAAAATATCTAAAAAATTTTGAAAACTTTTGGGGGATGCAAGTTTTTTTTGTGTGATGAAAAAAGTAAAATAATTTTTGAACTACAATTTTTTTTTTCGTTTTTACCTCGTATATTATAGAAATTAAGTAGTAAATAGTAACATGTATTGTAATAGTGGTATATTCAAGATGTAAATAAAATTTTAAAAAAGTAAAGTTATTAGACCAGTAAATAAACATGATGTTATATATTTAACAATTACGTTATGGCACATGAATTACGCTATATCATTACTTACTGAGCTGTAATACGTTCTACTATTATAAAATATCCATTCTTAAAATACATTCCAGATTTATTAAATTACAGTCTGCGAGACATATAATCCGATACCAAATATAGATGTTAGACGATAACAGAAAAAAAAAAAGTCACTTGATATAGAGAGCACCAGTAATAAATATGTTTTTTTCTACTATTCTATAGAGGTAATATTAGAAAGATTGAGGACCGCTGGTGCAGCTATTAAAAAGAGCAGTTTATGGAGCATCCGAAAGAACACGCATATTCCCGTATATTTATTTGCGCAGCGACATTAAACATGCGAATTTATATCGCAGGACCATAAAGTTCGTCCAGAATGATCGCATTTGACATTAATGATGGGAACAATTCATTTACGTGCGGAGCCGGTTGCGTAAACGCCGTCGCGCGGCCAAGTTGGATAATTGAAGTGATTTGCGTATGGCCGATAGTAACGAGTGCAATATAACTTAACGGCGCAATATAACGTAGTTTGAGGGTTCGCAGACGGCGCGGCGGCATCCATAATGAGTGAGCGATGCGCTAATTATATTGCTAGTCCATGCCAGTTTGTCACTGCAATGCATCTTTGAATGTCAACTACTTCAGCGGTTTCCAAATTTGATTATTATTTTTTACAGACTCAAATTAACTCCAAAATAAAAAAATAAACTGATTGAAACCGTATTAATCCAAGATATTTAAAACCGTTTATTTATGTACAAAAAAAACATATTTTACGCATATAAAATTTAGTATTTAAATTTTTCTAAACTGCATTGAATCAGGATTGATCAAAACGTAGTGCGGTTTTGAGGTATTGCTCTATATTGTAAATAAAAAAAATATCATTACAATTTTTTTTTCTCAACAATTTTAATACTTGTTAAATATAAATATCTCCTAATTTCATAAAAACTGTATTTTTCTTTAATGTTTCATAAAATTAAGTTATACTGTAATGACTTAAGATCTTTACACTTCAGTGTTAAAGATTTTAAGATAATTTGTGTGAACTTATTAAGAAAGTCGTCTGATTTAATTCTAATTAATGTTTATACCTTAATTAATTTCTTTTATGAGCAACCAAAATCAGCTGTAAATTATTTACTAAATCTATTTTTTACCAGAAAATATTTGAAATAAATATTTTTACATTTTTTTATTGTTTTGATTTTTAATTTAGACAATTTACAGAATGATTCAAATAATTTGAAAATTGCAAAAACCTATTTTGAAATTATGATTGTTTATTTAGAAATATAGAAAATGAATTTAAAAAATTTGTTAAAAATATGATATAAATTTTCAAAATTTTAAAAATCGATTTTAAATTCTTTAAAATTATTATAGAAATATAGTGTCTATATAGAAATTTTTTAAAAACGAAATATTAAAATTTTCATATTGTGAAAAAATTTTGAAGAAATTTAGAAAATTGATAATTTTTGAAAATCGGTTTAGAAATTTAGAAAATCAAATATTATAAGTTTTCTAAATTGAGAAAATTGATTTTAAAATTTTATTAAAAAAATTATATAACAAAAAGTTTTATATTTAAATCTATTTTTATTATTGATTTTGTAATTTTGAGAAAATTATATATTTTTATATTACTTAATAAAGATAGATAACAGAAATACATAAATATTTTTTCAGAAGCAGGATTTTTCGTCTCGATTATACATTTAAACTTGATTAGTAAATATGACGAATGTTCATCTTTCAAGTTAAAAATATTGATATTTGATTCAATAACTGTAGGATAATTTATATAATATTAATAGTATTTCATACTTTACATAATTATTATATAAAATAATAAAAAGTGTGAAATAAATAGTTATATGAAAATCATGTATAGAATAACTTTTAGAACTTATTTTGTATTTTTATTAAATTAAAATTTTATTAACAATTTTATTACCGCATGAGTAAAAAATATTTTTATTGTTAGATATTGAAGAAAAATATTTCATTAGAAACATTAAACAGATTAAAACCGCTATTTTATATAATAACTAGATAAAGTGTAGAATAATTAAATAACTAGTAATTTCATAGAATATCTCGTAACTGATGATGTTTCCACACAATATACAAACAACAATTTACTATGACCAGCAAAAAAGTGTATATAGTAGTAATAATAATAATGATAATTGATGTACATAATCGCTCTGACCGGTTCCTGCGCTGATGGACCCGATGCATAGATTCTTCGCAGCAGGAATAAATCAGCAGCAAATGCATAACCGCTATCGATGTCAATCGATATTCTTAAGTTTCGTCCTTGATATGTTGATATACACGATCAAATGAAATACAAAAAAAATAATGAAACGAGTTATAAATAAGGATCAATGATGATAGACAACCTGCCTGCAAACGTAAAAATGATGCGAAGACATCCAGTAATAATATATTGAAGGAAAATTTGTTTCAGAAACTTTATCTTATCTATTTGTCGCAATGCCATAAATATATTTATCAAAACGGATATTTAAAATTAAAGACGGTTGGAGTTCATCTGGTAATATTTATTCGGTAAGTTAAAGGTGGAAAGTATTTGGATAGTTAATCTTGATTAAATTAAGTAGAATAAAATTTTATAAATTAGATAATGTGCGAATTATGTTCTGAAAATTCTAAGTATGTTAAGATTTGTCAAAAAAGTATTAATATAGAAATAATTATGTAATATTTTATTAAATTAATAAATATGTGTGTATTTATAAGTAGATCTTAATATTAGAAGTAGTGAAAAATTATGTAAATGCATTTTGATAATATTAATATGAAAAAACTGTTTTCAGAAGTAAGTTCGTGAAGTTTATATTTTTATAACTGTTTATCTGTTAAAATTATAATCAATTTTTATTAATAATAATAAAAAATAAACTTGTTTTATGCAAATTGAAATCTATTTAATAATGAAAGCATTATATCAATAATTATATTTTAATGTAATTCAGCCTTTGGGTATACCGATAAATGTATAACTAATATTTCTTCGTTGATCGATTATGATATTCATTTTATATTGTCATTGACATTATGTAAGGTGTTGACATGATTTGTGCGTGTGATTAATATGCGGCGTATTTTTTTCTTTCTTTCTTGTCTTATAAATTAATTATTCATCACGATATATCGCTCTCACTTAAAAAAAATAATTATCGAAAATTTGGGTAATCTATCAATGTCAAAATATATTATATTTAATAAATTTTTTGATACGAAATATCCGACAAGATCTTTGGAAATAATTTATTGTTATTGCAAAATCTCTAGTATAAAACGTACAATATGAATACACACTTAACCAGAAAAGGGATAATATTCTCGAGTAAAGATTATGGAATTTTCTGCTGTATTTTATTTTTATATACTAATAATTTTATTTATAATCTATAGAATAAATTTGATCATTAAATATTTAATTACTATTTGTTATTTTGACTTTATCAATCAAGTTAATATACAAAATATAATAGTGAGATTCCAGTCTACTATCATTTCTGTTACTAAATATTGGTATTGTATCCTCAACATGATCTATATGCAAGTTTCCATGTAACACTGTAACCTATAAACTAAAACCAATATAACCTGTAAACTAATTGTCAGAATGTCATGAAATTTTGACAGGTCTTGTTTGAAGGTTGGTAGTATATAGAAATCATATGGGACTGTCAACAGTGTTGTCATATATTATCAGATCGGATACTTATTGAGTTCCGATAATATTATGAATATTGATTGAAACTATTATTGATTGATAATACTTGTTTCTTTTTTACCTTGTATAACAGTAATATATACTCCGCTAATAATTCCCAATAACCAGTAGATTTTTCTTAACTTTATATTCAATACTTCCTTCTTAAACAGGTAAAATTTCTATCGAGATGAATACCTAAATATTTAACTTTCATTGGAAAGATCTTAGCTATTTAGTCTTACTGTTGGAGAAGTGTCTTTATTTAATATGAATGTGATATGTACATATTTCATTTTAACTGATATTCTTCATTTTTTAAGTCATTCGTCTAAATTTTCCTGCAGACATTCAGAAGCTACAGCCGTAATTGCTGTGTCATCAGCAAATGTTTCAATCATAGTATTGCTAATTTTAGGAATGTCTGGCACCTCCTATGTATAAAAGATAAACCAGAGGTCCTAAAACACTTGACTATGGCACCTGATTCTGTTGCATGTATTAATTTTAAACTATGTATTAATTTATATCTTTTACATTCAGTTTACAAGACACGATTTTTTTAATTTTATAATATTATGGCAAATTTTTCTATATTATAAGTAGTAGACGTTATCAAACATACACTCAAAAAGGTAGCCAAGCAGTATCTCTTTTTTCTAGGTCTTGGTTAATGATGTATATTAATCTATTTAGTTGGTCTATTGAGACGTGTTTGCTACAAAAATTAAACTGATGGACTGGTATTAGTTTATTAAACGCTATTATAGGTTTGACATTTTTCATATATTTTTGATAATATTGGTACGTCTATATGCTCTGATTTCTTCGGCTGGATTTCCTAGTTTAGGTATTACTATAATTTGTGCAACTTTCCTTTGCGCTGAAAAATATTCTGTACGTAGTATAGTATTGAATATTTTGGTAATCAATATTTCCTGTTATAATAATATATATAAGATGTAATTGGTTTGATTGACATTTTTATTAAAAATGACGTGCTTTTTTTATGTGGAAGCAATGACAGTGATATTCCATATTATTGTTAGTATTTTTTAATAATTTAAATTTTGTATACAAGAATTTTTCAACCGCGTTCTAAAATTCGATTAGATTTAATGGGCCACAAATTGATTGCTGTCACCTTGTAACATCTCACTCAATAAGTTCGTAGGATGACATATAGATATCGCCTCTATCGATAAATCCATATGATTTTTAGGAAGTACCAACCCTCAGACGACGGTTATCTAAATTTCATAGCAATCTGAAGTTTAGTTCACAAGTTACAGAGGTTTAAGTGACGCTACTTTTGTAATTTTATCGATAAAGGTGCATCTATATGTCATCCTATAAACTTATTGAGTGAGGTGTTATCTTAACGAAGAACTGATAAAACTCTTAGCAATTAGGTCGCAGTACTTCTATAAAAAAATAAGTTGGGTCATATTAAAAAGTTAAGAATCGCTGTTGTATATTACTAATAATTTATGTTCCTTTTTAATAGAATTTTTGCTTTTTGTTAACAGTTTATTATGATATTAAAAAAATCTTGGAAATCATTTATTGTTCTTAAAAATGTCTAGTACAATACGTACAATCTGAATACACACTTAAGCAGAAAATATCATATGAAATGGCCGTGAATCGGTGTTTTATACTATTAATAATTTTCGTTTCTTTTTATTAAAATTTTACCTTTTTTTAACACTTTATTATAATATGACAAAAAAAATTTAAAATTATTTATTGTTGTTAAATATATCTAGTATAATAGGTATAATGAAAATATACACTTAACCAGAAAATTTGTCATATAAAAGGTTGAGAATTACTAATAATTTACGTTCTTTTTATTACAATTTTAACTTTTTGTTAACAGTTTATTGTAGTATTAAAAAAAAAATTGGAAATTATTTATTGTTGTTGAAAGTATAGTACACTTAATCAGAAAAGTGGTCGTATGAAAATGTTGAGAATCGCTGTTGTATATTAGCAAAAATTTACATTATTTTTATTAAAATTTTACCTTTTTGTTCACATTTTATTACAATATTAAAACAGTTTAAAAGGTTAAAAACGTTTCTTTTTATTAAAATTGTTAACAGTTTATTATAATATTCCAAAAATCTTGGAAATCATTTAATATTTTTCAAAATCTCTACTATAATACGTATAATTTGAATAAACACTAAACCAGAAAAATTGTCATATTAAAAGGTTGAGAATAATAATGATTTACGCTCGTTTTTAATAAAATTTTACCTTTTTGTTAACAGTCGATTATAATTTAAAAAAAAAATCTTAAAAATAATGTATTGCAGTTAAAAATCTATAGTATATTACAAACAATCTAAAAAGGGTCATATTAGGGGTCAATTTATTATAATATTAAAAAAATATTTGATACAAATTTTAATTATATAAAAAACTTTCTTCATAATTCATCCATGCGCAATATATACGAGTATTTTCTTAATAATTTAAATTTTGTATACTACGAATATTTGACATTTACATTATTTACTTTTTTTTAATCTTATGTTTTGTTATCAACAAATCATAAATAAATATGGATTTGAAGATCATATATCATGATTTTATTTTGATTTTTTGATCACGCGCAGTATTTGCAATTACATTATTAATTATATAAATTTATTTATATTTCTAATATTGAACATTTAAAGTTACTTTTTATTAACAGTTTATATTTTGTTAACAAATATAGTTTATATACGAATATTTAATAATTTGCATTATTTATATTTACAGAAATCAAATGCTGAAAGAGCTAACGTTTACAAACACATACTTTTTAATGTGCAACAGAAAATACGGAAGTTTTTTATGGATATTTCATATAAATATAAATTCTTAACACAAGTTATCTTAAACAACAAAACAATAGCTCATGAAAGTCAACAATCTGGGAATGCAATTATATAATAATATTATCCTAATTTACGTGCATGCAAGTATAAATAAAGTTTAATAAACTGTATTATGTTAAAAGCCATATAAACTATTACAAAGTAGATAAATTAGCCACAAAAATAATCACATCAAAATGTTGATAAATAAGAACAACATTTATAAATCTGTTTCAGGTATATTTTCATGTTTACAGTTATATTAATTTATGAATTAGAATTGATTTGAAATTAAGATTTAAATGTAAATAAATAAAATACTATAAAATTACGCAATATATTAAGATTAAGAATGAAACAATAGATGGGCTGTTGAATTTAGATTGCTGCGATAATTGACTGAAAGATTTATCTACCAGAACACGCAATAACTTAGTCTCGGTCAACTGTAAAATGAGAACAATACATAATATACATACAGCATGAGTAATGAACATATGCACTATTATAGACATAAATGACCAATGAATATAAGAATGTCTTTATACTTTTGCTAATTGCATTTTCCTCATTGTTGTGCCAAGCCCTAAACAGAACAATAAAAGAAATTAACAAAAATTTACATTATTTTCATCGGGTATGAAAATAAAACATTCAAAACATTTAAATTGCAAACAAAAAAAATAATAAATGAGTAAAAAAGTGCTTTATAAATAGCTCATGTAAGGTAATTAACCTCTTGAATTTATGTAAGCAGCGTCACGTACTTCATATTAATATTTAATTTCTCCTCACCCGTGCTTTATTACAGTCTTCTTTATTCATTTTAATTAATATTTGTATTAATGACTTTACCGTTGCTGTGAATTATAATGCTTTTTGATTACTTTGTTGAAACGTATGGAATAACTCGTTTTGAATCATACTGTGATAATGATATTTTTTAGGTAATTATTATTATATGGGCGGAGAAACCTAGTCATGATTTATGTGTATTTTTTTATTGCATATTTTACGCCATTAATTACTTATATAATTTCTTATTGAAATCGTACAAAATTATTATTTTACAATAATTTTTAATGTTTTATACTGCAGGAAAACAACATAATCCCGGAACACCAAAACAAGTAGCTGAAGAAAAACTGCAGCATTTATGTCAATACTTATTCTTTAAAATTATAAAATCTTATATATTGTTCTAGAAAAAAAGTTGCAACCAGAAAATTCCAACCTATTTCCATTTGGATCTGGGGTACCCCAAGGAAGTGTACTCGGTTCGATTATATATCTTATTTTTACTCCCAATTCCTATTAAGATTCGCAGATGACAAAGCATAATAATAATAATTATAATCCAAAAGACATTTTTTTCGACGAGGAATAAAAACATTTCCACTAGTAACTTTTAACAATAAAGTACTACCACAGAAAGACCATATAAAATATCTTGGTATACATTTAGACAGACGACTTACTTTGAAGAAATATTTATGGATATAGAGAAAACAATTAGATCTGATATTCAGAAAATTATACTGGAAGTTTGGAAAAAAATCACTTCTATTACTAGAGAATAAACTATTAAAATATAATTCCATCTGTAATATGAAATATGGTCATATGAAATTTAGTTGTATAAAACACTATTGGGTACATAAAGTGAATTAATAAATGGAAACAGTTAAAAATGTAATTACAAACTTTTGCAAAAGAAAATTACAATTACAGCTTTTTGAAAATTATTTAGTAGTTTTGAAATAATAAATAATATTGTTATACATAAACATAAATTATCAAAATTACGAAAATTGTGCAGATTATTAAATAAATTTTTAAAAAAACGTATTAACGTTACATTTTTTAAAATAAATAATTAAATTATTAACATTTTGATTTTTTTGTATATATTATCTTATTTGATTTAAGAAATATATTTTAAATTGTTTTTTCTGAATATATAAATAACTTGAATTACGTAAAATACAAAATAAAAATTATTCATAATATTCTGATTATTTAAAATTATTTTAAAAATTAAATAAATTTTTCTAAAACACATTTCAATCCAGATATTGTTACGTTATATTTGTCTATTTCAATTACTCTCAAAGTTATAAAGTTTATCTAATATACGAGGGAAGTTTGAAAAGTTTTGTAAGTGACAAAAAGTAACATCAATTTTTTTTCATAAATATTATTAATAAATTATCTTGAGAAAGGTAAAATAATCTTAATTTATTCCGTTAATCTATGAAATAACTAGTTTATAACATTATAATAAAAGTTTTGTAAGGTAAAATCATTTTTTTAAATAAATTATATAAAAAAAGTAAAATAATTAAATTATTAAGAATTTATAAAAAAAACCTTTCGTTTTCAAAACTTTTCAAACTACCCTCATATAATGCATATAGTTATAGCTTTAAATAGTTTTGTTTTCTATACTTATATAAAACTAGTTATTCCATATAATAGCGGATGACATCTGTATAAAGTGTGAAATAATATACTTCAATAATAAATTTCGGCCAGTAAAAATATTTTATTAAATAACTAGTGAAAACCGGTATTTAATAAATTACATAAGTATTAACTAGAATTTTCGACATTATAGGATTTAACAGTAATTTAGAAAAATAAAATCACAAAATCAAAAATATATTCCTGATGAATACAAAATTTATTAAAAATGAAGAAATGTTGTGTCAAAGATTAAACAATTACACTTTAAAATAATAATTAATCCCGCACTGTTTGAAACCGGAATAATGGACTAAATTTAGACCTAAAATAAACCACAAAATTAAATATCAACATTAAAAGATTTAATGGAATTTAAAAAATTAAATAGAAACATAAAATCAAAATTATTATAAATTCCTAATGAATACAAAATTTATTAAAAACGAAGAAATGTTGTGTGAAAATGTAACAATTACACTTTAAAATAATAATTGATCCCACACTTTTTAAACCGGAATAATGGACTAAATTCTGTCAAAAATAAACCACAAAAGTAGAGTCAAAAAACCGATTAAAATTATTTTTTAATATTTAATAATTTATTATTATTTATTTCAATTAAAATTAATTTTAAATTTTCAAACTGTATAATACTCTTTTTTATTCGCACATGCATTGAAATAAATCAAAATGTAGAGATTAAAAAAAAAATGAAATCACCTGTTTCGTTCGCATTTTAAGAACATGATATCACCTCGGTTAACGGCAAATGCTATAAATATTTCGAGAAATTAAATAGAGCAATTTATAATGGTTTCTTGTCCAAAACTCGCAACATTATCGCTGCATAATTTCTTTGGAGAAATACAAAAATGAGGAGTGTCAAGCCCCGGCTATTCTACACGCAGTGGAAGAAGACAAATGTCCGAACAGTAGACGTGTCGTAATGTGTGGGAAATAATGCCTTTGGGTGCGTATAAAGTGTGTTGCGAAACGGTTTTTAAACAAATTCAGTGTCGGCTTTCCTTCTTTTGTCCCTTCTTATTAAAAAAAAATCATTTACTTCTTTTTTCTTTTTCAACACCGCACGTCTCTAATTTGCATACAACGAAAGAAGAAAAACATGCAGAAACTTTGCGACAATGGATAAAAGCGTAATTCATCAAGTTCGCATTCGGTCATTCTGTAACGGGTCACGCGCATTCGTCAACCCAACACCGTTCTCTTTGTTTTCGCTGAATTTTAATAAGAAACGACAAACACGAAATTTATAATTTATTTAAATGATGAAAAAACTACCTAAAATATTAGATAATAATGAATTATTAATTTGCACTAAAAAAAGCATTTTTTTTCTTAATTTGTAAAATAAAAATATTAGCAAAAAAATATTTATTGCAACATTTCTCATGCAAATTATTTCACTGCGATTTTGTGACCTAACCGAGGTTAAATTTTACTACCAAAATATTATAAATTAAATTAAATTTTGCATTAATTTCATTTAGAAAATTCCAAAAAATATAATTTTATAAATTATAAATTTGCACTAAAAAAAGCATCTTTTTCTTTATTTGTAAAAATATTAGCAAACAAATATTTATTGCAACATTTCTCATGCAAATTATTTCACTGCGATTTTGTGACCTAACCGAGGTTATATTTTACTACCAAAATATTATAAATTAAATTTTGCATTAATTTAATTTAGAAAATTCGAAAAAATATAATTTTATAAATTATAAATTTGCACTAAAAAAAGCATCTTTTTCTTTATTTTTAAAAATATTAGCAAACAAATATTTATTGCAACATTTCTCATGCAAATTATTTCACTGCCATTTTGTGACGTAACCGAGCTTAAATTTTACTACCAAATATTTGAAATTAAATTAAAATCTGCATTAATTTCATTTTGAAAAGTCCAAGAAATATAATTTTATAAATTATTAATTTAATTAATTTTAATTAATATTAGCAAAAAAAATATTTATTGCAACATTTCTCATGCAAATTATTTCATCGAATATAAAAATATCGTCACTGCGATGCAAATTTTACTACCAAAAATTTGAAATTAAATTAAAATTTGCATTAATTTCATTTTGAAAATTCCAAATTTAATAATTTATTAATTTGCATTGAAGGAAGCGTTTTTTTTTTCTTTATTTGTAAAAATATTAGCAAAATAAATATTTTTTGCAACATTTCATTTGCAAATTATTCCACCGAATATAAAAATTAAATTAAAATATATATTAATTTAATTTTTTATAATTTATAGAAAGAAACCATAAAATAAACCTAAAATGATAGAAATAAGTTAAAGTCATCAAAAATAATGATATTTCACAAAAGAATTATAATTCTCAGGAAGTAATAAATAGTAATTGCGTAAATATGGATATGGAAAATGAACTTTTGACCGAAAACTAAAGATTTATTTGAGAAAACAAAGCCGAATTGCTGTAAAACTGATTCGTTCATTACATTATACATTATATTTTAACGATGACCACAGATGTTAGTTTTATTTTTAACTTTAACTTTAATGCGAAGATTAAAATACGCGAAATCGAATATTAACGACTTTAGAAAGATCGACAGTAAAAAAAAATGTACAAATAATTGTACTTCCCTTTCCGGGTGTTGTAAATGTAATTTACTGTTACTTTGTATATTAAAACGGAGTTTTTTTTTTATTGTTGACTCAATAAAACTTATTTTAAATTATTTGTGCAAATCATTTATTAGTAGTTGGTTTTGATTTTTTTTAATTCAATTATAAATAATAATTAAGATTTTTATTTCCATTTTGTAAACCGAAGACTTCCTGTGCACATTTTAATATTCATTAAGTATAAAATGTTATTACAATAATTGAAGTTAATTGCATTTTCTTTTAAGTGAATATTAAGTTTTGAATTAAATATTACAAATATTTTGTGATGTATAGTAAAAAATATAGAATTTAATGAAATAATTCAAACATTATATAAGTTTGTGAAGACAGAATGTTTTAAAACGAATATAGTCGGATAGATCTACCATTTGCCGTAATGATGTAATTAGAAGTCAAACTTAAAAAAATTGCTTCAAAAAAGAGTCAAGTTTTAAAACATAATGAATATAAGGTTTTTTTTAATCCGCCTATAATCTTTTCAGAAAATAAGTCATTACTCAAATATTGATATATTTTGTCCATCTATTTCTCTGCGCAGACAAAAATTAAACTTTCAGACTTTGTGAAGATAGAAAGTTTATGAATAAAGATTTTCTTAAGCTTCGAGATGTGCTGTCAAAAAAATAGACTGTTGAGACTACATTTACTTTAAAATTACAGTATTTTTTTTTTAGTAAATTAAGATTATTTTATTTTAATTAATAATAATTAATAATAACTCTGGAATGTTTAAATATAAATAGTTAATATAAATTTCTCAAAAAATTCATAATTTAATTAATAAAATTCCAAATAAAAACTTTATGAAATAATAAAATATAAAGAAATAACATGTCGATTAAGTTATTTTAATAATTAAATTGATATTTTTAAATTAAAACTGTTCGAGTTGCAAAAGAACAATTATTTATATATACTGGCAATATATATTCTCTCCCAGGAATTCTCGGAATAACGAATTTTAAGTCCAAGATTATTTGAAATATACAAACTTTTCAAACAGAAGATTGAAGAAATTAATAATAGTAAAATAGTAAAACTAATATAATAAGTAAAACTGAAACAAATATTAACTATTTAAAACATGACATGACAGAAGCAGAATGTGGTTTTTTCAATTTGATGAATCTGCTGATATTGTGTATTTTTTAAATATCATCCAAAATATTAACTTTTAAAATGAAAATAAAATATTCCAGTTTCGGGAAATCTAGATTTATTGAATTTAAATCATAATTGTGGAAAATATTGAAACAATAATAAAGAAATCAAAACTATTACATATTACACAATGGAAATCATAATTATCATAATAGATACAAATGATATAAATTGGTTGCAGTATATTTTAAAAGTGGTAAACTTATAAATAAACGGTATAGGAACATAATGGGACAATGTGCACATTGCCCGGAAAATGTGCAGATTTTTTTACAACTGAAATAAAAGTAGATTGTAAATAATTATATGTTTAGAAACAACATATGAAAATAATAAACAAAAAAAAATTTTGAGTTTACACATTTGCCACGTTATTACAATGTACTTTTTCCTAATTTCCTGAGGCAAATGTGTATTGAATGTATATTTGCCAATTGGAGTGATAACAGTATACATTTGCCTGAACATGTATACATTATTCAAATAAGTACTTATAAAGTAACATTTAAAACTTTGATATGTTTCACATAATATGTAGTGGAAACGAAATATTAGATTTCATAAGACATTTTCTGAATTTTAAAAATATTAATTATTTCTTTAGTATTTTCAAAAAAATATTAAAGTGTGTTTTGTCTCAAACGAATGCTTTTCAGGAAACTATCCATATTCAAACTATTTCTAAAATTATGGAATATTTGAATATAGTCCATTCTATTAAATTAAAAAAAACATCCACTCGTTTTCAGTTGTTTTTTTCAGTTTTAAATTTTAAATTTTAATTTTGTTATATAATTTATTAATTGTTTTTTCTTATATAATAATTTAGTTAAAACTTTTTACAACCTTTTTTTATTCTCTTCAAGGTGTTCCCCAGGGCTCCCCATATCTCCATTATTGTTCAATATTTTCTGCTACAACTACAACAAAACTCTGATGTTACAGTCATAGTGTCCCACTCATTATCCATCACCGAAGCCATGAAAAAAGTTGCAGAAAAAGTCTTCGCCTCTGCTTCGCAACACACGAATCCTCTGCTCAGGAACGCAGTGGATTACGACGAAGATGCAAGGCACCGCCACAAAAGACCAAAGATGGCAGTAGCTGACTAACGTTGCTGATCTTCTGGCCTCACATCACGTGCCTTTCTTGGGCTGAGCTTTTAGACTCAATAAACTCCATGGCCTGAATAAATATTCAAACCAGACATCACCAACATGTTCCCAGAAGACCTGGTATAAAGGATGTCAAACCCAAACTTAGCTCCATTCAGTTTCAAGTGTATCAATCCATCAAAGTTTAGGCGTTATGTTCCGTTTTGAACGAGTGTGAACTGAGACTTCATTACTCCTTCTGGATATAGTAAATATTTAGGTATCATATTTGATTTAAACTAAATTGTAATTTCTAAACCAAAACAAATTAAGTGCAAGAAAAATGCTAGAACTAGACGTTTCATGGCTCTGAATGTGGGTGGCCGAGGATTGAATTTAAGATCAGCTGTAATAAAATGATTTATAAACAACTAATATATTATTCCTCGATAATCTTTATCAACATTCGAATACTTGCACTTAACAATCTTGCTGTTTCAGAAAGAGTAGCTCTTTGAACGAATACGAAAATAATTCACCCAGATTGCACAACCCACCCAACGAAATTGTATATGATAACACAGGAATTACCCGAATTTTATCTCCACTTTATCTACTACATTTTATACCATAGATTCTAATATATATCTTCTCTGTAATTTCAGAGTCGAGAATCGCTGAGCGGTGAAGTTTCTGACTATCACTCCAATCTTGACAATGCATTTTTCAAGTATCTTCATTTTTAATGATTATATAATATGGGTGGAAATACTGTGATGATATCTGATGACAAACAATAAATTTTGTCTATTTTTTATTAAAATGCAAATTTTTGCTAATATTCTTTTTAGTATTATTTTTCTTTTGGTAAATAATTTCCTAATATTATCAGTTTTTTTTTCTGTATTTTTAATACAACCGGTATAATTTGAATACGAATTGCAAATCTATTATATTTTACGAATACTACTTTTAGTACTATAAATTTGGTAAATAATTTACTAATATAATAATTATTATTATTAGTTTATCTATATTTTTAATACAATCGGCAAATAATTGTCGTTATTACATTTAATTTACTAATATTTTTCTATTTAGTGTACGTTTATTTCGATAATATTCCATTTATTTCTATAAATTTGGTAAATAATTTACTAATACTATTGGTTTATTTTCTGTATTTTTAATACAAATGGTATAATTTTAATACAAACGAAAAATATTTTTCTTTCAAATATTTTAATTACTAATATTTTTTTATTTAGTGTACGTATAATTTGCTAATATTCCTTTTAGTACTCTTACTTTGGTAAATAATTTACTAATATTATTAGTTTTTTTTTCTGTATTTTGAATACAAACGGTATAAATAGAATAAAAACGGCAAATATTTGTCTTTACAATATTTTAATTATTATTATTTTTCTTTTGAGTGTCCGTATATTTTGCTAATATTCCTTTTACTACTATGAATTTGGTAAATAATTTACTAATATTTTATTTTCTGTATTTTGAATAAAAACGGTATAATTTGAATACAGACGGCAAATAATTGTCTGTGTTATGTTTTAATTACTATTATTTTTATATTTAGTGTACGTATATTTGTCTAATTCCCCATTTAGTACCATGAATTTGGTAAATAATTTACTAATATTTTTTTTTCTGTATTTTGAATAAAAACGGTATAATTTGAATACAGACGGCAAATAATTATCTGTATTATGTTTTAATTATTATTACTTTTATATTTAGTGTACGTATATTTTTCCAATTCCCCATTTAGTACCATGAATTTGCTAAATAATTTACTAATATTTTTTTTTCTGTATTTTGAATAAAAACGGTATAATTTGAATACAGATGGCAAATAATTGTCTGTATTATGTTTTAATTACTATTACTTTTATATTTAGTGTACGTATATTTTTCTAATTCCCCATTTAGCACTATGATTTTGGTAAATAATTTACTAATATTTTTTTTTCTGTATTTTGAATAAAAACGGTATAATTTGAATACAAACGGCAAATAATTGTCTGTGTTATATTTTAATTACTATTATTTTTATATTTAGTGTACGCATATTTTTCTAATTCCCCATTTAGCACTATGATCTTGGTAAATAATTTACTAATATTTTTTTTTCTATATTTTGAATAAAAACGGTATAATTTGATTACAGACGGCAAATAATTGTCTGTGTTATATTTAAATTACTATTATTTTTATATTTAGTGTACGTATATTTGTCTAATTCCCCATTTAGTACCATGAATTTGGTAAATAATTTACTAATATTTTTTTTTCTGTATTTTGAATAAAAACGGTATAATTTGAATACAGACGGCAAATAATTATCTGTATTATGTTTTAATTATTATTACTTTTATATTTAGTGTACGTATATTTTTCCAATTCCCCATTTAGTACCATGAATTTGCTAAATAATTTACTAATATTTTTTTTTCTGTATTTTGAATAAAAACGGTATAATTTGAATACAGATGGCAAATAATTGTCTGTATTATGTTTTAATTACTATTACTTTTATATTTAGTGTACGTATATTTTTCTAATTCCCCATTTAGCACTATGATTTTGGTAAATAATTTACTAATATTTTTTTTTCTGTATTTTGAATAAAAACGGTATAATTTGAATACAAACGGCAAATAATTGTCTGTGTTATATTTTAATTACTATTATTTTTATATTTAGTGTACGCATATTTTTCTAATTCCCCATTTAGCACTATGATCTTGGTAAATAATTTACTAATATTTTTTTTTCTATATTTTGAATAAAAACGGTATAATTTGATTACAGACGGCAAATAATTGTCTGTGTTATATTTAAATTACTATTATTTTTATATTTAGTGTACCGCATATTTTTCTAATTCCCCATTTAGTACCATGAATTTGGTAAATAATTTACTAATTTTTTTTTTTCTGTATTTTGAATAAAAACGGTATAATTTGATTACAGACGGCAAATAATTGTCTGTGTTATATTTAAATTACTATTATTTTTATATTTAGTGTACGCATATTTTTCTAATTCCCCATTTAGTACCATGAATTTGGTAAATAATTTACTAATAATTTTTTTTCCGTATTTTGAATAAAAACGGTATAATTTGAATACAGACAGCAAATAATTGTCTGTGTTATATTTTAATTACTATTATTTTTATATTTAGTGTACGCATATTTGTCTAATTCCCCATTTAGTACTATGAATTTGGTATATAATTTACTAATATTTTTTTTCTGTATTTTGAATAAAAACGGTATAATTTGATTACAGACGGCAAATAATTGTCTGTATTATGTTTTAATTACTATTATTTTTCTATTTAGTGTACGTATATTTGGGTAATATTCCTTTTAGTATTATTTTGTATTTGGTAAATAATTTCATAATATTATTATATTTTGTATTTTAAACATAAATGGCTGAAAGTACATATGCAAATGATATATTTTGATATACTTAATAATTTTGTTTAATTAATTAATAATATTTATTGCAAAAAATAGATTACAAAAAAAACTTAATACAATAATAAAAAAATAAATAAAATGCATCTGCTGCAAAGGACTATTTCTGCTATTTAATGAAATATTTAATACTATCGATTATAAAAAAAAACCATATTGCCAAGCATATAACATTAAAGACTTAAAATACTTTAAAATAATTAATATTATCAATTAGAAGAAACCATATTGCCAAACGTATAATTAAATAGAAAATATACCATATGGCATACTTTCGAACCTACATTTATTTAAAAAAAAATGTATATCAACTGTACAAATTGCTATAAATTAAGAAGAAAGTTCGCGATTTATCCATATTAATTCATACACAACGATGCCCCAGTAATGTCGATCCGATGTACCGCCTTCATTAAATTATAAACATACAGCTATCCATAAAGCATCTGGCTATCGAGATTTCGCAAGACGAAGAGAAGAAAAAATGGGGTGGGAAATAAAGAAGTTAATATCCGTAAAGGCTGTTGGAATTTCAAGTCAGGAACCGATGAATCATTGCCATCACCAGTTAAACTATTATTAGAGGAGAAATTTTAATTTGTTCCGAAAGATCAACGGCCTCGATAATTTAATTAAACGGAAGAAACTAAATATATTTTAATGTGCAGAAAAAAAAAATAACATAGATAATAAACTACATTCTATTTCGTAAATCTGTGATGGAAGCGCAGATGTATTAAATTGCTGCACATTCAGATTATCGTAAACTTATATCAAGTATGGATATAAATTTTATATTTATTGGAGCAATATTATATGAAATAATTTGAGTCTACTTGTACATGTGATTTAAGAAAATATTCGCATTTGGTATGGAATGATGTTACAGGTAGTTCTGGGATATGTATGTTTCATGATTCATATGTAGTATTATATAAGCGCACATCATAAGAAACTGGACATAACTAAGGAAAATCGTGTTTATGGTAATAAGTACCAGCAATAGTTATAAACTTGAACATTCTGAGAAAAACTTAAATCTGCATATCACGATTTATAAATTTACGTACAATTTAGTTTATAAATTTAAATTTTACAGGATTTTAATTTTTGATATAATAAATATTAGTAGAAATATATTTGCTTATATGGAAATATATTTCGGACTATTTAAAACCGGATTAAGCAAAGACTTTAAAACCATATAAAAAAAGGATTTTATATTAAAATTTAAATTTAAAAAATACAGAAAATGCAAATTAAATACAGAAAAACTATATTTTAATGTGAAACCATCACAAGGTATGGTTAGCAATAGTTACAAACTTGAAAATTCGGAGAAAAACTTAGATCTGCATATCACGTTGTAAAAATTTACGTAGAATTCAGTATATAAATTGATAGGATTTTAATTTTTTATATAAGAAATATTAATAGAAATATATTTGCTTATATGAAAATGCTTTGCAAAGTGCGAGTAATCTCTATCAATAAACCAGATTAAGCGAGGACTTTAAAACCACATAAAAAAGGATTTAATTGTTAAATTTAAATTTAAAAAATGAATAAAATGAAAATTAAATAAAGAAAAACTATGTTTTAATGTGAAACTTAGCACTGTATGTCTTTTTAGAATTTCTTGATCCAAAGCAGGAGTTTAACTTTTTAAAAGCTTTTTTTAAAAAATGGATATTTTTGTTCATCTACGAGTATCCAAAAATCTTGTAGATCAAACTAAAATTTTGTAGATCAAACTAAAAATCAATTATTTCCATTTCTAGATCTATAAAATTTTTATTTCACTTATTTGTTATCTGTTGCGATATTTTGGAAATATTACAAAAATCCAATTTCGAAATTATTTTTAAGCTCAACGATATTTTCAAAATATTTATTTATTTCAGTATTACATTTCTTGTTATAGTTAATCAAATTTGTAAGGTGACATAAATTACTATTATTTGGAATATCCACAAATTTTATTTTGAATTAAATGCGTTTATATTTCTTATTAACTGAATAATACTATTTTCTTTTATACTGAAGTTCAAGTTTTGGTTTTTTCATTCCATTTATTAAGTCTGTAAGAAAGAATCTAATTTAAGATAAAATTAAGTTTTTCATAAATTTAGTTTCTGGTTTCTTGTTTTATCTCTGGAAATATGTGAAAATTTACTGTAAATAATTTGAAAATTCCACATTTGAAATTTACCTAAATTAATTTAAAGAATTCAACTTTTGAAATTTACTGTCAATAATTTGAAGAATTCAACATTTGAAATTTACTGAAAATAATTTGAAAAATCATACATTTCAAAATGTGATATTTAACGTTAATCCAATTTTTAAATTTAGCGAAATTATTTGAAAAATGCAAAATATGAAATTTACCATTAATAATTTGAAAATCCGAAATTTACAGAAAATAATTAGAAAATCCAAAATTTTAAATTTACTGTAAATAACTAAAATATTCAAAATTTTAAATTGTTGAAAATGTAATAGTTTTAGTGAAAGACACCAGAAAGTAGTATCTACTAATCGCAGTATAAATCTGAGCAAGAATATTTTTTTGTTAACCTAATTCGATATAAACCTAAGAACGATCATGAAAAATCTTAGATAACGTTGAATTCCATTATAGTAATGTAACAAAAAAAACAGGATAGGTTAGAATACCACACACGTTAGCTGTAAATCATCTAGGCAACAGCTTAACAACGCAACAACTTAAACGTTTCAAATCACTGGGTTTATCTCTGATTAACACCTGCATTGTAAATTATGTTTATAACTGAAGGAAATAGCCATCAGGCACTTTTAAAAAAAAACTTATATTATTTTACATTTTCAATATATTTATTTATTAATATAAAAATATTTATTTCAAATTTTAACAACAAACCTAACATAAAATGTCTATTTTATATATTTACATGTCATTGAATTTTTTAAGCTGTTTCTTATTATGGTGCTCTAGGCACCAAATAACTGAATCATAAGAATATGACTTCACAATAAAATATATTTTCTAGAATGCTGATTCAAATATTTACTCGTGGGTCGCAAAAATAATTTAAAGTAACAAAATTGCAAAATCTTTAAAATTTTGTAATTTAAAAATTATAGGTTGACTAAAATTCATGTATGATTTCATTTATTAATTCTAAAAAGCAATTAAACGATTCAAATTCTTTCAGAAATATTTTATCATTGAACATTATATAATAAGTTTAATAAAATGATTTATTCCAATTCAAAAGTAATTTTCTTTATATAAATAGAAATCATTCGTATTATGTAAACGTAAACATACCAAAACTAGGGTCAAAATGACACCTAAAAAAGAATTTCAATGATTGAATAAATTGAACATCTTTTATAAATTGATAAAAATATATTTGATTATTTTTGTTGTAATTATAAAAAGAAAATTAAAAAAACATGATTTCTAAAGAAGATATACTATTTTGTTAGTACATTTCTTACAAAATATTAATTTATAAGATTTTCGTAGTTTTATTTACAATTACTTGGATTTTTTTCATGTTATTCATGTTTGATGTTTGTCCATGATCAGAAAAATGTTGTCTTTACTTTCTTTTTTATAATATATCATTTAGAATCTAATACTTCCCAAAAATATTACGAACTACTATTTTTTCCGAGATTTTAAACCTTATTTTAAAAATTCATGTGAATCCGATCGATCACCAACTCGAAACTTGATGAAAATTTTATTTTCTACTATTATTCAAAATAATTTATTTTTAAAATAATGATTCATGTAAGAGGTTTGTGTTTTTTAAAGTACCAATTTATCCTATTATTTTCACTTCCTTAACATTTCTTTCTTCAATTTAAAAAAATATATACTATAGAATTTTTACAATTCAATACTATTATTAACTATAGATGAAGGAATAGGAATAATTCAGTCAATTTGTTTCTTAACTCATAAAGAAACTCAATCTGCTTTTTTTTGTACCGTTTATTAAATTTTAGGACAATAATTATTGACAAGTTTTTAATGAATCAAATAGTTAAGTTTCTCTGAAAATTAAAAATATTTCATAAAGTAAATCCTGAAAAAAATCATTGTATGCATAATTGAGTAAAAGTTATAATCGGACGGTACTTTTAGTGTTAAATACATTAAAATAAATATTTATGGGAAATTTTGTGTAAACCATAATATTGTTAAATTTTATATATTGACAAGTTTTCTATCAATCAAACTGACTAGTCTTGGTAGTTAAAACATATTTATCTCTGAAAATGAAAACTATTTGAAATAGGAAATACCGAAAAAAAAATTATGCATATTTGAGGTAAAGTCATAAAAGACAATAAAGATATGATAATGTTTTCGATGATAAATTATAAACCACATTTTTATTAATAAACAATTTTTTATTAACCGGAATATTGTTAAATCTGAAATCGATCAAATTGACTTGTCTCGGTAGTTAAAATAGTTTACATACTTTTCTCCGAAAATGAAAAGTATTTGAATTAGTAAATACTGACATAATCATTTAATGCATATTCGAAAAAAACTTACAAAAGGTAATAAAAATACCATCCGAATATAATAATGTTTTCATTAAGAAATAATAAACGTAAGGTATTTTTAGTTTTAAATACATAAAAAAAATATTTATCAGCAATTTTGTAAAAAACTTTGTAATAAAAATAACAGTATGAATAACAAATTCTCTAATTTTATTTTAAATAAATATTCAATATATTTTTTTATGTTAGTGCAAATAATTAATAATACTATATTTTTATTACTGGAATAAAGTTTGAATTTATTTTTGAAATCTTAGAAAATTGTAAAATCTGTTTAAGACCGAGTATTCTATAATTAATGAATTCCTAACTACGTTTTTAAATAGGAACTAATAAACGAGAAATGAATTAAAAAAGTATATAACCTTAATTGGATGTTCAATGTGGAGATTGCCTAACAATTACATTAATTAAAGCACATATTGCACATTAGATACGAAATTAAAATTTCAAACGTCGACCTCGATAGTCTGCATTATGATTATACGCGTATCTTATAATTGATCTCCAGAGAGAAACAAAGCGCTTAAGTCAGCAAAAACACACACACACACAAAAAAAGAATCATAACTTGTGCAGTCATTCGACCATTCAGCGAGTAAACATTGTCAATTATTTAAATTAAATTATTAAAAGTTCAGCAAACGCGTAAGCCTTACACCGTTCACAATCCTTGCCGTTCGCTATTCATCGATAACACCGAAACTATTAATAATGTTTGTGTTTCAAAATTGATTAAGTCGTATAGCGGATATGAATATTAAATACAATTATTCGAAAACTTGTTATTCAAATTTTATCACACCGTGTCATCGCAGACACACCACACAGGGTACCCTCCTGTTTGTAACTGATTATATTGTTATGCATTCTCGCCTTTTTTTTAAATTATATTTCTTGTTTCGTTTGCGAAATCGCGATATTTAATTTAGATTAGTTTGTTCTAAAACTTGGTAGTCAATAACATTAAGTGGTCATTACGTATCGCTGATCTGAATGGAATAAAAACAATTCTATTACGAAATGAAATATTAATTATGGCAGTTGTTACTCGCGTTTTAAATTCTAATTAAGTAATTATTAAACCTATTGTAATTAAGATTATGTAGATCTTCCAATTAATTCGTTAATTTGGCAATTACACATGTAAATTTAAACACATTTATTTTTATTACAAACAACATGAACAATCAATTAATAAGTAATTGTATTAAAAAATTCATTCACAGTTTTTATTTAATTATTAGTTAATTTAATGCAGACTTTAAATTACTCTATGCTATAAATATTATGAAAATTAAACTAAATTATATAAACAAAAAATGTTGACTCGGCTATGCTTTACTCTGAGATAAATTAATTTTGGAAATAAAATGAAGCAAAAGCAATGTTTTACATTTTTACTTATATCTTATATAAAATAAGCAAAAAATTAATTGTTTACCAAGCAAATTAAAGATACATGTTCAATTGCTAAAACGAGTATACTTGTTTTATTATAATGATGTAATTTGCTGTCAAACGTCTTCAAAGTAAGGAATATTTACATATTTTTTTAATCCACCCATAAACTCTTAACATTCATAATCTTTTTCTTTTTATATCTTTTTCATCATTTATAAAAAATATTACAAATACTAATGTTGACTGGTCTATGCTTTAATCTGAGATAAATTATTTTTTTTACTAAGAAGTATGGCAAAAACAGTGTCTTGCATTTTTGTTTATATCTTATATCGAATGTGTAAAAAATGAAATATTTACCAACCAAATTAAAGACAAATGTTCACTCTTTAAAATGAGTATACTTGTATAGTTATACCATTTGCCATAATGATGTAATTTGCTGTCAATCTAACGAATATATACGGATTTTTTTTTAATCCACCTATAAACTCTTGACATTCCTAGTCCTTTTTTTCAATTCTTAATCCTTTATCATTTGTAAAAAATATAATTAGCTTCTACCTACTAAACTGAATAAAGAATAAATGTTGACTAGTCTATGCTTTCCTTTGAAATAAATGAATTTTTCAAATAAAAGAAATGGCAAAAGCATTGTTTTACATTTCTTTTATAAAATGAGCAACAAATTAATTATTTACCAACCAAATTAAAGACAAATGTTCACTTGTTAAAACTAGTATACTTATATAATTGTACTATTTGCATTGATGATGCAATTCAAACTTGAAGAAAAAAGTCTTCAAACTAACGATTATAAACAGATTTTTTTAAATCCACCTAAAAATTATTTTATCTCTCTTTCTCTGCACAGAAAAATTAAACTTTCAGATGGAGAAAACGTCATTATTAGTTTAATAAAAATATGAATATTGAAAATAAAAAGTGTATGTAATATATATTGACAAATGTTTTAAAATAAAATAAAATAAGTTCATCAATTTTAAATTAAAAAAAATATATGAGTTCATAAATAAACTCATAATTTAACATAAAGAACAAATATATAGTTCTACGTATATTTGTTCTCTATTTTTTCAAATATATGAACTAAAATTATATAAATTTCTTTTCTAAGAATGGTCATCAGTTAATATTTTCTTAAATACATAAAATTACAAGTATTTGAGGATGTCCACTTACCGTTAGTAAAATATATACAAGATAAGTTATCAGATTTTGGGTGAGGTCTCGCCTAAAACGGCGATCGGAAATCCGCATCTTCGTGTGGCCCTGAAAAAAAAAATATTTAAAATAAATAATATTAATTAAAAATATTTTTTTAAGATTAATATTAAAATTGATTAATTTTCTCATATGCAAACAAAATATTTGTAGTTGATTTTAAATATACAACAACTAATGTATTTTATAGTATTTATTTACGGTTTTAATAAGAAATATAGTTTATAGACTAACTTAATTTATTTCTATGAAGAGAATCGAAAGATAGTGATGATTGCATGAAAAGTGTCAGAAAAAAGGTAAAGCTTGTAGAAGAGAACTGATATCCAAATTGAACGAATATATGAAGTAACAACATTCCAACTGAGCCAGGCGTTTTGGCATGTAACTACACTTCATTGGGAAGAAGATGAAAAGTGGTACTGCAAAGAACATACGTTCTTCAGATGCTCAGATGGTTAAAGAGGAAGAGAAAGCAAATCTCGGAATAATACTAGAACCGAAGATACTAATATGTGAAATGTTGAAAAGTAGGATATTTCGAGGTATATGTAGGATGTTCTCTTCATTAAAGAAAAAGACGAGCTGAGGCTGAAGAGGATCAGCAAATAAGCTGGTAGTGAAGACTGGCACTGATTCATGTTACTGATCAAAGGGTAGTACCAGTGTCAAAGCCAATCCAGACCTGAATGATGTTTGAAAAAGAAAAAAAACGTCTTAAAATTAAAGAATATATACAGATTTTTTTATTCTACCTATAAACTCTTAACATTCCTAATCCATTATTTTTTTTCTCTTTTTAATCCTACTAAACCGAATAAATAATAAATGTTGACTAGTCTATGTTTTACCATGAGATAAATTAATTTTTGAAATAAAAGGATTGGAAAAAGCCATTTTTGCTTATATCGAATGAGCAACAAATTAACTGTTTATCAACAAAATTAAAGACAAATGTTCACTCTTTAAAACCAGTATACTTGTATTAGTTGTATCATTTGCTGTCATGATGTAATTCGCTGTCAAACTTGTAGAAAAAACTATATACAGATTATTTTTTAGGCAAAGCCAATCATCATATAAATCAGACCTGAATGATGTTTGGAAAAGAAGAGAGGATTTAGTTGGTAGACTGCACTCCTCCACAAAAAAAAACTAACATAATTAATCTTTTAAATTAAATTTCATAACGATTTAACTAGTTGATTTAACCATCGTTTTATATTATATTGTAAGACGCATTTTTTACAAAGAAAAATCGACTTAGAATTGACGTGATAATTTATCATATTTTTTTAATCTCAACACAAAATACTGAAATAATTGTTAAAAAAATTATTTGCCAACATGTTTTTTTTTTAATAAATAATATTTTTGGAAAGTTAATATGCAAAAATGGCCGTTATTCTAATAATACAATAATCTTATAATATATACTAATAAATTTATTTTAAAAAAATCTTCAACAATTTGGTCCAAACAAATTTTATATAATAATTTATTTTATCTAATCTAAAAATAGTATCTATACATTTTGGGTTCGTTCTGTAAAAATAACTAAAAATATGGAAGATATTTGTTGAAATATAAAAATAAATATAATCAGAGCTTTTATATTTTTCAATGTATAATTAAAGTCTTGCAACAAAAAAACATTAAAAAAAAAGTTTAAGCCGGTCCTAATTAAAATAAAATTTCATGTAAAATTGAATATGTTTTATATTTTATTTGAAGAACAATTTCCGATTGAAGAAATTGGTGTTATCGTACTAATAGCAGTACAAGTGTATGTATCTATTTCTTGTTTAAACTGTAACAAATTTTACATAAGCACACATAGTTATTTCAATTATTTAGGTTGCCACCGGCAATTGAAATCTACTAAGTATATGTGTGTCTGTTGCAGTTCTTAACGCCAATCTGAACGCATGCATCATAATACCTAAAAATATAGATTGTAGTGGAATCGGCACTCGTTTTTGATATGAAATGATAGGAAGACGACATAAATCATGCACGGTTTATGTGGAAAATCCACTTATTCTATTAAATGGTCTTGAAATGTGTACTAACGAGATCAATCAAATAGGCGGCGCCATTTGACATTGCATCAGCATTGCGCACGACGTGCATTGATATCAAAGAAAACTGGTTGTAGATTCGTGATAGAAGATCTGAACGAGCTTCCTTCCGTCTGAATTCACTCGGTCTCGCTTTAATAACTTTGCAATTTTACATCTTGCGAGTGCGGATTGTCATAAGAGAGTGTCGCTCTGTCGGTTCGGCATATTATATAATAATAACTTCATAATATATGAAACGTGTAATAATTTTACAACTTGTATTTTATACAATATTACATTATGCAAGCAAAGAGCGCAATATCTTTCTCAAAATAGATAACATATTATAAGCAGATATTTACAGTTGATAGTTTTATAATGCTGATCGTTTTATAAGGTCGTAAAGATAAGTCATCAAATATATAAATGTTAAGGTTTTAAACTATAAAACTAATAAAATTATCTACAGTAAATAACTGTAAATTTAATCTATAATCGAAATAAGTCTGAATTAGACAAATTTAATTAATTTTCAATAAAAAAATGAAATACTTACATCACATAAATGATACAAAAATTGAAGCAAATATTTTTATTGAATTTTGTTATAATTTATAACAATTTACAGTTTTAAAATAACAATAATTTTTATTGCAACAAAAAATTATAAAAATAATCTGGGCCAACAGATTTATTTATTCAATATACAGCAATATAGAATTAGTTCCGCCAATATAAATTAAGGAGAAAATCTAATAATTAAAGTATAAAATATTTTTTTTAGAATTTATTTTCATTTTACTAAAATTAAACTTATTACAAATTAATTCTATATTAACTAGTAATCTCTCATAAAATAAATAAATCTGGATTTAATTTACAAGGTAATAATTATATAAGTACATTCTCTTTTAATCATTTAATTTATTTAAAGCCATTTATACTAGAATATATTTTTTTTGTCTTCTGGTGATAACAAAATTACTTTAAATAGGATTATTGTAATTTACATACATTTAAATTAGTTATTTATTTTGTAATATTAATTTTAAGTCCTTCATAAACTAATTAAATCTGGATTTATTTAATTATAATATAATACAATAATTATATATTCAAAAGTCTCTACATGCAATTAGTAATTGTAAAATTAATTTGTAATAGAGTAGAAAAGATTTTCTGCATTTATATAAAGTATAGCGGAAAGAAAAATAATTTTTTTTAATGCAAAAAAAATATTTAAACGAAAACTGTACTATATTATTATAGTAAATAATTTTATTATTAATATTTATTATCTATGATCTTCCTTCCTCTTTCATAAAATTCATATCTGAATTTCTAAATTTATCTCTCTACATTCTCTACAATATTATGTTTTTTATTAATATCTGACTCCAAGTGATTTCGGGTTTGTACAAAGTTTGTAATGTTTTTATCTCAAAGTGAATGTTTCGTCGACTTAAAAAGTTCGAAGGTTCAAAATCAGAACTTCTAAATTTATTTCTCTACATTTTCTACAATATCATGTATTTTTTATTTGACTCCAAGTGATTTCGGGTTTGTACAAAGTTTGTAATGTTTTTATCTCAAAGTGAATGTTTCGTCGACTTAAAAAGTTTGAAGGTTCAAAATCAGAACTTCTAAATTTATTTCTCTACATTTTCTACAATATCATGTATTTTTTATTAATATCTGACTCCAAGTGATTTCGGGTTTGTACAAAGTGTGTAATGTTTTTATCTCAAAGTGAATGTTTCGTCGACTTAAGAAGTTCGAAGGTTCAAAATCAGAACTTCTAAATTTATTTCTCTACATTCTCTACAATATCATGTTTTTTATTAATATCTGACTCCAAGTGATTTCTGGTTTGTACAAAGTTTGTAATGTTTTTATCTCACAGTGAATGTTTCATCGACTTAAAAAGTTCGAAGGTTCAAAATCAGAACTTCTAAATTTATCTCTCTACATTCTCTACAATATCATGTTTTTTATTAATATCTGACTCCAAGTGATTTCGAGTTTGTACAAAGTTTGTAATGTTTTTATCTCAAAGTGAATGTTTCGTCGACTTAAAAAGTTCGAAGGTTCAAAATCAGAACTTCTAAATTTATTTCTCTACATTTTCTACAATATCATGTTTTTTTATTAATATCTGACTCCAAGTGATTTCGGGTTTGTACAAAGTTTGTAATGTTTTTATCTCAAAGTGAATGTTTCGTCGACTTAAAAAGTTCGAAGGTTCAAAATCAGAACTTCTAAATTTATATCTCTAGATTTTCTACAATATCATGTTTTTTTTATTAATATCTGACTCCAAGTGATTTCGGGTTTGTACAAAGTTTGTAATGTTTTTATCTCAAAGTGAATGTTTCGTCGACTTAAAAAGTTCGAAGGTTCAAAATCAGAACTTCTAAATTTATTTCTCTACATTTTCTACAATATCATGTTTTTTTATTAATATCTGACTCCAAGTGATTTCGGACTTGTACAAAGTGTGTAATGTTTTTATCTCGAATTGAATGTTTCATCGACTTAAGAAGTTCGAAGGTTCAAAATCAGAACTTCTAAATTTATTTCTCTACATTTTCTACAATATCATGTTTTTTTATTAATATCTGACTCCAAGTGATTTCGGGTTTGTACAAAGTTTGTAATGTTTTTATCTCGAATTGAATGTTTCGTCGACTTAAGAAGTTCGAAGGTTCAATATCAGAACTTCTAAAATTATATCTCTTATTCTGACCTGCGTATCGTTCCTGTATGTGTTCCATCGAATATTCCATAGACTTAAGGAGTCCGAAGGTTCAATATCAGAACTTCTAAATTTATCTCTCTACAATATCATGTTGTATAATTCTATATCTTATATGGCATGAATAACATAAGTATTGTGACAATTTCTTGATAGTTTTAAGCAGACTTTACCAATGAGTTTATAGAGTTATCATCGACTTTATGAGTTTTTTTCTGAATGTTGTTTGTCCTTTAATTCCCTATCTGGAAATTTTGAACTTTTCAAACTATCTGAAGATTCAAAATGTCTCCACAAATATCTAGGTAGTTTCTCTTGATTTTAATCCTTTATCATATAGAAATAAAAATATCGCAAATATTTCTCTTTAATTTCTGACCTCTGATCTATCATTTTACTAAAATAAAAATTGTCAAAACAACAAGTTTACAAACAGATATTCAAAACAATACCAATCACTACGCGTTAGCTCAAAGTCTACAATTAATTTTAATTCGCATTATATACATAAATTTAATGTCACCTTCTTACATAATCAAACACATTTTCATTTTTGCTCCTCGCTGCTTCATTCCAATTATTTTAATGATTTTATTATCTCACTTTCGTATTTTTAGATTTTTTGACGAAATTAAAAATTTGGTTTGTTTCAAATTACAAAATATCAAATAGATTTTTGCTATAAATTTCTGTTATATAATGTAAAATTCGACAAAATTCGTCCACAATAATATTCATGTTTTTTTTTTCATAAATTAGTACAGTTTTTTTAGTCAATATTCATCTCTAACGTGACCGTCGAGTTTGTTGATGAAATTGAAGCTCTTGACATATCCATAGGATTGAAGATGTAGAAGATTTGATGGAGGATCATAAAATGGATCTGAAAATACTGAAGTAATATGAGAAATTTCATGAAATGTGGAACTGGTTCCTAATGCTGAAATTAACCACATGGGCAAAACTACAGATTTTCATCAAGAAATGGCACATTGAAACATTGATGTACTTAATTCATTTGATAACGCTGTGTTTCGAAAAATTAAATAAAAACTGCATAAAACAAACAACTTCTTTAAAATCAAGAATTCTGGAATTGCTAGAGAATCATCAAGAAGTGTTACCAGAAGCGGCATTATCTAATATTAAAAAAGAGTCTCTAAAATATTTAAAAAAAAACTATTAGCAACAATCTTTTTTGCTGCCATTTTCTGTATTTTTTTTTTCAAAAATACATACAGAAAATTCAGATTAAACCATTTTTAGTTAATTCATCCTTTTTAATATTTATTCTCTTTTTGGAAATTGTTTAATGACGAATATTAGTGTTTTAATGTATTAACAATATTAACACTCAATTTTATATAATCTGTAATTTAATTACTCAACAACTTTGTTTTACTTATCGTCACACTATTCATCATGTTAACAATAATATTATCACAATAATCGCAAATTAACAAAGTCAAAGTAATTTATCGTCCGTATCTAAACTAATTGCTTTAGTCATTAATTAACTGTAAAAAGATAATTTTGTTTGCACTTGACGTTTTCGAAATTAAATTTTCTTTTTTTCTATAGGAAAAAAATAATCATTATGCATAGACGTAGAGAAAATTTGGAGATCGCATTTCATTTGGTGTATGTTTTTTTTCTTCTTCAAGATTCCACGGTACTCAGCATGTGCTCGAGGCACTTATCTTCAGAGTCTTCTTGGCCAGTCACAGACTTATAATTTTTATAATTGGTGGGGACTCGGACCCATGACTCCATCGCATAAGTGGTAGAACTTAACCACTGGGCGAGCGATCCCCCTTTTGTTAAGTTGTTTAAACCGTTATGAAACGCTCTGCCTCGCGCCGTTTGAATCGATGAATAGTGTGGAATTTTGATATTCCACAGTTATTCAATTTCAAAATATTTATCTTCATCACAATTTTTAAATACAATAAAAGATTATATTTTATATACTATATTTCAAATGTAGATTATCCTTTAATTATAGCTACTTCAGATATTACATAAATACAATATAAATTTAAGATCAGTTCATAATTTAACATCTTAAATTAAAACGGATACTAATAAAGAAATTATATAAAAAATATTAGAGAATATTATTGTAACAATTTTATTAATTTTTAACAATTTTAACTATATTTGACTAAAAATATCAATAAAATAAAATTATATTAACTATGACTTAAATATATTTTGTTGTTAAAATTAACTGCTTTAAATACACTTAACTTAATAATTTAGTGATTTTTTATTTTAAATTCATTTTTAATAATTATTCAGTTTATAATAAATATTTGCATAAATAATGAATAAAAAATATTTAAATTTTCTTATAAATTAAATAAAATTTATTGATTAATTATTTACATTTTGTTTAAACTTTAAAATTTATTATGTATTAAATAATAAAAAATGCATAAAACTATAAACAAATAAATTATTATTATTTTGAAGGAACAGTTATTTATTTCCATATTTTAGAAGTGAATTAAATATTTACCACTTCATTAATATTATTATTAACAAAAAACTAATTATAAATTCTGGATTCATAGAATAATAATTTATTTAGACGTAGTTTATAATTTTTTGCTGTTACATAATTTGAATATAAAAAGTTGAGTTTTATACAAAAAAAATGTATATAAATTTATTTAAATTAAATCTTTAAACCTTTATGTTAGTTTTCGCACATTTAGAAAAAAAAGCTATTAATTGTGTCATAAAATAAATATAACTAGATAACAAACACTGAATTTAAAAAGAATTATCCCAAAATATTATAAAATTATAGATTTAACTCTAAACAATTAATTTTCGTAGTATGAATTAATAGATTCTCACTTTGCAAATAAATAAATAATATTTTGTGTATGCTCAGTTAACTTATATAATGTGTATAAAAATTGTACGCAAAGAGAATGGTCTTATTGATATACATTAATTATTAGTTTAATTGAAATAATAAGCACATAAGTATTGAGAATACTGAAAGAAACTATTAAGGTTGTCGTGGGCCCACATCGGTATTAAATATTGTGATCTCTTTTCAATACTTTTGTTACCAATATTCCAAGGTTTGAGACCACTCAATTTAATATGACCAGGCGTGGGCCTTTTGAAATACACTACTGTGTGGTACCAGGCATTTACATTCATAAAACACCAAAAAAATACTGAATACTTAAAGAATCTACTAAAGATTTAGCAAAAAGAGGCAACAGACGCTATTGAATTTTGAGAACTCTTCGAAATATGTTTGGTATCACTACAGTGTGCATTCCAAGATTTGAGGTCCTTCGATTTAAGAGGACTACGCGCACGTCTTCAGCAGAAATCCGGCACCAAATATCTCTATTAATTAAAACACCAAAAACAATACTGAAAGAAGCTTTTTGTGCTGAAATTCGCCACTGTATGAGTCCTAGGCACCAGACTCTATTCACTATACCACCAAAAAATACTGAAAGAAGCTATTAAGGTTGCAGTGGGCATTCCAAGATTAGAGGCCTTTTTATTTAAGAGAACCAGGAAGAAATCTGCCATTGTGTGGGCCCTAGTCATTAAAATACAGAAACATTTTGAAGGCTTTAAAAAATATCTTGTACCTTAAGAAGTAAAGTATAAGATGACACTATTACTCTAATACAGTTCCAATGTTTGAATATCTACACTCTTAGTAACCATTAGTGAATGAATGATTAAAGGTAATAAACTTTAAATGAAATGATAATTTCAAATAAATGATGTAACTTATTGTAACGTATTATTATTTTTTATTTTATAAACGGACCTCCAACGTAGATGAAGTGCCATTTTCACCAGGTAATTCACCTACCCAAAATATTTAAGAGCGCAAAATATGAGATACCACGCAATGTTAAATTACCTGTATTTATCAGTCTATAGGAAGTATATCTACATTTTTAAACGATATTAAAAACACTATTTTTTGTGTTAAAATGGTCTTATGATCCGAAAAAAAAAACATTAATATTTTATATTAATTTTCAGTGTATTTCCATATTTATTTAGTTGCAAATTTAATGAAAAGAAAAAAATAACATTTTTGATGATAACTTATACATTTCTGTATAATATTTAGAAATGTTCAATAATTGTAATATTTGGAATAGGAGCTTTTTTAAAAACAATATAAATGTTCAATATTTTTTTCCGACCAAATAATACTACATTTTTTAATTCGTTTGTGTATCAGTACAGTGTATTTATAATAATATTAATCACAAAAACGATTGCATCTTTTTTTTTCTTAAATTCATCAAAAAGTTAAAGTTGAAATGCAATACGATTGGTTTTTCTGGTGGTTATCTCTGCATTTAGATATTTAAATAATTAACTTTTGTTTTCCGTCTCTCTGGGTTCTCTCGTCATTTTCGTCTCTCGTGACCCAAATACAACATTCCGAGGTGCATTCTTTTCGCCTCGCCGTCGTTAAGCGGAAAGTAAATACGGCCGAGACCCGGCGGTTGAAAGAAAACCGGCCCACGCCGGGTCTCGGACCTTGTCCTCCTCCTCCTCCTCTTTCTTCTTCTCAACTTCATCCTCCTCTGCTTCTTCCCCCTTTGTTCTTCACTTCAAGACCAAGACCAAGTGATGATGGTGAAGAAGAAATGCCAACGTCGCCGATTCCATATCACATGCACCACCACCACACGCCACTCAGAGCAGCCAGTTGGCTTCTTCTGCCAGACCGTCCCATGCCATGGTATGCCAAGCTACCGCAAGCCACGCCAAGCTGCAGACCATGCCGATTCAGCTGGGGCAAGTATGTGGGACACGTTTGTGCGATTACACACATAGAGGAGAACACGTGTAATTGCGTGCGGTGGTCCGGGCGATTCACATGACCGCCGTTTCCTCACGGACTCTCCTCTTCTTTCTACACTCTTGGTTATTGACACCACCAGTCCCGACGCTTCGTTGCACACACATACACACATACCCATACGCATACATTCATCCATCCATCCGTCTGTACTGTTATTTTAATTAGTGCCATTGAGCATTGTACATTACCATTACTCTCAATTATCTGCATGTCCGATGCGCGCATTCATCCCATTTTACACTTTCTATGATGACATCCGGATCCAAACCGAAGAGCCAGAGACTGACTACTACTCAACAGACTCATTCGGTCGAATGCGGGACAGACTACGACGACGACTCTTCATTTCGTTGCAAACCCGTCGCGTAATGAGCATAGTTAGACCTAGCCTCGTTTCAAATCCGCAAACGGGTGAAATTCACTAATGAATTTCAAATTTTCCGCAACAAATGACATCCTTTTATCAAGGCCAATAAAACGTTTCGAATCTTTTATTTCACTCTATTTCGGTCGCTCACAATTCTTCTACTGATATCGATCTAAAAATACTGTTTAGCTTTTACCAGATGAACTACAAATTTATAATCAATTACGATGTCTCTTTACTTTTAGTCACTAACAAAATTAGTCGCAAACAATTTTCAATATAGTTTTTAAATATTTATAGAATTTGTTCAAATAAATATTTATTTTTTCTTAGTAAATATAAATTATTAAAGACTATAAATTCTCTTTTTTTAACTTTTTTTAAATTAAATATTCGAGGAAATTATTCAAATATATATTTTCTTTTTTCTTGTGTAAATATAACTTAAATATTATAAAAAATTACTAAAATAAATCATTACATTTTTTGGTAAATATAAATAATTAAAATTTAATAAATTCTAATTTTTAATCTTTTTAAGTTAAAAAATCCAGAAAATTGTTGAAATAAATATTTACCTTTTTCTTGATAAATATAAATATAAATTATTGAAAGTCTGTATATTTTAATTTATAGACTTTTTCAGTTACATGTTTAATTATATTTTCTTCTTGGTAAATTTGAAATTATTAAAAGTCTATGAATTCTAATTTATTAGACTTTCTTTAAGTTAAAAATTCCATAAAATTGTTGAAAATAATATGTACTTTTTTCTTGGTAAATATAAATTATTAAAAGTTTATAAATTCTAATTTTTAATATTTTCTAAGTTATATAAATTACTAAAGTTTATAAATTCTCATTTTTGAACTTTTTTTTAAGTTAAATATTCTAGGAAATTATTCAAAGAAATATTTCTTTTTTTTTCTTGGTAAATAAATTATTAAAAGTTTATAAATTCTAATTTTTAAACTAAAAATTGTTCCAAATATATATTTCCTTTTTTTCTTGGTAAATATAAGTTAAATATTACAGAAAATAACTCAAATAAATATTTATAAATTTTAATTTTTAATCTTTATTAAGCTAAAAAAATTGTTCTAATATATATTTACTTTTTCCTTGGTAAATATAATTATAAATTATTAAAATTCTGTAAATTTCAGTTACATTTTCTTTAAGTTAAAAATTCAAGAAAATTGTTCATTAATATGTACTTTTTCTTGGTAAATATAAATATAAATTATTAAAAGTCTATAGATTCTAATTTTTAGACTTTTTTCAGTTACATTTTATAGAAAATTGTTTAAATATGTTTTTCCTTGGTAAATATAAATTATTAAAAGTTTATAAATTCGATTTTCTCCTTTTTTAAGTTATATATTCCAGAAAATATACAAATATATCCCTTATTCTTGATAAATATTAGTATAAATTAGAATTTATAGACTTTTTTAAGTTAAATATTCCTGAAAAGTTATTGAAATAAATATTTCCTTTTTTGGTAAGTATAAATGTAAATTATTAAAAGTCTATAAATACTATTTTTTTGATTATAAGTTAAATATTCGAGAAAATTCAAAGAAATATTCCTTTTTTGTTGGTAAATATAAATTATTAAAAGTATATAAATTTTAATTTTTAATCTTTTTTAATTAAAAAAATCCAGAAAATTGTTCAAATAAATATAACTTTTTTTCTTGATAAATATAATTTTTTTAACTTAAATATTGTAAAAAATTGTTCAAATAAATATTATTTATATTCTTTTTTAGATTTTTATCTAACTAATTTAATGTTCTTGTTAATATTTATAAAATAGAAATTATGATTCGATTTTATTTATGAAAATATCATTTCATTATAAAATATGTTTAAAACACCTATAAAATCGTTAGGTTAAATATGTTATGTATGTAACACAATAAAATAAATGTAACTGATATAATTTGTATATTGTATAATATTTTTTTGAGAGTAAAGTGAAAAAATATAAGGAAAGTTTAAATAATAATATGATAAAAAATATAATTATTTTTGTAAAAATGTTGTTTCCTAAATGTTATATTTACTAATAAAAGTGTGAACAATTACTGAAAACATTACTCATTAGCAAGTAATAATTCAAATCTAATAAAAGTACATTCTGTAACTTTTTAATATTAGCCATAAATAAATTTTAATCCGGCCCTGCGTATAACGAGCGTACTAAATTCCGTTACTTTTAAATAGATACACTGTATATTAACTATTTTACGCACATCCATTAAATTAATGTTTTATGTTTAAAACATACCTTACGTAACGTTAAGATCTTAAATTCTCTGACCCTGTGACACATTTATTTTCTAATGTTCCTCTATAATAGCTTCGCAGGCAGAGCCAGAGATTCATGTAACAACAGATGGGAAATGCCGGTCGTACACGGCGAAAGCTTACAATGTTGTGTAGTATACAACTATCGGAGAGTGCAATCTTTGCGCTAAAGATTCGAATTATCAACGGAAAATGCTGCAAATGTGATGCAAACGAACAACATCCCACGATGTAATTTCCTCACTTTTATTGTTGCTTATCTTTCATGTTATTGCAATGAAAGGAAAAAAATATAATTACAACTGAAATTATGTTCAGGTACTTCTCGAATTAATTCATAATATGAGAACAACTATAAAAGTAGTTTAAGAACAATAGCAATAATTAGATAGTTTTTTTTAGATTATATAATATTTTTTGATAACCGGATATAAAAGAACATATTTAAATAAAACAGGAAATATCAGATGAGTTACACAGCTGAATAAGAAATCAGAAAAAAATAGAACAAGGCAAAACATGTTTGTGGAAAAGTTTGATCATTTTTTATTTTATTTTTATTATGATTTAATAAATTGATTTTTTTAATATCTTGTTTTGACATGGAACATGGCTCTTTCAGCAAAACATTTGTTTTCGGTAACTTTTTTTATTTTTCTTTTTTTTCGCTGAATCACCTTTTCATCACAAATATAATAAAAAATATTACATAATAATTTTAAAAAATACATTTAGAATATTATTTTTTAAACGATAAAGTAACTAAATTATGAGATATTTTTTAAATAATATCACTGCGTAAAATGGTGCGTCTTATGGTCCGGTTAATCATTTAAATTAATATATTACAACAAATTTCAAACAAATTTTTGGATCCAATCAATAATTTTACAAATTAATAAAAATGAATTATAAATTAAAGTGAGTATAAATTAAAGTCTTATATACGAGTTATATAATTTTGACAATGGAATGATACATTCATTAAGCCAATAGTATATGTACCAACTTCAACTAACACTGTACAGGTAATTGATTATTTTTACTTGGGTCAATTAACACCTCTGGAGTTTAATTACCGCGCGACGTGCAATATTCATTCATTGTTTATTTCTCACAACTCGTATTTTGTTTTATTCTCATTTAGAGTATTTTAAGAGACCGGAGCGAAGCAAATAAGGTGCGCATTTAGTACTGTTAGCAGAATTATGGCCAATTTGCACTTTCCGCGAGTCAATATTTGTCCTCTTCGACCTTGACCCAGTTCGTACGTTTGCTCGTTGCAGACGATTTCTTAAATTATATATATACATTCATATAATAATTATTACTACAAATCCATTATTTATTTCATGAAAAATACTAATAATAAATGAGCAAACACATTTTTTTTGCATCAAAATCTTAAAACGGGTTAAATCGTGAAATGAATAAAATATTAATCTATGAAAAATACAGTTGTACTACAATCATATTATTATGACATAAAATTTTAAAAGAAAAAACAAGAAAATACCAATGACAGCTAAGAGTATTTTAATAGTTCCTGTCTTTGACATAAGGTGACAGAAGTCATTTTGTGGCTTAAAAAAATAATAACGCGAGAGATAGATTGAGAAACTCTGATTTAGTGTTTAAAATTTATTTTTTATGTATTTTTTCAAGTTATTTATACAAATTTATGTAAATAGTAAAAAAATAACAATATTTACAGCGATGAAATAATTTATAACACAAAATTAAAAATAAAACGGGAAAATGCAAATGATAGAGTATTTCACTAATTTACCGCTTTTACGTAAGATGACAGCTATCATTTTGCGACATAAAAAATGTATTTGCCAATGACAGCTAAGAATATTCTAATAGTTCCTCGCTTTGACGTAAGCTGACAGATGTCATTTCGTGGCTTAAAAAAATAATAACGCGAGATACTGATTGAAAAACTCTGATTTAATGTATAAAATTTTTTTTTTATATATTTTTTTCAAGTTATTTCTAGAAATTTATGTAAAGAATAAAAAAAAACAATAATTACACTTTATAACACAAAATAAAACGGGTAAATGCAGATGACAAAGTATTTTACTAGTTTTTCACTTTTTCATAAAATGACATATGTCATTTTGCGACACAAAAAATATAATAACGCGAATCACAGGTTGAGAAACGCGAATTTACTGCTTAAAATTTCTTCTTGATGTATTTTTTCAAATTATTTAACTAGTTTCTCGCTTTTACAAAAGATAATAGTTGTCATTTTGCGACACAAATAATAAATAAAACGAAGCACAGGTTGAAAACACTAATTTACTGCTTAAATTTTTTTTTTGATTTATTTTTTTCAATTTATTTCTACAAATTTTTATAAAAATTTTAGTATAATAATAATAGCGATCTAATTATTTCTAACACAAAATTAAAAATAAAAGGAATATGACAGAGTATTTCACCAATTCCTCGCATTTACGTAGGATGACAGCTGTCATTTTGCGATACAAAAAAAAATTATTAATGACAGCTAAGAGTATTCTAATAGTTCCTCGCTTTGACGTAAAGTGACTGATGTCTTTTCGTGCCTTAAAAAAAGTAATAACGCGAGACACAGGTTGAAAAACGCTGATTTACTGTTGAAAAAAATCTTTTTGATGCATATTTTCAAGTTATTTTTAGAAATTTATGTAAATAGTAAAAACATTACTACGATAGAGTATTTCACTAATTTATCGCTTTTAATTAAGGTGACAGCTGCCATTTTGCGACACAAAAATAATTAACGCGATTCACAAGTTGAGAAACGCTGATTTAATGTTTAAAGTTTATTTTTGATGAGCAAATTATTTGTACACAATTATATTAACAGTAAAAATTATATTTATGAACGCTATTTCATGTTAAACTTAAAACAAAATTTAAAATGATTTTTATTTAATTTAGTGTTATTTTAAATAAAAAAGAAGAAAAAATAATTAATTACAAAAACGTTAACAACTTGGAAAGTTAATTTTATTAACAATTACGCTTGACTCAATAAATCAAGTAAAAATTGGTAATTTTCATTAACCTTCAATAATATTTACTATAATTTAGTTATAGTTTTGTACCTAAAGTTTGTTTAAACAAATTCAGTCTACTGTAAACTGTAGTTTCTTATAAATGAAAGAAATTTTATTCATTGAAACTGCCAGTAGCCCAAGACTTTTAAATCTATGGGACCTCAAATTTAAAAATGTAGTAGCCCAAATGTAGGGCCCACGAAATATGGTCATAAATTTTGTTTTAACGAATTTTTAGGGACCTAGAATTTCCTAGCAAGATTTCTCTCGAAAATTATGCAAAATTTAGAAACCCCAATAATATTTTAATATTTTGAAGTACTGCCAATTATTATATTCATTGAAACTGCCAGTAGCCCAAGACTTTTAAATCTATGGGACCTCAAATTTAAAAATGTAGTAGCCCAAATGTAGGGCCCACGAAATATGGTCATAAATTTTGTTTTAACGAATTTTTAGGGACCTAGAATTTCCTAGCAAGATTTCTCTCGAAAATTATGCAAAATTTAGAAACCCCAATAATATTTTAATATTTTGAAGTACTGCCAATTATTATATTATATAATTTATTATTATTGGTTAAAGACTTCGTTCAATAATTTTATTATGTCTACATTAAATTATTTCTTGATTAATAAACCAGTTTTGAAATATTATAAATACGTTGATGAAATAAATAAATTTATGATTTTGATAATGTGTAGTGGAAGATAAAATAAAGAAAAATATTACTCAAAACAATGCTTATAGATGTGTCGAATGTCGGATTCGATGAATGAGTTTTAATTACCGCTATAAAATATCGTGAGGTTTCAATCCGGTTTTGTAGTTTGTTTAATTGACGGCGGGCAACTCATTAACATTACCATCAGCACCAAGCAAAACCAACGAGCCGCCGTCTCGCGATTATCATCATTATTATTACCGCCATCATATATTCCGCCGCATCGGATATATCGAGGTCACAAGGTTAAACGGCTAAAATTAGTGCAATTGTTCAACACCTGTCGAGTGAAAGAGCAGTTTTGCTGTAATTCAGATGATCGAGAGAGCGATCCTCATTAAGATGTATGGACGGCAGCAGCGCAGCAGACGTCGACATCTAAACATCCTCAGGTGGATCGAAAAGCGGATCGTGTGCACGCCAATTGTGTTATTTTACCGCAAAGCAATTTCTTACTTACTTCCTCAAAATGTTTAAAGAAATTTTTAAAATTTCAATATTGAACATTGAACATTATCGACCAAGATATTTCTGTCTGTGTATAATTATAACAAATTATAAATTTTAAACAAAAAAAAAATTTTTTGTTACTATATTCCGATATTTTAGGTAGCTTATTGTAAACTAAGAAATAAGAACGTTATTCAAGTTAGTACATATGGAATTTCAGTATGGGTACTTTTATGTCTCTTTTAATAAAATGTGAACATAAAAAATTATTATGATATTTTCTATAATCCAGTGATTTTTTGAAATGATATCACTTAGTAAAACTTGACAAGATTCTTGTGTATCGAAAAGTGGATCATATATGCCAATTGTGTTATTTTATCGTAAATCAAATTTCTTACTTCCTCGAAAAGTTTAAAGAAAAGTTTATAATTTCAATAATTTAAAATAAATATCACTATAATTTTTTTTTTCTATATTCTGATATTTTAGTAAGCTCATAATAATACTAAGTATTGTAAACTAAGAAATAAGAACGTTATTCAAGTTAGTACATATAGAATTTCAGTGTGGGTTATTTTATGTCTCTTTTAGTAAAATGTGAACATATAAAAATATTATGATATATTTCCTATAGTCCAATAATTGTTTTAAATGACATCTACTAATATGAACATTTTTGATAATTATTTACGCACTAAGTATCACTCGACAAGATTTTTACTTCCCTGCAATAAAATTTCTTACTTCCTCAAAAAGTTTAAAGAAAATTTTATAATTTCAATAATTGAAAATAAATATTATTATAAACAGTATCAACCAAGATTTATCTGTCTGTTTATAATTATAATAAATTTTTATCAAAAAAAAAATAAGGTAGCTTATAATATGTGATTATTATAAGTATTAGTAAGAAGTAAGAACATTATTCAAGTTAGTACTAATGGAATTTCAGTGTGGGTACTTTTATGTCTCTTTTAGTAAAATGTGAACATACAAAATTATTATGATATATTTCCTATAGTCCAGTATTTTTTTTTAATAATATCCACCAATATGAACATTTTTGAAAATCACTAACGTACTATGTATCACTTGACAAGATTCTTACTCAATTTCTTATTGAAAATAAATAAATCAATAATTTTGTATTTTCTATTTGGAATGACTGTAATCCAAATATTCAGATGACAAATATCACTAAATAAAAAAGTTTGTAACAAATATTAATTCTGACCAACGTTTATTATAAATAAATACAACTGTTGTAAAAATTAGATTAGATCCAATAATAATTTATAACTATAAATAAATATAATGACTACTGACACTTATTTAATTTAATAAAAATAAATATGAATAAAAATTGTTCATTTTTTTGTTAACACAAAGGATTATAGATTACTTTCTGTTTGTGTATAATTATAACAAATTTTAATCAAAAAAATCAAAGAAAATTCGCAAAAATATTTGTATATATTCAAAATTTATCAAATAAAATAGATTTGTATAATGTAGTATAAATAATATGGCAAACTTTTTGGGGTGAAAATAAAAGTATAATAAAAGTATCATTACAAATGCTATTTTTAGTAGTGAAATTCATTTTCTTGGATCCGCAATTTCTCATCAAAGCCGGGTGCGGCTCCATATATTGACCATAAAGTAATTAAGTACGTATTCTTTGGAGCTAGTATAAATCTACTTGAATACTTTAAACTAAAATTATTTTTTCTAAATTTTTATAATTTCTATAATTGTTAAAGCATTTCAAAGTATTTAAAAATTACTCAAAAATAGAGAAATTAATTATAAAATTTACTATTATTTTATAAAATTAAAATATACTATATTAATAAAAAATATTATTACAATTTGAATTAATAATATTACTTTTTGTAAATTTTCTTTTTCTTTTTATTATTTTTATAAAATACATTTTTAGTACAAGAAGTGTTAAAAGACAAATATTTTGTTAATATTATATTTTTTTTAGATTAATCCGAATATGGGAAACAATAATATATTTGTGGATTCAAATAATTTCCATTATAAAAAAAATTACATTAAAAAGATTAGTTCACGTCCAAAGTAAGTAATAATATGAGGATTTATTATATATTCTGATATTTTAAGTTGCTTAAATAACTAAGTATTGTAAACTGAGAGATAAGAACGTTATTCAAATTAGCATATTTGTAATTTTAGTGTGGGTTCGTTTATGTCTCTTTTAGTAAAATGTGAACATAAAAATATAATATAAAATTAATAAGAGATAAAATTATGGATTATGTTTTATTGACTCTAATCCAACGATTTTTGGAAATTACCTCTTCCAATATGATTTTTTTTTAAATGACTTGACAAGATACTTGCGTAATTACGATAAAAAATTGTGTCAAAAAAATATGAATTTATTATACAAGGAGAAAATATCAATAAAACTACTTAAAAATAATAGCAGAGACATAAAAATAATGTTTGCAGTTTTATTATTTTTCCTTATTGATGTTTTTTTTTGGAATAAATAGTCTACTGTATTTCAACATATTTTTATTTATTTAGACGTCGGTTACATAATTTTATATATTGATTAAAAATAACTATTATTTCTCTAATAAAATACATTATTTATATCAATGAAGAAAAACTTAAACCATTTCCAACTAAGGATTAATAAATTATCCAACAACAATATTAATTGCAACTTTAAAATTACATAAAATAATCGTAATAATTGTATACAAACTAAAGTAAAATCTATCCATATGGAATAAGTAGTGCCATTAAAAATAATAAATCTTAAAATATGAAAAGTATTAATATTTATAAATTAAAATTTTTATTTTTGTCATACTCAAATGTTGGGTTGAGATGAATTAAAAACATTTAAAAATCCTTATAAAATAATCAAGACTAATCAATTTTAGGTTATATAGAAATAATAATATTTTAAAAATGGCTCTTCGCTTCAAACAATAAATTTTAGTTTTGTTCAAATTTTGCATACAATGGATAAAAGTAATAAAATCTTCTTGATGATAGTACAATATACAAATATTTAACGGATATTGATTTCCTATTTAGCATGAAACAACCGTATATAAAAATATATTATAGTAGAAGTATTTCCTCGGGTTTTTTTTTTTTTTTCTTCTTCGGGAAACACAAATTTTGAAAATTCCCGGGATTTCTTGTACGATAATTTCACTTTTACTCATCCATTTTGAAACAAACCAAGATTCTTATGAATTCTTTTATGTTTTAAAATATTCTTATTTTGAAAAGTCTAAATTGATGATAAAATTGTTTGGGTAATACAAAATTTGAAAATTCCCGGGATTTTTCGTCCGATAATTTCACATTTAATCATCTACTCTCATACAAACCAAGAATCTTACAAATTATTTTAAGTTTTAAGATATTCTTAGTATAAAAAGACTAAATTGATGATAAAATTGTTCGAATAACACAAAATTTGAAAATTCCCAGGATTTCTCGTCCGATAATTTCACATTTAATCATCTACTCTCATACAAATCAAGAGTCTTACAAATTATTTTATGTTTTAAAATATTCTTAGTATGAAAAGACTAAATTGATGATAACATTGTTTGGGTAATACAAAATTTAAAAATTCCCGGGATTTCTCGTCCGATAATTAAACATATAATCATCTGTTCTCATACAAACCAAGAGTCTTACAAATTATTTTAAGTATTAAGATATTCTTAGTATAAAATGACTAAATTGATGATAAAATTGTTCGAATAACACAAAATATGAAATTTCCCGGGATTTCTCGCCCTATAATTTCACATTTAATCATCTACTCTCATACAAACCAAGAGTCTTACAAATTATTTTATGTTTTAAGATATTTTTAGTATGAAAAGACTAAATTGATGATAAAATTGTTCGGATAACACAAAATTTGAAAATTCCCGGGATTTCTCGTCCGATAATTTCACTTTTACTCATCCATTTTGAAACAAACCAAGATTCTTATGAATTCTTTTATGTTTTAAAATATTCTTATTTTGAAAAGTCTAAATTGATGATAAAATTGTTTGGGTAATACAAAATTTGAAAATTCCCGGGATTTCTCGTCCGATAATTTCACATTTAATCATCTACTTTCATACAAACCAAGAGTCTTACAAATTATTTTATGTTTTAAGATATTCTTAGTTTGAAAAGACTAAATTGATGATAAAATTGTTCGAATAACATAAAATTTGAATATTCCCGGGATTTCTCGTCCGATAATTTCACATTTAATCATCTACTCTCATACAAAGCAAGAATCTTACAAATTATTTTAAGTTTTAAGATATTCTTAGTATGAAAAGACTAAATTGATGATAAAATTGTTCGAATAACATAAAATTTGAAATTTCCCGGGATTTCTCGTCCGATAATTTCACATTTAATCATCTACTCTCATACAAACCAAGAGTCTTACAAATTATTTTAAGTTTTAAGATATTCTTAGTATGAAAAGACTAAATTGATGATAAAATTGTTCGGATAACACAAAATTTTAAAATTCCCGAGATTTCTCGTCAGATAATTTCACATTTAATCATCTACTTTCATACAAACCAAGATTATTATAAATTATTTTAAGTTTTAAGATATTCTTAGTTTGAAAAGTCTAAATTGATGATAAAATTGTTCAAATAACACAAAATTTAAAAATTCCCGAGATTTCTCGCCTGATAATTTCGATTTTACTCTTCTACTTTCATACAAACCAAGATTATTATAAATTATTATTTGTTTTAAGATATTCTTAATTTGAAAAGACTAAATTAATGATAAAATTGTTCTGGTAATACAAAATTTGAAAATTCCCGGGATTTCTCATATGAATTCTTTTATGTTTGAAAATATTATTATTTTGAAATACTAAACTGATGATAAAGTGGTTCACACGCAGAACGATGTCGTTTATAAAAGAATGCTGAGATATCTCGCTACATACTTTATGCATGTTCACAATGCGGTTGTAGTGTGTGGGTTCCTTTATAACGCGTCAAGTAAAATGTGAGCAGAACAAAAAAAAATATAGAGAATATGAGACAAGGACAATATCCGGAGAGAACAAATTTAATCTAATTGCCAATAAATAGCGAAAACGAGTTCTGCAAATTAAAGATAATCACCTCAGCAGCGCACCTCGTAAAATACGCAGCGTCAATGTAGCATTAAATATATATTAATGCATCCTCCTTCTGAGGTGATAATATATGCTTTACGATTATTATTCATACACTAATATCCAATATTTTGTAACAATTAAGATAGAAAGACTCGTCATTCGGAATTTATCTTGAACGGCGTGCGCAACGCCCGAGGCGCAGATAATTATGAACGGCCGGAATGCAATATTTTCCTTTCCCGTCTCTCTTCCACAGATGCACCGAAGATGTTGTTCATGATGGATACGGCAGAATGGATGTGGATTTTCATTAATTTATTTACACGTTTCCTTTTGGCTGCAGATGCTGTTGCCACCACGGCACCAATTTGCGCTTTGATTCTGTCCGCCACATACAATTTTTTTTTCGTACAATTTTTATTGTTATTGGCCATTTATTACGGTTATAAATAATTGGAATCATGAAAGGCGCGATGCCATAAGGTACATAAGGAAATGTTTTTTTTTAAATTTCAATAAACGGTTTCTTCTCGCCATTACCAATTGTTATTATTATTATTATTATCATTACTATCGTTATTATTATTATACTAAATTGGATGAAAATATTGTGTCTATAAAATTGCCTCGTGTATTATTTTTTTTTTGTATTTCTCATCAATCATTTCAACTACAAAGTCTCGATTGCGGCAATGATGGAAGAGTGGAGAGAAAAAAAAAAGGTCAACGGCGAAAAAAGTTAATTCAACTTACTGTACATTCAAAGACTCGAAACCGATGCGTACACATAAAACTATAATAGCCAGTAAATATTCAATAAAATTATATTAGATCACATTTTTTTTTAATTCAATTAAATATATTTTTTTTTAGTGATTCTACTTACAAAATACAGTTATGAATGGAATGGAAATTAATTGATAGTATTTGCAAATGGAAATTCCAACAATACAATTTTACACTAGTTTACATATAACGCTAAGTAGCTATAAAATTGAATTTAATACCCCAAGAATGTTCATGGTTAAAGTGTAAATTTATATAGTTACAACAAATTAGCATACTAAGTGTACTAAACAAACCTTAGCTACTTTATATGATGTACTTAATTTACAAAGTTACAAACTGGAAAAATTATTTAAAACTAAAAGAAAAAAACTGCACAAAATTATTTTTTATTTTGAAAACTATATCAATTATCTTTAACTTTAGCAAATTAGGAATCTGTAGTCTACAGTGGCAGGCAAAGTAGATTCAATAGAAATTAATGACAGATTTCTAAATTTTGTTTCGTTTATTGAACTACTTAAGCAGTGTTTTATTAATTTTAAGTTGGTAAAACTTCTTTCCCCGTTAGCTACAGAGATAGGTACTGTAAATAAAGTTCTCACATTTATTTATCTCAGATTCCTGTATAAAATAATGAAATTATTTTGGCACAAATAATTTAAAACATCCTAAGATTTCATAGAATTTGTATTTAAATCTGATCCATTTTTGATCAAAAGTATTGACTAGACTAATACAAAAATTTTCTAGCGTTTTGAAAATGTTTCCTAAAGTCCAGAATATAATTGAAAAACTTTATTTTAAATTTACGTATGGCTCTAACTTCAGTTTTGGCAGGAAATTCTGTACTACATTCAAAATTATCTGCAATCTCATTAGTAGCAATTATCCATAACCAGATTGTCTATAACTTTTCACTTTTTGTATAATTTCTGACAAATTATTAGGTACAGATTGCAATAAATTCGAGGCTGAATTTATTTCAGTTACGTAAAGATTTTTAGCTATTGAATTTTTCAAATTGTATTTTGATATCAACTCGACTCTAAGTTTTGTAATAATAAAAATTCTTAGTTTGAAATTATTTGTTACAAAAAAATAATGTCTTTCTGCTTCTAATATATTTTATATTTCTATTTTATAACTTAATTATTATAATAAAAAAATATTTAATGAAAAAAATATGTCTACAAAAAAAAAACATTAAAAAATAATCTAACTCATCCATCAAATGTCAAAACTCTGTCAAATATGTTTAATATTTGATTGATTATGCTTATGTATGTTTAATAAAATAAAGCAAATTGCTGAGTATGAATGTAGGAAACTCATAATTTTATATTATATAAAAATTGAGCAATGTTCTTACAAGCTGTATTTGAATGGGTCACAAATAACTACAAAAACACATTAATGAAAAATCATATGTAAAGTTTATATAATAAAGTCATCACAAAATTGAACTTATTACTTGCTAATCATTATGAACCACTAATTTGGAACGATTATCTTAAGAAATTAATAAATGTTAATTAAATAAATATTAGAAAATACTCTATTCTTATCCAGAATTAGATTAAAAATTGATTATGCATTTTTTTTTGCTATTATTTTATTATAAATAAATGTAACAATTATAATAAATATTATTAATATTATATTTCTAAATATATTTTGAAATTCAAGAAGAATAAATGTTTACATCAAAATTTCAAAAGTTTGGAAAAACATAACGAGGATAAACATAGATACACTACAAAAGCAGCAACAAAAAAATAATAATTTAATGTTTGAACATAGCATGAACCGGTATGTACTGGGCTTAATAATATTGGTGTCTCTAGAAACGGGAATGTTTGTTCATACATTTTTTAACAAAGCAATAAAAACATAACTGAAATTAAGACAAATTGTGATTCCCACAACACTGGAAGAAATAATATACTAAGTTCTGAACAAAATGAAGCCAAAAATAATTCTGAAGAAATTTGGAAAATATAAAAAATTCCACATGAAATAAGAAAAAAAGGACCATAACTAGAATTATGGACAAATTGTGATTCCCAAAACACTAAAAGAAAAAATATACTTAGTACTGAAAAAAATTAAGCCAAAAATAATTCTGAAGAAATTTGCAAAATATAAAAAATTCCACATGAAATAAGAAAAAAAGAACCATAACTGGAATTATGGACAAATTGTGATTCCAACAACACTAAAAGAAAAAATATACTTAGTTCTGAACAATATGAAGCCAAAAATAATTCTGAAGAAAATTGGAGAATATAAAAAATTCCACAGGAAATAAGAAAAGAAAAGAACTTCATAAAAATTATAAGAATACTAGTAACAACAAATTAATTAACAATATTAAGTTTTCTAGCGAATTCATAATATTGTCCAAAAAGACTGCAGCAGTATTATGTAATGTATATTAAATAAATGGAATAAAATGTAAATATTTTTTATATATAAATTTAAAAAACAAATATTATTCAGTATATTTATTCAGTAGATGGCATGAAGATATCACAAGAAATAAGAAAAAAATAGATAAGATCAAATTTAACAAAAAGTTGCTACAACAATATGAACAGATACGAATTTCTACATAACTCAAAAGCAAAACTAGCTGTTAGGATTACCAAAAATACTGATAAATTTAAATAAATATGTATAATTTAATATACAGTAATACCCCGATGTTACGCAATAGGTGAGTATGAAGGAAATCGCGTAAGTACACATAGAGTTTGCGCAAATCACATCAAAATAAACTAAAGTTCTAGAATTATGTAATTCCGAGTTAATTCAACTTCGATTAGTCCGGATTCATTATAGTACAGTTTGATAATTTCAAAATAAATTGAATTTTAATTGAAAAAAATTAAACTATCGGATTATGTAAGTAATAATTGTTAAAATATTTAAAAAAAAAAATGTATAACTCATTATTTTCGTACAATTTGTTGTAATATATTTTGAACGTTGGTTTTAATTTCATAAATTTTCCACATAGCAGTATAGTAAACCCATTCAACGAGATTTGCGCACTCCTCAACCTACAAACTGCAGCAAATTAACACCGGTTGTCGCCGCGGAAAGAAATCTAATTGTACAAAAGCCAGTTATACTTGCAACTGGAATGAAAATCGGGTTACGGCAAGTATGTGCGAGAAGAAAGAGGCATTAAATTAAAGAATACAAAAAAAACAACAACACCAGCAACAATAAACAATGGCTAAAGCTCAGAATTTAGGAAAATATTGCAATTTACACGATGCAATTATTATCCGTTCTTCATATAGAACGTAACTAATTCGTTTCTTGTATGAAACGAGGCTAAAGTTAACTGTTTAACTCATACAATTTTCAGTCGATGTACGCTTCTTTTTTTTCTCTTCTATATTCTCGTCCTTTTCTTTTTTCTCTCCGTGGACATCCTTCATCTCTCTTCGCCGCACGTACGCTGCGCGTATAATTGAAATGGTTGCGGCCACCATATGTGCAATTTCTATACATTAAAGCGTACCAATTTAGCAGTTTGCTAAAATCTCGTTACACGGAAAGCCTAATGGCATAAACGAGCGTATGCTATCTAAATCCCACCAACTGATTATTCTGTTTGTTCTACTAAATAATAGGAGAATACGGGCACAACTGCTCACTTATTAATAATATGTGGTATTCAATGTTTTTTTTGTTCCATTCTTTTTTGTCCATCCTTTTAATCATAATACCTCGCATTGTTTCCTAGTCGATTTTTTGCTGTCCCTGTAATTACGTTACGCGCAGCTTCTTATTCGGTACTTTGGGAACAGCAAAAAAATAAATAATACTACAACGTAATTGCTTTTTTTTTTCTTCTTCATTACGAGGAGGAAAATTGACAGGTTAATGAAGATGTATCATTGAAATTAAATCCTTCCTGTTCTTAGAACTAAACAAAAAAAATTGAAGGTAAATCCCATGCCCTCATATATCCTTTTGTCTTCGTTTCGAAATTGTATAGGAGCACTTCGGAAACTTATCCTCGCCGTATGGCAGATCTCTAATCTTCGAGAGCCATCAGAAAACACTTGTCCAGCAGGCGGAGAGTACGAGAAAACGACAATAAATACCGCTAGCTTTTGTACATGACTCACCAAAAGCGACATTCTCGAAATTTCACGCGATAAATCACAATCTGAATACGATTTTCGGCATCTTCCAAAAATGGCCGGCAATAAACATTTAAAAAAAAAATACGTCGATCTTCCAAGGAGAAACGACGACGCATAGACGTGTTCTTTCGCTTTTAGATTGCGTCGTCCCGTTTCTTTCTTGCTTCCAACATACATCACATATCTGAATATATTTTCTTTCCGGTTCTATAACCCGAGAAACTTAATTGGTATCCCGCGTTTATTTGTCTGTACGCTATTAATGAGAAAAAGAAACACTAATTGGTTTCAAGATTTTCATGTAGTTATTACTAAAAACTTCAAAATTGTCATAACGTTTACATTTAAATATTATTCATATCTTATTCATTTTAAAATTAACGTAAATTATTATAATCAAATCTACTTGCTTTCAAAAATTGAAATTTTTCATTAAATTATTCAAATCTAAAAATATTTTAATTTTCTACATAAGATAATACAGTTTTTATGATTTTCAAGAAGTTATACTTTAAAAATTTTGATTTATCATAATATTAATATTTAACTTTTTCATACCTTATAAATAATATCTTATTAAAGATATAAAATATAGTCAAATAAAAATATTCAAATTGCAAACACAGATTATGAGTTAGAAAAAAATAGAATTTTCATAAAATTAATAAGATTTTATATAACCGGACAAGGCGCTTTCAACGTCTGTTCTTTATATTATTCATGTTGTAATTAAATGTTTTGTAATTAAATTATTAAAAAGAGATTATTTTGAATGAAACGCAGTAATAGCTACTAATGAACTAATATTACATGAAACAATACATTTGAATAGAATTTTACATAAACGTATCTTATGTAAAGAATAGGGCGTATATATCCGCCACTCATACGAAAAATGTAAAACATGCGTACGTCATTTTAATGATAGAATTAATTTAATAAATTTATGATAAGAAAGTATATAATTTATGGATTCGAATAGTATAAAATATTAAAAAAATAGAACAAATTTATAGAAATTTATTTGTTTCTCACAATTGAGTCCGACCTCGCATTATTTTTAATTTTTGATCTAAAGATTATTCTAATATTAGTAAATAAATGAAAAAAAAAACTAAGGATTTATAGTTTACATGCAACAAGGGGAGACTGCAGCTCCGGCAATTTATTTTATTATAAGAATTCATAACCAAACCAAAGATCATTTTGAAAAGGCTATAAAATATTATCCCGGTATTTACATTTTTTTATAAAACGTTCTTTATATAATAGTTCTAAATCATTAATTAAATTAAAATTATAATAATAATTAAATTAAAATTAAAATCTCTGAGAAAAAATGAAAACTATTATAAAACGTGGTTTAAACATATTCATTTTAAATTATAATACTAAATTGTCACAAAATGTAATTCTAAAATTTATGTAACAAAAATTATTATAATAAATTAAACAAGAAATGTTATAGAAATCTTTCAATAATTTTAATTTATATACTACCACATCATCTAAAATAACTAAAAATAAGAATTGAAACTTATTCAAATAATGTATTTTTTTACTAAACTTAAAATCTATTAATTTAAAATGAAGAAATTAATTATTTTCTCTCAATATTATTTTGTATTTATGTACACAGTAAGTAACGGATTTATAATTTTCAGTTTAAATAAATATTATATAAAAATGTTACTAATTATTTTTTAATATAAATTTAAATGTAATATACATAATATAAAAATATTTGAAATTACATTAATTAAAATTATTATAAAAATCTAATAAATTCTTTATAATTAAAAACTTTAACAATGATATTTTATAAATGAAGTTTAACGTTAACTACTTGTTTTATATTTTCTACTAATAAACATATAACAGACTAATTAAAATGCTTTTATAATAAATAAAGACGTTATAGAAATAATAAAATAAAATTAAATTAAATTACTTCCTACTTCCATTTCGCTATAAATTATAAAACTATACCAGTTATAATAAAGCAAACTCCGGAAATAAATAATGACATTCCGCTTAGTCATAATTTAATTAAATAATTCAGGAAATATAAAGTAAGTGCATCATCATAATATATATTTAGTTAATGAAATAGCAATATTTTAACTTCATTTAATAAAAATATTTTATTATTTAAAAAAATATAAATTAAAATCAAATCATATATTTAATTAGATAATTTTGCCAATTGAAGTAATAATTCCAATACAAAAGGAAATAAGTAATAAAATATGAAAAAATAGTCACTCTACAATTAAGGAAAATTATAATAAAATTATTGATAAATTTAATAGTTTCAAAAAATAAATTATATATGTAAATTAATTTGGGAGAAACACTAGATATTCAAATAAAATAATTCAAAGATACCAATAATCAAAAAAGTAATAATTTTAAGCAATATAAGCAATAAGTTAATTTTTTTTTGATAGGAGCAAAATATATTTTTAAGCATAATTCTAATATATATTAAAAGTCGGTAACGGTTCCGAAACCAGAACTTTTTTTTAAGAATATTGCGGCTCTTTTTATACAAAATTACGGCTCCAAGATCTCATTTCAATAGTAAAATATGTTTTTATGAACAAAAATTACTCTTTACTCCAAAAAATGCTGTTTTCCTTGTCTAACTTATAATTTCAAAAACTTTGTCCAATTTTTCGATTCTAATACAAAAGTATTAACAAAGAACAATTTTATTAAATCATTATTAAAAAATAGTAAATTCATTAAACATTAACGTAAGTTATTATATTTAATTTAATAACATAACTGGTTGTATTAATTTTATTTCGCGAATTAATTTAATGAATGTTAAAATGTAATAGATTACAAGAAAAAAAAAATTGATGGAAAATTAAATGTAATCTTCCTATTAAATACGCTACTAATATGAATTTAATTTCATTGTCATTAAATTTACTATAATTTTATTATTTCCCATTACTTTTTATACATAATAATTTGAATTTAAAAAAATATTAGTGTATTTTCTTCTAGCATGAATATAATTTCATTGACAATAAATTTGCTATAATTATTATATTTCTCATTATATTTCATACGTAAATATTAGAATTTAAAAAAATAGTACAATTTCTACTAGAATATAATTTCATTGACAATAAATTTACTGTAATTATAATATTTCCCATTATTTGAATTTTTTAAAAATATTATAATTTCTACTAGCATGAATATAATTTCATTGACATTAAATTTACTATAATTTTAATATCTTCTATCATATTTCATACATAATCATTTGAATTTTTTAAAAATAGTATAATTTCTACTAGCATGAATATAATTTCATTGTAATTAAATTTTCTATAATTTTGATATTTTTCATTACATTTTATACATAATTATTTGAATTTAAAAAAAAATAGTATAATTTCTTAATATAATTTCATTGACAATAAATTTACTGTAATTATAATATTTCCCATTATTTGAATTTTTTATAAATAGTGTAATTTCTAAAAGCATGAATATAATTTCATTGTAATTAAATTTACTATAATTTTGATATTTTTCATTACATTTTATACATAATTATTTGAATTTAAAAAAAAATATTAGTATAATTTCTTTTAGCATGAATATAATTTCATTGACAATAAATTTACTGTAATTATAATATTTCCCATTATTTGAATTTAAAAAAATATTAATGTAATTAAATGTCTACTAGAAATAATATAATTTCATCATCAAGAAATTTACTAATTATTAATATTTCTCAATATTATCATTTGAATTTATAAAAGATGTTAGTATATTTAATATAATAGCATTAATAAGTTCTTATATAAAAAAATATATAGAAAACATAACGAAATATAAAATATGTTTTGTGGAAGAGCGGAAATCTCCAAAATGGACCACTGATATTGTGTGATTAAAAAGTTAACCTTAATTAAAAGTTAAATGAATTAAACGAACATTTTTTAAAAGTATAGCAATAACTTATAATTTATCTTTTATTAATAATCTATGAATATATTATAAATCACGTTGTTAATTATGAGCAACAAATTTATATTTTTCCTCTAAATTCGATTCTAGGTTAAAAATGTTAAACCTTGAAACATATTGTTGTTATATAAATCTATTTAATTAGAGGAACATATAAATAGATGCTTCGCCTTCGGCGAAACTCGACGAACACGTGTAGTCTTCAAATTATTCAACAATTTAAGACATCAAAAATACTTCCCAGCAATAACTCAAAATACAGTAAATTTATACACATCAACAATTTAAATAGTTTAATTGAATATCTAAATACGCATACAAAAAAATCTTATATTATTCGTAAATTTCAAGAAACGGCAAAAAAAAAAGAATCAGATTTATTCTACAATAAAGAAAAAAAAAATGGATACAACTTGTGGACGAGAGACCCAGTTGGAATACACAAGTCGAATTCTGGAAAACGCGTTTGCACTTTGCGGTGTTATTGAACCTGGAATTCGCATGGCCTTTTTTTTTATTATTTGTAATTCAGGCCCAATATTTCGTTACGCAATAGATTGTAATATTCCATCGGCGCGCATCTGCTATGTAGTCTGCATGCAGAATTTTCAACTCGCGTTATGCAATGTATTTATATTACACTAATTTAATGATCTGACCGCGATCACATTTAAATACTATACGACTAGTTTGTAAATTAAAATCCGTTTCGGATTTTTCTATTTTACGTTTAATCCCACATAAAACCAGTAAAATACAATTTGAGCGTTCCGTTTTTATCTTTTTGCTTCTTCTCATATTGGTTTGATCGAGATGCTGCGCGAGGATAGAAGAGAAAAAGTTAAACTGCCATTGAGGATAAAAAGCAAATATGTTTAACAGGTAATCGATTTCTTCGAGGATAAATGCTTCGAATCGAACGTAATTGGATGTCAGGTGGAAAATCAAATTTCTGTACGGATCTCTTTATTACAAATACTTCAATTTTTGTACTAAACTTATTTATATTTTCTTTAATTATAAACGTCAATCAACAATAATTAATTTAGAGTTAAAAGCGATAACGATCTGAACTTCTACGCATTAAATTTCAGATTATAATAATATTAAGACATTGGAATTTTATTAATTGGATTATATATGCTAAATAAGTTTTGTTTAATTAACCTGAAAGAACTTACAGTTATTTATTCTCAACATTAACTAAATTAATCTATAATAAGAAAAGTATACTAAATAAGAAAATTTAATTCGTAGAAATTTTTATTTACTATGAAAAAACTTACAGTTTTTGTACTTAATTTATTAAGAAAATATTTGTTCATATATTATAGTTTTATAGTAAATTATATTAAGTAGAAACAAACACTTTTTGTTATATTAGAAATCAATTTTAAATTGGATTTAGTTTTAAGATATAATATGGTATAAATTTATGAATAAACCAAATTTGTTTATGAATTCTTGTATTTTTTTAAGAATTTAAAGTTTAATAATAATTGTATTTGAGTCTATATGAAAATTAATATATTATTAGTTTAATTCTTAGAAATTTTCATTTATTCGTTATGATATTTATTTATTATTTAAAAAACTTACAGTTTTTGTACTTAATTTAATATGAAAATATTTGTTCATATATTACAGTTTTATAGTAAATTATATTAAGTAGAAACAAACACTTTTTGATAAATTAGAAGTAAATTATATTGGATTTAGTTTTAAGATTAAAAATGGTATAAATTTATGAATAAACCAAATTTGTGTATGAATTCTTGTATTTTTTTAAGAATTTAAACTTTAATAATAATTGTATTTGAGTCTATATGAAAATTAATATACTATGAGTTTAATTCCTAGAAATTTTCATTTATTCGTTATGATATTTATTTTTTATTTAAATGACTCTAAAAAAACTTACAGTTTTTGTACTTAATTTATTAAGAAAATATTTGTTCATATATTATAGTTTTATAGTAAATTATATTAAGTAGAAACAAACACTTTTTGATAAATTAGAAATCAATTTTAGATTGGATTCAGTTTTAAGATTTAAAATGGTATAAATTTATGAATAAACCAAATTTGTTTATGAATTCTTTTTTAAGAATTTAATAATAATTGTATTTGAGTCTGAGATTTGATGAAAGAAGTGGGATTATTGTATTATAAGTCTCGACTTCCACTGAGACACGGATGTGAAATAGTGGGTTATCTCATGAACAGTTGCAGAAGAATTTCAGCATGTTCGTGTATTTTTATTATATTATCGAGCTATTATTATAATTTGTGTTGGAAGTTATTGGATTTGGAAGATGATGAAGAGGAGAGGAAAAAGGAACGAGCAGGGTCCGTTTAAGCGCCATGATCGTGGCCGTTTCGTAACAATTAATTATATAATTGGAGGCGAGCAGCGCAGGCCCGCGTTCCACGTTAAACGGCTCTTCATTTCGGAAGATTTATTCGGAAGACAATTGCATCGGGCTCTAAGCACGCACGCACCAGCACACCTCTATACATCTATATACATTAGAGAAATAGTAGTTGTAACTGTTGTGAACTAGTTCTCGAATCAATAATAATTTCAATATTTTATCTTAATGGAGTAAGACTGAATAGCATCTGCGAGGCAGAAAATTCCAATGCAGACCTGTTTGTCAGGATCAGGATCCCCCAGTATTTGGAGCTGGCATCTAAACTAGTTCATATCTGCAGTGATCTCGCATGAACGCGGCGAGCCGAAATAAATATACAAAAAAAAATGGTGGAGGATGATTTTGATTTCGGGGATAATCAATTCTAGTAAAAGATTTAAGTTATATTTTTTTGCTTTAGGAGAGAATGTGTGTTGGTTCGTTAGCCGGAGGCTAGTTCCGCGAACCGATCGATCTAATTCAGAACTTACCTTTCGGCAATCCAATCGAACACAATGTCATCGGCCGAAACACATGGTCCAACGTAGGAGAATTTTTCTTTCCGAGCTCTGTTCGATTATATTATCGAGACGAAATATCCGTGCGTATGTGTGTGTTCTCGTTTCTTATTTAATTTTATTTTTTATTTGTATTTACTGCTGCTGTTATTTTATTTTTTTGGTTTAGTTTGTGTACTTGTGTGTAAATATGTATTTGGATGAGATGTGTTTGAAATATGGTGCGCGATTGTAATTATATAATATTACGCCGGCCGACAATCACACGGTAACATAACGGAAGCACTAATCACTTCCAAGAGCGGCAAGCACAAGTACTGGTATCTTGAACACCGCGACGTCAGCGCGCGTGTCTCTGGTCACCCTAGAAGCAGGTTGAGCAGGCGAAGAGCAACTAAAAGCTTGAAGCCGACGAAGACTCCAGAAGACTCGACTCGACTGGTAAGGTGACTAGTCTACCAATCCCATGTCGTTACGGCAGGTGAATCGCGGGGCTCGGCGGCAGGAGTGATGGTGAGCAGACACTAAAGGGCAACGACTCTAATCCGGAGGAACTCTGCAGGAACATATGTCCAATCGGCTACCTCAGTCTCCGCCCGAATCCATCACTCCGGCCACTTTCGACTGAACAAGACGTTGTATCTTGAGCTAAATTATGCACATTTTACACACACACACACTCTTCAGATTATGTGCGTATGGACACATCGGATGGAACCGTGAGATGCAGCTCTCCGTTACCACTACCTACCAACTTGCATCAATATCCACGACATATCCTCATTTTTCACTTCTTCGCTATTTTCCCCAACACTTCCCCTTTCTCGCGACAAAAAAAAACTTGCACGGTTTCCTAGAGCTCTCGGGGTCGAACGCACACCAATTCCTTTTAGGATCACTGGACATACAACAATCTTTCCATGCAATTCTCCTCTTCCAATTTAATATTAACTAACCAACACAATAATTAAAATATTCTCCAACAATTTCTAATACAAGACTAAAGTGAGTTATAATTCCAATACAGATATAATATGAACATTCATAAATAATAATATCTATGAATTTATTTTAAATTTGTAATTTAGAAGTTTATGTTCGTTACGTCACATATTTTATGTATAGCCTCGACAATAATTTGGTTTATAGAAGGTTAACAAGAAAATCTAAAATCACGAATTGTATGTGTACAAATAGTTTAATTTCAATGAATAAAAAAAAATGTAATTTAATTAAATTGGTGGTGGTTTTATTCTTTCTGGTTTATTTGTATTCTATTTTTATAAAATGTAGTTGTCGTGATTGATATCAATTTGCAAATTTATACGAATATATTTTAACCCACATGCTTGTACATATTTGTTGTGTAGTGTAATATCCGACCACTCGCAAATAAAGAACGTCTACGCAATATACTTTTGAATAAAGTTAATATATTTAAAATATGCACTTTATTTCTTTTTACCAAATACGGTTGAATTTTATATACAATTTTTATATTTAATTAATTTAACTTGCATTAATTGGAACTATATTATAAAACCTTCTCTCACAACATCTTCATGTCTACTATCACCTTTCCCACTCGCTTTAGGAACCAAACTATATATTCATTCCCATCAGTAAAATACGTAGGAATCCTCGTTGTTCCAAAACTCAACTTCAGTTCCCATTCCAAACAACTCAAGTCCAAAATAAAATCAAGTTTTAGTTCAAAAATATCCATAAAATGTAAATTCTATATTTATAAATCTTTTTGCCGTCTAATGCTTGATTATGGTTTCCCTATTCTTACCCAATGTCTAAAAAATATCTTTCCATATCCAAACGATCTACCCTTCTCATCCTCACCAAAATACGATATAACCTTCTATAAACCTTCCCAAGGATTATCTTTAGACTAAAATCAAAATTGTTCTTTTCCAAAGATTCTAATATTTCTTCCTTCTCCAAATTATATATCTCTCGTAATTCAAGTCTCCCATATATACCCTATATTTTTAATATCACTACCACATTACATTTTATCTTATTATTATATTACGTTATTATGCATTTTGATTATTTTGTAATATAAATCTTTTTATTTATTAGAAATCATTTTCATTTTGGTTTTATTATATTTAGAATAGGCATATATTCCGCTTAATTGAAAGTAGCTCAACTCGTAGTAATTGCCAAACCCGAAAAAAACGCCAGAATTAACATCAATCTACTACTAATCGAAAATTAACCACTAAAACATATAGACTCAATACTTCAGAAAACCAAAATATTCCCAGAATTTATTTTATAATTGGGAAGAAATGATATTTCAAATTATAAAATTCTAATCTGACGGATAGATTCTTTCGGATAAATTTGCAGGAAAAAAATTCCAATGTATTTCCAATTTGATCTGGGTACCGCAAGGAAGTATACTCGGATCTATTATGTATCTTATTTTCACTTGGATCTCCCAGCACCTAATAAAATAATTTTTGGTACATTAGCAGATGACAAAGCATTAATGTCCTCTGATAGTAATCCAGAAATTACATCCCAAAACATGCAAATAGGATTAAATCAGATTGAACACTAACTCAAAGACTGGCATGAAAACATATCCATCAGTTAATTTAAATAATAAAATCCTCAAGAGGACCATGTAAAATATATTGGCATTTAGGTCTGAAAATCAGTAAACTATATTGGCTTCTTGAAAAAAAAATCAGTACTATTGCTAGACAAGAAACTATTAATATATAAATCCATCCTCCAGTGTGATTATATAATCGAGTTGTAGAGTTCAGCAAGTACCTCTAACATCAAAATAATACAGCAAATTAAATAAAAAATATTACGCACCCTGGTATGTCCAAAATAATGTTTTACAAAGTCATTTACAAAAGGAAACAGCTTTAGCGAAAACAACAATCAAACACCAATAAAATAACGGAAAATCTACTAGTAAATCAAACCCAAACATACAAACTTAAAAAGTTCAACATACCACATAGAATTGTGCCTCCAACAAAATTTACTTAATATCTTTTTCATGATGTTTATAAATAATAATAGATATTACACAAAAAACCTTATTTAGAAGATTTTTTATTCAGCTCATTTCAGGGTTTATTCATTTTGATGCATTTTTTTGTAATTGTATTCTGACCAAATATGTCTTAATATTAAATAGACTAAATTTAAGTCGCAGGAACAAATCGCTTTAAAAATATATAACGTGCAGTATTTTTAATTGTGTACTAAAAGTCATATCTAAAGAAACAATCTTTCATTATATCTGAAATCATCAAGCTTATTATTTCCATATTGTAATTAATTTATAATTTATTGTTTGAAGTAAATATATTTAAAAAAATTAATTAGAAACATATTTTTGAAACATAATTGATTTGACTTTCGTATAAAGTCACATTTCTATGAATCTTAAATTATGCATTATACGAAGACTAACTGTATACAAAATGGTGCGAAATTGTTAATGTAATTTAGCACTTATTAATTATAATCATAAATTTACACAACATAAATTAAAACCATTATTTTTTCTCACTACTCGAAATTTGAGAGGTATTACCTCATTTAACGGTACTCCTATTTTTTTCCAGTATCAACAATTTTCATCTTCCTTCTTCCAGCAATAGTTTACTTACAGTAGTAGTGGTATTTTTTATCTTAGTGAAAATATGTTTGTTTTCAAACGAGTCAAAATATAAAACAAAGTTAGAAACTGGAAAATGTAGATAAATCTAATCTTTATAAACAGATTTGTGATGAAAAAAAATATATTGAATAACCAAAATTGTCCATACATTTCTAACAAATATTAACACATTTCAGAAGTACAAAGTTTTTAGATATAATCTTTTGATATCAAAAAATGCTTAATGAGAGAAAAACTAATTAATGACTTCATCACTAAAAATCAAGAACTTCGGGAGAATCAGAATCCGTCAACATTATATTATAATATCGTGGTTTTCAATAAATATGATTACATTATTTAAAACAAATATATTTTGGATATTGCTCTCAATTCTAACATTACTTTATTATTAGAAATTAGTTACTAATAAATTAATTAACCAAATTTAAAATAGAAATAAAATAAAAAATCGAAAGCAGTAAAAATATCAAATTCATTGTTTAAAATTTAAATTAGAATTAATCAAAATTACGCAATTATAAAAAGGTATATAGCAAATAATTGTAAAATTTAATAATGTAATTGATTGTAAAAAATTAAATTAAAATAAATATTGGAAGGTGTTAGAAAGTATTAAGAAATATTATCGGTGTGCCTTAATACATTACAAATAAGCTAATATATGAGGACCTCCAAATGGAAATAGTCGCGGATAGTATCTAAAGATATGGTATCAGATGCCGAAGATAGGTTTGAACACTACACACATTTTCTAGCAGTAAATCTACCTGAATAGCTAAACAACGCGTCGATTGAAGCTTTTCAAACCATGAGATCTACCTTTCAGATTTGATTAACACTTACTTTGTAAAGTTTTATTGATATGTAACTTCCTTACAATAGTCTGCATCGAAATAATATACCATTTATATACTACATAAGTAAAGAAAGATAAATATGAATGTTGGAGCAGGAAATAAATTAAAGTTAGAAGTACGAAGTAAATAACCGTAATGAAAAGCTAAACTATATCCCCTATATTTGTGTATATATAATATATATACAAAGATCTATTGGCAAAAGTCTATCTGCTATTATATAAATTATTAATGATATTATTAACAAATGGGTATTTTTTGTCAGCCCTTGAAATATTTCAAAAGAAATAAAATGTCTCAATTACTAAACACCAGATTTTTTTTACAAATTTTTCAATTCTAATTGATCCAACAACATTGTATAATTATTTTACCTTTCTCAAGATAATTTAATAATTTCGCATCCCAAAAAACTAATGCGATAACTTTTCCAGCTAATAGAACAATCTATCCCTTCTTTTGTGCACATTAGCAGCTTATAACCATTGTGTAGATTTTTCTTAAATCCAAGTTTCATCTATAATTATAAATCGATGAACAAAATCATTTTTATTCGATCCAAAGATGCTTTAGAAATTCGTATTCCTATGCAAATGCATCTTGTGTTATATAAAACTTTTTTTATTTTACTTCTACATGCAAAATATGGAAAACTGGAATCAGCTATTTCACGCAATTTCTCTTGTCGATCATCTAATATAATATCATGGACTTTTTGAATGTTTTATGATGATATTGCAGTTTTCGGACAACCACTACGTTGATCATCTTCAACGCTTCAATGCTTCAAATTCTAAAGTCAATCTGTGGACAGTTGGAAATGAAGGAGAAGATAGCTTTAATACATTTACCATTTTAGTACAAATTTGTGCCGTTAAACTTTCAAAAATAAAGAATTTGATTACGGAATGACAAAGAAATGTTTTAAGGAAAATTAAATCAGAAAAAAAAATATTTCAAGTCAACTAAAAGATCATAAGTATATAAGGGTCTAAAATATTCAAAAATTTGAAAAATTTACGAAAGATTTAATATTTGTGTATCTAGAAAAATTATATTAGAAATCTGAAAAAAAAAATAATTTAGGTATAAATTCTCTATTCTAATTGAATAATAATTATCCATTTCAATAATTGTATTTTGTATTAATTATCAAAAATTCAAAGACAAAAGAACTCAAAAAATAATAATAATTTTAAAGTGTTGAAAAATTCTTCAAAAATTTCAAATATAAAATATTCTCAAATTACAAAAAAATATTATAAATCTGAAAAATTTTTTTTTCAGTAGAAACAATTCTAGAAAATCATCTCTGTTCAAATTAAATAATAATTCTCCGTTACAATAATTGTATTTTGTCTTAATTATTAAAAATTCAAAGACAAATGAAAATAATAATAATTTTAAAGTGTTGAAAAATTTGAATAAAAAGTTCTTTATTTATAAAATGTTTAAAGAATCTTAATATATAGTTCTTGGAAGAAAAAATAGTACAATGAAAGAGATAGAATAGATTAATACAAAATGCAGCAACTTCTAATGATTCTTCATTCTTCAAAAATTTCAAATATTATAATTGATACACATCCACTATTTTTTTCTAATTTTATAATCCAATTCGCCAAATAAATCAAAACGATATTTTGAAATAATATATATTAAAAATTCACAAGTATATAAAGTGTCTAAAATATTCTCAAATTACAAAAAAATATTATAAACCTGAAAAAAATTTTTTTTCGGTAGAAACAATTCTAGAAAATCATCTCTACTCTAATTGAATAATAATTCTCCGTTTCAATAATTGTATTTGGCCTTAATTAATTATAAAATTATCAAAAATTCAAAGTCAAAATTACTGTAAAAATAATAATAATTCTAGTGTTGATTTTTTTAAATAAATAGTTCTTTATAAATAAAACAGCAACTTCCACTGCTTTTTCATTCTACAAAAATTTCAAATATTAAAATTGATACACATCCACAATTTTTTATAATATTTTTACCAAAAATTCAAAAAAAACGTGTTGTCGTATTAACTTAGTTGTATATAGTCCATAACGATTTTTTTTATATATTTACATATTTTTACTTCATTCGCGATGTTTCTGCTTCTTTTGAACTGATAATATTTCTTAGGGTTTAACTTCTTTCTTAAGTTTATAAAATGCAGTTATTAGATTTGTTAAAGATAAACTTAAGAATAAACTAAAATCATTAGGTTTCGATTTCCATTTTCTATCTTAAAAAAAACTACATATCTATCTGATGATAATAATTATTTAAAAAACGGTTATAAATAAATTAATTTTCAAATTTTGTAAATAAAGTCTCGGGATTTGGGATTAAATAAATTAGTTAACTTCCCGAGATTCAGCTCCATCTCTTGATAATTCATTAAAAAATATCTATCAATATTTTTAAATTTCAATTTTTAATAAAAATGTCTATAGATTTACATAAAGTGAATACAAAATACTTAAAACATAAATTATTAAAGAATTTAAAGAAAATATTACAAAATAGGACGAGAGAATTGAAAGAATCAACATAAAATATAAGAACTAGTTAAAGCCGCTAATCGAATTGTACTCAAACATTATTATTATTCTCATGTCTCTAAAATATTTATTACATAATATATAATTATAATATTATTATTAACTTACATAATATTCAACTAAATTTACTAAAATAAGTGGAGTTCTATTCATAGTCGCAATTGACCTAATACATTTTCCTTGCTGTGTTATTTAGACCGCGAAACATAATTCATAAAAGCATTCATCCATCCAAAGTCGCTGCACGTAATTACATATAGAATTAATAAGAAAATATTTTGTTAATTACAATTACATAAAATGTTTAAAAAAATATATTATTTCTACATGTATAAATTAAAACATTTGTAAAAATACATACTCGCATAGTCCGGTTAATTAACCAATATTCAGCACTGTTTGAAATCAGACTAAATAATAAATAAGTCAAAATAAACGTAACTATAGAAAAAAATAAATTATTTAGTTTTATGTCTAATTTTTTGATTTTTTTTTGTTCATTAAAATTTAGTTTGCTTTATTACTAACCGGAAAATAGTCAATCAAACTGGAATAGTCAATCCGCACTAATCGAAGCTGCGGATGTAATAAGATCATAAATATTGCAAGCCCCAAATTGTTTGTAGACTAATATTTACTTAGAAGTAATTTTCTGTTTTCTATAATTATTTCTTAAGCTGCATGTATTTCATGAACATGTAACAATCAATAAAAAATGTTAATATATTATTTAATTTATTATATAAAAAAACGATAACGAACAAATATATAAAAAAAAATCAAAAAAAATAATTATAAAATGTTACAAACTTTTGAGTTTAAAATTGAATCATATTTTTTTTGTTAGACTGAAAACTAATTTCTAATTATAACTTACTAAAAATTATGTTTTTCATCAACTTAAAAAATATCTATGCTACCTAAATAATTTCATTTCATATATTCTTTTCAATATATTTTTTTTATTATATAATAATTATTACATAATTTCAATGCTTTGAACTATTTTTGCGCTTCGGTTATTTTATTTTGATTGAAGTTCAAAATATGCAATAGCGGGATTTGATGATAATTGTGAGTAGATTTTCGTGTTCGTCAAAGCATAAACTCATTAGTTTCTTTTCGCCTTTAATACATTAATTCTAATTTAATTTTTTATTCCATATTGTTTGAATAAAAAAAATGCTATACTTAAATTATTTCGAATATAAACTGTAATATTTTCAATTCGTTTTTCATTTTAATGTGTGATTTTATTAAATTAAATTTCATTTTTATTCCATGTTTTTTTATAACTAAACTATAATATATAGAAATATAAAAATTAAAAATATTGAGAAAATGTATGTTATTTTAACGATTAAATTCTTTGGGTTTTAAATATATTTCTGTGTATTACTTTTCTAATTATTAATAAATTAAACTATTTATGTGATTTAGCTTAAAAAAAATATGAAAATTACGTTATTAAAAAAATATATATTTGAGAGAATTTTTGTTATGGCAATTATATATTCTATATATCTTTTCTATAATTATTAATAAATAAACCTAATTATTTGCAAAAAAAAATATAAAAATTTCATTATTAAAAAAAATATATATTTAAGAGAATTTTTGTTATGAAAATTATATATTCTATATATATTTTTCTATAATTATTAATAACTAAACCTAATTATTTATAAAACAAAACATAAAAATATGAAAATTTCATGTTAATGTCATGACACATTAATATTGCCTAATATTATTTTCCCGATATCAATAAATGTGATGTGTCCAAAGTTAATCTTGAACTTCTATCAATTATCTCTGAGAGTTCTGATCATTCACCTTAAACCATTACCAGATTCCATTCTCCAATTTCCTCATCTATTGTCCATAACTCTTCTAGAATAAAAAAAATGTACAATTTTGAACAAAAACTCTACTAAAAGAAAAGAAAAGCCAAGTATAAAAAGGGGAAGTAAAAATATATTGTTGCCAAATAAAAAGTTAGCTAAATTTAAAAATAATGAATACAATCAACAACTAAATTAACCCAACTACTATCAAGACTTACGACAAAGACCAAAATATTTCTAATCGATTTTCTGAGCATCCGGGGATGATGTTCGGATTTAATAAAAAAACTGGTACTGGTATGTCTTTCATATTCTGCCTGACTCTCTTATTCAAGACCAAAAGTTTTTTAATACCATTCCTCCTCTAAAAACGCTACTGCTGGATATGACTATGTAGTTAAGATGCTAGGGAAATGATCTCTCTCTATAGTAAAGTGTTCTGTTTATCTAACCTTTGAGTACTCAGTTAATATACAGTTTAAGTAAGTATTACTACGTCGTATTTCTCTACCTAAACCTATTGTGATCGAGTTTTTAGAATCATTTAGTTTCATGGCCTCGATGTCATCTTCTTGTCGAGGGTAAAGCAGACCTCGGAGGGTCATGCATCTCTATACCGTAAAATATTAAAATACATCAACAACATTTGTCTATTCTATCAATAGGGGATATATGAATGGAAGACTGGTATAGCCGTATGTATCTCTAAAATTAACTGTAACCTTCCTATTCCTCATTATGATTGGTATATCCTTCGAATTCCATATTAGAAAGAAAATCGTCTTTTTACCAATTCTAATTTAGAAAAGGGAAGTCCACTGATGTCCTCCTAACTATTCTTTCATCCAATGTCCAAACTTCCCACCCCAAGGGTCGGCATTTCAACGCTTTGTTCATTGATTTGTCCAAGACGTTTTGTTTGTCATCGGGATCTCCTCTTCAAACTTCTCAGTCTGAAGCTCCCTCATTACCTTGATAATACCATTAAAAATCTCCTGAAAAATTGTTTCCTCAAAGCCCTCAATGTCCACACTTTCTTCTCTAAATTCTTTGTCCCGCTTTAGGGTATCCCACTATTATCTCCCCTGTTTGATAACAGTTTTTGCTCCGACCTTTAACATATAACTCCGTATACTCCAATATGTCATTCTTCAATCATTCAACATGTAGCGTCTGAAAATAAAGCCTTCCAAAACAATACTCTTTGTACTGTTGGAAATCTTCCCATATTTAAATTTCTGCAAAATACGAGGAAATCGTCTACGATCCAAAACTTAACCACAAGTCCCATTACAAATATGTTAACAACAATGGCTGATTGATACATGATTCCATTTTATAAATTATTACAAAAAAATGATTGATAGAATATTTATTTGAGGAAATTAACGAGTTTGAATTAAATTTATTGAATTTTAAATATATTAATATGTTTTAATTTTTAATAAAACAATTCTTTAAAACAATTTATGTTGAACTACGATTTTGGATCGTTAATAAATATTTTTAAAAAAATATTCAGATAATGTTTGTTGAAAGAATCAACGATTTCGGATTAAATTATATTTCAGTGGAGAGGTGATACGCATTCTTCTGGAACTCTGTAAATAAGGTCAAAATGTCTGCATTGCTTCATACACGCTTAATTCGCAGAAATGGTGACCGTAGACTTGTCATATTAGTATGAGGAAAATCATGCTATGGCCACTTCCCGTTTAATTTACAGAATTATAATAACGGAATATCCTTAAACATAATACATTGATAGTATTTTTTTTTAGTTTCGTTACTTTTAACTTACACGTTATTTTCTTGTCATACAAAAAAAAATATAAACATAAAAAAATTGTACATCAACACAAAATTAGTTAATTATTAATAATTAAAATAACAAGATAAATAATTATGGATATTGAAGTGTGAAATTTAATTAATTAATTGTTTACTAAATTAGCAATATTACATGTGTCGCATTTTATAATAAATATTGTATTATATCTGACCTTAGGTTGAAGAGGTTATCCCGATAAAATTGTAATTCCTCATAAAGAATCGGAGAAATCTTTGATTTCAAAGAATGAAGTTACTTGTAGCGGTTCGTCAATTGCAAAAGAAACGTTATAGGTGGTGACCTTTGGCACTGGACTATAGTTAAAATGCAAATAGGAAACTACGAAGAATATGTTAAAGAGGCTATTTAAAGATTACACAGGCCAATTAAAATATCTTCGAGGTGCAATTTCTCAATATAATACTTTATATATAAAGTACTTGAAAATTTGTAAATAAAAATTACAATGATTTTTTTTTTAAATAAATATTTTGGCCTGCATCTTTGGACAGAATAAACCAGTATATCTTATAATCTTTATTATTATTTTTGCAAAAAAAAATATTCAATACAAAAATTAAGAAAAAATAGATTTTTTTATTGAATATTGTTTTTATTTAAAAAATAATTACATAAACTGAAATTAAAAATGTATAAACAAATTATATATATTGTATTTTTATGGCAAAAAGTTTTAACCAGAATTTTGTCTAAATTTACAGTAAAAGGCATTGAAATGCTTCAAGTTTATAACTGTAGATGTAGGCAATTAAAAACCGTGCGTTTTGCTTTGGTGCTCCCGGTTTTATTTTAGTTGGATTAGTAAGAAAAAAAAGGAACCAAAAAAAAGTAATCTAATTCCAAAAATCTTTTATTTATTTATATTTACATATTTACGTCAATTAAACCTAAAGTATCATTAATTATATTGCGTAAGTGATTATTTTTTTTTTATAAATAGTGCTAAGAGATTTATTGGAAATACCTTTTGTGTCCACAAAAATACTTGTCTATAATAGAATTATTTTTATGTAATCGGTAATGAAAAAAGAATATTTTAAAGTCTTGGAAATCAAAATATATACAAATTTATTTACACTTAAAAGAAAATTCACATCTTGTACACAAATTCAAAACAAAATTATTTAAGATATGGTTATCAAATGTATATGAGACAAATTAGATTTTGACTACGTTTAGTAATGAATTATAATGTATAACACATTTTCTATATTTTTTATAAACCGTTTTCATAACTTACATCGGTTTCCAAAGATTATTTAAGTTACCGGTAATTTGGTAATCAATTCGGTTTTTAACTACCCTTTAGCAAAGATACAATATTTATCACATTTTTAATAAATTTTTTATAAACATTTTTCGTATAATTCGGTTCCCGAACATTTTTTGAATAAATTTGGCAATCGTGTATATAAATACAGTTTTTAACTAAATCGGTTTTGACTATCATATAGCAACGAATTGAATTTAAAAACTAATTTTTATATGTTTTTATGAACGGTTTTCGGAAAATTCGGTTAGCGAATATAAATCTAACAGAAAATTATTTAGATTATCGTTAAATTAGTAATATGTATAAGTAACAGTTTTCTCAAAAACAATTTTAGAATTGTATTCGACAACACATTTTAATATATTTAGTTCTAAATGATTTTTGAAAAATTCGGTTTCCGAACTTAAATCATCAGAATGAGACAGTTTTCAACAAAATATGTTTTTGACTACCATTTAGCAATAAATTGTGTTCAACTATACATTTTTATATATTTAGTTCTAAACGATTTACAGAAAATTCGGTTCCCGAACTGAAATCGTCAAAATTATCAATCGTGATTATGAGACAACAAGATTGGTTTTCTACTACCATTTGGCAACAAATTGTGTTTAACAACACATTTTTATATATTTATTTCAAATTGTGTTTGACAATAAATATTTATATATTTAGTTATTAACGGTTTTCATAAAATTCGATTCCCGAACATAAATTGATAAAATTATCAATCGTGTATATGAGACAGTTTTCAACAAAATCGATTTTTTACTACCATTTAGGAACAAATTGTCTTTGACAATACATTTTTATGTATTTAGTTCTAAACGAATTTCGGAAAATTCGGTTCCCGAACTTAAATCGTCAAAATTATCAATTGTGCATAAGAGACAGTTTTCCACAAAATCGGTTTTTGAATAACATTTAGGAACAAATTGTCTTTGACAATACATTTTTATTTATTTAGTTCTAAACGATTTTCGGAAAATTCGGTTCTCGAACTTAAATCGTAAATTATCGATCGTGTATAAGAGACAGTTTTCAACAAAATCGGTTTTTGACTCCCATTTAGCAACAAATTGTGTTTGACAATGAATATTTATATATTTAATTCTTAACGGTTCTCAGAAAATTCGGTTCCCGAACATAAATCGAGAAAATTATCAATTGTGTATAGTTTTCAACAAAATCGGTTTTTGACTACCATTTAGGAACAAATTGTGTTTGACAATACATTATTATATATTAACTTCTAAACGATTTTCGGAAAATTCAGTTCCCGAACTTTAGTTGTCAAAATTATCAATGGTGATTATTAGAAAGTTTTCAACAAAATCGGTTTTCGACTACCTTTTAGCAACAAATTGTGTGTGACAACACATTTTTATATATTTAGTTCTAAACGTTTTTCGGAAAATTCGGTTCCCGAACTGAAATCGTCAAAATTATCAATCTTGTATATGAAACAGTTTTCAACAAAAATCGGTTTTTGACTAGCATTTAGGAACAAATTGTCTTTGACAATACATTTTTATATATTAAGTTCTAAACGATTTTCGGAAAATTCAGTTCCCGAACTTAAGTTGTCAAAATTATCAATGGTGATTATAAGAAAGTTTTCAACAAAATCGGTTTTCGACAACCTTTTAGCAACAAATTGTGTGTGACAACACATTTTTATATATTTAGTTTTAAACGTTTTTCGGAAAATTCGGTTCCCGAACTAAAATCGTCAAAATTATCAATCTTGTATATGAAACAGTTTTCAACAAAATCGGTTTTTGACTACCATTTAGGAACAAATTGTCTTTGACAATACATTTTTATATATTCAGTTCTAAACGATTTTAGGAAAATTCAGTTCCCGAACTTAAGTTGTCAAAATTATCAATGGTGATTATGAGAAAGTACTCAACAAAATCGGTTTTCGACTACCCTTTAGCAACGAATTGTGTTCGACAACACATTTGTATATATTTTCCAATAAACTGTTTTCAGAAAATTCGGTTCCCGAACATAAATCCAAAATAAAAGACGAAACGGTTTATGTACATTATTTAGGTCATCAATAAATTAGTAGTAGTGTATATAAAACATTTTTTAAACAGATTATATTTTAACTACCCTTTAGTAATAAATTATGTTGGAGAACCGAGGTAAAACTGTTTATTTAATACACTTTGTAAATTCATTTAAATTTAATGTTTTTTTATAAAAAAAATATACTAAATGTTTATTTATTTATTGTTATAAAATACAACTTTACGTAATATACTGATAATTGCAAATTATTATTAAATAATTGCAAAAAAAGATTTAATAACCCAGAATACATTATAAAGAAATAAATTATATTAGAAAATGATTATAACTATGTAATATGTACAATAAAGATTATAATTTAGTTAAAATGTAATCATGGAAACGATTTTATAACGATATACCGAATATTAGATAAATTCTCACACGACAGATGATTGATTCATTGCAGTTAAGATTCACACCATTTAACTAGCGTATATAAAATAATTATTATCTAGTGAAAAGACTCTTGGTTTACATCATAAAGTCTAAGACCAGATCTTAATAATAATAATATTATGTAAAATCATCTTCCACGTATCAAATCTAATAAAACAAAATAAATATAATTATTAAAGTCAATTAAAAAACAAGTCAGAATAATAACTTTAGAAATAAATTGAAAAAAAAGATTAATTTACTTCAATATAAGTATAATTGAGTATTTAATAATAAATGTTTCACAGTGTTATTAAATATTTAAAATTATTGCAAAATAATATTGACTTTGCTTGGAATAATACACAAAACAAGCTACACTTAAGAAATATCAATTTGTAAATTTTATGGATAAAAGTCTTAAGAAGATAATCCCAGACCACAGTGTAATATCTGCAACTGGATGAATCTACTTATATATTAGGTTCGTCCCAGCTGCTTATTTTCATAGAACATAGAATCTCATGAAAAAATATTCAAGACTCTCGACAATTATATAAAATCCAAAGGTTTAGATTGGTTGAAATGTGTCGGGGTAGGTACAAAAAAAATGGTATTGTGACTCAGGTACTTACAGTTAGTCCAAATGCATCATGGAGTCACTGCAACATTTATTGGGAAGCATAGATATCAAAATTTATGTCAGATGATGAACTTTGGAAGTCAAGAGGTAAAGTGATAACAAGACAAATTGAACTCCGTGAAGAAATAGCAATGTTTTTAGGCGAGAAAACATAGAATAACTTCCGGCAGCGGAAAGACTGCGGTTTTTTATTTTTATATATTATATATTCTTTATTTTTATTTGACTAAAGCTGAAAGAAATAAATTTTCAAAATTTGAAAGACTTATTGAAATGAATATACATTACAAAAATAAAATTAAGGATGAAGTATATACTTTGAAGAAATAAAACTTAAAGTTCGATTAAACTATTCCAGTTACAGTTGATGTAATAAAACTAGGCATGGACCACTTAAAATTGATGTCTATAATATAGCCAAAAGTGAATCAATAAAAGTCGCATTTTTATTTGTCGCCGCAGGCATTTGAAATTCTTATGAATAATAAATTCAGTAAATACGATCTATTTTCATCATCTGCATGTGTCACCTTAATATACCGCATTTTTTTTATATAACGTATTTTATTATAAGAGAAATTTTTAGTTTAATTAAAATATAATTTTCAATTAGTATAATTGATCCAAATTATTAAAAAGCAATAAATTTATGTAACTGTTTCTTTCATCCATTCATTCCATTTATTTATTTATTTGAGGAACCTCCTGATATATAAATTCAGGCTTCATCATTGTATTGTAAAGTCAAGCTATGTCACTACTATGCGCCTCCAAGAAGCAATAAATTTTCCATTTTAAGAGTTTTTCTCGTGACACGTCCGTACATTAAATAACGAATGCCTGCAAGTTAAAGGTTCGCCTCGGTCAACGTGAAAAATTGCATGCGCGTCTCTTCAGCTTCTAACAAAAGCTTCGCACATTGCAAAATATAATTAATAATTTACTGATTGAAAAAAAAACAAGAAAAAATGAGAATCCGCAATAAATAAGCGTACGCAGGAAATCAATTAAATTATGCCGCGTTTATAAAATTAATTAAAGCTGCTAAAAATTTCAGAATAATTAACGTCTCATTGTTCGGTGATTTTGCTCCGTATTATTGAAACGAACTAATTAGGAACGGGAAATAAATATAAAAGTAACTGTACCAAAGGGTACTCAGTTCTTAATTAAATGTGTGATTACAGTAATTGAAGTCTATTAAATTGTTTCCTTTAAATTCGTAATGCATTTCTGGATCTTTGGTCTAACTTCTTCATTCTTGTATGTATTTTTTTTTTGGTCTAAAACAACGCTTTACGGTTATGATATAAATATATATAAAAATAGATTCGCCTCTGGGTTAATTATGTAATTGCGGCCGCGCGAGCGCACTTTTGCTAATAATAATAATGATAATTGAGGTGCTGTTAATTAATATCGACCGAGTCGCGCCACCGGAGCGAGTAACCTGAGATTAACACCGCCGAACACATCATTCCCATTTTGTGGAACAAATTAGAAAAAATATTTCATTTTCCAAACGACACCTTTACATTTTCTATTAGTACTAATGATATAGATCGTAAACTTTCTTCTTTATTATAGGGGAATTTATACAATTAAAAAAATATTTATATTTTATCTACAATTTTTACTGATTTAGTTTGCAAATTTTGTGAAACACGTTAGCTTTTTTATAAGGGAATGCAGAAAATTAAGGATTTCTTCGAATATTTGTAGATTTTTACATATACATTAAAATCGCTAAAGGTATAAAATAATGCTTTCTACTTCAGCTAGTTATTTGAAAGAAAAATAAAATAAACATTTTGACAGAAAAAAAATCCTACTGAAACATAAACGTACAAATCAAAATATATTAAATAAGTTGATGACTACCCTCTAACCAGAAATGATTTTGCGGTAGGTCTTGTAGGTAACTTCAGTTTGGACTTGTATAAACATTAAAATGTAATCGAAAAGTAAAAATGGGTATCAATATTGAAGTTATCAAGAAATCGTTTCCTTAACCGCTGCAAAAGAATTATAAGATTTTTATTTTTTGGTTCAATTTATTTTGTAGGTGTTGATGATAAATTGATAGTAGCTTATAAATCCTGCAGCCTAGTTTTAGTTAACTCGCATTTACTTTAATGGTTTTATTTTGGAATTCTGGATTGATTTCTTGAAACTCTTTGCATATTTAGTATTTGAAGATGCACACCTCATATTTTGAGGGAACCAGTATGTAGGATGAAGGAGCATGAAGGTCCTTCTTAGTCAGCACACAAGAGAGTCATGTATTGGATTTGGGTGATTTTGGAGGACTTCTTTTCATGAAGCTTGTTGTAGAGTATTTCTCTAGAACTATTGAAGTACTGTTGAAGTACCAGAAAAATGTACTTCAATAAAATTGTAATTTTCAAATAATATCAAAGAATATACATACAGTTCTCAAACTGAACTAATCTAAATATAATATATTTTTCTATTATTCGGATAAATGTGCGTGGTGTGTGTATATTCCTGAAACATCGCAAAGCATAAAAATTTAAGCCGGTGACGTACTCTCTATTGTCGGGAAGTGTTTATTACTTATTATTATATGTGAAGAATAAAACCTCGTGGAGGAGTGCACATTTGTTATTGAAGAATCAATGCTGGTTTTGTAATGATTTCAGGTGTTAATTAATCTACGCGTCAGTAATGTCCACGTCCTTCTTAGTCAGCACACAAGAGAGTCATGTATTGGATTTGGGTGATTTTGGAGGACAACTTTTCATGAAGCTTATTGTAGAGTATTTTTTAACTATTTAGAACTGTCGAGTCTAACGGTTGTTAGATTTCAGCATAAAACCTATCGGATTTGGTTTCTATTATGGAATCCAATCGTTTTGGTTATCGTACTTAATAGATAATTATTATTGTTTTTTTTACAACCAAATTTCCTAAGTTTTCAAAATTATGAAACAGTGAACACTGTGTCAGGCTGTTGAAGTAGCAGAAAAATGTACTTCTATAAAATTGAACTTTTCAAATAATATCAAGGCAAAATAGAATAAAAGTCTGCTTAAAAATTTTCATATTAATTACTGTCTTATGTCTTGTCATATAACCTTTTTTATTCCAACTTGTATAACTCGCTTCAATTATAATCTCTGTATTCTTCAAATTCTTCTACATTATAATCCTGGATTATCATGTGGCATTTGTAAATAAACCCATCCAAAATTGAACTCTTTGGTCCATACCATCCAGTTCGTTACAGTTATCTTTAAGGATCCTGTGTTAAGATTGTTTGGGGGTCCTTCAATAACACTTATTGACTAACTATGTTTGAAGACCCTCGACTAAAATAATCCATTTCTGATCCTTGACTTTTTCTAGTTAAAAAAAAATTGTTGAAAAGAAAAAATAATTATGAATACACATATTTCATTTCTCAAATTACACTTCATTTTTAAATTTTGTAAATCTTCATTCATTACAAAAAAAAATAATTCATTCAGTTCTTTTATTTTTATTTTATCTATGTCATTAATTCAAGCTTTTAGTTTTGAAACAGATTGTTGAAGAAATAATATAAAAAATTCAATTTATATTACAAGAAGCCTCTTATAACAAGGATACTTAACTTCTTATCCAAAATGAAATATATTGTAAAATTATTGAAAGAAGGAAGAAAAATTAGAAAGAGTAAATGAAATTCCTTAATGAAGGATAACATAATTATAATAAATAACATAATTTTTCTGAATATATTAAATAAATACTAGATTTTTCAAAAGATGTTCTTACAATTTTTATTTCTGTATTGTAGAAATATGTATAAATATTAATCTTAGAGCATGTAGAAAGAACTATGGCCAATAATCTTTTACAGCAGTTCAATTCAATTTTTATTATTTTATTGTGTTAAGTTTGTTTTTTATTATTTTTGCAATAAATACATAAATATGAATATAATGAAAATAATTTCATTTTCTGTAAAAAAAAAATTTTCTGAACGAGTTTTCTCAATTTATTAAACAGCTTTTAAAAAAAAACATTTTTTAATATTCTTAATGGAATGGAAAGACTGAGCTTTTTGTTATTTTATTCAAAAATATACTAAACTTTTTTTTATTCTTGAAGAAGAACTTAGTCTTAGTTGGAGGGCCGAGAGAAGAACATAGTCTTAGTTGGAGAACAAAAAGAAGAACTTAGTCTTAGTTGGAGAGCGAAGGGAAGAACATTGTCTTAGTTAGAGAGCAAAGAGTAAAACATGATTTTAGTTGATCAACACTTGTCTAGTTGACTTCTTAATAAAAACACTAATTTGTACAATAAAGTTACTTAAGAATATTCAATTTAATATTCATAAACCCTTCTACAAGACTCTACAACAATATAACGACAAAATAATCCACTCAGTTCAGAGATTTTTTTATTCCCAGAACACGAAAATACTTTCTTACCACTTTTCGTCATTTATACTGGAGATAAAATAGGCGAGAAAATAACAATAAATATCCAACAAATGATAACAAACTGCTATAATGATATATAAAATCCCCACATCTGTATTTTACTATTTATAATAATACACTTGAATAAAATGAATCAAATGTATAGTCAAGATTTTGTCTCGATTTACGAAAAATTGACTCCTGATCCACCAGTTTGGGAAACTCTCATTTATAACATTAGAAATCAACCTAGTCCCTACTACCGACTAGTGCTCGAATCAAGATTTTATGGTGGATGGTAGGGGTTGTATCTAATGGTAAAGTTACTTTAATTAATTTCAGTTACAAGTTACTAGAAACCGGAGGGATGTTAGAAAATTTTACTACCAATAAAGATACAAATGTCTTGAAGATAGAGAAAAATAGGAGAAATATTTTGCTAAGTAGTTAATATAAAAGATGATTAATATCGAAAGAAAAATGTAATATTATAAATATATAAAATAAATGTTTCCTCTTCACCACGGATAACAAGTTGAAGAGCACTAATCTGGAATGTTCAGATGTAAAACATTCTAAATTAATGCTACTTATTGCATTAATTCCATTCACGTTTAAATGAAACTTACGTACAAGCAATTCGATGCGAATTGAGCTCAATGTGTATCGGGTGAGTAATATCCGGTTTTCTTGACGGTATGTTAAGTCAATCTCTGATTAACTTGACAAATGTTAGAATTTCATTACACAGAGCTGTGCCTCTATTTGGAATCTTTTATTGGATCTATTATTCACCCGTTCTCATTCCATCAATGAGACAATGTACACAACGGACACCGAAATACCTCGAATTCAAAAGAAAATAAATTAAATGCCTACAGATTTTCCTTCAATTTCCCGTGTAGCTATTTTTATAGGAAAACATAAATCCGACGGGAAAGCAATTTATATTTTCGCATTAAAACTCTCAATCAATTATATAATTCCGTTCGTTTAATCCGAGGCGTGCAATTGCAATTAAATTGTTACATGCAATTTACATTTTTCAAGTTTCTTTGTACATATATAAAATATAGTTTTTTTTTTTGTTATAACAGAAACATCAAATGGATCATATTTTGCAACAAATTTAATTTTATGGTGCAAATTATAAAATTAATGTTTATGTAATAAATAGATACTAAAATTCACATAACAAATTAAAATAGTTAATTAATTTCTTTCATGGAAAAATGAGTTCAACCTTCTTTTTAATTAATAAAATGTAATATATACTATTTATAATTACATAAGCTATTAAAAAATGTTGTTAATATATTAAAGGGTTGCAGTTAAAATCTCTTTATATTTATATAAACATATATACAAGAAATTATGTTTGTTAGTGCTGTTGTATATATTTTTTATAGAATCAGTTTTTCGTGATACATTATTATGAAAGTTAAAAGAATGAACTCAGAATGTTAGACAAGCTTGTTGCATGGTAAATTTCGTGAAAAACTGATATCCTTTAAATCGAAAACTTTTCAAACTATTCTCATATAATTTTGATGCCATTACCTCCAATATGCTGATGATACCACCTTACTTCATTACGATTTCATCCTTCAATCACTAATACAAAATATACAAGACTTCTGCATCTTTATCCTGCTTCAATATGGTACCTGAAAATAAATACTTTTAACACTAAATTCCAAGACTGATCTCATTCTCAGTCTTCTCATGTTACTTTTGGTAACCCTCTGTGAAATTCCTAAAAATCCTGGTATAACCAAAACCTAACATTTCCCATTCCAAATATTTAAAATCCAAAATTATATCCAGGTCGTATCTTTTCCGGTCCTTAACTTATTATTAAAAATTATTCGTGCATTGTTAAACATCTATTTACAAATCCAATTACCGTCCAAATCGTGACTACAGTTTCCTTCTTTCTCAATGCTGTAATCCTGTCATAAAACAACCTTTGTGTTTCTGAAAGTTCTGCTCTTCTCATCCTCACCAAAATTCGACATCCAATGACCCATTGATCTTCTTTATACTACAACTAAAAAATTTACTGTTCTAAATAGATACCTCTCCGTTTTCTTTAAATTTATTTCGAAAGATTCCTATAAATCTTTCTTCAACAAATTTTCTATCCCTTAAAATTTACATATACTTCCCAAACACAAATATCCTATATTTATTCTGGGTAATAATTTATATTCATTTTAACTAAGTTGGAGGGCGAACAGAAGATCATGGTTTCAGTTTGAAAACGAATGAAAAAATTTAGTCTTAGTTGGAAGGCAGATAGAAGCATTTTCTTAATTGGAGAGTGACGAGAAGAACTTAGTCTTAGTTGGAGGACAAAGAGAAAAACATAGTCTTAGTTAGAGGGCGAAGGGAAGAACATGGTTTTAGTTTGAGGGCGAATGGAAGAACTTAGTCTTAGTTGGAAGGTAGAGATAAGCATTGTCTTAATTGGAGAGCGAAGAGAAGAACTTAGTCTTAGTTGGAGGGCAAAGAGAAAAACATAGTCTTAGTTAGAAGGCAAAGGGAAAAACATGGTTTTAGTTTGATGGCGAATGGAAGAACTTAGTCTTAGTTGGAAGGTAGAGAGAAGCATTGTCTTAATCGAAGAGCGAAGAGAAGAACTTAGTCTTAGTTGTAAGGCAGATAGAAGCATTGTCTTAATTGGAGAGTGAAGAGAAGAACCTAGTCTTAGTTGGAAGGCAAAGAGAAAAACATAGTCTTAGTTAGAGGGCGAAGGAAAGAACATGGTTTTAGTTTGAGGGTGAATGGAAGAACTTAGTCTTAGTTGGAAGGTAGAGAGAAGCATTGTCTTAATCGAAGAGCGAAGAGAAGAACTCAGTCTTAGTTGGACGGCAAAGATAAAACCATAGTCTTAATTAAACGGCAAAGAAAAAAAACATAGTCTTAGTTAGAGGGCGATGAGAATAACATGGTTTTAGTTTGAGGATGAATGGAAGAACTTAGTCTTAGATGGAAGGCAGAGAAAAGCATTGTCTTAATTGGAGAGTGAAGAGAAGAACTTAGTCTGAGTTGGATGTCAAAGAGTAAAACATAGCCTAAGTTAGATGGCTAAAAGAAGAATATGGTTTTTAGATTGAAAACGAATAGAAGAACTTAGTTTTTGTCAATGTTATAAAACTTCTTAATACTTGTAACTTCAATTTATTTCTTTCACGCTCCGACATGTACGAGAAACTTGAGAAATTCAAATTACAATTGAAGCAAAGTATTATGTATTGAAGTTAATTATTATGCTTTCTAGTTCAAGAATTCTACGTTTAATAATAAACACTTAATTTTATATTATTTTAATAATTACTCTTTGTAATCTGATGAGAAATCTATTGTTAGAATTTCCTGCATTCAAAGTAAATAATATATATTTTTTTTAATAGGTAGAAAACCTAAACATAATTATCGTTTCTAATGATTTATTTTTTAATTAATTTTTCGTGTTTTTATTGTAATATTTTATTTTATATTTTTTTAATAAATTTAAACATTTCAAAATATCTCCGATATCTGTGATGAAAAGAAATATTCTAACTAAGCCTTTTTGAATGAACAGTTATTCACGAACTTTTTTAAATTACCGGGAATCATAAAGATTAACGTTATGATATATGCGCATTATGCTTCAAACAAATTCTTTGATTCGGTAGGTAAGTAAAAAAAAAAAATGTAATGAGAAGGATTATTCGTTACGAAACGCAATATTTTATACTCTCGTCCATTTACCTTATGAATAATTAATTCAAAAGATGAAAGAGAAAAATACGGTTCAAAATCTTTTTTTTTATACTGATTATTCATTGGTCGTAGGAGTTCTGGGAAATGGCTTGATTTTACTTTTAAAACAGTGGTTCTCAAACTTTTTGTTCGTAAGAGTCTGTTTTAAAAAATATAATCATGTGATTCCAAAATTTATGAATAATAAATTGAAAAGATGAAAGAGAAAAATACGCTTTAAAATCTCTCTTTTAATACTGATTATTCATTGGTCGTAGAAGTTCTGGGAAATATCTTGATTTTACTTTTAAAACAGTGTTTCCAAAACTTTTTGTTAGTAAGCCTGTTTCAAAAAAATATAATTTTGTATTTCCAAAATTTTTTATACGTAATTTTCAAAAATCTGTATATTTAATACGCAATGCGTAATTTCCATTTTTTGTGGTTTGGAAACCGTTGATAGTTCTGTGTTTTTTTTTTTAACTTTTTAAATATGATTGGCAAGAAAGTTAGTTTTCTTGTGTGAAATTCAAGAATTTTAAGAATGTTTGTTTCTGGACAACTTCAAGATTCGCTCAAAAAATGTCTGGTTCTTATCTACAAGAATTTGTCCAGAAGGTAGGTCATCTTTGAATAAAAAATCATTACTTTGAAAATTACACTAATGAATTATAATTAATACTAAACTTGTAAATGTCTGGTCCAAACTAACATAAAAATCTGAAGTTTCCTAGATTGACTTATTGTCTAATCTATCCTAGATGAACTCATAATCTGAACTACCTAGGTAAGTAGTATGGAATTAGGAACTGTGGAATGTTGTTATCTGTAAAGTATTTAATTTCCAAATAGTTTTAAAGTTCATATTATTTAGACTATGTTTCTTACTACAGGATTTGTTTTAGACTCTGAATATTATTTGGCTTTTACAGAGTCGAAATTGTGATTTGTCTTACATTTAATTATCATACCAAGTATTTCCCACTCGAATGGAATTTCTTTCTTATCAGAATCCGGTGAGATTTGTCCAGTCTGCGCCTTTCTTTTTATCTTATATAAACTTATAAATAAACTGTCTCAACTAGATTGTTGCTCCCACCAAAATACCTTCAGTTTTGTCACTTTTTTTGGATTATTCGTCTCCTATTATATAATTTTGGAATTGTTAGCTTTTTGGCCAAATACTTGCCATCATTCCCCATCACTAGTCTGGCAGTTCCAGTCTGCGTCTTGCTTTTCATCTTATATAAATTTATCGAGGGATACAATAACTCCTTCAGTTTTGTCTCTTTTTTTTGGATTATTAGACTTTTTGTATATTATTTTTACAGAGTTGGAATTGTGATTTGCCTTACATTTAATTTTCATACCAAGCATTTCCCACTCGGATGAAATTTCTTTCTTATCAGAATCCGGTGAGATTTGTCCATTCTACGCATTTCTTTTTATCTTATATAAACTTATAAGTAAACTGTCTCAACTAGTTTGCTGCTCCCAACGAAATACACTTACTTATTGGTTGGACACAATAACTCTTTCAGTTTTGTCTCTTCTTTTGATTATTCGTCTCCTATTATACAATTTTGAAACTGTTTAGCTTCTCGGCCAAATACTTTCAATCATTCTCCATCACTAGTCTGGCAGTTCCAGTCTACGTCTTGCTTTTTATCTTATATAAATTTATCGAGGAATACATTAATTCCTTCAGTTTTGTCTCTTTTTTTTGGATTACTAGACTTTTTGTATATTATTTTTACAGAGTTGGAACTGTGATTTGCCTTACATTTAATTTTCGTACCAAGCATTTCCCACTCGGATGGAATTTCTTTCTTATCAGAATCCGGTGAGATTTGTCCATTCTACGCATTTCTTTTTTATCTTATATAAACTTATAAATAAACTGTCTCAACTAGTTTGCTGCTCCCAACGAAATACACTTACTTATTGGTTGGACACAATAACTCTTTCAGTTTTGTCTCTTCTTTTGATTATTCGTCTCCTATTATACAATTTTGAAATTTTTTAGCTTCTCGGCCAAATACTTTCAATCATTCTCCATCACTAGTCTGGCAGTTCCAGTCTACGTTTTGCTTTTTATTTTATATAAATTTGTAGATAAACTGCTGCTTCCACCGAATATACTTACTTAATGATTTGACACAATTTCTACAGTTTTGTCTCTTTTTTGGATTATTAGACTTTTTGTATATTATTTTTACAGAGTTGGAATTGTGATTTGCCTTACATTTAATTTTCATACCAAGCATTTCCCACTCGGATGGAAATTCTTTCTTATCAGAATCCGGTGAGATTTGTCCATTCTACGCATTTCTTTTTCCATCACTAGTTTAGCAGTTCCAGTCTACGTCTTGCTTTTTATCTTATATAAATTTATAGATAAGCTGTCTTTTCTAGTTTGCTGCTCTCACGGAAATACAATAACTTATCAATTGGACACAACAACTTCTTCAGTTTCTGATCTTTTGGTATATTTTTCTTGTATTATACCATTTTGGAATTGTTTAGCTTCTCGTCCAAATACTTTCCATCATTTCCCATCAATAGTCTAGCAGTTCCAGTCTGCGTTTTGCTTTTTATTTTATATAAATTTATAGATAAACTGTCTTAACTAGATTGCTGCTTCCACCCAAATATACTTACTTAATGATTCGACACAACTTCTTCAGTTTTATCTCTTTTTTGGATTATTTGTCTCCTATTATACAATTTTGGAATTGTTTGCCAGTTCTGAATTTACCAAAGGATATTAGCTATTTTATCGTAACAGAGGTATATTTACCTTATGAATTCGGGAAATAATGAATCGAAAAATGAGAAACAAAGAGATGACATCAAATCTCATATGCATATATTATGAATATAATATAAACGTTTAAAATTTTCTAAATTATTTGAATAAGTTTAAATTATATTCCTGTAAGAATTGTGATAAATTACACTATTATGGTTGATACACTATAAAAATCGTCTACTTTGTGTAAATATTAACTAAGAAACACAAAAGGATTCGTATTACATTGAACGATGATGAACAATTAAACGATTATCATCGGAAAGAGATTTGAGTTGAGGTGAGTTCAAGCAGTGGGTGAATTTAAATTAGAAATCCACACTTATAATATTAGACTTGCCATCTTTATAATTGCAGTTTCGATTGGTTTTCTCGACGTTTGCGGCGTTGTTGAAATTACCAATGTAAATGGGTGGTAGATGTCGAATGGTTGGTTTGCAGTAGCATCGGTTGACAGTAAATTATTAATTTATTTTATAGTTCGGTTTGCCATTGAACGTAAATTGGCAAAATAGAATATGAACAATGAAGCTCTTCTGTGTGTGGGGAGACCATCAAAGGTACGTTCTAAAACGGGCAATAAATTTTATACTACCTACTCGCGCTTACATTTGTGGTCGTCGGTCGTAGGCAGCAAATTCTTGTGTATTCATAATGTATAGATGGTAGCATGTAATATACATATCGATTTGCCAGTTATACAATTACATTTCAACATTTATATCTTGTTCTATTTTGTAAACATAATTTAATCATTTCAATATTATAATCACCTAATAGATGAATACTTTGATATTTTATAATGCAGGTACTAATTTGTAAAATCTTTATTTAAAACTCTTTGCAAGTTTTACTATGCATCTATCAGATGAAATTAGTGTCACGATATCTGCATTAGATAGAAAATTAATCCCAATATATTTGCTTGCGGTACACCAGATCTATTTGGAAATAGTTTCATACTTTTTTTTCTTGCAAATTTATCTTATCTGACTTCAATATGAAATATGATAATTAAGATACTTTAAGAGCCAAAATTTAGGTATTTTGAAAGAGGTAGTCATTTCAGTTTTCAGCATTCAAAATAATTGGTTTAGCTATCCTCATCTTCATACCTCATATCAGAAAATATTATCAAAATATGTTTCTTGTCTAGTATAATTAATAATTTTTAATTTAGTTACAATAAGCAAATATGAATTTTTAAGTTGCAGTAATTTTGAATTTTAAACCAGGCTAAATATTAATTTTAATTTGTTGTGTATTACAGATTTATTTGGATACAATTGGACAAACTGGGCATTTGCTTAGGGCGACACATGCCACCGTTTTATGAATGAAATTTATGAAGGATCTGCTGGTTTTTGGGGCATTAAATTGAGGAAAATCTGAGCTACCTTCCACTAATCCAGAAAACACCTAAGTCATAAGATTGCGCCATATAAGTATGTTACTGCCGTTAGACCAGTACTCGATAGTTACCTTAAAACCTCAATCGTAATTAGGTTTTAATGAAGTGCTTTTTTGACATCTCCTAATAATAATTTGCTCTTCTTTCAACTTGAAGTGAAATTTGGTATGTTGATGAAAAATATTGCTGTATTTCACGGTCTTCCTCCACTGCAAATTCACATGCTAATGAATACTGTATTTCGTCAAAAAATGCCAAAATGCCTTAATTCCAAAGTTTTGGTATAGTCTCGTATTGACGATTTACCTTGGTGCTCGTGCGAATCTTCTAAGACTTTTAGAGTTAAATATAAAGTTTCCCATAATTGTGTATAATATATCCAAACTATGTTCATTATTACTTTGTACGCCAGCAACTTATTTTTCATAATCAATTGCAAAATTACCCTCAGAAACCAATTTTGATACCTATTTAGTTTGACTCATGTTTTCCAGAGTCTCATTTTAAGGTGGTCCAAAACTATATCTCAAGCAGATTACTCTTTTTTTAAAAGGTGTTGAAATGCAATTAAGGTCTTCATCTCATGTCTTGATTACGGAAGTATCTGAAATTATTACCATGTTAGTATTGTCAAGTGTTGATACATCAGCAATATATAAAAGTTATGATAAAATTGAACCTATATTTCCTAAAATTTAGTAAAAAAACTGTCATTTAAACAGGATTTTAATATTTTTTTTTGGAAGATCAGTTACTTTTGACCTTGATTTATTTTGTATTATAAAGTAATCTGTTATAAAATAAATACAAATAATAATCTGCTGTAGTTCTGACTATAATATAAAAGAAAAGATACATTATTGACGATTGATCCAGCGACCAAATTTCTCCGATAAAATTAAAGAAGAAAAAAAATAAACAAATTATATACACTCACACAAAAGGCTGTTCAATATTCGTCTCTTTAAATTCGAACTAAAAGCGAGTAGGGAAGTCTTTCTGTTGATACTGTTTCAGTCTTCGTAGATTCGGTTGGTCATTCAGTCTATGACGATACCTAATGCTGGTTTTTGCAATTTCTTCTTTAACGAAGCTGTTACCTGTGAATTCATGAATATAATTATTAGTACAAAATCATTAAGTATTGGTAATTTGCCTTAACGTTTGTGATTGAAATCTTTGTATGATATCTGTACTTGTGTTGCAGTCAGATCCCAAAGTGGGGATTAAAACTTTAGTTTCAGTTAAGATTAATATATGGAATATTATGATAAATGTTATTGCTTATTTATTGTAAAGTAGTTCTATTTTATATTAATAAGATCTTTGTATTTTTTACCTTACAAAATAAGTCAGACAGTGATTAACGTTACGAAGAATCGATTCATAATTAACTTATCTTTAAGTGTGTATAACTCTAATTGAACTTTATAACTTTGATACCTGAATATGATAGAAGATGTTCGTTTGACTCATGTTTTCCAGAACACGAGTCTCGTTTTAAGGTGGTCCAAAACTTCTTCTTAAAGGTGTTAAAATGCAATTATGATTTTCATCTCATGCCTTGATTATGGTATTGCCTGAAATGATTACCATATTGGTATTTTCTGGTACATCTAAATACATTTCATGGTAAACCTAAAATACTACGTTCAGATGGATTTGATCATATTTTTTAAAACATGAGTCTCATTCTCCAAAACATGAATCTTAGGTGATCCAAAACTATATCTCACGCAGATTAAGGTCTTCTTGAAGATGTTGAGATACAATTCAGGTCTTCACCTTAACCATTCTCTTTAAATTCAAATTCAAAACAAGTAGGAAGATCTTATCTCAGTCTTCATATCATCTTCTTTAAAAAAGATGTTACCAATAAATTCATATAAACATTAGTTGTAAGCCAATGAGCATAGATTATTTGCCTTAACGTTTTTGATTAAAATCTCTGTATGATGTCTAAGCTTGTGTTGCAGTCTGATCCCAAAGTGAATTATTATGATAAATATTATTTTATTTTAACGTTACCTCCAATAACGAAGAATTGAATAAAATCAACTTATATTTAAGTGTATATAACTCATCATTATGTATTTTTATTATATTTCTTTATGATATTATGAATGAATTACTATTATAAATCTTGAAATAAACTGGGCTTTACAAACGGATTTCACATTAATTATTAAAAAAAAAATAGTTTTTTTGTTTGTTTATGATGAATTAAAAGTGAAAGACATAATTAAACTAAATTTATGTTAATTATCCAGCATAGTTTCCAAAGCGTCGACAATACAAGTGTGGTATAAATCGAATTACATTGAGTGTGGATGAAACTTGTTGGTATTGTGGCGAGATGGAGCGCATTGTAGCGAAGTTATTTTTCAATAGAATCGTTTTACAATTATGATTGGAACCGGTAGTCCTTGATTGCTCCTCGGCTACATCCCATCTTCTTCTCTGTATTCCCTTTCTTTTCCGTTGTACCAAATTTCGAAGTCCATCATCATCATCATCATCATTCCGTTGGCGCGCCATCGAATCGGTGCGAATGGAAAAGGCAAACATCCAACTCTGTCTGTCTGTCGGCAAAACAGTTATTCAAATACGCAACTCCTTTGTATAAACATTTCGTATATTGCAACAATGGAGTGACCAGTTCAGGGCGATTTTCGAAATTGCCGCCGCTCTCGTTTGGGTCATGGGTCGTTGCTCAGGTTAACCGCATGCCTCATGAAAATCGCTAATGCAATATGCAAAGATTGTTCGCCTTTGCTCTCTACTCCATCGAGTATTTTTCTCTCATCCATTTTCCATTCTTTCCTCGGCTCGAGTTGAAAAAGAATTAAAGGACATAATGAAAATAAATAAAGGAGGTGGTTGAGAGCCGGTGTATATATATATATACACACTATATACTATATACATTGAAACCGAATAGGCGAAGTCTCGAATACTGTGAAATGATTAAAAGCAATTTGTGTGTAAGATTGCATTGGTCGTTATTTACTAGTGCCGTTCAGACCATACGTGTCTATGTGCCGGCATAGCTCACGTTTCTCAACAATTCCCCGTTCACAATATGACAAAATAATACCTAATACTGCTATCGCCGTTTATATAAAACTAATGAACTCGCCACTGGCATAGCCTAGCTGTGTTTCTGTTTTATATCCCCTTTTAAATACATATCTTTCATTCTCCTCCATTCGCTTCGACCACGATATTTTCGGAAATATTATTAAGCAATTACCGTTAATAACTATAACCGACCGGCGAGCAATTATCGTTTTCCCCAATTACCCTTTCAGGCACGCTCGTTTCCTGATCTCACCTCCAAAAAACGAGCGAAACCCATTAAAACACGTAATTGCGTAACGAAACCCACGACAAAAGAATTGTAACACCTTATGTTATTTGTTATTTTTTTTTTTATTAACAAATCCAGAAATTGAAAGGATAAATAAGCGCTTCGATTGAGATTTATTTTAATTGGAATCGCATAAGGTGCGCGCACGGTTGAGAAATTGTTTCGGACGCGCGTGGACGCAAAGTAATTTTTTACTGTAAGAATTGAAAATATACAGTTTTAGAGCATTTAGTCTATATTCGTAATTTCTGAAGTTATTTTTCCCAGTGTAAATTAGACACCATATAGGGAGAATCCGTTTAAGTAAACTATTGCTTTTAATTCTAAGTAACTCACTGAAGAATTTTATCTACATCGACTTTTAGTTCTATTGAAATCTGATAGAAAAAAGTGCAATCCTCGTCCGCTTCACCTAAGACTCTGCTGTTGCTGCTACTGCTGCTGCCTGCTATGCTCCTCTCCTCGCGTGCTGTGCGATTGCGTGTAAAAGAAAAATAAAACCGTTTTTTCTTTCTTTTCTCTTCTTAAAAACATCTTCTCTCCTGTTGAAAATAAACGAGAATATAATAAATAGAATTTGGATTATTTATATTAATTGAATTAACATCAGCTGCATTACTTCTTGTAATAAATTATATTAAAAAAAACATAAGGTTAGCATAAAAAATCTTATTAATTAAATGACCATATGCTTAGTAGTTAAATTATTTTTATTAACCTAGAAAATAAAAGAAATCATTATTTACATTAAAATTAAAATTGTAAAAAATATTATTATTTGGAAATTAATGAAGTAACAAAATTGTAATAAAACATTTAGTATTTGCAAATATATCACATTTTTATTTTATTTAATATTAGTAAACTTTTTATATATGAATTATCATATAGTTACTGTGTTTTGTGAGGTAAAAATACTTATAATAATTGTTACATCATTTAATTTCAATCATAGAAATAATGTTTCTAAATTTACAAAAACCGCAATTAAATGTTAATGATAATAACAGTTTACAGTTGTATTTCTCTTTCGTTTAACAATTGTATTTAACATCATTTTACAATAAAAAGAAGTGTTTAATTCAGGATAATTTTCATTAAACAAAATAAAACATTTTTATTTTCCGCAGGGATTTCTTTAATTTTATCTTCGTTTCTTACAAGATTTTCTAAATCTTCCACTGAAAAATAAAACTTCAACAACAAAATTCAATAGATTTGAAACTTAACGTTAACACAATTTAAACATCTTTTAAAAATTTCTTTCCAAGAACTAAACTTTTAATTTCGTCTTCATTTTCTTTGTCTTCATTGCTAACAAGCTTTTCTAAATCTTCCACTGAAAAAAAGAAACTTTACTTCTGCATTCAATATAGTTTAAACTTGACATTTTTAATTATTTTGGACATTATTTTCTTCCATTAATAAAACTTCTGACCATATTTTGCAACAAATAGTATTTAAACATCTTTTCAAGAGTTCTTTCTAAGATCTTATGTATTAATTTCGACTTCATTTTCATTGTCTTCATTGCTAACAAAGTTTTCCATATCTTCCACTAAAAAAAAACTCAATATAGTTTAAACTTGATATTTTTAAATTCTTTGGATATTATTTTCTTCCTTCAATAAAGCATATTTTACATAAAACACAATTTAAACATCTTTTACAGATTTCTTTCTAAGAACTAAACTTTTAATTTCGTCTTCATTTTCTTTATCTTAATTGCTAACAAATTTTTCTAAATCTTCCAATGAAAAAAAACTCAACTTTCTTGTATATTATTTTCTTCTTTCAATAAAACTTTTGTCCATATTTTGCATCAAACACAATTTAAATATCTTTGAGAAATTTTGTTGTAAAAACTAAACTTTTTATTTTGTCTTCATTGCTAACAAAGTTTTCTAAATCTTCCACTGAAAAAAAAACTCAACTTCTTCTTTCAATAAATTTTAAATTAAATATTTTTAAATTTCTTGAATAATATTTTCATCCTTCAATAAAATTTCTGTCCATATTTTACGCCAAACACAATTTAAAGATCTTTTAAAAACTAAACATTTTATTTCGTCTTCATTTTCTTTGTATTCTTTGCTAATAAGGTTTTCTAAATCAATAATTCAATAAATTTTAATCTTGACATTTTCAACTTTCTTGAATACTATTTTCTTCCTTCAATAAAACTGCTATCCATATTTTACACCAAACATAATTTGAACATCTTTTAGAGATTTCTTTCTAAGAACTAAACTTTTAATTTCGTTTTCATTTTCTTCCACTGAATAAATTTTATACTTGACATTTTCAAATTTCTTGGATATTATTTTCTTCCTTCAATAAAAATTTTGACCATTTTAATGATATTTTGGAGACTTCTTTCGAAGAATTAATATTTTTAGTTATTGCTAACAAAGTTTTCTAAATCTTCCACTGAAACCAAAAACTTCAACAAAAAAAAACAATAAATCTTAAACTTGACGTTTTTAAATTTCTTGCATATTATTTTCTTCCTTCAACATATTTTGCGCCAAACAGAAGACTTCTTTCCAAGAACTAATGTTTTCAGTTACGTTTATCAAAAAAAGATTATTTCTTCATCGTCTATTGACTAGAGAGAGTCTGTCAATTAAATTACTTTATGTTTGACGAAGATAATCCAATCGTTGTATCAGGGAAATTATGTTTGATGAAATACATCTGTGACAAAAATACATGTGTCCAAAATTAATATAATAAAAAACATTTTTTTTGACAATATCGTTTTATTTCAGAACAAAAATAGTTAAAAATCCTATTAATAATTAACGCCTTATTAATATGGAAAAAAATGGAGTTTCTATAAAGAATCTTCATATATAATAAAGCTTCGTTATCGGAGGTAATATTAATTGAGCTATAATTGTACACAGAAGATTCCAATCTTATAATATGTTTAAAATACTTAAAATTATACAAACTACTTTAGATTACTGATAATTTTTATATTTTTTAAGACATATTAATTTCTTACAATATTGTTATTAATTTCAAAATTGTTGAAATCAAATTATTAAAATTATAATTTTAAAAAAAGAAGATTATTTAAACTGATTTTAACGATATTGATAAACGAATATTGTTTCGCATTTTTTTTCAATTATTATAAAAAAATATAATCAAAAGATAAAAATATTTTAAATTTTTCAGATCAAATATAAATGTAATTTTCAATCAAATTGATGTTTCAAAAGAAGTAAAAGAATTTTTGAAATACTACGAACAATTAAACGTTAATAGACTAAAATAGTTAATGCAACATTTTAAAAACTAGGATTGAGACAACATTGCCTGGAGGAAGCGGAAAGTGCCGATAAAGAAACTACTCTTTATTTCCCCGAAAAAGAAATAAAGTGTATCATACTATATGGACATTCTATACTCTAAAACATTTTTATGTTGAATGTCGATGAAAGAATAGAGTTTTTCTTGAAATAGATTTAAAATTAAAATTCTTTCTTCTCAAATATTTCACATTTTTTATAAATACAAAAAATATTTATTGATTTACATCGATGTATCGCATAGTCCAGTTACGTCAATATCCCGTCCTGTTTGAATCAGGACTAATTGAGGAACTATTAATAAATATATAAAAATAAATCAAACAAAAAAAAATAAAAAGTAAAGTAAAATCAATATTTTTTATCAAATTTTTTATATTATTAGTTATATTAGTATTTTTTTAATAATAATTAAAGATGAGCAGTTTTATTCTATTTATATAATATTTTGCAAATTATTAAATAAGTTAAAGATTCTGTTACTAACATTATCAAGTTTATTTTATTGCTTAAAATTAAAAATTATCTATATTGAATACAATAAGTCTGCAATTTCAAGCTCCATTTAACATAGATTTTCTAGTTGATGATTGATACTTTTTTGAAAAATTTACATTATTAAAAACATATTTCTTAGAAATAATCCATAAATTAACCCAGGTTTTATGTACACTTAAACGTACTTTTTAGGTGACATTTGATACATAAGAAGGTATTAAATAAATTAAATTACTTTCGCAAATTGACTAAATATTAGTAAAATCCTAATTCAGTACTACTACTCCACTTATGGTTCCTATTCAAGGTTTCTTCTCTTCTAAAAAATTTTATAATATTTAAATATATTACTTTCTTCAAAATAACATTTATAATTCTTATAATAACCATTCGCAAAGGAAATAATACAAAAAAATCTTATGTAATGCTGTTTTCAATCCAAGAAACGCTTAAATTAATTTTTGCTCAAAATTTGATAGAAGTTTTTTAGTACGACTTCTATCAAATTATCCAGCTGACATAATCAATAGGTTTCGTAAATATCGATGCAGAGAATGTTAGTAAATGTATTAAATAGAGAAAATATTAATTTTTCTAAATATTTAATAACAAAAACAAACAAAAATTAGGACAAAATTAATAAAGTTCCTGCCGACAAAATGTTAACAATAAAATATTTTAGTTGCTGAAACGTTTTATTTTATTTTTTTAGTGAAATTAATTCTGATTTGGAAGAAGTGTTATTGATGAATGAAAAAGGCATAATGTCATATGAGAATTTTAAGAGATTTTACTTTGGGTTTTACGAGCATTTTTTAAAATAAAATTTAATGAATCGCCAAAAATTATTCACTATTAGATATTTGAGATTTATTTTGTATTTTTAGTTTTTTAAAATAAACTAATAATTTTGAAGCTATCTTATTATAAGATTAAGGATTTTTTTTTTCAACAGAAATTCAACATTTTTATAATTTTGTCATCAATGTATTCAGGAATCAGCAGAAAACTTTACTGAATTAAAATGCTTGCAGTGGATTATTTTAAAGTATAAAACATAATTTGTATCTTTAGTTTTTAAAAATAAACTAATAATTTTGAGATTAAAATTCAATGTACTTAAATAATTTTCGCAATAGAAAAACTTATTTATAAATTTGTTTTAATCAATATAAAACTAATAATAATTGCATTATACGATTTGTTCAATTAATTATAAATATATCATTATTACTAACGTATTAGTCTTATAACTGCACCACTTAAAATTAAATTGATTCTAAGATTAATAACAAACATAGCTTCGCGTTGATTAATGAACGTACCTTAATGAATGGAATTTGCACTTTTTGCTTAATATCAAATGCGTCTATGTTTACATGCAGACAGTTTTGTAATTAGTGGGCGTCGGTGATTAAAATGATTGAATATCTCTCTCTCGCCTTTTCGCATTCATACTACTACAATTGAGGTGTTGTTTTCGAACTCCTGAAAATAGATGAATACATTCCCAGCGTACATAGTAATTACTAACTGTTCCTATAACTTGATTGCAACTTGCCATAATACAACGCCTATACACATCATATGGACAAAGGAAGAATTATTTGATATGTTACTAGTTGCATGACTCGCAGCACGAAACAGTTTAATTACAATTAATTGCATTAGGAATATCATTTTTCTTTAATGTGATGAAGTTGATGTATTAATTATAGCTGTTTCTTAATTTTATTTCATCTCTTGAACATACATAATATTTTTTGAAAAATCATTTCTCATAATTATATAAACAGCTGTAGTGCTTTATTGCGATGTACAAGTTTTAACACATAATAGTAGTATCTCCGCAAATCCACCTTGTAGATGTTGATGATGTTACAGAAGATCTAGTATAGACGTATAGTGGTAAGAAAAGTTAGGCTTTATCAGCAGGTCCTGGCGGTAGGTATGGAACGGTTCGAGGTTCAGATGACGGATTCATTGTATGTGGGTGTAGGATCAGGAATAGGGATTTTGGAGCAGAAGAGGTTAAAAAGGATAAGAGAAATTATTTGCGCATTAAGGTACTCCGGAGGAGATTGAGAATGGATTGATTTTGATGGATCCGCATCTGTTATGACCGAAATTTTGCAGGGAATTTAAGTTGGATTGCTTTCAGGATTGTACAACGATGCGCTGAGTAGAAGGTGGATTTCAGTATTTCCTGGTTTTAGGTGGCATGTTAATACTGTACTCAAGAAGTGAAGGATGATGAAGATCAGATCTTGTACTTGCGCTTTTATAAGGAAGTTGTCCCATCACCCATCCACTAGGGTTCCTGAAAGGGAATAGATTGACAGTATTATTTACTTAAGCGTTTATTGTGAAAATTAGCTTTGTATTTCTATAATTTTCATTTTATAGAAGTATTTGAAGACTATATTAACGCTTTAAAGTTATTAAAATAAGGTGATATTTTTTTTTTGCTATAAAATTAATTCAGAATTCCATGTTGTCTTTCGTATTTCGTCAAACAGAACATTATTATCAATAAAATAAACTTCTCGTTATGTTTTATACTTTGAATTAGTCCACTGCAAACATTTTAATTCAGCAAAGTTTTCTACTGATTCTTGAATACATTGATGACAAAAAATATAAAAATGTATAAGTTCTGTTGAAAATAAACTTTAATTTCATAATTAGATTGCTTCAAAATGATTAGTTTATTTTTTAAAATTAAAGATACAAATTCTGTTTTATATTTTGAAAAGTTCTACTGTAAGCATTTTAATTCAGCAAAGTTTTCTACTGATTCTTGAATACATTGATGACAAAAAATATAAAAATGTAAACTTCTGTTGAAAAAAAAAACTTTAATCTCATAATTATATTGCTTCAAAATTATTAGTTTATTTTTAAAAACTAAAGATACAAATTCTGTTTTATATTTTGAAATAGTCCACTGCAAACATTTAAATTCAGCAAAGTTTTCTACTGATTCTTGAATACATTGATGACAAAAAATATAAAAATGTATAACTTCTGTTAAAAAAAATCCTTAATCTCATAATTAGATTGCTTCAAAATTATTAGTTTATTTTTAAAAATTAAAGATACAAATTCTGTTTTATACTTTGAAATAGTCCACTGCAAACATTTTAATTCAGCAAAGTTTTCTACTGATTCTTGAATACATTGATGACAAAAAATATAAAAATGTATAAGTTCTGTTGAAAAAAAAACTTTAATCTCATAATTAGATTACTTCAAAATTGTTAGTTTATTTTTTAAAATTAAAGATACAAATTCTGTTTTATACTTTGAAATAGTCCACTGCAAGCATTTTAATTCAGCAAAGATTTCTACTGATTCTTGAATACATTGATGACAAAAAATATAAAAATTTATAACTTCTGTAGAAAAAAACCTTTAATCTCATAATTAGATTGCTTCAAAATTATTTATTTATTTAAAAAAACTAAAGTTACAAATTCTGTTTTATACTTTGAAATAGTCCACTGCAAGTATTTTAATTCAGCAAAGTTTTCTGCTGATTCTTGAATACATTGATGACAAAAAATATAAAAATGTATAAGTTCTGTTGAAAAAAAATTCTAATCTAACTACAAACTTCTTCATGTAATAAGAAAATATTGTTAATGACATAATATTCCTATTTTTCTTTGTTATTTATATATTTGTATGTTTATGCAATTATGCAATTTTATTAATATTAACTAAATGGACTTAAGATCTCGGATTGATAAATTTCGTTGCAAATATGAATACACCTATCTGCAATTAGTAGCGTTTTACATAATAATACCGTGGCCAGATGCTTTTATGTCTATGAAACTCAACAGGAAAAACGAGTGTTTGATGAACTTTGATAGTTTTCTAAAGCCTAAAAATGAAGCAAGGAAATTATGATTTATTTTTCGTTATCTTGATCTTATTGGCATTTTGTGCATTTTATGACTTAGTTTTAATTCAATAATATATAATTAGTCAAGTAATATTTATATTCTATTCGAATATGAAACTTATTACTCTCGGATATAGAAAAACTACTATATAAGTCCATGCGATTCGTCCACTCTTAAGGATGAAATTAATAACAAAAGATCTTTGTCGAACTATAAGAAACTGCAATTGAATTCATTTGAAACTATATATATTTCGTAGGCCCTAAAGAGTTCTATTGTCCCCCAAAATCCTCATTGACCCTAGATATTCAGTATAATTTTTATTGAAAACCCAGTGGTTTTAGTAATTATGTCCTTCGAAGTTGATATATAGATTTAAATTGCAACAGTTTGTTGATGGTAATTTTATACCTATAATACGAGAATATGTTTTTAAATAATATTAATTATATCTGCCATCCTTTTGGAGTTTCATAATTTTATTTAATTCCGAACTTCATATAGGATTAGAGAATATTTTTTGTTTTAAAATTTACAATCAGACTATATGCAACCCAAATTACTGAACTTTTGTATTATACATCTTCTCGTTCTAAAATATATACAAATCTACTTTAATTCAAACCGATAGATTAAATTAAATGAAAATTATTATAAAAACATCATATAATCACTAATATAATGATATAAGCAGAGCGCTGTTGAACTTCCTATTCGAAAGAAAGGATTTTGAAGATTGTTCACTTGATGGCACTGCCCCATTTGATTATGCAACTTCCTATACAATGTTACGTTACTCAGTTTAAACTTATTCAAATTTGAAAAATATGGAAGTTCAAGATGGGAAAATCTTATTCAAAATTATTTGAACGATTTTAATAATACTAATATTTATTGCGGCAATAAATTACAAAAATAATAAAGGTCTTTCTGCCCGTAGTTTTAATAGTATTGTTATTTTTATTTCGATCTTTTATAATTCTTAAATTAATTCTTACAATACGATAGAAAATAGTAACTGTAAGAAAAAATTGGTAAATTCCAATCAATAATTTATAAATTTCTTAATGCAGAGGAACGAGATAAGAAAAGACACATTATATTTTAAGTATTAAATCTTAAGTATTAAATTAATAAGAAAAGATCCTTGTCGAATTATAAGGAACTGCAATTAAATTCTATTTAAACTATTTTTCCAAAAACCTCGTCGATTCTAGATATTCAGTATAATTTTTGTTGAAAACTCAGTGGTTTTAGTAATTATGTCCTTCGAAGTTGATATATAGATTTAAATTGCAACAGTTTATACCTATAATAATATGATTTTAATTATTATTAATAATATCTGCCACCCTTTTGGAGTTTCATAATTTTATTTAATTTTTCATGCTCTGACTAATCGCTATTTTAGATATTGTAGTTAACTGTTATTAGCAAAATAAAGCTTTTGTAACCTCCATCTATTTCTGTACGTTATGATTTGTGCACATTACATTTTTAAATAATAATATATTTAGACAAATTTAGTTCTAATTTGGATTAAGTCTCTACACGGAATACCTTTGAATAATTGAAATTATCGCTATCTATTTATTTTAGTTTTCATTTTTATTACTTCTTCTCTTTATTTGTAATAATTTATATGACTTTTATATTATTTAATAACTGTTTATTGACTATAATATACTAATAATGACAGTAAACTACGTGATTATTTTGCATTACAAAAGGTCTACTACTTAGAAAAAAATATGTCAATATAAGTATTACTTATTAATTAGTTGTACTTATTATTTATAGGTTATAATAGTTTATACCAATTTGCATGATAATGAGAGCATAAGCCCTTTCGACATTTGATATTAAATTATAAAAACACATTTATGTATATTATACACATGATTTGTTTGGAAATGAGTGGGTTTATGAAGCTTAGATGGTGACTAGGGTCCGACTCTGTGTTTGAAACAGAAATTGGGTTTGATGATCGTTAGTGAAGATTCTCTAGTTTTCCTTGAAGGGTTCTAATCAAGTCCAATCGGTTTTACAAGGAAACTACATGTTGATCCAATTGAACTGCAACTTTCAGAACCCTGTATTAATTTATTTAAAATCGAATTTTATTAAACCAACAGAAAAAAATGTTGGAAAATAATTAAAATTTTCGAATTCAATTCAAATTTTCAATATGGCGTCTATTATCGCGAACTATGGCTTTGAGTCTGTCGACAAACGAGTGCACGAATGCGAAATCTTCAACTATTCACGAAGAAAGGCTTTATTGAGCACATCAACATTATCGTGTTTTTTAGTGCTGACCGTGGCTTCCAAAAATGCCCCATACGGAGAAGTCGAGCGGCTTTGAATCTGGTGACAGTGGAGGCCACTGTGCGGACGAAATTAAGTGTGGAGGCGCAGAATCCACTCTCTCTAACCGACATTTTTAGTTGTCCACGGCTTCAGAGCACCTTTCAAAACTTTTCGCATTAACTTCGACGCCACGGTACAAAAACACCATGTTATATACGGTCGTCCAAACCATCACAAACTGATGCTTGACTTATTGTAACCATTCGAATGTCTAAATTTTCGTTTGACCTGTCTGTTAAATAAACTCGTTCATTTTGTTAGTTTACGAATTGCGATATTTTTCTCATCAGAGAAGATGATATTCGTTAATTGACTGCTTTTGTACACTCTATCAAGCCTAGTTTATTTTTAACATCGGTGAGATCTTGTCCTTTTAGGAACTTGTAAGGCTTCACTTTGAGTTCATTTTGGAATATTCGTTACATGACTATTTTCGATATGGTCACCTGAACGGCCATTTCTCTTTCACTGCGTCGTGGATTTTGTTCGAACTCAACTTAACTTTACTTAAAATTTCTGCCACATATGCAGTTTTTTTCTGACCACTATAACGTTTTGCAATGAAGAAACGAAATATTTATGCTTATCCGCTCAAATATAGCGCTATTACGTTTGAATTCCATCGCGGACAATTTTTTTTCCAAAGAATTAAGACGTAAATGTTTTCGCACGCTTGTAAATAATTAAATCAGCTATCATTAGGCAAAATATGGACAATGTTTTCAGCAGTTCGAAAATTATAGCAGTTCATAGAATACATGAGTATTAAGATTTTTCTTGTTTTCCTCTTAAATTCGAAAAATCTTTTCAGTATTTGAGCTGTAGTGAGGCTAATTATTGCGATGGGGTGGGTGATAAAGGAGCGGATGAAAATTTTGTAGATGTGAAGAATTTAGAGCGAACGCAGGTTATTAAACGATTGGTGATTGATAGGACTTTTGAAATAAGTGGTGTTAGGTTTAGGTTTCGATGGAGGTGAATGCCCATATTTTGTAGAGATAGATTCTTCAATGTCTTCGAGTTTCAGAAGTTGATTCGTGTCAGCAAATCAGTTGCGAATTAGTAGAGTTTGTCTTGATGCGCCATCTCCTCATCAAAGACTGGCGAATGTATCATCGAGATACTGCTGAAGATGCGAAAAGTCGTTAACAAGAAGAGGAATATGTTTAGGAAGATGGCCGCTTCTGAGAGCGATGATCCTAAATTCACTGCGACGGTTCGTTCTGTTAGATAACTGCAAGAAGTATTTTGTCGATGCGAATAAAATTTAAAATTACCGCCATTTTTATGATCCCGGTAAAAATGTAATCTGCGCACGCAGAGGGCGTGGTGGTTCACGATACGGCTGACATCCATGTTGTCGCGAAGATAAAGTAGCGAGCGTCTAAAAAGCCCTGCCAAAACGGACAAGTAAGGTAACTAATTTATCGAAAACAGCCGTATTTACCAACAATCTAAAATTCAACAGTGGCATCAACAACAATGAAAACATACAGCCGGAAGAAAGCCGGTGATCAGGATGAGGTGATCATAGACTTGAATGAGTTGTGCAGGCTATGTATGGCGAAGGAAGATGCCCTTGTCCCAATATTCAACGATCAAGACCCTATCCCGCTTTCGCTACGTATAATGGCTTGTGTCGCACTAGAGGTAAACACTTACCACTTTTAACCTCAAACGCTTAACGAAACTACTACCTTTTACACAAAACCACTAATGAAAACTTATATGTTAATGCAGTCATTCCTTAGGTCTTCGAAGGTGATGGACTTCCCAATAAGATCTGTCATCCATGCAAATACCAATTGGAAAAGTCTTACACATTCAGGAAAAAGTGTGAGAACTCTGACCTGAAGCTGAGGCATCATCTAAAGGATATACATGAAAAGCTTGGAAATGATATTGTCATTTTACCGGACATGAAAGATGAAATAATAACAATTAATAATGAGATTGGCCCTGTTGATTTTGATGAGGACTTAAACACTGAACAGGATTTGGTAGGTGTCACTCAAGTCACTTATATACAGCCGGATCCAGAACCTGAAGATCCTGAGAGCATTACGTTGCCTGTCGATGGTAATAAAGAGGATTGCACATTGACTGCACTACAAAAGGAGTCTACAATTGAAGATGTGGAAAGTATTTATATGATTACTGATGAACAGAAAATGGATCAGAATGAAGATCAGCAGCAACAAGAAGATGGAATCATAGATGATCAAGATTTAGATGTTATAGCGGAAGCTGTTAAAAGCACATTGGCAACACATCCCAATTTGAATTTAACTGGTGAATTACAGATGAAAGTTGATCAACAACCAGGCAAACCTACGCAGGTATTTTTAAGATTAATTGTTTTTATCTGTAACATAACTCTATTTTATTCTAATTCTTTCTGTTTATTTTTCTGAAAATTAGTTTAGATCTTAACAATTATTTATTAGTTGTGTATTAAATGGGTTTTTAATTGGTCTTTCTGTGCCTCAAAATATTTTTTCTTACTTTAATTCAATGATGATTGAAAACACTAAACACCTTTATTTTACACTTAAGAATTTATAAACTGTTTTCCTAATTGATTAAACTTTTTTAGGTTCAAGTAACAACAGAAGATGGATCTGTGATTATAATGGAACTATTAACAGATGAAAGTGAACAAGTGCAGGCCATGAACTTGAATGCGCAAGAGTTGAACGAGGAAGGCGAGTTGAAAGTGTTTAAATGTCCCGACTGTCCAAAATCCTTTTCACGTCGAATACAATTAAGAAGACACGCATCGGTCCACATGCAGCAGAGAGGCTTCAGCTGCGGCATTTGCGAGAAATGGTTTCCAACGAGATCAGCTCTCATCCGTCACGAAAGGATTCACACAGGAGAACGTCCATTCCAGTGCGAAATTTGCGAGAAGAGTTTCGCACAAAAGGAGATCCTCTACAGACATCTGAATACGCACACCGGCTTGAAACCTTATACGTGTCCTCACTGCAGCAAAGGTTTCTCGCAGAAGGAACCGCTGCGTGTTCACATGAAAACGCATTTAAATTCATGCGACAACGATGTGCAATTGCATTACTGCACCCTGTGCCCGAAAGTCTTCTGCCATGCCTCAGGTTTGAGTAGGCATTTACTAACGCATACCGGAAAAATGTTCAAATGTAGGGATTGCGACAAGAACTTCACCGATAAATCCTCGTTGCGTCGACACCACAGACAAACAAATCATCAGGAGTAATTTTTTAGTTTTAATTTATTGCTAAGAAAAACGATTTTATTAATGATCTTCTTAAATTAAATTTATAGCATTATCTAGAATCTTGGGGAGCTGAGCTGCATCATATTTTAATTTTAATATTATTTTTACACTCTTATGCAAAAAAAAAGAGTTTATTTATGGAAAGTAAAATATATTTTTATTTTCTTGATTATAGTTTATATTATAGTAAAACAAGGTTTGAAAAACAATATTTTTGTAAATAACAAGAAAAAAAAGAAGAGTATTATAAAATATAGTATATATATATATATTGCTTAGTGTCTTGGTGCCACGCAATATTCATGTATTTCATTTTACCCACTTATAAGTTGTCCGAATAATTATAGATTTACATCTTAAAATTGTGTATGTTCCTTGCCAATTTATAAATTTAATAACACTTGGTGTTGTTTATTTGTTGTATTTACAATTTTCATTACAATATTTCACTTTATTCTTCAATCAAATCAAAAGAAATACTAGTTAATTTAACTAATTGTTACTTAACTGAAATGTATCTGAAATCATAGATCCAAACAAATATATTTTCAAATCCTTCAGATTCTGATCTTGTTAAAATACGGCCTATAAACACTTATAGTTGTAAGAAATAGTAAAAACATTCTCTTACTGCATTGTATCAGACTTCCAAGATTTACATAATTTTAATAACGATGTTGTTACATCATCAATTAATTTAAACAACTCAAAACTTCTAATTGAAGAAGTTGCAGCACTTATACCATTATAATTTGCTCAATAATTTATTTTGTTAACAACAAATTGTATAATTTTTAGTCACCTTAAACCTCCACTTTATTTAGCAATATTTGAAGATGTGATAATAATTATATTAGGTTTTTCAATTGATTCATGTAATTCTATTTATTTATATGATTTTTTTGGATTTTGTTCCGGAATTGAATTTTCTGGACTGTTGTATGTAAAGTATCGTGAGGGTCACCCAATTCTTATATTTTTTAAGTCGATAGTTATAATGAATTTCGTACTTACGCACTTAATGTGAGCTGATTGTAAATATGTAATAAATGTTTTCGTGGTATTAATCTTCTATGAAGGATAATCGCAATAGAACGCATACATACTATTTCATTGAAGAATTGCATATTTTAATATTATACAATTTAAAAAAATGTACACGTTTTTTTATATAACCATTTCCTATTTTTTTCATTGATACATTTTGGAGCTAAGAGCAATTTTAAAAATGTCTAGAGAGAACGCTTGTAAAATTAATTTTTATTATCCAACATTGCCACCACTAGCTTACATAAAGTGGGAGCCGCAATTTATTTTCAATAGAAGCGCAGGTAGACCCGGAGCCGCAATTTGCCGACCCCTGATTTACATCAATACACTTAATTGATACGAAAAGAAATGATCTTTTTTCACAATTTCCTATTTTTTTTAGTCATAAAATAAGCTCTAATAATTTATATCAGGGGTCGGCAACCTTTTTGGTGTTAAGTTACAAATATTGTCTAAAAAGCTGCACGTAGCGTTACGAAAGCTTGTAAAATTAATTTTCATTATCCAACATTGCCACTACTAGTTTACATAAGTGGGAGCCGCAATTTCTTTTCAATATAGCCGCATGCAGTTCTGGAGCCGCAACTTGCCGACCCCTGATTTATATCAATACACTTATTATTTATTAATATAAACATAGCAAAATGAAAATGATTATAACTATATTGGTACGAAAAGAGTCGTTTTTTTCACGAATTAATCCATCTGGCTTGTATAATGTTTTCAGTTAATTTTTTTACGTTTTTCAAGATAATCTATTAACAAATTATATATTTTGCATCTCAAATAAAGTAATATGTCGCTTTTAAAACTTTTCAAACTATCCTCGAATAGTCCGATCTTAATAAAGTTTCTTAATTGTTTTATTGATTAATTATATTTAATGTCTAGGTTTCATTCCACTTTTATAGTAATTTAAAATCAATTTAATTTACGAGATCAATACAAAATTGGTTAAAAAATAGATTAAGAAAATTTATTATTAATTGCTTTATTGATTAATTCTATTTTGTGCCTAGGATTAATTGCACTTTTATAGTAATTTACAATTAATTTAAATTACTAGATTAATACAAAATTGGTTAAAACATAGATTGAGAAATTGCTTTACTGATTAATTCTATTTTATGACTAGGTTTCATTACACTTTTATAGTAATTTACAATTACTAGGTTAATACAAAATTGGTTAAAACATAGATTGAGAAAATGTATTATTAATTGCTTTATAGATTAATTCTATTTTATGCCTAGGTTTCATTGCACTTTTATAGTAATTTACAATCAATTTAATTTACTAGATTAATACAAAATTGGTTAAAACATATATTAAAAATATCTTATTCATTGCTTTATTGATTAATTCTATTTTATGCCTAGGTTTCATTGCACTTTTATAGTAATTTACAATTATTTTAAATTTACTAGATTAACCCAAATTTGATTAAAACATAGATTGAGAAAATGTATTATTAATTGCTTTATTGATTAATTCTATTTTATGCCTAGGTTTCATTACACTTTTATTAATTTAAATTACTAGATTAATACAAAATTGGTTAAAACATAGATTAAGAAAATGTAATATTAAATGCTTTATATATTAATTCTATTTTATGTCTAGGTTTCATTGCACTTTTATAGTAATTTACAATCAATTTAAATTACTAGATTAATACAAAATTGGTTAAAACATAGATTGAGAAAATGTATTATTAATTGCTTTATTGATTAATTCTATTTTATGCCTAGGTTTCATTGCACTTTTATAGTAATTTACAATCAATTTAATTTATGAGATTAATACAAAATTGGTTAAAACATAAATTAAGAAAATGTATTATTAATTGCTTTATTGATTAATTCTATTTTATGCCTAGGTTTCATTGCACTTTTATAGTATAGTAATTTACAATCAATTTAATTTACTGGATTATTACAAAATTGGTTAAAACATAGATTAAGAAAATGTATTATTAATTGCTTTATTGATTAATTCTATTTTATGCCTAGGTTTCATTGCACTTTTATAGTAATTTACAATTAATTTAATTTATGAGATTAATACAAAATTGTTTAAAACATAGATTGAGAAAATGTATTATTAATTGCTTTAATGATTAATTCTATTTTATGCCTAGGATTAATTGCACTTTTATAGTAATTTACAATCAATTTAAATTACGAGATTAATACAAAATTGGTTAAAACATAGATTAAGAATATGTAATATTATTGTTGGAAACAACAACCATTATTATATAATATTGTTGTATGAAACCTCCATTATTTGAATTTATTATATAATATATAATATTCCAGGATTAATTAATGTGTAATAATTATTTTTAAGGTAACCAATTGTCCTCCTTTGGGAAGGATAGTCCTTTTTTTATATGTTCTGTCTTTCCTCGAAAATTGTCCTCCTTTTCAATATTTAAAATCTGTTACGTAACAACGCGTGATATTGACAAAAATTATTCATAAATACTGTTTAATTAAATAATTAAGCATAATTAGTGTAATTAATAAAATGATTCATTTATTTACGTTGTACGTTTTTCTTAAATTTTGTCGTCCTCCTTCATTGCAAAAAAAATTGGTCACCTTACAATTCTTAATCACTATTTTTATATATAATTTAGAAAGCGCAAACAAATAAATTCTTTAATTACTACAAATTTGTTTATCCTCCTGGACACATGAAGATGACGGAAAGATATACCGTATTTTTCGGACTATAAGACGCACCTTTGTATATAGAAAAATGGACTCAAATTTTGGGAGCGTCTTATGGTCCGGTGCGTCTTATAGTGTTAAAAAATTATAGTGCATTCATTAAAAAAAAATATCTTTGGGACGCTTTTAAAAATTTGGAATATCCCTGCCTAAACTATGTTAAACATTTACCTAAACTGTGACTGGCGGTAGACGAAGTAATGTGCAAGGACGAAGAATATTTTTTTTGAAGCATTCGAAAAATATGGTTCGTACTGTAAAAAATATTATAAAATTTTAAAAAAATGTTGCAAACTCCATAATTAAATTATAAAGCGCGTGAACAAATTCTGAGGAACGCGCTGAATTTGCATCTTAAGATAAGTAAAGATTACGTAAATTGAGGTAGACAAAAAAACTGTATTAAATAATTAAATGGGTTTCAATCATTTATAGATGTTATTTTTCGCAAATAATATTGACCGGTTTAATTAAAAATGTTGTTTTTTTTATTCCTCTCTAAACTTAGTTATGAGTTGAGAAACTCTGATTTATAGTACTTTTATTGCTTAGTATATATTTTGTACATTTCCTATTAAACACAGTTGTTCTAGATTGTTCCATTTAAAATTTTTGTATTTCGTAGAATTATTCAAATAATCTCATCGGTCGATGATAAAGCAAAAGATGAAGTCATCGTTCATAATTTTTTCTTCAAACAAATAACAAAATATGCAAATCCGATTTATACGCAAGAACATATTTGTAAAATGTTGTAACGTATCATATGTATTTTTAGTATATGAATATTATAAACCACTTTAAATCAAGTATAAATAATTAATCTATATTTTTCTTTATTATTAGTAAGCAATAGTGCTAGTCAGGGCCGCATTAAGGTTGCCTAGGCAATAGTTAATATTGGAGGTTGGCTGGTTAGTAGTGTCGATATCTTAGAAACATAACAAGAAAATAGGTTTTGGTGATTGGCAGAAAGTGTCATAAGGGCGTAGCTAAATGTAGAGAGACGAGGTGTATATTTTTAATTAAAAAAATATATATGTATTTCTTAATACTAATTAAAATATATTTTTATTGATAAAAAAAATAAAATGTAAATATTTTTTAATACTAATTAAAATATATTTATATTGATAAAAAATGTAATGTAAATATTTTTTTATAGATAAATTATTTGTATGCCCAAAAAAAATTCGTGGTTTTTAGTGACTGTATCTAATGAGTTACGCCGTGACGAAAAAAAGTTTGGGAAGCACTGTTATAGAGTATTATAAAATACTTTATCTGACCTTTTTTATTGCAAAATCTTTAATTACATCATGATGAATATGAAACTAAAAGTCGACTAAAGTGCGAAGCCGGGTTTTGAGGAACGCGCTGAAAATGATTCGCGCTAGTCCTTCCTACAGGAAGGAAGAAATTTACAAAGAAGAACGTACTTCATTTCAAGTTACGCAAATGGCCTTAGTGTCAGTTTGACAAACATAAAGTAACAATAGTTCATGATAAGAATGAGTATATCTTTATAACTGATTAGTGAGTTGATCATCAATATGAGATTAGGTATACCTTAACAATAAATACTTATTAATTGAATTGCATTCTCAATTAGATTTTATAAATTTTGTATTATTTGATGCTTCAGTACTGCAATTTTAAAAAATCTGAATGCGTCCCTGTTGCAAATATAGTTATTCTATCCTTACAATCATGTTGATACAGTTGCCTATGATATTGCGTCTATTATTTTTGAAAGCATATTTATTAAAGAACTTTAAAACCTATAGAAATTAAGATATATCCTAACTAAAAGATAGTTTTCTGTTAGTTGTAGATTGCGGATAATTCAAATATAGTCTTAATTAGAGATATTTTATCCGTTGAAACAGCGCCACCTGCAACAGGAATTCAAATATCCTGTTGCCCGTGACCCGAAAGACCACCAAAAAAAAACCCATGCAGATCTGCTCGGACAAAGCGATGCTTCCAAATCGCGTTTAATATGCACCACAGTCCCTCAAGAGTTTCTTCGACCTCCGGGTTGTTCTAGATTCTGGTAGGAATTCCTGTCGCAGGACTGGCGGTCGCGCTTGGTACTACCCGTGTTTGGTGACTTGGGCGAGAGTTCCATCAAGTCACACGGCACTCTCACTCAGTAGTTCATATAATTTGTGTTTATGCGGTGTTTTCGCCGTGGCAGGGTGTGTTAAACCCATAAATTCGAACTCGTGTGTGTGCTACTTAATGTGCTGATATAAAAGACCGCAGGAAGACTATCAGAATAAAGGTACTGCTTGGAATCGAATCAGTTTTTTTTCCTTACTTCTATATGTATATATATATATATAATTTTTTTTGATGCGTTGGCCGGCCGGGAGAGATGCCGTTTTTTTTTGTTCGTAGCTTCGTACATTCTCTCGTTCTCATACATGTCTCCTCCAGTTAGAAGTAACTTTAAAAGCGCCATTTTAAAAATCCGCGATCCACCGGCTGCGTTCTCTTAAAGGGTGCTGTCTTCCGGGTGGTTCTTGAACCTCCCCTTAACAGACGCGAGGGTTGTCTGGGATTTATATGGGACTAAGTGACAACGTCACTGACGGCGGCAACAACTTCCAATCAGACCTATACTTAATGCGATTTGCTCGGACACGGTACTTCGAGTCCATTGTCGAACGTGTCTTTCTAATTTAATTAGGACACTGAGTGCTGCATATCATTACTACAGCCGATTTGTACTAATTGATGCCAACAGCGAAGCGAAAAAAAAACGGTTTCGCTTCATAATCCTGTAAAATATTTTTTTTCATACTTGTTTCCCTCGTTCTTATTTCACCTCTTCGGACCCATCACCATTTGCGTAAGCAATTTGAATTCCTTTATGACCCTCAAATACCTAAGGTAGAAAACAGGTTCTCTTTTAGACCTTTTGAAACCTCCCCTTTTTACACACACACACATCTTCGTATGATGACTTTCTCTTTGATATGTAACGACGAGTGAAGATATTCAAATTTCGCAGTACGAATTCGGAAAATACGTCCATGTTCGTTTTTTTCTCTCCTTACCAGTGTTTTGCAACTTATTAACTCACCTTGTATAACGTGACTAACTGATGATAATTTTTATGGCAAACCAATGACGTGTTTACTTTTTTTTCTACCTAGTCGTAAAGCGGATTCACTGGAAACCGATTCTAATTATTTTCTTCTTACTTGCAGGTGATCAATTTTCGACATCGCCATGGCTCCAAAATCTGTAAGTATACTTTTCATTCAAGCAACGAATCGCTTCATTAACAATTTCCTACAAAGAAAAAATATATATAAAAAAAAAGAAAAACTACACCGACAAATTACACCGGATGCCCTGACGCAGCAATACACTATGAACTATTGTTTCTCAGCTTTAATCAATTTGCTACACACCGTAGGATAGCCTCGAAAATAAATTAACAAAAAAATCATCTATTGCAATGCAATAAATTATTTGTTCGTGCATCGATAGCGGACGCTTTTCTGCCGCGGAAAATATACGAAATGGTAGGAATAATGACCACCTGTTACGTAACGACTCGTATGCGTCGGGCTGCGAGTGCAACAAAGATAGAGACGTCCTCCGTGGCTACAAGTTTTCCCATTCCATGTGGTTTGGTGAGAAGCATATGCTGCGTACATTTCCAGCCAGCTGCTGACCATTTTGTGGATTCAGTCGTCCTGGGACTCCAAGTTTATTCGAATCGTATAGAGACTATTTCCACAGCCTCGTGCCACGGAATGCACGATCATCTACTAACTACTAATTATCTCGCTTTCCGATAAAGATCTTAGATAACTTGTGAATCGCGTCCGTCTCTGTGGGAAAATAATGGTCGCAGGAGGAAAAACGGTAAATTTGCATATGAATTCAACATTGAAACATCGTCGCACACTGCAGAATACTCGGAAAAATGCAATCGGGTATTGCCGAGTAAAGAATAGAAAAAAAAAACCTGACCAGAGTGGGACTTTGATCGCATCACAATCGAAAATCACCATAAATTTAAAATAAAAGTACAAATTTATATTCACGTATTATTTGCAAAAAAATAAGTTACATGGAAATAAATTGTATATAATTCTTTTTAAATTACTTTATTACATCATAAAAGACTTAAGATGAGTCAGGACAAAGTTAAATGACATTCCACTAGAATCGAAACGATTTTTTTACTTAATAACTGTTACATCACATACCTGAATAATCCCATAGTTAAAAAAGACAAAATTACCTAAAAATTCACCTTTTTGTGTCTTAATTTAATTGTATTATTAAATAATGTAAACTGAAATCTTCAAAAATATAAATTTCAACAAGAAATTTTCACATCACTTGATAAATTCCTTTTAGTTTTTCAGATATTAAATGTTTGTTAAAATTATTTCCAAAATTGAAACAATTCTTCAACAAATTTGTTAAAATTACATCAAAAAATGTTTTTCTTCATTAAATGATTATAAATGTTTTTTTTTAAATATCATTTTTGATTGAATTCATTCATTTTAATATTACTTGTGTTGAGCATTAAAAGCTTTAAAGACAATTAATAAATTTTAATTAAATGTCCAAAATATAATTATGAATTATTTGTTGCACAATTATTATATAGTAATTTTATGTAATAAGTTTTAAATATTTATTGGCACAATAATTTTCTTAACTAAATTAATCGAGATAAACTATTGGTTGATGATTATTTGTAAAACCTGTTAACAAAAATAAATACTAGATAAAAAACGATGAAAAAATTTAGAAGTTATAATATTTAAATTATGTAAAATTCGTTATTTAATTATTATTATTAGATAATTGATTATTGCATATAATGATTTTATGAATTAAATTATTTTTTTCAAGCTCAAAAGTCAAAGGTCTTATAACATTTGTTAATATTTTTAGAATATTTGTCAACTAACGGAATAAATGCATTTCATGTTATAAGTATTAACGATAATTATATTAATTGGTTCTATTTGGACATGTGGTCCAATTACGTAAATGAATTTATGGTCATAGTTGTATAACTAAACGATTTTAGTAATCTACGAACTACCAGCGTATTTTCTATCTCACAAATCTTCACACACAAAAAGAATAGAGGCGATGATATTAAAAAAAGGCAGTAGTTGATTCGAATTAATGGAAATTTGTTTGGCTTCATTTGTTGGACTGTGCCAGAGGACAAATAGAACGCATGTTTTTTAATTGGAACCGTTACTCACTGAATATTCATATTATGTAAGATTAGAGTTTGCACTGATCGACTTAATTAAATAATATTTTAAGTGTACCAATCACTTTGCAAGTGCATGAACAAATCAAAGTGCATTTACAAATATGCTATGCGAACAACCAAGTTTATTTCATTCATTTTCTAAATAGAATTAAATCTTTATTTTTACATTATAAAATTATGTAGTTTGTTATATAAAATTAACGCATTACAATAAATCAGTTTATATACTTTCATTCATAAAAAATAACTATAATCTATTATAGTATAATTTTTTAGGATTTCAGTAAATTATTTGAATAGACTATAAATTAAATACTGCAATTACTCGCACAGTCTGGGTAATCTGTTTGTAACCACAGTAATAAAGGACTTTAAAACCTAGAAAATTAAAATGGTCAAAACGAGACTTGTGTGTAAAATGTGTAAAAAAAAATAATTTTATTTTAATTTTTTAAGTTTTTGAAAATTTTACAAAACAAATTATTTAGTGCGTCCGAACTAATTGAAGCCGGACTATATGAGGCACTTTAGCTAGAATATTTATTCACTATATAGAAATAACTCGCATAGTCCGGGATTGTTTGAAACCGGACTAATCGAGGAACTTAAAAACTTGACTATATAAATGAATGAAAAATAGTGTTTTGGTTTATTTTTATAGAATTTATATTAATTTTATTTCTACACGAAAATATACAATTATAATATTTTTAAAATAGTCTATATATTTTTTCTAGAAATACTTTATTGTTAATTTTCGGAATAGATTTTCACTTGCGTTTCTTATAGAAAAGAAGAAATTATTGTTTTCGAAATTAGAAACTAAATATAAGAAAATTAATTGATTTATTAGAAATTTTACATTTTATCAAATGCAATTAAAAATATATCTTTAGAAACTTTTTGATACCTATAATTTTGAATTTATTAGAAGTTATTTTTTTTTAATTTATAATTAGTTTTTTTTGGATATTACTGTTTTTAATAATAAAAAAAAAATTGATGATCTCTTTTGTAACAATTTCAATGTATTTCTTAATTTTAATAAAATCTTTGAAAAATGAATTAAAAAATATTAATAAAATATTTTAGAAATTTAAATTATATTTATATGTAAAACATAATTTATATTATTATGTTGTAATTTTGAGAACAGTAGTTTTTTTTTGTATTTATATATAATAAATATATTGTTGCATAACAATGAGTATGATGTTTTTTTTATATAAGATTGGTTGACGGAGAAGAATTGAGAAACGTTTCTTAAGAATAATGAATTATATTAAATGCATACATCATGTTGTTAAACTATGGGAAAAAATCTAACAGTACAAAATAAATATACACAGTACAAATGTGGAAAGTAATTCAATTGTGAATAAAAAAAATGCACGGTTTACTCAATCAATTATTGTAGAACAAAGCTAATTTTGTATTATAGTTTATTATGGTAGATATTTTAATTATAATTTAGTTTTTTTTTCAGATATTGTCATTGATTTCAATACAATTAATAATTCTTTCAGTATTTTTGAAGAAAAATCTTTAAATTATATTTAATAGTAGTTATTTCACTTAACATAAATAATATTAATAATTATTTTCTTCTACTTTTTTAAATTTATTTATTGTTACGTAATAAGTTTATATATTTTTGATAGGTATTAAATGAAAGCAATAATTTAAAAACAAATATCTTTTAGTTAAATTTTAAATATTATTATTTTTTATTGATGTTAAATTAAAATTAAAATGATTGTAGTGGGCAAATATGTGAAAATCTATCTCTGAAAACTTAATCATTGGAACCAACTGAAATAATCTGAACAAAACCGTCGTTTCCTGTAAGTTCATGTTAGAAATATGCGATTATAGCATTATTGATAAGAAGAGTGACTAAATTAAAAATCCTTACTTAATTACATTTTTTTCATAATTCTTGTGATTTTTTTGTAATATTGTAAATTTTTCATAATAATTTATTATTTTATACCAATTGTATTGCGTTTATGTAACGTTAACCATATAAAGTAGAATCGGGTTTTCTTGATGATTCATACATACCGCTCATAGATATATCTCAAGCCACTTAAAAATCAATATATAACCATAAACTGTTAATAATAGGATGAATTCTCTTGAATTAAAAATAATTATGTTCAGAGCGTTGTTCTATGCGTATAAGTCATCTCATTGATAAATTATTTTTTATACTTTTATCAATGAGTTTTGTCGGCGTCTGCGATTACATTTATTTTATTCGAAATATTTGCATATTAACAAAATGTTACTACTGTTACTTGTTGCAGCAATTAATGAATGGATTCGAATTCAGTTTAATCGTACATTTGTTGCCGCGCTTTGTACAGTTATATAAGAGAAATTATATTCGTCATTGATTCGCTTATTAACTTCAATGCTATCGTCTATGTGCAACGTACTTGAAACAAATACGGTGCCTGTTTTTTTTCACTCCGTGTAAACAATAATTCATCCTCAATTATTATTTATTTTTTTACAATAAAAGTAAAATTAAATTTCAACCAGTGCATATAATAATATTTATTTATTAATAAATATGAACAAAAATTGCTGACTTTATTTAAATAAATCAAAATAGTTTAATTTAAATTTAATTCAAAAGATGAAAATTATATATTTTAATAAGAAATTTTTATAAAATTACCAATTTGATGAAAATTTAATAATAATTTTAGGGTCTGATAAAAATTTCAATACGTTTTTAATTAAATAATACGAATTCAAATTTTTAAAGATTCATTCTTGGATTTCAAGTTGTTGAATTGGTAACGTCGATTTGCATTTGAAAGAAACAGTAGCAAATAATGCTGCACACGTATTCATTGTATTTGCTACTGTTTCTTACAATAGTTGTTTCTATTGTTTGCATTTTGGAGGTCTTCTACTTTGATTATTGTACTCTCATCATAAAGGTGACATGATATAATTTTATTTCTTTCATGGTTCCTTCACGCATCACTTTATTAAATGAAGCTTTTGTGAAATGCAGACGATTGGTTACTTTCACATAAACATAATTTATGTAATAATTATTGTTGTCATCTCTGTAGGAAAGATGACTATGCAGAATTGGGATAAGTATTGAAAATTCTCAATTTGATACCATTACATATTACCATTAAAGCGTATAATTGCGGTATTTTATGATATAATTAGTTATTTCATAAAACTGAGCTGCGGTAGTTAAATGATGGAATAGTTTTATTAGTTTATACTTAAACTAGTTATTCTGTAAAATCATTACTTTATTCAAAAATAAAGTATGAAATAATTAATAATTAAAAAAATATGGATTATGAAAAAGTTATAAATATAATCATTTCAGTGGAAATGTCTAAAAATATTTGTAAACTAAGCCTATATTGCTTGTATATCTATTCTCAATTGAATAACATTTTTTTATGTATAAAACGTATAATTTCGGTATTCCACGAAATAACTAGTTAAATTATGGAATAGTTCTGTTATTTGGTACTTTAAATAGTTTTTCTATACATTATCTGGTTATTCTGTAAAATAATTACTTTGTACAAACTAAAGTATGAAAGTATGAAACTTGAGGAATTAGATAAGTTTTAGTAGTTTGTAATTAATTTAAAAAAAATTGGACAAAAAACAATTATGGAAAAGTTATAAATATAATATTTTCAGTGGAAATGTCTAAAAATATTTGTACCGATATTGCTTGTATATTTATTCTCAATTGGATACCAGTTTTTTATGTATGTGTTCCAATTAATACGTATAATTTCGGTATTCTATGAAATAACTAGTTAAATTATGGAATAGTTCTGTTATTTGGTACTTTAAATAGTTTTTTTTATACATTATCTGGTTATTCTGTAAAATAATTACTTTGTACAAAATAAAGTATGAAACTTGAGGAATTAGATAAGTTTTAGTAGTTTGCAATTAATTTAAAAAAAATTGGACAAAAAATAATTACGGAAAAGTTATAAATGTAATATTTTCAGTGGAAATGTCTAAAAATAATTATACCGATATTGTTTGTATATCTATGCTCAATTGGATACCAGTTTTTTTTATGTAACTGTTCCAATTAATACGTATAATTTCGGTATTCTATGAAATAACTAGTTAAATTATGGAATAGTTCTGTTATTTGGTACTATAAATAGTTTTTCTGTATATTATTTAGTTATTCTATAAAATCATTACTTTGTACAAAATAAATTATGAAATAAATACGAAGATTCTAACTTGAAGAATTATATAATTTTCAATAGTTAGTAATTAATTTAAAAAAAACAAAAGAAATTTGATAAATAATAATTATGGAAAAGTTATAAATATATTTTCAGTGGAAATGTATAAAAATATTTGTAAACTAAGCCTATATTGATGGATATATCTATTCTCAATTGGATACTAGTTTTTTTTACCATTAAAGCGTGTACTTTCGGTATACATTGAAATAACTAGTTATTTCATAGAATACCGAGTTGCGGTGGTTAAATTATGGAATAGGTTTGTTCCTTGATATTTTAACTAGTAATTCTATATATTCTGTAGTAATTGTATAAAATAATAACGTATAAAATAAAGCTTGAAATAGAAGGAACGAAGATTATAACTTGAAGTTACAAGTTGTTTCATAAAATACGGAGCTATGGTATTTAAGTTATGGAATAGTTTTGTTATTTTATAATTTAACTAGTAATTCTATATATTATCTAGCTATTATATAAAATAATAAAGTTGCACAAAATAAAGCTTGAAAACTATTTATTATAGATATTATCTAGTTATTCTGTAAAATCATTACTTGAGAAATTAGATAAGTTTTCATATAATTTCAGTATTCCATTAAATAACTAGTTATTTCATAAAATACCGAGCTGCGGTATTTCAATTATGGAATAGTTTTATTATTTGATACTTCAACTAGTTATTATAGATATTATCTAGTAATTCTGTAATATCATTACTTGCGGAATTAGATATGTTTTCATATAATTTCAGTATTCCATTAAATAAATAGTTATTTCATAAAATACCGAGCTGCTATAGTTAAATTATGGAATAATTTTGTTATTTGATAGCTAGTTATTCTATATATTACCTAGTTATTATATAGAATTATTACTTTGTACTTAATAAAATAAATACAAAAATAATAACTTGAGGAATTTGCGTTGAAAATAATTTATAAAACATAAACAAAACTTTTAGAACAAATTTAAATTGTCTTCGATATTCTCTATAATAACTAGTTGAAGTATTACTTTTTAATTATAACATAGCATTTATTCTATGTTACTACTTATAATTTTTATTATCGCAATAAAAAAAATGTATTATTTCAATGATAAAAATTGATTGAAATCAAAGGTATATCTTATCAAATAATAAATTTATTATTGTTTATAATAATATGTAATAACGATTGATTTATTAATGGTAAATATAAAAAATAGATTCATTTTTATCTCTCTCTCAATTATTATTTCACTGCATGAATTGCAATTAATGTTTAGAAGAGAAAAAAATCTAATACTGGTTTAGGCAATTATTTCTCAATATATAAAGCAATTATTTGACGGCACGAGGTCGGATCGGTGCAGGAGTATAAAGTATATTTAGAAATAAACAAATAGTAAACAATCATTATTCTGACTCAGTTATCCTTTATGTTTGATTCTGCCGATCAAACATTTGCAAGTCATTATTGCGGAAGTACAGAGCAATTAACATAATCCATTTCCTTTTGAATTAATGCAGTCAACTCTCCTCAAAAACAATACTTGGATTAAATTTTCTTATATGATTCATTAACAATTTATGGATGATTTTTCGATTATATAACGAAGAAAATAATTTAAAATTAGTTTCTAAAATCGTTATATTATAGAAAATCAAATTGTTGCTTAGTTTAAAAGTTAAAATTAAAACAATATTGTTTTGGATCATTTGATATCTTTTTTCGTATAAAAATAGACTTAAAGTTATTTGCAACATATGGTCTGATATTGGGTTTTATATACAGCACAGGTGGTTTATCATAATTCGTTCCGTTCGAATACCGAAACTATTTTCTGAATAAGAATTTATGTAATAGAAACTCTTTTATACTTGTTTTAACAGTATTTAATGCTTAACATCACATTTAAACAACATAACATTTACACAAATGATATATTATCAAGTTTTATATAACAATATTTTTTTGGGTCTTATGGTTGTTCGACAACTATTTTCCTCATAAAAATTTGTGAAAAAAATCGACACCCAAATTATTGCCTCAACGTCAGCAACGTATTGCTTCATTAGTAAAATCGTATACAAAAGTAATTAAAATTGGCGCACTTGGTTAGGGGAACTAAAATTATGTTCGAAAATAGAATTGTTTTTTAGTTCAAGCAATTTTTGTTTTCCCTTTAAAAAAGAATTTCCCCCAAAAATTTGTGGGAAAAAAATGTATTTTCTTATCCAAAGTAGTTAATGAAGTAGGATCATTCAAAATCTAATAAATAAATTATGTTTTCTTCATACTTAATATAATTTTGTAATGTTTTATTTTCAGATGAATGTCCGCGTGACGACGATGGACGCGGAACTTGAGTTCGCGATCCAACAGACCACGACTGGAAAGCAACTCTTCGATCAGGTGGTGAAGACCATCGGTCTCCGGGAGGTCTGGTTCTTCGGCCTCCAGTACACCGACTCCAAAGGAGATCTGACGTGGCTCAAGCTGTGGAAGAAGGTACGAATCTTTATTCAAAAATTAACCTACACCTCTAATAAATCATGTAATTTATGAGCTAGCGATTCGCTAAGGTCGAAGGTAGTTACATTCGAATTTAAACTTACAAATAGAATATTTTACTTTGTTGTAGCTTTTTGATTTAGTTATATTTCTTCAATATAAATCAAAAGTTAATTAATTTTAGAATATTTATAACAGAAATTTAGTTTATTGAATATTTACTCTACAAAATAATTTGTTTTGAATATTGGCAAAAAGTCTACTTAAAATTATAGAATTTAATTTATTTTTGCATAAAATTTAATCATAAAATATTATATAACTTTTAATATTATTTTTGGATAAAAATATATTTAAAACTTATATATTTTCATAGAAATCTGAATATTTTTCTTATATTACATTTTAAAGATGTGATAAATAGTATATATTATTATTATTGTTAGTTTGTAGGTCGAGAGAAAGCTCAGTTCGCAAAAATATCGTACATGAGCAAAATACGCTTGTATGTTTGCGTATTAAGAAAGTTTGCAAACATTGTTTCAACGTAAAATTTATGTTACTTCCTAAAAGGAAAATGATTGTATAAACAATTTGATGTTTGGTTAATTCCTGTTCATATTGCGGTTAATATGACGTTTATCGCGAGGGAAAAACAACATTTCGATATGTGAATCAGAAATGCTCTAATCACGAGAGTCGGTTGACTCAGACTGCCGCAAAATGATCAACATTTGTATTCTTATAACGCCGCTCGTTTCGTTGGCATTGGCTATCGATGAAGTAACAACTTCCAGCGGATATTTCCGTCCCGATGTTCATCATCTGGTCCATCCATTAATATTATTAGATGTGACGCAAATTATTCGGAAATTCGAATTACACGTTATGTGTATATGTGCATATGTCTGTATTTTAATGCTTCTTTTAAATGATCCCAATGAGAAGATTACGTATGCACGGTTTTTTTTATCGTTTTTCATTATGTTTGTAAAAATAAACGGAATAATGGCAAACATCCTTGACACCTTTTAACCACTTGCATGTAAGTTCCATCGAAGTGCATGCGAAAAATATATGAATAATCGATGCAAGAATGGGAAAGAAAAACGCGAAGGAAATTTGTTTTTCTTCTTCCTACCATTTTGCAATTGTATTCAACGTTTCATTATTATTCAAATTTAGCTTTGTACAATTGCAAATGTAATTGCATGAATCATCATCAGAATGGAAATTGCAGATGTGGAATATTGCAGTCGAATATTACCAAGAAATAAATAAATGTTAATATTGACTTTGTTAATATTTTGTAATCTGCTTTTATATAATTAAAAATCAATATGCACTAAAATAAATTGCCACGTCACCATATTATATGAAGTTTGGATAATATAAGTGCGGATAATCAGTTTCTAAAACTGTTTGAAACTTGACTAATCTAACTTAAAACGGTACAAAAACAACTGTAAAATGAAAAATATTTTTTTGATATTTTATTTACTTTGTTTTAAATTTTTTAAACCGCACTATAGTGATCGTATCCACACTATGCGTGTGACAAAAATGTTCATTTGAACAAATAAATATTTTTATAATCTACTTTTATAATTGAATATAAACTAAAATAAATTGCCACGTCACCATATTATATGAAGTTTGTATACAGCAAACCTCGCATAGTGCGGTTAATCAGTTCCGACAAATGTTTAAAACTGGACTAATCTAAACATAAATCGGTACAAAACAACTGTAAAATGAAAAAATATTTTTTTGATATTTTATTTACTTACTGTTTTCAATTTTTTAAACCGCACTTTAGTTTGTTTCAGCACTATGAGTGGTACAATTTGATATTGACGAAATTGTTCATTTGAACAAATAAATATTTTTAATCTTCTTTTATAATTAAATATTATATGAACCAAAATAAATTGCCACGTCACTCTTATATAAAGTTTGTATACAGCAAACCTCGGATAGTGCGGTTAATCAGTTTCGACAACTGAAATAACCTAAATTTAAAACGGTACTAAACAAAATTTTCATGTTTTATTTACTTTTTTTTAAACCGCACTTTAGTGGTCGTTTGATGTTGACGAAAATGTTCATTTGAACAAATAAATAGTAATCTGATACACTCTTTCATGTTTTTATAAATGTTAACTTTTGTGACTCAAAAAAGTACAAAGGTTGATTTTATATTTCCAGAAATGAATCAATATTGAACCTTTTAGCAACGTCCGTAAATTTTCTTTAAACATTGATAAAATTGATATTAATGCAATTTTTATTTAAAAAAGTGTAAATATGGTTTTTTATCATTTATTTATATTTAAAATTATCCATAAAAAAGTATTAACAAATTTGTTCAAGAAAATATATTTTTAAATACTACTACTAAATAATAAATCAAAATTAATAAATTATTTTTTGAAAAACTTGCTGAAATCTTGAAATATTTCAAATAATATTATTACAAGAGAAATGTTTTCTTGTTTCTGGACAAATCGTTTGCTTCAAGATATGCAAAAATTGCAGAAACCGAATACGCCTATTTACTATGAAACGTGATACATGATTGTCCTTCAGTGAGGTTGAATAGATGAGAAGAAAGTGTTGAATATCTCGATATGTATTTGGATCGTCCGACGTAAATGGATGTCTACGCTTTTAGACATATCGTAAACGGTGTGGCCTTTACTACAAACATTTAAGATGCTAATGGATAGAAGAAGATCGTAATTATCAACAGTTCTTTCCTTATGAAGAAGCAATAACAATCTGGAAAATCGATCTAATGTTATACAACAACTTTGTTTAAATCTATAACAGTTACAACTTAAAACTCAAAATCATAATATATATTATAAAATTAAATATATACAGAAAATTTTTATATAAATTTATAAGTGTTTCTCGATTTTTATTAAACTTTATTTAGTGATTTAATATAATAATATAGACTAAACAATATTTTAAAAATACATTTGGTTTAAAAATATTTTTTTTAACTGGATGAAAACATTTTTTTTGCGAAATTTCTCTTTAATTATTTGAATAGTTTAAACAACTTTTTGCTACCTATTATGTATGAAGTTGAATACATCTGCGTTATTTAGTTCATAATGATGTCATATTTACATTTGAAAAACATGCGATAAACAATTCTGTTTCTGAACTGATGATTCAATGTATTTATTCAGAAGATTATTTTTATGTTCAATTTAAATAATAATGCAAATACTGCACTCGATTTAGCAAATAAGTTTATCTAAATTAAATATAGAAATGAATAATTATAATAATAGTATATACTCGTAATTATACAAATAGTATTCTTAGTTTTGTCCAAGAAGATGATTAAATTTAGACAATTTTATCAATTAAATTGTCTAAATTTTATAACAATGTTTATCCAAAATTTGATACATTTAGGAATTAATAATAATAGTATGTACTCGTAATTATCCCTTTGTCCAAGAAGATGAATAAAATTTAGACAATGTTATCAATTAAATTGTCTAAAATTTTATAACAATGCTTATCCAAAATTAGATAAATTTAGGAATGAATAATAATAATAGTATATACTCGTACTTATACAAATAGTATAATACGTTTTGTCCGAGAAGATGAATAAAATTTAGACAATTTTATCAATTAAATTTTATAGCAATGCTTATCCAAAATTTAGGAATGAATAATAATAGTAAATACTCGTAATTATACAAATAGTATAATTCGTTTTGTCTAAGAAGATGAATAAAATTTAGACAATTTTTTCAATTAAATTGTCTAAATTTTATAACAATGCTTGTCCAAAATTTGATAACTGCGGTATAAATGCACTTTAATTGGCATCAAGTTCGTTTCTCTGGGATTTATTACACTTTGGACCAAATGATTATGAAAATTAGACCTTATCGAACATGAAAAATACTACATGCTAATGGACTTTCTACCCAGATTTACATCTTTGATTTGTTTAATTCATATTCATGACCATTTAATTAACAAAACATTTTTAATTTATTTTTTTCTGTTTATTCTTGTTCCTAAAGGTTTTCTAAAATCGAAATCAACCGAGTTGTATAAGTAATTTGAAAATATCATAATCATCTCATTTTCAACAGAAGCTCATTTTTTTATTATTCAGACATACATAAGTTGGTAAACTAAATATTTAAATTTAATTCACTTTTTGTTTTCTTTATGGCAAGAAAAAATGGTTGGGTTTTTGGCATTTATATTTTTTTTCCGAGTATACATTAATTATATGTGTAAGGTTTCTTTGTAAAACATAAAATTACAATAATTCTTATAGTTGTATTGTTAAGTAAAGATTACTTAATTTATTGGTTTTACATCTGCCGCTAATGTAAATTTAGTTTACAAATACGTCCGAATGAGAGTTAATCAATGTCGCGTTTGGTAAACATCGGTAATGTTTTCAAAAGCATAACCATCTCTGCTCCGCGTATAAATAGCGGTGCTATTATGTAGGAGCATCTAAGTTGGCGGGTAATAATAATAAATACACTTTTCGAGTGAGCTTTATTTTCGGAAATAGCCGCCAAAACGCGAGCAAAAAATAAATAAATGGAAAATACGAAAAAAGACAGACAAATTGAAGGGAAAAAATAAATATATGAAAGAAGCAACTGTCGCAGTTGCGAATTCCATAGGTGTAGAAATAGATGCTGCCGACGTCTCGAGGTGGTAAATAACTTTCTTTCTGCAGCAGAAGTTGGGCGTCCTTGCCCGTTTCTGAGGTTCGCCGACTTTCTAATCTTTCAGAAAGTCTTCAATTTGAATTTGTTAAACTATTAACATTTAGTGCAACCGATATTTCACCAGATGACTCATTTCTGTGCGTTTATATTTTTATTTTATCTCGAATTTAGCACATGATTCTTTCCCACGTACGACCAGTATTTGCATTTAACTTGATGATAAATTAATATTGACTTGTTTACTCTTCGCTTCGTTGGTGAGTCAGAGGAGGAAGGTGTTCTCTCCATGTCCACCGTTAATTTTCGTTCTCATTGTATTCCATCCATCTCGAGTTATGGTCGACCGACTATTATTAGATTGTTATGTCACAGGTGTGTGTGCATGATCCGAGGTGGGAGGAAGGTCGTCTATATCCTCGTTTACGTGTAATTGCTCATTCATAAGAACATTTCGAAATCGGTTCTAAAAACCAAGAGATCCGAGTGGAAAGTTCGAAACCGATTCGGAATTTTAACTCGTGAATATCGATGGGAATTGCATCACTGGAGCGAATGAATAAATTGAACTTGTAGAGAATACAAGAACGATTTGTTCTGTGTACTACATTTTTATCTAATCGCTACAAATATTTAGATTATTAGCAATGTGTTTCTTTGCAAAATACAATAAATTGCAAACTTACACACGCATTCAATTGTTGCCTCCACGATAAGCACGTTAACAGTTTTCCTGCTGGTTTAATTATATTCGTCCACGTATTTAGTGTTTCAATTCATCAGCATTCTCGCTGCATTTCTGCACTGCTTTCATTTAGTTAGTAGTATTATGATTATAGGCATTTTCTTTGTAGCTTTTCTAAAATTGTACGCAGCATTGTGTCGTGGCCTGCATTTTATTGCATTACTACTACGTTTTATTTTTGCATGATTTCTCTTCAATTCACAAACGACTTTATATTTTTTCCGCGGCTTGCGTTTTTTTTGCATGCAGCCGGATACGGCGCTGGAGAAGGGTAAAAGATGTTTCATGAAATTGAAGCGACAATACTCCAAAGGCACGGAGTCCGAGGACTCCGATGAAGATGACATGGTATGTCTTAATTGCGATGTCGGTATTTCTAATTGATATTTCATAGAGATTTAACATCGTGCGAGATAATAATCGAATCGATAAAAAATACTCTTTAGATTAGCAGATTACAGTATTTACTGGTAATTAGTAAATTGTACCGTCATTCAGGCAAATGCATGGGGGACATGTTACGTAACTTGTTTTCCCATTTTTCTAGCTGCAACTGCACATAAAATCTTGTACGTTTATAAATTTATAAAAAAAATAACTTGTTTCGACTTCGCGTTATTATAAAGGCAAAATTGCGGAGCTCCCAAGGATGTCCAACCATATCGTAATGTGATTACTATAATAAATTGCATTTGACTATGTCCTTTGTACTATGCTACCTTTGGAATCTAATATTAATGATCAATCAAATATCAATCTACATCTACACTTCACTTAAACTTTAATGGTTTATGTATAAATTTTGTATAAATTTAAAAGCGCATGTTTTACTAGGCTTTAATAAAAATCAAAATAAGTTAAACATGGTTTATACATGAACCTTAATTGCTTTATATGAAGTTGTAATGCAATCAAGGAGCAACAGTAAATTCCAGTTTGTTTGGTCACCCTTTTTTTTTCGCATAATACGTTTTTAATGACTTGGTTGATAAGACTGAGTCCTTCAACTGAACGTGGTAAGAAACCTTGTTAAAAACTGATATTATTATAAAATCCAGACTTGAATAAAACATTGTTTGCTCCGTAAGCAAGATAAGTGTTCTTGGTAATTTTGATATGCGATAATTCTTACTGGAAATACAATATAAATGCAGCATTTCAAATTTGACTCGAAAATCACTCTATAATTCACAGATTGAAAACCGTGTGCATCAAACTGTAACTGAATTGTTAACAAGTCACGGACAAACAACTACGTTTATTAAAAAGAACGCATTCTTTCAATGTTGAAGTGCAAAATTACGTTTTTATTTTAATCTTAATTTTGACTGAAATTAGTATTTTTATTTCTAAATAAATGATTAAATTTGATAGTCCAGCGTTTCTCAAACTGTTTAGTCGCGTTAAATTTTTAAATGATAGCTGTCACCTTGTGGTAAAGTCAGAAACTATTTAAATATACTGAGTAATTGTGCCGCGGGATAAAAAGGTTGAGGAACGCTGTACGAATTAAACCTTACTTTAGTTATATGTAGTAAATAGCTATATTATTACGAAATGATACTTTATTTCATTTACATTTGTAAAAATTAAAAAAATAACAAATTTTATTAAAAATCTAAATTCTTAAGTTAATTTTAATCTACGGATATTTAAAGCTTTCAGTTCTTATAATTTATATGATTTTGTAAAACTAATTTAAGATTAAGAAAAAAAAAAGAAATCAAATATTGGATGATAAACTTGTATTTCAACCTTGTACGTTCCGCCTACCGAATAAATTGCGCATACTAATTTCCATTACATAATTTATAAAGTTGCTGCATTATTCATTTAAAGTATTCGAACATCGTAAGGCAATAAAATCTAAATAAACGAAAGAGCCTCCAAATCAAACTTAGTGTATATTTTCCTTCGTCGTAATTGCTACTCTATCTCTCAATAAACTATATGCCTTGAACTATGAACGCATTTATAAATAGGTTTATAAATTTTATTTATTAAAGTTTCATCGGAATATTTATTTCTACTTTTGTCCATTTTGGTTCACTGTAGATTTATTTAATTTTCATCATGAAATTTGTTTTGTTATGAAAAATGTTATTTTCATATAGGCATGGTTTGTTTATATAACGGATCGGAGAGAGAAGAGAATGCAGGTGTGTTTCTTCGGGTATTCGTGTCAGTGAGAAATGTGCATGTACGGTCTTACAAATATGATGACACACACTCACTGTATGTTTGACCTAGTCAGAAGATAGAAGGATGCTGCAAAGTTGACTGGAAAATTTAAATATGACTAATCTACATGTTATAAATCGCTTAGAATTTAATATTTATTAAAGACAACTTTAAGATTGTCAGCTCCAAATGTTTTGCTTCCGAAGGCGTTGTTTCTCTATTGTATCTTGAGTGGGTTGAAAAATAATATTTATTTAAATAAATTTCACTTCTATTTACTTGTCAGTAGTTTTATTAATGAATTGTCGGTAAAAAAATACTTCATAAATAGCAGCCAATTATTATGTAATGATGTGCTCTAGTGGTTTTTATAAAATAAATAATATGTATTTACATATTAACAACAGTGCATGTTTTAAAAAGTAATTAAAATATTGTTTCCTCAAAGTAAAATGTTACTTTTGAAACGCATCGGTCCATGATTGATCATTAAAAAACTGAAGACAAAAAACATTGCATTTGGTAGAGCGAGTTTAATTTTATCGGGTCTAGATTGCAGTCCTCGCAGTATACTTTGTAATGCAGTCGAAATATGTAATTGCGGAATCACTCACGTGTATCGCAATTACGTGTATGAAAACAACAGGAAAAGTAAATTGATCTGTATAATACAAGTCAAACAATTTGATGATTTATATTAAAACCGTGATCTTATCTCCATGTTCATGCTATCAATACTTTTGGGATTAGTCAGGGTTTATGCCCTTTTCACAATGGGTAAGAGAGCAAATAGTGGACTATATTTAAAAGCAAAATTTGAAATTGTTTGAAATTAATATTATTTTGTTGTTGTTGTTTTTGCTTAGGTGATGAGCCAAAATGTCAAGAAAGAGAATCCCTTGCAATTTAAGTTCCGCGCCAAATTTTACCCAGAGGATGTTGCCGAAGAACTCATTCAAGACATTACTTTAAGATTGTTCTACTTGCAAGTGAAGAACGCAATCTTATCCGACGAAATATACTGCCCGCCTGAAACATCCGTGCTTTTGGCTTCCTACGCCGTGCAGGCAAGGCATGGAGACCACAACAAAACTACGCATACCCCTGGCTTCCTGGCCAACGATAGACTACTTCCTCAAAGGTAAACCACAATAACTCTTATATAATGCTCGTTGAAATGCATATAGACAAAATATTAAATGTTTTTTGGCAGTACTTTAGAATCGACTTTAAGCAGAAGGTATGCTGGATGTTTAACTAACCCAGTTTTTTTTTGTATTTGTCGTTTTCTTTTAAACACTCTTTGATTTGATTTAATTTTTGATAATGTAATGTAATATATATTTTTTTGAAATGTTTAGAGTTTTGGATCAACATAAAATGTCTAAGGAGGATTGGGAATCGAGCATTACCACTTGGTGGGCAGAGCACCGTGGCATGCTTCGCGAGGATTCCATGATGGAATACCTCAAGATCGCTCAAGATTTAGAAATGTACGGAGTGAACTACTTCGATATTCGCAACAAGAAGGGCACCGAATTGTACTTGGGCGTTGACGCTTTAGGTCTTAACATTTATGGAAAAGATGATAAGTAAGTTGCGTAATTAAAATGTTGGAGCGATGATGTTTATTTAATTAAAAATATTTTCTCAGGTTGACGCCTAAAATTGGTTTTCCGTGGTCGGAAATTAGGAACATCTCCTATAGCGATCGCAAGTTCATCATCAAGCCCATCGATAAGAAGGCGCCTGATTTCATGACGATCGCTGCGAGCGTTCGCATCAACAAGAGGATCTTGGCTCTGTGCATGGGTAACCATGAGTTGTACATGAGGCGTCGCAAACCCGACACCATTGATGTCCAGCAAATGAAGGCTCAGGCTAGAGAGGAGAAGCAGGCCAAGCAGCAGCAAAGGGAGAAGTTGCAGTTGGAGATCGCTGCTCGCGAGAAGGCTGAGAAGAAGCAGCAAGAATACGAGGATAGGCTTAAGACCATGCAAGAGGAGATGGAGAGAAGTCAAGCGCATTTGCTTGAGGCTCAAGAGATGATCAGGAGATTGGAGCAACAATTGAAGGAATTGCAGGCTGCCAAGGAAGAGTTAGAACAAAGACAGAACGAATTGCAGAGTATGATGATGCGTCTCGAAGAAAGCAAGAACATGGAAGCAGCCGAAAGGCAGAAGTTGGAAGATGAGATCATGGCGAAGCAGATGGAGGTCAACAGAATCAGAGAAGAAGTCGAGATCAAGGATACAGAAACTAAGCGGCTCCAAGAGGAAGTTGAAGAAGCCAGACGCAAGGAGGAAGAGCTCAAAGCGCAACAACTGGCAAACGCTGCCAAGGGACATCTCGAAGAAAACCAACACGACGAGGATGATGAAATCATCAATGGCGATGTTAGCAAGGATCTGGACACCGATGACAATATCGTCGACCCGATCTTGGATAGACGCACCCTCGCTGAAAGGAACGAACATTTACAGGACCAACTTTTGGTAATTATTTCATTTACAACCTGAGAAACAAAATAATAATCGCGCACACATTTTCAGGCTTTGAAACAAGATTTGGCCCAATCGAGAGATGAATCCAAAGAAACGGCAATGGACAGAATACACAGAGAGAACGTTCGTCAAGGCAGAGACAAGTATAAGACTCTGCGCGAGATCCGCAAGGGCAACACCAAACGTCGCGTCGATCAATTCGAGAACATGTAAACAGATCGAAGATGCAAATCAGTTCATTATCAAACCTATATACATCAACAACAGTTTCACTCGCCCCCCCAAAAAAAAGCAATCAAATCTCCTCAAATAGCTTACCTTTTTTTCACAAAGTGCTTAAAAAAGAAACAAAGCTGCTCAGTTGATGATAATAATAATATTTTTTTAAAATCATTTTTTATTTCATTGGTATTACAGCTGTAAGATATGTAAGCTTGTGCTTTAAAAGTGACCTTAAGTACCAATTATTTTGACTCTTAACTATATAGGCTTTTTATTTTTTTGCACGTTTTGCTTTATTTTTTTTATTTTTCTTAACAAACTGAAAACAGTTTTCCCCGCCGCCGTCCAATAGAAGGAAAAAAAACACCACGAAAGGAACAATTGAATTGAGTGATATTACCAGCAAATTTATCTTTTTTCTCACAAGTAAGCATTCCACTAAGTTAGTGCCATCCCAAAAAAAAAAGTAAAGAAGAGAATGAAACAATTAAAAGAATTACAAAATCGAATTACGTTTATTTTTGTCTTGGTGCTTCCTTGTAAATATAATAAGATTATGTTTTTTGTTTCATTAAATTACATTTAAAATTGTTTCTGTTGTTGAATGTAAATACTAACAAGTTTCTGCCATGTTGCCTTCGAGAGAAATACAATTGATTTATGTCTTATTATTTTTTTTTTCGTTTTGTTCACTCTATATCTCTACTATTTTTTTTTTCTTCGTTCGTCCTCAGTTTATCATCATTACTTATTTTTTTTTTTTTGGAAATCTTCTAATTTGTATATCTAATTAGTTCAATAGGTATTATTTTATTATGTAATTCGGATGCCTGAGTATATAAACATTAATCGCATACAATATTATTGATTCTCCCAACAAAATCAACAACAAAAAAAAAGAAACCCACATCCCCTTTCGCCGCTCCATTGTTTTTAATCGTATTATTTTATTGATTTTTTTTTGTTTCGTTTTAATTTCCGGTTAGGGCCTATTACACATGATATAAGAATAATATTAATAATATTTGAACATTTTGTTTAGCGATATTTCTTTCTGTTGAAAATATTTTTATATAAATATATTTATATTACATAGTTTTATATACAAATATATATACCGTCAATTTGTATATTCTCCTATTAAACTATTTGTAGTAACTTTTGATATGTGAGAAATTGAGAAGAAGAAAAAACGAGAAGTATTCTGAAATAGGTTTTTATTTTATTATTTTTTTTCTCTTTCATTTAATATTGTATTTTTAGGGTAATTATTATTAATAAAATGTAATTGGAGACGTATTTATTTCTCCTGCACCCATTTTTTTCTCATACTCTACACGTATACTTTAAATATTAATATTGTATTCAGCTTTTTGGAATAACTTTTTATCGAGGTACGATGGTATAACTTTCTATTAACATGTACAGTGTTTATCTTTTTCAACTTTTTAAATATTTACAATACAGTATAAGATAATTTATCGGTTTGTTTCAATTTTATTATAAATTAATTAACCTTCATATTTGTGCATGCAATCATACTCATTGCCATATTTTTCATCTAAAAATCTGATGACTACGTTGTTTATTATTTATCTGAGATGGATTCAAAATACCGTACACCAAGGATCGGCAACCTTTTTAGGGGGAAGAGACATTTTTATAAAAAAAAACCTGTTATGGAGCCGCATAAAATTCCTGTTATGAATTTTAGCTTGCGAGGAATAGAACTGGAAACAACAATTTGTCATCAGGTTCTTACCCATCATTTCATTGTTGTTATTACTTATATCTTTAATTGGATTATTCAGCGCAGTTTCTAAAGGAATAAACAGAAAATTTCTGTGATAGAACCTTTAAGAAAGAGATCGTTTCATGTACTATTTAGTACTCAATGTTTTTGTAACATAAAATCCAGGAACGGTTTTAATATAAGATGTATAAAGTTTCTGCTGGACGAAAAATCATGTGGATTGGCTTCATACTTTAGAGATAAAATATTAAGAAAAGTGGTGATTATTGCGAAATATATTACCTGTGCTTCAAGTTTAGAAGTAACAATGAAATGATACTGAATTAAATTTGAACTTTTTTGAAGGCATACTTGGGCTTCAAGTTTAGAAGTTACAATTAAATTTTATAAATGGCACTGAATTAAACTTGGATTTTTTTTGAAGAAATATTTGTGCTTCAAGTTTAAAAGTAATACTAATAAACTTGGATTATTTTGAAGGAATTATTGTGCTTCAAGTTTAGAATTAACAATGAAATGTTATCAAAAAACACGGAATTAATCTTGGACTTTTTTTGTAGGAGTGCTTGTGATTCTAGTTTAGAAGAACTGATATTAAATGACGCTGAATTAAACGTGATTTTTTTTAAAAGAATTCTTGTGCTTCAAGTTTAGAAGTAATCATAAAATTATATCAAATGACACTGAATTAAACCTGAACTTTTTTTTAAAGAATTCTTGTGCTTCAAGTTTAGAAATAATAAAATGATATTGAATGACGCTGAATTAAATTTGGATTTTTTTGAAGGAATACCTGTGTTTCAAGTTTAGAAGAAATGATTTAAATGACATTGAATTAATCTTGGATTTTGTTGAAAGAATTATTGTGCTTTAAGTTTAGAAGAAATGATATAAAATGACACTGAATTAAACTTGGATTTTTTTTTTAAATATTTATTGTGCTTCAAGTTTAGAATTAAAAATAAAATGTCATCAAAAGACACGGAATTAAACTTGGATTTTTTGTTGAAGAAATACTTGTGATTTTAGTTTTGAAGAACTGTTATTAAATGACACGCTTCAATTCTTGTGCTTCAAGTTTAGAAGTAACCATTAAATTATATCAAATTACACTGAATTCAACTTGAACTTTTTTTTAAAGAATTCATTCTTGTACTTCAACTAAAATAATAAAATGATATTGAATAACGCTGAATTAAATTTAGGAATATTAAATAAAGGAATATTTGTGCTTGAAGTTTAGTAGTAATAATGAAATGTTATCAAAAAACACTGAATTAAACTTGAACTTTTCTGAAGAAATACTTGTGATTAAATTTTAGAAGAAATTATATGAAATGATATTGAATTAATCTTGAATTTTGTTGAAAGAATTCTTATACTTAAAGTTTAGAAGTAATAATAATTTATATCAAATGACACTAAATTAAAATTAAACTTTTTTAAAACAATTATTTTGCTTAAAGTTTAGGAATAAAAATGAAATTATTAAAATAAACTTAAATATTTTAGAAGGAAATAACATTGAATTATACTTGGATTTTTTTGATGGACTTATGTAACCAAATTAAAATTAAATAAAGTGAAATGAATATTGTGAAGACTGATAAGTTCAGAAACTTCAAGTGTTTTATTTAATTACTTCTTCAATAGTTAAAAGATAAAGAAATCGATTTTTTCGCGATGTAACTTTATGATTTAACAGAGGTGAATTCCATGCTATACTTAAATAAACTTTAGGTAAATAAAGTTTCCTGTATAGATCATTAGTTTAGAGATATTTATGCACTTGAAGAGTATTTTGAAATATGCACAAATATTTTTACAATAAATAAGTCGCTTCTTCTGAAACATTTAATAGTTTTTATATTAAGTTAATAGTACAATTTAATTACTAATTAATAAATATAAGGTTAGTTCAAATATACTCAATTGAATAATTAATATAAATCCAAGGCAAAAATTTTATTTTAATTATTGTTATTAAGTTTGTTTTTTATTATTCTTGTAAATTATTGCTGCAATAAATATTATTATTGGAAATGTATTGAAAATAATTTTTTTATAAGTGTATACCTTGCATAGTGCGAGTAATCCGTTCATTGCATTAAGGTTGTAGGGCTGTAACCACCAATTAATTAGAGTTAATGCTTTACGATGAGAAAATTTGTGTCGGCATCTTAGCAACTTTTCTCGTGTGTTGTAAGCCTAATGAATAAGACGGATCTGCTCCCGCACTTACCAAAATCGGACAAATTGAGAACTTTAAAACCCCTTAAAAATAAGCAGCACAAAAAGAGAAACAGTACTAAATATTTTTGTAGAATATTATTTTTCCTCAATTAAAATTTAGTGCAACCGCACTGATCGAATCCACAGCTATAGCTGTATAAAGATTAAGTTTCAAAAAATGTTATCAGTTTAATTTTCAACAAAAAAAAATAACTTGAGTGCATTAATATTATTGTTTATTATTTTAATACTTTTCATATCTACTTTATTAGTTTTATAATGAATGTAAAATCTATTGACAAATTAAAAAATACTAATTATAATTGATTCAATCGATGTTTTTTTTATATTGAAATTAGTTCCGAGTATTTGTCAACATATTCAAAAGGTATTTTCTATAACCGCACATATTTACAAATGTAAATAACTTGAAACGGTTGCTATCTACAAATCATTATGACAAAGGTCAAACGACATATTGTATAATTTTTTTTTATCGAAAACATTTTTTTTCGAGCTAATTTTATATTTCAGTTATCTACTGCCTAATAATTGACGTTTTTATTGATTATAGCGAAATTTTAAGGAAGAACCTCAATTTTTTGATACCTGAAACGTATGAGACAAACTGTAGAACATTTCTTATTATAAAAAAAAAACATAAAATCATTCGATTTCTTTAAATAAATAAATGCATTTTTAAGTTTTACAAATATGCAAATTAGAAAAATAATTAGTGATAGATCCTCGATGTTTGACGAAGAATCTCCACTCGCGCGTCTTTTTTTAAGATTTCCTGTCCTCTATAAAAAAAATAGAAGAAAATTTGAGGAACTTTTTAAGAAATATATTGTTATAGAAGATGTGGTCATAATTATTATTGTATAATATTTAAATAATAATCAATTCACTAAATTTTATGTTATGGACTATATTAGAAAAATAAAAATAATACAGGCAATAATAAACTATGGCCAATTTTCCTGTATTTTAATTTATTTATTTTAAGTTTTTTTTTGTAATTTATTATTGCAATTAATATTATTATTTATTAAAACTAACTAAAACTTTAACAATTCTAATCGAAAACCAATTGCCAATAATGAAAAATTACATAATTATAGAAAACAAATTAAGATACAAATAAAATCTCGAATTTGCAATTTTCTTTAATTTAGTTTATAATAAGATTAATTTAAATTTAACTAAAAATCTTGTAAACTTAAGATTGAAAATACGTGTCACAAATAGTTTTTTTTTTGTGTAATTCATTGAATTTTTGCTATAAATTATACAAGTAAATTATCGCTATTATCAAAACCGTTATTTTGTTAGAATTTATTTTTACAATATTTTTATTTTTTCTACTAATTTATGATTATCGTATGTTAAGGTTGTAATGAATGAAAGACATTAAATATGTTGCAAGTATTATTACAAAGTGTTGGTTGAAGCGTAGATGCATTATTAAAATTAACAATTTATTATAAACATGATACATATAGTAATATAAAATCATTTTTTAGCCTTTTTCGTTGTAAAATCTTTAATTACACCATGAAAATTATGTACCGCCGGCCCTGTTTTAGTCTGAAAAGTACATTATACATATATTAAAAATATAATCTATAATATATTTATTTATTTAGAAGTTTCAAAAGGGCTACAAATTAATGGTGATTTAAAATTACTTATTTTTTTTATTGCCATTTAATATTAGAAATCATCTACATGAAATTCAGATATATCCAAAAAATTGCAGATAAAGAGAGAAAAATATAAAAAAAACAAAAATTTACCCCTTTACAATTTTTTTTATTAATGATACATCATCTTTATTAATATTAGCTTATTTTTTTTTTTCTTCTAATAAATCCATTAAGTCTCAGACTTAATCTATCGTGTAGTATCAGGAAAGTGGAATGAGTGTATTATTTATAGACATATCAATGATCTATCCCTCGAAATATTTGTAATCATTGAGATATAATCGATATTGTATAAAAATAAATAATTTTGGCTTTGGCTAAGTACATTTTATTTAATTTCTTAAATATTCTGAAAGTTTCCGAAACAATTCCTCGTAAATCGTTTATAGGTGATCAATATTCAGTTACGAAATTCCCAAAAAGTTTCCATTTCGCTGGTGAATTCGGTTTCTCCTCGCGATGATTATAATGACACTACGTGCACACTATACCAACTAGAAACGGTAATTTTGATAGATTTGTCTTCAATATCTTTTGCCTTTTCAATAATAAAAAAACTTAATTTTCAAATTTAAATTTATGAGAATTCCATTGTTTTGAAAGTCACGAAAGCTTCCGTTATATTTATGGTGATCACACCGGTTCTATCAAAAATCGGGACTTTTCTTTGCATACAACTGTCCCAAAAATACATTTCTGGGACATCTAACCAAAAATCGGGACAAATCTTAGTTAAGAAATTTTAGTTAAAAAAATCGTGAACATTTAGTTACAAAATATTATTATATTATTTTTTGTGTACAAAATAAAACTTGTCAAAATACATAAAAAACGACAATAAAAATAATAACTTATAATAACAGTGCTAAACAAATATTATTCAAATAAATTATAACATTTCAATAAATAACATAAAACGATTGTGAAATTTTTCCTACAATGAAATAGTAAAATAATATATTATATAATTAATAATAATTATTATATTTATTGCAACAAGAACTAAAAACATATTTATGTAACAACAACAGTAATAGAAATAAAAATTAATTTTTGTAACTGCGACAAAGCGCTATTGACCAAAGGTATTTTTGCCCATTACATAATTATTTAAATAATAGCTTAATTTTACTACTTAAAAACTTGAAAATAATAATTCAATATGAAAAAATAAATAATATCAACATAATCCAATTGAAAGATGGATTAAGGAATTACATATTAAAGTTATGTAGAGAAAAACTACTGCAACCTAATAATAAACACAACTATTATCATTAACGAATACATTTACATTATTTTAAAAACGAGAACAATATTTGATAAAAAATTTCAGGATAAGCTTTCAATGTAATTTTTTATTAGTAGTATTTATAAATAGTATTTTTCACATTTTTTTGTGAATTTTCATAAATAAAATGAATAAGTAATAATACTAAATGTAAATATTATATTATATAATTTTTTTTATAAATATATAATAAAATTATTTCTTTATATAATCATTTTTAAGAGCTTGATAATTTGCATGAAAAGAAAAAAAATAAAACTATTTTTTTTTGTGAAACTATTTTTGATCCTTTATTTTCCCCAAAATTCGACAACGTACGTATGAAATTTATAATCAGGGTTTAAATAATAGTTAATCACAAGCTTTCGCTGTTGCATGGCTTCTAAAGCTAAGTTATTTAATTTCGAAAGTCATAATTAATTTAGTTGAAATATAATTTAATATTTACGTACTGTACTGAATAAAAACTAATAACTAAATAATAAAAACATAATGTTGCTTTAATTGGCTTTGAAATGGATATTTATACGTAAATTACAAATTATTATATTCTAGACAAGGTTGTGGCATCAGTTTATTGGGATGCAAAGAGATTTTTGTTAATAGATTATTTTGAGAAAGGTAAAATAATTATCACAGAATATTATTAAAAAGACTTGGTTTACTTTCAAAACTTTTCGAACTAGTTTGTGGTTTATTGAATTGAAAGAGTTCAAATAATAATTTAATTTTTACAATAAATAATGATTTTTTTATTTTTTAGGAAATATTATTTAAACTGTAAATTAAAAGAATGAATTGATTTGAAGGATATCGTTCATAATTCAAAATATATATTTTTAAGAAATTATAAATTTATAATGTTTTCTAGAAATTTTCTTTTCAAGAATAAGATGATAAGATGTTTTTTGTTGTTTATTTTATTCTGAAAATATTACTTGCATTTCCCGGTTTACTAAATTAACTGAAGAAATAAATTCAAAAACATTGTAATATAAAGGAAAGTGAAAGAAAAGATAACATTAAATAAATTAAATCTTTTACTATTAATAATTTTACAAAAAAAAAATATTACTTTCTTAAAAAATACAAATTAGAGATATTTTGTAGTAAATTTATTTAAAAGAAATAACAATAAGTAGAATTTTAATTGAAGTTATGTTTATTGAATTAAAAATTGAATAAATTTGAAACATTTCGTTCAATAAAATTGTAATAAAATCGAATATGAATGGATTTGTAATATTTAGTACAAAAATATACATTTTTTTCCAAGAAATAAGAATAAGATATTTTTAGCTTTATTTTTGTTTGTATCCTGATGAAAACATTTCTTGTATTTTCCGGTTGAAAATAACTGAAAAAATGATAATAAATTATTAATAATTCTATTTATATTCTTAAAAAATATAAAATAGAAATTGAAATTGAATTGTAGAAAATTTATATCCAAAAAATAATAATAAATTGTATTCGAAGGATTTTTTTCAATAAGATCTTAATAAAGACGAAAGTGAATCAAAACATGATAATTAAATATATACTACTATCATTCTTAAAAAAAAATATTTATATTCTTAAAAATACAAATAAGTGATATTTTGTAGAAAATGCATTTAGTTGAAGATAAGCTTGTTGCATTCAAAATTTGAAGGATTTAATTCAATAATACCGTAATAAAAACTAATATGGATATAAAAAACTTATGTAGTTTCGTCTATTCCAGATTTAGTATTATCTGGTTTAATAAAATTAATGAATTCGAAGGATTTTATTCAAAAACAGCTTAATAAAAACGAAAGTGAATGACCTTAAATAACTTTTACCATTAATAAATCTACAACAAAAATATATTTCTATTCTAAAAAGATATACAAATTAGTGATGTTTTGTAGAAAATTTATTTCCAAAAAATAATAAATTCTATTCAGTTAAAGTAAAATATGATAAAGTAAAAATTGAATAGAATCTGGAATTATTATTACATGTACTTTACGGTACATTATTTAAAAAAATGAATGAATTTGAAGGATTCATTTTATTCAATAACAATAAAACATATATATTTTTTATACAACTTTTAATAGTATGTTTTCTTTCAATTTCGTTTTTATCACGATGTTTTCGAATAAAACCCTTAAAATTAATTTATTTTTGATTTAATAAACCGGAAAAGATAAATAATATTTCTAACTGGATACAAAAACACAACAATTAAGCTAAAAACATCTTAAACAAGTTTCATAGAAAACATAACTAATTCTAAATTAAAATTTAGATCCTTTTAAAATTTCTAGTTGTAAATCTATCATATCACCTGATGATAAAGCAAATTATATCCTGATTACATTCATATTAATTTTTATTATTTTATATTTTTCAAATCCAATCAATTTTTAATTAAAAAAACTTAACTTCAACTAAATACAACATCGTTATTTCTTGTAAATTAAAAACAACAAAACATCACTATTTGTCTTTGTGAAAGAATATAAATGTATTTTTTTGTTGAATGATTAATATCAAAAGTTATTTAATATTTTCATTCTTTTAATCCATTAAATATTTATTTTAATAAATAAGTAATATTTCCAAACAAGTAATATTTCCAGAATAAAATAATCTACAAAGCTGAAAATATCTTATCCTTATATTTTTTAAACAAATTTTCTAAAAAAGATTTAATTATAATTTCTTACAAAATATATTTTTGTGCATATCCTGACTTGATTCGCTTTAACTACGATCTTATTGAATCCATTTAATTTTTGATTCAAAAATCTTTCAGCTCTATTTTTTAAAAATATAAATATTTATTTATACAAATAATAAAGTGATGTCTTTATTCACTTTAATTTTTAGTATATTGTAAATTAATTAATTTTTCTAAATTTAAACCAAGAAAGTAATATTTTTAAAGAACACAAAAATAATGAAACTAAATACAACTTATTCTTAATTCTTAGAAACAAATTTTCTACAAAACATCAATAATTTATATTTTTTTTACAATCTGCCATATGTTGGAAATATGCAAATATGTATGAAATGGAGAGAAAAATTTAATAAAAATAGACATAATATTTATGATAGCACAAAATTTATATATTTAAGAAATTATAAATTAACAATATTTTGTAAAAAAATTGTTTCCAAAAAATAAGAATAAGTTGTATTTAATTCGTTATTTCTCTGTAACTTTTTGGAAATATTACTTGTGTTTAAAAAAATAATTAATTTGAAAGATTTTATTTAAAAATTCACGAAAGTGAATGAAAACATTAAATCATTTTTACTATTAATCAATCAAGAAAAAATATATTTATATTCTTACAAAAATACAAATTAGTAATCTTTTGTAGTTACTAATTTCCCATAAATAACGATGTTGTATTTATTTTAAAATCAAAATTAATAAAAATAGATTATTTATAAATTTTGTAGTAGTCTTCGTAGCCACTATTAAAAATTTCAGAAGGATCTAACTTTTAATTGAGAAAATTATTTACATTTTGTAGAACTTCTTTCCTAGAAATGAGGATAAGATATTTTTAGCTTTATTATTTTATTTTTGTATCCAGTTAGAAACATTACTTGTGTTTTTAAAAAAATGAATGAGTTTTAAAAGTTTTATTTAATCGAAAGTAAAAGAAAACATAATATTGAACAACTATCACAATTAACAATTCTTAAAAAAACAGACAAAATTGGATATGTTTTGTAGCAAATTTATTTACAAGAAATAACAATAAGTTATAATAGTTTTGTTATTTTTGTATCCTTTTGGAAATATTACTTATGCTTGGCTAATCTTGAATTAAAAAAATTAATGGATTTGAAAGATTTTATTCAGTGAAAAAATACTATGAATGAAAACAGGATATAGAAAATTCCAGATACACTCATGTCTGTAATGAAAATTTCATAATATCTTTTAAAAATATTATTTCTACCTTGCGGTTTATTGAATTTAAAAAAATGAATAGAATGGAAGGATTTAATTCAAAAACATCCTTCACCTAAACACGAATAACTTTTTATATATAAAAAAAATATGTTGTTACTTGTGTAACCTTTATTCTTAGTTATATTATATATATGATCTCACATGCATGCAATTTTATTCATATAAAATCAAGCTCATCTCCAAAGAAGACGCATCACATCGGAATTTCCAAGTGGGATTATTGAATTTAATTATGTTTTCGCAACTCGACGTACGTACAAAGCATCAAAATATGTACATAAAACAGCTCTCGGAAATCGAATGGTAGAAACTTAAAGAACAAAAAAAGAAATAGAAAACATTTTACTTTCTACTCTAGATGGACTTTAACGAAGTCGTCGCGACTCCGCGCGCACGCTCGCAGAATATTCTATCGAGTTATTTGAGGTCGAAGCCGGAGACAGTCGAGGGATTACTTAAATTTCAAAGACAACAACACCTCGAGTTAATAACATTGTTTGTGCCGCATTCAAAAGTGCAACAAAACCGCGATGCGTTTTCCATATGCTCACCACCTCGACGTCGTCTTCGCCGCTGACAAAATGATTCATACTTTGCTGCTTAACTATGAATATTAAATATAATCTAGTTATTATAATAAACAAAGCGATTCGAAGCGCTGATGAAGCATGTAACTGTTATATTGCACACTCTCGCCTCAATATTGCTATCCTTCACATTTAGTTTTAAGAAGATTACGAAGGCCACCGCCGCAGAAAAAAAAAGACACAATTTTTTCATTCGTTCGCGCGGACTCGAAATCGTTAGACGTCGATAATCACCACTCAAAAACAATAGATTTGAATTTTACCTGCGGAAAACCGCAATTTCTGCATTCGAACCTTGACTGCAAAGTCGTGCAAATAGCTACGTAAGAACTCAGCCAAATGGAAAGTAATCCGGCCTTTTTTGATAAGAGAATAAAAGCGAAATTTAAGCAAATATTTAACGAGTTTACAAACGTAAGTATTATTTCTATAAACTAACTAATTATATAATCATTTATTTTAACACTGTTTGCAATAATAAATTGTGTATAGAAATGTAAAAGCAACAACTTTTAATGTATACAAATTTTACAAAAAGTCGTGTGCATTTAATGGTCGAAATGCAATGCCTTCGTTTATCTATTAACGCATAGAATTCGCGTTATCGCCAGGTGATCGTCGCGTTGTTCACCTTTCCGCATAAATCGAACGAGGAAAGAAACCTGTAATATAACATTATCTACCTGCGAGGCAATTGCACAGAAATATTTGATTACATCATTCCGTTTGTCACAGTCGCGGTGTTTGTGCGTGTGTTTTGTGTATAAACATTTATAAGTATCGTTAAATACGTTAATCTTGCTCGGACGATAAAACCAAAGTATAAAATTACTCGGCTAAAAAGTGCGACGATTAAAACAGTGGGCAAAATGGAATAGAATTTCTATGAAGAGAAAGAGAGAGTGAGAGTTGATATTGATAATAAACACAAATCGCAATCTAATCTGGACACCAGATAACGGCAACAACCGAACCTTCGATTCTGTGATCATGATAAAATTACCTTTGCGAGCGTCGAACGTGATCTATTTACATTAAGATGGGTGTAAGTGATTGGTGCAACCAAATGAAAATTGAAAAATTAATTGGAAAGAAACGAATCTTATTAACGAAATGAAAACTTGCAGTCTTCGGTGAGGGTGCGCGTTACGACTGTCCTAAAGGAGTTGGAATTTTCCATAGCTGCTAATAAAACGGCGAGGGAATTGTTTTTGCACATCTGCAAGAGCATTGGAATCAGGGAAACATGGTTCTTCGGATTGTACTTCATGAACGATGCTCAGGAGAAGATCTGGATCGACGCTTCGAAAAAGGTATAGATTTAAATTGGTTTTAAGAATTTTAACATGTCGCGCTTTAGAAAATGAGCATTTACAGGGTGATGGCTCTGAAGCTCCAATTCATGGTCAAATATTGCCCGGAAGACGTGCAGCAAGATCTGATCGAACACATTACGTTGAAGCATTTTTACCTTCAATTGCGATCCGATATAATGAGTGATAACATCTACTGTCCACCAGATACTTGCATCTTGCTGGCATCTTACTTTGCACAAGTGAAGTACGGCGATTACGATGATAGACTCGAGCTGGAGAAAGAGAAATTCTTACCGGAAAGGTAGTTTCAAAAGGGTTTTTTTTTTGTCAAATCGGTTTTTACAATATTAAAATTCCAGGGTGTATAAGCAATATAATTTGAACAAGACGGAGTTTCTCACTGCGATAATTGCCATGTGGAAGAAGCATCTGGGCATGAACAGCGATGAGGGTATGCTAGAGTACTTGAAGATCGTGCAGAATTTGGAGATGTTCGGCATTCATTACTTTTCGATTTTCAACAACAAAGGCTCTAAAGTGCTAATGGGTGTTTATCCTCTGGGCTTAAACGTTTTCAAACTCGAAGACAAGTATGAATAGATCTTACCTCGGTGATCGCCGTGCTTCATTCAAAGACTATTGCAGATTGAATCCGGTGATTATGTTCCCGTGGTCAGAAATCGGGCATTTGAACTTTAAAGGCAAGAAGTTCATCATCAAGACGATCGATAAGGCCGCGGCGGACTTCATCTTCTTCACGGAAGACGCGAAGAAGAACAAGAGAATCCTCAATTTGGGAATCGGGTACCATCAGCTGTACAGAACTAGGAGGCAACCGGAAAGCCTGGAGATCGCGCAAATGCGCGAGATTGCGGCCCACCAGAAGATAGCATTACAAGCCCAAAAGTATATGATAATATTAATAAAATTAACTATTATTATTAATTTTAAACATTTTCAGGGATAAGTTTATTGATGAAGTGAAGTTGCGGCAGAGCGTCGAGATTCGGTACAAGGAGGAAATCAAAATCCTGCAGGACGAGATCAAGAAGATGCAGAAGAACCTGATGGATTCGCAGGACACGATAGAGCGTCTGAACAAGCAGCTCGCAGCTATCGAGTTGTCCAAGAAGGAACTGGAGAGCAAGCAGAGGGAGTTGGAGCAGATGATGAAGCGGCTCGAGGAGAGCAAGAACATGGAAGCTGCGGAGAAATTAAAGTTGGAACAGGAAATCAAGAATAAGCAGAGCGAACTGATCAATTTCCGCGAAGAAGTGTCCGCCAAAGATGAAGAAACTAAGAGACTTCAATCGGAAATCGAGGCTGCTAAGCAATACCAAGAGAAATTACTGCAGCAGCAGCTGGAAGAAGCCGCAAGGCGCGAGGAGGAACAGAAGAAATTGGAGAGTTTAGTAGCGTCCGCTCACTCGGAAATACCGGAACTCACTAAAGTGAACGAAGAATTAAGTAAACAGCTGGAGGTCAGTATTCCATTTAATCACGTATTCTTCAAAGTAATTACTTGGTTTTTCTTTCAGCAATTGCAAACCAAATTAGAATCGACGAGGAACGAAGCGTTGGAAACTAAAGAGGATAAAATCCATAGGGAGAATGTGAGAGATGGACGTGACAAGTACAAAACGCTGCAGGCGGTGCGAAAGGGAAACACGACGAGACGCGTCGATCTCTTCGAGAATTTGTAAAATGATATTAATTTAGTCTTATTGAAAATATTATCAAATATTATCGCCATTGGTCGTGCGTTAAGTAAGTGTAAGTCATTTATTTAATTTTGGAAATTACGAATCCGAATTATCTTATCTAATTTATTAATTATTACACATTGTGTCTCAATAATCGATATTGGTTTATCCTATCCATCAATTAAAAGGCTATGATAAATTCGATTCAATTCACTGCATTCTTTAGAAATGATTGATTCATGTAATTCACTGTAAAACAATATACACTATTTATCTAATATTTTATTGTTTATTATCTTTTCTACGATTTCACTCTATTTCATGCATTACTAATCATATAGACAATATAGGAAGGATATGCAAAGCAACAACAATAAATAGGATTGACTAGTTTAAACAGTTAAGCAACGTGCGACAAAGATAATACTCGAATTGGAGTTATGTATTGTTCCCCGACTATTAGAATGAATAGGAATAGTTAAACAATGTGCGACAAAGATAATACTTGAAAGGGGGTTGTGTAGTCCCCGTCTATAATGGTACTCTGATAGAATTAAGACGATTTGTTAAAATAATTAATCTTCAATCCATAAATATAATACACTTGACACTGAAGGAGTCAATAGTTAATCATGTAGTCAAGAAACTTGCAAAATTTGTAGCAAATCCTAAGAAATACGATAATTATTACCTCAACTCGATACAAGAAAGCTAAAGAATTAAATCACAAAAAAGGTGATCTTTGAAAATTTTTGAAAGGGACTCAAGATTCTGGCATTATTTTTTAATACAAAGTGAATTTTGTTAATAGTTTATCTTGAGAAAGGTAAAAGAATTAACTAAGAATATTATTGGAATAATTGGATGGAAAAATTTTTCGTTTTCAAAACTTTTCAAACTGCTGTTTGAAAACAGAGAGCATAAAAGCATGAATACTATACACACAGTATGTTGGGTCCCACATGTGTTTCTTAATGGATCCTCAGAGACTTTTCCATTCGAACAAATTAAGCGGTAAAGGCAAAATAGGGTTGCAGGTTTTCCCCCAATCTACGCTGCACTTGGAAATTGCACCCCTAGGAATTCCAGATCATTCGAACAATGAAGAACCACGAGAGGAAAGGCATTGAAAGATATAGACCCCTTATTCTGAAATATATTACTGCAGGAATCGATTCATACAAATTCCTCATTTACTGAAAACTAAATAATAAATATAAAACTTTCTGTTTTTAATACAAATTATTTTTATTTTTAGCACTGTTTTTAAAACTATTTGTGTGATCTTTCATATTATATTTAAATAATGTACAAATTGCTTTAATTATATAGAAATTCGATACTACCAGTAAAAAAAAAGATATAAAAGTAATTTAAATAATCAGTTTTATTATATAATTTAAAAAGAATTATTGAGTGTAAATCAGTACGATTTCAAATTATATAATTGATAAATGGATTTGCTGATTGCCGGTCCAATTTTTTTGTTCAACTTTCCGAAATTGATATTGCTCAAAAGATTTTCCGCTTCGTTATTGGATAACTCTAAATATTTCATGTATAGCATTTTTGGTGTTGGATAGACGCTAGTTATTGCTAATGCCTTATCCACAGATAATCCCTTTAATTGCAGCAATTGCTTAATGAACATATCTCTAACTTTGAATTTCTATAAAAAAAAATATTATCGGTAATTTTGAAGTATTTTATTTTTGAACTCACTTTATTTTTTGATGAGGATATATTAAACTCCTTGAATGTCATTAGAGGAATTAGATCATCTTGGATCGACGTATTGATTAGATCTTCTTTTGGACATGCCATTAACGTTTTATCCTAAAAATATATTATTTTATAAATAAGTACAATATTTTTTATATTTTCGTTCACTATTTTCCCCATAATCGTTTTCTAATTATTTAATTTCTAATAATGTTTGCAATTCATGAATATTGATGTCATAAATAAATAAAAATTTTCAATTAAATCTACAAATATTAACTACAAAAATATATCAAAATATTATAATAATCTATGAAATAAAAATATTACATAACAATTTCAGTTTTAAATATTAAAAATTTTCTCTACAAAATATCTTTTCAAAATTAAATAAAGATGAGAACAAAAACCGTTTCATTCATAAATAACTATAATAATTGAAAAAATCCACAAATTTCTAAACCGTATTTTCATTTTTTTTTAAGGAAATAAATAAAAATGTATAACAATATTTGGTTGCAATTCTATAAAAAAAGCTAATTATAAGATTATTTTTATAAAACTACAAATAAATATTGATTATTTTTAAGATTTCGATAGATAAGATTAATCTGGCATTTCGCTCATACTTAACTCTAAATAATTGGAACATAATATACAATTGTTGGAAAGTTATCTTATCTAATATTTGTTTTATAAACAAATTGTTAAATATTTTATATCACGATTAAACTAGGAATTCAAAACACGCAAAGATTTTTTTACTTTCACACCTCAACACAGCTGACAGACGAGCAACGGTAGTTCTGCGACAATTAAATAAAACGTAAATGTTACATAACGCGTGAGATTATATATGAAACCTGGAAGAACGCAAATTCTTAACTGTTTTATTAATTGAATTTAATTATATTTTCCTGTTACCTAACAAATTCCAAGAATTTATGTAAATAATCATAAATATTATTGCTTTTTTTTATAATAATTAATTTATGTAAACAGTTTTAAACATGAATAAATAAAAAAAAATATTTATATAATCTTCACCAATAAAATATTACATTTTCTAGAAAATTCGTTATTTTAAGAAGTTTTAACAAAAAAATAATTGTTATTAAGAATACCTATAAATTATTAAACTGCTATTTACTTCTAAATTGCAATTGTATATTTGTTATATCACCATTTTTAACTTGCTTAGCTTTCGTAAATTATATTTGAATTACCTATTTTATTGAATTAAAAATTTGTATAATGAAATATAATTACAAAATATAAAGTAATGAATAATTTAAAAGAAAATGCAGTTTTTGATGTAATTTGAAAATGTAATTTGAAAATGTAACAAGAAAATTAAAATCATTAAAACATCTCAAATAATTAAATTATTTTTAAAGAATGTTCATGAAATTAATAATGTTGTGTCCATAAATATGCTACATTATTATAAACCAAGCAAATAAAGAAAACGATTATAAAAAGATTGGTGACCGAAATGATTTTCAGAAAACAAGATTTATCCAACAAGAACGACAATAATCCGGTAAAAATGAGCACGAAATAATTATAAAACCAGTCAAAATATATAAAAATACTCCGAAAAAATCAATATTTCCGACTAATCCGGGGAACTTATTATGGTACAAAAGTAAAAAAATGATCATTTTTCTACATTAAAATTTAGTTTGAAATATTTAACCCTTTTTTTAGTGAAACTGATAAAATGTTAACTAATATTTTTTATGCAACTACAATTTAGTAAATCTACATACCTTATAAATATTGATCAAAATTCTTGTAAAACTTGCTAAATACCGCAATGTATCTTTCAAACTGTCGGTAAACTTAACGCTGAAACCATCCTGAATAAGAGTATTCGTTGCAGCTTGATGCAGTGTTGTTAAAGGAAGACCGGTATGCGTATTATCACCGATACTTTCCACCAAATATATAAGATTCTGAATTCCGCACTGTTTCAAACGAAATTTCTGCTCGTGGAAGCGACCATCCTTGATGCTAGCCCCAAAATCGTCCATCCGTTTCCTTTCAACGATATACGGCAAAATCAACTCTTCTCCAGAATTCTTATCTTTGCAAATCCATGCGTAATCCCCAATTTTCAGATGCCTCACTTCATAATCCACATGAAGCTTATTCAATTCATAAACAGTCTCATCATCAACCGGATCTTTGTTTGAACTAAAAAAAATATAATTATCCAAAATATTAAAATTTCTAATATAATTAAATAACATTTATTAACATCAAAATATGTATAAGTAACTTTCAACCAATCAAAGCTTCTAAAACAAAATGCTTAATGCTGATTGGTTTATGCAAGATAAGTAATATGGGGGACTTACCCTGAAGTTTCTTGTTTATCAACCAGTAAATATATGTGAAAAGTTCCTGCAGTTAAAAATACATCATTCGGAACAACCTCTTCTGTAATTTCTTTAATTTTATTTTTAGTTTGCTTAACAGGTTTTTTTCCATTGCTTTCTTTACTAACAACTGTATCTATTTTTTTAATAATAGCACAATCTTCATTCTCATTCAATTGCAAATACAGTTTTTGACTTAATTCATACCCTTCATCAGTTAATGAATATTTTGCAGGGTTACCTTCCTTAGTAACTAACTTCTTAGTAACTAAAGTACTCATAGATGACCATGCAGTATAATGACTGGAACCATCGGATTTCATAAAAGACTTATCACAGAACTTTTGCGCCACTTCAATAATTTCATTTTTCAATTGATGACTAGCATCACATCCCAATCTACTTTTATAAAGAGCTATTAATATAGCATAAGCCCCGGACCTGTCAGTTGGAGTGTATTCCGACTTACTTGGACTTTTCTTTGGCTTCTTTTTACTTGGTTCATCACAAACCACCAGATTATTATCATTACTTTTCAATACATGATCGACATTAAGTTTTCTGTGTTGCTTCAGCTTATCATCAATCATATTACATAATTTTGTGCCAAAACCTTGCAGTATCATGCAATCTTTTCCAGTTTCCAATGGCAATGGATATTTTTTTATTGCTTCTAAAGCTTTATCAAAGCATTTATACATCTTTGACTGCTTCTCTTTTTCCTTGTCCCTCCACTGCATAAGCCATTCTTCAAAGAGTGGATTGGGATTTTTCAATTTGATAGTCACCCGTTGATTATTCATTTAATACAATTTAACCTCAAAAATTAGCTGGAAAAATAAAGTTTGATGTAATTAATAACAATGATTATGTATAACATGTTTATTAAATTTTTAAATGCAGATCTCATCGAAAATTATAATTTTGTAGAATTTAAATTTTCCGAATGGAACATGTTTTTCGCCACTTTGTGTTTATAACCTCAAAAATATAATATAATATTAAAAAATATATACAAAATTTTATTGTTTTCTATTAGTTATTTTCTGTTATATAATTAAATCACAAAAATAACCGTCCTTTCCTCCAATTACATTTAAATTTACTTGGATACTCCAACCAGTGCAGGCCTGACCACTCTATCATGCAATTTATAACCTATCTTAGAAACTACCACTACAATTCCTGGCTCCTTGCCTTGAATGTCCTATAAAACATTAAGTATTAGTATGCAATCTTATCTATTAGATTAAAATTATGTACCTGCTGGAACAGAGCCTCATGGAAGTTGGGATTGAACTTTTCATCAACTGGGTCCACTTTCTCTAACCCGTGCCTCTTGAAGACTGATTGTAATTGTGCCTCTGTCATCACCAAACCTTCATACAAACTTTTCAGGTGTGGATTGTTGTTGTTGATCTCATCTTTTGGTACACTTTCTGTGGCTTTGTTCAAGACATCTGCTACATCCAGCAAATCTTTGCAGAAACTCTGAATTCCAAATTGCTTGGCTTCTCCTATTTGTTTCGTCAATCGGTTCCTCAAATTCTCACCATCAGCCAAAGCTCTCTTGTATTTATCCTAAAGAAGAAAAATTATAAACACATTTTCAGATTAAAGCTTAATGTTAATCGACCCTATCTCTATACCAAAATTTATGAATGAATGATTCAAAATTATGCAATAGCATACTGAAAATTTGCAACTTCTTCAAACTCATTTTTGAACATCTACAACTGTCACACAATGACTGGAAAAGTCAATTAAATAAAAATAGTTATGTAATAATTAATTACCATCAGTTCATTATTCTTCTCACTGAGCTCAGAGATATCCTTGTTCAGTTTCTCAACTTCTTCATTCACTGGTTTAGCCTCGGCTGTTTCAGATGCTTTCGGTTTTTCATCTGCGGCTGCTGTATTGTTGTGCCTCTGGATGTTTTTCAAATGGGAAGCAGTTCTGTAACATAAGATTTCTTGTAAGAAATTTCTTTAATATTTGAAGAATTAAATAATACCTGATGTTCAATAAAAACGTTTCATTGATGAGCTGCCCGCATTTCATAAGAGTTCTTGCCCCAATTAAAGACATGTTTTCTGTAAATTGTTTGTATCAACCTCTTTCACACAAACCGACAGGTTAAGTTCGTGACTTTATCAAGTTTATTGGTTATGTTTTACGTCATGCATAAGCAGGGTTTTTATGTAATGTTGAATCTTTATCACAAATCCTGCTGTTTCTTAACGGATTGTTAGATGGCACTACGATATATGTTCTGGAATAATGTTCGAAAATATAAGAGCAATTTGATGAAGACGATATCAAAGATCAGTTTTAAATTATGTTATTTTAAGTGTAAAGAAGCAATTTGCAAGAAAAAACAAGAAATATTTAATTTGCAAGAGTAACAAGTATTAAGATCACTAATTTAAATAATGAAGTCTTACTAGTTAATGTTAAATCTTTCAACAAAATTAAAATTTAATTAAATGTTTGTCTTTAACTTTCAGATATTTGTAACAAGCTCGGAAACAGCTTTTTTAGTAGAAAATTAATTTAAAAAATACTGTATTTACTTTTCTATCCTTATGTTTTACTCTAATATTAATTAATTAATTCTAGTGGAATAAAAGATCGTCTTTTTATATTTTATTGTGAAATAAATGTTTGTAAATTACAAATTTTGAACGTAATTAAAGAAAATCTTATACAATAAAAAATAACAAGAAGTCAATGCTTCTAACACACAATTAAGTCAGAACCGTGTTATAAGAATTGGTAGAAATTAGTTTAATTTGTGCTGCGTTTTAAGGATTTTTATTTTACCAAAATCTATCCCATTTTTGAGATCAATAAAATTGAAATTGTCAATAGTTTGGTTTACCAATGCATTTGAGCTAGATGTTTCAATAAGTACTATTAATTCCTTTTTATGTAGGATTACCAGATTTCTTAATCGTTAAACCGACAATTATTTTATAAAAATAAATAATTTTACTAACGTCTCGAAAAATCTAGGACTTGAAACTCAAACCTTACTGATCCAGGAAAGGTATTCCGCTCTTAATTCAAAGTTGGAACGAGTTCGAAGTCATCTCCCAAACGGAATATCTAAATTGAACCATTTCTTCACAAAAAAAAAAACAAAGAAACGGAGATCAACAGTTATTCGATGATTCGAACTGCTACAACTCAATTCACTTTTACCGTGATGGATCCTAACTCAACCTTTCAAGATTGACCTCGTACAGGATATTCTCACCTCAACTGGCTATTAGAGAATATAGTAAACTCTTCCATTTTGAGAGTGTAGACTTGTACTTTACCCAAAGAACTATCCAAATAGCCCATCCACTTTGTGCTACATTTTCTCGGTCAATGCTGCAGAAATAATCAGAAAATTGTGGGCAGATCTCAAGGCAAGAAATTTTTCCATAAATCTATGCTGGATTTCCGGGACATATAGTAAAGGAGAGGCAGGCAAGCTTGCAAAGAAAGCCACGAGATCAAACCATTACAAATCAAAATTAACCACACCTACTTTTGGGACGAGCTGAGATATTCCCTCCCCGCTGAATGGTAGTCGCACTATGAAAAGGATTATTTATTGCCAAAATAACTCTTTCATCAGCTCTGGTTCTATAAATTAAATTTAACATCATTGTGATTAATGAACTACATCAGATCTGGACACAATATCTCTCCACTTATTGAAACTTGTGTGGTGCTTGCTGTACTTCTTCGAGTACGAAATACATGAAAATGGATATAAATTATATCTCTCTGCTCCGTTCACAATTACCAGTCTTGTAGCTTTAAACAATCAATTTGATTCAAAAATGTGAAGACACTTTTTGAAGCTTCTATAAAATTTAATCAAGTTTGACAGTTTTAAATACACAATAAAACCAACATAAGAGGATGGAAAAAAGGGAAGAAAAATAAGAAGACACCTGACAATTCTATTTTCATTTGAGTTTGAGATGATTGTGGAATTTATTAGAAAGTTGAAAATGATTTTTTGTCATTTATAATTTACTCATTAGTAATTTAAGCACCAATTTAAAGAGGTATGTTAAGTATTCAAATTATCTATTAGTCCCTATCATAATAATCCTTATAAAAAATGTTATCGATTTATGGATTTTTGTCAAAAGAAATAAACTTTCCAAACCACTTACTTAATCCGTGTAAATAAAAAGTTTAAATATTGTTTTCCATTTGACAGTTTTATACAAAACAAAATATATTAGAAAATATGTTCTTTAAATTTTATTATTATTAAATATTATTCCGGAATTATTTTTTTCATGTAATAAAAAAAAGTTTTGTAATCAAAATAAATTTAGAAATTAATATAATGTTGCTAATATATTTTCTTTATTTGCAAATTTAGACTAAAAATACTGTAACAAAAATGTTGGTAACGTTAAAATCATCAATTATCATCGAAGAACAAAATTTAATGATCATCATTCAATAGTACCGCATATAGAAGACCTAATTTTACGTTTCCCAGATTAATTCAGCTCTAAATTGACTTTACGTATTCTACTGTATTTATATTTCTGTAGTTAATTATAATTTATAAATATTATAATAATTTTTGTCTAACAACCGGATTTTCATAAAATTAAATAATACCTCATTAATGAAAATATGCCTATAATTATAATATAATAATTTATATACTAAGCAGTGATGGATAAACTATTTTTTGAAGTGAGCCGAAATAAAAACTTGAAAAAAATAGAATATTTTGGAAATTCTTTAAAACTAATACGATGAATTAAGTTGATACTACATGTGTATGCTCTTAAATACCTTTCCATAATAAAATTAAAAATTTTCATAATACTTTTTAAAATCTGTGGCGGGCCGGATTGAACATCTAGGTGGGTCGCATCTGTCCCGTGGGCCGTAATTGAATTAAGTGCACTAAGGATAAACTTGCTTCTACTAATAGTCATATTTCATGTGATGAGAATATTACAATTGGACATCATATTAAGAAAATTGATAATTCAATCCTAATTTCTCCTACAATATAATTGTTTATCCTCAAACAGAAAATCAGCATTTTTATAAAAACTATAAGAAATATGACATGCTTTCCATATATAGAAATAACTCGCTTAGTGCAGATTTCATTAGTCCAGTTTGTGAATATTATAATAATTGACAAAATAATAATAAATTCTAAAAATTAGTTCAAAAAATATTTTTCATACGTTTTTTTTCCTTTTTCGTAAAGTGCAGTTTATTTGTATGCAGTTTAAAGTATTTTCTGTATATTATGTAAGAATACACAATAATCTTCACTATTGAAACACTACCTCTATGTAATCATTTAACACCCTACAATTTCTCGTTTGCATACGAATTAGTTGATGGTAATTTTGCTTCAATTATATTTAGAGATTTATCGGTTTCATGATGAAAATGGGACTATAATTCCCTTGTCGATTTCTGAATACACTTTTCAGCACTCAACGCTTGGAGGCGATCGTAAACACTGGTTTGCAAATAATTTTATGACTTATGTTTCCATTTGAAACATCTGGAATATATTCTCTTTATATATATTTTTTTTTTCATACCTATTGAACGTTCTCCCTCATTTGCAAACTGTTATTTTACAATTCACCAGCTGATTATATGTTATTTCAACACTACATTTTTCAATTTCTTAAAATTACAACAATTATGATTAAATTTAATTAAATTATATTGTAATAAGTTTACATTTAAATTTAAAGGTAAATTCTGAAATGGAACAAGGACGAGATGGATAATTTCTGTCAGGATAATGTTAGGCATAAAGTTAATGCGTTATCACATACAGCTTCTCCCAGTAAATTAGAATAATTTTCACTATATCTATCTTGATTATACAATATCATTTTCAAAAGCGGATTATCCTTACTTTGAATAACATAAATAATTGTTTAAATAATATAATAATATGAACGTATTATTTACATTATAATTTGTAAATTAAACAGTTTATTAAAAGTTGTTAAACTATCACTATAAATGTTACAATGTTTTTTTTAGAAAATTGGGGATGGAAAACCTGAGAATTGTAGCCTGAAAACTTGATGGTTTATCTGGACAACCCTGCTACTAGGTAGTTTCGGTTGACTTTCAGTCGTTGTTGGTAGTTTGTGCTGGTTCTTCTATTGCTAGTTTCTAATTGGTAAACAAATTACTTTCCTCATTTATGAAAGATCATGGTGCGTTTATGATTAGCCTGTTTATTATACGTCCATATGGTTATAGGATGGCTTAATATATTAGTGCCTTATTATCTATGGATTTCTTAGAATTTTTGCTCAGTAGACAGTACATCTTTCTAAATTACAATGCCAATTAGGCTTTACGTAGTTCTTCTAGGTCAGGCGACGATCTAGGTGAATTCCCAGGTACTTTACTCCTTCAGTTTGTATCAAGGGGTATTGTTTAGGTAAACCGGTGGACAAGTTTGTCTATGTGACATCATCCACTTTTTTATCCAGACTTTCCTGAAGAAAATATGAAACATGTACCAGGTCAGCGGATGCAAGAATTTCAGTGTTATCTGCAAAGGTAGATACTGTGACCTGCAGTGTTGTTGGTAAGTTTATTGCCAAGAACAAGTTACAACAAGGGCTCCAATACACTGCCCTGTGGTACACCAGATCATATTGGTTTCAGTGATATAATTTCATATATTATTATAACCTGAAAATTCCCTCGCGTTATGCACGTTTAATTTAAAGTAAACTATTTCACTTATGCAGAGTTTATTGTTCTAAAGCGTTTTAATAATCAAAACCAGGAACAAAAATAAAGTATCTAATATTAGTTATATTAAACATTTAAAAAAAATCAGTTTCATGGTGGAAAGACTGAGATGAAAATACTTTTGTTATACAATAAAATGTATTCATTACTTCAGTTTCAATTAATAAAAACTCTCGTAAGAAAAATAAATATAAATGTAAAAATACAAATAAATAATTTAGTTAAATTGTAGTTCAAAATGATTAATGTTTAAAAATTTTATGTATTAAAAACTACAATCTAATTTCATTTATTAAAGTTTGGAAAGATAGAAACAATTCAGACTTTTCATAATAAACTTTTATATTATTATTATTATAATAATAATATTTATTGACCAGAAATAATGTAGTATAAAAGAAAATGGTAATAATAAACAAGGTATAAAAACATAACAAAAATGGTATATTTGACCAAAGTATATTATTATTAGTTTGAATTAAGTTATATTTTTTTTAATGAAAATAAATTATATAAAATAGTATTCTATATGTTACAAACTCAAAAGGAAACTTAATTTGTTAATTAAAATGATATCTTTTGAAGATCAACGTAAACCCATAAGAACGTCCGGTTACAATAAAAAGTCATGAACAGTTACGTTAATTACTAGCACATAATTGTTTTCTGACTGAACTCAGTAGTAAAATATAAAAAAAAACATATAAATATCCAGGTTTTTGGTAAATTCTAATACTGTGGTTAATTTCGAATGGAAAATAAAAAGAGCAACGCTGAAACGGAAAGGTCTTATAAGATTTCAGAACACGTAACGATAGTAAAGGCAGGTGAAAAATAGAATATGACAACTGCGAGAAAACTTTTGCAAAGTGCTTAAACAAAATTTTAGTAAGGGAATATGGGAATAGTCTAGGCAATAACCCGAAGCTTGGGGGAACCACCACCGTACAGTCTTTTTCTCTACAGTCTTATATATATACTAACCCAGAGTCTGAATCTCGACTCCCGTGAGACGTCGACAAAACATACACATACGGAGGCGTACACCCACCCACTTGCACTCTAAGAGGGTTTTATTGCTTGCTATTAAGCCCCGCGAGCCCAAGATGTTTGTATAAATATACAATTTTTTTCTTAATATTTTATACGGTTCGGTTTTCCGTTGGCCGATATTTTTCAGCTTCTCTATCGCACCTGCATTGCTTTAAACTTGAAAATAACTGCAATATACATTCGAAGGTGCATTCAAAATATTACATAAATTGTTAATATCTGCAATATACAATATGTATGAATATATTTCCATACCTTCTATCTATTTGAATGTATATAAATAACCAACATGAAATATTTCAAAAACATATTAAGTTTTTAAAGAAATATTTTTAGAAATATGATTTGAGAATGTATAGAAAATAATTATTATATTTATATTTTCCATAAATAACATATAGAAATAAAAACTGATAAAAAGTACATTTAAAAATCTTGCGTTTTAATTTATTATATTTTTGTTAACATATAAATATTATAAGTAATAATATTTTTCTATTAAATTTCATATTCAAATCAATCTCAAAATTTAGACTTATTTTTGTCAGTAGATTATGTAAAGTCATGGAATTATAAAATTATAGGTTTAAAAGTAATTATAATTACTAAATCTAATGGTTTATAGTTTATTAAGTTTATTTGTTGTTTTAATGTAATCATGTTAAGTTAATAGCTACGTAGTACATCATTATGTAATTCCAGTTTATCTTCGTATCTGCTACTAAACATTGGTATTGTATTCTCAACGGTAGTCTTCATGTATTTATCTATTCGTTATGAACCACAGGTCTCTAATAATATTGTCTCTTGTCATATTGATTGAAACCTTTATATAATTTGTATATTCGATATGCTGGCTGCACCTCACAATTGGATAACATTAGCTTCTATATTAGTAATTTATTCTTCACTGATAATTTTGACCTTTGCCCTAATAACAACTTTATATCCACTTGTTCTCTTATAGCCCGAATGAGATATTTCTAGGTCAGCTTCCTGCCGAAATGCATGCCTAAATATTTCACTTTCTTTGATTTGAGGAGGTTTTTAATGTGAATGTGATGTGCATATATAATTTTGTTAACTAGTATTATCCACTTTTTTGACATTTCTTTAAATTTTCCTATAGATAATCAGATTCTACAGACGGATTCTCATTATTATAAACGAATGTTGCAACAATAAGACGCACCCAAAATTTGAGTCTATTTTTCTATATAAAAAGTCTCTTGTGATACCCCCGATATAATCGGATGTAAATCGGTGTATTCGTCTTCAAGTTTTACCTGAAACATTTTATATTCGAGACATGATTTTATAGTAATTTTGTAGCAAGTTCTTCTTAATTTTGTATAATACCCTGAGGTGCCATACTTTGTCGAAAGCTTGCGATATGACCAAAAAAAAAATTATTTCTTATTTTCTAGGTCTTATAATGTTTGCAGCAAAAACCAAACTGATGATCTGGTATCAATTTATTTAACACTATTATAGCTTGCAGTCGGTTAGCAAGAAGTTTTTTAAATACTTTTCCTAATATCCATAGGAAGCTTATCGGTCTGCATGATTTGATTTTTTCGACAGTTTTTCATGATTTAGTAATTAATACAACTTGTTCAACTTTTCACTATGGTAGAAAATAATATATAACGTATTTTAAATAAAAAGGAAAATACAAAATTTTTGTTTAAAAATTACAGTTATATTTCAATTAGGTATTGTTCATGACCATTTTTTAGGTCCATAATACCATATTCACAAAAATTCTCATTTTTGCCAACAAAAACTTAATTAAATGTGATTTAAATCCGCAATCACTTAGTTGCCAATCCAATAGTATTGAATATTTGAATAAGCAATACAATTATTTCCATTGGAAGTTCTTTCAAAAGTTTTACATTTATTAGATAATAGTTTGGTGTCTTCTTTGCTTTTATTTAATTACTTACTATATGAAGTAATTTCCTTTGAACATATTGGTTTGATTGGTATCAACATTTGAAATGAAATTAATAAATATGTTTTAATTTATTTTTCTTCTGTTTTAAAATATTTCTAAAATGATCAGCAATATTTTATAACGTGATGTTTTTGCCCAAATTCCATCGGTTTTTCTTTTCTACGGTTGTTTCAGTTTTTTTTTTGATTTTTCGGTGTGTGTAAAAAAAAACTTTAAACTTTATATATATTCGACTTTCAATCCAAATAATGTAAATTGAATAAATCTATTTTTATAATATAGTCAATATTAAATATTTTAACATTATCTTTAGTGATTGTGAACGTGTGGCTGAGAGCATGTATTAACATAAACTCCTGCCATTAATGTAAGTAATAGCGCTAATAACCAATAAATATGCAACAATATAAACACCTAATAAAAAAAATAGATAAAAACCAAAAGGCTTTTAAGAAAATGAAAGAAAACTGTACTTTCTCCATTAACGAATTTCAGGCTCAGGTGATAACAGGAAGAAAGCCAAGAAGAAAATAACAGCATCACAAAAGCAAGATTAAATAGTTAATAAAAACTAGTACTAGTCATAATACAAATACAAAAGTAAATATCAGTGATATTAGTGTTTGTAAGTCACGAAGCAGAAAAAAATATATGAAATAGAGTAACAGATGTGAAATGCCTAACAACATCAAAAAATGCATCGCAAATTTATTATTAAATAACAATGATCAAACAAAAAAACTCAAAATCAGACAAATAATGAAATAATGAAAAAAATGTACCCAGTTTTTCTATTATTATCTAAAAACAAATTATTACAAGATGATTGGAAAAACCTGAATGGTGAAAAAAAATAATTTCATGATAAAAACCAACATAAATAGGAACAAAATTAGAAACTGCACAACTAAACACTTGGAAATTCCACAATGCTGAGCGATATTATTATTATTAAAAATTATGTTATTATTAAAAACGTATCAAAGGAGATTTCGGATTCTGAAGCACAGATTCTGTAAAAGGTTTATATAACAGGATAAATCATTATCATGATTCGAATTTTCATGGGGCTGTTGGAAGACTACGATTAACTGATGCTGAGTAAACCACAATAATTGTCACGACTACCATTCATATAATCAGCTGAGTGCAAAAAGAAATAAATTTGTAATAAGTGTGAGAAGAGAACACATAGTTAGAACATTCAACTTGGCACTAAAGTATCAATATTGTAGGGCGAATTATTGTCTGTCTATTCCTTGAGAGAATATACAACCAATAAGGGAATTTGCATTACAATTCAAAATACACGGTCGCAACATCTACCGATAAGTATTATCAATCAATGATATAAACATGTAAGATATAACTCATTGGAAATTACCAATCTTTTATTTGGATGCAAGTTGATGTTGAAATTTTCATTGTAATATTTCTTGACTCAACTGGATTTCGGATTCTGAGGGACAGATTCTCTAAAAAGATTATATAATAGGACAAATCATTACTATGATTAAAATGTTCATGGGTCTTTTTGAAGACTGCAATAAACTGATGTAGGAGGGATTATATGAGATACCCAACAATTACTCGACGTCAGAATTGTCACCACTACCATTCCAAAAATGTGAGACATATAATCAGCTGAGTGCAAAAAGGAACAAATCTGTAATAAATGTGGGAAGAGAACACATACTTGGAACATTTACCTTGGCACTAAAGTATGAACATTGTGGGGAGAATCTGATTGTCTGGCTATTCCTTGAGAGAATAGACCAACCAATAAGGGAATTCCCAAATGTATGCATTACTATTCAAAATACATGGTCGTAGCATCTACTGGAAATTACTAATCTTTTATTTGGCTGCAAGTTGATGTTGATGTTGAAATTTTCATTGTAATATTTCTTGACTCAACTGGATTTCGGATTCTGAGCGACAGATTCTCTAAAAGGATTATAAAATAGGACAAATCATTACTATGATTAAAATGTTCATGGGTCTTTTGGAAGACTGCAATAAACTGATGTAGGAGGGATTATATGAGATACCCAACAATTACTCGACATCAGAATTGTCACCATTCAAAAAAGGTGAGATATATAATCAGCTGAGAGATTTGTAATAAGTGTGGGAAGAGAACACATACTTGGAACATTTACCTTGGCACTAAAGTATGAACATTGTGGGGAGAATCAGATTGTCTGGCTATTCCTTGAGAGAATAGACCAACCAATAAGGGAATTCCCAAATGTATGCATTACTATTCAAAATACATGGTCGTAGCATCTACTGGAAATTACTAATCTTTTATTTGGCTGCAAGTTGATGTTGAAATTTTCATTGTAATATTTCTTGACTCAACTGGATTTCGGATTCTGAGCGACAGATTCTCTAAAAGGATTATATAATAGGACAAATCATTACTATGATTAAAATGTTCATGGGTCTTTTGGAAGACTGCAATAAACTGATGTAGGAGGGATTATATGAGATACCCAACAATTACTCGACGTCAGAATTGTCACCACTACCATTCCAAAAATGTGAGACATATAATCAGCTGAGTGCAAAAAGGAACAAATTTGTAATAAGTGTGGAAAGACAACACATACTTGGAACATTTACCTTGCCATTAAAGTATCAACATTGTGGGGAGAATCAGATTGTCTGGCTATTCCTTGAGAGAATAGACCAACCAATAAGGGAATTCCCAAATGTATGCATTATTATTCAAAATACATGGTCGTAGCATCTACTGGAAATTAAAAATCTTTTATTTGGCTGTAAGTTGTTATTGAAATTTTCATTGTAATTTTTCTTGCCTCAACTGAAACGTCACAAACAACTAATGAGAGAAGATCAAGATCAAAATCGGATTTCATCGTATATTTGTTCGATTATCAATAACATAAAATACTTCAAAAGTTTACTATATTTTAGGTATACGTTTATTTTTTAAATAAATAAAATATTTACAAGGTAAAATATTTGTAGGATTTTCAAGTTGATTAAATATGATATTCAGGCTTCTTTTATGCACATAAAATTTCTATCCGTAGACTTTGTATAATTTACATTTTATGAAAGGAAGCAATCAATCATTTGCTAATATTTATTAAATAAGCCGAAATGACGTTCTCCTTAATTACTATTGAGACTCGATTATAGTGAACGATTGCGTTGGAATCTGAAGCGCGACAATTCGCCATGAATAATTTTCTTTATTGAATGCTTCGGGGCGGAGGGATGCGGTATATATATGTATTGAAATAAAAGGGATGAAACAAAACGAGAATAAAGAGTGGAGTGGAAGCGGAGTATTAAAGCAATGCAGTATTTCCAACTTTTTAGCCATTTACATTTTTTAATTTCTTTCAAACGATTTTCCTTGTTTGCATTTTTCTTGCTCCGCATTTTTGATGGGTGGATATAGAAAGAGCGAGAGAGAGAGAGAGAGCGAGTTGGAGAGTGAGAGGGTGGAGAAGGCCCACTTTAATTGCGGCTCGCTCGTCCATTTCGATATTAATCGTGGACGAATTAAGACATGGATGGATGGTTTTCCGAACGGGCTTTCAAAGACGATACCGCTTGATCCCCCCCGTTCGCTCTGGCAATAAATATTTCTGCGTTTAATCCATTCTGCGTGATTCCATGCTGTAAATATTGTGTGCACTAGACAAACACTTTGTTCGTGTTGAAATCGGTCGGGCGGTCTTATCAACTCGAATAACTTTGACTATAAATAGTCAGTACTGTGTGTGTGTGGCTTATTACTATTTGCCTGAAACTTTAAAACGATCTTGAAATGTTTCAGGATTTATTTCAGAACGTAAAGTTTAATGTCCAATAATTGGTTATTATTTTCAGAACGTTATAATACTATTTACCAACAATTTTTGCATCATAAATCATAAATAGTTAGAAAATAAGCGAAGTAAAATTTTGTATGATTTAAATATACATATTTTTTGATTCACCAACATGTTTAGATCTGGATATATTAGTGAAATTCAAAGGTATAAAAATGTTTTTAAAAATATGAGTGAATCTTTGAAATATTGAAAAAATTTTGCAATGTTTTGATCTTTGTTATAACTTTTAATTACTTATAGTCTCAAGTTAATAAATTGGGTATTAAAAAATAATACTTAAAAAGTTTAGCTTATTTACTTATGAATTACAGTTTTTTTGGGTATACAGTTAGTATACTCACATAATATATTATTTTATTATACGTTCGGTATTACGTACATAATTATTTATGCTTCTCGGATCGCTCTAAAGTACAATTATTATTGTGTTTTTAGTTCATATTCTACTGTGTAATAAATCTTTACTTTGTTCTAACGATAAATAAATAAACAAAAACTGACTGGAATTATCAGTAAACGTTTAACCGGTTTATTATTAATACATATTATACAAATGTTGCTTGTTATGAATAATATTAGAACTAATAATATTACACAAAATAATCAATTAAATAATTATAGGTAATTTACCGGTTTTTAATTAAAATATTGACTGTAATATTCATAATTTCTTATGTTTTTAATTCATATTCAACTATGTAACAAATATTAACTTTGTTATAACGATAAATAAATAAATTAAAACTGACTGAAATTACCTTTAAACATTTAACCGGTTTTATCTTCCAATACAATTACATAAATTACAGGTAAAAATTGGTAAGAAATACCGGTAATATCAGCAATTTATTAAAAACTCAGAAAAAGTCTTATTGATTCATATAAACTGAAATTTCGTTTTCAGAAAATTAAATTAATTTTATTAACACAATATAATACATATTTCTACCTATAAAATTAGCTGCAGTAGCTTTAGATTTAGATGTTTGTACAATAATTGTTTATAAATTTATTTTTAACGTATTGTCTGCATAAATAAAACAACTCTAAGTAGAGAATAAAAATGAAAATTAATTTTATAAATGCAAGAGCTACGCTTTTCATAAGTTGTCCAAATTTTGTACAATTCATTAAGAAAATGCATAAAAAATAAAAATATTTCCAAAACATTTTTGTCTTTCATTAAATATTTAAACATGAAATTAAAGAGTTAAATCTTTTAAAATAATCTACTGAAGATGATAATTATTAAGCAGAAAAATGAAGAAATATCGAATAACATTTTCAGTGCACCAGCAATTAATAATACCATAAATTTAATATAACTGAAATAAAATCCACATATTTTTCTTTTTAAAAATTAATAAAATTAATTTAGCTTTTGTGAATAAATAATATACTTTTTTTTTTGTAAATGAATTAAACTTTTATTAAAAAATAATAGGTTATTATTACATACTATAAAAAATATTAATTGTTATTAAATAGTAATAATATAACACAATTAATTAAAAAAAGGTAATTTACCGGTTTTTACTTAAGATATTTACTGTTTACCGGTAAAAGAAAATCTTGATAATTTTGTATGTACTATTTCTTATGAAAAAACTGGTGAATATAAAAATAAATATATTTATTTATATGATAATTTATTGTCCCATGAACGTACATTCTCTTAGCGTACTTTTTAAAATTAAAATAAAAGTACTATAAATCTTCATTTTTCCTTTAATATAAGAGTAAGATCTTTCAAATAATTCACACCAACTATTTTCTGAAGAGAAGCAATAAAACTTACATAAAAATATTCTGAAATAATAGAAATAGCATAAACAATGCATCAGTAAGAATTGAAAAAAAAGGTTTCAAAACTAGGAATAATTGGAAATCACCCCTAGCTCATCACATATGAACAGTTTTTTAAATCAACCCTTCACCCGCTCATTATATATGAAAACTCTCATGACATATCAGATATAAATTTAAAAAAGTAAAAACGAAAACATTATATTTTTTTTATTTAGAGGAAAATATGGATTTGCAAATAATGTATTATTTTTACAAGATTTATTTAATGCAGTGCTTTTCAACCATTTTTATATAACGATACACGAATATAACGATTTTTTAATATGAACGTTTATTATGATTTGGATTTTTTTGGAAATAGTTTAATTAATGTATTTTTTGTTAAATTTACGGTTTCAGAAGTTGAAAACATTCTTGTCTTTTTCCTTATACAATTTAGTCTCTTTTTATGCAAATTATTTTTAGTTTGTATTTAGTCTTTCTAGATTAGTCCTAGTTTTTCGATTAGTTTTAAATGAAAAAATATTTACATCAAATTTATTAAGAATTATTGTTGGGCTGCCTTCTTGGACGTATCGCAGGCATTTGCAAAGTATGGCATCTCGGACTATTATACAAAGTTAATAAGAACTTGCCATATAATTTCTATAAAATAATAAAATTATATCTGGAGAATAGAATGTTCCAGATAAAACTTGAAGACGAATACACCGATTTACATCCAATGGAATCAGGGGTGCTACAGGGAAGTGTTTTAGGACCACTGCTTTATCTTTTATATACGGCAGATATTCCTAAAACTAACAATACCACGATTGCAACATTCGCTGATGATACAGCAATCTTAGCATCAGATGAGAATCCAGCTGTAGTATCTGAATATCTGCAGGAACATTTAGATAAATTACAGAAATGGCTGAAAAAGTGGAGAATATCAGTTAACCAACTGAAATCTGTGCATATCACGTTCACGCTAAACAAAGACACCTGCCCAACAGTAAGGATTAATGGTCAAGATCTGCCCAAGTCAACAAAAGTCAAATACTTAGGCATCCATCTCGATAGAAGACTCACCTGGAAAGATCACATTCAGGCTAAAAGAGAGCAATTGGAAATAAAGTTTAAAAAATTATGCTGGCTTTTAGGGCAAAAATCGGAATTATCAGTGACGAATAGCTACTGAAATACAAGGTAATAATGAAACCAGTATGGACGTATGGTATCCAATTGTGGGGTGCAGCCAGAAACATACAAATTATACAAAGATTTTAATCAAAATGTCTAAGAAATATCATCAGAGCTCCATCAGTCAGATTGGAATCTCAAAATCGCAAAACAACAAATAGACTTAAGCGCTATAAACCATTACATTTAGTATATCAATTTAAGTAATTTGTTAATCTCATAAGTATAACAATGGTAAACATCCATCGGGAAAGCTTACCTATTCAATGTCAATCGCGATCTGATTTACTTATTGCTCACTCTGAATAGATTGTAGATAAAATTATACGACATAATAAAAAAAAAATCAAATTTATAAATTTATATTCAGAAAACTTTTGTAAATGTCAATCGAACATTACTGTATTTACAGAATATATATCATTGATTATATAATTTTTAAAAAAAAAATAATTTAAAATTTGTGACATGAATGGATAATTTTTTAGTGAATAGTTGTCTTTTTTATTCAGTGATTATTATATTTGTACGCCAAAGTGAGGACATATTCTTTCATTCCATAAAATTGAATTCATGGCATTTTGCCATCTACCCGTTGTGCTCCTCATCACGACGTTCTTTATAAAATTACATCATTTTAGTTGGCATTGCAAGTGAAAATACATTATTGGTTGCACGGCTGCCAAATATATCCTGAAATATATGTCATATACAGCACTACAAAAAAAAATCACTATAAAAATTATCATAAAAAAAATATTTGAAAAGTTAATAAAAATAATACAGCTTTTAAATTCTAATTCTAAAAATTGATTGGATTGATAAACCCCAATAATCCACGTAAAAAAAGTTCATTAATGAAAAATAATAGTTTATTAATTTTTTTAATTATTTTTTTTTTAATTTTTCAAATCGGACTGTGGTGAATCCGCACTGATCGAAACCGGCATTTTGAAATGCATAAATTTAACATTGAAATATAATGACAAAATCTTAACTCTATATGAAAAATGTGTGTAAGATCAATTAGATATTTTTTAAAGTTAGTTAATAATATTGAATGTTAGATTATGAATTTTCCTTCAAAATGACAAAAATCGAAAATAAAACAATTTTGGTTTCATTTTATTCAAAAAGTCATAAATGACAGCTGTGAAACAAATATGTTAAGTAGCTCGTCAAAAAGGTTGAAAAACTACGTAAATTATTGTTTCTCAACCTTAACTATTTCACGATAATAAAACTTATAATTTAAAGTATGAAAGAAGTCAGAGTTTAAGAAATTGGAGCTTGGTAAAATGACATAACAGAATTTTCAATCAAACGTCAAATTAGATATTTTTTAAAATTAGTTTATAAATATTGAAAGTCATATCATGCATTTTCCTACAAAATATTTGTAAAACAAAAAAAAAATATCTTAAATTTATTTTTAAAGTTAATTAAATTCTTAAAACTTTAACTGAATCTTTCTAAATTATATAGAATAAATTATATCAGTAATTCCTAATATATATGACAGTGAAATGACAGCTGTCACGTTGTGTCGAAGCGAGGAATTGGTGAAATAAAAATGTAAACAAATATGTTTGCTGACTATTTCTCTTTAATAAAACATATAATTTTAAGTATGAAAGAAATCAAAGAGTTTTGAATTTTGAGAAGGTAAATTGAGATAAACGTCAAATTAAATATTTTTTAAAGTTAGTTAATAAATAGTGAAAGCCATATCATGCATTTTCCTACAAATCTTAACAACAAAAAACAGAAATAAATCAATTTTTATTTTGTTCTTAAAGTTAATTATATTCTTTAAAACTTTAACTGATTCTTTCTGAATTATGTGTAGAATAAATTATATCAGCACTTTTTAATATAAATGACAATGAAATGACAGCTGTCATCTCGCTTTGACAAGGAATTGGTGAAGTTACATTTACGGAAAAAAGTATGAAAAATCTATGTAAATTATTGTTAAAGAGCTTAAGAAATTGAAGAAGGTAAAATGACATAAAACTATTTCCAATGAAACGTCAAGTTTGACATACTTTTCAAAATGGTATAAGATATGGAATTTATGTAATAATATTATGGAAAATAAATATTTTTCACCTTTACTTTGAAATCATTTATTCATAACATAACATTTCACAAAATACAATTTAAAAACATATATCACTTTTGTAACCTTTTAACATACCCTTTCCTTTCAATTTTTCAATAACTTTAACGACTGTTCTATTATTCAGAAACGTTCCATCCATATGCAAAGCCAACAACGCAGACGTTTTCTTCTCGAATTCTATTAAGGCGATTCTCTTTAAATAATTCTTAATCGGAAGCGGCATATTAATTCGAATCATTTTACCGCAATCGTTAAAAAACAGTTCCAATTCGTACGAACTCGTATCCATTCTTAAGTTGTAGACGATCACAGTATTATCATCAGACTTGAACCTATCCACCAAAGATATATGTGGAGGAATCATTTTATGTTCGTAACTATCGATACCATATTCTTGCCTAATATCCTCCTGCAACTTATCAATCCTTGCAATTTCTTCTTCAATCGTTATTTCTTCATCTTCTTGTAGGTTAGTTTTATTATTTTCACTTAGACTCTGCAATTTCCATTTTTTTCTAAGATTATTTTCATTATTTTTATGTTTGACATTAAAATTGATGAAATCCTGATCGAAATCGATTCGGTTTCTTTTTCTAGTTTCACTAGTCTTTTTACTAGGCGATTTATTATCAAACTTGAAGTTATAAAATTGCCCATTAGTTTCAATTTGTATGTCACCATAGTTCATCATATTTAAGTTCTCCTTTTCTTCCATATTGGAGTTGACCCGAACGGCATAATCTTGTGAATCGAAACACACGTCTTTCGGCATTTTAAAATTGCGACTGAGAAGAAACTATTCAAAGATCTTTATTCAATTTATTCGTATCACTTTGTTGTTCGAATTTGTACAAATATATTTTTTTTCTATTATCGTTCAATCAAAAATAAAATACAAAAAAAAAATATATACATTTCTATAAAATTCTATTTGTTTATTCCAGTTTGAAAAATGGTTATTCAAACGTGGTTAGGGGTAAAAAATAAAATATTTTTTTTATTCTGTGATCATTTTTTGATTAGCTAAGACTGACTCCATGTAATATTAATGATTGAAATCTCAATATTTTATGTAACAGAACTATATTTATAAATAATTAGAAAGTTTGTAATATATTTATAGAATAAGTATTATTTGTTTGTAATTCTTGACATTGCCTAGTTATTATATAAAATAAAGGATTATTGACCGAAAGTTTTTCCTACTTATTTCTTATTTTCATCAACACTACAATAATATATTTCATATTAATAAAATGTACTAAAAGGATGACATTTTATGTAAGTTCTTGTGGGGCCAAAAGACCTGGGGCCCACAAGCTAAAATTTTTGCTTTAAAAAAATGGGACTCCCCAAAATACAATTTATCTAAATTTAAAATGTCATAAATGTAAGGAAGTAAATGCGATACTCGATGCGAATGAGATACGTGCTTAAGGGCCAAGGCCTTGTGGGCCCCACGCTTTTTGGGCCCAAAGCTAAAATTACAATACAATCTACCTAAATTTAGAATGTAAAAATACCGTAAATATAAAGAAGTGAATGCGATACTCGATGGGAGTATAGAATACATAAATAAATAAATAAATAAATAAACGCATGATCATAAAATAAAACGCGAATCATTATACGAAAACGAAAGAAATTTTGAATTTGTAATCATATGGCTGAAAGTATTATTATTGAACTTAAATACCGTTAATAAAGGTTTACAAAACTTTCGACAACAGTTTCCCTTTCAAGAGGGTTAGAAATCTTTTTAAAATGTTTAGAAAATTGGATTAGAACATCGAAAGACCTAGGACTTTTGGTCTAAATTTTGAACAATAAAATTATTTAAATAAAATAAAAATAGGGTGGATTCTTGAGTTAATTTAACTTTTATTAAGAATACTTTTTACAAATAATAGTATTGAGATCTCTTGAGATTCAAACAACTAGAAAAAAGAGATTAACTTGTTTGGTTTCCTGAAGATCATGAAGAAAATGAGAACACAAAATAAATATATGGATATGCATCAAGCACTAAAATATGATGACGAAAAAGGAGACATTTACAAAAATGATTTTTATAAAGAAAAAAAAAAATCTGTAACTTCAAAATTTACCAAACAAAAAATGCAATTCCAAATTTAATTATAGTACTAAGTCGTAGATTTTCAAAGCTTAAAATATTAATAAAAAATATTTAAGATACAAAATGGCACAAGGAAGATTATCCAAATTAACGTTGGATTACATAGAAACAGGAGCGGAGCGATAAATTTGGGGGCCCTGGGTTAACATTAACTGGTGACCCTAAAAACTAAATCATATCGGGAGGAGGGTTTAGAATGCAGAAAATATGTATAATATTTAAATGTTTTAATATTTTGAATATATAAAAAACTGATGATTTTGAAAAATTAAAAGATAATCTCCGCTCGATTCTTAAATTATATTATTTAGGGGCATATAGTCTAGAAAAACCATGCCTAAATCTATCTCTTCGTAGAAAATAAATGTTGTGAAGATTTAAATTTATGTGAAAGTTTAGATACATTTTCTAAAATTAAAGCAAGAAAAATAACTTTTTCACTAAAATACTTAGTATAAAGTCACATTTTAATTGAATTGAAAAGACTGAGCATAAATTTTTCAAAATAATATTTGTAGATTAAAAAAGATCATAAATTAGGTAGTGTTGAAACCTGCGGCATTCAACTTTGGGGAACAGCCAGAAACTCAAACATTAAAATACTGGTGTATTTGTAATATCAATTATCAAATGACTGAAAGTAATATTGTTGGAAAACTTTTATTTAAACACTTTAGAAATGTTGTTTTTGCAAAATCAAAAGCCGAAGCTTTGGTATAAATTTTGAATAATGAAATATTTAAAGTAGTACTGAAATCTGTGTGAATCTACGGCATAATTCACAATGACACAGTAAAAAGTTAAATCATCAAAATAGATTGAAAACTCATCTCAATATGTTGGCTATAAAATAACTTACTTGACAATAATAAAATCCTCCATAGACTAAAAATAAAAAATACCCTTGACCTTGTAATTAGTTTCTAAAAAATTGTAGTTTCTTATTACTTTTGTAAAAATTAATATTTATTTATATTATATTTTTGTTTTTGAAAGTTTTCTAATAGGAAATTATTATTTTTATTGTTCGTTTTTTTTCTACCTTGTGTGTTAACCATAAATTTAATAAAACAACTGTGTACAAGTTTTTTTTTATATTAAAAATTTAAAAAATATTATTTATTCACTTCTTTACTTAATCATTCAATCACTCAACATATCATTTGTACCCTGGACCTCAAAATTCCTAATTTACATCACATATATTTAAGTGAAATTATGTAAAAATTGTGTAACAAATTTATTATGATAGTATTCTCATTTTTTCTTTGCCAATTCTTCAATAAAATATTATATTTATAGCAGAAATATCAATGGTCAATAGCCGTTAATAACAGTAGACAATTAAAAACAAAATTATTGCGTATTTTTTTTTAATAAATTTAGGGTCAATAAATGGCCTGAGGCCAATAAATTTGTTTATATTTAAAAATATTTTATTTGTTTACATTTATTTGATGAAAGTCGTTAGCCCTTTGGCCCAAATTATTTTTTTTATAAATAAATGAAACATTTATAATTTTAATTTAATTGGGACAGCATGCAACGTAATCCTTTTTAATTCGGTTAATTTAAAATGAAATAAATATTATTGATACATTTATAACTGCATTATTTTATTTCAATTTATGTCAAATGCATTTTATTATATAATAATTCAATAGATCTCATAAAATGGAAATAAACAAAATTTAATTTATTGAATACAAAAATAATTATAAATTGCCAATAATATTTATAATCATTTATGTGTATTTTTCTTTTATGTATATATAAAATATATAGATTTATATAATATACTATATAATACGTAAATAAGAAAATTAATTATTTAATGAAAATTCTAGAGAAAAAAAAAATTCTAGAGAGAAATAGAAATTAATTTTCATCATTTTGATATTAAATATTATATAAAATATTTACTAACAAATGTCTAATATACCACAAAAAAACAAAATTATATTTGCTATAAAAATTACAATATTCTGTTGAAACGAAAATATAAAGAGTTACATATCAATAAATTATATTTTTTCAAAAAATCACATAAATTGTATGGACTTACATAATTTAGATTTATATAATATAATACATTATATAAAAATACTCTAAATATAAATAAACAAATAATTAATAGAAATAAATAACAATTCAAGACAGAAAAATAAATGAAACTGATTTCGGTTTTTTGGCTCATAATAGAAATTTATTTTTATTATTTTGATATCAAATATTATATAAGATATTTACTAACAAGTTTGACACAGTAGTTTCTCATACATCATAAAATATATATTTGTTATAAATATTATAATCTTCTGTTAAAATGAAAATATAAAGAGTTAATAATAAATAAATAAATTATATTGTAAATTGCAAAAAATCAACAAATAAAAAAAAAATTACGTAAAGTTTCTCAACCTTTATTTCGTGCGACTTAACTTACAAGATGACAGCTGTTATTTTAAGACACATTACAAATTTAATAGTAGATTGAAAATTAGGTCAACTTATAGTAATTAATAAATCTGGAAAATTACCGAGAGTTGTAATATTATATAAACCAGTTAGTCAACTACCAATTATATACAAAATTTAATAAAAGCTACTACTAAAATGTATGGACCAAATACTCCAAGAGAACAAACATAATTTCATGGAATAAGTTCATCTGGTTGCTAAAGTTACTTACATATGCTTTCTTCCAAATTATAAAATAGATATATTGCAAGAAGGAAATTTCAACCTATTTACAATTGGATCTGAGGTTCCGCAAGGAAGTGTTCTCGGACCTTTCTGTATCTTATTTTGACAACGGATTTCCCAACACCTAATAAAATAACTGTAGCTACATATACAGATAACAAAGCATTAATGTCCTCTATAACTAGTAGATGTAGTGCAAAAATATGGCTTAAAGAATGACGTATTAAACGAAATCGACTCATGTCACCTTTACGATTAGGAAGAAAATATATCCATCGGTAACATTAAGCAATAAAGTAATACCGAGTATCTGAAAGTGCATTTAGACAAACTTTTGGAAGAAACATATTTAGATAAAAAGGAAACAATTAAGTATGAAATTCAGCAAACTATACTGATAACAAAAATGGAATCAGTTAAAGATCTAATTACAAACTTTAGTAAAAGTTACCAAGAAAGACTACACCTAATTAAATTCTACTAGTAAACCAAATACAGTTAACGTTGTTTTTGTTAACTTGAAAAATTCGATATAAATTATTTTCAAAACTATAAAATTAATAGGTACCATATTCGCAAGAATTAATTCTTTACTTAGAAAAATACATAACATTTTCTAATCTAGTTTAGCAGTAAACTAAATATATTGTCTAAATAATCTTTTCCAATATAAAATAAGTAAATAGCAATAATATATAAATAATTACAGAAATAAAGTATGAAATAAAAACCTCATTTTCAGGCCAATGTAAATTAATGTATTATATTTATCAAACATTACAGGATAAATATGAAGTAACACAGATGAAAGCGATGTAAATTCCTTGATGCAAAAAAGGAATGGTTACGATTAAGAAATTTTAAACTGAGCCGCAGGAAGAGCTCGATCAATAACCCTTGAAGGGTTGTTTACTAATAATGATAATTAAGGTTCTTGCTAAGTTGACAACTTTTCAGACGATCCCCATTCTAAAAGCGTCGTTTTATTGGGTTTTACGGTTTTCGAACAAGCTGCAAAACTTTTCAAATTAAGCCTAACACAATAAAAAATCACAATTCTTTTTATAACAATATTGGGTCACAAATATAACTAATGTTCAAGTTGCCTGTCAGCAACAATGAGGAAACAACAAGGTTTGATCCTCATTAGGTTTTTCGGTGATTTGGATCTGCCGAATAACGATGTCGATAATTATCCTTGCGATGCGGAATTGGATAAACACGTAGCGAGGGTGAGGGTGTACCTATACAAGCAAATACAATGTTAGTTTAAGAAATAGTTGTAACAACTGTATAATGCTGTTTAGGTGACCGTCATCACCTATTGGCATAATCCCGAAATAACAATCATGTAACGTGCATGTGCACATCGATTCCTCTCTGTATTGTAAGGTAATACTGCCTGTCTCCGAGAACACAGGGAGATTCAATTATTACATAATATGTATATGCACGGATCCGGCTTCCGGGTATAATATTAATTAGTTTGACAATAATTGGTTTGCGTTTGTGATATTGTTGTTGCGAATTTTAACACTGATTACTAATCAATTGCATCCAATTCTGAATCGTGTATAATTTGGATCTATAAATAGTCAATAATTTAGTATTCGGTCTAATGATATCAGATTATTTTATTAAATTTAGATAATTTGCTATAAAATTCTTGTGAATTCAAATTTGCAACAATTTATTGCGGTAATTGATTATTTAGGAGATGAACGAACCAACAAAGACAGAAATCTACAATCAACCTAGGTGAAACTTGTGAGCTGCATGCGGCTCTTGCAAATTTATTTTACATTAGTCCATCAAATAAAAAATACCCCATATTTCCACCACATGACATCATTTTTTAACTAGTGTTTAGGAGTTTCTTCTTTTAAGATTTGAAGTTTCGCATCTTGGCTTTTTATATTTTAGTATGTAAACTATTTACATTTTATTTCAATTCCATTACATAATATTGGTGCTCTCTACTGCTATATTTTTTGGCAATACTTTATTTTGTAAAGGAGAGGAAATCTTGCAAAAAAAACCCATAAATGGACTCGTGGTACTGTGGGATTCTTACCCACTATAAACTTTCCCCTTTTTCATCAACGTCCAGGTCCAGTTAATATGGTATTGCTCTGCAATGTTAATTGTCTTTGTCTTTCTGATATCTACTAACACTTTCTTCTCTGATCCTTTTCAGATTCCTCTCGCCTTCTTCATTGAAGGCGACAACCCCAGAAAAATACCTGGAAACAATATTCCACCTCTTTAAGCTGTTCAATATTTCATCCACTAGTGTCTCCGATTCCAGATTTTTTTCGAAATCTGCCTCCACTTCGTGTTTCATCTTTAACAATCTACAGCATCTGAAGAATGTGTGCTCTGGGCTATCAGTACTATCATCTTCCTTCTTCGCAATAAAGTGCAGGTATTTTCCAAAGCACCCATGGCTAGAAAGCTATGTGTTTTTACTTTCCATAATACCATTCAAAGTCTCAAATTATTGTCAAAATCATATGAGAATAATTCGTTTGTATATTTATTGTCATAAATGATGTTTTCTTACAAAATTGCAATAATATCATTGTTTAGCATCTGTAGAGTATCAAACGGGTTGCATTGAAAAATATGGTTAATATTTAATTGCTTACAAAATATAACATAGGATTATTAAATTTCATAATGATTGAAATTATTAAATTTTTCTATAAAATAATTGTTTGTAGTATAAATTTGCTTCCCACAATTTTAATCGTATAAATATTCCTATATGTAAACGCCTAATATGACAAATAAATTTCTGAATCTGTAACCTGAATGGGTGTGATTATTAAGTGAATATAAATAATATTCACCATTAGTTTCAAAAATTTTGTTATCTACAATGTAAATATATTTGTATGTCGAGAGATAAGAACTCTTGCAGCTGTTATAACTTGATAACAAACAATAAATTCAATTATACTAATATATAATACAAAAATATATATAAATATGTTGCTTTCATGTAATTTTTTACTTTACACTTTAGCCTAAATTATGACCAATAAATTTATTCAAATAAAAAAAGTTTCGGTTCCGCCTATATTCCGGACTCTTTTAAACCGGAACATAAACATAAAATACTAAAAAGGGACTGCAAAAATAAGAAAAAAAAAAGATTATTAAACAATATTTTTATACACAATTTAATGTTAATGTTTTTAAATTTTTAAAATATTTTTATAGGCAATGAAGTACGGTATATTTTTTTTAATTTATTTAAAATCTATTTTTACTTCAGTTTAAGCAAATCTATACATTTTCCGGCCAATGTGCACATTAACCCACTATGTACCTTTACCATAATATGTACACTTTAAATATATACAAATAAATGAAAATTACGTTTTTAGTAAGCTGATACCAATACCAAAATATTTTTTTTCAAAGATTATTTTAAACAAAAATTTGTAAAACTTATTTTTAACTATTTGAAAATTTATTGTATTTTTTTATATGTACATGTTTTTAAAAACATTTAATTAATTTGGAATTTTGATAGAATGTCTATTTTTTCTTTAAATGTATTTGAATAAAAAAAATAGTACAAAAAGTTGCTAACATTCTGGACTGTTTGAAACCGGACTAATCGAGGAACATAAATATAAATACATAAAAGAGACTTAATTATATAAAGAAGTAGAAAAAACGATTATTTATACACAATTTTTTTAGATTTTTTGTTTTAATTTTGCTTAATTAATTTTTAATTTTCAAACAGAGCTGTAGTGAATCCATGCTGATCGAAGCCTTACTACTTCACTTAAAAATCTAATGTAATTTTCGAACTAAAAAACGCACATTTGCGCATAGAAAGCAATTTGTTAGGGTATTATTATATAATAACAGAAACTTTTTTTTGTAAATCAAAAGCATGTTATAATCCTGAAAATACAGTAGCTTTTTATATGTACTGATGAAAATATTACATTTACAATAGAATGGTAGCATAACTATACGGAATTTTCATAAATAAACTACTGGTTGTAGCGGATAAACTGAAGATATGTTTGTATATGTCGAGCATAAAATATATAATGGAACCTGCCAGAAGACGAAATGTAATAAATAATGTATACAATTCGCTGTGTCGTGCAGAATTCACTTTGACCTTAAAAATGTTGTTGAATAATAGAGATATTTCAAAGAGGCAGGTGCGTTGTAGCGTGTTATTTAAGTTTTTAAACAACATCTTGCAGTCTAAACTTTATATTGAGTTAAAACGTATTTCTATATTAAAATATGAACTTTGTGGGAGGAAATAACTTTTATATATTTATTTTTGTTAATGTTATAATTATTATTCATTATTAAGTGATTTATTTATTACACGAATATTATTAGTATTTTTTTTCCCGAAATATATGTAATTATATTTTTTTTAAGTAATTTTAGATTAAATTGTGTTTTCACGGATCGAAATCAAAATAATTTTAATTTCAAAGCCAATGAAAATTTGAATAAATTTTCCGGATAATGTGGATACAGTTATGTTTAATTATTTACAATCTACTTTTACTTTAGTTGTAAGCAAATCTATACATTTTCCGGGCAATGTGCATAATATATTTTTCACACGAAAAAAGTTTAATATCATTAATTATTCTTAAAATGAACAAAAAATACTGTAAAAAAATATGTTTTATTAATTTTAATTATTAATTACATAATTTATTACTAAAATAACATAAATAATTAAAGAAAATACAACGAAAAATATTTTTTTTAATATATGTTCCGGTATAAGTGCATATATAATTCCGGCAAATGTATACTATTATCACCCCATTAGGAAAATGTACATTCATCTCTAAAAATTTGAAGAAAAAAAATATTGTACTCACTTTGAACATAGTGTGTTGGGAAATGTGTGAACAAAACTATACATTATTTATATGTATTTGTAATACAATTGAGGCACTAAAGTAAATATGGAAATACATATTGAAAATATATGTATTCACTATTCACTATTTTCCTCTTTATTATTTTTATATCAATAATTAATATAGCTTCTAAGCACATACTTAATCATTTGTCCTCATAAATTTCACATTCTCCATAGCATTGAGGTTTCGGTGAACATTTTCCGGATAATGTGGATACAGTTTAATTATTTACAATCTACTTTTACTTCATTTCCGTGCAATGTGTACATCATCCCACTATGTACTTATACCGTAACATATACTTTTTATATATATAAAAATACATTAATCAAATATTATTCTAATGAAAATTATTGTTTTGATAATTAATATTATAAATGATTTATAAATGTTCAACTTTCGATATTATCTAAATAGATTAGAAAATTTGTGAAACTTATTTTTAACTCTTTTGAAAAACGCAAAGATCCTTACAAAATATTATACTTTGTTAACAGCGTTTAACACAAAATGATTGCTGACAAATTTCCATTAATTTCAATTTATTGCCTTTCTATTGAAGCCAGTATCCTTCCTCAGAATTGACCCAATGGCTTCAAACATCCGCACCCTAAGATATAGGGTGTACGTATGTATAGATATATATTTACTTTGTTGTTCCTATACCCAAAATGTATCATTTCCTTGCTCTTTGAAGACGTAAATAAACCTGCAAATAAATCGTTAATATAACCTTAGTAAATATTACCTAAATTACATTTTCCTGAAGTATGTAATTCCGTTGTAATTGATAGATTCTTAACTTATATGTTCTAAATTATTTCAAAATATAAAATTTTCTTTTAACATCACTTTATTATTATTATATAATTTTGAATTCTGTACTTATACAATTATTAGAGTTTGCTATTGTTTTAATATGATAATTACAAACTGTATTTACTTTATAAGATACATATTATAATTTTTATACAGAAACTCCTCGCATAGTCCGGATAATCGATTTTGATTATTTGAAACAGGACTAATCGATGAATATAACATTAAACTTTATAGATAATTTTAAAATTTATTTGTATTTTGCTAATTTAAATTTCAGTGTTCTTTTTTTAATCGGACTAAAATGAATCCGGACTTATGCAAATCTCTTTCCACCACTCATGCTAGTTCTTCCACTTCCTTTTTTCTATTCTGTTCTTCCTGCTTTTATCCCGTGCGCAGGTTCCTTCTACTTTTACCGCTCTTGCACAAGATCAATCATCTCTTTTCCACCGGTCCATGGTTAATGACGGCTATTTAATGCTGTATTTACAATAAATATAAATATTACAATATTTTTTATAATAAATGTAAATATTAATTTATTTAAGCCTATATTTGTATCCATCAAAATATATAAAAAATGCATTGTAAAATAAAAACTCCGATTATATAGAAAAATATTTATTTTATTATGAAAAAATAATTTATTACACGAAAATATTATATTTCAAGAAGTACAACTCTCCCAATAATATTTTATATAATAAGACTTGCATTCCCTCAATTCTTGATCGTTTTTCGCGATTCGTGGCAAAGTTTCCGGTTTCGCTATTTTCGAATATCTCCAATCTCCATAATAAATGAAATATTATTTTTATTTTTAATTATTGTATAATATTATTGTTAATTTATAAATGAGCGGAATGACTGCAGTCAATAGCCTTTTGTATGTAAACATATAATAAATTTTGTCTATTGTTATTATTTCGATAAAGAATTGATGTTACTTAAAAATATATGGATATTTGATATAATGTTATCTAAAAGGTAGTTCTCTTAATGTAAATTGAGTTATCACTAGATATTTATGGAAAGTACGTTGAATAAGATTTTCATTATTCAAAGAATATTTTTATTATAATTTACTAATATCATCTTTTAAAATGATCAACTAAAAAATATATTCGATAAAATGAAATTTATATAATATTTTATGTAAAAATAATATATTGCAATTAAAATCTACGATTTATAATGTTAGTATAAAATTTATATTATTTCTAATATTAATTCAAAATTAGTATCTAACGGATTTTTTTTTTGTAGATTAATATAAATAGATCATGGAGTTTATATCTACACTGTTATTCCAAAGTAATTAAAAAGTTGTAAAATGAAATTTATATTATTTCTTAATTAATAATAATATTATCCAATTAAAATCTACGTCTAATGTAGATTCAAAATTTATATCTAAAGGATTTTTTGTATTTTTTATATTATTTCTTATGTAAAAATGATATTTTCCAATTAAAATCTACGACATTCAAAAAATCTACTACTAATGGATTTTTTGTATATTAATATAAAAAAATCATGAAGTTTATATCTATAGTATTGTTATAAACTAACTAAAAATTTGAATTCGATAAAATAAAATTTATATTATTTAGTATGTAAAAATGATATTTTCCAATTAAAATCTACGACATTAAAAAAATCTACTACTAATGGATTTTTTGTATATTAATATAAAAAAATCATGAAGTTTATATCTATAGTATTGTTATAAACTAACTAAAAATTTGAATTCGATAAAATGAAATTTATATTATTTCTTAAGTAAAAATAATATTTTGTAATTAAAATCGAAAACTTGTAATGTTAATTCAAAATTAGTATCTACTGGATTTTTTGTAGATTAATACAAAAAAATCATGGAGTTTATATCTATATTGTTATTTCCAATAATAAATAAAACTAATTCTATAAATATATACAAAGAGCTACTGAAGTAATGAATTTGCAAATTGAATAGTTAATGAAAAATTGACCAATTCTTTAATTCATATTTATATCCTTAACATTTTTGGACATCTGTTAAAAATAAGCAACTTGACTGACCAAAAGAACCAATAAATAATTGAATAACGTAAAAAGTTAAATAATGTTATAAGTAATTTAAGAAAAAAACTATTTTATTTCATATTTCACAAAAATTTTGCGTTAAAGATTTAAATCGCAACTCTTTATACCTTCTCTGTAATTCCAGAAAAATTTTCAGATTTCACCATTTTCGAATATCTCCAATACCCATAACGAATGCTTCTCTTTATTCTTTATTTTATCATTATATTTCTGTATTATTTATATTTTTAATGATTATATAATATTATTGTTAATTATAAATAGATACAAATACATTTTTGTGTAATCTTATTATTATTTCAAGAAAATAAATTACAATAATTAAAAATATATGAATATTTGGACTTAATAATAATTAATAATAATATTTTTCTTAATGTAAAAGATAAAACTAAACAATTCTTTTTTAAGAAAGAAATGTCTACATGTTTTTAGTAATTTAGCAATATGAACTTTTAAAAAGTCCAACTGTAAAATGAAATTTATATTATTTTTAAGTAAACGCAACATCAAAGTCTTCTAATGTTAATTAAAAATTAGAATGTAATGGATTTTTAGTAGATTAATATAAAATGATTCGTACATTCTAAATAACAATAAATAATATTTATTGCATAAATAATATTAATAAGAACCAATACATAGTTTAATAACGAATAATGTTATAATTATTGAAAGAGCCGCATGCGGCTCCGGAGATTTAATATATTAGTCTATGTTTATTAATATGATTTCACTTATATTTCTTAATAACGTTGTTTTTTTTTGTGAAAATAGAACAAAATTGCTTCCATTAATTTTGATACAAGCGGTTATGTCATAGTTCTCAAAATCTTTATAAATTTGGTTTTTAGATATATAATAAATCAGTAATGGGAATAAGTGAGATGCATAATAGTTCCTGTTTTCGATTAGGTTTTAGAAACGAATTATGTTCGATGACTAAAGTTAAAATATATTTGATTAGTACAAGTGTATGAAGGTGTAGGGTGTGGAAGAATCTTTGGGAATGAAACGATTTAATAATATATGGATTATGATGGATTTACGTTCGGGTTAAATTGAAAATTTGTGAGGGGCGTATGTGAGTGTGTACGAGTGAATGCGCTTGGTCCGTTAGGGGATGGATGGTACATCCAGTTATAAGTTTATGCAAGTGGTAGGTAGGTAGAACTGTGGAAAATCGGACTTTTCCGTGGATCAGTCGGGAGGGTCGACGGTGCGCACGAAGTCTGGATGCGTGGAGCGCGCGCCACCGAAGAGGCCTTTCAAACGCGTTTGTGCATGGTCGTAACTGTGTATGACAGAACCTGGTCTTCAGACTGCATCAAACCAGCGGTTGGTACGTGCGGCTCGTTGCGAAGGCAGAGACCATGGCCGGGAACATCGTGGCGGAGTGGCTCAGATCCTTGCATCTGGGACAGTACGCGGACAGTTTCATTGATAACGGTTACGACGATTTGGAGATCTGCAAGCAGGTCGGAGATCCCGATCTCGATGCCATCGGCGTGTTCAATCCGAACCATCGGAGCCGACTCCTGCAGTCGGTGAGGACCCTCCGTGAGGAAGGAGCAGCGTCGGTGTATTTCTCGTTGGAGGAGAGTGTTGCCGTGCACGAGGAGTGTTTGTGTGACAATGTGAGTGCTCGGTCCTCGAGGACCTCTTCGGGACGATGCTCCGACAAGGAGGCGACCTCCAGCCGGATCGCCGCCGTCTCTCCGGCCGCATCATCTTCGGCGGAGAGCGGCCAGGAGGTCGCCGCCAAGTATCTGGATGAGTACGAGGAAGGAAAAGCGGAGCTCGTCAAGATACCGAGGATCCAGCTCAAGATGCTCTTGCGGGACAAATTAGCTCAGGACGGCATTAGGCTCACCTGTCAACCGTATTCGACTCCGGTGAGTGAACTGGCCATTCAACCACGTGCATGCAACAACGCCCTCCAACTACATCCATTCACATGCATACAAAACACTCAACTCGCGTCCTCCTATTCTCTCTCCTATAACTAATTCATCCTGAAACTTACATCGCCGTTGCCCCGTAAAATCTAATTGAATTTGACTCGCCATTCATCACACATCAATATTAGCTAAAATTACAATCTCCTTAACTTAATTATACCTCCGATCCCCCTAAGAAATCATCTACCTCCATTCTCGTCCCTTCAATTACGAAAACAGATCGGAAATTCCTAACTCCTCTTTTTTCTTCTTTACATAAACTCTCGCAATTATTTCCAAGTAATCATTACAATATTTATTGATACCTTTACAAAACAAATAAACACAATACATTTGTAATAATAATAATTGTTACATTTCATAAATATTTAATTCCGAAAGTTCTTATAACTTTAATAAAAAAAAATCAACTTATTATATCTTTAAACTTATTCAGAAATGAAATTAATAACAAATTAAGACAAGCTTATAGTTTTTTTTTTTACAAAAAAAATCTCTAAATTCATGTTGAATAAAAAAAGTAAGTTTTTAGTAAATTATTAGTAAAAAGATAAATCTTTATTTTCTTAATATTATCAATAAATTTTAAACTACAAATAAGTCATCGTTAATATAGAGACTATACAAGATTAAACCGTCAAATCCATAAAGAATAAGATTATTAAATGGCATTTATCCTCCGTTTTCGATCGTATTGAAGACACTGCCTTTCTTGAACGGATTATGTACTTTACACATCATCCTGATTCCTTATGAATTGTCTCTGTGCTAACGTCTGCGGAAATTCCTATCTTCTCAAGTTGCTTGTTTAGTCTTCAGCATCACAAATAACAGATTCACCCTCAATCCAATTCGGAATTGTAGAGTTTAGTTATTTCTCCTCTGCTTCTCATCTTCATTATTTGCGTATTTGATTTCGCACTGACCGCAGCCTCTGTCTGTATGTGCAAGCTGCACCACTCTTTCAGACTCGTTTTCGTATTTATTCGCGCCGTGTTTAATGTATTCAGAAATTCCGATCTCCTCGAGCTGTTTACTTAGTATTCATTACCTTCAAATCCACAAATAACAGATTTATACCTTATTAACCAACGTTTCAATCCATGATTTATTTAAACTTTTTAATTAAGTTTATTGAATAATTATACAATAAATTTTAAGTTTAAAAGGAAGATAATACATTATTCATTTAAATTAAATTAAATTTGCAAGTTAATAAATACATAAGATGTATTTTTGTAAAAAAAAACAGAAAAATGGAACAAGAAAACAGAATTTTGGTAATAATGATTTTTCACTATTCTGCTTTAAAATGTTCTGTTTTTTAGCCTTTTTTGTAGTTTATGCGCTACAGTTGATGATTGGAAATTTATGAAAAGGACAAGAAAACACAAAACATGGGAAAAACTGGTTTTTGGGAAACTTTGTTACAGTTGATAATTTTTTATTTGTTAGTATTATTTTTTCTCAGTTCTCTTTTCTCCTGTTCTGTTTTGAAATGTTCTGTTTTTTAGCCTTTTTTGTAGTTTATGTAGTTGACGATTGGAAATTAAAAGAAGGACAAGAAAATACAAAATATGGGAAAAAAATGTTTTGAGAAACTTTGTTACAGTTGATAATTTTATTTTTTTTTTCAATTCTCTTTTTTCCTGTTCTGTTTTTTAAATATTCTGTTTATTTTAACCTTTTTTGTAGTTTATGCGTTAAAGTTCAAGAAATAATTTTTATTATTTTAACAATTATTTTATATTTAATTGTATTTTTTTTAATGTACGCAGTTATTAGTTATTGAATCTGTATCATAAAATATTAATGATTTCATAATTATAATTTTATTATTAATATGGTAGTGAAGTTTCGTGAAAGTTTTAGTCACATCGATGAGGAAATTGTATCGAAAATGATACGAGTTATACAAGTAGTTATACATAAAACGTAGAAATCGTAAAGACGTAAAGTGTATTTATGATTTCTACCCCTTTATGTAAATGCTGGATCTTTCAAGGAATGAAATTTCCTGCTTATTATTAGTTCGTATCATAAAATATGGATATATCATCATTCTTATTTTATGAGTAAAACGTTGGTAAAGAAGTGACGTGGAAGTTTTGGTCGTGAAAAATGTATCGATAGTTGGTCGTAAACCGGAGTATACAAGAATACTATAATATAAACCTTTTATGATTTCTTCCCTTTTTAACAATTTGAAATTTTAAAAGAAATTTATTTGTTCCTGATAATAAAATATCTTTAAAGTTTATTTAAATAATACATATTGTTTCTTTCTGTAATATTTTTTTTTGATGATTATACTTTTCTTGAAATATGACTAAAATGTAAGCAATGAATAATGTTATTAATATTATGTGATAATTGATAAGTCAAATCTTAATAAAGTTTAAAGTCCTCCTAGATAGATATTCGAATAGTTGAATCTTAAAAAAAAAATATTGAAAATTACTGAATTAAAAATATATTATATATTTTATATATTTATATATTATACTTTTGTTTATAATTTTGTAATGGTTTTGCCTTTTATATCAAAGTTAAAACTATTTAAGCGATAATATTGGTTTCATTATAAACAATAATATTTTGATAAACATAAGTCTTTTTTTTACAAATATTCTAAGTATAAATGAGTAAAATAAAATCTACAGTTGAAAATAAATTTCTAAGTCTTTAATAATATTTTTCTAATATTTAATGTAGTTATATTAGCGATTAAATTGCACTTTTTTCTGTATATCACTTCACAGTTGAGTGATATTTTAGCGGCACATTTAAATTATTTTAATAACATTAGTTAAGTATAATGGAAGTTCTAGTTATATATTGGAACTTCAATATTCATCTTTACTGCGTTTCCGAACAGAGGATGAATATTAAAAAGGGCAAATATCAAACGAATTTTTCTCATAGGAATGAACTAAAAATGGTTTAATGTCAGTTCCAAATTTTACCTATTCTTTAATAAAAAATTACTCGAAAACAGGCTTAGATAAATAAAATTGAAACCTTTTCATGACAAAAACATTTTAGAAGCATTAAGATCAGGCAATGTCAATTCTAGTGATAGTTGTCACGATGATTTTTTTTTAAGAATATTGTTTGTTTTGTTCGGTTTTTCCAAAAGTGTGAATTGATAAATAAATACAATATTTAGGAGCATTTCTCGATGAAAATCAGCATTTTTGTCCAAATTGATAGCCATTCCTTAATTTCAGAAATTAGAATGTTTAATTGTCTGATGAAATTTGCTTCATTTTCCTATTTTTTATATGAAGCTCGAATAGTGTTGTAATTGTGTTGTAAAAACCATTATATCACAGTTTCATCAATAAACTAGCCAGATGATCAATCAAAAAAATTAATACGACGAATATTGGAGTTTTCCAGTATATGGTAGTAAAATAAAATCTGCAGTTAAAAATAAATTTCTAAGTTTTTAATAATATTTTTCTAATATTCAATATACATATATTGGCGATTAATTTACAGTTTATCAACTTTTTCTTTATTTCACTTCACATTTGAGTGATATTTTCGAAGCACATTTAAATTACGTTAAGAATAATATTTTAGTATTGGAAGTTTAAGTCATATATTAGAATTTCGTCTTTTATGATAAAAATCAAACGATTTTTTCCCATAAAAATGATTTAAAAAAACCCGAATTTTGATTAGTTATTCTTTCAAAATAAATTATAGACCTATACATAAATAAAATTTAAAAAATTTGATTTTGAGTTTTAAATATTTTAGATGGGTTGAGCTTAGGTAATGTCATTTATGGACTATATTTTTTTAAGAAGTTATCAAATATTGTTTATTGAAAATTTACCGAAAGTGTTCAAAAATATCATGATGTGCATTTCTCGACGAAAATCTGCATTTTTGACCAATTGAACAGCCATTCCTTCATTTCAGCAATTGAAACATCATCTTTTTCTTTGTCTGATAAAATTTGTATTATTGCTTCAATTTCCTATTTTTTTAGAACTTGAATGGCTTTGTGTTGTGAAATCCATTCTATGATCCGACTAAAAATGTAATTAAAAGTTTTAAATATTTTAAAGGAGTTAGGTTTAAGGTAATGTCATTTTTTTCTTGATGATTCATCTGAGACTGTTTTTTAAAGCAGTTATCAAATATTGTTTGTTTTGTCCTGTTATTTAAAATTTTCAAATAAATTGATATATAAATACAATATTTAGGTGCATTTCTCAACGAATATCTGCATTTTTTACCAAATTTCAGCAATTGGAACATCATCCTTTTCCTCGTCTGATAAAATGTTTGTTATTTCTTCGGTTTTCTATTTTTTGTTAACTCTAATATTGATTAACAAGCAAAAAAAATAGGACGAATTAAAAAAAGGACTGGAATTCCAATGTGTTCTTATATAAATTAGTAAAATGGTAAAGTGTGTATCGTTTTTTTTATATTCTATCGTTCTTGATGTCTTCTGGCCAGACTACAAGAGTGTACTTAGCTGTTTTCGATTTTTTTTTATTCGGTTGCGTAAAAACTTGTCATGTTTGGAGCGCCGGAGCAGCCGGATAAGTTAAGTTGATGCATACCGAAGGAGCCGCTCGGGATGATGCAGGCCGGCGTAGATAGCCGTTGGAGATAGCTCGAATATGTTCAGCTATCTTTGCAAATAATTAACGCGCTACTACCCAACACAACGCGAATTAGAACTAATCCACCCTCCACAACAACAACTGCGACTGCATTACAAACCCATGAATAACTTAGAAAGAAAACACCGGGCGGCGGAAATACCGAAAGCAATCTACATTGGTTGTGCCCGGACGGATTAAATATGTATCGTTACCCAATCAATGCATGCGTGGCTCTTTGTATAATACATCCAACTGAAGCACTTCGGCATGCGGTTTTTCCTTTTCGCAATAAACACACATACACGAGCACGCAAACATCGGAGAACCATTTGGATGGAGGAGGCATACCATAACACCGGGTATACATTTTTTAACTATATTACTCCTCCCGTGACCCAGTAAAAACCGGCTTCTCTCCAAGCATACCGTCGGACATGAACGGAAGCCTCGTTTGACAATGGGCATCGCACAAATTTCATTCCCACACTGCTCCTCGACCAACCAACCCTCTTTTCACCGCATCTCGTTTCCAACTTTTATTTAGTGTTATTTTCATTGCGACGTACATATTATATAATACCTTAAGGGATACTAGACTACCACTGCACACGGAAAATCTCGGCCATGACGAATCGCACAAATGTGATTTTAATCTGTGTGTTCTCAAACGAATCGAATGCCTAATCCATTTTTAATATCCAACCAAATGTTTCCATCCACGTTCGGATGAATTACGGCTTTTTTCCAATTAAATCATCCGATGAACAATATGTATTTCTAACAAAAAAAATCCATTACTCTTTCATTTCGTGATTATTATAGTCTCATATTTGACTTTACTATTTCGAGTTATTTTTTTATTCGAATTATATTTACCGAATGTATATATTGGAATACAATAAACACAATACTAGGAAATCTAAATATAATTAGAATTATTAATGTGAAAGAATATAAGAAAATTATTCTTCACACATTAATATTTTTCGTTACAAATTATTTTTTTTTTAACTGTAGATATTATTTCAGAGGGAGCAATAGCCTTTTTATGTAGAGGTATAATACATTTTGTCTATTATTAATTTCAGAATTTATAGATTTTTTAAAATATTTATTTGTAATTTTCAGAGTTAATTGTATATGTTTATATTTTAAGAAATATTCCTAGACTTTATTGTGATTTAATGAATTTTAATAGGAATTTAGAGAAAAAAAAAATTAGTATTTGTATGAAATTTTCAAAATTATCAAAATATAATCTTCACGTAAAACATTGAAATCGTCACACAAATTGTTATATCAAGAAAAATTCTATATTCTAGACATAAATAATAAACAAAATTTGTAAGTAGTTTCATAATTTATATAAGTTTTTTAATTTATATAAAATTTGAAATTGATTTATTATTTATTATTTATATTTATTGAATTAAGTTTCAACTATATTTTTTTCTATATTGAAACACACAAGTATAAGAAAAATCTAATAATACATTTAGAATTAGTAAGGCGAAAGAACGTAAAAAATGCGTGTAAAATTTTTCTTCTCTAAATATTATTTCAGACATTTTCAGACATGAAAAAAGTACAATCTTAAATAGTTTTATTAAATAATGAAAATAAACAGTAATTTATAGAAAAATAATAATATTTATTATTTGTTTATAATTAAAGGAATATGAAATTATTTAAAAAAAATCTATCTTATTTGAAAATGTCTATACACTATCGAAAATGTCTGGATTTTATTAATTTATAGAAGAAAAAAAATATTTGTCTGAAATTTTCAAAATTTACTTTTAAAACAGTCACGCATTTAACGAGAAATTGTCTATACTTTTGTTATAAATAATACACAAAATTTTATTTTATTAGTACATAATATTTGACTTTGATACAAATTATTTTCAATATATTTATATTTTTGTAATGGAATAATAATAAATAAAATTAGAATTCGAAATTGTATTACTGAACTTTACTTTCAAATTATATATTATTAATAATTTGAAAGAACATTTTTTATCAATTGAATTGAAAAAGTCACAACATTTTTTCATTGAAGATAAAATTTCTCAACTCTAAATATTATTTCAGAGGAAGGAAATACTGTTGTCTATAGCCCTTTTATTAAACATGTAGACATATAATCAATTTTGTCATAGGTTTTTCTGCCCGTGTCTAATATTATTAATTTCAGAATTAATTTATCAAAAACAATAAAGTTTAATATTTTTTTTTGTAATTTTCAGAGTTAGGAATTCTTTATTAATTGGACATGTTTATGCTCTAATGAAGATTCCTAGATTTTACTGTGTTTTAATTAATTAATGACCAATTTATGGAAAACATAAAATTTTATACTTTTTTAATCGTTTAATTGATAATAAAATCATATTATTTAATATTAGATAATTATCAGTTTTTTTTAAATATTTTTTATTTACACAATTTTAAAAGTTTTTCTTCTTTTTATTTTTATATTTACGAATTTGAAACTTATGTAGAAATAAAAATAATTAAAAAAAATATATGATTTTTTTCATATCTTTTTTTTCAAATTAAAATTTATGTCATAATCCAATAGAAATAACATATGAAAAAGTACAATCTTAATTATTTATCTCAATTATATATATTTTTAAATTAAAAAAATTGGTATTTTAAAAATTATTATTGAGTTTCATTTCCATTTAATTTGTTTTTTTTTATTGTAATTTATAATAATTTAAATCTACATTAATTTGGAACATCATACGAATTAATATTGATTTGATATTTATTTAATATAAATAAATTATATCTGCAAATGTACGTAAATATAATTTATTTTAATTATTAAATTTCAATTTAAAAAAAAACATATCTCATACGCATTTTTATTTATTTATAATTTCACTATCTACAATAAGTCATAATTCAGAAAGCAATTAATTATATGAGAATTGTAATTGCTTGTAAAATGTAAAATTATAAATTAAATTTAAGAATTCTTAAGAAATTGTTGTTTAATTATTATTATCGTAATGTATTTTTTACTTATTCTATGTGATAGAAACGTCAAGTTATAATTAAATGAAATCATACCTAACGGAATAAAGTACTGTTATTTTGATAAAAATCGTTCCAAGTTAAAATCCGCACTTTCTTCTCTTGATTTTTTTTTCGTTTCAGGCTGTCCCGCAAGGCTCGGTTCTGTCTCCTTTGTTATAAAGCCTTTTTAGTCATGGTATTTATAATCCTAAATCCAATACCTTTGATCCCGACTTATTTATCCTTCACTATGTAGACGATACAACATTAATTTCTAACGCCTCCACCCTTCAATCTTCGATACAAAACCTTTTGTCCTCGTCGCTCTCCTAGTTCAAAATGAATATAAACCCGTACAAAACAAAACTCTTTATTCCTCATCATCGTATCTTCTTGTGTAAACTATCCCATATTTTCCAACCTAGGAATTTTCCTTCATCCAAAACTCAATCTCAATTCCTATTATAAACTTTTCAAGTACAAAATAAAATCCATTCCCTAACCTTCCGTAGTTCCAAAATATTCATCCAATATTAAACTTCCATTTTCCTCATCAAAATTTGACCCTCCCAATGATTCCTCTCATTTTCCCTTAAATTCATTTTCAAAAATTCCAATATCTTTTTTCTTTCCAAATTCTGTATCCCTTGTAATACAAATATTCATCTTAGTTTTTGTCCTTTAAGGGTTTTTATTGTTAATTTATATTAAATATTTTATTATTAATTACTTTTTCTTTTTCTTTTTGGAAATTTAAAATTGTTTCTATTTAACTCTGACCAATAATAATTTATGATAAATATTATTACACAATCAATAATTGTTTAATTCTCATGATTTGAATTGTTATATATTTATTATGTAACAGTTTTATACATAAATAATACAAAAATCGAAATTGAGAAAAACTTTTTAAAATCAGTTTTGTGATTAAACGGTGATTCAGGTAGAATAGTTTAAAATGTTATGTAAATATTCAGAATGAGTATTTTGTTGATATTTTACAAATATCAACGATTTTGTTGATATTTTACAAATATCAACGAAATGTTTAAATATGTAACCTTGAAAAATACGTGACAAAAACTTTCTTATATAAAATTTTATTGTTATTTTAAAAAAAAACAGCTATTTCTTGAGGAACAAATAAACTGTAATAATTCATTTATGTAATGTTTTTAATCTGTTAAATTTATTAATAATTTAATACACATTTGAAACAAGCCTGTGCCATGTGGCACAGTGAACAAAAAAAATACATAATATATATTATATATACATAATAATAATAATGATTAATAAATTACCTTATTAAATTGAACGTGAATACTCTGATCCTGTTGGAAAGTGTGCGGGCGCCGTCGTCTTTGTTTGAAAACAATATGCCACGTCTTCAAAGCAAAGATCCAGAATCAAGATACGAGAAACAGCCTAAAGTAATTACCGCCCTTTTTTTTACCTCAAATAATTATAATTCGGATGTTAAGAACTTAATTGAATTTCAGTTCTTCAGAATTTTTTTTTCAATGTCCATATTTCCCTTTCAAACAACATAAATTAATTAAATTAAATACTTTTATAATTGAAACATTTTTTTTTTATTTTAATGTAATTTTATAATAGATTTTTTTTAGTTCATTCGATTTTCATTACTTGTAATTTATATTTTAGTTATGAATAAAATGCGTGTTTGTGAAAGAAAAATTTAAAAAAAAAAAAAATTATTTGTGACTTTAGGAAATTCTAATAAAATTGTTTGAAAACTTGTTATTAGTTTGAAATAAACGTTATTAATCATAGTGTAATTATATAATATACTTTCGTCGCTGTTTATCATATACTATATTCGCGTTATTTATGATACAAGTTTAAAGAAATTAGAAATAGAAATTTCGTAATTAATGGACTGTTGTCGTCGGCTGCCATTTGCGTACGTGGCAAAAGGGACGCGGTTTTATTCGGAACGCTGTACTTATCGTCATCGAGAAACCTGAATAAATCGTGGTAACTATTGTCCCCTCCTTGGTAAAATACGGCGAGGAAAATAGAGCAAATGTTATATTAATGACAACACAGAGAGGACTGAAAGACCTAGGATCGATAGTCCTTTGAAACTAAGCTAGATATATTGTTTCACAGCAGCGTGATGTTGTCCTTAGTATGATGATATATGCCTATTATTTCTAAACGAAAATGCATCGATCAAGTTGAAGTTCAGCTGTGAAATGGATGCATTCAATTTGTAAAGAAACTTCGTTTTTAATTGAGACGTCTTAAGAAAAAAGTAGTTAAATTTAAAGCGGATATGCGCGTCGGGACCGAATTTTATTAAATACCGTAAATAAACCACATAAAAAATGGAATTACGTAATTAAAATTCTGTAATTAATTTTAATGGTCTCTCTTCATTTTTCATTGCATTTTTTTAATATTCGAATTTTTATTTCCAACTAAATTATTGTCTCACTTTTTTCTTAATAAATGCTTCAAATATTTTTTATTTTCTTCAAAACTTTATTAAATTTTAATATCACTAAATTAACAAATTTTAATAAATTTTCAAAATATTTTTTTTTTTGTATCGTTTTTTTTGATAATAAATAAATATTACTCATTACTTTTGAAAGGTACTTATGATTTGTTACTTAAGTCGCTTTTTAATCCAATGATAAATTTAAGTTGTCTTATGTTCAGTAAACATGTTTTATTTAAGGTTTTGTAAAAAATAATATTTTTTTACTACTGTCATATTTTATGTTCTGTTCACTTTTTATCTCTCGTTAAACCTTCCTTTCGGAATTTATTTTTTTCTGTTTTTTTCTTTGTCGCAGTGTTCTGCATCGTGAGAATTTCATAAAACCGAAAGGATTCCGAATATAACTTAATTACGTAATTAAATCGCGAGCAAAGACGGCAGTTCATTAAAAATCAAGCCTTATTTATTTATCTCTTCGTTACAGTTGACTAATTCTTTATGATTATCTGCCTCGCCTTAAGTAAATAGTGTTTGTGGTATTTGTTCTACAATTTTCTATTACATGCATTAACTATTATCGTCTTATTCCGAAATTTAACGATAAGTTATGATTTTTTTTAGTATTCAACTTTTTTAGTTTTTAGTTTTTTTAAATTACCCTAAATCTTACTGATGCAAGTAGAATTTTTACGTAATAATTTTTAACATTTGTAACTTACATAAAATAAGTTCTTAAATGACGTTTATAAATTTAAAGTACATTATGAAAAAATATTATTTATCTTCTTTCCAATCAAATTATGAAATATTGCTAAATATCAGTAAAATTATTTATTTTTTCAAAAAAAAATGCGTTTTTTCAATACATTTTTAGTTTATAAAAATGTGTTAAATCTTACTAATCCAAGTAGAATTTTTACGTAATAATGTTTAACGTTTGAAACTTGCGCAAAATAATTTCCTAAATAACGTTTATATTTTTTAATTACGTTTTTAATGAAAAATGATTATTTTTCTAATTTCCAAACTAATTATGAAATTTTACTTAAATAGTAGTAATATTATTTATAGTATTAAGAGTTTGTTTTAAGTTTTCGTTTTTTGTGTAAAATTTTAGTTTTTATACCTGTTCTAAATATTATTGAACCATGTAGTATTATTACGTAGTAATTTAACACAAAATAAGTTTCTGAATGAGGTTTATAAGTTTTAATTACGTTTTTAATGTAAAAATGATGATTTTTTTATTTCCAAGTTAATTTTACTTATTATTAGTTATATTATTTATAATACCAAGTTTGTTTAACGATTTCGTTTTTTGTGTAAGTTTTTAGTTTTCATATCTGTCCTAAATCTTATTGATCCACACAGTATTATTACGTAATAATTTAATGTTTGAACTTGTACAAAATAAGGTCCTGAATGACGATTATAAGTTTTAATTATATTTTTAATGAAAAATTTATATTTTTCTTAGTCAAGTTAATTATAAAATTAAATAGTAGCAATATTACTAATATATATTAATATTTTTTTTAAGTTTCCATTTTTTGTGTAAGTTTTTAGTTTTTATACCTGTTCTAAATCTTATTAATCCATGTAGTATTTTTACGTAATAATTTAATATTTGTAACTTGAAATAAGTTTCTAAATAACTTTTATAAGTTTTAATTACTTTTTTAGTGAAAAATTTATATTTAGTAGTTTTCATGAAAAATGTGTAAGTTTGCGTTTTTTGTGTAAGTTTTTAGTAAATCTTACTGATTCATGCAGTAGTTTTAACGTAATAATTTAACGTTTATAACTTGCACAAAATAGGTTTATGAATGAAGTTTTAATTACGTTTTTAATGAAAAATGATTATTTTTCTTATTTCCAAATTAATTATGAAATTTTACTTAAATATTAGTAATACTTAATTTAAATGTTAATAGATTTTTTTAAATTTTGCATTTTTTGTGTTAGTTTTCATGTAAAAACTTTTATAATTAGCGCGAAATAATTTCCAAAATTACGTTTATAAATTTATATTACGTTATTCATGATTTTTTGTCTTATTTTCAAGTAATTCGATCGTTAATAATCAACAATCATAAATATTTAATATAATGCCTGTATATTTAATGAACAATTTAAATTGCTTTGCTGAACACACTGGCTGCATTAAATTATTCAAGCAATAAATATTTGTCGTGAAAGTTAGTTAAATATAAAACCCACATTCTGTTCTGTTATTTGCATTTGTAATGGCTTGTTTTTATCTTTCGAAATTATTGTTCGATATAAACGCATTCACGTATAGAATTTCACCTTAACATTTTATTTTTTGTAAGTCCCCCTTTGCAAAGTGATTACACTGGATGTCTGCATCGTAAATCCAATCGCAATATTTATTTAGTGGAGTTCATCTCGTTATTTTTTTTTTTTGGTAAGCTTTTTGAAGCCATGAGGATAAATCTGCTTTAATGAATTATTAAAAATGCATGGATTTTTCGAGCCGTAATTCGACCGGCTGCGTGAATATTTTATTGGATGTGAACATAAAATATTGCATGAGTTTAAGTTGCGGCCGCTAAACGATCACGTACCTATGGAGTGAGTGAGACAGAAAAGTCTAATAGCTCAGAAAACACTGCGTATTTTAAGTTTACGATTGTCGGTTAGTGGAAAATTCGATCATACACTTATCTGAATTGCAACATTCCGTGCATTATTCGCATTATGCTTTAAATGGCCGCATTATCTACTTTTACTCAATTTTATTTTTATATAATCAAGTGAGTGATGCAGAGTTTATGCTATGTCTGCTAATACACGTATAAAATACAGCTTATGGATACATACAGTTACTTAATTTTACTTAAAAACGTTAAAATCTTATATATCTATTCTATCGAAAATTCCTCTACTTTTAGTTTACACGTCTTCATGTGGAGAATTCCTAATATTTTGAAGTTGTTTTATTACCAAGTTGTTTATGTCAAACAATTATTGACAGTTTGACATGACAGCTGTCATTTTGCTATCCATTACACATGTCAATTGTTGACATTGTTTTTATATAATTAAGTGAGTGATGTAGAGTTTATGCTATGTCTGCTAATGCAAGTATAAAATACAGCTTATGGATACATACAGTTACTTAATTTTACTGGGAATTGTTGAAATCTGAAGAATCTGAATTCCTCTACTTTTAGTTTACACGTCTTCATGTGGAGAATTCCTAACATTTTGAAGTTGTTTTGTTACCATGTTGTTTATGTCAAACAATTATTGACAGTTTGACATGACAGCTGTCATTTTGCGATCCATTGCACATGTCAATTGATGACATTGTTTTTATATAATCAAGTGAGTGATGTAGAGTTTATGCTATGTCTGCTAATGCAAATATAAAATACAGCTTATGGATACATACAGTACAGTATTTGTTACTTAATTTTACTTGGAATCGTTGAAATCTGAAGAATCTTATATATGGATAGAATCGAAAATTCCTCTACTTTTCATTTACACGTCATTATATGTGGAGAATTCCTTACATCTTGAAGTTGTTTTGTTACCATGTTGTTTATGTCAAACAATTATTGACAGTATGACATGACAGCTATCATTTTGCGATCCATTGCACATGTCAATTGTTAACGTGACAGCTGTCATTTTACAACCTATAATAATTAATTTTCTATGAATAATCTTGTTCTATTAGATAATTCAAGTAAAATCTAATTTAACTTGTAGCAATATGATCTTCTACAATTTTATATTAAATACTGAATAGATAATAAAGTATTTTCGTATTGATATGAACCGTAAAGTACGAAACTAAAATGTTTTCTATTTAAATAATCCTTTATTCAAATAGTTACAATAATTTTTACAATTTATTTAAGACAGATATGGGCCTGTATAAAACTGAAAAATATGTTTTTTTTATGTAAACTTACAGTGATTTATTTTTAATAGACGATTTAAAAAAAAATCACGCCATCTATTCCTTAGTTTGAGAAACGTTCTAATTTTTACTTGTTTTTGAAGAGAATTTTCATTTTTAAGTTGTGTTTCTACGCAATTGTTTGTGTCATATAACTACTGACACTTTGTTTGTGACAGCTGTCATTTTGCGACCCATAACACATTATTCCCATGTACACATATTCTATAGGTTTATTTTTCTATGAATATTCTAGTTCTTGTAGATAATTTGTGTAAAATCTGTTTAATCTTAAAATAATGTGATCTTATACAATTTTATATTCAATACTCAATACATATTTTAGAATTTTTGTGTTGGATATGAGCCGTTGAACCGATCTCTTGTTTAGTTTGAAAAACGTTGTAAATTGTACTTATATAATATTTATACTTTGGTTTCTTATCCAAGCACTATTTAATTAATATTTCATAATTCGCGATGATTCAGAGTTTTTTTTTAATAAGATCTTGGTAATAAAAAATATTAATTAAAATAGTTTGAAGTTTTACTACCACACAGTTGTTTATGTCATACAATTATTGACACTGATGCAATATGACAGCTGTCATTTTTCTGTCAATGTACTTATATTATGTAATGTACACTTTTGTTATTTGATCCAAAGTTATTTTACACTTTAACAATTTGTTGTTTATGTCATACAATTGTTGACACTTTGATGCAATATGACAGCTGTCATTTTACTATCAATGTACTTATATTATGTAATGTACACTTTTGTTATTTAATCCAACGTTTTTTTTTTACACTTTAACAATTTGGAATTGAAAAAACTTCAGTAAGTTCCTGATACTGAAGTTAGAAGTTTTTACACCACACAAATTCATTCAATTGACAAGATGCTCGAGGTCGATGACCAGTAAACTTCTTAATAAATAGTAGTAGTTACTACTCGATGGTTCATTTAGTTGATAAATAGTACTAAAATGTTGGTACTTGATACAAAATAAACTATATGAATTGAACGAAGATGCAAGATGAAACTTCTTTGAAACATTCGAGTCTCTCTTAAAAAAAAAATATCATGATTTGTATTCTTTTTTTTATATAAGAACCCCGAAGGTTTTTAACACTTCACCTTATTGTTTGTCCACACTCTTAGCCAGCAAAACGAGTTTTAAAACGCAGCCTCTCGCTGTGCAATTAATATTGATTCCGAGTCATTCTCTCATTATAACTTGGAAAAAAAATCATATTCACCTAGTAGTGTCATTGAATCTTGTAGCTGTGAGCTCTTTCAAGGAAGAGTTTAACGTGTTATTGACTTTAATGTTTATCGAAGCGGAACCGGTCGGTCACAGAAAAGAAAATGAAACAGCAACATATAGTTCGAAAATTTTTGCCGCTGTGCCGTGACCTCTCTTTGTTTATACTTGTGGGTCCGTTGTAATGGAAACCGTGAAAAAGATGATGCGGCGATAACATCGTTGTTATTGCCTTAATTACGACGTTTCAACATCGTCATTCTTTATTTAATAAGTGCAAAAAGTGTCGGCTTCTTTGGAAATTATTAGATGCTGTAACCGTTTCTGCTTTAAGGTTATATAACCTAATTTAATTTGATAATACCTCATTTAGTCCGATATAAAACGTACTAACAGAGACTAAATAATTTACTCCACTAAATATATTTCATATTAAATATATATTTTTTAAATAAAAAAAATTAAGAATAAACTGACACATATAATTAATTTTAGGTTAGGATGTTGTGCTTTTAGGTTAGGTTATGACAGCTTGAACTATTTTGGTTTTAAGGTATACATTTTTGTAATAATTGTAATTTCATTACAAGACGAAGATTGATTTTCTTTAGAAAACTTTCTTGAAGTCGGTAATCGTAAAGTGAAAACTTGACTGTTTATCGTGTTATAAAAGCACTGAAGTACAAGTACTTAATTATATAATTCAATATTATTAACATCAGTATTTTAAACATAATTATTTCATAAAGGTAGTTCGAAAATCTAATCTCACCAATTATATAATTATGAAAACATCAGTTTTTTTTAATGTCTGAACTGAAATAAAACTGAATTTTTACAAAAATAATTTTATATTTGATTTTAGTTGTAGTTTATCATATCTTATATAAATATTGTAATTTTATTAATTATGTAAACTATGTAAAAAGTTGTTAAAGCTCTTCAATAACGTGCAGTATCCTATTTAAATAATAACTTGGAACACGCACAAAAAATATTAAATATTTGTACTCGTTTTGCAGTAATCATCAGATTTATATGCTATTAGCAGAAATGTCATGAAAATATAATTCATAATATTTTCATGAGTGCTGAAAAAAATAAATAGTAATAACGGTTTCGGTGTTTGCTTCCCCCTAGCAACGCTCCGAAGCTTTCAATATGATTTAACTTGCGAGTACATGCTACGTATTCTTGATTAATAGTCTTGCGACTGTAATATGTTCGTGCTGAAAGAGTATTTAGGAAACGTGGAAGTTCTAAATATTCTGAAGGATGGAGCATTAGTTTGGAAACGTTCTATTTAATTAGTTCTGCATTCATTCATAAAGCACGGCGAAAATATGACAACGTATTGTATGGAAATTTATGAATGTAATAAATATACTCAGTATTATATTTAGATTTTAGAATGATATTTGTAAAATATTTTAGTTCAACAAATCATCAAGTATTATTTAATCAATATTTTAAATAATTAATTTATCAACTTTAAATAAATGTTAACCGTAATCAGATTGTTAAAATGTAAAGAAAAAATAAGAGACCAAAATAAATTTGAATATTTGTAAATATAATAATTTTTGAGTATTTTTGTATACATTTAAATTGTCTTTAATTTAATTACTTCCACGAATTTGTCTTTTAAAAAATGATGTAACTCTTATAATAATCATTAAGAAGTTTAATAATTTATTGTAAATATATTGAGGTTAGCGTTTTAGGTTTTGTAGTGGAGTTTAAAGCTTTAAAAATGGATTTCAGCATACCACCGGAATTGTGCACTTTATGCACCGAGATTCCTAATAAAGATATATATGGGCATAATGCGGCAATAAACGTAAATAATGCCGCAATAAATGTTGACAAAAATCTACGTCGAGCCTTTGGTGAACATTCATAAATTTCTATACGGGAAATAAAATTAATTACGCAAAAAAATGATTTATTAACTTAATGCATTCGCAATTTTATTTTATGTACCTTATACATCTTTCGTTTTATTTTTTTTTTATATTAATTTATTTTGATTCTTTTAATTTCTCTGTACTTAAGTACAACCGTGCGTTGTCTGGCGACCTTTCGCAGTTAAGTACATCCGTTCAGAGCGAAGCTAAAATAATTATTGTGTGTAATGTAAGCAAACACTTCTTTCGCCGTCCGTTCTCAGAAAGCAGCCGAATGATTACGTATCGAAAATATCGCCGTCGGTGATACGTTTTCACACTGCTCCGCAGAATCACGCAAATATAACCCAAACGGCTCTATATTTATTTAATATTTAATACATAGTCTTGATATATTTTACTTCATGCAAAAACAACTTACTTAATTTTACTTTACAAACCAGCGGTTTCCAAACTTTTTGTTAATACGACTTCCTTTCAATATATTTTTTTTGTTTTAATAATAACTTCACCAATTATCCAAGACAATTTCAAACCGGACTAATCGAGGACTTTAAATCGTCATAAAAATAGACTGCAGAAATAAAACGATTTCTATAAATATAAATATTTTTTTTTAATATTTCATATATTTTTTGCTGAATTTGTTTTGAAATTTACAATTTAGTCTATATCGTTATATTAATACTCAATACCATTCATTTTTCAAAATACTCAATCCCATTTTTTTTTTGTTAATTGTAAACATATTAAAATATTGATTATGGAAATTTCTCTTTGTTTTTATACAATTAAAACTTTTATTTTCATTCGACGAAAATTTATTATTAAATGAAAATATTAATCAACCTAAAACTATAAATAATGTATTTAATATTGATAAATCTGGATTATAAACTATTTCAAATCTAGATGGCGCCACTAAATAACTCAAGGTTTTTGTTCATATATTTAATTTTGAATACATAATCTTAATATATTTTATTTCATACAAAAGGTATGTTGAAACAACCTACTTATTTTTACACTATACACCAGCGGTTTCCAAACTTTTTGTTACTATTTCCTTTGAATATATATTTTTTTTGTTCATTCTTAACCACCACCACTTTCCTTACTTACCCTGTTCACAACACAATTTCGTTTTCGTCTGTGTGCTCAAAAGATCGTCAGCTACATGTAACAGAGGGCTAGAGAATTAAAAAATAATTTTGTCAAGCCGAGTCGTCTTTAGTTTTAATGCATATGTGTAATTGGTGTTGATTTCCATTTTTTTTGTCATAACTACATAAATATTTCATTTTTCGTCAAATGTGCTCAAGAGATCGTTAGGTACATGTAAGAGAGAGCTAGAGAATAAAAAAAGTTTATCAAGTCTTTAATTTTAATATATGTGTGTAATGGGTGTTGATTTCCAATTTTTTTTTCATAACTACATAAATATTTCATTTTTCAATTTCTCGCATTTCACAGTTTGGAAACCGCTGCTATAGATTAATATACATTATATACAGGTAGATCCTGCATTTGCAAATTAATTTGCCCCAATCAAATATTTTTTCCGTAAAATTTAGATTTTTTTTCTAGGAACCTGCTTGAATTATCAATAAGAAATAATTTTACAAAACTATAATTCCTTCCAGAAAAAAAATATAATTGTACAGCAATATCTTTAATAGTTTGGGTAATCGGTTTTGGTAATGTTTGAAATGGGACCAATCGAAAACTTTAAATCTACAGAAAAATGACTATAAAGAAAACAATGTTTGTACCCATTTTTAAGATTTATTTTTTTTCATTTAGTTTGTATCAAATTTTTCAAAACGGTCTATATTTATGTATTAAAACTTAATAGAATTGATTTTTTATTTCGAACAATAGCAAATCAAAATACTGAATCCAATTTCTTTAATTTTTAAATTATTAAAAATATTATTTTATTTTGATTATTATTAGTATCTTTGTTTTTTTTATACAAAAGTTTTGATTCCAAAAAAAATGTTGTATTGTAAATAAAAATATTAATCAATAGAAAACATAAATAATATATTTGATTTTAATAAAACTAGGTACTTATTAATCTAAATCTAGATGTCGCCACTATATATTTCCATTTTTTTATCATATATTTGAAAAGTCTTATCATATATTTCATAAGACTTTCAATGGATTTTCAGTCAACTTTATACAAAAAATAGTCACGTATTTATAAAAAAAGAAGTAGTTCTACTTTATAAATGATCGTTAAAAATAAGATAAAGTTTTTTTATAATTAAAAATAAAAATGTGTATTTTTTTTCGGAAAATAAACATTATTATTTATTAGAATTTTATAATATATTGTGTGGTTATATTGAAAGTGTACATATTTTTTATAACAAAATATTTAAAGATATAAATAAAATTAATATTTTTATGTTTAATATTATATTTTGTTTCATTATTAATTTTTATATTAGAAATTGAATAACGAATGAAAATTACGTGTAGATTTATTTGAAAATTATTTATAAGATGAAACAATTCTAAATAAATCAACGCTATGAATATGTAAAGGAATACTCGTAAACATTGCTTGTTTATTGCGTGTTCAAGATAATTTTCATTTACCATAAAAATGTTCGTAATTAGCCGTAATAACAATAATATCGTCAGTCTAAAAATAGATGAAAATAAAATAAAAGTTAAAAGACTAGGCCCGACGTTTTGCCGGCAAAAGTGGTTATTTATGAAACGATTTCTAAATGCTATACGTTGTTGGATGCTTCTGCTGTTGGTGATGCTGATGCTTCTTGCCGCCGTCGCAAGGCAAAACGCAAGAAGCACACGGCGTATTAGTTCCAACGGTACTAAAATGCCTCGCAGCGAGATTCCACTTCGGTAACCGCTTCTTTATGTTCCTCTCTGCTCTTCACTCCGCTACATTTTATTATAGAATTTCATTTAGTTTATAAGCACAAAGGGAAACATGCACGGCACAATGGGAATATGCACAAAACAAATCTCTTTGTGCGTCCGCCTCGCATCATCCCAAGGGATGCTCTCACTCTCTCTCTTCATCTCTCCATCAACATCTCCCTTGCACCCGTCTTCCTTGCCGCGATTTTGATTGATTCTTAATTAAATTGTAAATGAGTTTTGCTGCTGATGTTGGTTTGATGCTGCTGCTGCTGCTTGCTTCTGCAAAAGCGTTCGCCCGTCCGCCTTTAAAGCGGTCCACTGTCTGTGTGCAATTGCTAGATTACACTTGATGGAAAGGCTTATACTTCTCTATTAAGGACGAATGAATCATTTAGATATACGCGTGTGTTAGTATATATTCTGCCCCTGCTTTTATATACATATACACAAAGAGATGGATTTGTGTGTGTAGGGTTACGTGCGGGTATTATAAAGTCGAAGTATATAACCGGATAGTCGAGAAATGCTAATGCGATATCTCCCCGACCTGATTGATATGCTGCCTCGGAATGCGACTCACCTATGCATTCAATAACGAATTGTACTTGCACCGAGGATACGTACTTTCCACCTCTCGTTTTTCCAGCATCTCCGAACCACAAAACCGCGCGCCGCTCTCGGTTTTACCTTTAATTATCGACATTCCAGCATCCCAGATGAACGCATTGATTATTTATAATCAATTAATATAAATATCAGCAGTGAAAATTATTCACCATTCACTATTTATAGATTTCTATTAATATTACCTAACACAAAATAATAATAATAATAATGCATTTTTTTTTAATTTGATAAAGTTGTGATGAATATTTAGAACTTAAATTTTCAAGAACATAACAAATCTAATTCTATTTTAATCCGATATAGAAGGTTCAGTAAAGTTAAACAAAAATGAAGCTGAAAGATTATTATTTTTTTAATTATTTTTTCGTTAAAATCATTTAATTAATTTTTTTTATATAAAAATAGACGAATTTAACATAGTTAAAACATTTTTTTTTAAATATGAAAACAAATTTATTATGTCACGTTTTACTAATAATTTAGTTATTACATTATCATATAAAAACTCGATAAAAAACTAATTTTAAAATTATATAATACGCAGCCAACTTGTACTATATTTTTGAATACTAAATAGACTAAAATGAGAAGTTTTCTTGCAAAGAAAATTAAAAAAATTGTGAGAAAAAAAAACTAATTTTAAATAAATTATTTTAAAATTTGTATATTATTTCAATAATTATAACTAAAATACGAATAATTCAAGAGATTTTACAGCAATTAAAAAAATATATATATAAGTTAAATTATTTTAAAATTCGTAATATTTTAAAATTATACAAGTTTTTTTTTATATGTAAATAAAATAATAAAATCAGTGGATAATGCTGTTGAAATAATTATTTTAAGGTAATTTACGCTTCATTAAAGCAGTATTTATTATGTATGTAATTTTATGGAAATAACGCGAAAATATTACAAAAAAAATTGCATAATGGATGTGTTGTCAATACTGTTTTAATAATGAATCAGAACGAAAAGTGGGTCGATGCTTAAATTGTTGAAATATAAAATAAAATTGTAAAATAAACAAACAGTATCATGTAATTAATTAATTAATCATTGTGCGTATTATTACAGCTAATTATTTATTGATTTTAATTACCAGTTTATTTAGTTCAGATAATGTTCCACTGTAGCAATTTACATGCAACAATTAATTTAAATGTTATAATTACTATATTTTTTTTTATATAAGTATTAGAAAATTGAAAGATACAGAGCGATTTTGTAGTAAAGATCTTAGTTATTTCATCATAATTAAGGCCTTTTAAAGTAAATGGAAGTAGCAACTATTAATTTAATGGTCCGATAAATTTGAGGGCTTTGTTAAGTAGAGAAGAGGAGTTTTGGGCGCAACAAAATATGTTTTTATTTAATAAAAAAAAAAGAATTAAATAAAAAAGTGATGAGCTGGTAAATTCCTAAAAATCAAGTAGAGAGCGGGGCGGAGGGGTACCACACTTTTGATAGTCATAATTATGTCATTATATACAAAAAAAAATCAAAATGTTTATTAAAACTAAACTTTTTTTCAGAAACAATTTATATTTATTATTTCTGATATTATTATTGTGTGGCAGTTATTATTCTATTAAAAATGTAGATGGCGCCATTTTTTTAAATTTTATATATTTAATAAGACTACATGGATTAAATTGAAATGTATACTTAGGATTGATTTTCTAACAACTTTATAGAAATAATAAATAATTTATACATAAAAACTATGAATTAATTAAAATAAAGAGTTTTATTAAAATTCGTATATAGTATGCACCCATAGTTTTTTTTAAATTTTATTTTAAATATTTATGTTTTTATTTTATTTTTTACGTTCATATAAAGGAATATTAAATCAGTTCGTAAATATTACAATTAATACGTGACTATTTTTTCAAGTAATAATTTCTTGTATTTTCTGCATATGATACGATCTAAATGATTTAAAAACTAGTAAATGGTTAAGAAGTTAAACAAGTTGAAAAAAAATAAAAATAAATAAAAATGTTAATTCAGGCCCGGTGGGAAAGTTTTGTGCGACCTCATCATCATCATCATCTCTTGCCTCCAGAGTGATCGAGCATAATGGATTATTTCTGTTATGAAGGCGCATTAAAGCCGTTCTCATATCAGAAGCACGGAGTGCCCGTGACTTCCGAATTACACGGTCGGAATGTTTTGACATATATTTCGGATGGTTTAGAAATGGGAGCCGGAACCCTTTGAGCTCTCTCTCTCGCCCTCGATTTTCACTTTAGACAAATTTCAGTTTTGATCCTAGGAACTTCTAGTCGCGCAGGAAACTAAAATTTCCAACTCATTAAAAGCTATGCAAGCCCGACACTATTATCGCACTACTATTATATCGAATTGTGGTCGTCTGTGTTTAATGTAGAACAAAACTAAATTAAAATTAAAAGAAAACTTTTAGAATTTAAAAAATAATTAATTTTATTTATATTTTATTTTCTTGAATATGTACTCATTTTAGTTATAATTATTGAAATAAATTTTAAAATAATTTATTTAATATTAGTTTTATAATTACCGCAAAATCTTTTGTATCATCTCACAATTCGTTTTATTTTACTCTACAAGAAAAACGGTGGTGCTACAAAAGTAAAAACGAATTTTCATATAATACAATTTATATATTTTTGTAATAACTGTAAGATTTAAAAAAAATATTGGCACAATATTTACTCATTTTAGTATATTTAGTATTCAAAAATATACTACATGTTATTGAAAAGTTATGACTGCGTATTATATACGGATTTGAAAATATTATAATTAATAGAATTTTTTTAATTACCGTATAATATTTAGAATTATTCTCACAATTTGTACTAATTTTAGTTATAGTTATCAATTATTTTCATAAAAATCATAAAATTAATAGAAGTTTTTTTTGGATAAACATAAAATATTTTGAATTATTCTCACAATTTGTACTCATTTTAGTCATAATTATTAAAAAGTTACGGGTGCGTATTATATACGAAATTTTAAATAATTTCATTAATTTTTATAATTTTTTAATTACCGCAAAATTTCTTGAATGATTCTAACAATTTACACTCATTTTACTCTGCAAACAACCAGAGGATCATATTATTCTGGCCTCAAAAAAAAGTTAAGTGTGCGTATTATATACGAATTTTCATTTTATACTAACTAACATCTCATCAATTATTCGAATAATTTGTTCTAATTTTAGTTTACTGGTGCTAATTATTAATTTGTATAAATATAAAGTTATTGAAAAGTTGTAAATGCGTATTATATACGAATTTTAAATTAATAATTATTTTTCAATTAACGTAAAGTCCTGTGAATTATTTGCACAATTTGAACTGATTTTTTAGTCCGCAAAAACCGAAAATGTGTTCAAAAATTAAATTGAATAATTAAGGGATCCATTTTGTAATTACCGTAAAATCTCACGATTTCAGAAATCACAGAAATTATAATTTCAAGATTGATTATTTCTGTTTTTTTTATTTTTTTAAATATTCTGCATATAGAGAAAATGGATGATTAATTTAAGTTCTTATTTAATATTTTTTCTTGCAGAAAACTATAAAAAATATATTTTTATTTTATTTATTTAAATTTTTTTAAACTCAAGTTTGAGAATAAATCATTTCTTTACAATAAATTATTACACTTGCATGGTTCACGTTAACTTTAAACATATTTGCAAAATTTTCTCTTATGCGTGAGAAATGAAGTGCAGTAATAAATTACATTTCTGTTAGAAAGTATTTCCCAATGACTGGATAATATATTACATTTCTTTATATATCACATTTCAATGCGGGAACCATTCACAATGCAAATGATTCACTATTTGCGTGGCAAGTACGCTCTCGGTGTTCTCATGTAACAAAATATTATGTTACAATAAACTGGAATCTCCAAGGTCAAAAATAAAGACTGAGTAAGAAAGAGAAAAAATTAAGTATTCACAGCGGTCTTTGAATTGATATATTAAATTTATTCCTGAAACAGTTTCAGGCTTGTGCCAATAATATATAATTCAATAGCAATTAGCAAATGCGGACCAAATAGTATTGAATTCAATTAGTGAAGACTTCCAATCGTAATTGATTATTTCCCAATATGTATATTTGTCTTAACTTAATTTGATTTCTGCAATTGACAATTTCTTGAACTGTAAATTTTGTTATTAATTTACTTTATTGCTAAAGTTTTTAAAATAATTAAAATTCGTATATAATGCGCACCCATAAATTTTTCAATTTAAAATATTTTGTATGTTTACAAAAATTCAACGTAGATTCAATTGAACTTTTTCACAAGCAAGCCTTGCTCTATCAGCTGTCAAAATTTATAATTAAGTTGGCTGTCAAAAAATGCAATTAAGACCTCTGTTGGGGAAAAACGAAATTACTTTCCGAACAACCCAATATATAAAATAAAATTAAAAATAATTTTATAAAAAAATCGCCAAACTAGAAACATTTTACTATTAAATATAAATTTAACGGATTTTCATGAACAATATTTTAAAAATAACCAAAAAATAATTATTTTTAAATTGTTACTGTAAATTAATTTCTAACCAGTTTGAGTTTTTTTTTGATATTAGTTGCAAGTAATAAATCATTATTCTACTTTCACGTAATAAGACTATTCGAATGCGGATGTTGTATAAGAAAATAAATTTATTAATAGAAAATATTTATGGACTGAAGGAAATCGATTTTACTCCATTAAATAATGTTAATATCAAAGAATGACTGGGAAAGATTTTGTGAATCATCACTTAAAGTATTACGATTATTCAAGATTATTCCCATGCTTCAATTGAGATCAAATAATAGGGGCATCGTGAGATTTTATTGGTAATTCTGATTCATGTCCACTCACGTACAATTCACAACCAAAAATATACAGCTGATAATTAGTATCATTTTTTTGAAACCGCACTAATCGAGGAATTAAATAAATTGATTTTTAGAAATGACTATAGTGAATCCGGATTGATCGAGGTATTTGTTGAAAAAAAAAACAACTTTTGATCGAAGACAATTCCATTATGTTGAACATCCCAACCAAAAATATACAGCTGATAATTAGTATCATTTTTTGAAACCGCACTAATCGAGGAATTAAGTAAATAGATTTTTAGAAATGACTATAGTGAATCCGGATTGATCGAGGTATTTGTTGAAAAAAAAAAAACAACTTTTGATCGAAGACAATTCCATTATGTTGAACATCCCAACCAAAAATATACAGCTGATAATTAGTATCATTTTTTGAAACCGCACTAATCGAGGAATTAAGTAAATAGATTTTTAGAAATGACTATAGTGAATCCGGATTGATCGAGGTATTTGTTGAAAAAAAAAACAACTTTTGATTCAAGACAATTCCATTATGTTGAACATCCCTTGAATGGTTTTCATTCCGGAGGCAATATGTTTATCCGAAAGGGAAGGTTTGCATCTTCGAAGGTAGGAAACTCATGGTGTGTAATATAAAGGTGGTTGTGTGTATCGAAGGCTTAGCCGAGGGGTCACAGATAAACTTTCCCCGGGCCAATTGTCTAGCCCTGCCCTTAGCACTTTGTATGCTGTTGACTCACCTAAGGGACGATATCAGATTTAGCCCCTGTGCCAAACTGCACACTCGCACACGTAGCCAACGGCTTTATTTATTTACTATTCCATCGGTGCAATGTTAATTGTTTACTAATGTTTCTTGGGCTCAAGCAATTTCAGTCCAATACATTTATTAGTTAAAAATAGTTATAATTAAACTGTCCATTAATAATTCCGTTTCAACTAATATATTTCATACGAACTATTTAATAACGCTATTGAGATAATAAGAGTTATTACAACTTCATTATTGTTGCACGAGGTTAGACAGTCATTATAATAATCTTAACTCTCATTATACCGATACGAAGTAAACTTTTAATGAAAAAATAGACATTGCTTTATAATTACTTTATTTTATAGTCTTTATCTGACATTTACGTTCTTATTATATTAATTGAATTGTACATATTTTTTAAAACAATTCTGAAAATATTAAACAATAATTGCGATAATCAATTACAAAAAAATAAAATAAAATTCAACTGCTGCAAAATAAAATATACTTTATATTTATACAATTTTAGAAGTATTATAATCAAATTAAACAAATAATACAAAGACGCCATCTAGTGAGTTATATTATAATCAAATTATTACATATATTATTTAATTCATTAATAAAAATGCTTATTTTTTAAATATTTTTATTAACAATATATTACAATACGAAAAAAAACTTTATATAATTATAAAAATGAAAATCAACTTCTGCAAAGGACCATAGGTTTTTCTGCCCTTTAAAAATATTGTTATACTTAGATTTTTATAGTAATTAATACAATTTTAGAAGTGTTATAATCAAATTAAAAACACAATACAGAGACGCCATCTAGTGAGTTATATAATAATCAAATTATTATTACTTTTAAAATATGTATTACACACATGATTTAATTCATTAATAAAAATGCTCATTTTTATATTTTTATTATCAATTTATTACAAAAAGAAAAAGAAAAAAAATCATACAACAATAAAAAAAAAATCAACTTCTCCAATGGGTTATTGACCACAAGTTTGTCTGTCCTCTGAAAATATTATTATACTTAGATTTTCCATTATTGAAGTAATGAATACAATTTTAGAAGTATTATAATCAAATTAAACAAATAATTCAGAGACGCCATCTAGTGAGTTATATAATAATCAAATTATTATTATTACTTTTAATATATCTATTATATATATGTATCTGTATTACATATATGATTTAATTCATTAATAAAAATGCTTATTTTTTAATATTTTTATTAAGAATATATTAAAATAAGAAAAAGAAAAAACTTCATACAATAATAAAAATAAAATTTAACTGCTGCAAAGGTCTATTGACCAAAGTCGTTTCTGCCTTATGAAAATATTATTATACTTAGATTTTCCATTATTGAAGTAATGAATACAATTTTAGAAGTATTATAATCAAATTAAACAAATAATACAGAGACGCCATCTAGTAAGTTATATAATAATCAAATTATTATTACCTTTAAAATATGTATTACATTTATGATTTAATTTATTAATAAAAATGATTATTTTTTTATATTTTTATTAAGAATATATTACAAAAAAAACTATACAACAATAAAAATAAAATTCAACTGCTGCAAACGGCTATTGACCATAGGCTTTCTGCCCTTTGAAAATATTATTATACTTAGATTTTCAATTATTGCAGTAATGAATATAATTTTAGAAGTACAAACAAATACTACAGTGACGCCATCTAGTGAGTTATATAATAATCAAATTATAATTATTACTTTTAATATATCTTACTTATATTATATTCCCTAAATTTTGTATCTTTTTTTGTATTCAAATTGTTTTGCTGAAATCTTTATGCATAAAATAATTTAACATAACGTTAATTATTTAATGTATCAATAAATGTAACCTAAATAATGGTAATTTTTTGAAAATAAATAAAAAAATTTATCAATAAAGAATAGAATTGCAAACTGAGATTACGTAATCTGTTCGAATGTTTTGGTGCATGACAATTGTGTTTATTCAGTGGTATGTATGTGCTTGTCCTCCCTGTACAATTTAGGGGTTGATACTGAAAATCGATGCATCATTTTGCATGGAACCGCCGGACGCAATCATCATTGATGTGTGTATGTGTACGCGCTAAGTGAAAGGCCCCTCCTGAGAGTTGCCTAAAAAGTCGAATTTGCATCGGTCAAATATGGTGAACGCTGTGATTTTCATGCTTAATACGTGACAATTCACAATCGATAAAGCCAATTATAGCCGAAAATGATTCATCTTTTTTTTTGTTATTTTATGAAATATCTGTACTTTTTTATGTATTTAAATAAAATTGTATATATTATTGTTCATTAGATACTATTATTATTTCTTGTTAGTAAACTTGTAAGATGGAATAGATAAATTAATAATTATGAAATAATATTAAACATGTAAACTAATTTAAAATGAAAGTAATAACTGAAAGACGTGTCTCCAACCGTTTATAAGTATATATCTACGAAATATCAGTACAAGACGCAGAGTGGACAAAATTCATTGAGAGCAGAGTGGACACGTTATAAGAATTCTATTCTCGTGAGAAACGCTTAGTTACCAAATTAAAAAAAAATGTTTTTCTAAATCACCAGAATTATATTTTATAGGAAGAACATAGTCTAAGATAAATCATTATGGGAAGAATATAGTTAAATGAAGACACCAAGTCTATAGTTTAACTGAAAGGATTACATTTATCAGTAAAGTTATTAAAAACTATTTGAGTTACTTAAAATTTACAACACTCAAGACTCCATATTGATAGCAGATAACATTCTACTGCATCCATATTCAATCCATTGGAAACGTCAATATTAATTGGTATATAACAACTTTTACTGTTTTAAGTTAAAATATAATAAAGAACTGAAGAAAAGAACTAAAATTTCTTGTTATATATTATTTAATATGAAAATTTCTTGTATATAAAATTTGAACTTTTAATAAAAATAAATAATTTAAAACCTTTATTTAATATTGAAAGAAGCTAACATGAGTAATAATTGTATTATTGAATGAAGTACATACTTATACATAGTTATATGAATCATACATGTTTATTTTTTCATTGTTTCTACAAACAATACAAAGGTAGAATGATAAAATTGAAAATACTCGAAACAAAAGATTGTAATTCAAAGAAATTCTAAGGTTATGTCGAATGGAATATTTTAAAAGCAGTCATTCACTACAAGGAATGTAACATCAATTATTTATTTAATATTAAGACATGATAAAAAGTCACAATTTGTAGATGAAAAATATTTATTTATTGAAATTGATCGAAATATTTTTCATCATTTTTTTTTTATATTATGACACTTGATAACACTTGATTTTGAAGGTCCATTTTTAATTGGATTAAACCTTTGCGGACGAAGATCTTTCAAGGACGTATTTTTAACTATCAAAAGCGAAACTTATGTTGTGGCCAATTTTCATGAAATTTTATTTATAAATACAAAAAAAATACAGTAAAATTTTAAACTTACTTAAAACGTTTTTCCATAATTGTCGATTATTTAATATTAAATATTGTGTCTACTTATTTTTGCTGCACTATTTATGAATAAATAATTATTTATTGAAATTGATCGAAATATTTTTCATATTTTATTCTTATATTAATACTTGATTTTGAAGGTCCATTGTTATTTGGATTAAATTTTCAAGGACATATTTTCAACTGTCAGAAACGAAACTTATGTTATAATCCATAATTGTCGATTATTTAATATTAAATATTGTATCTTTACATTAATTGTTTTTGCTGTACTAGTTATGAATAAATTAATTTAACGTAACTTTCATTATTTAAGTATTACGGTTTAATAAAATGTCACCTTATATTTTTATTGGATTCTGGAACATCGACCGATTTCATGTTCGAAAATTGAGGAAAACCAGGGTTCGAAACTCGAACATAACAATTTAATATAAATTTGAAAGTGGAATCGTCTACTGGTAATGCTGGTTGTGAGAGTCTATTATAATTGAAAGATTTTCTAACATAAATTATTTTATGTTCTTTGTACGGTTTGGTCTCAGCTAATATTTCACTCAGACTCCATTTGCTGAATGTTTATTTTATTATTATTTTCATCTCAATGGCAAAACGATGCCGAGCACTACTCCAGAGAATATTGCTTTATTTACTGTAAAAAAAAAACAAGATGTAAAATTTCTCTCGTGTTTTCCAATTTGCGTTAATACAACCTGCGCATATTGGAAATCAAGGCAAGGCTTTATTGAGTAAAGCCGATGGTATTAAAATTTTTAAACCTAAGATTTCTAAACGATTATTAAGATTATTGAAACGCTCACAGCATAGTTAGAATCCCGCCCAACGAGTGGATTAGATCGGTGAATTAGACCCAGAAAGTAAACAATCATATTCATATCATCCGGTGATTCAGCAGTGAATGGACATTCGTTATTCCTCCAGTTGTTTTGCCGCCTCCCCAGGTCCATGCTCCGTGTTCATCCGAGAGCTGTGACAACGGTCTAATATGGTGGGTCTGGCTGGAATCGCCGACTAGGGGATGCAGCAAGAACCCTGCCTGCCTGCCCCAGTCGTAAATCAATTCAAGGGTTGCCGTCCGAAATTTCGCTCTATTTTGCTAACCCCACCGGAAGGACTGTCGGAAATAATAGGCTTAGCACCGGGAACCAAAAAAAAAATGTATATAAATATATAAATAAATTAGTACTGCTGTTCTCTGATCTCACCGTCGGAAGCAGCAAGTACAAAACTATATAATCCTTTTCCGAAACCCAACAGTAATTCGTCTTTCATCGCGTCTCTGCCCCCCTAGTATAAATAAAACTTCTAATTTAATTTTGCCGCGCTGTTAATTAATCACAAATTCGCAATTTCATTTAACTCGCTTCGCGTATAATAACTCCACAATTAATTATAATTCCATTCTCATTAAGGTGAGTTTTTCACACCGCCTACAAAATGCCGAGCTGTCTGGAACATTTGGACAAATCATCATCCTACATTACATGCACACAAATAGTTCTACATATCACAATTATAATAAGTTAATTTCTCACAATAAACCAACAACTAATTTTATATACAAATAAACAATACTTATAAATAATTAAATAAAATTATATTTTAATATAAAAACGAAACTATATTATTATGCTGTGGCGTATTTTGATAATATGGGTCAAAAACAAAGATTCATAACCTCAACTTATTTTGCTCCCACTGAAGCATATGACAATCTATGACATTTGACAGCTCTGACAGAAAAATATCAGTGGTGACTCCTAAAAGCTACCGTTTAACTAAAATTCCATCCATACATTTTGCGTTTTCTTTTGTGAAAAGCATATGGCGGATATATCCGCCTGTATTCCGCAAAGGTTGAAATATTACAATTCTCATAAAAGTTATCAACAATAACTAAATCTAGTCCACAAATAGTTCTACATATCACGATTAAAATAAGTTAATTTCTCACAATAAACCAACAACTAATTTTATATACAAATAAACAATGCTTATAAATAATTCAATAAAATTATATTTCAATATAAAAACGAAACTATATTATTATGTTGTGGCGTATTTTGATAATTTGAGTCAAAAACAAAGATTCATAACCTCAACTTATTTTGCTCCCACTGAAGCATATGACAGTTGACAGCTCTGACTGAAAAATATCAGTGGCGCCTCCTAAAAGCTACCGTTTAACTAAAATTCCATCCATACATTTTGCGTTTTCTCTTGTGTAAAGGATATGGCGGATATATCCGCCTGTCTTCCGCAAAGGTTTAAATATGACAATTCTTATAAAAATTATCAACAATTACTAAATGTAGTCCATGTTGATAACTATAAGCTATACTTATGTAAGTTGAATGTACATTACTATAATAAATAAAAACGTCATGTTATTAACAATTATGCAGTAATATTTAAGCTATTATACTTACCACTTGTATAAGTTATTAAATACAACAAAATTTCATGTTGCACGTAATGTGTACGTACCATTATGTAATTTACATAATAAATATACAAGTTTAATTTAAGTTTTGGATAAACGATTTGCGCTTTAAAAGAAAACCGGAATGTTAATTCAAAGATTAAAACCAACCGACTAATAACAATTTACTTATCAAATGGTTTTGAATATCGTGTTTGGATGACTACATGATTGTTATTTGTAACACGAGGAATATATAATCGTTAAAAAAATTATTGATCATGAAAAAACGAAGATATGTTATCGATATTATTTACCAAATGAATAACCCAGTCTTTTATCTATGATTTATGCCTTCATTCATTACTACAAACAACACCAGATGTGACTTCATGCTTTCACATTTGAAATTTATGAATCAATACTTTTAAGGTTATGTTTACGAATTGAATATTTTTAAATTTGCGTGAAACTATAAGTTAAAACGATTCCTAATTATTTATAAATATTGGAATTTAATTCTATTTTTAACTTAAGTTTATGAATTATATGTAATCTTAATCAATATTTTAGGTTAGGTTATTAAATTGACTTAAAATAATCGAAGAGTATTAAATTTCTTAAAATACAGCGCTTTGCTTACAATTTTCTATAAGCTTATTTTTTTGTGTAAAGGATAGGGCGGATATATCCGCCACTCCTCAGTAAATGATTACATACAACTTTTAAAATATACTTTCACCAAAAAGTAGCTTTAATATTTCTTAACATATTTTGTAGTAGAATTTATCTGTTTTTTTCAGCAATAAATTGGAATTGTATTTATTTAAAAAATATGTAGAAAATAAATTGAACCTTAGTAAAAGTTTAATTTCTTGTTATCAAATAAGTAATAACTTTAAGTCTTATATAATGTGATTATTATATACATATGCAAAGGTGGAATTTATCCTAGGTTTAATTATAATTTGTTTCTTTTTATTAAACTCTATGCGTATTAACTGTGTTAATTGGGACTACAAGAAATGATTTATTAAGGACATGTTACATCCCAACTTTGGTAGTTTTCTAACAATTCTAATTACATCTAATAATAAATTCAAATTGCACAACTGTTGTCTTCCTATTTCACGACAATACACGATCAAGATTAAGTTCGCAATCATACGGAACATTTTTTGTTTGTTTATTGGATTATTTCATTCTGTACTTCTATTGGGTTAGTCTGCGTGTTTTTAATTGCCTCCGCCCTTAATTTTCCATCTATTGGGAGTGCAACCCGACGAACACGTACCAACATTAATATACAAATTGCAATTCTCGCTGTTGCATTTTGCTGCAGCCGATATAATTGACCATTACCAAGTTTTATATCACACATGGACAATGTATATATGCGAACAGTGGATCCATTAAGTTTTATTTATTCGCACGAATGTTTACGTGTGGATGCGGATGTGTCTGTCTGTCCGTACGCATATGTATGTATATATCTGTCTGTGCTCGCATGTGTATATGTGTATGTACCTGCACGAAACTAATTAATTTCAGGGGATTTGCGTCTCTGGCTGGTGGTACTAATTATTTTATTCCTATATTTGCTTAGCCTCGTATATCCTCGCATGCAATTTGTACAAGATTATGCAAAGTTATGGATGCATTCATTTATGCTGTACTAATCTATGAGATACTGGAAGGAGGACGCTATCTGCGACGATACACATAATCGTCTCGCAATGTTCTATAATTACATTCGTATGTGACTTTAGATATTGATTAATTATCGTTCATATTCGAGATGTGCTGAAGAAAACAATATTTTAAATAAACATATTTGTATTATTTATGCATTTTGTAGAAATGGTAAACGGAAACAATTGTACGCTCGTGAGAACAAAAAAAATTGTAGGCGACATTGAATATTCATTAATTATCGTTCATATTTGAGATGTGGTGAAGAAAACAATGTTTTGAACAAACATATTTGTATTATTTATGCATTTTTGTAGAAATAGTGTACGGTTGTATGAACGTACGTTCGTGAGGACAAAAAAAATTGTAGGCGATTTTGGATATTCATTAATTATCGTTCATATTTGAGATGTGGTGAAGAAAACAATATTTCTAATAAAAAAATTTGTATTATTTATGCATTTTGTAGAAATGGTATACGGAAACAATTGTACGCTCGTGAGAACAAAAAAAATTGTAGGCGACATTGGATATTCATTAATTATCGTTCATATTTGAGATGTGGTGAAGAAAACAATGTTTTGAATAAATATATTTGTATTATTTATGCATTTTGTAGAAATAGTGTACGGTTGTATGAACATTTTGTACGTTCGTGAGGACAAAAAAAATTATAGGCGATTTTGGATATTCATTAATTATCGTTCATATTTGAGATGTGGTGAAGAAAACAATGTTTTGAATAAACATATTTGTATTATTTATGCATTTTGTAGAAATAGTGTACGGTTGTATGAACATTTTGTACGTTCGTGAGAACACAACATTTTTGTATGTGATTTTATATACATTGATTAATGCTGATGAAAACAATATTTTGAATAAACATACATATTAATTATTCATTCTGTATTTATAGTATTGGGTTGTAAGAAATTTTGTACGTTTGTGTGAACAAAATATTTTAGGTGCTAAAAAAGTAATTCATAATACAGATTGTAAAAGTAAAGGTGTACGTTGCGTAAAAGTGTACATTGTACAAAGTGTATGTTCGTATAAAAATTGCGTACGTTCGTGTGAAGACAATATGTTAGTTCTTAAAAAGTAATTTACAATATATATTCATTTTTGTCATTTGCAAAAAATATATTCAGATTGTTCAAAGTGTACGTTCGAATGAAATGCGGTACGTTTATGTGTTCTTAGTAACGTACTAAAAACGAAGTCTTCATATATTTATTCATATGCGAAAAAATAACATAAATCATTTACATTGCACAAAGTAGTATACGTTCAATGAAATTTAGGTACGTTTGTTCGAACATTGGGTACTAAGAAATAATTAACTATATTTATTCATATGCGAAAAAACAAACATATTTATTAAATTATTAACATTATACAAAGTGTACGTTTGTATGAAAATTTCGTACGTAGGTGTGAACAAAAACTTTAACACAGAACTACTTCACAATATATATTCATATTTATCATTTGCAAAAGGAAAACATTCATATTGTGAAAAGTGTACGTTCCTATCAAATTCGGGTACTTTTGTGCGAACATTGGATACTAAAGACTATAGTGAATTAGTTTTATTTATGTGCGGAAAAAACATATTTAATAATTTATTAATATTATACAAAGTGTACGTTCGTATAAAAATTGCGTACGTTCATGTGAACAAAAACTTTACATACTAAGAACTGACTCAATATATTTAAAAAAGATATTTAATAATTTAGTAACATAAAAAAATAAATTTATTAACATTGTACAAAGTGTACGTTCGTGTGAACTATGGATACTAAGAACTAATTCACTATATTTATTTATGTACGAAAAAATACAAATTTAATAATTTATTGTACAAAGTGTACGTTCGTATGAAAATTGGAAACGTTTGTTTGAACAAAAAAATTAGGTGTTAAGAACTAATTCACAATATATATTCCTATTTATTATTTGCAATAAGAAAACATTCATATTGTGCAAAGTGAACGTTTCTATAAAATTCGGGTACGTTCGTGCGAACTAAGAACTAATTTATTCATATGCGAAAAACATATTTAATAATTGTTAATAATGTTAATACAAAGTGTACGTTTCTATGAAAATTGCGTACGTTCGCGTGAACAAAAGCTTTGGATACTAAGAACTAATTCACTTTATCAGTCATATAAGAAAGCATTGACATTGTACAAAGTGTACTTTGGTATGATAATCATGTACGTTAATTTGAACAAAAATTTATTACATATCCATTTTTCATATTTTATATTAAGAAAAAAACATCATGACGTAGTACGTTTAACAATATACAAAAAAAATATCTTATTTAATAAAGCATTCATATTTTGCAAAGTGTTTGTTTGTATGAAAATCTCGTACGTGCATACGAACAAAAAAAATACCCATTAAAAACTAATTAAACATATATTTATACATATTTTATATTTGTCATATGCGAAAACAATATCATATTTAATAAAGTATTCATATTAAGCAAAGTATACAAGTGTACGTTCATGTGAACTCACAAAAACTTATTTCTTAGAATATTATGTTAGTATTATATCTTTAATAGATCAATGAATCATGTTGTATAAGAAACTACCGGACGTTCTGAAGAAAGTCACTTTCCCTGATTAATATAAAATCAATGATTTTATATCTGCATATGTTGGCATAATTTAAATATATAATCATAACAATTATTAATTGATTTTGTTATCCAATTGAATTGCATTTTACCCACATTTATGCATTAATAAAGAAAATAAATTTCGACACTCTAAAATAATTAAAGATGTAATGAAAATACTCAGGTAGATTACATTTTTTTCTTTAATAATTACATAACATTGTTTAAGTAAATGAACCTGAGGTAGCGGCGGCAAATATGACTTTGTGGTATAATGAAATAAAGCACATTTAAAGGAACATAACAAATTAGAAGATTATGTGCAGCTCACTCGTTAAACCTGAGCGAACGTCGCGGCAACGCTCGGAGTGAGCTTTAATTTTTGCATGTATTGTTCAACAAACCGTCCGTTTATCTTGACGTCATTTAAGCGTTTGTACGATTTACGCTAAAACAACGGTATTTAAAAGATACGTTTAACTATCACCCTAACTAACCTTGAGATTAACGTCTTCATATTACCATAACTAATTGTTATTTTATTGTTATTAATTTTCAAGATTTTTAATATTAGGATTCTGTTTATGTCCAAATAATGTTAGCTCAGGAAGAAAGATCACGGTATAAGCGGGGACAAGCCTGTTAAGCTGTTGTCATATACTTTTTTATGCGAGGATATAATACAATTTTTCATTCATCCCTTCATTGTAGGAAGCTCCGTTTGCGCAAACAATGACACAATGGAACAACAAGTTTTCCTCTGCGATATGCGACGAAGGAAGCTATTTGAGTCAATCCTGTAACAGTGTAATAATTCATACACATACACCTGATTTATAGATCGTTTATAGTTTATAATTTTAACAAAAATTTTGAAATACCAAATAATTTGTTCGCATGAACGTACTTGATTTTCGTATTAACGTACACTTTACACAATGCGAATAATTTTCTTTAGTATTTCGTTTATTTTTAATCAGTTGGAGTAACTAACCTATGAGAACACGAAAACCTAACCTACAAATATAAAAATTATTTTGACACATGAAGTAACATCAATGTTCTTTTATGTTTATTGTAGAGAACAGTGAGATGTAAAGATATAATTTTGAAAGTAGTAAACATATAAAAACTATTCGGTTTGAGTAGAAGTGTATAGTAAGTGGAAATGACATAAAGGGTTTCGGATGATTGAACGGACGTTGCATAAAAGTTGTAGGCAGAGAGAAAGATATTTCCTCTTCCATTTTGATGTGTGTGAAGTGGTCAATTTCAACGGTCTTTGGCGTCTGTTTTGTATGGAAGAAATATTGATCCGAACCGATGCTGTTATAAATAGCAGCCTTTCCATTTCCCATCATATCTCTCTCACTCGTCCGCTCTCCTCATAATCGCTTTTCCGAACTTCAACACACGACGGAATCACACCTTTTAAAGAGTCTCTCCACATGCAATGCATTTTCCCATCACGGCTTTTATCTAATTCATTTTTTTTGTCGGCGTCTTGAAATCAGTGTGTTTATTAAATTGCCGTTTAAGGTCTTCTTTATAATACACCAAAAATGGATGAAAATTTAAATAAAGTTCTATGAAGAGAGAGAGAATGTGGTATTTAATTAGTTTCCATTTTAATGAGCATAATTTGTAACCAAATTTGGTCATAATTACGAATTAAATCTCGCCGAGTTTCTATATTCGAGAAAGGCGTTCGGATGGCGCGAGATATGCAGGAAGTTATAAATCCTATGTAGGAAGATGTATAATATGGCCGATTCCATGGTTAATTAACGAAAGGATTAATCAAACGCAATTAAGACGTGTCTTCTTCTTTAGCTCGCCGTGCGTACATTTTACTTTGACGTTTAGTAATGAGACATTTTCAGTTGATATATATTTCAGCTTAATCATCTCCTTGCTTCACTAGAGAAATACAAAATACTACTAGTATATATTCTTAGTTTTCATATTTAACCTTAACACAAATTTTGTAAAATTAATATTATTTAAAGCTTTGAACTCTGCTACAGAATCAATTACACTAACCTCAAAATTTGCCAATAAAAAATATGTATCAGTATTATTTTGATGTAAATGCGTAAATGTCAAATTAGGGTGATGTGTCACATTCAAGTAAAGTCTAACATAACCTCATTTGAAACTAATATTTCAAGTCATGATTTATTTAATAGTCAAACAGTTTTCATGTACTGATAAAAATTTAAAAATCTAACCTAAGATGAGAGCACGAAAACTTAACCTACAAATATGAAAATTATTTTTACACGTGAAGTTTTTTTATCTTTATTGTAGATTGCAAAATGTGAGATATAACAAAAAATAATTTAGAAAACAGAAAAACTATTCGGTTACAGTAGAAATGTTTAATGACATAAATGATTAGTAAATATAAATATTTTTCAGTATAAATACTTATGCGTAAATGTCAAATTAGTGTGACGTGTCACATTTTATTATTTTTAGGTTAGGTTGTTTGCGCTTTTAGTTCAAGTAAAGTCAACATAACCTTATTTGAAACTGATATTTCAAATCATAACATACTTAAAAGTCAAACAGTTTTCATATACTGACAAAAATTGAAAATGCTCATAAAAATTTATTATTTTATTGTACGCTCTTTTAGTTCTACTAACATAACATAAGTCAAACAGTTTTCTTGACAAAAATTCTAAATGCTGATAAAAATTGACTAACTTAACTTTAGATGACAACAGGAAAACCTAACCTACAAATATGAAAATTATTTTTACACTTGAAGTTATTTTATATTTATTGTAGAAAACAAATAATAAATGATAAATAAAGATATAATTTAGAAAGTAGTAAACACGTAAAAACTATTCGGTTAGAGCATAAGTGTATAATAAGTGGAAATGACATAAATGATCAGTAAACATGAATATTTTGTCGGTATAAATACTTATGCGTAAATGTCAAATTAGGATGACGTGTCACATTTTATTATTTTTAGGTTAGGTTGTTTGCTCTTTTAATTCTTCTAAAGACTAACATAACCTTATTTGTAACTGATATTTTAAGTCATTACTCAATTACATCTAGAATATTTCATTGTTAGATTTTTATCATTTATATGTTGAAAATTTTTCCTTGTCGTTTTTTTTTATTCTTCATATTAAAATTCATGTATGTGTTTTGTTAGTACCAATTTTTAATGGTTGATCATATCGTTTAGAAACCCATTACATTGTGGAGTTAATATTAACATGATCGGGATTTTGCCCTATTATATATTCATTATTCAAGCAGATGTAGTACTTAGGTTTGATCAATAGCCGAATGCCCTTTGTACTATCAAATACACGTTTATTATATGTATACAATGTATACCTTCTCATTCATCAGATGTCTTTCATATTGAATCTAATTTTAATTAAAAGTAAAGTAAATTTTATACTATAAAGAAATCTACATGGTTATTGACCTTACTAATTTAAGAAATGTTATGAAATTATATTTTAGGAACGAATTATATAACACATATTTTAACGAAAAGTGGAATCAACTAATGTATTTTTTATTGTTTATAAGAAATAGATTTTTATAAAAAAGTGGATTGAATAGTTAAATCTGAAACTTGTGAATTTCATTATAAATTGAGAAACAAATTATATAAAATATTTTTGAGCTAAAAATGAAATTTGATTTTTTGTTAAAGAAAAATACTTATATAAAATAGTGATTCTGTATAAACATTGTGAATTTCCTTATAAATTCAAAAAAAAATAAAACATTTTTTAATGAAAAATACTAACGATTCAAGAATTAAAAGTAATTTTTTGTAAATAAAGTGACTTATATAAAGAAGTAATTTAAAAAACAATTAAGTATTGAAAGTTATTTTGTTACTTGTGAATTTCCTTATAAACATTTAACACATTTTAGCGAAAAATGGAAGCAATTAATTTGTTTTAAATCTTTTTGGTATAATGAAAAAGATTTATATAAAACAGTGATTTCACAATTAAATCTGAATCTTGTGAATTTCCTTATAAATTAAGAAATAAATATTTAACACATAATTTAACAAAAAATGCGAATAAATTTGTTTTTTTTTAATAGAGAAATTTTATATTTAAATCTGAAACTAATGAATTTCCTTATAAATTGAGAAACATATATTTTAATTAAAATAATTCCATTTCCATATTTTATAAACAGATAAAATAAGTCGATAGACATAAAATATTTTAGTCTGTTCGAGATGCTAATTTTATTGCAGCATTGTATATTTACATATTTAAGAAGATGAAATAAAGATGTTGTTTTTATATTGAATTGCGTAACTTTTACTTTAGACATCAAGAAAGTTTTTCAATTTTAAGTATTATTTATTGTTACTCTAAAAAATAAGTAATATCAAATTCTAATTTTTATTAAAAACTTTGTAAGGCAGAAATTGAAAATTAAACATAAATTATGGAACATCTAATATTTAATGCTTTTACTACTAATAATAATAAGAAAGTTTTAATAATAAATAGAAATAAATACGTTTCTATAATAATCTAAAATGTTAATTTTTATAAAAAACTTTGTACCTCAAAGATTTCAATTTAATTTTCATGAAAAATTTTGTAAGACAGAAATTAAAAATGAATCAAATTTGTAGAATATCAAATATTTCATGTTTTTACTAATAATAATGGTTTTTTGTAATAATCACCAAAAATAAATAGAAATAAATACGTTTTTATAATAATCTAAAATTCGTCTTTTCATTTAAAACTTTGTAAGGCAGAAATTGAAAGTTAATTATAAATAATGGAATATCAAATATTTAATGATTTTACTAATAATGAGAAGTTTTTTGTAATAATCGCCAAAAAATAAATATAAATAAATACGTTTTTATAATAATCTAAAATTCGAATTTTCATTAATTTTTTTAAGACAGAAATTTAAAGTTAATCTAACTTGTGGAATATTTAATGCTATTACTAATAATAAGAAAGTATTTTGTAATAATTGATAAAAGTAAATAGAAATAAATACGTTTTTATAATCATTTAAAATTCGTCTTTTCATTCAAAACTTTGTAATGCAGAAATTGAAAGTTAATTATAAATTATAGAATATCAAATATTTAATGATTTTACTAATAATTATAAGAAAGTTTTTTGTAATAATCGCCAAAAATAAATAGAAATAAATTCGTTTTTATAATAATCTAAAATTTTTCATTAAAATCTGTGTATGTCAAAAATTGAAAACTAATTATAAATTATGAATTTCAAATATTTAATGATATTACTAATAATTATAAGAAAGTTTTTTGGTAATAATTATCAAAAGCAAATAGAAATAAATACGTTTTTATAATAATCTAAAATTCGAATTTTCATTAAAAACTTTGTAAGACAGAAATTGGTTTAACATTCCTAAGTTGTAGAATATAACATTTTTAATGCTTTTACTGATAATAATAATGCTTTTGGTAATAATTACCGCAAGAAAGTAGAAATAAATACGTTTTTATAATAATCTAAAATTAGAATTTTCATTAAAAAATTTGTTATCATAAGTTGTAGAATATCAAAATCTAATGCTTTTACTAATAATAATTATTAAGTTTTTTTTGTAACAATCACAAAATTTCTGTTTAAAGAAAAATACAATTTTATAAATAATTGTTTTTAGTTACAAAACATAATATTTATTGCAAGAATAAATTACGAAAATTAAAAAAAAAATCTTAATATAATAACAAAAATAAAATTGATATTTTTGCACTGTTTTTAGTATTTTATCAATTTAATTAATGTTTCATTTTGCAGAGTTGTATTTTTTAAGGATAATATAAATATATGTGTTTGATAATAAGGGTTGAACAGCAAAATCCCATTGTATATGATTTATAAATCAAAGTTAAGAAAAGGAGAAGAAGGTGTACACAAGGAATATAAATTACTTAGATGTTAAGTATGACAAATTGCACATTTATATCACTTACTTAAATTTGTCATGGCGAGAATGTCAGCTGGCATACAATTGTTTTAATATTTTATGCAGCAAGAATGTCGCATTCGGAGCGGTTGTCCCGTTTTCAGTAATCCGAAGAAAGAGAAACTCCTGTCTGTACCTTAAAATAACCCGCTTTAAAAATACCCGTCACTTCGGTGCGCTGTGTCCTTCCACTATTCGCGGATTAAAGAAAAACCCGAAAAGATCTTTCTTATTAAATTTTTAACCCAGACAATAATAAGGAGAAAAGAAAAAAATATTAATAAAACGTTGAAATTAATCACTTGTTCACGAAACGTAATTACTGTGTGTATAAAGGTGTAACAAGTTCAAATTGAAATTAATGATGAGCTTTTCTCGGAGAAGGAGCGCATCGGTCTACTTGGTGGAGTAGTAGTGGGATGGCTGGAATCGGTATGAATGCAAATTGGAGGTTTATCTCGAGAAATATTTCAGATATTTTCAGTTGGAGATTAAAAGTAAATTGAAAATATTTTCATAATCCCGAGCGAAAGTAGTTCTGGCGCTGTTATCAGGAAGTCGGCGAAATTTATATCACCTTTGGTCGGCGCCGTAACTTTCTGCAAAGGGAGGTGGGTGTTGGAAATCCAAGGAATGGCAGGGCTTAAAGTATTTATGGAGGACGATTATTTCTTTAATACATTTAATAAGCGCGTGTTTCAGTCGGGCGAGATAAGGCAGAGCTCCGGAGGAGCGATGTGAGAGAGAGCGAGAGTTGAAGAGAACGAGGCCGAACGGAGAAGAAAACACATACAATTCCCGCGTACATATCGTTCGAGTAGAAAGATCAGACTTTGGCTAGGTAATTAGGCCGAAGCAAGTATCCTTTTTCTCATGACCATTTGTATTATTTATTCAATTATCGCATGTATTTCGCAAGCATAAATTACACACAGCGCCGCTATAATTTCGACCGCTCCCTGCAATTTCGGATAACAATGGTATTATAACTTTAACAAAATGCGAATGCATATTAAGACGGTGCATTAAAGCATTCAGCTGCAATTTAGTACGAAGCGTTGTTTCGAAGATACGTACAAAACAAAAAAATACATAAAACGTGCAATTTTCCAAAGGAAGCAATCGAAACTGTATGTATTCATGACCTGCGACTGCCTCTTTCTTTTCCTTCCATAATGTTCGCCTTGTTGTGTCATCCACGGAATGTTAAAATCAGATTGGTACGTGGAGTACCCATAATCGAATCTGCAGAATCCGGGTCTGCTCAGAAAGCAACCGCCGACGTCTGATTTGCATATACAAATAAATGTGCACACTGTGGGGTTCGCAGATTTCGGGGTTGAACGACGTGCCATTGAAATACTCCCAAGTTTGCGCTAATTATCATTAGCATTTGGTGGAGGTGGATGGGGGTTGGAAGGAGCAGAAGAGCCAGATGTCTCGGCTACGGTGGATGGGTTTGACGCAATCTGGGAATATGATCATCGTCACCTGTTCTAATTCGCAAAAATTGCTGTGAAAACTAGATATAATGGACCTAATCGCATTTGAATCCTCAATTAATATTCTGCGCGTATTGTTTTAATCGAAATCTTAAACGCATAATGAAATCTTCATCTCATTGCCTTAATCGTACATCTGTTTTCATGGTTTATTCATTACTATATTTGCTTAATCTAAAACTATGTATTAATACTAAAACATATTACATGCACTTTTTTAACTCATGTTAAATTTTATTATTTATATTTATATTATTTGATAATAAATTCAAATAAATATTATTGAAATTCTAATAAAACATTTAAATTAATTTTAGTGTGGTCAAAAATTAATAATATTTTAAATTATAATTTATACAATGTTTATAAAATAAAATTATATTGTGTATTTTTTATTATATTCACATTGTATTAATAATTAAAATTTATCAAGAAAAATATAATTATTACCGTTTAATTAACATTAATGTTGTTGAGTAAAGATATTGCATTCACTATTTATAGCTTTATATAATGAAGGTGCTTCATCATTTTAAAAATGTAATAACGCAGCATTCATTTTCATAATGACGGGCCGTATTGTTTTAATTTGGAAATATTTCTGCATTAAATATTATTAACTTTACTTGATTTACAATTTGCAACGAAATATAGCTTTGTTATTATTTAAAAAAATGAGTTTAATATAATAATAATAATGATAAATAATAGAAGTAATTATAAATTTCGGTTATTTTATTAATTTTGTAATATTGAATTTTATCAAAAGATGGCGTATTGTAGTATGTATTCTGCGCATGCGTTATACCATAAACAAATAGCATTTAGTGAAATTATTCCCTTTATACAAATTTTATAAAATTATAAGGAAAACTTAATTAGTTTTGATCAATCAACTACTACAATTAATCAAAATATAGCTGTGTTATTATTATTTAAAATGAGTTTAATATTGATATTGTGGCTAATAGAATTATTACATAAAGTTTAGTTTAGTAAAAGATAAATAATAGAAAACTTTGAAGTATTTATAAATTCCGGTTTTTTTTTATTAATTTTGTATTATTGCATTTTCTCAAAAGATGGCGTATTATACTACGAATTCTGCGCATGCGTTTATGTTACCTGGCAAATAGTGTATGGTAAAATTGTTCCGTTTATACAAATTTTATAAAACAATAAAGAAAACTTTGAATCAATTGTGATAAGAAGCTTTAATTAATTTTGATCAACTATTACAATTAATCAAAATCCGGTTATATCTTCATCTATAGTGTGGGATGTGTGTACGCTACAGTTCATGTTTGCACAGACGTTATAGGTTTAGTATCAAATCAATGCACTCGAGTTGCAGACATTTGTTTGGGTGCGGAGACTAAGTTAAGATGCGCAAATCCAGCAAGTCTTCGGCCGACATCCATGTTAATCCCTGGCTCGAAACCGACCAACCAAATATATATATGTATGTATATATATATTCGTTGCAAACCGCAACTTGGGGAACTACTCCGGTTTCGGACGGGAAGCTCGAATTTCCAAAATAAAATTCCCCAAACAAACGTTACGTGTCCATTAGCATCGTCTTCAGCAAATGCCCAATTGTTATTGCTAGTTGCCTCCGCTTAAGACCGAGTTACGTAGATAACGCCCTTGGGCGTCCTTCCGATTCCAATCGCTACACATTTCTAGGATTTCCCCCTGATCCTATTCCAGACTACAACACCTTTTTATCCCTGTCACAAGACACAAGCCTTTTTTTTACTATTTTTCACTACACATTTTCAGAAATATTGATGTAAATATGTATTTTAAAAGATATAACCTTAAAAATGTCTCTTTATATCAAACAGATTTTCAAATAGAAACTAAATTCAGTTTTAAAAACGATAACACTCGATTTGAACACTGCAGTTTGGAAAGTGAATAAAAAAAATGGTTTCACTGTTAACAGAAAATAAAAAATATCAGCTGGTTGGAAAAATAATGGATTGTAATTGTGTGCTGTTATATGGAAAGTGGACTTTTTCATTTGTGATAATAGATACGATTTTTATTTCCAAACATATCGAATCGTAGTTTCATCAACAGCTGGGTAATTCATTTTGTGCACTTTTTTACCCATATGAATACAAAAAAGTTCAATAACTCCATATTAACCGAATACATAAAGTTTTAAGCAAAAAAAATTTGCAACAAAAATATTTTGCATTTGATTGAAATTAATAAAGTGCAATTACTTTGTGCTTTTCAGAATTGTTAATTTGTTTTTTTTTTTGTAATTAAGTAAAGCTTTGTGCGCGCTGTTCGTTTATAAATTAAGACGCATACGTTCTGGTAATATTCTGATGCGGCTGCAATAAATTAATTGGTGAGAGCGCGAGTGTTGTAGTTCCTAGTGAATATCATGATAATTAATCAACTTTGTTTCGGGGCGCCTGCATTGTGTCCATAAATCCACTAAAATTACAAATAAATTAAATCTGCTTTGCATCAATGAATATTTACTAGCGATAAAGCGTTGTTGAGTGAGAACGTAGGTGTCGGCTCGCTAATAAATTAAACTTTAAGACACGTTTCGTTTGGTCTTATATAATATTGTACAGTGGCGTGCGAAAGTTTCGCGTCGCGCCTCGCCGTTGTCTCGACGAAAGGATTATTTGGGAAATCCATCACTACCTTAAATATACCCATTATTTTCATTTCACTAAAGCTTTTAACATCAATCTTGCAGTTTAAGAACAACACTAAAAATATTTAGCTTTTACGACACTTTCTGCCAATCAAAAGTTTATTTTTTATTTTAGTTTGGACTTCAGAGACTACAACTATAAGTCTCTGAAGTCCAGGACATGAGCAATTGTAAGGATTAAACTGCCTTGACAAGTTTTTATTTTATATTAATAGAATATTTCTAAGGGAATTTCAATAGATTCGAAGAATTTTTATACCAATTAGTAATGTAAAGATGTTTTATGTACGAATAAACGAAAATTGAGATGAAGAGACACAAATAAATAAAACGCCATCTATCGGGCAATAAAGAAGTTTATTTAAAAAAAATTACTTAACAACTGTGAAAAGATTTATTAACATTTTGCACCGATTTAATTAATAATATTTCCATATAGTACGTTGTAAGGGATGTTATATTTATTCTGAATTTTATTTTATAGTAATAGCATATTTCTAACGGAATTTTAATTGATTCGAAGAATTTTTCTAGCAATTAATAATGTAAAGATGTTTTATGTACGAATAAACGAAAATTGAGAAGAAAAGACACAAATAAATAAAACGCCATCTATCGGACAATAAATAAGTTCATTCAAAAAATTTTACTTAACAACTGTGAAAATATTTATTAACGTTTTGGAGCGATTCAATTAATAATATTTCCATATAATACGTTGTAAGGGATGTTATCTTTATTCTGAATGAATAAAAAACTCTTTATTTGAATAATCGTAGTTCTAGAAATTTATTATTTTCCTTTATTGAAGAGGACATTAAATTAACTTTCTGTGGTGAATAATTTTTTAATGTAAATTTATATCTTATTTCTTGCATGTTATTTACATAATTAAGATCAATAATTCTAAAGCAATTTTGTATACGTATTATTTGAAATTAATTGCATTTACTAATATTCAAATTATTCCGTAATAATTGCTTTCTAAATATATTCCAAGCAAATATAATTTGTAAAATAATATAATTGTAATCATAGAAGTTCATTAGTGACGGAATTTGAATGCTTTGATGTTAAATAGGGTAATGTTATTTCAATATTCTAATTACATACAGACATAGAGAGTAGAAAAAAAAATTGGCTTTATGTGAGCACTTCAAGATTAAACCTCTTTGAAGTGAGTTTTAAATCTATTATTACAGTCTATGTAATGTGGATGAGCTTCGAGAACCTGTTACTACCCGTACGTTTCGGGTCCAGCGGGTTCCAGGTGTTAAGTATCAATTGCCAACCAACAGTATCGGCGATACAGGAAAATCCACAGTTCAGGTTTATTTTACTCTTAGCAATTTAGTCCGATACTGCAATTTTGTTTACTTTGTCATTTAATCGTATACTAAACCAATGGAAATTTAAATTATTGCTATAATATTTTAGGACGATTTATAAAAAAAAATAGATTGAGGAATTTTCATCAAATTTGTTTTAATATTTAAATTGATAAAATAGTTTAAATTAAAATCAAATTAGTAACAAATTACTACATAATAAAATATGTATACTATTATTGAAATCTATTTTTAAATCAGTGAAAACTTTGTAAAAATATTAAAAATCCAAGAAATAATTTTTCTTTTTACTGCTATAATTGAATATGTATTGTAAAATTTAATTGTCAAAATATTGAAATAGCAACAAAGTGAATTTTAAAATATTGAAATTACAGGAACTTTGTGACCAATACACATAGTTATATCAGCGGTTCTTAACCTTTTTGCCACGTGACACAACATATTTATTTGTTGTGGTATTATAACCTAATTTCTAAGATTTTTCACCAGTTCCTCGCATTGACACAAGGTGACAGCTGTCACTTAATTCAAATTTCTCTTTTTACTATAATTGAATATGTATTGTAAAATTTAATTGTCAAAATATTGAAATAGCAACAAAGTGAATTTTAAAATATTGAAATTACAGTGACAGCTGTCACTTAATTCAATTTTGCATAAATCCAAGAAATATTTCTCTTTTTACTACTATAATTGAATATTTGTTGTAAAATTAAATTGTCAAAATATTGAAAAAGCAATGACCAATACATATAGTTATATCAGCGGTTCTTAACCTTTTTGCTACGTGACATATATAACATATTAATTTGTAGTGGTATTATAACCTAATTGCTATGAGTTTTTCACCAGTTTCTCACTTTGACATAAGGTGACAGCTGTCATTTAATCCAATTTTAGGTTGCCATCCATACGTTACCATAATAGACGTATCCTATTATATATTTGCAAAAAAAAACAACTAATTATTTTTTCTAATTATGAACAACATTTTTACAGTAATTTCTTCTCTTTTTGTAAACCAACATAAATAATGACTATATATTTTTTTTAGAAATAATTAGTAATTAATTTATTAGGTAAAAACTTTATTAATATTTTTCTTCATATTTTCATGGTACTTTACTTGATTTTGCGTTCATAATAAAACTGTATTAAAATCCACGATTTCAATTTACACGGTTTTCTGAAGTGTACTTAATCCTTTATATATTTGTCATTCACTATTATTTTTATAGTTTTTAAAATATAATATTTTTATTTTGCATTGTTTTCTATTTATATGGTTTTACATACCAAAATCCATAAATTCGATTAACTCGGTTTTCTTCGGAAGTTTCTTGTGCAGTGTCATTATAGTAATGTAAAGGTTCTGAAATTCTATTATTATGGTCTAACTAAACATATTATTTATGAATTACTGAATTATTTAGCGATGACTAAAAACTAGAGTATAATACAATACTTGATATTTTAACAAATAACAATTATAATAATGTAAAGATTCCAAAATCTAATATTATGGTGCAACTAAAAATATTATTTTACTGAATTATTTAACGTTGACTGAAAACAAGAGTATAGGACAAAACTTGTTTTTTTTTTCAGAGTAAATATGTCTATATGCTAAATTTATATTAAAACATCAATTATAATAATGTGAAATCTAATATTATAGTGAAACTAAACATATTATTTATGAAATACTAAATTATTTATCTATCACTGAAAACTAGAGTATAAAACTTGTTTTTTTTTCAGTGTAAATACGTCTACATGCTAAATTTATATAGAAATATCAATTATAATAATGTAAAGATTCCAAAATCTAATATTATAGTGCTACTAAAAATATTACTTTACTGAATTATTTAACGTTGACTGAAAACAAGAGTTTAAGGCAAAAAAATTTTTTTTTTCAGTTTAAATACGTCTTCATGCTAAATTTATATTGAAACATCAATTATAATAATGTAAAAATTTCGAAACTAATATTATGGTGTTACTAAAATTATTACTTTAGTGATGACTGAAAACAAGAGTATTAAAAATGTCTACATGCTAAATTAATATTAATATATCAATTACAGTAATGTAAAGGTTCCTAAATCTAATATTATGGTGCAACTAAAAATTTTATTTATGAAATACTGAATAATTTAGCGATGACTGAAAGTTAGAGTATAATACAAAACTTTAATTTTTCTCTGCGGCACTTCGTAATTTAGATTATTTTCTTAGTGTAACGCAGTGGTGTTGCAAATATATATACATACAAAAAAAAGCAACTAAAGAAGGTTTATGTGGGTGGTTGAACAGCGGGGTGGACGAGAGTTGGGGAGTCTCCGAAGTTTTCATATTTCAGGCAAAGAGAATTTTATTAGTGGTAAATTTACGAGCGCCCGCCGGCAGAAGCCAACGTAATTCGTATAGCCGTCGTCTAAACAGGAGACTCGGAGTAGGCACAGTGTGTGTGTGTGTTTATGTAAGAGCGAGTGAGAGACAGTAAGAGAAAGAGAGAGAAGCAGAGTCAGTCAGCCTCTGCCCCACCATTTACAACTATCGATTCACACCGAAAGGGGGTTGCCTCCTCCCCAACTAATCCTTCTCCCAATTTGTCACCGAAATCCTCATACCACCGTGTAATCAAACAAAGATTTTACGATGCCCAAGTTGTAGATGCAATTACGTGATAATTAAAAATTGCGTGCCGAAACGGTGAATTTTCGATGTCTACATTAAGGATAATAAATTATCCTGAAAAGATTCGACTTCTGATCTTTACGCCATTGTTTAGTCCCTTTCCTCAACTAATTATCTCTTCATAATGAAAGCGATTCGTCGCGGCGACGATGAAAAGTTATAGAATCCCTTTTTTTTTCTTTCCCTTGGACGACCCTTCTTCGCACGAAGGCTGAGATCGCGGCGGTAGACGGAAGATTATACTAAGGGATTGTTCCCGAAATCCGGTTTACTCCACCTGACCAAGCGAAAGGAATTCTCGGGGAAATAAAAATGCGCTCCATACGCGCGGAATAATAAATATATGATTAGCCTCGTCGAATGGTTTCGTCAAAAGGAGAGCGCGCACCGCACATACACACAATAACACGCCTGAGGAAGTCAAAGATCGGTTTTATTCGCCCTCTCCAACAATTTGCGAACCTGGAAAATTGGCTGCTCTTATAGTGATTGTGTGCTCTTTACTGTTTCCATTTCGCGCACATATCCTCTCATTATTGCACTTTTCAACAGATGCTGCCGCGTCTCTCCTCTCTACCATTGATGCGATTTTTCCAAAACCAATATATCCTGCAGACACACACAATTTCCCTCTTTCTCTTTTCAACAGCCGCGATCCTTCCTCATCCTCATCCTTGTTTCGCAGTGGCTTCGAGTGCAAGCAACCAATTTGATTTATGCCCCACTAAATTTTCATGAATATTGCATTGTTTGTATAGTCGCCTTCCGCAAAACTCCCGCAATGGATTACCTTTTAGTTGAACCCGAAATTCTGCGTTATATTTTTTTTAATGCAAATAAATCAATAGCTTTTATGGTTGCACTTGATCATACTCACAAATATACTGAATGTAAACCTCATGAATGCAAATGGAACAACATAGTTATAGGCCCCATATACACCATAAACCATGTGACGCATTTTGTCATTGGTTTCATCATAACAATAATCCCATATTATTTGAGTTTACACTCCATAATTTAATACCACTCATACTTGAAAATGATTATAAATTGTTGAACAATTTTTAGAAAAAGTATTTAATTTGATATATCTATATAAAAAATATGTGTCTTATAATCTAAAAATATATTACTTGAATATTTTATAATGTGAATACTTCATAATTAGCCTAATTAATTTTTATATAAAGCATAAAGGAGTATTGAAAGTTCATTCAACTTCTTTTTTTCATATTTTTTTTAGTCTGAAAGAAAATTGTTAAGGAAATTAAATGCTTGGAAAAAAAATAATTACCAAAAAAAATGTTTATATCTTATAAAGCCATTATTATTAATCTTTAAGTTATAAATGAAGTGTTTTTTTTCCACTATTATACAAATGAACATTTATAAATATTTGGTTTTTAACTTTTTTCGACTTCAACTTCTTTGATTTTGTTTTCATTTTCATTGTCTTAATCCATCATAAACTGCATTCAATCATTTTTTAACATCTACATCATCAATATCTGATATTCACTACAAAACGTTTTCAATTAAGCATATTTCTTAAATATTAACATAATAATTTATTTGAATTTATCTTTATTTTTGTTGTTTTGGTTGCCACAAGATTTTCTAAATCTTTGTCTGAAAAAAAACATCATCTTCTGCATTCAATAAAATTTCACCATCTTCATGATAAATGTGAATAACATCATTTTTGATATGTGATTTTCTGCAAAAGACATTTTCAATTTAATTCCATCTTTTTTTAATATTTAAATATTAACATTTTTCGGAATGTAATTTTTTTCATTTCGTCTTCATTTTCTTCCATCATTTTCTACATTCAAAACATTTTTAATATCTTCAATATCAACGTGAATAATTTCATTTTTTGTATGTGATTTTCTGTTCCTAGACAATTTTCCGGCCAAATTTTGAGTAGTCGAATGATATTCACGTTTTCAATTTTATTTAAACATTTTTTTAAAAAAAATATATATTAATATTTTTTGACATAAATTTATTTGGTTTTGTCTTCATTTTCTTTGTCCTTTGTCACAAGGTTTTCTAAATCTTCCACTGAAAAACCATCATTTTTTGCATTGAATAAAACTTCAACATTTTCATCATAAACGTAAGTAACATATTTTTTTGTATGTGATTTTCTGTACAAAACGTTATCAATTTCATTTAAACATCATTTTTAAATATTTAAATATTAACATTTTTTGGAATGAAATTTCTTTGATTTTGTCTTCATTTTCATTGTCTTCGTTTCCTCAAGGTTTTCCAAATCTTCCATTGAAAAACCATCATTAAAACGTTTTCAATTTAATTTAAACATATTTTTCGAATACTAACATTTTTTGGAAGGATTTTTTTATGATTTCGTCTTCAGTTTCATTGTCTTCCTTGGGTTATCAAAATCTTTCACTGAAATGCTATCATCTTCTGCATTCGATAAAATTTAAACATTTTTATTATCAACGTGAATAACATCATTTTTTTGTACGTGATCTTCTCCTCCTAGTAAAACTTCTGGTCATATTTTGCTTAGTCTTTAAATAGAAATCTTTTTTAAGTTAAATGGGTCTTGACTCCTTTATATCGAAGCTTCGTTATCAAAGGTAATATTATAGGTATACCTGTACTAAAAAACCATCAATTTTCATAACTAAACTATTTTTTTCATGTTATTTAAATGAATATAATTCTCTTAATTTTTTTTTGATATCAAATTTTTTTTTATGTTAAATTGCAGACTAAGTTATATCGAAGCTTCATTAACGTTTAATGGAAATTAATCTGTACTAATAACAATATTCATAATTTCCTTTATATAACTAAACTATTTTTTTCATGTTATTCAAATGAACACATTTCCTTTGATATTTTTTGCATTATAAAGTATTTCAATATTAGAAACGTGATTTAATGCATAATTGTAATGAATAGACAATACAAAACTGGAAATTGCAAAACATTAGCGTACTAATGTAACCTAAATAAAAGTCTTGAATTGTTGCCATATCACGTACGCCGCAGCAAAGTGCGCCGCATGAATAAATTGTTTGCATTTAATAAATTCACCATTTTGTTGATTTATTTCAATTACTTTTTACGTAACATCTTTTTTAAAATATGATTGATCGTTTAATAAGAACTCGGAAATGAATATTAAACTCTTTCGAATCTCAATCTGATTATAGTTTGTGGAGCTAATGTAATGTGCATTAGCTGTCCATTAAATAACACTTTATGCATGTACATCTATTTATTTCTTTATTGGAAAATACATTATCGACCCTTCACATCCTTGACACATATGATGTGTTTATTAATGTTTTATCCATAAAATTTTAAAGAAATAATTTGCAAATTTTGATCCAATAATAATATTTCAAATAACAAATAATTTAGTAATGAAAAATTAGGTTTTTATTGAAAAATATTGTCAAATTTGTGAAAAAATAGTTTTAAGTTTGCAAAATTAATCAAGAATTTTTAAATTTAATTTAAAAATCTTTTTTAAATATTAACATTTTTGGTAAGGATTTTTTTTTATTTCATCTTTATTTTCGTTACCACAAGGTTTTCTAAATCTTTCATTGAAAAAGTATCATCTTTTGTATTCAATAAAATGTCAACATCTTTATCATCAACGTGGATAACATCATTATTTTTGTATTTCTCTCCTCCTAGTAAAACTTCTGGTCATATTTTGCTTAGTCCTTAAATGGTAATCTTTTTCATGTTAAATGGGACTTGAAATTTCATTATATCGAATTTGTGAAAAAAAAGTTTGCAAAATTATTGATTATTGATCCAATATAAGTCCATTTTCTAATTACTATTGGTCAGGAATTAATTTCAAAATTTTACTCAGTCATAATTGCTAATAATCTTTTAGCTAACTTATTTTAAAACTATAGTCAGTTGTAAAAAATTAAGTTACAAATTTTTTTTTTCTAGGAATAACTGGTTGAAAAACTCAAATTACATATTTTGAAACTATATTCAGTTCGAAAAAACTAAGTTACAAAATTACATTTCTCTAAAAAATTAACTAAATCATGTAGTCTAGTAAGAAACATAGCTTGAAAAAAACATTTTCAAAAATTGAAAAAAAAATAACAGTTTTATGTTTGCAAGATTCTTGATTATTTATTCAATATAAGTCTGTTTCCAAATTAAGATTTGTCAGGGATTTATTTCAAATTTTGACCTAATCACATAATTAATAATAATCTTTCAACTAACATATTTTTAAACTATATATTAAGTGCTAAAGAATTAAGTTATAAAATTACATTTCTCTTGAAAAATTGTACCCAAATAATTTAGTCTAGTGAAAAAAATACAGGTTGAAAAACACTCTTATTATTGTGAACCAATTATTATTTAAAAAAAACATAGTTTTGTGTTTGAAAGATTCTTGATAAAATAATTTATAATTTGTCAGGAACATTTTTTTAATATTTTATGAAATATTTCTAACTCCTTTTATAAACTTGGATAAAATAGAGACAATTTACATATTTCATAGAAAATATGTGAAAACGATAGAATTGATAGTATTGAATGATAGTATTGAAAATGTTTTAAATTATTATTCATTCATGAGTTTTTTTGATATATATTATTATTTAATAATAAATTAACATTAATCTATGGAATATTTGTAAAAAAAATGTTTTTTGATTTGTAAATATACGATAAATAAAATATTTATTTTTCAGAATAAATTTATAAAATTGATGTTTTCGTTTTGGTGGACGTGTAGCAATTTGTTGACCCGAAGTGCCTTTTCGAATGAGCGAAGGAAGAGAGATAGAGAAAAGATAGGAAGAAATAAATTCGTTACGTAAACTTATGAATTGCTAAGTAAACAGATACAGGAATTCCTAGAGGGAATTGAATTTAGAATGGCGCGGATGGTTGGAATAGCGAAATGTGTTTTCATTGAAATTATACACCGAGTTTGGTTTTGTGTTGGTCTTGTTAGGTGGTTGCGCCGCCCCGGGACCAAAATTAGAGCCGATAAAAATTATACGAGAATTAAACGCGCGGTGGTACTTCGTGGAGCGATTTCCCAAGAACGTTAATTATGGATAAACGTGATGCAAATGACCGTGATTGTGGAAACTGGTATAGCCCACAGGAAGATGGCCTGAAGGTGGCAGCAGCAGCAGCAGCACCAACTCGTACACTCGAGGGTATCGGTCGTGAACGTTGCAAGTGTTCATCGTGTCCAGATGATATTATTCAGAGATGAATGTGCAAAACTCTGCGCTGTTTGTAAAGGGGGTGGTTGAAAACTGCCCTTGGTGGAGGTGGATTGACGGTGGTGAAGGCACGTCTCCTCGCTCACCCTCATCCGTGTACCATATGGATGCACAACGGGCGATTCGCATGTTCGCGGAATGCTATTAAAATTTAAATGCATTTTGTTCGCCGCCGGATAACCAATACCGCCGCCGCCGCCACCAACATATGATGCATGCCCGATGCAAATCGAGAAGGAAATGCTCATTATTATCGCTCTGCGCAATATTTAAAAGCTTTATTGCATCGCTCTAAGCCGCTTTCACGCACAACAATTACTCCAAATCGCCGGATTGTAAATCAATGCATCGAAATTCTATACACAGAAATTATCTCTACTCGATTCGAAAGTTAAACAAGCCTCATATAAAGGTATTTCTCATATAACACGATTTTTGCTCTAACACAATTAGTTAATTGCATTTAATCCTCTCACAATTCAAAATACACTCATACAACACAATATTATTTAATGTAATTATATTTCCATAACACGATATTTCCTAGTATAAAATATCGTGTTAACAAAAATGCATTCAACTTTAAGTACGTTCGTATGAACTTTATTTATGTACGTTCGTATGAACTTTAATTACGTTCGTATGATCTTTAAGATACGTTCGTATGAACTTTAACTAAGTTCGTTTAAACTTTAAGTACGTTAGAGTGAACTTAAAATGCATTCCAATGAACTTTAAGTACGTTCATATGAACTTTAGTTAAGTTCGTATAAACTTAAAATATGTTCGTATGAACTTTAAGTACGTTCGTTTAAACTTTTAGTACGTTAGAGTGAACTTAAAATGCATTGCAATGAACTTTAAGTACGTTCGTGTGAACTTAAAATACTGAACTTGAACTTTAAGTTCATTCTTGTGAACTTAAGATACGTTCGTATGAACTTTATGTACGTTCGTATGAACTTTAATTACGTTCGTATGATCTTTAAGTACGTTCGTATGAACTTTAATTACGTTCGTATGATCTTTAAGTACGTTCGTATGAACTTTAAGTACGTTTGTGTGAATTTAATTTTTATTTCTCATACTTATGTACAAATACTTAATTGATTCTTTTACGAGCCATGTAAAATTGTTTCGGTGGCCGTATGCGGCCCGCGGGCCACCAGTTTGAAAGCGAATCAGCTACATAAGTTACACAATCATCTTATAAATATTATTTTTCTATAACACGATTTAATACATATAGGGTAGTTCTGTTTATTTATCATTTATTAAACGTGCAAAAAACACAATTCTACCAGTTAATTTTTGATCACCTAACTTTTTTGATTCAACTAATTTGAAAATAACCAAAGAAATTTATAATCATCCAAAATAATTTCCTAATCAAATAAAAATATAACCAACTACAAAATCTCCAATTACAAAATATCTTTGAAGCAAATATATCCAATATAAATAATTAAGCTACATTCTGCATATTGATTTTAAGAAACTATTAAACAATATCGAGGACTGTGTGGGATGCATTAATGTTTATTGCAGACTCGAGCATTGTCATATATTTTAAATGGTTAGTTAACAATAACAAGTTTCCAATTAAAACATTCCCTCTGCGAAAAACATGTAATAAATTAGAACACCCGGTGATAATTTAAACGGAATGTTTGCGTTTTGCAGAACTTTCAATTTTGGAAACAATGCTGTCTTTATTGTCTACCTATTCCCAGAAATGAATACAAGCAATTCAAATTAATATTTTCAGTTACGTAAATAATTTAATTATTTGGTTTGGTTAATTAATATTATAAATTTATGTTCAATTATTTTATGGTAATTTGTACATTTTAATTGTAGATCAATTATTAACAACCTGTTTTGGTTGAACTTTCAGTAAATTAGTTTGCGATTAACGCATGAATTGTAATTATAATTATAACTCGGTGTTAGATTTGTTTTGCGTGAGTTGCAATACATATTATATTAACATAATACAATATCTAATCAGATCTAATATTGGAGTGCTCAACATTTGATTAATTTGACTATTGTCTAATAGATTAACTATAATTCTATTCGAATCCAATATTTATACAACTTATTTAACGTACGTGCACAAATTGTCCTTAAACAGCATACCTCTTTATTCACACGAACGTACTTAAATTTCAGACAAACGTACTTAAAGTTCATATAAACGTAATTAAAGTTCATTCGAACGTATTTTAAGTTCACACGAACGTACTTAACGTTCATACGAACGTATTTTAAGTTTATACGAACTTAACTAAAGTTCATACGAACGTACTTAAAGTTCATTGGAATGCATTTTAAGTTCACTCTAACGTACTTAAAGTTTAAACAAACGTACTTAAAGTTCATACGAACGTATCTTAAGTTCACAAGAATGTACTTAAAGTTCATTCGAACGTATTTTAAGTTCACACGAACGTACTTTTACTTCAAACGAACGTACTTAAAGTTCATTGCAATGCATTTTAAGTTCACTCTAACGTACTAAAAGTTTAAACGAACGTACTTAAAGTTCATTCGAACGTATTTTAAGTTTATAGTAACTTAACTAAAGTTCATACGAACGTACTTAAAGTTCATTGGAATGCATTTTAAGTTCACTCTAACGTACTTAAAATTTAAACGAACGTAGTTAAAGTTCATACGAACGTATCTTAAGTTCACAAGAATGTACTTAAAGTTCAAGTTCAGTATTATAAGTTCACACGAACGTACTTTAACTTCAAAGGAACGTACTTAAAGCTCATTGGAATGCATTTTAAGTTCACTCTAACGTACTTAAAGTTCATTCGAATGTACTTAAAGTTCATACGAAAGTACACTATGGCATTAAATTTTTATCGAACCAAAGTAGTAATAAATACTTACATATTCCAATAATTCTGTATATATTGTGTTATTTCTTATAATAAAAAAGATAATAATCTTGTAATATTATTATAGTAGCTAAGATAATAATAATTTATGAAATTGAAACAATTTTCATATTCACACATATTTGTGTGTTTTCAACGAGAGTATTTATATGCGTTTTATGCGCAGTTAGATGTGTTCGTTTTATTTCTGACATAGTATTTACATTTGAATAGTTATACGTTTGTACGCCGCAGCATGAGCGAATTTACAGCATGTAAACTTTTTCCTGTTCCACGAACTATTTATGACATCGCAGACGCATTCGCACCCGCCGTACGTAACAAAGAAAATGCAGACGGAATAAACTTCCAACATTTTACAGCATTAGCTTTTCACACATGTAACGGAAAAAGAACTGGAAACTAACTAACTCCAAACGAAAGAGAAGAAAATACACCGCAGAAGAAATAAGTCGACGAAACTCCATCGTCAAACACAATAAACTACAAGAACTTAAATACTTTCAAAATAATTAAATTTGCGAATTCTATTTTTTAATCCGATACATTGAATACTTTCTAGTGCAAACCAACAGATGGCGGTTTTGCATTCTCGGTTTAGGTTAGGTTATGTTCTTGGATACAGTTTTTTTTAGTTATAACTACAAGATCTTAAATACTTTAAAAATAATTAAAATCTATTTTTGAATCAGATTGGAAATATTCTAGAGCAAACCAACAGATGGCGTTAGTATTTTGTGAAATATCACTACATTTTTAGGTTAGGTTTTTGCATTCTCGGTTCAGGTTAGGTTATTAAATTCAGATTTTTTTAATCATAAATATTTGTGAGTTAGTTAAAATATTATTATTTTTAAATAAAAACTGGTGATTTGTTTTAAAAATGATCTAGGGTCAAATTGTATAAGGATTGAAGTTTCCAGCAAATACTGAAGTTATTGAGGCTTTCAATTTATTGAAGGAATTATTGGAATACTTGAAAATCATTGGACTATATATACGCCAACAGATGGCGTTAGTATTTTGTGAAGTATCGCTACATTTTAGGTTAGGTTTTTGCATTCTCGCTTCAGGTTAGGTTATTGAATACAGATTTTTTTTTAATAATAAATATAGATGTATTATTTAAAATACTATCTTTTTAATAAAAACTGCTTATTTGGTGATTTGTTTAAAAAATGATCGATGGTCAAAGTGTAGACGTAATGAAGTTTTCAGCAAATACTGAAGTTATTGAAGCTATAAAGTTGTTAAAGGAATCATAGGTTCACTTGAAAATCATTGGACTATATATACGCCAACAGATGGCGTTAGTATTTTGTGAAGTATCGCTACATTTTTAGGTTAGGTTTTCGCATTCTCGGTTCAGGTTAGGTTATTGAAAACAGATATTTTTAATCATAAATATTGGTGTGTTATTTAAAATACTATTTTTTTTTTAATAAAAACTGCTGACTTGGTGATTTGTGTAGAATGATCAAAGCTATAAAATTGTTAAAGGAATTATTGGTTCACTTGAAAATCATTGGACTATATAAAGTTTGAAGGAAACACATGAAAATGCTTTTAGTTAAAATCTTTTCTTCGAAACTAGTGTATATAAAAAAGATATTATTATTTTGATTGTATATTGTGTATTAGTAAGAATGGTGTAGCTTGCTGGAAAAGGATTTACAAAGCTGTAATATTTCATGTGATTGATATAAAAAGGCAGAAGGAAACTGATGCAGAAGGAATAATAATAAAAAAAGAAATCATAATTCGCTTGTTGCGGTTTACGAGTTCGGTAATGTCATGGGAAAAGGTCCTCCGACACGACGAGGAGAAGGAGAGGTGGTGGATGAGGATGAGAAGACTCAATGTCCATTCCCTTTCATATATTTTATTCGGTCGTCACGTATCGGTACTAAAAAACCGCAATTTCCCCAGAGGCATCATTATCAAAGATAACACCATATTTCCTGTGTCTAATCGACTTACCACCGTAACAGATCAGGTTCTGCGGAGGAAAGTTCTCGCGTTCACGAAAAAGTAGACGGTCCAAAAGAAAAACGACAGAGAGGAGCGAATGAATAATGAAAGAAACGAAAAACCACGGCGCGCGGAAAACCTTCGGATTATAAAGCCAACCGCAGCCATTCGGACAAGATGCGTCTGGTAATTATAAATATCAAGGACTACTGCCTCTATCCGCCACAATCTCAGGAGGGACTTCAGAAGTGGTAGAAGAAGTACAAGAAAGAAAGAAAAAATCGCATTCCCACAGCTATTGAATAATTTATGTTAATTGCGCGTCTCTCCTCTTCTTCTTTTCCTTCTCTTCTGTTCAATACGATTTCAACGAAAATTGTTCGGTTCAGTTTTCTGCTCGGCGATTTTTGCGGATGCCGGATTTACGATCGAATCAATTAGTTTTATACCCTCGCTAAGATAACATTCGCAGCTGTAAATTTCCCTTGTAAATGCACAACTTTATCTCGCCATAAAACAAGTCTAAATCCAGAAATAGGATATATCCCTGTGGAAAATTCAGAGTGCCGGAGAGAACGAACCGCCCGCCGCCCACACAATGCCAGAAGCCACTCTTTTAAAAGCGGACCGAACCCACCGAATAACCAATACTCGACTCGTAACATTAAATTACGTAAATTGTATCGGAAATCCTGAATTTAACCACTTCGACCAGAGAAATATTAGCGGGAACTGTATTTGTTAAGGACCTTTTTGTTCCCAACTGACCATCGACCTCAAGATATTCGTTGCATGAAAATGTATGATATGAAGACTTGTTACTCTAACAAATTCTACTCAAGAACTTATACAACTTTAACTCGAGTTTACATTACCTACTAATATTTATGTCCAATAATGCTTTTGTTGCTTAACTTTTATAACGCCATCTATCAATTAGTTATGAAACATTTTCATTTATATATATTTTTTTTTCAATTTAATTTTGATTTATTAAATGAACTATTGAAATATTCAAAAACTTTTCTTATCTTTATCTTTAATAAACGCCATCTATCAATTAGTAATGAAACATTTTCATTTCTATATATATATTTTTCAATTTAATTTTGATTTGTTAACTGAATGAACTATTGAAATATTGAGAAACTTTTCTAGTTTTTAACTTAAATAAACGCCATCTATCAATTAGTTATGAAACATTTATATTTATTTTTTTTTTTCAATTTTTATTTGTCAATCGAATCAAGTATATTAATATAATAAAGTGAACTATTTTAGTCCTCACATTTCTATTGATTTAACCTTATTCAAATATTTCTATTATAATGAACAGTATAACCTTTGTATATACTTGAAATCGATGAAGAAAACATGATGTACATAAAACTATTGCAAAAGTTAAACAATAAGAAAATTTGAGGTCACCTTTCACTTTATTATTAAATTATGTAAAGAAATAATACTGAATACACATTTATTTCTAAGTAATAGTTTTACTTGATTGAACAGAAAATTTAATTTTTAATATTTTATTGAAATATTTTAAACAAATAGACAATTTTGTTGTGTGGATTAAAATAAAAAGAATTTATATATTTTTTATATAAGCTGTAGAAACAGGTTCTAGGATTAAGCATTAAAGGATTTAGATTCAGCTTTAGATAAAATTTTGTTACAAAACCATATAAATCGATTAATGCATTCTACAGCGAATTAATAATAATATGTAAAATCTATGGCTTAGATAAAAAAAGTTACATTAATAATAGGATATTGACCCGCTCTTTTTTAATTATTTAATGAACAATTATATTTCTACTGCAGTTAATAACAATTTATATGTAGACATACAATAAATTTTGTTTTGGTTAAAAGTCCTCGATTAGTCCGGTTTCAAATAGTCCGGAATAATGGCTGATCTTATTACCATTATTTAGATTCATGATATTAATTTTGAAATTATTTATGTAATTAATTATCTAATATCTCTAATATTTAAGTCATTAACAGATATTGTTTAGTTGTAAGACTGGATAAATATTTTTTAACTGAATTCTAATAATCAATAGAAACATTGATTGAATTTAGATTGGAGAAGTGCGAGATCGGCTTTCAAGCATTTAATAATAAATAAAATTTAGAACAGCTGCGGAAAAAAATAATGTTGAGTGAATGTCGCATATAGCGCTCAAAATGAATGACGGGTGCCAAACCAACGGCTTTTTATGTCCACTAAATCAATTCTGCATAGTGTGTGTATATATCAGTGTCAAAGAGAAAGTCACCATGTTTTCGATGGCACGTCACACGCAGCTCTTCGATCTCTGACTTAATTGAAACTTGAAAAAAAACAATACAACAAGAGCAGCAGCAAATCAGTTTTACGCTCAAATATATCAATTTTGTTATCCAGAAATACAGTTGATGGACGTAATTATTATATAATAATAATACTACATAGTTGTTGTTTTTAATTTTGTTTAAAAATTTATAAATAAATTTATTTATTTACAAATTTTTATTGGCCCTAACGATTTAAGTAAAAAAAATACATGATTCATAATTTTCAAGTTATATAATAAATGTAAATAACATAAATTATAAATAAAAAGTTTGCAGTACTTTGTAATCAGATGAAAATATACTTTATGTTTTACAATATTATTTAGTTTACAGATTTGATTAAAATTATAGAAAGTCCGTTGGGTTATTTTTTTGTTGAACTTTTTAAGTTTATTTTGATGTGATTGTAGTTTTCCTTGGTACCTTATAATTACACTTTTAAATATTTCCATTTATAAGTTAATATGTAACACACTATTGGGGACAGAGTGCGTCGTTGTAGTATTTTGATGTTAGAGGTTCAGCAAGTCCTCACACCTATATTCCAAATAACCACATTGATTTTAGGATGGATTTCTATATCAATAAATTGTTGTCTAGTGATAACAGAGATTTTCTTCTAAACAGTCGTTATAGTTTTCAGACCTAATTGTTTCATCTTTATCCTTATATGTTTCTTCTAAGTAAGTCGTCTAAATAAACCTATCTTGTTCAAATGCATTCCAAGATATTTTACCTGATCCTCATGCAACAGTACTTTATTGTTTGATTCGATGTGAACATAATATACAGTATAGGTCCGAGAACACTTCCTTGCGGTACTCCAGATTCAACTAGAAATAGGTTCGAGATTTCTTCTTGCAACTTCCTCCGGTACAATCTATCCATCAGATAAGATTTTCTAGTTAGTAAAAAAATGGAATTAAAGCATATATAAGCAGATATTCAAAAATGCAGCTAAACAGTATTTTTGTTGTTGTCAGAAACACTTTAGAAAACCCTCTGCGGAATCCAAACTGGTTTTGTTTTCCTGGATTATCTGGTCCATATGTTTTAGTAGTAGCTTTTCAGAAACTTCAGATATAATTGGTAATAGACTGATTGGTCTGTACAATGTTGGAAATTACTTTGAGTTGAGCTAATTCCCATTATTAGTTTAACACCTCTTAGTGTGAATTGTTTCAGTACTTTTCTGATGCTTTCTTCAATTTTATAATTTTCTCTATCAGGAATTATCTTTATTAAATATTACTTCTGTTATAAAAAAATAATTATAATAAGTGTGTACACATAAAACATATTGTTGTTGATAAATTTATGTAATTCTGTTTTCTATAAAAAAGATTTCAATTTGTGTTTTACATTTTTCTTGTGAATTTTCTTATCTACAACATTCAAGTCTTCAGTCTCATCAATTTATTGCTTTAGATATATAATTATACGCGCTGATGTATCCTATCAATTATTGGTTATTACATTAAACTTACAATCTTATCAGTCATGACCTAATTGTGTTATTCAAACGAGATTTATTTTTTATTATATAAAATTAATTTTAAATTAAGAATTACCAAATTGTATTTGTATTTTAAATTATATTTTATAAAACAATTTTTGTAAAGGCGAGTATAAACTACTTTTGACAAGGCAAGTAACTTTTTAAATCTCGTGCGTAGTCTGAGTCATAAGAGGTGAATGCACTCAACCATGTTAGAGTGAGCGTATGGACTCCACAGACTTCAGTCTTATAAGTCAAAGATGCGACTAGTGTGTACGCAGCAATAGACATAAACATAAAAGAATGAAATTTATCTTGGAAATTATTCACAACTTTATTCCCACTATATTACTTTCGATTTAAAACAACACTTTAATATGTAACATTTTCTCTTTATATAAATATAATAATTTATATAATTGGATTTTGCTGATAATGTAATAATTTGTTGCTGTAAATACATGATTAGTGTTAATTTGACAATATTTTTGACTTATTATTTAAAAATAATAACCATTATTAATATTTCTATAAAACATTTTTTGAAATGAAATTTTTAATGCATGCAGTATTTTCATAAATAATTCAGCATTTCAAAAAAGAATAATTTTATTATATTTATTAATTGTGCTATAAAATGTATAATTATTTTTTTTAAATAAATTTCCTAATTTGTGTAAAAATACCTGTAATCGATTTATTACTATTAGATGATAATACAATCAAAGATAAACTTTGTTTTATATTTATTTATTTTAGTTAATAAATGAGGAAGTAAAATAATAACCGTAAACAGTGGCTTAATAAGTGGACGATAAGTTTTAATCACTTCATTAAAAAAAAACAAATAAGTGCTTTTCTTGATAAATGTAAAAACACAGTAATTTCCAATTTATATTTAAATATGTTGTTTTGAAATTTCCTATCTTGTCAAAAAAAATATATGATAGAATTGACTTACTTTCTAATTTTTTTCATTAGTAAGTAAATGAGAATTTTTTAAAATAAGCTTCAAAGTTGGTATCAAATAAATAACTTTACAGATATATTATTAAATAATTGTTGTATTTACTTTCATCACGAAGTAACAAGATAAAATTATTTTATTACACCGTGTAATTGTTATAAACATAATAATCTAAATAAAGGGTCGGCATATTTAAGGATAGTGAAAATTCTTTTCACTAGCAAAATTGGAAATTTTCACATACATCGTGTAATTCTACTAAACATGAACAAAAGTTATTGTTTAGATAAATGGTCGGCAATCCACAGTTCCGGCTCTTCTAATCTATTGTTGGATAGTGAAAATTCATGTCTAGTAAAAATGGTAATTTTCAACATACATTCTGTAATGTCTAAATAGTCAACAACCCGTTGTTCTGCATGCGGCTCTTTTAAAGATGAATTGCGGCTCGAATGCTCTAAATTCTTGTAATCTAGTGTTGTATAATAAAAATTTATTTTACTATCAAAAATGGTAATTTTCAACATACATCATGTAATGTCTAAATAGTCATCAAGTCGTGGCTCTGCAAGCGGCTCTTTTAAAGATGAATTGCGGCTCCAAGGTTCCAAATTCTTATAACCTAGTGTTGTATTGTGAAAATTCATTTTACTAACAAAAATGGTAATTTTCAACATACATCATGTAATGTCTAAATAGTTATCAAGTCGTGGCTCTGCATGCGGCTCTTTTGAAGATGAACTGCGGCTCCAAGATTAATTTTTTTTGTAAACTAGTGTTGTATAATGAAAATTTATTTTACTATCAAAAATGGTAATTTTCAACATATATCATGTAATGTCTAAATAGTCATCAAGTCGTGGCTCTGCAAGCGGCTCTTTTGAAGATGAATTGCGGCTCCAAAGTTCCAAATTCTTCTAATCTAGTGTTGTATAGTGAAAATACATTTTGCTAGAAAAAATGGTAATTTCTACATTCATCGTGTAATTCTCGTAAATTTGAACTAAAGTTATAGTCTAAATAAGGTTTCAGCATCACGCGCCTCCGTTTGCGGCTCTTTTTAAGATAAATTGTGACTCCAATTTTGCGTATCTATTATTGGATAGTAAAATTTTATTTTAATATAAAAAATGGTACTTTTCAACTTACTTCTCGTAAACATGAACAAAAGTTATAGTCTAAATTTTTAGTCGACAACTCGTAATTCTGCATGCGGCTCTTTTGAAGATAAATTGCGGCTCCAAGGTTCCAAATTTTTGTAATCTAATGTTTTATAGTGAAAATTCATTTTACTGGCAATAAATGACAATTTCCACAGATATCGTGTAATTCTCATAAAGTTGAACAAAAGTTTGTACTTTTCCGAATATAAATTCCAAATTCTTATAATAGTGAAAATTCATTAGCAAAAAATGCCAATTTTAGCGCAACATGCGGCTCCCTAAATTGTTTAATATCTTAAAATGGCTCTTTGCTTCAAAAAGCTTGCCGACCATTATAAATAATGTAACAAATTGTGTTTTATATTTAAATGCATCCTCATTAAATTTTGTACCTGTTATGTTTACAAAAAAGGAAATAAATAAAGTAAAGTTGACTTGCTTTTCTATGTTGGGGTTCGTGAGGAACAAGACCTGTATGTCACTAAGAAATCTATGGGTACGTGTAACTTGGAAAGCACGACGGCTTCAACTGCGTGTAATGGATGTCCTTTCCAAGGTTCGAATATTGTGTTACATTGCACGTAAAAGATAATTTATATTTCGTTTTTGTATCAATTACGAAATAAATAAAATAATATGAAAAAGGAAGAAAATCATAATTTCAATGTCCCTAAATGACCAGAAAACCATAATGAAAGGGAATATATTACAACGTTCGTGTTGTGTTTCTTTATTTTCTTCATCCACCGCTTTGTGGAATCCAGTGAAAACCAGTCTTTGTACGTATTATCGAATAAATAATAAAGACCATTTATATCATCGGCAAGGGAAGACCAACAACAATTTAGAGTAAGAATAGCAAAAAGAAGTGAAAAGAAAAGGTGACGATTGATTCGTGCTTCGGAAATAGGATTGTTTCCTTTTTCTTTTTATCCTTGTCGCGCGTATAAACGAGCCGGTCCTTTGATGACGTGTGTCCGATTTTAATGAGTTTGAGGCAATGAGGATGCCTCTGGGTGGTCTTCTCCTCCCGTTGCTCTGAAGAGAGAAAGAGAAGAAGCAACGCGCGAAGAGAGATCGGAACGTGATCATCCGAGCGCCCCCGCATAATTGTCAGGCCGGTCGGTCTCCTCAAATTGTTTTCTGTATAATCAGAGGCGTGCGAGTTATGTAATTTATAGTTTTAAATTGTTACCTCTTTTTCCCTTCAGAATTTACGATTTATCGATTACACTTCCTACAAACCCTTACACAAAACACAACAACAACCACCAAAAAAAAAAACAGCACGCACAACAACAGCGGGGTTTTGATTTAATTAGAACCGTTTAACAAATTGATTTCCCCTTCAAATTAGACCATTCGGTACGCCCCTGAGCGGAGACCGGAAACGAGTTTTTAATTGTTGATCGGTTGCCCGAAACAGATGGCCGGAGACCGGAAAATTGTGTAGTAATTTGTGTGATTTTTTTTTGCCATCACTTTAAAACACAAACTTATTTCAATAAACTCATGTAAAAATAAAATATTTTTTAAACATCATCTGATTTAAAACATTTTTTTTTTCAACATTAATCAAATTTTTACAATATATTTTTAATAACTGCATTAATAAGAATCATTCAATATGTAATAAGTAGTTGAAATTTTCTAAAATTTGATTATTGATATTTTAGAGAAATATTATATAAAAAAATAATTTCATAGTTCAAATATTCTAAAATTAGATTATTGATATTTCAGATGAAATCTTATATAAAAAAAATAATTTCAATATGCAGTAAATAGTTGAAATTTTCTAAAATTTGATTATTGATATTTCAAATGAAATCTTATATAAAAAAAATAATTTCAATAAGTAGTTCAAATTTTCTTAAATTTGATTATTGATATTTCAGAAGAAATCTTATATAAAAATAATAATTTCAATATGTAATAAGTAGTTTAAATTTTCTAAAATTTGATTATTGATATTTTAGAGGAAATCTTATATAAAAAAAATAATTTCAATAAGTAGTTCAAATTTTCTAAAATTTGATTATTGATATTTATTGATATTTCAGAAGAAATCTTATATAAAAATAATAATTTCAATATGTAATAACTAGTTAAAATTTTCTAAAATTTAATTATTGATATTTTAGATGAAATCTTATATAAAAAAATAATTTCAATACTTCAATTGAAAATTAATTAACATTTTTTTATTTCAAATAAACTAATTTAAAAAAATTTATAATTAAATTAAAAATTAACAGATTTCAACAAACATATCCAATATTTCATTTTTTCTGGTAATGGTAATCTTTTGAATAAAATCCTAGATTTTAGGACTAAAACATTTTCTAAATATTAAAATTTCAAGATTTCATCTTTTTAAAAGTACTACTTAATTTAGTCATTAAAATGTAGCCTTAAAATAACTATGAATTAAAGTAAAATATTTTTTAACATCTGAAATAAACCAATTTGAAAATTTAATATTTCTATTATAAATTATTAAAAGAAATACAAAAACTAAATAAAAACTTAAATAATAAAAGGAAATATAATAATAATCATCATCTGATTCACAACACATTTTTAATATCTAAACTTTTGGAAGAGTTCAAAATAATTATTAGTTTTTACAATATATTTTTAATAACAACTTTAAACTGAATCAATCTGTAATAAGTAGTTCAAATTCTTATATAAAATATTAAAAAATATATAAAACTAGTTTAAAAATATTTACCCAATATATATTTTTTTAATACAGTTAAATGGTCAAAAGATTATTTGAATAAAATCCTTGATTTTAGGACTAAATCCTTGATTTTAGGACTAAATCCTTTTTTTTACATATTAAATAAATTTCAAGATTTTAATGATCCAATAAATAATTTTAATAAATATATACAATTATTAAATCTTTCTAAGAGTACTATTTATTTTAGTCTTTAAAATAACTATAAATGAAAGTATTTTTTTTAATATCTGAAATAAACCAATACGAAAATGTAATATTGTTATCGTAAATAATTTAAAAAATACAAAAACTTGTAAACTATGTACCAAATAATCTATGCTTTGAACATTTGGAAGAGTTCAAAATAATTATTAGTTTTTTACAATATATTTGTAATAACAGCTTTAATCACAATCATTTTCTGTAATAAGTACTTAAAATTCAGTATAATTTCTTTATTGATCTTTTGAACTAAATCTTATATAAAAAATAAATTCTATATTGAACTAATAATAATTAACTAATCTAAAATTAATTAACATTTTTCAATTTAAAATAAACTAGTTTAAAAATATTTACCCAATATTTCATTTTTTCTAAAACCGTTGAATAAAATCTTAGATTTTAGGACTAAAACTTAAATAATAAAAATACATTTTATTCAATATTTGTTACTTTTCACTTGATCTTTTGAACTAAATCTTATATAAAAAAATAAATTCTATACTGAACTAATAATAATCAACTAATCTAAAATTAATTAACATTTTTCAATTTAAAATAAACTAGTTTACAAATATTTACCCAATATTTCATTATTTCTAAGACCGCTGAATAAAATCTTAGATTTTAGGACTAAAACTTAAATAATAAAAATACATTTTATTCAATATTTGTTACTTTTCACTTGATCTTTTGAACTAAATCTTATATAAAAAAATAAATTCTGTATTGAACTAATAATAATGAACTAATTTAAAATTAATTAACATTTTTCAATTTAAAATAAACTAGTTTAAAAATATTTACCCAAAATTTCATTTTTTCTAAGACCGTTGAATAAAATCTTAGATGTAGGACTAAAACTTAAATAATAAAAATACATTTTATTCAATATTTGTTATTTTTCACTTGATCTTTTGAACTAAATCTTATATAAAAAAATAAATTCTATATTGAACTAATTATAATGAACTAATCTAAAATTAACTAGTTTACAAATATTTACCCAATATTTCATTTTTTTTAAGAGCGTCGAATAAAATCTTAGATGTTAGGACTAAAACTTAAATAATAATGTATTTTATTGATTTTATTCTCCTTATTTTTTTTCAATATATATTACATTTTCACTCGAATAGTTTAGATTAAATTGAGTTTTAACAAATTTACTTACTTAAACTACTTTTAACTGTTAATGCAATTGAAACACTTCTTTCTGCATTAAACTTCCACAACCTAAGTAATCTGTGCAGAACATTTATAATTCGTCTTTTAAAAGCAAATTTAGTGTTCTTTTCCTCACTCACCCACCCCTGCTCTATGTCATCCGCCTCAAAAGAAAGTAATTAAAGAAGTTTGAATAGTCTTGCTAATTGATATTAATTAAGGGGAAAATTAAGTATTAATGCCAACATCAATCAACTGTCTTGGTTTTATTTTATTTTTTATTTATTTATACTCAGTCTGTCTTTTTCCTTGGAATGAAGAAAATCACTCGACAAACTTAGTTAACAGGTTTGAATTATTTCACTGTTGTAGTGATTTTCTTTGGAATCAGGTCAAACTGCTCCTTGCAGTCTATCAGCGAGTATATCATGTATTCCCAAAAGAAGTATTGCTCAGCGGAAAGTTTCTTTTGTGCATTCCTCCACCCTAGCAGCTATTTTATTCTCATTCCATTGTATCTTAGCCAAACATCCCCATACAAACTGGTATACAAATAGATGATCGCTACTCCCAAATTTCATCGACCACATCAAGTATATTAGATAATCTTATTTTATTTAAGAAACGATTTTCATTATTTCCATTTTATTCTGGAAAAATTTAATAAAAACAAAATTTAAAAAAATATTTCAATAATTTTAAACAATTATTATTCTTATATATATATTTGAATAGTCTGCAGTTCAAAGAACTTTAAGCATAAGACGTTTTAATTATGTGATACGTTGACACATCTCAGATTGTGTTGATGATTTATTTAATAATTTGATGATCGAATCAAAATGAATGAGAAAAAAGCAATGTCAAGATTATATTTAAAAATCGCTTAGTCAATATTTTTTATTGTACACATTTGAATTCGTCTTAAAACGATTATGAAAGATTTTAAGATTCCGAGTGAGTGCGATTACGAAAGATTTTTTCCTTTTTGTTTTGAAAGTCTATACTAAATTTACGAAGTTTTATTTACGTTTGCCACAAAAAAATCTGTAGCTTAAAACTTAGGTAAAAATCAGATGCTTCAATTTTCATAGAAATTTTGGTACTTAGTTACTACTACCTATCTTCGCAAATCATGTTCACATATTTGTTGTGGGCTATATTCTGCCCGTGGGCCGCGAGATTGACTGTAAATATTTAAGCGCCTTTTTTTATTACGGCGCCTGTGTTCCTCGCACACATTAGTACAAGTTGAATAGCTACTTCTCTAGTTATATAAATACTAAATTTTCCGTTTCACATGTATATAATAATTGAAGCTAATAACTAAACATTAGTCATTCCTTTAGGAATTTTCAGTAATTCCTAAAGGAAAGACTATTTTAAATTTAATAAAAACATGAATAGTTTCGTTTCTAAAGTAAAAAAAAGTTACATTCTGGTTTCAATTCAAAGCCAATAAACTTAGTTTTTTACTAATAGGGAAATATTTCAAAATTACGAACAAAATTGCGTAACTCGAGGTATACGTTGAGTTCGCATGAAACGCGACTAATGACTATTACTAAAATTAAAGAAACTAATACTAAAACCTATTACAAATGTATCATAATGATTATAACATGTAATTGAAAATTTTTATAACATTTTAAAGTATTAAAACTAGTTGTATGACTAGTTAATACGTATTAAACTAATATAAAGTTTAAAATAACGTTTAACAAAAGTAAATTTAATTGCTGTTATATAATTAAATTAAATTATTACATTTTATAATATATTTATGAAAATTTGTACATCAACGTTTAAAGTTGTACAAATTTACAAGTAATATTTGAAAAACAAACACCAACATGAAATTCGAACTACCTAATATACTAAAAATATAACATTCCAAATTCTAACGGTTTAATGTTTGAACAACTGTCGTCTAAAATTTGAAAGACGAACTGAAACTACAATTTCTAGTAATATTAAAAAAATAGTACTTCTAATGATTTTATGTTCAAACAACTTGAAACTGGTACAAATCTGTCAAGCAAAATTTGAAATATGGATAATAACTAGAAAGTCGAATTATTATCTCCAGTTATATGAAAAAAGAAACATTCGAATTTCTAACGGTTTGATGTTTTAATACCTTGAAACTTGTACAAAACTGTCGAGTAAAATTTAAAAGACGAACAATAACTCAAAAGTGGAATTACCATTTCTAGTAATATTACAAATATAATATTAGTACTTTTAATGGTTTTATGTACAAACAACTTGAAACTCGTACAAATCCATCAAGCAAAAATTGAAATATGGAAAATAACTCGAAAGTCGAATTACTATCTCCAATTATAAGAAAGAAAAAATACATTAAAATTTCTAACGATTTGACATTTTATTAACTTGAAATTTGTACAAAACTGTCGAATAAAATGTGTTCGTTTTTTAAAATTTGTAACTCGAAAGTGGAATTACCATTTCTATTAATATTACAAATATAATATTACTACTTTTAATAATTTTATGTTCAAACAACTTGAAACTCGTACAAGTCTATCAAGCAAAATTTGAAATATGGAAAATAACTCGAAAATCGAATTACTGTTTCCAGTTATATGAAAAAAAAAATATGATGTTGATGTTTTAATAACTTGAAACTTGTACAAAACTGTCGAGTAAAATTTGTTCGTCTTTTAAAATTTGTAACTCTAAAGTGGAATTACCATTTTTAGTAATATTACAAATACAATGTTAGTACTTTTAATGATTTTCTATTGAAACAACTTGAAACTGCCGAGCAAAATTTCAAAAACGAACAATAACTCAAAAGTCGAACTACTATCTTTAGCAACATTAAAAAAATAACAATCGAACTTCTAGCGTTTTGATCCTTGAATAACTTGAAACTCGTTCAAATCTGTTTATATAAAAAAAAGTACTTTCAAATTACTAACGGTTTGACGTTTTAATAACTTGAAACTCGTACAAAACAGTCGAGTAAAATTTGTTCGTCTTTTAAAATTTGTAACTCAAAAGTGGAATTACAATTTCTAGTAATATTACAAATATAATATTAGTACTTTTAATGGTTTTATGTTCAAACAACTTGAACCTGTCGAACAAAACTTCAAAAACGAATAATAACTCAAAAGTCGAACTAGTATCATTAAAACAATAATTTTAGAGCTTCTAGCATTTTGATCCTTGAACAACTTGAAACTCGTACAAAACTATCCAGTGAAATTTGAAAGAAGAACAATAATGAAAATTAGAACATTCGAACTTCTAACGTTTTGATGTTTGAACAATTTGAAAATACTAAAACTATAATAGTTGTATGTCTCAATATAAATTAGTTAATACCAATTAAACTAATATAAAGTTCAATATAACATTAAATAAAAGTAAGTTTAATTGCTCTTATATAAATATTTATATTATAATATAATAAATTAAATTATTACATTTTATGTATTTTTTACGTAAATGTTTAATTTTGAAGGAAATGTAATTATATTTACATTTATTAATAAATGCAATTAAATCGTTGGATCTAAATAAGATTTAAAAGAAAAAACAAAATTATTTATTAAATTTTGATAAAATTATTTATATATAAAATTCTTACATTTATGCATCAAATGGATCAGCATTAATCGTATTCCGGTCTATTCACTTTGTGGAACCTATTTGCCAACGGATCATCGTCTCTTATAACCGTGTATTCGAATCTGTACTTATTGAAGTCTCCGTCTTTTTCTTTATAAATTAATAAACCGGCAACGCTCAAACTGATTCCCACTAAACCCATGAAGGTTGCAGCGACTATTTCCGGGATTTCGTCCCATCCCCGTTTGAACAGCTTCACCGGACGCACCATTTATTATTCAGCAAAATGCAAAACTCCTGACGGATGTCAATTAATTGTCAGAGCAGTGCAATCTATCAAAGTTCATACCACTTGGATCATCAATTTTTTTTTGATAAGTCAATTTCGTCAATAATTAAACGAATTTAATCATTTTAGAAAAAAATAATCTTTGATTTATTTTTATTAATCAATTTATTATTACATAAAAAATATTATATATTTCAGTTCAAATATAAAAATTATTAATTTTACACAAATAATGGAAAAAAGCTTATAGATGATATAAAAAAACTAATTTAATAATTTTTATGCTTTTCTATAATTTATGAACAAAATAATATCTAAATATTTTAATGAATTATAATATTTTGCTAATTGAAAGACATTTTATTTATACTTTTCTTAAGATTTTAAGTAAATTTTTGATATTTTTATTTATTTCTAAAAAAATATTGTTTTATTTTAGTAAAGAATATTTTTATTTATTTTTTTGTTAGTTATTAATAAAGTAGAAGTATTCAAACTTTAAATAAATTGTAATTTAGTCTGACATTATTTTTTACTTGAAAATAAGTTAATTACTTGATTTCATTAAAACTTTAGTATCGACCCTAAGTTTTCAGCGCCCTTTGTTCTCTTCAAATCTATATAGATCAGTGAATTGAAACATCCTGTGCAATTTTGTCCGTATATATATTTTTTTTTCAATATAGTGAGCGAATTTTCGTGCGCTTGTAGTTATGTTTTATTTTTCAGTTTATAGAAAGAAAACAGCTACACACCACTATTAATTTCCACCCGTCAGTATTTCCGTTTCGGAAAAATTTAGTTTCAATAAACGTGAGCTCTGGCTGCGTCCAATGTTGCTTCGACAGCGGTTTCCAGTGAAACACAAACAGAACAGAAACCAGAATAAGAGAATTGCGACAGGCGACGTATGAAACAACAATAACAACAACAAAAAAAAATAGGAAGCTGAAAATATGGTTGGGTAGCGAACGAAACAAATGAAAACTGCCGGAAGAACGGATTGTCGGTCCTGTAATATTTGTATTTTTTTTTTCATAAGGAATTTATCATTAGTTTTTTGTTGTTGTTCTGTTTTATTACAGTTAATATTAATTGAAAATATTATATAAGTATGTTGACTTCTAAACTTAAATTTAAGTATTCGAAATACTTATTATTTTGTTGCTTTTGTACATATTGGATATTGTTATATAATTATAAAACTAACTAATATTTTGGTCTTACTTTTAAACTCTTCTATACTTATCATTCATATATTCTCTTAGTAAGTAAGATCACTAAAATGAACAATTTCACACTTTTAGAAAACATAAATGAATATGACTGAATATGACTTGAAAGTCGTACAAAACTATTGAGTAAAATTTAAAAGACGAACAATAATTCGAACGTGGAACTACCATTTCTATTAACATTAAAAAAATAATGTTAGAACTTCTGCAAAATTTGGAAGTTGAACAATAACTAGATAGTCGAAATACTATCTCTAGTTATATGAAAAATATAACATTCAAACTTCTAACGTTTTGATGTTTGAATAACTTGAAACGCGTATAAAACTATCGAATAAAATTTGGACATTTGAATTTTTAATGGTTTTATGTTCCAATAATTTGAAACTTGTACAAAAATATCGAGTAAAATTTGAAAGACTAACAGTAACTCGAATTACCATTTGTAGTAACATTAAAAAATAATATTAGTACTTTTAATGATTTTATATTTGGATAACTTGAATCTCGTACAAATTTGTCTTTGAAATAAGAAAATTAACTCGAAAGCCGAATTACTATTTTCGGTTATATGAAAAAATAATACATTTGAATTTCTAATTTGATGTTCAAATAACTTGAAACTTTTACAAAACTGTTGTGTAAAATTTGTAAAATGAACAATAACTATTTCTAGTAAAATTAAAAAATAATAATATTAGTACTTCTAATGGTTTTATGTTTGAACAACTTAAATCTTGTATAAAATTGTCTTTGAAATAAGAAAAATAACTCTAAAGTTGAAATAATATTTTCAGTTATATGAAAAAAAAATGCATTTAAATTTATAACTGTTTGATGTTCGAATAACTCGAAACTTGTATAAAACTATCGAGTAAAATTTGAAAGACGAACAATAACTTAAAAGTGGAACTACTATTTCTAGTAACATTGAAAAAATAATAATATTAGTACTTCTAAAGGTTTTATGTTTGAACGACTTGAATCTTGTACTATTTTGTCTTTGAAATAAGAAAAATATTTAGAAAGTCGAATTACTATTTTCAGTTATATGAAAAAAAAATGCATTTGAATTTATAACGGTTTGATGTTCGAATAACTTGAAACTTGTACAAAACTATACAGTGAAATTTGAAAGACGAACAATAACTCGAAAGTGGAACTACTATTTCAAGTAACATTAAAAAAATAATAATATTAGTACTTCTAATGGTTTTATGTTTGAACAACTTGAATCTTGTACTAATTTGTCTTTGAAATAAGAAAATTAATTAGAAAGTCGAATTACTATTTTCAGTAATATGAAAAAAAAAATGCATTTGAATTTATAACGGTTTGATGTTCGAATAACTTGAAACTTGTACAAAACTATACAGTAAAATTTGAAAGACGAACAATAACTTGAAAGTGTAACTGCCATTTTTAGTAACATTAAAAAAATAATATTAATGATTTTGTGGTTGGATAAACTCGTACAAAACTGTGGAGCAAAATTTGGAAGATGAATACAAACTCTCTAGTTTTTTTTTTTAATATAACATTCAAACTTTTAGCGTTTTCATGTTTGAACAACTTGAAACTCGTACAAAACTGTCAAACAAAATTTTAAAGGTGAACAATAACTTTAGTTATATGAAAAATATAACATTCTAGCGTTTGATGTTTGAACAATTTGAAACTTGTATAAGACTGTCGAGTAAAATTTTAATGATGAACCATAACTGATGAATGTTCTGGTGTTTTGATGTTTAAACAACTTGAAACTTGTACAAAAAATACAAGTAAAATTTCAAAGACGAACAATAACTCGAAAGTGGAACTACTATCTTTGGTTACAGGAAAAAAATTACATTCGAACTTCTAATACTTTGATGTTTGAATAACTTGAAACTCGTATAAAATTATCTAGTAAAATTTTGAAAGAAGAACTCTAGTTATATTTAAAAAAATAAGATTTCTAAAGGTTTTATGCTTTTATACAACAAAAAAATATAATTAACTTTGAGAGATGAACAACAAATCGATTATAGAACTAGGAGTTTACCCCAAAGAAAAAAAAAGTGATGATAATAGTTATGAAGAAAAATTAACAATTTTGGTAATTGGAGTATGGAGTGTTTTTATATTACTTTTAATATTAAAATTTAACTTTAAACACGAACTGGAATGTATTGTGTTTCATTGATAAATAATTCTCAACTTTAAATCGAGTAAATCTCAGTTTAACTTGAGATGAGTAGATTTTGTCTTGCTATTTTATTTTGAAAGGTGCTTTTACCTTTTCATTATATTTGGAAATATTTGCGTTAGATTGGTTTCGATATCGATTTTGCAAGAGAAAGGAAAATTAAAAAAGTGAAGAAGAAAATAAGACGGAGGACCAAAAAGAGCGGACGTACAAAAAAAAAAATAGAAGTTTCGCCCGAGATTATTAAATTTCAAACATAAATCAGTTCTGACAGCTTATTGGATTATGCATGAGCGATTGATTATATAGTAAGATAGCGCGTTGAGGAATCTTACGGAGAGGAAAGCAGCAGCAGCATCTGGTGGACCCTAAATGCATTTGGATGTCGAAACTAAATATTGATAAGGAAAGGAAAAAAGGAGAAAAGGAAAGTAGAAAGGAAGGAGCGTCGGAGTGTATTGTTTAATAAAAATCGTTCCATAAAATGCAGATGCGATTCTTCCTCGCATCCAGACACTATTCGCTTTGCATTTTTGCGCGCCACGTCGAGCGTTTAAAGTGCACGAACGAAAACATGAAGAAGATGAACAAAAAAAAAGTCGTAAAGAGGTAAAGAAAAATCAAGAACCGAGGAGAAACATATACCGGGTTAGCAGTGCACGTTAATAACACAGAGATGGCGCAGTGCAATAACGACGAGAACTAGGAAGCTCTTTGTTTCTTCCGTGTCAAAAGTTATTTTTAAGTTTAAGTGTTTTGAAAGAAATGCAAATGAGGAAATGTACTTTTGCCAGAGGAAACACAATGCTCTCCCCGTACGATTCTTATTTCGTATCCGCGCCGCGATACGTATCTTCCGCCTCGCCGTGTAATTTACTTTTATCATTTTTTAAAATGTTAAATTAAATATAATCTAGCAACAGACATCTATATCGCTTACATAACATACAACGATGCATCTATACCTAATGATGAATTATTGTTTAAACGATTTATAATAATAGATATATTTAATCAAAAATTAAACATATTACCAACTAAAATAACAACATTTTCCGGCGTACCCCACAGCCCCCTTATTATATACATTTTAATGATTTTTTCACGAATTTCCAAAATAAATTATTTTTAAAATCAATAATTTTAATTAATTTATTTTTTTAAATCTTTAGATAAATATGAATATTATCATTTTTTACTAATTTCAATACATTTTTGTAAACGATTTATAATAATAGATATATTTAATCAGAACTTAAACATATTACGCATTTAAATAACAAAATTTTCCGGCGTACCCCACAGCCCCCTTATTATATACATTTTAATGATTTTTTTTTACGAATTTCCAAAATAACTTATTTATAAAATCAATAATATTAATTAATTTATTTTTTTAAATATTTAGATAAATATGAAAATTATCCGTTTAATCATTTCTTAAAAATATTTTAAACCTTTTATTAATTTCAATACATTTTTGTAAACGATTTAACAAATAAATAACAATATTTACCGTATTTTCTAGCCACCTTTTTATATATATTTTTAATGATTTTTTTTCATGAATTTCCATAATTTCAGAATTAAAAAAAATAATATAGAAACGATTTATTTGTTAATTTTAAACAAATTATTTCAGATTTTTTTTTTAAATAATTAAATTGTTAAATATTAACATTATTCATTTGATAATTTCTCAAAAATATTTTAAATACTTTACTAATTGCAATACATTTTTACAAACGATTTATAATAATAGATAAATTTAATCAAAATAACAAAATGTACATTTTTTTTCGGCGTACCCCGCAGCCCCTTTTTTATTCACATTTTTAATTTTTTTTTTATTAATTTCTATAATTACAAAAAAAATAGAGAAAAAATTTAATCGAAACCAATTTTTTGCAAAAAAAGCAAAATGCTATAAAATACATGTATATTAATTTAAACCAACATTTATAAGATTTTATATTTTCTATATTTTAGGAATATTTCGTTCAGTTCGGATTCTATAGTGAAAATTAAAAAAAAAATAGATTTTAATTGAATTTTTAATTGGTTTGTATACAAGTCTCTTTATGAGCAGTTTATTTTTAGGTGATTACAAAATCCTCCATTAGTCAGTGATATTAACGGAATATGAAGATTATCCGCACATCTTTGTGTACATTTAAAATAAAACAATTAGTAACTGATTAAATATAAAATTTGATTCAATTAGTAATAAACTTTCGTATAAATTTTTTTGGAAATATTTAATTGAAGCTAATATTTTTTTATATCCAAATATTATTTTTTTTCGATTCTAACATATAATTTTAATTGTAATTTCGTTATATTCATAATTATCTAAGATTTTATAAATCAGTGGAAATTTTGTCGCTTTCAGTACAAATTTTAGAATTTATTATATTAATTTTTTTTTTCAATATCATTATACAATTATTAGTTAAAGTAACTAAAATATATTATAAATAAGAAAATACTAGATTAGGCTATTTCTCATAACATTTCCTTCGTTAATTTTTCTTTAAAAGATTTTCGATAAAAAATTATTGGATTTTAAAAATTTAGTTTTTTTTTTTTACTAATTATCTATACGATTTTTACATTATTTTAAACATTGTGCATCGGCATGAGCAAAATATACTATGTTCCTTCAGTTTTAGCATGAATTTACGTTATCTGCTAAACGTTTTCCAAGTTTTGAACTTTAATAAATCATGCTTGTCTCTTAAGAGTTGTGGCATATGAAACTATTCTTGACAGTAACATTAAAATTCCAAAGGATAAAAATGAATGTATTATAATAATTTTTAATCTAAATTATCTTTGTTTAAATACGTTTTTATTCTTTTAAATAAATAAAATATACAAAAAATAAGTTTACTAAATTTATTATTAAAATTCTTGTTTATTTTTGTAATATTTTTATGGTTCAATTTAAGTTTAATTTAACTTAAAAAAAAGTGAATAGTAAACTTCAGATAGGATTAACATAAAGAAATTTTATTAGAAACAATTTTGATGAAATTATGAAATTTTTAAATTTAATTTATAATTCAGACGTATCAGGTTTTTTTTAAATTTTAAGTGTAAGTGTATTTATTTTTATTTTTGTGACCGACTTGCCGCTCGATACCTTTTAAACTGTTGCTCAACATTTTATTGGAGGTTCGTGACAAGGTTGCTTGCCTTATATTGAAATGTCAATCGGGCACAACATCTAGCCATTTACTGATCCAGTCTATATGTATGTATTTATATCCAATTTCCATCTTAATAAATAAAGAAATACAGTGTATCTTCGAAATTTCCGTTTCACGATTTGATCCGCCCTTACCGGAGCAGATCCTTGCATAATGCCACGTCGCCTATCAAATAAATTTGCATTTCGAAACATGCCCGTCATCTAAATGCGAATTCAACTCACCTTGTATGGATTATTAAAATCGCATTCAATCAAAATACTGAAAAATAAAAGCTCTTATAAAACACATTAAAAATGTTATTTTCTTGAAAAAAATAATATATTAATAAAATTCTGTAACAACAAATATTCTTTTGTGAAATAAAATTATTACTTTGGGAAATCAATTATGGAAATAAAATTTTCACCAAATTATTTGATATTAAAATTTTAATATATTTCATTGAAATAAATGTATTAAAATATTATTTAAATAAAATCCTATAATAATAATTTACAAATTATTAAAAAAAAAAAAAAATTTAATATAATTTTAAATAAATTATTTACAAAAAATCAACATTTTTTTTAAATATTTTGATAAGCATAATATTTTGCAGCAATAAATAAGAAAAAATATTAATTAATTTTCATTAATATTTTGAAAAAAAGTTAAATGAAATTAAAAAAAAAATTTGATTACTGAAGTTATAAATTTGGTTTAGTTAATTTAGGTTCTCGGATATAAAATATGTAGAATAATGTATTAAAAAGATTATTCTTTTACAGTGTATTATTGCGTTGATTATGCAGAGGATTTTGCATTTTGCGCAATATAATCAACTCGGTGGAAACATCGATCGTAATTAACAGAAGTTAATTTGCGGAATCATTTGCGTGCCGCTACTACAAATATTCCTGCGAATATAAATTTTTTCTAATGCACACCGTGCAATTGAAATTTCCTATTAATACAGACGTATACACATACCTATATAATCATCGAAATGAGTATAATGTGCACAATGGAGGTATTAAAACTATACAGACTATGTAATTCGAAAGGCTGCGGCTTTGCGCATTTCCTTGTTATACTCGTATATAATTTAATACTATTCAAACTTAATCGATTTACGTATTAAAGTTTCCTATTGTATCCAATGAATTTTACAAATATTTTAAAAACATCAGTTTTTTTTGTGTTTGATCAACAATTAATTATTTCAATAATTTATTGAACAAATATATAGTTTATGTTAAATTGATGTTTAATCAGTAATTTAACGTCAATCTACGTAATACATTACTAATTAGTTAATTAATTAATAATCAACCTATTTTAACGAATTTAATATTAATGATTATATAATTTGGGTCGAGTTGTTATATTTATATTGAAACTGATGTTAATTGATATATTATCACCATATTATATTTATACAAGTAATATTACGTAAATAACTAATTAATTTGGTACAACTGAAATATATACTTATATAATAAATAAACAAACATATTTTTTATGCAGTATTTTTACAAATACAAATTTATATCATTATTAATCTATATTTTTTTGACTTTAATTAATTAGTATAGAAATTAACTAATTAATTTTTCACGTCGTCATAATATTGATTTAAATAATTACTTAAATATTATTATGTAGTGATATATTTTTATTTTATTTTTTTAATACCTTGAACTATTTGAACTTGAATAATTAATCAAAATTTTATTTATTTTCTGAAATTCCTATTAGAAAATTAATATTTGGAGCAATAAAAACTGTAACTGAATTTATTTTTATTTTGATTATATAAGAGTATTTTACAAATTTTGCTTTTCACTATATTTCATTACATATTTATAATATTTAATATTGCATTAGTAAAAATTATAAAATTATTTTGTTGTAATTCTTTCTATATTTCTGCATTTTTTAATTTCTTAACTAATTTTAATTTAAAATCCATCGGATTAAAGAAAATAATTGACTTTTTAAGTATAATAATGTAAAATTTAATTTAAAAAATATGTTATTAATTTTGACCTTAATTAAAAAAATATATTTTTTTTAAGTTAACTTTTTCAGTATTTACTAAATAAAACTTGATTGAAAGGCTGAAACATTCAATAGAACTATTAATATTATTAGATAATCGAAACTGCAACTAAATTCATTCTAAATTTGTAGTTTTTATATTCTTTTTGCAGATTTCCGCATTAGGTAATTTCTTCATAATTTTTTGAAAAATCTATTAATAAAAATAATAACTATATTCGTGTTTCTATATGTAAATTTATAGTTTTTTTCCTATACAATAATTATTTCTTGATTTCTGCATTATTTAATTTCTTAATAAATTTTCGATAACGAAAATCCACCATTAAAAATCACGAAATTTATTTTTAAATATTTTTTTAATACATAACAATATTTGTCTTTTTAAATATTTTATTATAAATACTTAGTTTTTGCTATTCGATAATTATTTCTTAATTTTTTGTTACATTTTTAAAAAATTGCATCAATAAAGTTTCTTTATCGAAACATATTTCTCCTCATTTTTCTCTTGAATAATTATTTCTTGATTCCTGTTTTATATAATTTTTTATAGTAATTTAAAATGAATAACTTTTAAGTGAGTTTAAATTATATATATTTGAAGAGTGAAGATTGTCTAAAAGCGATTTAAATAAATTTAAATGCACTTATTGAGGTAAATTACATGGGCAATTTATTTTGCACCATTTAGAATGTCTAATGAAGCGTGGAGAGGCTTTACGAACATGGTAAAATATCAATTTTACGATAATAACGCTTTCTCAATCAAAAAGCAATCAGTCTGAGCCTAAATTTTGCAGATAATTATTTCAATTTTATAACTCTCCACTGAAGAACTACAGACATTCATTAAGAGAAAGACAACTTCTTAGTGCATTGTCCTGCAGAATGTAATGTCATAATAAACATTTTTACTAACCTAACCACTTCAGTATTTTACTGTAGTAACTTCACATTTTCACTAACTTAACCTCCACACTCTTACTAAAGTAACTTCACATTTTTACTAACCTAACCACATTAGTATTTTACTGTAGTAACTTCACATTTTCACTAACTTAACCTTAAACTTCCACTAACCTAACCTCACACTTTTATTAGTCTAACCTGCTCACACTTCTACTCACTTCACGTAACATTTTAGTACACTAACTTCACTAACCTAACCTCACATTTTCACTAACTTAAATTCCACACATATTTTCACTAAGCTAACTTTACACTTTTATTAACCTAACCTCACACTTTAACTAAGAAAAACTATACATTTTTTGGATAATGATTTCTGAGCCGAAATTTCGCAGCTTATTATTTCTATTTTATAAAACTTAACTGCAGAACTGCAGACATCTATTAATAGAAAGACAACTCCTTAGTGCATCGTTCTGCAGAAAATAATGCATACTAATGTAATAATGAACAGCAATGCATTGGGAGTAATAGATTCTAATTCCAAACATCCAACTGCAGCTATTAAAGTATAATTTGAGATGCCATCAGTTATAAAATTATCTATATGAAGGTCTATTACTCCCCGAACTAATAGCCGGGAAAGTTTCCCGGTATTTACAACCGCGAAGTTGCTTTCCACCATCTCCTCTCCTTCATCCTCATACCACCCGCACATATGTGTACATATATCTACTTTATGCACAAGCTATTTACACAAATGGTCTTAACTATTTATTCAATTTGAGTGAGTATTAACAAGTTCGTTAAGGGAACTGTGCATAAAATCAAATAAATGTTGCGATAAAGCTGGAATCCGCTCCTTCTCTGCACATGTAACAACTTTGTGTACGCCATTTATTTATTTAACACTCGCTGGCTTTGATGAGGGGCCGCGTCATCCATATAAGCTTTTTATAAGCACACTTAAAATGACATTTTCACCCTTTATGGACCAATCAAAACTGCAGAAAACGCGTGTACGTAGATAAAATTAATCGTTATGAGTCCATCAAACTCACTTAGAACCTTTATCCATATAACTAATCTCACATAAATCACTAATTGCGAATGCCTTTATATAAACTGCACTAACGGTATCAAAAATTTATGTATGCAAGGACTTTCACATGGAAATGAATTCTTAATGAAACTTCTCACTAAATAATTATGATGCAATATTAAATTGTATAGTTGTCATCATTTTGACCGGAAATTTAATTATTTAATGCACTAAACGCATTGAATATGTTAATTTTTCATTAATTCAACTGATATAAAAATTTACATTTATAATTAATCAGTTCTAAATACTTCCTTATTAACCTAACCTTATACATTTACTAACTTAACTTCACATTTTCACTAACTTAACCTCTTTATATTTGCACTAACTTAACCTCTCACTTTCACTAACCTAAACTCCAACTTTGACTCCTCACACTAAACTAATGTCATTTTTTCACTAACCTAACCTCACATTTTCACTAACCTTTCTTATTCTTTTATTAAACTAACTTTATATGTTTACTAACCTAACCTCACTTTTTTATTAACCTAACCTTACCTTCCACTAACCTCACAATTTCACTAATCTAACTTCATCACACTTCTAATTACTTAACGTCAGACTTTTACTAAACTAACTTTTTATTTTAACTAACCTAATCTTACACTTTTACTATAGTAACTTTACATTTTCACTAACATAACCTCACATTTTCAATAATCTAACCTCACTTTTCCACTAACTTATCCTAACCTACACTTTCATTAATCTAACCTCAAACTTCTACTAACACATTTACTAACCTCACACTTTCCTTAACCTAACCTGACAATTCTTTACAAACCTGGCAATAACATTATTATTCAAATATTTTAGTAGTTAGTTTTGAATGTATTTACTATTCACTGAATAAGTTAAATCGTTCAATATTGTGTGTAAATATTGAATTTCTTGAAATATATATTTGAATAATTTAATTAATTCGAAAAAAATAACAAAATTTTATTGAGAAAAGCTATACATTTTTTGGATAATGATTTCAAAACTTTAACATCAGAAGTATTTTTTTAAATTAATTTAATTACAAAATTTTATTCTTTAAAATATATTTTTTTATTAAAAAAAGTAATTATACGAAAGTAACAAACTTTCGTGTAAAAAAAATACATTTATAAAATTTATTGATTAATAAAAGAATATCTAAATTTTAATTTTTGTTCTAAAACTTATATTTTTGTTTGTACAAAAGAGACATTTGTTGGAATATCTAATTTTGAAGCAATTTTGTATTTTTTTTTACTAAAACTAAGTATATTGTATATTGATTATAATTAATCCCTGGATTGAGTTTCAATTTATAATGGAGTTGATTGAAGATACTACGGCGTGAGTTGTAGGGTTTAATGTCATTCCAGTCTTAGCCGTCATAAAGTGCTTTGGTTTGAGATCGAATTAGTATTAGTCGGGATCGCAACTATCCATAATTAGTTAACTAGGAAGTCGCTCAAATCCTCCCCGATGATCCTACAAACTCAATATATTTTTATTTAATTTTAATCAAACGTTATATTATTAATAATTAAAATATTTACTTGATTATATTACAAAATTATTTTGATTTTTATTTAAGATCAATTAAATTAAATTTGAATATATTTTCTTTTAGAACTTATCGAATTATTTGAATATAATTTATTTCATTTCATAAGAAATAGTCAATGAAAATATTTACTACAACATTTTAACTTGATTTAATTGTATCAAAATTACTAACTCCAATTATCATCTTCACTAACTTTACCTTACACTTTTACTAATCTAACCTTACTTTTGCTAACCTTATCTCACACTTTTACTAACCTAACTTTGTACTTTCACTAACCTAGCTTCATAACTAACATTGCACTTTTGCAAATATAAACACACAATTTCACTAAAGTCACATTTTCACAAAAAAAAATGTTCTCATTGTATTAATCTAACCTGACAGTTTTGCCAACTTTATCTCTCATTTTCATTAAACTAACTTCAAACATTCACTAACCTAACCTCTTACTTTGACCTAACTTCACATTTTTACTAACCTAACATCACACTTTTATTTGTCTAACCTCACAAAAGCCTAAAATGTGTAGGCGTGTCATGAGTACAATAGATTCGCCTTCATTAATCTAACCTCACACTTTTACTAACCTAACCTATACTTACCACATTTCACTTTATACATCCAAATATACTATATTTACGACTAATTATTATTACAAAGTATAAATCATCTGGGAAAGACTTTCTGATGCATGCATTAATTATAATTTAAAATTTTAGTTTGAATACCCTTTAATTTTAATGGAATTGTAGTACGAATCTCATTTCGTTTTAAACTCATCAAATTTTCTATTAATTTCGTATTAAAGCCGACCGCAACAGTTGACGCTGACACGAAGTGTTTGCAACAAACTAACTACTGCAAACGCCGATACCGCCGCCGCCACCGCTGCTGCTGCTGCCGTCGCTGCTGCATGCGGCCAACAGTTTTAAATGCAATTAAACAAATATCCGAATTAAATTTATCTAATTAAATTCAGCACTGCGTTACCGCTGCTCACGCCATCATCGATTGCATGGAACAACTCGCATTCTTTTGTGCCAATTCCGACTGCAATTGGTAATATCCGGTCCTCCACATCAAGCACATCGGAATCAGTGCAAATATAATTGTGCAAATCGCCGTCGGGCTTCAACTCCTAAGTGGCTTATTTGTATGCAAGGATATAAAGGGGAACTCTCCCAAGGATCGCGCATGCAGATTTATAGAACTATATATATCTGCACTCTAAGAATCAATATTATATTTATTCAATAATAATGATTTAATTGGCCAGAAATTCAATACAAATTATATAAAAAGGGTTTTCAAGTTTCGTAAAATACCGGTATTTCTAACTGATTTTCAATTTATTGCAAATATACTGAAATTTTGGTCTATGTAATTAGATTTTCTTATAATATATACGAGTATGTATAATAAAAAATAACGGTTTTAATTTTTCGAAAAATACCGGTATTTCTAACTAATTTTCAATTTATTGTAAATATAATCTTAAGCAAATATTATTCTGAAAAAACAACACTTTTTTTTTGCTTCTTCAAATACTGAAATTTCGGTCTATGTAATTAGATTTTCTTATAATATATATGAGTATGTATTATAGAAAATAACGGTTTTAAATTTAGGAAAAATACCGGTATTTCTAAACGATTTTTGATATATTGCAAATATTTTCTTAAGCAAGTATGATTCCGAAAAAATAACAACAAATTTTGTTTGTTGCTTCAAATAATAAAATTTCGGTCTTCGCAATTAGATTTTCTTACAATATATGCGAGTATGTATTATAGAAAATAACGGTTTTAAATATTCGAAAAATACCGGTATTTCTAAATGATTTTCGTTTTATTGCAAATATTTTCTAAAGCAAATATGATTCCGAAAAACAACAAATTTTATTTGTGGATGTATATATTATAGTAATAATTTATTTCTACCTGTCATATTTTGTATATAAAACCAGTTTTTATATTTAGAAATCGGTTTTCGAATTATTACAAATTTATAAAAAAACATGCTTTTAGAAAATAACAATTAAAACAATATTGAGATTATTTCAAAAAACAAATACTTTAGGCATCTAAATTGGTATTATAATCAGTATTCTGAATTATATATAAAACCGGTTTTTATATTTGGAAACCGGTTTTAAAATTAATATTAATTTTTCAAAAACAATGCTTTTAAAACTGCCTATAGAGACTATAACAATATTTAGGAAATTTAGGTATCTACATTTATATTATAAAAAGTATACTGAATTACATATAAAACCGGTTTTTATATTTAGAAACCGGTTTAAAAGTTAATACAAATTTATAAAAAATTAATTTATTAATTAATTAATTTAATTTAAAATTTTTCTAAGGTTCTAAATTTGTATTATAATCAATATACTGAATTATATAAAAAAAAACGATTTTAAAATTAATACAAATTTATTAAAATATGAATTACCTAATAAAGATTATAACAATATATATAATTTAATTTTTTTTTTAAATAATATGACAAAAATTTTAGATACATTTTGAATTAGAAATGTATAGTATTTTTGTATATGTAAATGATCCTATTGTATATAAACGGTTTATCTTCATTTGCAAGAAGTTTTTTTTTATATAAATAAAATAAAATATTCTGGATATAACTAACTTACCGAACGTGCTGCCGTGTATACGTTTGGATAAAGTTGTATGCATGCGATTTCGTACACATCCTCCATATGGAAATATGAAAAATAAATCTGCATCGTATTATATATTGCATATACCGCGGTCCCAATACGTAGCTGGAAGCATTTTCTATTTTCCTCCGGCAAACTCCGAAGATACGGTTTTCCTTCGACTCTTTCCTCCTTTTCCCACAACAGCAGCAACAACAGAAGAAGAAAAAAGCGAACTTACTTCGATGGCCTTTGTGTAATGATTTCTGCTTTGTTATAAATAAGAAATGCTTTCCATATATAAACATATTTTATTTATTTTCCAAGACGCAAGAAGCATTCTATGTTACAAAATGTTTTTCAATATATTTCCACAGTCATGCATGCATATGATCTAAAAGGAATATCCTTTATTAAATTATATAATATTTGCAAAAAAAAAGGTATATTTTTTTCATCTTTCATTATTTCGATTCTAGTTGATAATCTGAAATATTACTACAATTTTGTTTAGTTTTTAAATATAAATTAATTCATGGAAGTAAGAAAATCAATGATTTGGTTGGTATTATAACTAGCTGTCAAATAAATTAGTATGTAGACTAACCTAACTTTATTTGACAATTCCAACATAATCTAATATAAATACAAAAACCAAACTAATCGAAATTTAAAATAATCGCACAATAGGTAGAGTATTTTTACATAACCTAATAAAATTGAAATTTAACTAATAATACTTTAAACGCACTGATCTAACTATCTTGAGATAACCAAATCAAACAACCTGAAAGAAATGAGCAATATTAAAGAAAACCAGATTTAAATTAACGTAAAATGACTTATTCTAATTAAATGTAACCTATCCTAACCTATCAAATTTGACCAGGTACTAAATAACGTAAAGTAACCTAACTTAATAAAATTGAAATTAAACTTACATAATCTATTAGCCTCACTAATATAACGTCATACGATAAACCTAACCTATTTTAAGCTAACCTAACAATATAACTAAAAGCACATTATAAAAGATAAACATATCTAAATTAACATAAAGTGAAATAACTTGAGTTGAGTAACTTAGTCTAATTAAATCCTAACCTATCAAAGATATAATTGAAAATAGACTAAACTAACTTATAAGACGCACTGATTAAACTTTATACACCAAACCTAACCTACCTTAATCTAACCAAATCAATCAAACTAAATTGAACAATACACTAACATAACCTATTAACCTGACTAATCTAAATTTATATGACAAACCTAACCTATCTTAAGTTAACATAACCAATCAACTTTAATAAAAGCACATTATCAATTAATGTAACCAAATGTAATCAAAGATGATCAGATAGAAAATTACTTAAAGTAACTTAACCTAAAAAAAAAAAATTAGACTAACATAACCTATTACTTTCACTGAGTTATTAAACTTTCTTTACTAAGTATTTAAATTACTGAACTTCTTTTTGGAAATACAAGTATTACATCATTAATAATAATATTTCTTTAGAGATTTCAACACTTGATGTGAGTGTCACAATTCATCCCTTATTAACGAAAGCAGATGAAAGATTCAAACTGTCTATGAATAAAGTCTCTAAAACGAAAACTGCGGCTCTCGTTTTAAAATTCCACGCAAGCGAAGGAAGCCCAAGACGACAGAAAAATAAAGGAAATAAATAAAAAAAAGGGGAAAAGAACGCCGGCCGACTGAGTCCCATAAAATTTTAATGAACAAAAAGACGGTTTTGCCTCCATAATGATAATGCTTTATGCATCGGTGCACAATTTGTATATAATTTAGGACCCCTCCTCCCGCCCTTCCTTCCGCAATGATTTATACACAATGTATGTATACAGTGTGATTTCGTATTTATCTGAGCGCGGCCATCGCATAAATTTTATCGGTCACTTTTAGCACGGCCCGCGCAAATAATAAATCGCCTCCGGCTTGCTTTTCATTACACAAATCCAAAATCAAAAAACAAACAACAAAAAAAAAATCCAAAAGTTTTACCGCGCAATTTCCTAAAAGAATAAGTGATTCACTACTGTCTTCTTACTTACATTGCACCGTTACTATGTAGTTTAAGTTTAGCATCTTTGCTTCAAAAAGGTTTTAGTTGAAAGGTTGGCATGAAACTTGTAAGATCTTAAACTATACTTCAATTTTTACATTGGTATACTTGCTGCCTCCTTCTAAGTTTATTTTTTAATCTCCCGAATTTTGACTTTCTAAAGTTACATTTTTCTATATACCGTGATACTTATTACGTGATACTTGCCAAGTAACTTCTACTATAATACATATTATTTTTCAACCAACATATAAATTTTAGATAGTTTTACTTAGTAGGTACATATGTTATAAGTACTAGTCAAAATTGTAAGTTATATCATTCAATGCAATTATTATAAAAAATCAATTATTTTACATAAAAAAAAATAATAGATTTAATCCAAATTTATTAAAAAGTGTATTTTAAATGAGTTTCATTGGGTGGAAACTAGACGTAAGAGATTTGATACCGGATCGAATTGCGGACATAAATCAATCCGAAGTGCATCTATCCATCCATCCACTAACACTGATCTGTATCCCCTAACCGAAAAGAGGCCAAAAAAGTAAAACAAAAAATAAAATCTACTCTCGTCCGTTTGATCTTCGGGATTATCGTAATTTATGTACGGTTGATCGGGTTTATTTGATTATGCGAAACGAGGACTAGGAAGGATGAAGTATGAAAGTAGGGAAGAAAAAAAACAAGTATATAAATTAGGCAGCAGAAAAAAATAAAGTACAACGGGAAAAAAATAAAATAAAAATCGGTTGGGGGGTTGAAGTGATTGAAAAATGTTTGTCTCAAATAAACATTCCAGCTTTATTCCATTATTCTCCTCTCCCTCATCCGTATGACGTCCCGCATGCGTCAATGACTTTCAATAGCCCTACCCCAACCAATATCGGAGGCGGTATGTAAGGCACGTCAATCTTTTGCGGGACAAACTGCACAAACACTTTATGTTACTGCACATAATTGCCGCCAACCGAGGAATCCCATTTCACAAACGTGCATTCGATTACACGCAAATAAACCGCCGCTAGGATCATCTCCGCCTCCGCCGCCCCCTCATCGGAAGAACCGATGATTCCGTGATTATTCTCTCTTTTTCCAGCTTAATTCACGCAAAAACAAATTTATCACCCGATCCCTTCGCATTCACTTCTGTTCTCCTCTGTGTTTTTGGGCGGGGATTTTTTTTTCTCGTGTGTTCTGACTCATCTGGACCTGCCGCACAAACCTAACCATACGGATGGGGGCGACTGGAAATCATTAATTACACGGCGTAAAACGTTGATAAAATTGCATGTGCGGATAACGCAATTTACCAGCTTAGTATCAATCAAACAACCAACGATTTCTTTCCTCACATTACTTTTCATTCAGTTTTTTCATTTCTATATTTATCATTCATTTAAAAACATTTTCAGAACTTTTAACATATTTAAAGTCATTTATAATAAAAAAAACTACCAATAGATAAATTCAATAAATTATAGAAATATTTATTTTTAATAAATTATAATTACAAATATTACTTTTTTTTAATAAATTTATATATTATCAATTATTTGCACTTTTATAATTTGTAACATATTTTATAGTTTGTTCATTAAAATTAATTGGAGGATAATAATCATAGTTGATAATCATAAAAGTTGTAAAACTAATTAATTTTTGATAAGATTTAAGATTATTTTAATCTAAAAATTATTGCATTACAATTATAACTTATTCAAGTTTATTCCCTCTGCAATAAACATAAAACATATGTGTTTTTTTTTATTAGATATTTAAATTGATTTTATGTTTTTGTCGTGGAAATTGAAAAACATTACGGATTTACGGAGTCAACCTGAGTGTCTGCTCGTTGTATTTTTTTTAAGGACTCCGGGAAAAATCTTTATATTTATATAAAAAAAAAGAAAGAAGAAGTGAAGAGAAGAGAAAAGAAGCAACGTTGAAAACGTGAAAAGAAAAACCTATTCCCGCACACATTAGAATTATTACTGCTGAGGGAATTTTTATTGCAAACCCTTCGCACGTTTTTATCCCAGAAACAAATGCGAAAGGGAAAAAACTTTTTAAAAGCTCTCTCCCTCTCGCAGACCTGCTACGAACTATAAGGCACCCCTCGACACTCTTCGTACACGCCGCACAACTATAATGTATCACGTGTGGAATGTATTGTTACGACACTTTTATGAACTGATTTCTGATGCGTTTTGTTTGCGAACATAAAAATTACATTCCTTCTCCCTCTTTCTTTCTCTACGTTATTTTTTTTCTCAACTCCCTAACTTTTTCGTCTGATAATATACCTGCAGACGCACCAAATTGATTTGTCTCTTTTTCTTGTCTGTTCTAGGTAAGTCCATATTCCAATGAAGCTTCGAAACAGTAAGTTATTTACACACGTTTCAAAATACTTTTCGTGTACCGTGCAGAAAGTTTTATTTACTTAAAACTTCTAAGGTTAGACATCGCCCTTTTTGCACGAATTCGTTTTTAATTGATTGCAACTGAAGTAATTACAATCTGTATAAATAATAATAAAATTAATTTTATATTTTTTAAGTTCACATACAAATTTTATTTACATTTTCTTAAAATAACTTTTTTTTAGTTATAATTTTAGTTATAACTTCTTCACACTACTCCAAACATATATTATATTTGAATACAATCAGGCCTATTAATTACTAAAAATTGCATTATCTAGTATTTTAGTATGTAGTTATAAATCTTTTTTTTGTCGATCAAATTACTAAATTTGTTAGATTTTTTCTGTACTAAGTATTTTCTGTACTAATATGAAAAGTAACATCAATTATAACAAAATTTTATTATAATTATAATAAATAAATAATTTCGTAAATTGTTATTTTTAAAAATATTTTTTCAGCTAGTTTAACTTTAAAATTATTATACAATTAATATTTGAATAATTAATAATAATTAATTAAAAATAATAAAAATTATTTAAAAAATATTTAAAAAAAATTGTATTATTTCTAAATTGAGTTTAAAATAATTAAATTAGAGTTTATGTTTTAGAGACATTAATATTATGATTATACTGCAATTAATGATTGAATAATCAAAAGAAAATAAATAAAATTGAATGAAAAAAAAATAATTAAAACTTGTTTTATTAATTGACTTAAGTCGGTTTGTAAATTTTAATTTTACGTTTAACATTAGTTTATAAATAATAAAAAAATATAAATATATAATTTTAAATATTAGGTTAGTTTTATAGTAAATTATTAAAATTTGTTGAAAATTATTAAAAAATATTATTAATGATTGAGGTTAAAATTTGTAAAATATTACTTATTTATTTTGTAAGGGTTGCTATGGTTACACATAGCAACGAAACAAACATAAAATATAAGTTACAAGATTGTATAATGAAACAAAAAATAAATGAAGAAAATTGTTTTATTATGCATAGAAATACGTAACTTATTAGATGAACGTTAGTATTCGTTGCGTAACTCTTTGATGTCTTTTTAGTGCGATATTTTAGGTTATATATTTTTTTTGGAACTTTGCTCATTTATATTTTTATGTAAAGACGGTCACTAATTTTCTTGTCCTTTTATATAACATATATATGTATATACTCAAGAATAAGAGGTCGAAAAAAAAAACGGTAGGGAGAAAAATGATGATCTAAGTTACGAAATTCCCTTTCGCGTAGAGGCCTCGGGCACGTCCCGTTTAACCCCATCCCAAACTTATTATCGACTCTCGCAACCCTCTTAAATGTGAGGGGGAGGTTTTAACGATCAAAGAGATTCTTCGTCCATGGCCCAACTATATATATCTAAAGATAGAGAGAGAGGGAGATTGAGAAGGAAACATTTTTTTATCGTCGTTTTAGCGAAGGAAAATTATAGAATGTTCCTCAATTGATTTCCTAGAAAATTAGATTAAATGAACTTTGAAATCCGACATTTCCCCTCGGTAATTGCGCCGCATAAAGCATATCTCAATATCAAAGGGATGATGCAGTTCCAGATCACATAATTCGTTGTCTCCTTCTCTCTCCGTCTCTCCACGCACCGACACTATTATCTCACTCGCTTTTGGATCAGAAAGAGGGGGATTCGATTCGCATTCTATTATATTTTTTTTCCCGCCAAATACAATTTTTCAAATTAAGCAAATTTGCGGCGCGTCATAAATTGGAAAGCCATTTGTGTAATTGCCATTTATTTAGAGTTTAGATTTATGGTTTCAAGTCACTTCTGCGCTCCCACGATTTATACATATTTTATATACAGCCGCATGCATACACATACTGAATGGATGAAATTTTATCGTAAAACCCCCGGTATTAACGCAAACACAAACAGTTGTTTTTAGTTTGCAGCGTATGCACATGCTTTGCAAATACATTTTTACTATGTGCGTGTTTTATGTTGGTTAGTTAATACCAAAAACTAAAATAAAAATGTAAAACAATTTTCCGGCATATTGACAATTGTCACCGAGTTTGCCGCATTTCCTCGCTTATAAATTATAAAATAAATTTCAATTTATATTAAATTATATTTTAAATTAAAAAAAAAATTATAAACAGTTTATAAAATTCACCAATAGATGGCATGTCTAAAGTCAATGTCACTTGTCAAATGTGTTTGGAAACTATGGCGTTTTTTTTTTAATTTTTGAACTAAATAATAGTGATAATATTAATTACTGTAAATTCAATATAATAATTATATAAATAGTTATAGATAAACAATTATGAATCATAATTTATATTTTAAAAGTCAATATATAATTTGAACTATTCAATAATGAAATTTTGTACGGAACGCTTGTTTCATTTGTACAAGAAGTTTACACTTTATTCTGTTTTTACAAAGCTTTAGGAAGTGAAAATAAGTTTGCCGCGGTTACAAATTTTAAAATAAATTTGAATTTATTTATGAAACAATAATTTTTATTAAAAAATATTTATAATCGGTTTATACAATTCACCAATAGATGGCGTGTTAAAAATCAAAGTCACTTGTCAAATGTGTTTTGAAACAGTGGCTTTTTCTTTAAATTTTTGAAGTGAATAATAGTGATAATATTAATTGCTGTAAATGCAATATAATAATTATATAAAAAGTTATAGATAAAAAAGTATGATTCGTAATTTATATTTTAAAAGTCAATATATAATTTGAACTATTCAATAATTATTTTTTTCTACTCAACGTTTATTTCATTTGTACAAGAAGTTAACACTTTATTCTGTTTTCACAAAGCTTTGGGAAGTGATAATAAGTTTGTAGCATTTCCTCGGTTATAAATTATAAAATAAATTTCAATTAATTTATTTACAACTTGCTCATAAAAAAAGACAATAATTTCTATTAAAAAAATATATAAAAACAGTTTATAAAATTCACCAATAGATGGCGTGTTAAAAGTCAATGTCATTTGTCAAATATGACAGTCAACTTCTTATATATTTAAAAGCCTAACTAAATGAAGTACAAATTGAATTTGAAGAATCTCTTATATTATAATTTGTAGTACATTTTTTAACTAAAACTACTAGAAAACTGAGATTTTATATTCAATATGAAATCTGATTTTTTTTTGTCAATATGTTATTTTCGCCCCCTCGTAAAATTTGAAGTGCGTTGAAAACCTCTCGTTCGAGTAAGCATCCCCTTCAAGTGTAAAAAAGAAGTGGTTTTAACCGAAGTCGGGTAGCCTAGGTGGAGGCCTTGCCGTGTCGCCAAACAAGCCGATGGGGAAACTCGTTCTCCGCAAAACCAGCAGGTCCCGCGGGAAGCAAGTTGTTGTACCATGACTGAGGAAAGAAAAGCGGTTTCGGTCCTAGGCGAAGAGCATCATCCTGTTGTAAATGTATTTAACACGACAACAGGAGATCAATATACAAGTTAAAACTAAACTTTTCATCATTAAATTTGTTTTTTCTATTTGGATACAAATTTTATATCGATTTTTTTGTAATTAAAAAAAACTAATTTTGTTAAATTTAAATAAGAATGCTAGTGAATGTTGTGTACAAGTTATGTAATTGTAATCTAATGTTGTTCATTTCCAAACAACAATTGTGGGTTTGATGACCAAATGTACGTTAATATTTACTGTGGCTTTATTCCACTTATTTACTCGGTGTAAACAACTACAGCTTACATCAGCGGTTGCCAAAGTGGTGGTCCGCGGACCACTAGTGGTCCGCGAGAAAATTTCGCTGGTCCGCAGAAAATTGTGGAATATACTTTTTATGTGTTCTTTGATCACAATTTTTTCTATAAATATATTTAACACTTGAAAAATCCTATTAGTGGTCCGCGGGATTTAAATTATGAATTAACTGGTCCGTGAAGTGAAAAAGTTTGGCAACCGCTGGCTTACATGGTGTCCATGTAACTAATTCTAATTTGAGACGTAATTACCATAACACATTGCAATAAATGGCCAATTAGAACATACACCACCTAATAAATCCTTATATTTTTCATAATAAAAAAACTATTTACATCACAGTTTACGTAAGCAACATTTATTTCTTATTCTCATTTTGATCAATACTCTTCCATAGCAAATATCATATACTATATAGTTTTTATATTTTAGGAAACCAAAATGTTGTTTGGAAACGTTTTTTACATTTTTGTTCGGGAATTGAATAATAGTAATAATATTAATTGCTGTAAATAATGATATAAATAATTATAGATAAAAAAGTATGTATATCTTATTTTATATTTAAAAAGTTCAAAATTCAATAATTAAAAAATATTACGCAACGCTTGTTTTATTTAAGCAAAAACTTTATACTTTTTTCTGGTCAAAGCTTTGAGAAGTGATTAAAAATATGTTTCATAATGAACTTTTACGATTTTAACTATGATGCATTATTTTCAAATAATAGAAGACCTCGACAGATATGCGGAAAATAATATGAAAGGATATGAATTACCAAAAAATATAAAAATTTATATGTGATGAAGGATGTGTGATGTGTCAGAAGGAAAAATTTAACTAAGAATAAGCTGTCGATTAAATTTTTCAATTATATTCAAGATATTACCCTTAATTCTTCTGGAAAACCATAGCAAAAATTTTCAGTTTTTATATAATTTATATAACATTCATTATAACATAATTTTAGTCGAAAAATAAATCAGATATAAATGCAGATGATCTTCAAGAAGAATTACATGATGTATCTTAAATACTATAACAAATTATATGAAACTTTTAGATGTTTTAAATTATTTATGCCAAAATAACTTAACTACTTTATATTTGAATACTATTGCAGCTTTGAGAACTTTATTAACATTACTTGTTTCTATAGCTAGTGCGAAAAGCAGTTTTTCAAAATTAAAGTTAATAAAATACTACATAAAAAGTTCAATAATCGAAACAATACTCAGAAATTTGTTATAAATTTCTATTGAATCAACATTGGTAGTAGATTATTATAGTTATCATTTTTTTTGTGCAGTTTTTTTAATCACAATTTGAAGAAAAAACATTAATGGCGAAGAATTTTCATCATACTGAAAAAAAAAATGAGCTTTTTGACAATAAGTTCTATCAATAAATTCAAAGAATATAACTATAGTTTTTATTTTAATTAAAGTTAGAAGTATTCCTATAAACATATTGCAGAAACAAATCCTTGCATTTTATTAAAATAAGATTTGAAAGACTTGTTGAGTGATTGGACAATTATCATAACATTTTCGTTATTTTATCCTTATAATTCTCAAATATTATTTCAAACCTAATAAATAAACATGAATTGATGCAATATTATAAAGACAGTAAGATTTTCTGTTAGAAAAAAAAACAACAAATATAAATTTCACAAATGGTTTAAGATTAATTTAAAAAATGTAGGTTTTATTATTTTTTTTTGTTAATGTGAATTAAAGTAGAAATAACACAATAGAAAAAATGAAATTGAAAATATTTATATATATATATATATATATATACTTATTTTAGTTTTAAATGTTAGAGTCTAGTTTATAAAATATTGACTAATTGGTTAAAATCAAAAGTTAAACAAAGTTATTTTGTTGCTTGTTGTTTTGTAGTAACCTTTATTTTCGGCGCTGAAAATAAATGAATTGATATGGCCCGAGGCGGCTGCTACATGAAAAACTACTTTAACCAATTAAATGGCACAATAATAAATTGATTTCGTTTAATCACCCCATAGAATCTAAACCTGACACACGATATACCGTTTTTTCTGTCAAAGGGTCCAAAAAAAAACAGGAGGGTGTGTTTGTTACTTTCTAACAGGCGCTTCCCCCACCCTTTTCCAAAGAGGTTTCTATATATGTGTGTGTGTGTGTATATATATAAACCTACTTTTGCTTGTGATGTTGATTGATCATTTGTAATATGCCACTTGGTACGAGCTGCAAACATGCAACTGACCATTGTGCAGTATATGCGCGTACACGTGTTTCTTCGTTTTAATGAAGTTATTAACACTTGCATTCGCAAATTTCATGACAATCGGCCGTTAATTTTGAGTCTAGTTAGTGCATAATAATATCCTGTGTTGTTATATAAAAAACAACGTACAAAAGAATAATGTCAGAAGCAACAAACAAGTCCATTAAGCTTTCCGATACGAAACGTTATTTTTCTGTGCATCGCTGTTTGTCGATATTATTATTTTTTTTATTTCCGAACTAATCAAATTAATGTACTTTTTTACGATATATTGGTTCTATTAAAAATTCGATTAATGTCACCAATAATGGTTGGTTCCGCGCTTAATGTATATTGCAATTATTTCCTGTCAATTTGTATTTGCTTTTTATGTGGATCTGCATATATGCATTTCTCGTTTTATTAAACATAACTAAAATTATTTCCGGGCAAATATTTTAAGTATCTACATTACTGTGCATAAATAAATTATTTATTTGATTACAATTTTTTTTTATTCTACTACATTCGATTTTAATGTTCAATCTTTAATTATTATATACTATTGAAATGAATTGAAACACATTTTTATATTAACGGAAATACATGTTACATGCCAAGTAATTTATGGAAAATTTTTATCACAAGTACATGACTAATATTTCTAAATTTATGTAATATTTAAAAAAAAATATTATTGTGATATGCAACATATTAACAGTTAAAGTATGAAATAGTCAGCTATTCTATACTTTATCTAGTTGTTCCATATAATAGCTGCTGCAAACCTATGTAATGTTAGTAATGAAATATTTCTAATGAATAATTGCATATTTTATTCTTAAAAATACAGTTTAAATATTATTAGTTAAAGTATGAAATATTTAGCTATTCTATACTTTATCTATATATTCCATATTCCATAATAACATTTAATTTTATAATTGAATATTCTAACCTCAAAAATACTTTCTAATAGTTAATGTATAAAATACTGCGCTATTCTATACTTTATATAGTTATTTCAAATAATTGCGGCAGCGACACCTATAATGTTTTTAATGAAATATATGTACTGCATAAATGAATATTCTAACCTTAAATATACTGTTTATATATTAACAGTTAATGTATGAAATACTTCTCCATTCTTAACTTTATCTAGTTATTCCATGTAATAACGACTGTGCTTGGATTATTTGTAATGAAATATCTATATTAAATATTCTACCCTCAAAAATAGGATTTTTATATTATTAGTTAAAGTATGAAATACTTCACAATTCTATACTTTATCAAGTTGTTCCATGTAATAATTACTGTAATCTGTCTGAAGTTTGGAATGAAATATTTTCAATGAATATTCTAACCTTAAAAATACTGTATAAATTTTAATGGTTAAAGTATGGAATGGTTCTAAATTTTATACTTTATGTAGTTATTGCATATAACAATAGTTATTGCGATCTGTATAATATTTGGAGTGAAGTATTTTTATTGGATACTCTCAAAAATTAGTTAAAAATCAGTTAAAGTAATGTTTGTAATTAAATATATTTAAAAAAAAATATTATAATCACAAAAATACTGTTTTTATATTAAGTGTGAAATAGTTATTTTATATTTTATCTAGTTATTCCATATAATAGCATTATTATATGAATTATTTTGCGTTTTTTGGAAATAAAAATACTATTGGGTATTTTATGAAATATTTATGTATTTTATAAAATATTGATATTATACTATAATAACGTTTTGTAATTGACAAGTAACTTGAGAAGTATTTGTGGTATAGTTAGTTAAATTGTAAAAATTGTTTTTTTAAGTTGCTTAAATTGGACCAACATTTTATAAAATAATGAAAAAAAAAAACTTTGATTTGATCCTGTATTAATGCATAAATCTATTTAAATTACATATAATCTCACTAACAATTTCGCAATACGAACTAATTTAAAACAAATATTATCAATACAAACAAATTATTTTGTGGCGCCATCTTCGCGTATGAGTGAACATTACATTGGAAACATTTCCCGAACCCAATTAATTCTGCGGTAACTCATTATGGAATTAATCAAATTCCAGTCTGTTTTCAGTGAACCAATGATAATTGTCCATTTATTAAATATAGGTATTCAAACAAACCGCATAATTTGCGAACAACACTGAAAAATAATAATAATTGATGAAAAAATGAAAAATTGCGTGACCACTGAACGGAAAATGAAAGTGGTGGATCCCCTCGACGATTTCTTCGCGCCGCCAGAATATTTTTTTTTCGTTCGAGAATGTAAGCCCCCGGCAGCGGTGGCATTAAAAAACATTGGCTCGATTTATAAAACAAAAGACCCTTCGCGCATAACCAAGAAGGGGGTACGTAATTGAGCTAAATAAGCCTTAAAAAACGCTTGTAGCATAGGCGGAATATAAGCATTAATCCGACAGCGATTGCTCTGCGTCTGACAGATCTAATATAAAAATTTGGACGACTTATTGCAGCAGCTTTTCGCCTAGTTCTTGGTCCACAGCCAGCGTGTCTCTCGGAACACATATGTTGGTGGCAATGAATGCATTGGATTTCTGCAATAAAAAATCCAATTTGTCAACTTGGGACATGTTAAAAGGTATTCTAGTAGAAAAAAAGATAATTTAATATTGTAACAAATATATACATTCTTCTCAAGAACTTTATGGTCTATGGAACTTTACGTATGAATTGTTTGTTCAAACTTAAAAATACAAACCGTTATAGAAAATTAGTTCGACTTTCAAGTTGATCAACTTGATTCAAATTGATTCAGTTAGATTTCTCAAAATATATTTAAATTTTATATTTTAGCAACTCTTTTTAATAAAAATGATATTAAATGATTACCTTTTTTATTTTGATAGAAAGTTCTTGGACCAAAATCTATTATAGTGCTTAATATTTTATACTAGACACTTTAACAAATTGAAAAATGAACTTTGTGGTCTATGTATATTTAGATATGAAAACTTATATATTAATGGATGTTTAAACTTAATAATATAATCCGTTCTAAAATAAGTTCGACTTTCAAGTTGAATTACATTTCCCAAAATATTCTCTTTATAAATTTGTTATTTTAATAAATACTTGATATTTTATAGTTAACAGAGGTGAGATGCAATAATTACTTTTTTATTTTTTATAAAATGATCTTAGAGCAAAATCTAATATAGGTTCTTCAGATTTTATTATATTTTACTAGACACTTTAAAAAACTGAAAAATGAACTTTATGGTCTATGGATATTTAAAATTGAAACATTATACAGTGGATGTTCAAACTTAAAAATATAAACCGATCTAAAATAAGTTCGACTTTCAAGTTGATCGACTCTTCACTTACATTTCCCAAAATATTCTCAATATATATTTTATACTTTACTTTTAGTAACACCATTTAATAAATACTTAATCCTTCATACTTAACAGTGTTGACATGCAATAATTGGTTTTTTATTCTTTATAAAATAATTTTTGATCAAATCTATTATAAGTGCTTTAGATTTTATACTACAAACTTTAATAATTTGAAAAAATAACTTTATGGTCTATAAATATTTCAAATTGAAAACTTATAAATAGAATAAGTTTAACACTCAAGTTGATCGACTCTTAAGTTATATTTTACAATAACAAATAATGTAAATTGTTTTAATAATTTCGATATTTTTTTCCTTCGAACAAATTAAAAAATGGATTTACTTAACATGGTGAAAACTTTCCAAAATAATTAAATAATATAAGACATGTTAGTTTTATAATTTTTAGTATTTATTTTATTCCTAATTAGGCTAATTTTGGACTTAAATCTAATTGAAAATTGTATCAATTTTATTACTGTATTTATACCTTTTTTTTAATCCTTCATTTAACAAAATATAAATTTTAATCATTCTTAGAAATCATCAAATAAAAGTAAAAAGTAGTTGGTTTTCTTGGGATGACAAAAAAATCATTTTTTATTTTGAGTATTAGATTTGATGTGTAATTATTCACAATTTTAAATAACGTTTTTAAAGGTTACTTTTATATATTTCAATTTTATTTGTAACTATAAAAGTGTCACAAAGTTTTGAAATTATTTCAGTTCAAATTATTTTTTATACAATTTTACTATCAGTATTTTTATTTTATTTTAAATGAAAAAAAAATTTCTAATATATTTAAACTCAATATAAAGTGACATTATTTTGATATTTCTTTTTCATTTAGTGAAAAAAAAAATAAAATTGACTTTTGAACTATTATTCAATATTTTTTAGAATTTTTGTTCGACTTTCAAACATCAAAGTAAAATACTAATATTTTTATTTCAAAATAAAGTATACATTATAAAAACTTTTTTTTGCAAAATTTGCTCTTCTCAACAATGATCAAAAAGTGAAGATTTAGTATATAAATGTACAAGCTAGTAGCTGCGTGTTCACGTAAGTTTACAAAAATGTTGCCTGAATTATTCAAAGAGCAATTCACACGTCATCATAAAGGGGTGTTGTTAAAATACTTTAATGGCCTTATTAAACCTAATTACAAGAAGAATTATGACACTTTTTTGTTACAGCATGATTCATAATTTAGAAATTAGTATTTCATTAATACATTTGATTTTAAAATACTTTACAAACTTAATAATAATAATAATAATAATAATAACATTTATTAATCACATAATGTGACCAAAGGGCTATCGACCTTAGTCTTTCCGCCCAGAGACACAATTAAATATATACAGTATTACAAAAATTATACAAAAAAAAAGAAAAAAAAAAGAAGAACACAAATCAAAAACCAAATTAAAGTACACTTCAGAGAAAAGAAAGAAAAATATAATTTATTCATTTAGTCATTTGGACGAAGACTAAGAGTCCCAAACTGGACAGAAGGCTACCCTCCTTTCATGACGAAAGACCCGGCCGTCCCCTGAACCAGCCCCGTAGGTGATTCCAGCTCTGGGTCATCCAGGTCGAACATCAGTATGTAGATGTGGTTACCTGAGAAGCAGACGTGTGTGTCGATGTTGTAGTTAATTATGAAACGCTTCTTTAAACGCTGGAGCAACTCGGCACGATCCCCAGAGCCTTTTGACGAGTTTAATTTATTTATATACGTGTTAATAATGTTGTCGTGAATTGTTATTGGCTTGTGGATTCTGTTGCCAGTAAGATCAGTAGGCAAATCTTTAGTTTTTTTGTTTAGTGATCTTATTTTTGCATTCGGCACACCCGGGATGGGTTTGGTAGGCCTCTTCGGACATTTCGACGACCATGCAGCATGTTCTTCGGAGTCACAAGCCTTGCATTTAGGTGGAAGAGGCGACGTGCAACGGTGGGTCGGATGAGGGCCCTGGCATTTGGCACATGTTGCTTTGTTGGGACAAACGTCAGATGCATGGGTAAACTCCTGGCACCTAGCGCAAGGCACAGGTATCGGAGGCGGTGGAATGCTCTCTACTGCAGGGAAGTGTTTGTTCATATAGAACATGCCTCCGTGCAAGAGTCTCTGAAAAGAAGATGCGCACCCTGTAATGATGCGCACCTTGAAAGTTGGTTGTCCCGTTGCCCTGGAGACGATCCTCTTGCAGAACCTATGCTCAATGCCTGCCGTCTTTAGATGTTCGCTAATATCCGCATCTTTAATGTCAAGATCCATCTTAGTCAAGACACAAGACAGCGACGCGTTGTGGCCGTGTTTTTTAGGCTCCTTCGGAGGAACACTCTCGGCGTAAGATAAGATGTGTCCCCGACCCTGTATATCCGCCAGGTAGGCAAGGACCACCGCCTTAGGGTTGTTAGATTTCAGCAAAAATCCTGACTTCGTTTCCAATATGATGTCTTCTCTGTTGCCCGGGCCCCTCGACCACAGGTTGGAAAGTTGTGATCTTGATAAAGCTTCACGCGCGTTTATTTTAAAAATAGTGTTGAATTTTTTGTATACGAAACATTTCTGAGTCGGCTTATCAGTATCGATAGTTGTTGGATTTTGTGGTTTTTTGAATATGGTTGATGTAGTCGCTTTTTTATTAGAATCCTTCCTAGGCCTTCCACGTTTTCGCTTTCCCTGTTCCCATCCGGAACCCGATGCCTCGGAAAAGCAGGAAGAAGCATCCGAGCTGCACAATTCTGGCTCCATGGCCACAAGAATGCACTGCACTTACACAGAGCAAACTCAATAGCCAGAAGACACCAAAAAATAATAGATTTTGTTTATCACTATCTGCTCTGCAGAACACGTCCGTACTCTATCGTGTCCCGTATCGAACTGACAAACTTAAATTTATTAATCTTAATATTTTGGATAATTTTTACTAAATATATAAATTTAAACTGAAAACCCTAAGAAATATGGTTAAAAAATACATTATTTGTAAGTTGTCGCTTATGAATTTTTTTTTTTTAAATTTAAATTATTTCTAAATCCTTAAAATTAAAAAAATAAATTGTTAGTTGACTTTTATATAATTATTAATTAGAAGTGATATTCTGTGTTATTTATTCAAGTACAACTTCAACTTTGACATCGATGTCACAATTGGTGAATGAAGAAAGTTTTGCAATTGAAACGGATACAAGGAGTTAAATTATCGGGAGGCCGTAATTACAGAAAACACCGATTCATTTGCAAGTTTGCACAATGAGACGGGAATATTCTAAGAGATTGAGTTTGAGTTGTAGCTCGGATTGCAGTAAAAGTTTTTGCCGCTCGAATGCAGCAACAATGGGAATGGTTGACATAATCAGAGCTGGATTATGCCATTATTTTCAAATTTCTTTGGTACAATTAAGTTTGTCTATTTCATTTCATTAACAACACTTTAGTTAAATTACTTACAAGAATCTAATTTCCAATTTCTGTTTAACTTTTTAGTATATATTTAATAGAATATTAATTTATTTATAATAACTGTATAAAAAATTAATTATAATTTTTACCATCATTTTTTTAAAATTATTATTCTGAATAGTATATGTTTATTCAATTTATGTATTAACAACAAACACATTTATTATTGGTTTAAATGTGAATTGCAATATATTAAATAAATGTCACTTCAATAAATGATGATGTGTGTTTGAAATATCTATATATTATTATTTTAATATTATATTGAATATATATTTATAGTTTTGCAAATATATATTTAACTGTGGTAAAAAATATATTTATTAAAATATTATCATATTACAAATAATATTAAAATTAAATTTATATAAATTATATTTTTTAATATAATATCTATTTTTATTTATAATCTTTCACAAAAATAATACTCTGTCATCTATAAAAGTAGCAAGAGTTTTTTCATTAGATGTTGGGAGGTTCGATGTGAAAATAAGATACAGAATAAGACCGAGAACAATTCCTTGCGGAACCTCAGATCCAATTGAAAATAGGTTGGAGCTTTCTTCTTGCAAATTTGTCTGGAACCTATCCATCATATATTATATTATAATTTGGAAGAAAGAGTATTATATAAATTATACAATGAAAAATGTATTTTTAGGTAGAAATTATACTAGAAAATAATAATTCTACGTTTCAATAATTGTATTTTGCCTTAATTCATTTTAAAATTATCAAAAATTTAAAGACAAAAGTACTGAAAATGTAATAATAAAATGGTTTTAGGTCTTGTTAATGTATAAATGTATTTAATGCTAATAATATTAGAACCCAAACAAAATCTGCCAATTACATCGAGTAGATTAAGAAATTATTGAATTGTAGTAAGTAAAACCAACTATTTTTTTTACTTTTATCATGTAAGTAACTAACGTCTATAGTATAGTAGTAATTTGAAGTATTTTGTACAAAAAATACATAACTATACTTTATTCAGAACAACCATAATTATTTAAATCTAATTTAACAAAAAACATTTGTTCACAATTCAAAGTATTTTCAAATAACCGGTTTTTTGATAATTTAAATAACGGTTTTCAAATTATAAAAAACTTTTGTTCAGTATCTTCTTCGATATATCAAATTCATCGAAGATTACGATAATATTATTAGATAAGTATTCGAAGAAAATTTGCCATTTACTTCTTGATGAATAATTTACGAATATTTTAATTGTTAAAAGTAAAATTGAATAAAACATTTATCATAAAATTAACTAAGAGAGTATTAATAGATTTTGATGTATAATACATAAATACAAACACTACAAACCTTTACTTTTTATTTTTTCAGAAGAACCAACAATGTTTTATATAAATCTAATTTGATTTAATAAAAAAATATTTTTTTACAAATAACCGTTTTTTTAAAATTTAAATACCGGTTTAATAACACAAACATATATTATTTACAACTATTTAAATATAATAATTTTTGGTAAATTAAAGCTAAGTTTAAAAAATATATTTTTTCACAATTTTAAGTATTTTCAAACAACCGGTTTTCAAATTATTGAATCTCTTGTTCATTATCTTTTTCGATATATCAAATTCATCGATGATAATGATAATATTTACATAATATTAGTTTACCAATGAATAGTTTACGAATATATTAATTGTTAGAAGTAAAATCGAACAAAACATTTGGAGCATTTCTCATAAAATTAACTAGGGAGTATTAATAGATTTTGATGTATAATATATAAAAACGAACAATATAAAACTTTACTTTTTATTTTTTCAGAAGAACCAACAACTATGCTCATATAAATCTGATTTTATTTGATAAAAAAACATTTTTCTCACAAGTGTTTCCAAATAACCGGTTTTTGAACATTGAAATACCGGTTTAAAAAATAGACATATTAATTATAACTATTGAAATATAATAAATTTTGGTGCATTAAAGCAATTTCGCAGATTTTAACAAAACTTTCATATAATTATATATCATTTTCAAAATGATTTTACCAAAATGAAAATCCTAAATTAAAGATTACTAATTTTCCCCATCATGTAGATTTTTAAAATAAGCAATTTTGTAATTTATTTAATAAAAATAATAGTTCAACGCATTTGGTGGGATTATTTTATCAGTTTATAACATATATTTATATATTTTTTAGTACTTTTTTTAATTTGTATTTTGTCCTGTCTCACTAAAATTAAAATCCTAAATTGTAGGTCACTAAACCTAAATAATGCAGCTTGTTAAAATAAATAACTGAATGATCAATTATTGTATTTGAATGTATTTACAGCGGGTATGAAAGCACATTTTCATGTCTATTTCATACAATGCGGTAATGGTCTTTGTTAAAAATATCCTTCTATATGAATAGATGCAGGATGCAGGAATAATGATGCGGCTAAACACTGCGATGCATTTGATTGTATAGTTAGGGAAGAACCGCAAAACGTGCGTGCGGGAAAACTGCACACAAAAAAAAATGAGAGGATTATTTGTGCAGCAGCTCCCCATTCCCGTTGGCCTCCGTCGCTACCCCTAATAACGGTTCAATAGAGTTGTAGTTTGGCCGCATGCATTCTATCGAGTGCACAACCCCAGATTTTATTATTGCATCGGAATAGAAAGAAAATACAACAAAAAAAAAGGGGGAGGGTGCATTGTGTCGCCTCCGGCGTTACGCAATCGCCACTAAAATAGTTGCGAAATCGCAGGGAATACGAATACACAATGCACAAAACATGGATGGAAAATGTATCAGAATTTAAAGGTTCACACGAATGACAATTTACAATTTGATTTATTTTCTTATTTTTATTGTTGCGCGCGCCTTTGTGACTGCTACGTGCAGATGAGCTTCTCGTTAAGAGACTGCTTTAATTAGGAGGTATACACCTTAATGACATAGCAACACTTTGTCAATTAATCTTAGAGTTCGCTATGAATTATTCATCGAGCCTCGCGTTATTATGTACACAAATTAATCGATACGCGTCTCGGGTACCAAATATTCACGCAATTCTCGAACATATTTTTTTCGTATCATCTTAACAGTATTTAAAAGATATTCAATTGAAACGAAAAATAGATTTTATCATGTATTATAGATGATTTTATAAGTAATTTTGCAAAATTAAAAAACCGGTTTTTAAATTTACAAAAACCGGTTTTTCAATATTTTTGTTACTTGCATTATTCCAAATTAATTAAGATTTATAAAATAAATTAAACATTTAATAAGGCTTTAAAAGAATCCAAAGAACAAACCATTCATAATTATTTTAGGAAACTGAAAAAATAATTTAAAATTCTCATGAATTTTTTTAAATATTTTTTAAGAAAAATAAAATTTTACAATTATTAATATTTTATTAATTAAAGTTTATTATTTTTACGATTATTGTGTTATATTTTTGTAATATTATCACCATTAAATAATTTGAAAATATTTTAAGAATTTGTTTGGATTTTAGTTTTTTTTTTTATTTAAAAATGTTTATTTTTCTATAAAAGTTGTTTTTTTTTAATATAAGATTTATTATAACTTTTACTATTTTTCTTCATTAAATCTAAATCTAAGTTTTATGAGAATAGAATATTTTTATTTCCAATGATTCACTTTAAATTTGTATTTGTCTAGAATGGTTTGTTTTCTTCCTTTCATTAACAGAAATGAAAAAAAAAACATGGAAAAAACCGGTTACCCGAAAAATTATGAAAAAAACGGTTTATTTAAAATCTATGTTCTTATTTGAAAATAATTTTATTTCATATAAAACTTAATATCAGTAAACTTTCGATAAATCTATTTATTAAATCTACATTTTATAATAGTTTATTAATTTTCTATGATTCACTTTGATTGAAATCTTTGAGTGATTTGTATTTGTCTAGAAAGTATTTTTTCTTTCCTTCATTAACAAAATTTAAAAAAAAAATCATGAAAAATAACCGGTTAACCGAAAAAAAAAACATGGAAAAACCGGTTAACCGAAAAAACCGTTTATTTGTAAATCCGTGTTCTTGTTTAAAACATATTTGTTTTATATAAAATCTAATATCAGTAAACTCTCTCTAAATCTATGTTTTATAATGGTGCAATTTTTTTATATTAATTTCCTATGATTCACATTGATTGAAATCTTTGAGTGATTTGTATTTGTCTATAATGTTTGTTTCTTAATTTATATTGTTTTTATAAAATAAAAATTTGAAAATAAAATATATATAAATTTTTATTATTTAGAATCAAATTATTGTTTTTTTTTATAAATGAAATGCTGTAAATATTTGATTTCAATAAATTAATGGTAGTCAAATACACATGAATTTCGTATGTTGTTTGAACAGTAAACGAAGTAGCATTATTTGCAAAAGAAGGAAAAAAAATGGTTTTCCTCGGTCTCGCAGACGAAGCTAGTTTTCGCAAGCAGGGGAAAACGAGAGGTGAGATAGGGTCGTGCAAGAGGACGAACGAAGGAAGGAAAAAAATATGCACCAAGGATGGCGGATATAAAGGAACTTTATCTTGCGGTTGGCACTTTACCCCACCAAATATAACAATGTTGTGCGAGGAGGTGGATGGGAAGAAGATTGAGAGATAGATAGATAGAAAGAAAAAGAAGCAAGAGGCATAATACTAAGGGGAGAGAAAAGTAAAATATGGCCAATTAATGTTACAGGCTATTATGCACATGATATATCTTCCTTCTGTAGATATAAATAAGTGCAGCTCTGACCAAGCCCTCGATATATTTATATTCCTTATGCGGCGTACATTGCTCGCGCCCTCTCACATCCCGATCCCACGTATCGCGCAAAGAAAATTAACACGGAGGTTGCGAAAAAAAAAGTAGAAGTTGGGCCGTACCTAAACAAAAGGGCATCAAAAATAACTAACTACCTGATGGGCCAACTAAGCCGTCCAAACAGACTACCTGTCTCATTTCCGGCTTGCCATTAGCCCTCCCTTCAAATTCATTTCCGTGGCTACCTCCTCCTCCTCACTCCCATCAACAGCTCACAACACAACAATACCAATTTTTCCGTCGCTCTCATGCTTATCCATCTTCATTCCTTGCTTCGACCATTTCTTTCTCTCATCCGAATTAAATTCGCGGGATTGCACAATGGGCGTCTGGTTTTGTTCGCACCATATAACGTTTTGAATAAGTTAACTGGTCCGGCCATTAGGGCGCAGCGCGCAATTGTATAAATTCCCGAGGTTCAACTCTCCACCCTTCGTAAGAAGTAGGCTTTCGGAAAGGGCGATCCGCGGAGGAGGAAGGAATTGTTTAAAATCTCGAACGCTTCAAAGGGAGGCCAGTTCATTAATTTCTTCTTCTCTTCACTCTCACTCTCAGACTCGTTTCTTTTCTTTATATTTTTCCTTCTCTCACAACGATTTTCCCCCTTCGTCTCGCACTCCCCCTTTTTGTTCGCGCAATTTACTCTCCCCGTCTCTTATTATTAAATTTATTTCTCGCCATTTCTAATTCGAATCGAAAACAAGAAAAGACTCAGAAGAGAAGAAAAAAAAAGTATATATAAAAGAAAGAGCGGACACTTTCAATATTGAACTACCATAAATCAATTAAGACCTTTTGTCTACTTGCAACTAATAAGCCACTCCAATCGTCCAATGAATTATGCAGATCTGATAAATTTTTTTCAAAAAAAATATTTCAGACAAATATAAATCACTTAAAGTGAATTAATAAAAATCTTCTACCATTATAAAACTTAAAATTAGATTTAATGAAATGAAAATAAACTTTTAAACAAGGATTTAAAATAATTTAATTAAAAATATATTAGAAATAAAAAATTTTGAATGGCTATTTTTCATGTTTCGTCATGAGTCTAAAAAAAGCTTTGCTTTATATTTCACTAGAAATAATTCGACGTAACAATAGAAATGTATATAAAAGAAAAAAGGAATATTAAACTTAAGAAAAATTGAAATAAATAATATAATGAAAAAATTGTTAGAAATAAAAATACTTTATTTTTTGATTATGATTTACTTTACTGAGGTCTGAAAAAGTTTTGCTTTAAAGTTCATTAAAAACAGAACAAAAATCTTACGCAACAAATGAACTTTATTTACAAGAAAAATCCGTATGAAAGAACATTGAACTTAAGAAAAATTTAAATAAATAATTATCTTTTTTAATTTTAGGAATAAAATATTGCGTAAAAGTTTTATAATAAAAGATTCAAACATAAATACAGCTTAAAACGTTTGAATCCGTACTAATTTGAAGCACAGTTTGGCTTCGATTAGTCCGGATTCATTATTATCATAAAATTATTTACTATAAATAATTTTTGTATTTTTACGAAAAAAGTAATACATTAAGTAAGTACAGATGCTTTACTATTATTCATATATGAGTATTCGTGATGTATGTACGAAATTTTTTTACCTGTAAAATGCGGAATTCTGTTCTGAAAAATCGATAAAGTACCGCCAAATATCTCGTTGCGAAACGTGTTTGATGTGTTCACCCCGAAGCTATATTTTTTTTTATATTTCTTTGAAAATAAGCTGAGGTGTATATACAAAAGTATCAATTTCATCTGCTTTCATACAAAGCCTTTGATAAAACAAATACTTCTTAAAAATCTACCACCATCATCCCTACATATCCACAAGTAAATCAATTTTGATTTTCAACATTATATGTTTCACAATTATTCTTTTATAAAATAATATCGTGTTTATATATTGAAAAATTAAACAAATTTTAGAATAATTTATTTTTGTTTGTTAAAAAATACTTATTACAAATAAAAATCTTTAAATGAATAAATAAATTGTATTTTTATTTTATGAATAAAATAATGTGGATATGATTTATTTAATGAAATATAAATATATAATACTTTTCTCAATATTCGGTAATGGTGACAAGCCAAAAAGATGCGTTAAAACACAAAAAATATTGAAAAAAAGTGTTCAATTGGTTAATAGGTATGTGACCAAATTGCGCATGCGTCAATTTAGTATGTTACTAAGTGACGCATGCGCACAATTGTCGTATGCGTCTAAATGTTGCATGTCCAAACATACGCGTCTTTTTAACTTAAAAACTTCTTTAAAATTAAAGTTCTCAACATTGATTAAAAATATAAATGTTAATAATATTTATAATTTAATGATTAGGAAATTACAGTTTCTCTATGATAATTGTGAATGTAGCTAGAATGTTGAATGGAAAATAGATCCTTGTGTAGTCTTAATCCGACCGCATTTGGGATTCCAGCAGCGTGTTTCCTTTGAAGATCGAAGATGTTGCTAATTGCCAACTTACCGCGTGCATTTTTCATGAGCACTGAATAAATCATCATCAGAATCAGAGCGACTTGATGCTTTTGCTCTTGATTCGACCAACTTTCTTAATAGAAAGAAATTAGTTCATTGTTCCACTTCACATAAATAATTTACTACACGGAAAAACAAAACTTAACAATGGTTCAACTTGAAGAAAGTTATTTACTTATCTTATATCAATTGTATTAATTATATTTGTTTTAACATAATTTGACAAAAAAAACAACGTTATTTTCTAAGACTCAAAATTTAAATTTATTTAAAAAAAAAACGTAGAAAATTTATAATAAAATTAAATTAGAATACTTTATTTATAAATATTAATATTAAATGCAGATTACTTTTATTTGTATGAAAATGTATCTAATAAAAACATTTTAAAAAAACGTAGAAAATTTATAATTAAATTAAATTAGATTTCTTAATTTATAAATATTAATATTAAAGGAAATTTTAGCAATAATCACTAAATAATATTTACTTTCATTTGTATCTAAGAAAAAACATTTAAAAAAAACGTAGAAAATTTATAAATAAAAATAAATTAGAATTTTTAATTTATAAATATTGAGATAAGTTTTTGAGATTTTGTAGTTTATTCCAATAAAGTGATGATATTTTTTTGTGCATTTTAGTTTGTATAAACTAGATCGATTTTATCATTCTTATGTTAAAAATGGTTTAAGTTTTCGTAACCAAGATATCTCTTCATTAATAAAAAAATAATTTATTTTCTTAGAGAAATGATAGTTAATTTTGTTGATCTTTAATTAATAAATGTAAATTATGCAACCAATTTGTATATAAATAGAAATATGTTGAATTCATTCATTGATGTAAAATAAATTTGATAAAAAATACTATATTTACAAGTGCAAAAGAATGCAGCAAAAAAAACGAATAATATGAATGAATATGAATGGAACGTAGTAAAAAGATGTGTAGAAAATTCCGTCTCGGGTCTAGACGATAATAAAAAATAATTTATTCTAAACACACACCGATAAGGAACACCAAAAAACTACACACATTAATTCAGTTGTATTCTCGGAAATACGCACCATCAATGAATAAAAATGAATGAAAAATAGTAAACAATCGTAAAACAGATAAAAAAAATATTATAAAATATTTAAATGAATTTTTCTCCTTGTAATTTAACTTTTTACAAATTATGTAATGTAATTTTTTGAGGGTAACGGTTTTTGAAAATTAAATAAATATTTAAAAATTATCAATTTGGAACTCAGATTATCTAAGTTCTTCTTATAATATTGTTATTTTTTTCGCTTCTTGTTGGTGGAAAAATAAATATTTTATTTCCTTGGATACAAACAAATCTTCTGAATCTTTTTTGTATAATGTTGTATGTGATATAAAAAATATTGGTATTGCAGTAGGTTTAGGTTGCGTATGTCTAATAATAATATTTTGACAAAAGTAAATTTTTTTCGAACCGCGCAACAAATGTTAAAATTCTAGCGAAACAGAACAGAATGGCACAGATAGCATTTACCAAAGTATTCAAAGTGAACAATGTGTTGTTGAACGTAACGAAGATAAGGACGAGAAGTTATTACAAGGATAGCAATGAGCCGTCACAGCCGATAGCAGGAAAAGAACCGAAATACGTGAACCCAGAACAATGTTTCGATCAGCTGAAGTCGGGAAACCTGGTCTTCATCCAAGGTGCCGCAGCGACTCCGGCCAGTTTGGTCACGGCGATGACCAAAGTCGGTAAGGACAAGAAGCTGAAGGACATAGTGCTCTGCCATATCCACACCGAAGGAAAAGCGCCGTATTCAGATAAGGAGTACGAAGGAATATTCAGATCGACATCGTTCTTCGTCTCTGGTAATGTGCGAAAAGCTGTAGCGGAGGGAAGGGCTGATGCCATGTCGATCTTCCTGCACGAGATTCCATATCTCTTCACCAGGAAAATCTACAAACCGGATATTGCAATCGTGCATGTGTCTCCACCTGACTCTCACGGCTACTGCAGTTTGGGAACAAGCGTGGACATTACGAGGGCCGCCGTTTGTAACAGTAAGGTGATAGTTGCGCAGATGAACGCGAAAATGCCGAGGACTTTTGGAGATGGCCTTATACATATTAGCCATATTGATTACGCCTTCAAAAAGGATGAACCGCTGCCAGTGCATGGAGGCAAAGGTGGCCTGAGCGATACGGAAGTGAAAATTGGTAAGCTCATTGCTGAAAAACTGGTGAAGAATGGTGCCACGCTTCAAATGGGTATTGGTAATATACCAGATGCAGTGCTTTCTCAGCTGGGTAATCACAAGGATCTCGGTATTCACACTGAGATGTTTTCGGATGGTGTTGTTGCGTTGGCTAAGAAAGGATGCATCACTAATAGATTGAAGAAGACGCATCGTGGTAGAATAGTGACGGGATTCGTGATGGGCACCCAAAATCTGTACGACTTCGTCCACGATAATCCCTTCATCGAATTCCTGTCCATGGATTACGTGAACAACACGAGGGTTATAGCCGCTCAGCCTCTGATGACTGCCATTAATTCTGCGATTGAAGTCGACCTCACTGGTCAGGTCGTTGCGGATTCGATCGGTACACGCATGTATTCCGGATTTGGTGGTCAAGTGGATTTCATTAGAGGCAGCGCCGAAGCGGACGATGGAAAGGGGGTGCCGATCATTGCTTTACCTTCGGTCACCAAGAAAGGAGTTAGCAAAATTAATGTCACTCTGAAACCTGGTGCCGGTGTCGTCACCAGTCGAGCCCATGTACATTACGTCATAACCGAGCACGGAATAGCCAATTTATTTGGCAAAACTATGAGGCAAAGGGCTTACGAACTTATTAAAATCGCCGATCCTAAGCACAGGGAAGCCCTCGAGAAAGCTGCATTCGAACGCTTGAAATGCAAACCGGCGCCTTAGATGTACAATAACTAGCACAACCTTATTTGCGTTCCCATCAGTAGTTATGTTTTGATATGATACTTTTCTATTTGCAGAAATATATGCCAACAAATATGTTTACTTCTTTAATTTCATTTCTCTAAATATAAAAGAAACACATTTTCGTCTTAACCACTGAGCTTATTCACCAATTATTAACTGATAAAGGCGTAAATTGAATCTGTTCGAATTAACGCACAAATATCCATACAAACGTACAATGATATCAATCGACCCATAAGATTTTAAATTATTATGTTTATACATTTATATAAGAATTCATTGTCCGTACATCTACTAATTACGTACTTTAACAGTAGTTTTCACCAATCATTAACCGATAAATTAATAAAGGCGTGAATTCTATCTGTTCGAATTAACGTACACATGCATACGAACGTACAATAATATAAATCGATCAATAAGCTAAATTAATATATTAAAAATTTGACTGAATTGACACTAAATAATTGTAAATGCGTGCATTTGTATAAGAGTTTACCGTCCGATTAACGTACATTCGCTTAGCGCACGCTAATTAGTGTACTAAATTACGTATATTATTTACAGCTTCCTCATTATTCACCAATTATTAACCGATATAAGGCGTAAATTCTATAATGTTTGAATTAACGTACACATACGCATACGAACGTACAATGATATAAATCGATCAATAAGCTTTTAATATATTATCATTTTTATGTAAAATATAAGAATTCCCTCGTTCGATTAACGTACATTCGTTTAGCGTACGGTAATTGGTGTATTCATAACGTACGTTAACTGCAGCTTCCATTATTAACCTATATAAAGGCATAAATTATATCCGTTCGAATTAACGCACAAATATCCATTCGAACGTACAATGAAATGAATCAATCAATAAACTTTCAAATTAATATATCATTTTTATGTAAAATTTAACTGAAATGACACTAAAAAATCGTAAATGCATGTATTTATTAAAAATTCACCGTCCGATTAACGTATATTCGGCTAGCGTACAGTAATTAGTGTACTCATAACGTACGTTAACTGAAGCTTCCAATATTCACTTAACCGATATAAATGCATAAATTATATTTGTTTGAATTAACGCACAAATATCCATACGAACGTACAATGAAATGAATCAATCAATAAACTTTCAAATTAATATATCATTTTTATTTGACTGAAATGGCACTAAAGAATCGTAAATGCGTGCATTTATATAAGAATTTACCGTCCGAATAACGTACATTCGCTTAACGCACGGTTTTTTGTGTACTCTTACTTTCGTTATCTGCAGCTTCAATTATTAACCGATATAAAGCCACAATTTATATCTGTTCGAATTAACGCACATATATCCATACGAACGAACAATGAAATGAATCGATCAATACATTTTCAAATTATAATAATATATTATTTTTATGTAAAATTTGACTGAAATGGCACTAAAGAATGCGTGAATTTATATAAGAATTTACCATCCGATTAACGTACATTCGCTTAGCGCACGGTAATTAGTGTACTCATTGCGTACGTTAATTGTAGCGCCAAGAAAGATGTAATTAGTAACCGTGGGCTTATTACAGCTATGACAGTAAAACTGAAGTGGTACCTGCATTTATAGAATAGTATAAAAAGAAGATAATTAGTAATTAGTATTGTTTATTATTTTTAATGAGTTTACTGTGCTTTGCATGAGTACTTACTTAAATAACATATATTTTTGCTTAATTATAGAAAATTTTCTAGTTACGCATTTCTCTTACACGTTATAAGTACTAAACTTTATAGCTAGCACTAAATTATCAATTAATAATTTTCTAAGTTTTAATAAATACAATTTTTTTGAAGTGATTAAAACTAAATTATAAAAAATCTATATTGTTGATTGGACTTTTCTTTCGGGTTTTTGCTGATGTGAAATCGATGCGGCGCAAAAGAGAGTATTACGTGAGAAAATATTCAGTGTTTAAGTGCGGGTTATCAAAGAAGTTTCGGATCTTTTGTGCGCCGGGGTTTGCGTGCAAGTGAAGTTCGACGTTGTATCATCAAAAAAAACTTTGTGTATTTTATGTTTTCTAAAGAGTTGTGGATATTGGTATTGTAGAAGTAGCGAGAACTCCTCAATATAACTACATTGGGAAAGTTTCGCGCCCCCGCAACGACTTTATTTGGCGGCGGGATTTTTGCAGCAATATTTACGGGACTTTTGACGCTCGCCCCTTGCGAGGGTGGGACCCGAAACCTGTCCATACTTTTATTACGTTTCCGCAGTTTATAAACGCAGTGTCCGAAAGTTTCGTCACTACATTTATCACCGTAGGGAAACAATAAGTTTATCTTAAAGACTCGTAGCGAAAAAGCAAAAGCGGAACTAAACAGAGTGGAAAAGCATTATGAATTATGGTGTTCTATAGACTGGATGTTTCCATTTACGAAGAGACACGCTTCCTCGGGGTGTACAAGATATATATTATATAGAGAGAGACTGGGGTTATTAGAAGGACATGCTTATTGTTACGGAAAGTTGAATTTGTCACTGCGCTGGTGGTATTAAAGTTAGAACGTGATAGTTGGGGGTTGGCGGAAAGGGGCGGCGGCTGTGTGCGCCCTCGAATGGGTGGGCTAAGAGCGCGTTTTGCTTAAGGTGAAAGGCTAATTAGTGAAGTGAATATTAATTAATTAGTCTCAACCCGCGCCAGCCACCATAAGGAGCAGCTAATAGCTGAGATAGTTACATCGCTTACACAGATGGGTTTTACGATACGTTAAATATTAACAGCACTTCCTCCACGCTCCCAGCAAAAATGCCTCCATTCAACTTGGAACTATTCCATTATTAATTAAATACGAAATACTTTTATCATAGCGAAATGCGTGTCCTGAAAAACCAAAAAAGAAAAAACCTAGAACAGAAAAAAAAAAAAGGATAGGCAGGAATGGGAATTGGTTACCAGGAAATTCCTATCGATCGCCGTACATTTCCTCCCGAGAGGAATACACATAACAAACTTTTTAATTTGAAAACTAAAGCCGTTTCGCTAACGACAAAAATGCCGCGGATAACCTTATCATGTAAAGTCATGAGTAGAAAAAAAAAAAATATATGTAGGACGAAACTTTCGGGAAAATTGAAAATCTTTCGGAAAGCCTCGTTTCCTCCGATGGGAATTTAAACGGCCGTTACGCTAAATGTCGAAAGGACGTCGGCTTCAGTTTATTTAGTACACATTTATTTTCCAATAACTGCCACGTATACGCTTTGTCCTAAAACTGAAACTTTTGTTGCTAAGCTCTATCTTTCCAAAGCTCCGCATATCTCGGTCGCATAATCGGAATCAATGAATTGCAGTCTTGCGTAACTTCCACATTTTTATAGTAAATTGGATAGAAAAGTGCACACTTCTTGCAAATGCAGTTACGTGTCGTTATTGTCATTATTATTTTACAAGCGAAGCTTTATCTTCTCTGTGTATTTTATGGGGTATTAGAATAAACGAGTTTAAACATCGCTTAAATCTACTCATGTCAAGTCCGCTAAACGTTTTCTGAAAATGATATAACGTTAATATTTAAGGCCAAATCCCTGCAAATGCACATGTTACGTCTTGTTTTTATTACTGCATGCAGAATTAAATAACAAAAATATATTTTATGAACATAAATATATTTTTTACATCACATTTTAAAATTGATGTACATAATAATTTAATAATTAATAAGTACATAAAAATAATGTTTATTAAGTTGTTATCACCGGCTTTCTAAACATCCCTTTTAATTATGTTCGTTAATACGTACATTTTTATTTACGGTCACCTAACAGAATTGAAGTAGACATATCCGTATTAACGTACAATTATGTTAATCAGCGGAGCATTTTACTTGTGGTAATTTCTTTCAAAACTTTAATATTATAATATTTATGAAAATATTAATTTTGACACTGTAATATAATTGCTCAATATTAAGTATTTAATAAATATGTGTAAATCGAGCAGAAAGAGTAACTTTATTGTTAATTTCGGTTAAATAAAATTATGTGTTTTAAAATTATGTACATATTTAAATTATGTTCATAAATACGTACATATTTATATAATTATGTCAATCAGCGAAATATTCGTATTTTACTGATATGTATTCAGATTTTAGTTTTTTTTAAAATTATTTTATATGTACGTTATTCGAGTAATAATTATTCGCTGACATACTCTAAAATATGAAGTCTTATATGAAGTCAAATTTGAAAAAAATAAAAAATATGTATGAAAATGAGTACGTACGTACGAATGAAATGAATATTTTTTACAAATTAATCATAAATGAAATGTATTTTCTCTTAACGTAACTAAATTTATGTACGTATTATGTACGTTAACTGAACTACAATTTGTTAGTCGACGGAGCATTTTGAATGTATATTTTATTTGAGATGTAATCAGTTATCTGTTTTTTTTCAAAAACTTATTTTTAAAAAAAAAATAATAAACACAAAAATCATTTGCATAAATATTTATGCGACTTCAGTGAATAATTTGTATAAAATAATCAGAAATGGAATTGGTTAAGGTATGTTCGCTTAACGTACTTAAATTTGGGTTCTTAATATGTACGTTAACTGAGCTTCAATTATTTTAGTCGGTGGAGCATTTTCAATGTGTATTTCGTTTTTGATGAAGTCGGATTAGATCGTAAATATTTGTTTTTATTAAAAAAAAACTTATTTTAGTTTATAAAATAATAAACACAAAAATATTTATGCAAATGTTGCGACTTCCGATACTAAAATGTTTAAATGTCGAGTACGTTAGTGCGAATGAGGTGAATAATTTGTACAAAGTAATCATAAATAGAATTGGTTAAGGTATGTTCGCATAACGTACTTAAATTTGGGAACTCATAATGTACGTTAACTAAGCTACAATTATGTCAGTCGGCGAAGCATTTATAAACTATATTTCACTTTATTATTATTTCAGTTTTGTTGTATTTATGTTTTTTTTTTTTAATAAATTATTTTAAGTTTTAAAAAAATAAACACTATATTAAAATTCATTCCTAGCTCATGCTAGCAATTGTTAAGTACGTTCATGAGAATAAAGTGATTTTTTGGTACCAAATTATCGTAAATGGAATTCATCCGGTTAACGTACAGAAATTTAGATCTGCTTATGTACGTTAGGGAACTAAAAATTGTGATGAAGTCAAATTTGACCGTTATTTTTTCAATAACTTATTTTAAGTTAAAAAAAAGTACGTTTGTGCGAATGAAGTGATTTATTTGTACCATATAATTGTAAATGGAATTCGGTTAACGTACAAAAAATTCAGTGCCTTATGTACGTTAAACGAGCGCTAATTATATATAGTCGATTGATATGATATATAATTATGAAATACCTGTTACAAATTATTTAGTAATTATAGAATCGTATAGCTTGCTTACTTTGTCAATTGAACTAGTCAAGTAAAATAGTATTTTTTTTGTATTCAATTTTTTACGAATATATCTCGACGTTTCGAGTTTTCCGTTACGTTGGGCAGTCATTAGAGGGAATACATTTTTCACAAGCGTTGAGTGCACTTCTTTGAGCATAGGCGGCATTATCTATTCATTGGATAGTTCTTTCATCTCCTGCCGAACATGCTTTAACTATTTGTCAGTTTCTTCACTGATATTACGAATGATTTCTTTTGATATAATGCAAAATGCAACATTTAATATCAAACTTTCCGACCACTTATTGTATAGAAGTTGTGTTACTTCCTGAAACTTAAATGTTTTAGAAAATGTCGTTATATAAATCTGTAGTTATGTTGGGTTAATGTTATCCAATTTGTAAAGTTGGTTCTGTGACCTTTACATGTGTAAATTGTTACAGACCCGTAATTTTTCTACACATGCAATTTAATAATTTACCGAATGCTTCGCGCTGGTTCTAAATACTGGGAACGTATTGTTGCACATGGTAATAGCTAAATAAGTGCAAAAGCGATGGTTGTGATTTTCTAGGAAATTGCTCTGAAAATAAATGTTTTGAGCACGGCGGGAGGAAAGAAGGATTTCAACTACCGCCATCACCTGCGTAGAGGCCTTCGCGTGTTCTCTATTTACGCGGAAGTAAGCACCTATACAATGAGCCTAGCAGCCGTAGATAGATAGCGTTGATAACAAGACTAAAGTGAGGAGTAAAATCTTGATGGTCTGTAAACAGCGCCTATATTATTCCACTTTCATCTAACCAACGAAAAAATAAGCAATTTCTTTTTTGTGTGTTTAAAAGAAAATGTGTTCTCGCTTCACATGTTCCTGATTATGGGGCGAAAAACGGATGGCGAAAAGTAGGAAGATGAGAGAGCGAGAGAAAGCAACAAGAAGAAAAAACTAAAAATAGAGATTTATAGAGTGAGAAGGGAGGAAACTGGATGTACTGTAAACTTCATTTCTCGCTAATCTGTTCCTGTTTGTTTTGGTTTCCTTTTTTTGGGGGAAAGTTGGCAGGCGCAACGAAACTAACAATCGCTAACAAAAGTTCCAATCATGCATGTGCCGAAAGCGCGCTCGCAAAAATACAAAACGCAACTCCCCGGATTAAAAGCCGCTTCAATTATGTTTTGTGGGAATTAATAAGAACGGAATGGGTATATTGGTTTCTAGACTGGAAACGTCCTACATTTTTTATATGCTATTATTTTTGGTATTTTGCAATCAAATTCTAATAATTTATGACATCTAGTTTGATTAACAAAAATATTTATTTGTTATATACGAAAAAATCTAATTAAAAACGAATTTCTTAAATCTTATTATTGCAGTTTAATCTTCTATACTTCACCTAGTTAATGAATTTAACTTTAATGAAACGTAAAGATTGCAATGTGGAAGGGCCCGCAAGTGTGGGCCCATACTCTTAGAAATACTACACCTCTGATATCAATTATTTAACCACGAAATTATTCAGATGTAATTTACATTTAGCAAAAGACATAATTTTACATTTTTAAAACTGGATTTCTTTAAGTAAATTGTCTTATAGTTTATATATTTAATTTGACGATCTTTAACTATTGTATTTCTTAACAAAACTGAAATAACCAAAACTTAGGATTTATGTTATTATAGCAGTTTACTTTTTTATACTTAAAAATACGTAGAGACTGCATAACAAGAGACTGCAATTTGGCAGGACCCGCAAGTCTGGGCCCATACTCTTGGAAATACCACGTCACGGTCATTAATTATTTAACCACGAAATTATTCAGATGTAATTTACATTTAGAAAGAGATATAATTTTACATTTTCAAAACTCGATTTCTTTAAGTTAATTGTCTTATAGTTTATATATTTAATTTGATGACCTTTCACTATTGTATTTCTTAACAAATCTGCAATATCCAAAACTTAGGAATTATGTTATTATAGCAGTTTACTCTTTTATACTTAAAAATACGTAGAGACTGCATAACAAAAGACTGTAATTTGGCAGGGCCCGCAAGTGTGGGCCCATACTCTTCGAAATACCACGTCACGGTCATTAATTATTTAACCACGAAATTATTCAGATGTAATTTACATTTAGAAAGAGATATAATTTTACATTTTCAAAACTCGATTTCTTTAAGTAAATTGTCTTATTGTTTATATATTTAATTTGACGATCTTTAACTATTGTATTTCTTAACAAAATTGTAATAACCAAAACTTTGGAATTATGTTATTATAGCAGTTTACTCTTTTATACTTAAAAATACGTAGAGACTGCATAACAAGAGTCTACAATGTGGCAGGGCCCGCGAGCGTGGGCCCATACTCTTGGAAATACCATTTAACTTCAATAATACTCAGTGGCATAACAAGGATCTGCAAAGTGGTAGGGCCAGCGAGTGTGGGTCCCTAGTCTTAGCAATACTACGCCCCGGTCATCAGTTATTTAATATACGAAAAATATTTGAATTAAAATTCAAGAATATAAATTTTGTGGCGAAGTTTCTAAAATTCGGACACTCGCAAACATTCTTTGAACAATTAGGGTCCTCTCCGACTATATTGTAGAAGGGTTATTTCTAGTTAAATACATGATCATACTATATAGTTTTCTTTTCGTGTAACGTCTATTTCTACATTTACTACACATTATGTAAAACACTACAGGGGACCACATAATTCTGAAAACTATATTCCACTGAAAACTATATATTTTGCGTTTAGACTTGAATCTATACCATACTTAAAATTGTACAAAATTTACTAAAGTATCGAATATTATTAATAATTATTTCAAAAATGGAACATTGATTTGAAGAGAAATAAGTTGAATTATGCAATTTATAAGAAAAAAAGGTACGACGTTAATTACTTATATATGCAGAGGAATTTAAATGAATCTGCCGTGCGGTTTTATACCATCCCACACGCTGCCATTATTCATTACAAGGGTATTAATTAAGTATAATTAAAATCTAGTCTAGTGTACGGCATTACGCATATAAACAAGCTGCACTCCGTTCGAGTGGGATTCCCAAGCGTCGAACTTCCACTACGCTTCTGCGGCTCTGGACTTAGCAAATATGGAAGAGGGAAGGAAATGGCAAAGATTTTCCGGGGATCAAAATCCGCAGTTGGATTGTCGGTGTCATATCTTTCCGCTCCCCGTTCAGAAAACGGTTTAAAATGTTTACATATTCGGCCTTAGGAAAATTGGAGAGTCCTATTACGTTCCGTGCATTTGCAAACAGAATAAATATTTGCCACGTACACACATTAGATATCGTGGCATTGCTTACCGTGCAAACAATGTCCGGATTTAAAACGCACCGCTTTCAGACAAGGAGGATGAGGATAAGAAGGAGCTGCAACAGCAGCAGCAGTGAAGAATGAAAGAAACAAGCCGCGCGCTGCTTGGAAACAAGGAGAGAGTGTAGTCTGAGAGGAGATAGGAACAAGAAATAAAAAGAGGAAACTAAGGAGCGTAGCGTACTACAAACAAACAGAAAAAGAAGCTATTCCTTTGGATGCGCAACAATGGCAAAGGGCGAGGAGTTAGTCAAAGATTCCGTCGTCGTCCTTTATTTGCAGGCGACGCCTTTGCAGACTTACACACACACACACGCACGCATACTGAGGAGATAGACAATTGCGCGCGATTTAAAAGAGAAGCGAGTCGTGTTATAGGAGTGAGGCACCAAAAAATAGTAGACGAGGAGAAAATCAATGACGGAAACCCGAATTTAAAGCGGCTCAATGCAATTCTGTTTCGGATCCTTTCTCTTCTCCATCCTTCAACCCCCTGTATCTCTCAATCGAGATCCTCTCCTTTTACGATATTCTGCTTTTGCAATCTCCTTTCCCTTTCGTTCCCATAACAGTTTCAGTCTTTGTATGCCGTTCGATTTTAATTAAGTTCAATTTATTATTAGACTCTTCCAAATATCTGATGGACTTGTTTCACAGAAATTCAGTTTCATATTTATTTTCAAACATAAATCAATATTTCCAAATTTAATTACATTTTAATCTTTACTTACAGATTACTGAAGAAAATATTATTTATTACAAATATAAACATAAAGAATACAAGTTTTTATATGAAATCTTAAATTTAAAAACATTTTTTGATTGAAAAAATATTTTTATTTCATGACATTTAGATTTGTTTCAGTACATCATTGTACTCATTAAAATAGAATAAATTCTTCATGTAACTTTCGTACGATGAAATTTATTGTACGATTTCGTGCATAAATAAATTTTTATTTGATAAAAACTTTATTTTCATTCATATCTTCATTTATCAAATTACATCGATTGGCATATTTCATCTTTTAAAAGTTTATTATTTATTACGTATTTCTATATTAAAAAAATATTATAACTTAACTTGCAGTTAAAAAAATGTAGAAAACTTAATTTAGTATAATTCTTACTAATATTTTTTTATAAGTAAAATTTTCTACAAAAGTCTACAGCATAACTTAAATAAAATAAATAAGATAATTAAATAATTTATGTAGATATATTTCTACTTATAAAGAAAATAATTGTAAACATACATTATAAATTTAAAAAAAAAAATATTCCTGTTTTTTTTTAACTGATTTATTTATTAATTTGCAAGCACATTGTTACATTTATAATAAGTGTATTTTATGGCACTTCTAAAACTTATCTAATTAAAAAAGTGGTTATTCTTTATACATATTTCAATATTTCTTTAAGTTCATTAAATTCATTTATAATTTATGTTTATGAAATTATTATATTAATTATTGTTTTCCTTCTATTTTTTTTAACTATACCGATTGTTGAAGAATTTTTAATAGCTAATAAAAACCAACAAATAAAAATCAAATTTAATAATTCTAGTTTGTAATAATTATTTATATGATTTTTTTTTATCTGATGTAACAATTTTTCTACGGCTATTTGCAATTATTAATTATGACTTTCTACTTATAAATCAAACTGCAGTTATAAATGTATTAATCATTAGTTTTGGTTGAAAAATAATTAGTTTTTGTACAGTATTTACAAATATGCTGTGAGGTTATTTGTTTTGTACGCGATTTCTCAGCATTCGCCAATAAATACATCATTGGACGGACAAGTCTATTAGTGGGTGTCTATATTTGTCGAATTATGTCGAGGCTGAATAAATTACTACCCATTTCACTGCACACTCGTTCCATTGTTGAACATGACAGTTCTCCTTAAAAAAATACATACTTTTTCCATTACTACAATCAACTTTTTAACAATTACGTGCACTTAATGTAAAGAAAAATGTAAATAATTAATTATTTTTAATATAATTTTTATAATCTTGACATTATATTATTATTTTTTATTTATTTTTCTACAATATTACTTTTATCATAACTTTTGTGAATTAAATTTATTATTCTATGAAAAAGTTTGATATTTTATACTTTATTAGTTAATATAATAGCTAAAATGTGCAATTTCTTAATTTAATATTTTAATAAAATAATAATCTTTAAATTAAAAAAAAAACTATTTGCTTCATATTTTAAAAATTGGAATGACTATAATTTTGAAGAAATATTATGTAAAATGTGGAATAAACGATATTTACAGGATATTTATTTTCTTAGCAATTACGTGTACTTAATCTAAAGAAAAAAGTTGGTAATTAATAATTTTTAAATTTATTTTTATAGTTTTGACTTTATATTATTATATATTTTCTATTTATTTTTGTACAGTATAAGTTTTGATTATAAGTTCTGTGAATAAATAAGCGTATTATTTATTATTATATGAAAAAGTTTAATATTCTATACTAAATCAATTAATCCATATAATAGTTGCTAAAATGTGCAATTAAATAATTTAATGTTTTAATAAAAAATAATCTTTAAATTTATTGTTTTCATATGAATCTATTTAATTTATAATTAAAGTGATACTATTTTAGAAAAAAAATATAGGTAAAGTGTAGAATAACCGATATTTAAAGATTATTTCTTGTAATTTTTTTATTTACTAATATTTTTTAAATTGTTGCTAATTTCGTGGATAAATTTGACTCTAAAAACTCTAAGATTTTATAAAACGATTAGGCATTAACAAAAGCATATGTATTATTAGAGGATATTTGGGGTTAGTCAAGTAGCAATTTTTTGATGATTCAAATTCTACTAATAAATATTTTGAATCAATTTTTAAGAAGTTAATTAAAATATTTATTAATTCCAATAAAAAATCCAAGAAATAAAATATATTTTGAGCATAACCTTAATACATGTTTATTCACATTAATTTCCTAAAAGTACTTTACTATGTAATATTGCAGTATTTTAGGTAATGTATAGAATAACTGATATTTCAACAATAATATAGGAATAACTTGGTAATATTTGAGGATATTTAAAGTAACAAGACTCAAAGTCCTCCAAGTTGTATTTATTTATTGCATAATAATATATTGAACTTATACAAAATCTTTATTAATTTTAATGGAAAATAGAAGAATTAATGAATATTTTGAGAATAAATTTGATTCATTTGAATTCGCATTAACTCCCTAATAGTACTTTTATATGTATAATTACAGTATTTGATATTTCCATAAGATTAGGTTAGTTAACTTGTAGTTATATTATTAATTAATATTTTGAAACAATTATGTAGAAATTACCCAAAATTTTATTAATTCTAATTAAAATTCAAGAAGCAATAAATATACTCTGTAATAGGACATTAATATGCATAATGGTTTAATTTTATAAAATAATTAGGTAATGTATTAGGTAATATTTGACTTAATTGTATTTATTGTGATTTTTTAATATTTTTAAACAATTTTGCAGAAATTATCCAAAACTTTTAGTAATTCTAATTAAAATCCAAGAAGTAATAAAATTTTCGAACACAAAATTTATTTATTTTGATTAACGATATTGGATAATATAATCAAAACATTTATGTATAAATAAAATAATGCAATAGCGGCGACTTAACTTTCTTGTTTGTTATTTGGACATTTCGTCCCCTTTTCATTTTGTTGACATTTTCCGATTCTGCGAATCCCGAAAAACCAAATTGATTGGGTCTGTTGAAAGTAAACCGAGTCGTCGACTATCACTTGCAATTTCAATATCGGCTGCCCGAATCAATATTTGGACGCACCCTTACGTCAATTTCCACTTACCGGTAAATTGAAAACAGCCACCGCTCTCGGATCATCTCTCCGCATGAGGGGTGTCGGAGAGATTTTTTCGCAGAAAACCGCCCCCCCGGAAGGATCCGAAGGAAAGAAAAAAAAATAGAAGTAGAAGAAGTTATTCCACGCTCATTTCGTCGTCGAGAAATTCACTTGAGATCGAGATATTAGTTTCGATGTAGCGAGTGGATTTGATTATAAGTAATATTAGAGACATTTTCCTTTAAGTTCATAACGTGGTTATTGGTGTTTGTCGTATTTTGCATATTGCGGATTCATACATGCATCATTACAGTTGTGTTACGTGTCACTGTCCAACTAATATCTCGTGTCGCCTCACCTGACAATTAATTCAAGACAAGTAAACCCCTCGCAAACAAAATAATTAATAATTCGTTGTTGATTACAATTTTGATGGGATTACCAAGCAACATTAATTAACAGAATCAAATACAAAAATATACAAAAGACCGATATTATCAAAAAAACCGGTAAAAACCCAAATTCATTTTTCCCAAATTTAATGGACAATAATATGTATTCAGGTGGTTGCTAATGCTTGGTCTAGCAACTATGGAATTATATTATACACAAATGCTCAGACACGCAAAGTTTACTCAGTTATTAAAATCGGTTTTAAAAATATTGAGGTTTGAAACTTTTAGAGTCCTCATCTATGGCCTCATACTGTTAGATGGTTTGGATGTACCTCAAGTCGTTGATGGTCATCTCTTCTTTTACTAGGTTGGTGTTGGTAATCAAATGCATTTCTTCAATGTCTTTTCAAAAATTAGTTTAAAATTAAATTTTTTCAGTGACAAAATCAATATAAAAAAAAATAAGTTTTTTTATCAATTCTTAATAATAGAATAATGCGAGAAATTTTAATACAAAATTAAATAAAATTGGAGAATACGGAATTTTTCAAAAATTAGTTTGATATTGTCGATATTAACAGTGACAAAATCGATATAAAAAAAATTCAAGAAGCAAATATTTAAGTTTCTTAACAATTCCTATTAATAGAATAATGTTTAATGTAAAATTAAGGAAAATTGAAGATTATGGAGTTTCTCCAAAATTAGTTTGAAATTGTCGATGTTAACATTGACAAAATCGATTTAAAAAAAAATAAATTTATGAAATTCCCTTAAGTAAATATTTAAGTTACTTAACAATTCTTAATAATAGAATAATGTAAGAAATGTTTTTATGCAATATTAAAGAAAATTGGAGAATATAGAATTTCTCCAAAATTGGTTTGAAATTATCGATAATAGTGACAAAATCGATAAAAAAAAATGAAATTTTCTTAAGTAAATATTTAAGTTTCTTATCAATTCTTAATAATAGAATAATGCAAGAAATGTTTGAAGCAAAATTAAAGAAAATTGGAGAATATGGAATTTATCAAAAAATAGTTTGAAATATTAACTGTGACAAATCGATTTAAAAATATGATTTTTTTCTTAATTATTATTTGTATTTGTATATAACTCTATAAATATTTATTTTCCTTGTATTTTTCTATTTTTATTGTAGTATATTGGCCAATAAATGATGTTATGATTATTATATAATAATATTTATTTCAGCAATAAATTATAAAAAAATATAAAAAAAAAATTCTTACTAAAATAAAAATTTAACGAATTTCCAGTGCTGCAAAGTGCAATACTTTTGCCTAAAATACCTTGTAATCTTATATAATCTATTAAAAAGTTCTAATTGAACAATTTATTGAATATTGCATAATTAAATTTTATCAATTTTAAAGACTAATTCAAATTTATATTTTAAATCCATAGAATAAAATACTGATAATAAAAATTACGACTTGAAATTGCAGTCTGATTTATGTAATTTAATATACAGAGAATGATTTGTTATATAAAGAATCAGTTTTTGAAGAATCACTTCATTTAGCTCTGGAAATAAATTGTTGGGTTTTGAAAATTCTGATTAAAAGTTACATAACTACAATAATTTTTAGTAACATCTTTATTGATTCAAATTTTTAATTACAAATGCAAAGTAAATTAATTTAATGTATCGAATTTACTATATATTGAATTAATTTACTTCTATATATTTTTATTGAAACCTGTGAAACATTTAAAAATTCCGTTACAAAATAAATACTTATTATTAATAATTATTATTACAATTACTTCAACATGAATCTAATAAATTATTTTTTTTAAGGATTTTCATGAAAAATTAGCGAAAAATACAAATTCTCACTCGAAAAAATTGGAATCAAAAATTGATTTTTTATTTGTAGATTTAATTTTAAAATATTTTTTTATCAGTTACAAATTTTTATAATAAATAATTTAATTTTTTATTACAATTTGGATTGTATTTCCTCAACATGAACCGTCACTTACATTCATTAATTATTTATGAAAGGAAAATTTTATAAACAAGTTTTAATAAATACAAACAAAAAAAAAACTGAAATTTTCCTCAATCTCATGTATATTAGATTTTTTATGGCATATAATACTCGGGTTCGGTTTGTTTAACTCTCGAGTGGTAAAATCAATATGCAATTTTCTAGTGGCGGGAAAAAATTGCCAATTTAAAAATTGATGAATTATTATGTGTTTGTGCGGACGTGCACATATATACATGTTGTTTATTTTTACTCTCTCTCTCTCTCTCTTCATCGACTATTTATACTGCATTCTGCACTTTTTCTCTTTTCGCGTGCGGATAGTTTCCACAGGATGCGGATTAAAAATTGGATTATGTTTTCATTATTTTATCGCGCCCATTTTTTTTTTATTTTGGGCAGCAGAGCTCGAAGTCCATTTCTTTTAATTTGCTTTTGCAAATGGATTGCACCGAAACGGTTGATGGTTTCAATTTTCGTGTACCTGATTCGCCGCGAACGTGGCTTTACTTTTATTTATCCGGGTGTTAGTCTTGTTTTCGCTTAGTGTATTCATGTAATAGTTAATTAACTTTGCGAAGTCGGTTCTTTGTTTGATATTTACATAAGGGAATAAAATGTAATTGCATTTTTTTTTGTCATCTCGCTCGACATTATGAAATCTACGCATTTGACATTAATTAAGTCAAATTTTCAAAAGTTTCATTTTATTTATTTTTTACACACACATTTTCAAATTTGCATCATTTTGTAATTTTTGAATCGTAATAATATGAATATAAATTTTTAATATTGAAAAAAAAATTGTATTTTTTTTATTCTTATAAAATATTTCTTATCAGTATTAACTTTTCATAATAAAATGATTTATTTTTTTAATACAATTATGATTGCATTTCCTCAATATTAATCTTTGCTTTCCTTAATTAATTATTTTCAAATTTGCATCATTTTGTAATTCTTCTGAAAAATTGGATTTTAATGTAAATATATTATTTACTTTTTCCATTATAAATAATTTTATCATAACCTTTAAATCATACAATTATATTAATTTGTAAGCAATAGATTCATTTTCACTATTTTGGAAGCGATTTACTATAATATAGTGAATTTTATAGATTTTTACAAATAATATACCAGAATATTGAACTGGACAAAAAAATAATATAATTTTCATATAACATTTATTAAATTAATTACATTTCATAATTTTTTAAGCTTCTTTATTACAAATACAAATTCCTAGACGAAATAATTGGAATATTTTTTTTGGGACATTTTATTATTGTTATTTATTTATTAGTAAATTTTTTAATAAAATATGTAATAATTTTTTTTCAATACAATTTTCAAAAATTAAATTAATTTCACTTTTAATTCGCATATATTATTTACTCTTTCATTATAAATAATTTCACATAACCAAGTCATGCAATTATATTAATTTTTAATTATTAAATACATTTCTACTATTTTTTAACAGATTTACTTAAAAATAGTGATTATTATACATTTATTACACATTTTATGCCAGAATATTGAAAAAAAACAAGTGGATTTTATTCTTTAAAATGACTTTCTAAATTTTTAATTATATAAAAAAAAATGTAATTTATTTAATTTGATAATTTTCAAAGAAATTACATGAAAAACTGTAGAATATATAATTATTTATTAAATATTTATCTAAAAATATTTATTTTTGGTAATTATAGGTACTAATTAAAAAAAAATGATCCAAAAATATTTTGTTAATGAATTTTTTTTTATTATGCATATAATTTGAATTATAAAATTTTGATGAAAAAGTGTAGGAATTTATACTGACTGTGCATAGTTCACGGTATTTCGCAAGCGGGTGTGAACTTATCTACTCAAAATGTCAAGTGGAGTTGAGTTGGTTGCTTTTAGGAAAGGTTCCCTCTGTTATGCAAAATAGTTAATCAGCATTTTAGTTTGATCTATTAAATAAATTCTCAATCTAATTTATATCAAACTTGTTTTTTATTTATTTATTGTATATTTCTTTAGGTCTTCAAGGTTATTCAAAATACAGTTGACATTAACTAACGACAATTTAAAATTAGCTTAAACCCATAGAGAATGCAGACTTATATGAATCAAAAAATTATTTAATACAAAAGTGTAAAAGTAAACCGGACAAACCGAAATAAACAGCACAAAAAGAGACTATAAATTAATAAAATATTTTTTTTTAAAATATCTATTTTTATGTAGGAAATATCTATTTTTATATAAAATTTTAGTTTGTTTTAATTTTTTTAAACCGGACCCTAGTGCATCCTTACTGATCGAAGCCGAAATATTGGTTTACTTACTACATATTAGTCATAACAATTAATTTGCAAAGTTGTAAACTATTTAATTCATTTTTTTCTATCAAATTTTGTTAATTTTTAAAAAATAATTAATTAAATCCGAAAAGGATTTAATTCTTAAGAAGTGAACCATTTAGTTTATTTATTATTTTTAAATAACATTAAATTATTTATTTTGTGTTGAATTGAAAATACAACGTTTTCTTTGAAAGTCCCTTAAATTCAATTATAATTAACATATTTTACATGTTTGGTAAACTATAACTTCATTTATGTCTCCTATTGGGTGCTTATAATATTCCTCATAAATTGTGTTCAAATACAAAACTAATATCTTCCTATATGAGATTGGAAATATTTTTATTTCGTATTTATAACAGCTTGTAAAAAATTAATCATTTCTGCTGTATAATTGTTATAAATTATAATCAAAGTAGAGTAATGAAGTAAGTATATAACAAAGGTGTCAAACTTATGGCCCGCGGGCCCTATGTGGCCCACAACGAATATTTATATAACGACATGTAAGAAATCGAACAATACTACGTTTTTATGAAAATTTAAATATATATTTTTTTTGACATCGCCCTTAAAAAAAATAGTTTTTGTTTTAATTTTACTTCAATTGGTAAATAGCAGCGGAAGATAGAAGATGCGTTCAAACTTTTGAACTTGTTAGTTCGTTAATAGTATAATTTGGTGTGGAAGCGAATCTCTGAAAAAGCATTTAGTATGTCGATGAGTTTAGTAGAGTTAAACAGTAAGTATAGAACAAAGGTGTCACATTTATGGCCCACGGGCCCTATGCGGCCCACAACGAACATTTATATAGCGACATGAAAGAAATAGACTACTTTTTTTTTATAAAAATTGAAGTGTTTACACATAAACTACTTTATTTGGGGTCGGAAAACTTTTAAGATTGAAGACATAATAAATAAATGTCATTCGAGATCCACAAATATTTTATTTAACAAACTTTTTAGATCGAATTAATTAAAACATATTTTAGAGCCAAAAATATATTTTTTAACATAGCCATTAAAAATTATAGTTTTATTTTTATTATCAATTTTACTTCAGAGCCGCATGTTGCTAAAGAGCCGCAGTTTTCCGACCACTGGTCTAAAAGATGCATTCAAACTTTTGAACTTGTTAGTTCGTTAATAGAAAAATTTGATGTGGATGCGAATCTCTGAAAAAGCATTTAGTATGTCGATGAGTTTAGTAGAGTTAAACAGTAAGTATAGAATAAAGGTGTCAAATTTATGGCCCGCGGGCCATATGCGGCCCACAACGAATATTTATATAACGAAATGTATTTTGCCTAACAAAATTTTGAGATCGAATTAATTAAAACATATTTTAGAGACACAAATATATTTTTTGAACATTACTTCAGAGCCGCATGTTGCTAGAGAGCCGCAGTTTTCCAAGCACTGGTGTAGAAGATGCATTCAAACTTTTGAACTTGTTAGTTCGTTAATGGTATAATTTGGTGTGGATGCGAATCTCTGAAAAAGCAATTGAAATAACTACGAGTATCGAGTCGAACTAATCGTAACAAACTAGCGAACATTACACGGGATATAAGGTCATATATATTTTTTCCCGTCTCCAACTCATTTCCTAGTCGTTCGTCTGGGCAATTTAGCGGAGCACATCGAGACCATTAAAATGTGCAGTTACTAAGGCGAAGGAATTAATGGCATGTGTCGCGGGCCACGCCAAACAATCGACAGAAAAAAAGCAGAAACAGAAGGAATTAAGCGCAGAGAACAAAAAAATAATATAAACGAAGAAGGAAAGAAACAAAATGAATAAAAAGAACAGGACATCCTTCCTTTTCATGGCGGTTCCACCTGTCCAGATATATATACTAAAAAAAAAAGTGTATATTCATGCAGAAATTTTTTCCCCTTGCGAACGGCAACTTCCCTCGGGCCATCGGCTAAATTACTTCCAACGCGACACTGGAACAATAATATATATATATATATAAAAAAAAAACATCATATATAATAATTACGAAAGGTACGAGGACGAAAAAAAAATTGTGGAGGAAACAAGCGACGCGCTGCATGCGTCGTCCTTGTTAAACATGTTTGCTTTAATAATTCTATTTAATTATAATTTTCCGAGGACCTTGTTTACATTTCATATCGAATTAAAACGTACAAAATGATCACAATTTATTATTTACAATGGGTTATTAAACATGTTCGCTGCATTTGCTGATTGTATTTACAATTATTTCATTCGTGCATCTATTTTTTTTTTCAGTAGTAAATTTATCGATGGTAGAATTTAATTTCTATAAAATAAATGTTATTAACTGCTTATAAAATATAGGAAAATTAAATTGAATTTGATAAAACAACAAATTATTGTGGATTTTATTTAGTTAAATTTTTGTTTTAACAAATAAATTTGTAAAATTGTGTTTATCATACAAAAATTCAATTTTGGTATAAAATATCTACGTAGAATGTTATAAATATTATTATGACATGTATTAATAATATATACTGGGTACGGCAGAAATAACACCCACATTTCTATTTACGTTCATCACGGAAACATGCCTAAGGTCTTTGGATTTAGAAAATTTTAATCATTTAATCTACATATAAGATTATTATTAGTCAGGAATTGTTTTCAGTAGATTGTGGAAGACTGGTTAAGTGGTCTTTTTACGCGAGGCGTAAACATCACTTCAAACATTGTCCTCGATCATTGGACCAACTATTACAAAAAGAAATTGAAGTTTTTTACCCGACTTGCTAGTGAATGTGGTGGAAAACTTCTAAGACGGTTCCAAATGTGTATCGGCTATCACGGCTACCATTTGAACAATATAATTTTTAAAACTGAAAGTAAAAAACTTTGTTATATCTACTTTTGGGAAATAAAAAGTTTTAGGTGATACCTCATACCATAAATTTGTAATCCTCCTTTGAAATGTGGGAATTATTTCTTCCAAACCCTATACTTCAAATTTCATTATTATAAGTAGTAGTAGTAGTCTTACTTTATACACGATTAGTATAATTTTTGGGAAAAAAATAACAGAAGAATTGGATTAAAATAATTTTGATTTATTTCTGCCGCAACTTATAATTTAGAAACATGCATACACATATTTTTTTAAATAATCTTCAAATTTTATTATTATAAGAAAAAAACTATTTAGTAGTCTTAGTTTATACACGCTTAGTATAATTTTTGGGAAAAAATAACAGAAGATTGGATTAAAATATTTTTTATTTATTTCTGCCGCAACTTATACTTTAGAAACATGCAAACACATATTTTTTTAAATAATCTTCAAATTTTATTATTATAAGAAGAAAACTATTTAGTAGTCTTAGTTTATACACGATTAGTATAATTTTTGGGAAAAAATAACAGAAGAATTGGATTAAAATATTTTTGATTTATTTCTGCCGCAACTTATACTTTAGAAACATGCATACACATATTTTTTTAAATAATCTTCAAATTTCATTATTATAAGAAGAAAACTATTTAGTAGACTTAGTTTATACACGATTAGTATAATTTTTGGGAAAAAATAACAGAAGAATTTGATTAAAATATTTTTGAGTTATTTCTGCCGCAACTTATACTTTAGAAACATGCATACACATATTTTTTTAAATAATCTTCAAATTTCATTATTATAAAAAGAAAACTATTTAGTAGTCTTAGTTTATACACGATTAGTATAATTTTTGGGAAAAAATAACAGAAGAATTGGATTAAAATATTTTTGAGTTATTTCTACCGCAACTTATGCTTTAGAAACATGCATACACATATTTTTTTAAATAATCTTCAAATTTCATTATTATAAGAAGAAAACTAATTAGTAGTCTTAGTTTATACACGATTAGTATAATTTTTGGGAAAATAATAACAGGAGATTGGATTAAAATATTTTGAATGTATGTTCATTGATGTACTGAAACATTGTTGGTCATAATCATAAGGGTTGAGGTAAAATCAATTAGTGGAAGATGAAATTGCAGCGACAAAATGCGGCGTTGTAAATGGACGAGCAGCAAAAGCACTTTGCCCTGTTGCATACATCGCATAATTAGTATACGTAATACATCTGTATTTGGGGGTGGCAGAATGCTTTCGGTCGGCGGTCTCGCCGGGCGTGTGCATAATTTATGCCCCGGTTATGCATTTTCGTAACGCGTCTCCCCACTCACCCCCAATTCCTACTCCGCATAACGTCACCCCCTCTGCGATCATTAAATCATCAAATGGATTCAAAACGCAATTTATACTCACTCTCTCTCCCATTTTTTTTTCAATCTATTCGGTTTGTCCTCTTTCGCGTTTTTCCCCATTTTATTTTCATTATTTGGCATACGCACAAATATGTTTTGGCCGAAAACAGCGCTCCGAATTAATTTATCTGCGGGTCGAATGCATATGCATTTTGCGGCTTTCATTTCATCCAAACCTTGTATAATTCACACACATGCACACGCTACTACGAATGTCAAGATTTTTTTATTTATTTGGTGCAATTGTTGTTATTTTGGATGGTAGATGGCACCAACGGCCGTTTTGCCTGCATACGCATATATACAGATACATCCATGCAATTTGCATGCCAACTCGTCGCAAATTGTAACATGTAAATATTTATTCCGCATATGGTTTTTACCATACATATACACAAATTTTCCTTTTTTTGTGTGTTTCAGTTCGTGGCCCGTTGCGGAATTACAGTTTTCAAATTATACTTAATCAATATGCAGCGCCTTTTAGCGCCGCACGAAATTGAATTGGATTCACCAATTGTTTGCTTTATCCTTTTCAAATGGTTTCTACTTTTTTTGTGTGTTTACTTTCACTGTTACACCCGAGCATTAGTTTGCACTTTGCATTAAATTAAACGCAGTTTAATTCTGTATACATTTTACATTGTTAACAATATTATATTGTCTACTTCATATTATAAGCATATAATATTTCAGCGTTCGCGTTTATTCATGCAAAATACAAATATTTATATTTTAGTCATAAACAACAATTTTAGACCATAATTTATTTTTAAATATCCGACAAAATCATTTATTTTATTCTCTTCTATCATTTTTTTTTATTTCTATATTCACTAATTTTATCTTTTTTTTGTGCTGTCAAAACTAAAGTTTCACATTTTTTCTGTAACAAAGTTAACATTTTTTTCAATTAAATTTGTTAATAAAATTTTCTGTTAGTTAATATTTTATTTATTTTTGTGACAAAATTAATAACTATAATTTTTATATCTTTTTTTTTCAACAATTTTAGAGCATAATTTAACATTTCTTTTTTAAATATCTGATTTTTTCTATTATTACCACATTCACAAATTTTATTATTTTTTTATTACATTTTTTTACTGATAAAGCTTATACGTCTTATAATATTTAGAATGAATGAAGCTATTTTTTCTTTAATACATTTTTAGATATTAAAATTATCTACTATTTTTATAATATATAAAAAATTATATTTTATTTTTTTCAATTCTTAATTAGAAATTATTAATAGTGTAATATTCGTCAAAAATTTTAAATCTGCTTTTATGTTAATAAAATTTTCTCTTAGTTAAGATTTAGTTCTATTTTTTATTTTAACTTATTTCAAGTATAATTAATTTGAAGTAATATTGAAGTAATGTGCTTTTTTGATAAGTTACGTAATTTACTTAATATTTGTTGATTTAAATATATAATTATTTAATACAAATATTTTAAGTATAAAATAAATTATAAAATATTGCTAAGAAAATATTTCCTAATTGTTAAATAATTATATAATTTTTATTTCACAATGATATAAATATAAACAAGAAGATAAACGACAAAATTAATTTAAAAAAATCATTAAATTTTAAGTAAATTAATTAGATATTACGTAACTTTATTACTGTCAAGTTTTTAAATGTGAATAAAAGTTATTTAAATGTAATTGTATGAAAATTACAATTTTTATTTAAGTAATAAAACTATAGAAAATTAAGTGTAAATATAGTAAATAGTTTTATTAACAAAAAATATACATTTATTATAAATATAGCCGAATTAGTAGACTTTAACTTGATTTTTTTTAATTCCCGGGAAACGGAAAATTTAAATTTTAAAAATTCCCGCGTTTTTTCGACCGCGACTGATCTTCATCCAAAATCTCATTCTTAACGTTGTCTAATATGTTGAATGCAGATGATTTTTTAGTGGAAGATTTGTTAGCAATTAAGATAAAGAAAATGAAGATGAAATTAAAGAAATATTAACAATTTATTAAAAAAGTAAATGACATTTTCTGTTTTTTTTTTTACAAGAATTGTTAAATGAGAGAAAATAAAAAAGAACAAACAATAACTTTTGACTCTTTTTTTTTTAATTCGCGGGAAACGGAAAATTTAAATTTTAAAAATTCCCGGGATTTTTCGACCGCGACTGATCTTCATCCAAAATCTCATTCTTAACGTTGTCTAATATGTTGAATGCAGATGATTTTTAGTGGAAGATTTGTTAGTAATTAAGATAAAGAAAATGAAGTTAGTAAATGACGTTTTCTATTTTTTTTTGCAAGAATTGTTAAATGAGAGAAAATAAAAAAGAACAAACAATAACTTTTAATATTTTAAAATGAGATTTCATTTTGTATGTAAGTTGTCTGTTTATTAAATAAAACTTTTCTTTATTCAAAATTTGTTCATTTTCTTTACGAAGAAATTCTAAACGTAGTACTTTTACCTCTGAAAACAAAGTAATTTAATGAAACTCATGATATTGTAGTATCATTTTATATTATTTCAATACTGTTATTTTTAACGCTTTTTCTGTATTTAAATTGATTAGCAATAATGACAACAAAAATCGTGAGGTCATGCTGCATGATGAGAACGTACTCACGGTTATTGATGATATTATTGCATAGTGAACGATGGGCGATGACACCGTTGGAAATTTATGAAATATTATTTTATAATTTCGATGCTATAAAATTAATTGACTAAATTATGTTAGCATTAATTTAGTGGACATTTAATGATGCCACTATATTATTAATAATTAATGCGAATCCGCGAAATATTAAATATTTATGGTGACGGAAAATTAACTATACAATTTGATATTCAATTATAGACAAACAAAAAATGTAGCGTATATTGATCATATAATAATATACAGCATTATATTAATAATTATGTAATACTAATTATTCATCTATTGTTAACATTAATTAGACTTTAATAAAAATTTCTTAATTAATTTAGTTTTAATTATTTATTTATTTAAGTAAATTATTTTTTTTATAATAGATAAAAAAAAACTTTCAGTTAAACATTAAACAATTATTTGTGAAAATCGAGTTAAAAAAATACTAATTTTCAATATTTTGATGATAAATACTTTTGAAAAAAAAAGCTTTATTAAAAAATGAATTGTGAATTTAAAAAAAAAAATGTAACAAAATCAAAATACAATTTCAACCATTAAAAATGATGATGAATAGTCAACAACAACTTTTTTCTATTATACAACTTTATACATTTTTTCTGGTTCTTCAAAGCTTTCAAAAAATATGTTTCATAATTAATTCTAAGACCAGAAGAAGGTCTAGAAAATACTTGAGGTGAGTAAAGTGTATTAAAAACTTTGGGAAATATATGACGTATTATTCAAATAATAGAAGATATTAACAAAAGTGTAACTAAAGTTAAGGTTTAGCTACAAATATTAAAAATTACAAATTTTATGAGGTGTACTTCTTTGAATGAATGAATTCAGTCTCGAAGCTATTGTAAGCTGTAACTAAAAAATGTGTCGGATTATTTAAGGATGTTATCAGAAACCTTACAAAAAGTGAAAATTTAGAGACAATCTGGTTATGATGAGATAAAAAATTCTGTTAATGAGATTGCAGAAAAATCTTGAATGTTGTACAGAATTTTCTGTTGAAACTGAAGTTAGAGTCTATGATGAATCCTTAACAGAGGAGAATAAATTTAAAAAAAAATTATTTTACAAAAACTATAGTTGATATTATTATTTTATAGTAGTTTACAATTTCAACATAAAAAAATAATACTTGTACATTTTGTACAGTTTTTTTTAATATTTTTTGAAGAAAAAAGATTTGATTCATACTGAAAATCTACGGCACGGCCTTCAAATCGTTTGTGTGATATTGCATTTTTGTGATCAATTGCTTCCATCAAGTATCTCAAAATTTATGAGAATTCAAATTTATTTTTTATTAAAATTCTTTCACTAACATTATTGCTTTTTTCTTCCTAAAAATACTCTTAATTTAAATCATATTTAAATTAAAGTTTTCCACTTAATTTTGTCTAAATTATTAACGGATACAATTAAAATTTATTATTTTTTTTGTAGGGATTTTATCAAAAACTTTGAATTGGCTGAACGTCGAGGCGTAATTATTTTCGGTGTTACAAGCACTAATGGCGAGTGTAATGACACAAAAGCAATGGGATCAACAGCGGGATTAAGGATCGCACTTGAAAAACTTCGTTCAAATAATCTATATAAATCGTTTTATGTTGGTCTCCTAACCGGTTTAATCTCGCGGTTCCTTCAAAATTACTTTTTCTTCCTTCCACATTCAATTTTACTGTGCCATTAGTTTTCACGTTTTCTTCAGCACCCGCAGCAGCTCATAATAATGAGTTATCTAAAAAATGTGTAATCTTATACATTGTATTATTTCAGAAAAAAATAAATTATTACATAATTTGTATACATAATTAACTAAATAAAGTTATATAATAAAATACTTTTATTTGTGCCAATAATTAAATTACGATCGGCTTAACTTAAAATCAACGAAACTTTTCGTGCGTTTAAAATGCCAAACGTGAGAAACTAATAACAATCAAGTGAAATTTGAAGGAAAGTTTAAAGTTTTAGGAGGACTAATTAAGAAAAAGTTTCGACAGAACGAATTTACAAAAAAGAGGGAAAGAAAAATTGGCTGTTCGATGTTACGTTTTTTTTTTTGTGAATGTTCGGTCTTCCGAAGCGGTCTGAGTGCGAACATTTGGTCGTTCGAAGCATTCGATTAATTTGCGTTTAGCAAAGTTTACGGTTTTGTTTGTGGGCGCTGAAAGTTTTGATTGCGGTGTTACAGTTTCTGTGTGTGTATTTATATTTGTGTGTCCACTTTTGGCACGCGCTTTTGTCCTCCTCTTCCTCAGTGTTGGATAAACAGGACCGGATTCAACATATAGTTGAACGAACTTTTGCATGTCAAGTTTATAATACTATAGTTTTTAAGTATAATGGAAATACGTAGCTTTAATGGACATTTATTTAATTATATAGAGTTACATAATTTTTATATTTTATTATCTTTTATATTTTAACGTATTAAAAACCAGATAATACGCATTAAAAATAGTGTTAAACTATATTTTAGTAATATTATAATCATTACAATCTTATAACGTATATCGCGTTATTTTTCAGTTAAATTACCGTTTCAAAAACAGTTTTCAGTTAACGTACATAATGCATTCATAAAATACCGTACGCTAAACGAATGTAGGTAAAAAAGTCTTTTGCAAACATAAAACTTTATATTATGTAATTATGTCACTACAATATAAATTCAATACAGTATGATTGCTTTAACTGACATCGTTGTACGTTCATGCGAATATTTCTATGATTGTTCGGTTTAGAAACCTTAAATTTTTGTATATTATTGAACTATATTAAATATTTGTACGTTAAATGAGCACTGACTTTTTTATAGTATTAAACTTCACTAAAAATATCCCTTACTGTAATTTCGTTAATTCTTCAGTAAAAACTATTATTTTTATGAAACTAAATCAATTTTTAAGATCTTTACTTTCTTAATACTAGAAAATTGAAAAATCAATTTTTTTAGAATTTCAAAAAAGTTAAATTAATTATGAAATTATTTATGTTACTTCTAATTAGATTTAATTACTTTTTCTACTTGTAGATGAAATATCTAAATTATTGAAAAAAAATTGAATTATTGAATTATTGGACATTTATGAATAAATTATGAAACTTTTTTCTAAGATATATAAGAAAATAGTTAAAACTATAAATTGTATTTTTTTTTGTATAAATTCGACTTGAAATGTATTGGGATGAAAGTTGAACAAATAAGGTTTACATCGAATTAAACGTCAGACCAGAGTTGAGTTTAATTAAAAGCATTGAATTGTAGCTGTTATTGGAGAAGTGCAAGAATAGCATTTTCCAATACTTATCTAATGGATCCGGTGGATTGTCTGCACTGACCACCATTAAATTAAATCGAGAAATCTGCCGGATGCTGCAACTACTACATCGAGGATTTTGCTAACGAAGTCGATCGAAACAAGGGCTTATATATGTTATGTTGCACAAGGGACAAATACAATAAGGAATCAATGTAATCAATGAGCGTGGATTACAGCAGCGGAGAAACGAATTAAAAGCTTACTGTAAATTAAACATGTATAGCATTTATTTTATTTTCTTCTTTCTTATGTAACATATTATTATACATAGATTTATATTTAGTAAAAAAAAGTTTTATATTAATAAGTAAATAAATTATTTTTTTACTTATGAGTACATTTTTTCTTTGTTTGGTTTGTATGGACTTAAATATATTTACAAATTTCTTTAATAAATGATATTTCCTGAATTTTATGAATTTTCTAAAAAGGATGAAGAAACGAATTAAAAAAACTATTATAGATAAGATTTAAATGTTTATTTTGGTTACTTACACTTTTATGTCTTCTGTACCTTATAACACATTACTGAATAAGTCTCCGGTCTAACACTGTTGACAAACCCATATGATTTCTGGATAGTACCAACCTTTAAACGATACGTGTCAAAATTTTTTGACATTCTGACAATTAGTTTGCAGGTTATAGTTTTTGTTTTGATCCAATAGGTTATAACATACAAATTTTGACACTTTGACGCAAGTTGACAGCTGTCATTTCACCATCTATTAACTAGACACAATATTGAACTGTAATTCATGAGAAACGTTTCTTTCGAATTCTTAGACTCTATTAGAGAAATAGAATCAATTTTATCATAATACGAAGAAAATTCTCATATCACGCTTATAAAGCAACGCATCACTCAATAAGTCTCGGATCTGACACATATATGGCAACACTGTTGACAGACCTGTATGATTTCTGGATAGTACCAACATTTAAAAGAAACGTGTCAACATTTTATGACATTCTGACAATTAGTTTGCAGTGTTTATTTTGATCCAATATGTTATAACAAATAAATTTTGACACTTTGACGCAAGTTGACAGCTGTCATTTCACCACCTATTAACTCGACACAATATTGAAACGTAATTCATGAGAAATGTTCCTTTTGAATTCTTAGACTCTATTAGAGAAATAGAATCAATTTTATCGCAACACGATGAATATTCACACATCACGGTTTCTTATAAAGTTTCAATTTTGGGGAAGTCCCGAGGTCTGTTTATTTCCAATATTGCTTATTTTTTGACAAATTATCAATACATTTAATTAACTTACATTAACAAAACGAGGTAATAAAATCTATATCAACTTTATGAATTAAGTAATTATTTTTTTTGATATATTAATTAATGTAGATAAGATATTTCTAGAAATGTAACTTTATATGATGTAATATTAACAGAGTAAGTTTGAAAATAAAAGTTACGGAATAATTAGTTGTATCATGAAAATTGTTGGCAGGGTGTCATAAGTTATAAGTTTCGTGATGTAAATATGATTTGTAATTGGTTTTGAGTGGTCTGGTCTCGTTTTGAAGCAATTTGAGCATGTGTGTGTGTGTGTATAGAAATTTCGAAAGTTTTGATGTAAGACAAGGTGTCCTCAAACACCGGAAAACTTTTAACTGAATTCCTGGCTGCAAGGAGAAGGTGGTTGAGGAGAGAGGAGGTGGAGGGTCGTAGCCCTGAGAATTGCTCAGACGCTCTGCTCCTTACCCTCACCATTATAATAAAGCAGTTTAAAGAGGAACTATTTTAAGTATTGCGGAGGCGGCTGCGATCTCGTCTCTTCCTCGTCCTCAACGATGTCGGCGGCGGCGTCGGAGACGGAAATGAATCCGAAGGGTCACTTGAACCTGGGGGGCGGTTAAGGTCGCGACTTTTTACGTGTTAGGCCTACGGTAGAAGCTACTAACCATCTGGATAATGTTAGCCCTGCTGACCTCGTGAGTATTTGTTTCACATGACACTTTCCCAAGCACACGACGTCTCTATTGATCCGTCGGCGTCGCGTCGAGCAGCTGAGCGTCGGTTTTGGCATCCATGCGCCTCACACATACGCAAACACATTCGTATACATATACAAAAGTAAACGCGCGCGTTTCTTCCGCCTCAGACGTAGTCATTGTTACGGAATATATCCTACAACAATAACACAACCACCTCTAAATGTGCATGCTCGTAAAGCCCCGCTAATATTAATATTTCGCTCTCGAGCCAAGGAAGAGATTGCATCTGTAAAACAATAATTAACTTCTTCGGCAACACGGAACTTCCCGCAGTTGACTTTCATTTATTCCGCCATTAATTCGCTCCTATTTTCATCAAACTCGCATTCTTCTCCGCAACACAAACCAAATCCCCTCACCGCCACCCCGCACGGAAACCCATCTATCTCGCAGCTCGCCGAACTTTCACTTTAATAGTTAAACAGCTATTGATTATTGCCTGGATGTTTCGAAACTATCAATTTGCTAGTCAATTTGCAGTTCCCTCGTTTACCAAACTATATATGAACATGCGAGGGGCGGATGCGACAAATTTACTTTATTCAAGAATTCATATATAGACATACGCAGACATCGCTCGCTCATTTTATTGTACGTTCAATAATGCTTATACGTACATGCTTATTTATAGACTTGTATCCAAACTAACGTACAATCCGTTAATATCAGTTTAACCAAACCGTAACAGTCTGAATAACTACGTATAAGTACGTTGGTATGAACATTATGTACGGTTGTACGAATTATGAGATACTTTTTTAAATTTATTATTGATAGTACCAAAATATGATCATTTTTTTTGTTGTCTGCAATTATTTGTTTAAATGTATACTTATTGCAATAAATGTTGTTCTTGATATTTTTGTAAATAACAAACACTTCACATAATGCCTAGGTCTAACTACAATATGTACGTAAGTATGAACTTCATTTATAGTAGTACTAACTATGCGATAGTTTTTTTGTTAATTATTAATAGTACCAAAATATGCTCATTTTATCTGAAGAGAAATGTTTACCAAAAGATTTTCATACTGTTTTTTGTTGTCTGTAATTGTTTGTGTAAAAGTACACATATTGCAATGAATGTTGTTCTTACTATTATTATAAATATTAAGCAAATTACATAATATTGAGATCTGACAGAAATATGTACGTATGTATGAACATCGAGTACGATTGTACGAACTATGCGATAATTTTTTGTTTATTATTGTTAAATATGCTCATTTTATTTGAAGAGAAAAGATTATCAAAAGATAATTACACTGTTTTTTGTTAGCTGTAATTATTTGTGTAAAAGTATACTTATTGCTATAAATGTTATTCTTATTATAAATAACTAGTACTTCACATAGTGCCGAGGTCTGGCGATAATATGTACGTTCGTATGAACATGGAGTACGGTTGTATGAACCATGAGATTTTTTTTGTTTATTATTGAAAGTATAAAAATATATTCGTTTTATTTGAAGAGAAAAGTTTACTAAAAGACTCTCGTACGATTTTTTGTTGTCTGTAATTATTTTTGTAAAAGTATATTTATTGCAATAAATGTTGTTTTTATTATTATTGTAAATATGACGAGCACTTCACATAATGCCGAGGTGTAACTACAATATGTACGTACATATGAACGTCGGGTACGGTTGTACGAACCTAGAAACATTTTCTATTATCTCCATGAGAGTACCAAAATATGCTCAACGGTAATAATAGTTTTATTTTGACAAACGTGAACCAAAAAACTGTCATACTGCTTTTTGTTGTCTGTAAATTTTAATAAATGTTGTACTAAACCGAAGTCTGATGTCAATATGTACGTTCCTATGAATATTGAGTACGGTTGTACGAACTGTTTATTATATCTTTGAGAGTACCAAAATATGCTCAACGGCAATAATCGTTTTATTTGAAGAGAAACGTGAATTAAAGAACTGTCAAACTGTTCCTTATTGTCTGTAATTATGTAACTATATACTTATTGCTACAAATTTTGATTTTATTTTTATTAATAATACATCACATGATACAGAGATTGGACGATAATATGTACGTCCGTATGAACATCGAGTACGGTTGTGCGAACTATAATAAACTTTTTTATTTATTATCTATTTGAAATTACCAAAATATACTCAATAGTAATAATCGTTTTATTTAAAGAGAAACGTGCCGTACTGTTATCTGTAATTATGTAACCACATAATGCTGAGGTTAATGTGTACGTTTATACGAACATCGATTACATGAGACAAATTTTTGAATAATATTTCTTGAACCCAAAAAAAAAACACATTTATATATGACTTAACTGTATGTATTTATAATGTAAAGAAATTTTATAAAGAGATTTAGAACTGTAACATGTACATTACAACCTGATGCTTATTATTATTTCATTTTAAAATTTATTTTGTTCGAGATTACATATCTCACACAATAATTAACTTCGTGCACAACATGAAACTTCCTGCCTACGACTTTTATTATAAAAATGATTTATTTACTTTTTCTTATATAGTTATTTTTTTCAGTTTTATTTAAACTACATTTTTTATGAGAGTGTAACAGTCTTTAATGCATATATATCTAATTACCGGTTTATAATTGAAGTATTATAAAACTAATCCGTTATTATGTAATAAATCAAATAAAGTTTTTTATATAAGAAATTTGTACTTTTCGATTTTTTTTTTAAGATCAATATGTTTTTGGAATATTTTTGAACTTATATTATCTTCTATAATCGAATTTTAAGTGATTTTATATGTGGTTTACTAGCCTAGTGAAAATGTTGCTAGAGATCGTGACTTTCTTCAATTTATCTTGTTCGCTCGATGACATTGACATGGGATGTCATTGCGGTTTAAATTTATGAAGCTACAACGTTGATCATCTTATATGTATGAAAGCTAGCTCTATCTATAATTTGATGTAGTCAACACCAAGAAATCGATAAAACTTAAATCTCTAGAATAATTTATTTTTGAAAGTTAAGCAAACTTTTTCATATCTAGTACTTGAATGGGACAAAGATCATTCAATTCTATACTATTTATGAAAATTTAGACAAAAAAATATATATTACAAAAATTTGCGGACTGTTTGAAACTGTAGTATGCATGAGGTATTGCTGTATGCAAGATGAAATTACTAAACTGAACTAAGCGTTAGTGTTTTGACCCAATTAGATAAGATGCTATTTGTGAGTAGAGTCCTGGGGCGTTATAATTTTGGCAACTTGGGTTTAATCTCTGTTCATATTAAATCTCGCGCCACGACAAACCAGACCGTTAAGAAGCTTTAAATTGACCCATTTCCACTCCCAAGAAGTGATTACTTTAAACACTAATCTCAGTGATGAGGTTTGTGTAATTGCTTCCGCATTTCGTACATCCAAAATCCGAATCTGCGGATAGATTTTTTTTTTCAAATTCGAAATGATGTTTGTACATTGCATTCCAAACACAGGTTCAGTTGGATTATAATCTTCTGTTTTTCTTGCTAACAAAGTAAAGAAGTAAATAGATGTCTCGGGTCAAATATTTACCAAAGATTACTTCCATAATGAAAAACAAGTGCTGCTCTTCCATCTTCTGCTTGTTCCTCTTTTTCGTTTATTTTTTTTGTTGGTACGTCATTTTCCATCGACGTTTCTGGGGCTAATCGAGTTTATGAATATGAAGGAGTAGCGTGTCGGTAAACGCGCCTTCATGGCGAGTTTATGAAACTTAATTACCGCGGGACGGAATTCTATTAAACTATTAAGGAAAGAATGCGGCGTGCGGAAGTATTTAGTTTCCGGAAACGCGGAACTATTCGGAACAAGAACGGAGCCGCCGGGAAGAATCGATGTTTTTGGATTAATTAAGATCTGGTGCAGAGGATGAGGATGGTTGAGGAGGTGGTCGAAGTTCGAGGAAGGAAAGGTTCTGTTTAAAGTTTCCTTCTAAAATATGCGGCCGCCGCTGATAAATGGCTGGGCCCGTATTTCCTTGGCAGAATTTGATCTTCTTAGGAAACAAGAAAGACCGGGGAAAAGTGCTAAAACGAATTGTGGCCATGTTTCATGGCAATTGATGCCTTCACCCTCGGCGTTTATAGCCCCCTTCGATAAAGCCACTGCATAGTGATAAGTGTACGTTCCTTTTCCGGTCGCGATTTCCTTCCTCATTCCTGGAAGGATTTAACTTTTGTTCGGGGCCGCCACAAAATAATAATAATATTATATCCTCTCGCATATAGCCCAACATAACAACGAGAAAAAAAGGAAAGCAAATATAAAGGAGAAACTTTCGATGCGTAATGAAAAAATATGGAAAAATATTAAGGGACGTATTATTCCAGGAGCAACAAGACCATGATGTATGGCTTTAATATCGCGAAAATCTTTGCCACTCCGCGGCACGAGAGCGACTCTCTGCAACTTCTTGCTTCATTTAACTTTAACCGTAACATTATATTCCTCTTACATGGGATGCCTGCATACTAGATTGAAAATTTTCGCGCTCCCCAAATTAATATTTAAAACTGGAACACCTTCTTGCTATTCCTGTCTTTCTTCTTTTACATTCAACCTTTTTTTTTACACATTTTTGCATAAACATTCTTTTATGATGCATAAAAACTTACACAATATAACTTTCTCTCCAACTTTATTGCTATATTCCTTACACATGAATTATTAATGTATCATCGAACTTGAGTATATCGCAAACCCCAAATTCGCTTCCATAAAAATCCACCCTTCGCTCATTTAATCTTTTATAATCTGATCATAATTTACCTTCCAAAAATCATTTGAAACCACACATTTTATTTACAACTTCAATCATATTCAAGTAGGAAAACTTCTGAAATTAAAATCCAAATTTTGATGCGCATGTCTGTTTTATGCACATAATGCAGACATGCGCACACATCTAATACCCCCAATTGAAATTTGACTTACGTTCCTTTATTGCTATTAATATTACCTTAATTAGTTTTTATTTCTTTATATAGAAAATTCAAAAAAATAAATATTTAATTCTTACTTCCCTAATTTTTATTCAAAATCTAAAATCTTGATAATCTATAGTTTAATTATGTTTTTAAAAAATGTAAATGTAAATTTTTATAATTGAACAACTATTATATTGAAAATATTGTCCTATAATAACAGATATTCCATTCATTTTTGCTATAACTTTTAACGGAAGGGTAAAAATTATTTGCAATGAGATCTTCAAAACTATTGTCTGTTGCTCAGGCTTTCTTTCTTATTTCACTGCCATACGATAAAAAAGGAATTTTTCTGAATAGGATTTAAGAGCCCTTACATTTTCCGCTCTCTGTACACCAGCTTTTAGTTTGAAATCACCAGATGTCGTAGCGTACAACAAAAGAATTAAACGAACGTCATATATGACATATGATGACAAATCCTTCAAAAAATAAAACAATTTTATTAATTTAAATAACATAATAATTTTTATTGTTAATGTTTATTAATAAATATTTGATGAACTCGTATTTATTCTTGAGATTTATCGATTAAACAGAGAATAATCTTTACTTGTAATACTTAGAAAAAGTTCACAAGTTTATAATTATATCATTCAATTAGTTTTCAGTGGTCAAACAGTGCAGTTCTCCAATTATGTTGCTTAACTTTTATTATTTTTGTAGTAATTTTCATTCATTATAATTGATTCTCTACTAAATCCTCAATTCTTGTGCAGTATTAGTTCTGAGGCCAACAGTAAGATGAGAATCTTCTGAATTTTGTAGTGATTTCTATACATATATTTATACTTCTACTTTATTAGTAATATATTGAAATAAATATTTGTAAAAATTTTACTTAACTTTTGCTATTTTTTACAATTTTTTTTCAATAATTTTAATCTTGTAACTTATTATTAAGATATGTAAGAAAAAATATATTAATTTAAGGTGTATTTCGTTATTTTTTTTTTTACTAAATTCCCTGCAGTGTTATTATCACCTTATAATTAAACACGTTTACGTTGCCTTTCGAAGGGGGACCGTTGCATTCGGGTTTTATTGCAAAATCGATGGACTTGTTTTCGGATAGCGAACAGATCTCGTCTCGGCGCGGACCTCCTGGGAAATCGAAGTCGAATGAATAAGGCCCAAGACGTCCGTCATCTAGTGTATATATATGTATATGTTCATGTATGTATGTGCAACGGCAAGTTTTCCCTTCCTTTTATTATCATTATTTCCCATGCGATAAATAAATTCGACTTAATTTTATACACATTTTATTTTATGTGAGAAACGTTTCCGCGTTTTGTTCGAGGCGTTATTATTACTTGTACGTTTTACCCTGTCAACCGTGTGAGGATCTGCTCTGTTCATCTCCGGATCTGGATGAGAAGCAGGAAAATCGTCGTTGGTGGCGGCGGCTGCGGTGGCAGCATTGGAGGCGGCTGTAGCAGGAGAAGCACGCTTGCCGTCCCCGCTAATGAGTTTTCGATAACCCCGTCAGGCAAGCTGCCAATAGCGACCCCGTAGGACTATTGTCTGAACACAATAATTCCTCTTTACGGCAATTTAATGATTGCACAACACACACTCGAAACCAATCGACGTCACATTATCTGTTCCAATAAATACACGCTATTTGAACTGATATCGCATAAATATTAAATTAGGTGCCACTAAATCGTCATCCACGTCAGTTACGGATTTAATGAATTTCTGCGCTGATCCCCACCCATCATTTCCTGAAAAATTAATGCAATTTGAACGCACAATCCCGTATCGTCAACCCTTACCCTTCCGTTCGACGCGAGGGTAAGGGTACAAAAACACTTGACCTTATACCCTTTAAAATTATTTCATGCACGTTTGTAATATTACATGAAAATGGTTATGTAACATGTTAGTTAACTATAACCAGTGAAAGCTTTCCTATATATTATATATTACTATTATTATATTCCCATTTATTTTTCTATAAGTAATTGTAGTTAAATAAAAGGAAATTTTAAATGTTTATATTAGAAACTAAAATTACATTTTCGGCCAAGTCTTATAAATATTTTAAAAGTTAAGTCTTAAGATTTGCACTGTAAGTAATATAAGGATGTGTTTTAATACTGATTACTATAGTGTCCACTCGTTCAACCCTTGTGTAAATTCTATTAACAAGAGTATTTATCTGTAATTCAATAATTCCATTGAAAAAACAATAATTTTAATCTCAAAATTATGAAATTATTTGAAGCATTACATAATTTTCTATAATTAAATAATTCAATAATTATATTTTATTTTAGGCAGAATTATTTTTTTAAATATTTTATAATTAAAAAATTCAATGCATATATTTTATTTAAAGTGGAAATATTTTTATCTTCAAAATTGAAATTACTTGAAATATTTTTTACCTCGAAAAAAAAATTACTTGAAGCATTTTATAATTTGCTACAATTAAACAATTTATTAATTGTATTTTAATCAGAAATACTTTTTAAATATTTTATAATTTAAAAAATCAATACATATTTTTTATTTTATGTGGAAATATGTTTATACTCAAAATTTAAACTACTTGAAGCTTTATATAATTTGCGGAAATATTTTTTACTTCGAAAAAATGAAATTACTTCAAGCAATTTTTTATAATTAAACAATTTAATAATTATATTTTATTATCGGTGGAAATATTTTAAACATTTCAATCATTATATTTTATTTTAGGTGTAACCATTTTTTTTATAATAAATATTAAAGTATTTTTCAATATTTTGACCAATCAATCATATTTTATTTCCTTTTAAGTGTTGTATACACTTGTTAATATTTACGACTATAATAAATCATCTACGATTATGTTAAGTTTAAAAATTGGTCATTCATCTTATTTTGTGGAGTTTATTATAAAATTATTAAAAATGTATAATTTTGACCATTTCTTTTTATATATATTTTATAGATGTCTTACATTTTTAATAGAAGTTTTACGTTATATTTTAAATGATTCGGTGTAATTGGTTTAATAAAATTATTATCAATGTTCCATTCTTATAGTGAGAGTCGCGTAAAGATTATCCTTTTTTGTAGGTTTCTTCAATTATTTTATGCACCAAATGTTAAAATTTACGACTATAATAAATCATATAAAATAGAGTAGAATTTCTAATTGACTTTTATTTTATTTTGTGCGGTTCATCATGAAATTATTAAACTTATATTATTTTGTCTATTTTTTTTTATAAATTTTATTGATGTCTTACATTTTCTTAAAAGTTTTACGTTAATTATTATCAATTTCCATACTTATACTCAGGATCGCATAAAGATTTTCCTGGGCCTAGGCATCAGACCTTCTACTTAACTTATCAACAAATTATATATGTATTCTTAAATCCTAATTACAGATTTTTTTTCGTAGGAACTAAAAAAAAAATCTTGTGGGCCCTAAACATTCTCGTGGGACCTAGCTACTAAGTCTAAAGTGCCTAGTATTTAAGATTTATCTGCTTATAGTACAACTTCAAGAAAATATAATTAATAGTTGGTAATAGTCGGTTAACTAAATGTAAAATTAAAATAAATAAATAATAATAATTCATAATACTAGTTATGACTGGCTATAAAACTACTAAAATAATTTAATACAATTATTATCAGCTCAATACTAAATTTAAAACAGTAGTTTAAGTGTAATTCTTGCATTGTAATATACATTTATACTAAGAGGGTTAAATTCAAATTTATTTAAATTTAATACAAATTGGTAAATTATAAAATAATGTACATATTATATCATAGTATTTACACAAATGTATTTAAGTTGCTGTACTTGTTACTGTATATTGTGTGTAAATTACAAGTGTCAGTTCGGTGTCACTGTCATGGGACTTCGTAATAATCAATGATTAGGCGAACTAACTACACGTTAATACACTAGATCCCATAGAGTGTAATAGTTATTAGTCTTAACAGACGTTTATGTCTCATGTCACACGTAGTGTGGATGCAGCATATTATTATACATTATTACCACTTATTTGATAAAATTAGGTCACCAAAATAATACAATTATAAAAATAAAATAAAATTTAACTGCTGCAAAGGACTAATTATAAAATTTTAAATATTTAAGGATGAAGAATTGTGTCGGAAAATATGAATTTATTGAAATTATTTTAAAATAATAGCCGAGATTTTGAATTAATGTTTGCAGAACAACTTCTTTATTTTGTAACAAATAATTTTTTTATCGTCTTATTTTTTTTTAAATTAAAAACTAGATTAACAAAATTATTACGCAATTTAAACTAATTAATTGAAAAGTTATAGATGAGTATTAGATACGATTTTAAATTTGCGCATGCGTAATGTATTATATTCAAGATTTTATTATATAGATTTTATGACATAGACATTAAATATTAATTAATTTGAATTAAATATAATTAAAAGAAACTTTTGTGTTATTTTACATCGTATCTTAATTTGAAATAAAATTTCGCGTCAGGAAATAAAATGAATGAAAGAAGAAAACAAACAAAAAAAAAAAATTGTCCACGTTTTACATGGAAAATGATCTAAATTCGCCAGCCACTAATAAAGGGAAGGTTCACATGTGATACATTTTAGTTAACCCACATACTCTGTAATTAATGAGAAGGTGCTGTGAGTATGTTTAACTTAATTTAGCATGTAGTTACTATGGGTTTAATTAAATAAGTAAAATGGAGTGCCTTGAATATAGATTTAGTGCTATTTATCCAATCCGATCTGTCTAAATGAAGCGTTATATAATGATCATTGTAATTTAATGTTCTTCAAGTCCATATTTCCTATGAAATAAATGATATAACTCTAAATATATTCAATGTTGTTTCGAAAATAAAAATATTTTTCTAAAGTAATAATTATAAATAAAAAAATACTTACTTTACTTCAAACAAAATTGGTAAATGAATTAAGTTTTTTTTAATATGTAAATTTAAATAATGCTGAAATTAATTAGAAACTATATAAATGTCGTCTCGTTATTCCTAACGTAAATGAATTGGATTCGGGTTTTGGCAAAGCTGCAGCAGTAAATTGATCATGATTCTGGATGCATTTCCATGTATAAATATATCAAGATCAGTGCAGGAATTTCATTTATAAATCTTTATGCGAATTGAAGATCAGCATATTTCCACAGCAGACCGGACGTCAAATGGATGCGCCTCCGGAGTTATGGCGTTGCTCCAAAGTAATTTTACCCGTAGGACAGTAGTAAATTAAGGAACTTCGCCCGAGCAAAATTATGCCGCAAAGTTTTCATCTAACGATTATTTATGCATATGTTCTTTAAATAAATTAATACTGTAATTCACCACAGACAATGATGATACACTTTTAAAACTCAAAAGCAGAAAAATAAAAACCAGTTTTCTGTAGTTTTATTCAAAATTATTATCCAATACCTTTTTATTTTTTTATTATAGCTAACATGCTATCATTGACAGCTGTCATTATGCTGTCATTAAAAGCTGTCATTATGCTGTTACTGAGAGATGTCATTTTGCTGTCACTGAGACATGACATTTTGTTTAGTGACGTTATTTACAATTTACTAATAACAATATAACATATTTATGAATTTATTTTATTACAGAATATTTTCTTTATTTTATATAAAAAAATGTTTTATTACATATTTTGAAACATGATTTTTACTGAATTTAAAATTAATTATAACGAAAATGTGTATAATTGTATATATTTTATTAATATGATGTAAATTTTAATAATAAAGTACGGGTAATTGGTTCCACAAATATGACAATGACAGCTGTCATTTTGCTGTCATTGAAAATTGTTAATTCGCCACCCAAAAATGCAATTTTTGATTTTATTTTACTACAGAATATTTTCTTTATTTTTTATTAAAAAAAAAAGAAGTTTTATTACATAATATTTTGAAACATAATTTTTGATGAATTAAAATTAATTACGTCGAAAATGTGTATACTTGTATATATTTTAGTTACATTTTATTAATATTATGTAAAATACGGGTAATCGGTTCATCTAATATGTCAATGATAAATGTCATTTCACTATCATTAATAGCTGTCGTTTCGTGACCCAAAAGTGTATTTTTTATAGAAAAAATGGTTTTATTACATAATATTTTGAAAAATGATTTTTGCTGAATTAAAATATAACGAAAATGTGTATTGTATATATTTTTATTTATATTTTATTAATATGATGTAAATTTTTAATAATAAACTTCCTCCAATATGGGAATGACAGCTGTCATTTCACTATCACCGAGAGCAGTCATTTTGGGACACAAAAGTCTAAAGAAGTAGTTTTAGTGAAATTATTAAAAATGTACTAATAACATCATAACATATTTATGAATTTATTATATTACAGAATATTTTTTATGAAAAAAAAAGTTTTATTACATAATATTTTGAAACAATTTTTTTGCTGAATTAAGATTAATTATGTCTAAAATGTATATATTTTTAAATATATTTAGCTACATATTATTAATATAAAATTTTTACAAATGAAGTATGAATAAAGGGTTTATTATGTCAATGACAGCTGTCATTTCGTTGTCACCGAGAGCTGTCATTTTGTGACCCAAAAGTGTAAAGAAGCAGTTTTAGTGAAATTTTTAATAATTCACTAATAACTTTATAACATATAAATTAATTTATTTTAATACAGAATATTTTCTTTAGTTTTTATGAAAAAAAAAAAATATATTTAGAAACATGATTTTTACTGAATTAAAATTAATTGTATAAAAAATGTGTATAATTCTATATATATTTTTTAATTACATTTTATTAATATTATGTAAAGTATGGCTAATAAGTTCATCTAATATGTCAATGACAGCTGTCATTTTACACTGAAAGCTGTCATTTTGCTGTCAATAAGAGCTGTCATTTCACTAAAAAAATTATATATTTATTTAATTAATATGATATAAATTCTTAAGTAGTGAAAAGAGTAGATGATAATAATTTTATAGCATTTATACAAATTTACTAATTAAATACTGTAAATACGGCGAATTGTTAATTAGGTTTATCGAGTTGGAAGTAGTCTGAAAATGCATGTAGAACTTTGCTCGAGATTATCTTAAGCACCACAGACTTCTTAATATACGGCAGCATGTTCTCTGGGTGTGTGTTTCTTTTATTTAACGACTAATTAGAACCAAAACTGAACTTGCATTGTAACAAAGACATTTTATTCGTTCAATATGAAAATTCCCTTCATATTACTACCATTTAATATGTACATAATAAATGGCTCTGCAGATCTAGCAATAGTAATGACAGTGAATTATTATTATTATTATTGTAGCCGTTACGAAACGGAACATTAATTATTTTCGTAAATCTATAAGATTTAAGATATTTATATATATTTGTTTTCGATGATTGATGATAGCTTTGTGTGTAGGGGAGAGACCCAGAAAAACGTATTTGACTGGCCTTATGTTTTCCATTAAGATTACTAATAGTATGGACGTGACTGTGTTATAACGTGTAATTGAAAATATTATGCAATGTTGTCAATGTCTTCATCCCTTAGAAGATACAGCTTCAGTCAATCCGGATTGTTTAATTTCTATTTTATTTATTTTCTCAATTAGTCCGGTTTCTAATAATCTGGAATATTGACAGAATTATACTTATTATAAACTTACTTATTGGTTAAAAATGCAATGGTTTGTCTTGTTTTTTTTTATACTAAAAGTGTTAATTTATGTGACGTGCTGATCCGTATCAATTTTAATTAATCATTGCTTGCTCCTGGTGACTACATATACATTGTGACAAATGGGGGAACGCGCGCGAGCTTTTCCAAGAGGAAATATAGTAATTTAAAGTTAAGAACTTTCTCCATAATTGGCAGTGGAGAAAATAGGAGTGACTCTTGAGCAGACGCAGCACCAGCAAACATTTCTCTGTCTCAATTCCAAGCAACTCTTCCTCCACCTCCTCGCAACCCCTCGCACGTAAATTGAATTGAATATGATATTTTCTCGCATATTCATTTCGCAAACGGAACAAACAAAAAGTCAACTTTTTAATCTTGAAATTGCCGGCGCCCTCTTATTATTTAATCTATTCACGTTCTATTCGTTTATGCACGACGATCTCGCCAGTCTTCGCTCTTATTTCTTTTTTTTTGGTAGTTTTAAAACTTCTTTAACTCGAATACACTTGGCCGTTAATTATACGAACCATTTTTTGTTACTTGACAAGTGGCAATTATAATTGCTGTTGATACTCGCTAATTGGCTGCACTTTTGCAGAAGCATGGAATTATTACAATCTTTTAAGAAATGAATAAAATTTCAAGCTTTTAAAAATTAATCTGATGAAAGTTATTAGTTAATAAACCTATTGTTAAAGTACGTTCGATAATACGTACATTATTAATTTTATTCCAACTAATATACTAATATTCATGCAAACTTACAAGTCGAATTACTTGTATTACTTAATAAACATTTTGTTAAAGTATGTTCGATAATACGTACTTTATTATTTGGTTCGAACTAACATACAAATATCCGTACAAACGTACAATAATGTTAGTTGAATTATATGGACGTTCATAATGATATTTTCATAGAGAATTCATATATTCATAAATGAGTTTAGAAATTCCAGGCATATGATAACAGTAAAGTGTACGTTCCTAAGAACTTCGATTTTTTCATACTAAGTACTATTTCTTTTTTTTGTGTAGTTTTAAAACTTCTTTAACTTGAATACACTTGGCCGTTAATTATACGAACCATTTTTTGTTACTTGACAAGTGGCAATTATAATTGCTGTTGATACTCGCTAATTGGCTGCACTTTTGCAGAAGCATGGAATTATTACAATCTTTTAAGAAATGAATAAAATTTTCAAGCTTTTAAAAATTAATCTTATGAAAGTTATTAGTTAATAAACCTATTGTTAAAGTACGTTCGATATTACTTACATTATTAATTTTGTTCGAACTAATATACAAATATTCAAGCAAACGTACAAGTCGAATTAATTGTATTACGTAATAATCATATTGTTAAAGTATGTTCGATAATACGTACTTTATTATTTTTGTCCGAACTAACATACATATATCCGCACAAACGTACAATATTGTTAGTCGTATTACATGGACGTTCATAAGGATATTTTCATATATTCATATTTTCATATATTCATAAATGTGTTTATAAATTCTTGGCATATGTTAACACTAAAGTGTACGTTCCTAAGAACGAATGTTGCAGAAGAATGGAATTATTACAATCATTTAGGAAATGAATACAATTTCAAGCTTTTAAAAATTATTCTTCTGAAACATCATAATATGAAACATTATCATACGTTCGATAATACGTACTTTATTATTTTTATCTGAACTAACATACAAATATCCATACAAACGTACAATAATATCAGTCGAATTATATGTACGTTCATAAGGATATTTTCATGGAGAATTTATTTATTTTTATTTTTTAATGAGTCTGGGAATACCTGGCATTTTATACCAGTGAAGTGTAGGTTCGTAAGAACGTCGAGTTTGTTGAAAGTAAATAAAAGTGTTTACTAAAGAAAAAGTAAAATCAAAATATTTATATGAAAAATAGTCCAGTACATTTGATAAACAACAACAAATTTCTGTAGAAACGTACAATCATGTGAGTCGGATTACATCATTGTACGTTTGTGCGGATATTTGCACGGACAATTCATATGGGAAAATTGTCATCTGTTAAATTTACATGTTTTTGAAATACGTTTTGGTCAAAGCGATCTGACCAGCATATTCGGTAATTTGTACGTCCGTATGATCGTCGTGTACGTTTGTGCGAATGAATATATGAGTGTTTACCAAAAAATGTAAAATATTAATGTAAGTCCTCTAATTAACATATATTTAATTAGTGTATGAATTATGTGCCTTAACTGAACACTATCTATCTCAATAATTTTAGTAAATTCGATTTTGTTGTTGTAGCACAGCTCCTGTTTTCTTATATAAGTAATGAGTTAAACGCTTTCTAGACTTTATCGTGTTTTAAAATCAAATTATCTGTAAAATACTTGCAATGTGAACGAACTGAAACTGTATTTTATCGAAGCGTGACTATATACAAACCAATTGAATTAAATCGATTTACAGAAAAATCGATCAATTCTGTTTCTTATATCATTTAATATAATCAATTAATTGAAGATATTTAATTTTATATATTATATAATTAAAAATTCTTTTTTTAATAATAATGAACTTCTAATATATAATAATGATATTTTAATAATTTTTGACAGCTGTCAAAAAAAAGATAATATTGACAATAAACTCAAAATAGATTGACAACTGAAATACTATGTATAATTTAGAAGAATGAACTAATTTATTCAATAATCTTCATTTTAATCAATTTAGTTACTTATCTCGGAAATCATAAGACATGAACATCACATACACAATATTTTTTTACGTAATATGTAAGTTTTATGAAAAGCATGATAAGTTTTCAGCAAAAGTTATTAAATAACAAGCGCAAGGTGGGATCCGCTAAGGCAATGCTGACGCTACATCAATAGCTTCAGAAATGATCCACTTTTACGAAGTTTTGCACACACACACGCTTACATTGTAGGTGCTGGGAACTTCGATTTCCTCTGTCAACCGTCGCTCGTGATGGAAAGCGTGCAAATATGGATTTAGTATTATATAATTATATTTTCTTCCGTTCGTGCACACTGCAAAAAAAAAACTAAAATCAAAATAAATCGTTTTTTTTTTATATAAAATTACATTAAATTTATATACACTTTGATACAATACTCTATTGTGTTTCATTTTGCTTGCATTTTTTTTATATATATTTATATAATCGATACAAAATATTTTATTCAGACCCTAATGCACACAAAACAGTTTTCATCCTTTTTACTTTACATAGTTCATATTTCCATTAAAGTCTCTGCTTTTTCTTTTATAACACATAATAACGATAATCATTTTATATTCTTTAAAACTAATATTTTGCCTTTGATAATAATATAATATATTTTCAGTACATTTTTATCTATATGGAGACGAAAATACTTGTAATGTTGGTAACTCTAAGTATGTGTGAGATGAAACTTGAATCTTTATTAGAAGTACCAACTATTAGAACTTTGTTGCTATGGTAATACTGATAGCTAGAAATAAACTAGTTTTTTTTTGCATGGTGCTGTTGATACTCCTTATAATGGATAAATATCAAGTTCTAATAATAAATTTGTTCAAATATAAAAAAAATTATCTCTCCCCATATTACAATTCTGGTGTAATTATTAGTAAAATTGAAAACTGGATAAATTTTTACCGGAGTCAAAAATACTTGTAATGTTGGTAACTCTAAGAATGTGTATTTATTAGAAGTACCAACTATTAGAAGTTTGTTCCCATGGTAATAGTGATAGCTGGAAATATACTATGTATAAAAATATGGTGCTGTTGGTACTCCTTATAATGGATAAATATAAAGTTATGTCTCCCCATGTTACCATAGGAATCCGACCCATATGCCTTCAATAAAACTTAACCTCAATTCCAAACATCTCAAATCCAAAAACCAGATGTCGTCATTTTGATCACTTACCTTTCGTAGTTCCGAAATTTCTATCAATGTTAATTTTTCATCTATAAGACCATTTGCCATCTAATAACATAAGGATGTTATGGTTTCTCACATCTTTCACAATACCAAAATCCAGCCCTAAGAAACCTATACCAGTCCAAGCATTCTGTCTTTTGTATCCTCACCAAAATTCAACCAATACTCTTGTTTATCCTAAAACCAATTAATTTCTAACCAAAACAAAATGTAACCAACGTCTCTTCCTTCTCCAAATTCTGTATACCTCGTAATCAAAATATTGATCGTAAATGCAATTGGCCAATAAATTGTATTTATTCTTATAAAAATTATTATGTGTGACTTTAATTGGAATAAGAAATATGGTACTAAATGTGAGATCTGAAATATGACGTTCTTTATATGTTTTGTGTTAAATTTGCTGAAAGAAATCATTCAATGATTCCCAACAACCTCTTCCTTTTTATATATTTTTTTTTTTGCTCTAACTGTTTCATAATAGGCTTGGTGAATTTATGAGGCGCGTTCGCGCGTGTATGGTATTTCTTTTGATGTAGTATTAAAATATTTATTGGAAAATTTTGGATGGTCGTTTTATAGAGATGGCACCCGCCGACGACGAAGACGATGACTTCCCCTCTCTGTGGGGGAACATTTTTAAGGTAGAAAGAGGACGTCGGAGGCGGAATAAAATAAATAAAGTATTTCGTATGGAATAATGCATTGTGTTCGGTGGAAACAGCGAGCAGCCGCCGCCGCCGCCCCCCGACGGGTAACAATTTCATATTTCCCGTGGGTGAACGAACGTGTTCCATTTAATTGAGGGCGGTGGGTGTAATTGGGGGGTCGGACGGTTATGTCGTCGCGTTTGATCTGATCCGTGTGTTGTGTGCATCATTGAGCTGATAATTATTACCGGCTAAATAGCGATCCATGCATTATTCAAAGTGCGAGGAATACATTATACCCGTACGTCTTGCGCGACACAACCGACACAAACCCTCTCTGACCCATCTCCCTGGAGCCGCAATTCCGTCGTACCCATCGCCGCGGAAAATTAAAATCGCATTGAAACGAACCCCCTTAGCGCGCGCAACCCGTACCCGTCTTTCAACCCCTCAAAATCTCTATGCATACATAAATATAATGATGAATGGGATTTAGAGGTTCGACAACACTGCATACGCATACAGTGTGTGTTTGATTTATATTGGACCAAGAAAGGCGTCGACCGGCGGTCGCATGGTTATGATGGAAGTGAAAAGGGTACTTCTCCCTAACCATCACCATCATCATCCTCGACCACACACCTATCACACACACCATAAACCGCATCAGACGAATCTTCCCTTAATCGCATCACAGATTAAAGCACTAACTTTCTTTATTGCCCGAAAAATGTACGAAAGATGAAAAACAGAAAAAAAGCTGAAATGAAAGAAGTCGAGTAGAGAGAGAGAAAAAAAAATTAGAAAGATCGTTCAATTTCAGCCGGCGAAAATATTAAACCTAACTTTTTTTCCCTCATCTCTTCGCTTTAATTGCCTCCCGAAGTTCCATTTAAGCACTTCAGCAGTACATTTATAATGGGGAGGAGGAGGATGAGGGAAATAAAAAATTGTTTGTCCGGATTAGAGTGAATGAAACGGAATGAAAATCGAGTGGGTCGGTGGTAGGTGTTCGGGCGGGCGACGACTTCACAATTAATCAACGCACCGACCTGAACTTTCTTTCGCCGACCATTCATCTTATGTGATTTTTAAACTTCCTCTGTTTATGTCTGTTTCTAATGATTTATTTTCTCTCTTTCAGGTAAGCCACGTTGATTATATATAATTACCACACGACTTGCAACGGAAAAATCCTGTCACTTATTATACGTAAGTCATTATTTATCTCTAATTCAAAAAACGTTATTATTTAAGACAACAATGCATAGCTAAACAAGATTTTCTTATGTAAGCTTGAGTTTAAAATATTTTTTTCAACAAATTATTTTAGCATTTCATATATAATTTTAGCTAAAATAGAGAATCGTATTACAATTGCCTATAAATAAAGTCACTTTTTCAATATTGAATAATTATCACAACTATACGTTAAATGTGAGATGTAAGAACATTTAACGTATAGCACATTTTGTACCTTTTTTTTGTTCACCAAAGCGGAAAAGCTTATATATTTGTTTGAAAATAAACTGTTATATCCAGTATTATATAATCCTTACAACTATACGTTAAATTTTATTTAAATCTTGTGTATAATACGCACAAGCAATTTTTTTTCTTGCTAAAATACAGGTGTGTATTATAATTGATAACAAATTAAGTCTCATTGTCAATATTAAATAATTGTCAAAACTATAAGTTAAATGTTTGTTACATCTCGCACCTTTTATACTTATTTTTCTATTCTAAAACGGAACTGCGTATTATAATTTCCTACAAATACTGCCTTTTCAATAATTTTCAGTATTGATTAATTGTTAAAACTGTAAGTTAAGCGTTCGGTACATTTTATAAATATTTCTATATCCTAAAACGGATGTACAATCGCCTATAAGTCAACTCACATTTTCAATATTCAATAATTGTCATAACTTTACGTTGAATAATTGTTACATCTCATGTATAATACGCACATTTTGTATGCTAAAATGAAAATGCGTATAATAATCGGCTATAAATAAACTTTTATTTTTAATATTGAATAATTGATTCAAATATACATTAAATATTCGTTAAATATCGTTTATAATACGCACATTTCGTACCTATTTTTAAAGCTAAAATAGAAGTTGGAATCATAATCGTTTACATATAAACTTTCATATTCGGTATTGATTAATTGTTACAACTATAAGTTAAACGTTCGTTACATCTCGTATATAATACGCACATGTTGTACCTATTTTTATACATTATGACTTAAGTGCGTATTATGTTATAATCGCCTACAAATAAACTCTATTTTTTCAATTTTCAATAATTACGCACATTTTTCTACAAAATTTTATACTCTAAAACGGAAGTGCGTATTATAATCACCCACAAATCAACTTTAATATTGAATAATTATTACAACTATATATTAAATTCTCGTGTATAATACGCACATTTTGTACCCATCTTTATACATTATAACTTAAGTATGTATTATATTATAATCGCCTATAAATAAAATCTAATTTTTCAATAATTGTCTTAACTATACGTTGAATATTTGTTAAATCTCGTATATAATTTTTTTACTAAATTATTATAATTACCTATAAATCAACTTCAATATTCAATAATTGTCTCAAATATACGTAGAATATTTGTTAAATCTCGTATATAATACGCACGTTTTTTTTTATTAAATTTTATACTGAAGTGCGTATTATAATCACCTATAAATCAACTTCAATATTCAATAATTGTCTCAACTATACGATTTGTTAAATCTCGTATATAATACTCACGTTTTTTTTTTATTAAATTTTATACTGAAGTGCGTATTATAATCACCTATAAATCAACTTCAATATTCAATAATTGTCTCAACTATACGATTTGTTAAATCTCGTATATAATACTCACGTTTTTTTTTTATTAAATTTTATACTGAAGTGCGTATTATAATCACCTATAAATCAACTTCAATATTCAATAATTGTCTCAACTATACGATTTGTTAAATCTCGTATATAATACTCACGTTTTTTTTTTATTAAATTTTATACTGAAGTGCGTATTATAATCACCTATAAATCAACTTCAATATTCAATAATTGTCTCAACTATACGTTGAATATTTGTTAAATCTCGTATATAATACTCACGTTTTTTTTTATTAAATTTTATACTGAAGTGCGTATTATAATCACCTATAAATCAACTTCAATATTCAATAATTGTCTCAAATATACGTAGAATATTTGTTAAATCTCGTATATAATACGCACGTTTTTTTTAATTAAATTTTATACTGAAGTGCGTATTATAATCACCTATAAATCAACTTCAATATTCAATAATTGTCTCAAATATACGTAGAATATTTGTTAAATCTCGTATATAATACTCACGTTTTTTTTTATTAAATTTTATACTGAAGTGCGTATTATAATCACCTATAAATCAACTTCAATATTCAATAATTGTCTCAAATATACGTAGAATATTTGTTAAATCTCGTATATAATACGCACGTTTTTTTTTATTAAATTTTATACTGAAGTGCGTATTATAATCACCTATAAATCAACTTCAATATTCAATAATTGTCTCAACTATACGATTTGTTAAATCTCGTATATAATACTCACGTTTTTTTTTTATTAAATTTTATACTGAAGTGCGTATTATAATCACCTATAAATCAACTTCAATATTCAATAATTGTCTCAAATATACGTTGAATATTTGTTAAATCTCGTATATAATACTCACGTTTTTTTTAATTAAATTTTATACTGAAGTGCGTATTATAATCACCTATAAATCAACTTCAATATTCAATAATTGTCTCAAATATACGTAGAATATTTGTTAAATCTCGTATATAATACGCACGTTTTTTTTTATTAAATTTTATACTGAAGTGCGTATTATAATCACCTATAAATCAACTTCAATATTCAATAATTGTCTCAACTATACGATTTGTTAAATCTCGTATATAATACTCACGTTTTTTTTTTATTAAATTTTATACTGAAGTGCGTATTATAATCACCTATAAATCAACTTCAATATTCAATAATTGTCTCAAATATACGTTGAATATTTGTTAAATCTCGTATATAATACTCACGTTTTTTTTAATTAAATTTTATACTGAAGTGCGTATTATAATCACCTATAAATCAACTTCAATATTCAATAATTGTCTCAAATATACGTAGAATATTTGTTAAATCTCGTATATAATACGCACGTTTTTTTTTATTAAATTTTATACTGAAGTGCGTATTATAATCACCTATAAATCAACTTCAATATTCAATAATTGTCTCAACTATACGATTTGTTAAATCTCGTATATAATACTCACGTTTTTTTTTTATTAAATTTTATACTGAAGTGCGTATTATAATCACCTATAAATCAACTTCAATATTCAATAATTGTCTCAAATATACGTTGAATATTTGTTAAATCTCGTATATAATACTCACGTTTTTTTTAATTAAATTTTATACTGAAGTGCGTATTATAATCACCTATAAATCAACTTCAATATTCAATAATTGTCTCAAATATACGTAGAATATTTGTTAAATCTCGTATATAATACGCACGTTTTTTTTTATTAAATTTTATACTGAAGTGCGTATTATAATCACCTATAAATCAACTTCAATATTCAATAATTGTCTCAACTATACGATTTGTTAAATCTCGTATATAATACTCACGTTTTTTTTTTATTAAATTTTATACTGAAGTGCGTATTATAATCACCTATAAATCAACTTCAATATTCAATAATTGTCTCAAATATACGTTGAATATTTGTTAAATCTCGTATATAATACTCACGTTTTTTTTAATTAAATTTTATACTGAAGTGCGTATTATAATCACCTATAAATCAACTTCAATATTCAATAATTGTCTCAAATATACGTAGAATATTTGTTAAATCTCGTATATAATACTCACGTTTTTTTTTATTAAATTTTATACTGAAGTGCGTATTATAATCACCTATAAATCAACTTCAATATTCAATAATTGTCTCAAATATACGTAGAATATTTGTTAAATCTCGTATATAATACGCACGTTTTTTTTAATTAAATTTTATACTGAAGTGCGTATTATAATCACCTATAAATCAACTTCAATATTCAATAATTGTCTCAACTATACGTTGAATATTTGTTAAATCTCGTATATAATACTCACGTTTTTTTTTATTAAATTTTATACTGAAGTGCGTATTATAATCACCTATAAATCAACTTCAATATTCAATAATTGTCTCAAATATACGTAGAATATTTGTTAAATCTCGTATATAATACGCACGTTTTTTTTAATTAAATTTTATACTGAAGTGCGTATTATAATCACCTATAAATCAACTTCAATATTCAATAATTGTCTCAAATATACGTAGAATATTTGTTAAATCTCGTATATAATACTCACGTGTTTTTTTATTAAATTTTATACTGAAGTGCGTATTATAATCACCTATAAATCAACTTCAATATTCAATAATTGTCTCAAATATACGTTGAATATTTGTTAAATCTCGTATATAATACGCACGTTTTTTTTAATTAAATTTTATACTGAAGTGCGTATTATAATCACCTATAAATCAACTTCAATATTCAATAATTGTCTCAAATATACGTAGAATATTTGTTAAATCTCGTATATAATACGCACGTTTTTTTTTATTAAATTTTATACTGAAGTGCGTATTATAATCACCTATAAATCAACTTCAATATTCAATAATTGTCTCAAATATACGTAGAATATTTGTTAAATCTCGTATATAATACTCACGTTTTTTTTTATTAAATTTTATACTGAAGTGCGTATTATAATCACCTATAAATCAACTTCAATATTCAATAATTGTCTCAAATATACGTAGAATATTTGTTAAATCTCGTATATAATACGCACGTTTTTTTTTATTAAATTTTATACTGAAGTGCGTATTATAATCACCTATAAATCAACTTCAATATTCAATAATTGTCTCAACTATACGATTTGTTAAATCTCGTATATAATACTCACGTTTTTTTTTTATTAAATTTTATACTGAAGTGCGTATTATAATCACCTATAAATCAACTTCAATATTCAATAATTGTCTCAACTATACGTTGAATATTTGTTAAATCTCGTATATAATACTCACGTTTTTTTTTATTAAATTTTATACTGAAGTGCGTATTATAATCACCTATAAATCAACTTCAATATTCAATAATTGTCTCAAATATACGTAGAATATTTGTTAAATCTCGTATATAATACGCACGTTTTTTTTAATTAAATTTTATACTGAAGTGCGTATTATAATCACCTATAAATCAACTTCAATATTCAATAATTGTCTCAACTATACGATTTGTTAAATCTCGTATATAATACGCACGTTTTTTTTATTAAATTTTATACTGAAGTGCGTATTATAATCACCTATAAATCAACTTCAATATTGAATAATTGTCTCAACTATACGTTGAATATTTGTTAAATCTCGTATATAATACGCACGTTTTTTTTTATTAAATTTTATACTGAAGTGCGTATTATAATAATCACCTAAAAATCAACTTCAATAATTGTCTCAACTATACGTTGAATATTTGTTAAATCTCGTGTATAATACGCACGTTTTTCACTAAATTTTATACTGAAGTGCGTATTATAATCACCTATAAATCAACTTCAATATTCAATAATTGTCTCAACTATACCTTGAATATTTGTTAAATCTCGTGTATAATACGCACGTTTTTTTCACTAAATTTTATACTGAAGTGCGTATTATAATAATCACCTAAAAATCAACTTCAATATTCAATAATTGTCTCAACTATACGTTGAATATTTGTTAAATCTCGTGTATAATACGCACGTTTTTCACTAAATTTTATAATGAAGTGCGTATTATAATCACCTATAAATCAACTTCAATATTCAATAATTGTCTCAAATATACGTAGAATATTTGTTAAATCTCGTATATAATACGCACGTTTTTTTTTTTATTAAATTTTATACTGAAGTGCGTATTATAATCACCTATAAATCAACTTCAATATTGAATAATTGTCTCAACTATACGTTGAATATTTGTTAAATCTCGTATATAATACGCACGTTTTTTTTTATTAAATTTTATACTGAAGTGCGTATTATAATAATCACCTAAAAATCAACTTCAATATTCAATAATTGTCTCAACTATACGTTGAATATTTGTTAAATCTCGTGTATAATACGCACGTTTTTTTTATTAAATTTTATACTGAAGTGCGTATTATAATAATCACCTAAAAATCAACTTCAATATTCAATAATTGTCTCAACTATACGTTGAATATTTGTTAAATCTCGTGTATAATACGCACGTTTTTCACTAAATTTTATACTGAAGTGCGTATTATAATCACCTATAAATCAACTTCAATATTCAATAATTGTCTCAACTATACGTTGAATATTTGTTAAATTTCGTGTATAATACGCACGTTTTTTTTAAATTAAATTTTATACTGAAGTGCGTATTATAATCACCTACAAATCAACTTCAATATTCAATAATTGTCTCAACTATACGTTAAATATTTGTTAAATCTCGTGTATTTTATACCTATGTTTAAACGTTAAAATTAAGTGCGTATTATATTCACCTACAAATATCTTGTATTGAGTATTGAACAACAATCAAAATTTTATTTGAAATTACTTTAAAACTCGTGTATAATACGCACTAATGGTACTTTTACTATATTTTACCTCTAGAACATAGGTGTGTATTATAATTGCTTAGAAATTAACTTACATCTTCACTATTAAATAAGGATCATAAATGCACTTTAATGTACCGGTACATCTCGTATATAATACGCACTATTATTTATAACTTATTTTATACCTGTTAAGCGGAGGTATGTATTATACTCGTGCATATATAAATTGTAATTTTCATTATTGAATAATCCTCACAGCTATACATCATATAATCATTGCATCTCGTGTATAATACGCACATTTTATACGTTAAAACTTAAGTGCGTATTATAATCGCTTACAAATAAACTTTCATATTGAGAATTGAATAAGAGATACAATTATACTTGAAATTACCTTACAACTCGTGTATAACACGCATTAATTTTTACTTTTACTATATTTTACCTCTAGAACATAGGTGTGTATTATAATTGCTTAGAAATTAACTTACATCTTCACTATTAAATAAGGATCATAAATGCACTTTAATGTACCGGTACATCTCGTATATAATACGCACTATTATTTATAAATTATTTTATACCTGTTAAACGGAGGTATGTATTATACTCGTGCATATATAAATTGTAATTTTCATTATTGAATAATCCTCACAGCTATACATCATATAATCATTCCATCTCGTGTATAATACGCACATTTTATACGTTAAAACTTAAGTGCGTATTATAATCGCTTACAAATAAACTTACATATTGAGAATTGAATAAGAGGTACAATTATACTTACAACTCGTGTATAACACGCATTAATTTTTACTTTTACTATATTTTACCTCTAGAACGGAGGTGCGTATTATAATCGTATAGAAATTAACTAACATCTTCACTACTAAATAAAGGTTACAAATGCACATAAAATTACCGGTACATTTCGTGTATAATACGCACAATTTTCTCACTTATTTTATACCGGTAAAAACAGAAATATTTACAGTTACATCTCTTGTATAATACGCATATTTTGTAACTATTTTTACCAGCTAAAACAGTGCATTGTCATTGAAATTAGCGTCACTTTTGTAAATTGTTAATTTAATATTACATCTCGTGTATAATACGCACTTTATTTATCTCTGATATACTGCGTATTATAATATTGTAAAATGAACTATAATTTTCAATATTTATAATAATAATTATTTCAGTAGTGATATTTGATATTGTAGTTTGTATTTTATGTTTTAAAAATAAATATTAAAAATTTCGTGCATATTATATTTGAAATTAAACTTTCATGTTAAATCAAACATATAAATGACATATTTTGTATATCAAATAATTTAAATAAATGGATCCATAAGTTAATTATAAGTTAAAAGTATAATCAAATTTAATCAAAGTTATCAAATTATACATATGTAAATTTATATAATTCATAATTAACTTCACAAAACTGTCATGTTTTATCACTGTTACATATGTTGTATTATTATTCATTATTATTCATGGACCCGTAAAAATATCTGGCTTTTGGGAAATAATAATTTGAACTAAGCAAAGTTTAATCAACTGAAAAAAAAAATATGTATGAAAATCGTAACAGCTAAAAATTTATAATAAACTCATATAAAAATATGCTCCATTTAAGATTTTGTACGCGATATAAAAAGGATTGCGCGGCGCAATTTCCTCTCGCTACAATATTTGTAAGCGCGCGTGTAGAGGGATTTACATTTTACTACTTGTAGCATATTGGTAGCGACGTTTACTCTGATTTTGCATGTGTGATTTCACTGTGTTATCATTCTAGTTGCATAACTATTTTAAAAAAACTTTAACTTCAATCAATACAAAAAAGTTTTTATTTGTTTAAAATCATTTCATTATTTACTTTAAGTTATGTAAATAAGTTGTTCAACTTACTCGAGCAATGTTTTAATTAATTAAATGAAATGTAATAAATTTACGTAATTATAATTTGTGTATGCACAATATATACTTAAATAAAAATGAAAATATGCACATGAAATTTAATAAAATTAAAATACTTTTCATTTTGATATAAAAAATTAAGTTTATTTTATTGTAGCTATTAAGAATTTTTTATGAAAAATTAATTTGAGTTTAAAAAAAAGGTTTATTTACCATATTTTTATGAACTGAAACATTTTTATTAAATACTGTAATAAGTTGGAAACTGAAGAATAAAAATACTATATAATATTTATAAGATTCATGCGAATTGCTATTTTTTGACATTTGATCCTTCGTCTTCATATAGATTATTCACGAGTCTCCAGTTAATGTTGTTATCTTTGAATTTTGAGTACATCTTTTCGATTCACTGGAGTATTCTTGTAAAAATATGGTTTCTTAGATGTTCAAAAATCTCCTAGCCTTGGGACATCTTGAGTATGAATAAAATCTTCAGAGTATTCCTTTGAAATGGACTTCTAAATTGTATATAAATATATATTTGAAAACTTATTTTTTTCAATTATTACTTTGAAAAAAAAAATATTATTTGTAATTTATTTATAACTTTTTATACTTTTTACTGTATTCTACTTTATGACAAAATCATTTAAATTAACTTGATGTGTATTTATTTGTTATTTTTAATATTTTTTGGTACCTGAAAAAAATATTTTTAATTTTAACTAAATTTCAGTTTTTGAACATTTCTTGCAGTTTTTGAACAGAGGTTCTACAGTACATTTCAAACTTATTTTGTTGCTAACGAATAATAAATAAAATAATTTCAGTTCTTGAACAAATACCCAAAAATCCTGTGTATTTTTAACATGATATCGATTTATGAACATTGATTCCAATTTTTGAACCAAATTATGTTCAAAAACTGAGTTTCTATAGTATATTTGAAATCTATTTTTTTACTAACAAATAATAAATGAAATAATTTCGGTTCTCGAACAAAAACCTCAATTTTGAACACGATTTCGGGTTTTGAACATTTATTGCAATTTTTGAAGTTCATCGTCTGAGGTTTCATAGTATATTTAGAAAAAATGCCAAGGAATAATAAATAAAATAATTCTTATATTTTGAACACGATTTCGTTTTTTGTACATTAATTGTAGTTTTATAACCGAATTAAGTTCAACAACTTAGATTCTACAGTATGTTTCATATTATATTTTTATTGCTAAAAAATATGTATAAAAACAACTTTTAAAAGGTTTTTTATTATATTTTAAGATTAATTCTGCTCATAAACATATATAAATAATATTAGCTTAATATTAAAATATTAACGGTTTAAATAATTTTTTAAATCTAATTGTTTAATTAATGAAATACAATAATTAAGTAGTCTACTTCTATTATATAATATATAGATATAAATATTGAAGAATATGGTAATTTATTTTTAACAGCAAAATTGTATCAAGTTATAAGGTTTAGCTTTTATATAACACACCGATGTTACAAAATTATATCATATTTAGAGACACGTCAGGATGTGACAACATACTTTGATACTTTGAGTATTTTCTTTTTACAATTTTTCACTAAAATAAACTTTAAAATAAGATAAAAAGAAGTAACAACAATTATATAAATATTTATTTAAAAAAAAATCCTAAAATTACATAAATAATTTGGAATAATTACGTGATAATCGTTAAGTTTATTCTATTAGTCAACAAAAAGTAAATACGACTTAAATCAAATGTTACTTTACAAGTACCAATCATTTGTATGTATCATAACACAAGTACATAATAAAAGTACATTTTATATGAGTTGACTCTATATTTTTTTTTTATAATTTAATATTTTACCTACCGATATTGATCACGTAGAAACTGTATGAAACATAAATATTTGCTTGATGTACAGAAAAAAATGTACATTTTCGGCGGAGCAATTCCGAGAATGGCCAAAAGCCCAAAACCAGAAACAACACGCACCCCCTACCTGTCATGTCGTTTCATTGTTGTTTGTCCGCGTGATATTTTGTTGTTGCCGGGTTGTGTGTCGATGTTCCACCGTTAAATACGAAACGTATTTAAATTTACGGTTGCAGCAAGGGCACTAAATTTAAGACCCATCCGAAATCAACATTTTCAACAGCTATTGAAAAAAAAATCTTATTTGATTTATATTTAATTTGATATTTTTACCGGTTTTTGAATAATTCGGTTTTCGAACAAAAATAAAAAAACAAAAATTCTGTTTTTTTTTATATAATTTCGATTTTCGAACTAAATGGTTTCAGTTTCCGAACAGCTTTTAGGAACGAATTATGGTCAACAAGCAAAATACTAAACGAAAATTTCTGTTTTTTTTATAAAATTTCGGTTTCCGAACAAAATGGTTTCAGTTTTGTTGTTTGAAAACTGAAACCATTTTTTAGGAATGTTCGACAAGCGAGGTTCATATACAAAATTGTTTTTTATTTGGTATTTTTCATATACATTGGAATACCGGTTTTAGAGTAATTCGGATTTCAAACAAAAATATTATACAAAAATTTCTAGTTTTTTAAATAATTTCGGTTTCCGAACAAAATATATAAAGATTCATATAAAAATTGTGCTTTTATTTTTCATATACATTGGAATACCGGTTTGGGAAAAATTCGGTTTTCGAACAAAACTGCAAAACAAACACCTACAGTTTTTTTTAAATGGTTTTAGTTTTTGAACAGCTTTTAAAAATAAATTATGTTCAACAAGCGAGGTTTATATAAAATTTATATTTTTATTTTCTTCATAAATTGGAATACCGGTTTTGGAATAATTCGGTTTTTGAACAAAACTACAAAACAAACACGTCTAGTTTTTTTTATTTGATTTCAAAATGGTTTTAGTTTTCGAACAGCGAGATTTATATCAAATTTGTAATGTAATAAATTATGTATTAATAGAGTTTTTCAAGTTTTTTTTTTGTTACAAACTTTTGCAGATATAATGATGAAATTGAGAAAATGAATAGAAGCGTTGAAAATAGTTGATTATGAAGTTATACAAATTGAATATGATGTAATTAGTGAGCGCTTGAAACGTATATGAAATTTACGTGCGAGACGCGTGTTATTTTTAGATAAAGAGAGAAAGAGAGAGGCGGCATATTCCCTATTGGTAATTATAACGAAATTATGAAATAAAATGTACGGTTTTAATTTGCGCTCCGAAACTGGGACAATAATTGTATCAATTAGTAACTAATGAAATTTTCCATACGGCTTTCGTTTCATATTGTTTAATTCGCTTGGGTCGACGTAGGTAATCAGCCGTAATAAGAGTGCCGACCGCAATTACATTTTAAAATTCCCGCCGCCGCAAATAATAATAAACAAGAGGCGGTCATAAAACGGCAGCGAAATAGCCCACCCCACTCATCCAAACCGATTACGCTCAATCCATAAATCGGCTCTATATTAGATATTCTAATTACGAAAAACCTCACCCCGCAACGGGCTTTGATTTAGTTGGTCATAAAAACGATGACCGTACATGCATCAAACATTACTTAATGGCAGATAAAGTAATAAAAGTAATGCCCGCCATATCCGTTCAGCGTCGTTTTTGGCCAGGTCAAACTTCGAGCCGAAGCTTGTGCCGTATAAAACATCGGCTCTCTCTGTTATGGCCCGGAAACTTAAATGGCACGGACCGGAAAACGGTCATTTTTTGGAACGCTTGAATATTTCATGCGATCTCAGGCGGCGGCGGTGGCGGCCATTCATGACATGACAAAAAGATAAAAAAAAAACGCTGCCCCCTTTTTTTATGTGTGTGTTCGATTCTGAAGGACCGAAAGGGGGATAAAACGAAAGGAACAAAAAGGAAATTTTATGTATCGCGTTTAGGAAACATTAGGTAAATATAAAACGAGCTGCCACATAGTTTTCCACGAAGCACAAGTTATAAAAAATAATTTGGGTTTTTCAAACAGCAAACAATAACTAATTCTAATTATTCATTCAATTAATAATAAAATGCCCTAAAATACATATAATCTAAAACAGAAAATTTAAACTCATTAGTATTTAGTCAATTGCAGATTTTTTCCTATAAAATGAATGACATATTTGCGTTTCGATCAAATGTTATTTTTTTGTGTAATATTGCATTTACACTAATTATTAGAAGAAATAGAAATATTCTCTTACGTAATGTATACAAGAAATGTCTAAATTTAATAGGTTACCATAGTAACCAAATGACAATTTTTATTTGTGACATTTAACAATGAAATCTAAAATGTAAAATATATAAACATATTTTTATTTTATATAATTAAATTATATTACCACCAAAAAATTTCGATTCGTACATAACTAGAAGTGTAGAAGAATAAAGTTACATATTAATATTCTGGCTATTGAGAGAAAAAAGCATATAAAATATTAGTTGATGATCATGTTTACAAAATAAATGTATCTTCATTCGGTTAAAAATTTTGGACTTTGCAAATAGGAAAAAGCAAATATAAGTTGGTACACTTGTAAACAAATATGTAATGTCAACCGTCAATTGAGTTATGATAAAAAAATATTATTTGTGACATTTAAGAACGAAATTAAAATGTAAACTATATAAAAAACCATTTTTCTATATAAATTATAGTACATTAAACATTCAGAAAAATCTTAATTTCGATTCGATTGAAGTAACTACTTAGTACATAAGTGGCAGTTTAGAAGTATGAACTTATATATTAATATTCTGGCTATTCAGAAAAAAAAATCAAATAAAATATTAGTTGATGATCATGTTTACATAACAAATGTTCCTTCAGTGAAAATTCATACATCTCTTCGAAAATATTGCAAGTAATAAATTTAGGACTTTACAAAAAAGAAAAAACAAATGTAAGTTGGTACACTTGAAAACAAATATGCATTGTTAACTGACAATTCAGTTATGATGAAAATTCTTTATTTGTAATTTTTAACAACGAAATTAAAATGTAACATATAGAAAAAATATGTTTTTTATATAAATTATATTACCAGCAAACACATTCAGAAACATCTACATTTTGAGTTGATTGATGTAATAACTTAGTACATAAGTAGCAGTTTAGAACTATGAAGTTATATATTAATATTTTTGGCAGGAAATATTTGCATAACAAATTACCTTCAGTGAAAATTAATTCATCTTGTTGAAAATATTACAAGTAATAAATTTAGGACTTTGCATCTAAGAAAAAAAAAACAAATATAAGTTGGTACACTTGGAAACAAATATACAATGACAACTGACACTTCAGTTGTGATGAAAACTAAATTATATTATCACCAATTATACATTAAAACACTAGATAATATTGTAATCCCAACTTCTATTTCCAAATTTTCTACTCATTACAGTTTTACAACTATATATTTAGGCATGATCTTTATAGATAGGCAGCATTATTATCATTTACAATTTTTTTATATTTTATTATTTTTTTATACCCAAGAAAAATTGATAACTTTGTATTTCAAATAATTTGCTTAAATAAGAAATTTTATATATTATTTCACTTTAGAATATATCAATTGTCTTACATACAATTTTGTTAAAAACGTAAAAATAAAAAGCAAATCTTTACTAGTAATTTATCATCAATAAATCCATCCGGCTATTTGTTGTGATTGTAATAATGTCTAGCTTATAAATAGTAGTAGTAATAACGAATGTATGATGTAATAGTAAAGACATTAGGGGGATTGCGTGTGTTTTGGTTTCAGTAGACATACTTATTTCTTGTTATTATTTTTAACGATGCTTACAAACACAGCCTGAAATACTTCGGTATCAGCTCTTATTTACTTATTTATTATGTAAAAAAAATATATGTCTCTTTCCGAAACTCGTTTTAAAATATATACAATTACTTTTTTCTTATTTTCAACACAAACATAAATATTGAGATACAATTTCTTTAACGAATAAATAACATTTTTTATAAAATTTAAAAAAATTTACTAGAATCTTACGTATTTCTTAATAATTGTAAAATAATTTGTAAAAATATTATGTAAAATTGTTAATCAATTTTAGAATAATGTATTGTATAATATTGATTAAAATCTTATTATATAAGAAAATGAGTTATTCTGTTTTAGTATATAGTTGTTATTTATTTTCTTACCGGTAATAATGAAACGTACGTTTTTGTTCTGAAAGCTATATAAGGCCGTTTGGGTGTTGCGTGTAGGCGTGGTGGATATGGAGATGACCTGGCGCGAAGATTGATTATATTGTTTAGGAAGAAATATTACGAAACTTTATTTTTGTTCCACCCTCTTTAATGGCTCATATATATAATTTGTGAGCTCGTGGCAAAAATAAAATAATTTCTTTTTTACTAATTATTTATACGTAAAAATAACAAGTAATAAATGTCTTGAATATTATTACAACCAACACGAATTAATTAAATCGAATACGTACATTAGTATGATTAATTTTTGTTTTAATTAATTTTGTGGATACTAAAATTATTTTGATAATGAAAAAATAATAATTTGTAAATTCGTAATGAAGAAAAATATATTTTTTTAAATAAATAAAAATGCCTATAAATTTAATTAAATGCACAACTAACTGTAATATAGACTGCATAAAATGGAAAGCAACTCATATTTATTTTATTTATATTATCTTTGAGTTCCATACATTTCTGTCGCACAAATTGGATCGTCTTGATGGAACTAAGCTTTAGCAAATGAGGATTTTTGGGTCTAGTTTCGATCTTCAAAAGATACAATAACCGATTATAGTAATAGAGTTTTGCTCATTTTCTTCTATTATATAAGTATTATCCGAAAAATATTAGTTATAACTTTGAGGCATTTGGAAAAGTCTACAAAGCTTGTTTACGACTTTCCATAACTTATTTTAGCTTTTCTTATAATTTCTTACATATTGATAAATCCATATTTTAAGTCATTAAATGGAGCATAAAATATAAAATAACTCTTTTAACAAATGGAAACGGCACGCAATTGTAACGCCATCTTTTGGTTTAAAATATGAACTAGTTTTTTATGTAATTTCTCAATTTCTTTAGACCATGCTTTTTATGACTAGAAATTATCTATAAGTAAGCAACAATACCATCGCATAGTCCGGATTCTATCAGTTCGGTTAAATGGTTTAAATATAAAATTATTTGTAGGTAAAAATAAAATTTAATAAATATCCTGTATGCAAATCCAATTCGTACATCATTAGTATGATTTTCTTATAATTTATTTTTTTGTTGAATAAAATACTTAGTAAAGTGGATATTTGTAATGAATATAATTGATTTTCTGGCGTAGTGATAAACAGTAGATAATTTATTGAAAAACTAGTTTTCAGAACTGAAAATTAAATGAAATGTTGAAATATAATATCTAATATCAAAATATTAAATTAATTATTAAATAAATAATAAATACGTATAAAAAATGGCTACAAATTTAATAAAATGTACTTTTACTAATTGGAATATAAATTATTGGAAATGAAGATCTTTTCTATCAAAAATTACTTTATTGTGATTTTTTTGTGAGTTACAAATTAAATTTAATTGAAATGTGTCTTAATTTATTTTATACATCCTTCAGTTCAATATATTTTTTTCAATTTTAGTTGCAAAAATTGGATTATCCTGATGAAACTAATCTGTTCTTTTTGCTAAATGATTTTTGGCTTTAGTTAAGATCTCCAAATGATACAATAATCTATTAGCGTTTTTCTAGTATCATTTTCTGCTATTATATAAATATTATCCGAAAAATATTACGTATAACTTTGAAATATTTGGAAAAGCCTTTGATATCTACAAACATTATATAATTTATTTTAGCTTTTTTTATATAATCTAATGTATTCATTGATAGATCCATGTTTTAAGTCATAAAACAAAGCAGATAATATTTCTGGAAATTACATATGAAAACGACACTAGTTTGCAGCGCCATCTTTTGGTTTAAAATAGAAACTAGGATAAAATATTGTCTATAATTTATAAATTATTTTATTATCACTTTTTATCAATCGAAACCTTCCAAGTAAGCAGAAATAGCCTATGTGTACATTGATAGATACATGTTTCAAGTCATAAAATAAAGCAGATAATATTTCTGGAAATTTCATATGAAAACGTCACTAGTTTGCAGCGCCATCTTTTGGTACAAAATAGAAACTAAGAAACATTATTGTCTATAATTTATAAATCGTTTTATTATCACTTTTTATTAACAGAAACCTTCAAAGTAAGCAGTAATATTTTCGCACAGTCCGGATTTACCGAAGTCCGGTTTAAAAAATTAAAATCAAATTATTTTTTCATACAATTAAATTAGATTCTAGAAATAATTCACTACGTGGCGAAAAGACTGATCGATAACACTTTAGACAGGGTTTGTGTCCAATAAATGTGTTTATTATTCATTATTTTTAATTCACAATTTTGTGATCTTTATACTTTACCGATATCAAACAGTTCTGTATGTTAGTGGAACCTTTTAAATTATATAAATATTTTTATGGGTATTTATAAAAAATATTGGAATGATTTTCTTAGTTGTGTAAAGTCAATAGCACGGATAATGTGTATGACTTTTCTTGTGAAAACTCATTTCGTATAGGAATCTGATAATCTGAAAGTTAACTGTTCCAGTTTAATAATGCAGCTTTTGTGCGATGTACCATAGTTATTGTTTGATTTCTTTCTAGTTTGGAAGCGAATTAAGATAGTTATCTGTACGCCGAAGCGGACGTAGTTATCTTCTTCGTTGGAGGCTTCTTTGTGTGCGCTTGAGAGAGTGGGTCCATAAATAAGAGCGCACGGGTTTCGGGGGCCGCTTGCACATTTAACCCTTTTTGACAAAGCGCGCAAGATAAATATTTAATTTTCTCAGTATCGCGTTAACAATTAAAACTGGTGTGCGGGTAACGAAAGGGTGCGAGTAGAGGGATGAAGGAGAGGAGAAAAGGAAGGGTGGTCGGATTCGGGGCGTTCGGTCCCGAAGAAATACAGGATGCAATTAAGGAAGATAAAGTATTCTTAGCCGTGTGAAATATCGTCTCGAATTGTAGCGAAAGATTATACTATTTGCACGTAATTTACTGTAATTCGTACTTAACTTTCTTAGGTGATAAAACGCTCGCAGGAGCTTCTCCTCTCTTCTCGCCAAAGCTTATTTATATCGCGTGCGGCACCCCTTCGCCGGCTTTAATATCACCTGAATCGTATGATCGATTAAGAAATGCACCCGTCCCAAGATGGAATTTCATATAAATGCATATCACATGGAATATTGATCGCGGATGAGAGGATATCATTCCCTTGAGATGAGACTAGTTTGTAAACTAGCTAAGAGACCTGGGACCTCTTTAAATACCGCAGCATCTCCTTAAGATGGTTAAGCCATCGCGGAGGAAGCGGTTCTTAATGGAACCAGAATGAAAATTCGACTGATGAGAGGTTAATTAATAATAATACATAATTTAAGTTTTGCATGGGTCCCACTGATTTCCTCCCACCGGATAATTGCAATACACTACACGCCTCGTAACCTACATATCGCCGGATCATCAATTCCTAATTGATTTTACGATATTAATATTGGAGTAACTCATTTCCTCGTTACATTACCACACTATTAGGTATCCAAATCATTAATTCAGTTATTCAGACCGCTGAATCCCGAGACCCACTTATAATATTGTCACGCGATCAAGATTTTATTTTATATTCTACGCACAGAAATTATATACTTCCATATCATTACTACAACTAAAGTACTAAAATTAATGTTAAAAAAAAACGAAGCTATAAAATTGTGAAAGCAAATACAAATTCTTGCGATAAAAAAAACATTCTATAATGATTAGAGTTGTAAAAGCATTTAGAAAAAATAATAATTAATTGAGAAAAATAAAACTATAACGTTGAGAAAAACTAATTTCTATTTTATTACATGAATTGTAGTTATTGAAATGAGATTTATGTACAAAATATTAAATAAATAAAAGCAAATACGATTTCCTGCAATAAAAAAACTGAAACTTATCAGAAAAAACTATAACAAATTTTCAAATTGAGTAAAACTAATTCCTACTTTCTTTATTTGAATGTTAAAAAAAAGTAAGAATATTTATGAATACTAAAATAAATTTATTACAAGAATTTTAGTTTTTGAAATAAGATTTATGTACAAAATATAAAAAAAATGAAACTTTAAAATTGTAAAAGCAAATACAAATTCCAGCAATGAAAAACTTTCTACAGCGATTAGATTAGTCGAAGTATACTTCTTACAAAAACTTAGTTACAAATACAAATAATTTCTATAAAAAAAATACTGCAACGATTCGAGTAGTTGAAGTTTTCCAATTTTTAAATCAAGAAAATTTGTTCTTACTTTAATGATATTTGTAAATATAAAACAAACTTGTCAAAAGAATTATGTTTTTTTTAAATTATTGAAATCATATAATGAATTATAAAGTGCTTATGATATTCATTTTCAAACGTTTCTTTTTTTCTATAAAAATGAGTAAATTGTATATGAGGATCAAAAGTAAATGTTTTGTGATATAGGGAAGATGGTAATACCTGAAGTTATTTTTAAATTCATTGTAATAAGAAAATAGTCTTTAAACTCAGTCGAATAAATTAGATTTCATCAATTTGAATAACGAGCCACTTTGAGTAGAACAACTTCACTTTCAACGAGGGTCGTACAAATTCAATTTGCAAGTGTGAGTACCAAGAATTCGATTTACAGATGGCATTTACAGTTGAGAGCTAGACGCGTTAAGAATCCTTAATTTGTTTTTGATTACAAACAAAGCTCAATTTAACAACATTCAAATATTAAAAATAAATAAATATCTTCTATATTTATTATCTATAATGTAGATTTTATTGATAATATAGATTCTAATGTTCAGTTAAATTATGATATTTTATTATTATCAGTTATACTTCATCATAATAAATGTTAAATAATGGAAATGATATATTTTAATTTGCAATTCTTATTCTATTTTTCTAAATACATTTAGTAAAAGATACTCGAGTTTTTACGATATTTTTATATCAATTGATGACATTAATCGTACCGGTTATGTTAATACCTATTTTTACCATAAATGGTCATATGCCAGGCTGGAATTCTTATTTTGAATATTCTCAATAAATCTATTCCATACTTGTTAAATTAGAGCAATTTTTTTGGATTTTAGTTTTTCGATTCTGTGCGTTTTTCATCGATTCGGAGAAATTTTAAAATTTCAGTGCTATAAGCTTCACGCTTTGACGAAAAATGGCAGGTTCGCAGATCGAATTCCATCGTTATGAAATGTATAAATTTCTTGCACGTTTTGGTATCGGAAACTAAAACTCACAATGCTTCTGCTTCCATACACTTTTTGATATATTCAATAATAATATTATAAATTATTAAAGAAAATGCCGTTTTGGCTTTACCAAATATAATATTTCATTTGAAATATGCTGTTCATTAAAAATTTGAGATAGTTGAACCTTTGGTTATTTGTTGCCAAACATTCCATCAAGAGCAACTTCAGTATTCTGTATACATTCCTCACTTTCGGATTCTAATAAAAAAAATCTTTGACGCTTTTACCCTCTACTGGCATTCATAGTACTTGTTTCTTCATCGTCCGAATCACAAGAATAGTCACTTGTAATTTCCTAAATAAATCCTTTTTACTTTCAATTTGCTCATTTTCAGACTCAGAAGGTCACACATCAGAATACTCTTCACTGATATTCTGAATGTTTTTTTTTTGTCAGTAGAAAAAGAAGCAAAAAAAGCAAAGGTTGATTAATCAGACAATATAAGAGTTTATAGAAAGTTATATGAATGGAAGAAATACAATGAATGTAGGATAATTTTATATTATTAGTTATACTGTTAAATAATGATAAAAACATATTTTACTATGCGATTATCATGCTTTTCAGTTATATAAATGAATTTATGAATTGTGCGCATTATACTCGAGATTTTGCATCACTATTTTCAATTTAAAAAAATTAAACTTATTTATTTTAAAAGCAATAATAATTATTTTTTACTCTATAAATTCAGTAAAAAACGTGTGCGTATTATACACAAGATTTTAGGATAATTTTATATTGTCAGTTACACTGTTAAATAATATACTTGAGATTTTACATCACTATTTTAAATTAAAAAAAAATAAAACTTATTTATTTTATAAGCAATGATAATTAATTTTCTATCTATAAATTGAGTAAAATAAAATGTGCGTACTATTAAATAATGTTAAAAAAACATATTTTACTATGCGATTATCATGCTTTTCAGTTATATAAATGAATGTGCGCATTATACTCGAGATTTTCAATTTAAAAAAATTAAACTTATTTATTTTAAAAGCAATAATAATTATTTTTTACTCTATAAATTCAGCAAAAAACATGTGCGTATTATACACAAGATTTTAGGATAATTTTATATTGTCAGTTACACTGTTAAATAATATACTTGAGATTTTACATCACAATTTTAAATTTAAAAAAAAATAAAACTTATTTATTTTATAAGCAATGATAATTAATTTTCTATCTATAAATTGAGTAAAATAAAATGTGCGTACTATTAAATAATGTTAAAAAAACATATTTTACTATGCGATTATCATGCTTTTCAGTTATATAAATGAATGTGCGCATTATACTCGAGATTTTCAATTTAAAAAAATTAAACTTATTTATTTTAAAAGCAATAATAATTATTTTTTACTCTATAAATTCAGTAAAAAACATGTGCGTATTATACACAAGATTTTAGGATAATTTTATATTGTCAGTTACACTGTTAAATAATATACTTGAGATTTTACATCACTATTTTAAATTTAAAAAAAATAAAACTTATTTATTTTATAAGCAATGATAATTAATTTTCTATCTATAAATTGAGTAAAATAAAATGTGCGTACTATTAAATAATGTTAAAAAAACATATTTTACTATGCGATTATCATGCTTTTCAGTTATATAAATGAATGTGCGCATTATACTCGAGATTTTCAATTTAAAAAAATTAAACTTATTTATTTTAAAAGCAATAATAATTATTTTTTACTCTATAAATTCAGTAAAAAACATGTGCGTATTATACACAAGATTTTAGGATAATTTTATATTGTCAGTTACACTGTTAAATAATATACTTGAGATTTTACATCACTATTTTAAATTTAAAAAAAATAAAACTTATTTATTTTATAAGCAATAATAATTATTTTCTATCTATAAATTGAGTAAAGTAAAATGTGCGTACTAATAAATAATGTTAAAAAAACATATTTTACTATGCGATTATCATGCTTTTCAGTAATATAAATGAATGTACGCATTATACTCGAGATTTTCAATTTAAAAAAATTAAACTTATTTATTTTAAAAGCAATAATAATTATTTTTTACTCTATAAATTCAGTAAAAAACGTGTGCGTATTATACACAAGATTTTAGGATAATTTTATATTGTCAGTTACACTGTTAAATAATATACTTGAGATTTTACATCACTATTTTAAATTAAAAAAAAATAAAACTTATTTATTTTATAAGCAATGATAATTAATTTTCTATCTATAAATTGAGTAAAATAAAATGTGCGTACTATTAAATAATGTTAAAAAAACATATTTTACTATGCGATTATCATGCTTTTCAGTTATATAAATGAATGTGCGCATTATACTCGAGATTTTCAATTTAAAAAAATTAAACTTATTTATTTTAAAAGCAATAATAATTATTTTTTACTCTACAAATTCAGTAAAAAACATGTGCGTATTATACACAAGATTTTAGAATAATTTTACTTACTTGAGATTTTACATCACTATTTTAAATTTAAAAAAAATAAAACTTATTTATTTTATAAGCAATGATAATTAATTTTCTATCTATAAATTGAGTAAAAAAATGTGCGTACTATTAAATAATGTTAAAAAAAACTTATTTTACTATGCGAATATCATGCTTTTCAGTTACATAAATGATTTATGAATTGCGTGCATTATACTCGAGATTTTATGATATTTTGCTTATGTAAATATTATATAATGTTAAATAATCATAATGATAAATTTTAATATGCGATTATAATGCGTTTTATCTTTATAGAGTAATAATTGTGCGTATTATACTCGAGATTTTACGATATTTTTATAGTCCACTCACAAAAAGCACTTCAATATTTATTATTATTATAAATAGAGAAATAGTTTTTGTTCCATATTTTCATTTTTTTTTCTGTTAAATTATATAAGACTTTATTCAGTATAATATTAATATTATAACAATTTATACTCTAAAGTATATTAAGATTTTGATTTTTTCTGATATTTTCCTTGTTTCTTCGAAAATAAAGATAGAATTGTGTCTTGAAATTTAATTTAATTTAAATGTATATTATGAAACATATTATCAGTTAAATTTCATCTCCTTAATTGTTATATAATGAAATCCATAATTGATTCTGCTTTCTGAATACGTGCGAGTTTCTCAAGTTCAAGTAGGCGCGTTTGCGGGATGATATGGTTGGTTTCCGAGTGAAATCTGCGTAGCTATGTCGGAATGCAAATACGTAATCCACCGTCAAGATATCAGTGTATTAAGTAAATATATAACGGAGATACACTGGTACACAAAGGGTTTCATTAAAGATCTTAAAGGCCATATACTGCGAGGAATGCTGACTCAACTAAACTCCCTCGTCTAGTACTGCTGCTGCTGCTGCTGCTGCTGCTGTGTAGTCTAGTGAAGAGGACCAAAGTCGCATTACGTAGCCGCTCCTTCCTTCTACATCTTCTCTCATCCTCCAAAAACCCTTTATAATCATTTTCGCAATTTACAAAATTGGTTCCCGTTATTTATTATATAACAACCGGCGGCTGCGAAAAACGGAGAACTTTCTCTCTCTCTCTATATTTCTCTTTTCGAATGCCGAAAGTGAACAAACATAGTGCCACCGTTCGCAATGAATCGTCTGGTAAAATTCAATTAATAGTAAATCGAGTTTAGTTCGAAACAGTTTGTCAACTTGATTGCTGCTGTTTTATTTACGTTTTGGAGTTAATTTTCTATTTGCACATACGGGCACAGAGAAACGTAATTTACATTCTTGACACAACACAGCAATCATTAGCGAAAAGGATGTTTATAAAAGATCTACAAACAAAAAATTACTTAGATTCGAATTATTCATTTTAAACGAAATTAAATACACATTGTCAATTTTAAAACATTTTAATGATATTTTCCAGTTAATATATGCATATGTACAAACAAAAACAGATTAAATTGGTTTATAAAATGTGAAATAATTTAAGATCTACAAAAAAAAATCACTTAGATTCGAATTAGTAATTTTAACTTAAATTAACTATACATTTCCAATAACAAAACATTGTTTTAAATATTTTAATGACTTTTTTCAGTTAATATCTGCATATATACAAATAAAAACTGATTACATTAGTTTATAAAATGTGAAATAAGTTAATATGTACAAAAAAAATCACTTAATCTGCAAAAAAGAAAATTTCATATCAATTTAAAGCAAATAAATAAATTTTCCATTTATACAAAAATCATCACAGAAAAGAATAATTATAAAGATCTCCAAAAAAAAAATATTTAGATTCTGATTAGTAATTTTAAACTAAATTAATTACATTTTTTAATACTAAAAAAGCACAGAGAAATGTATTTTATATTGTTGAAAACAACAAATATTAAAGAAATTTTATATTTATATTTTCGAGTTAACTTTATATTATTAATAACTTTAGATAAATATGAATTTATAAAGATTTACAAAAATATAACTTAGATTCGACTTAGTACTTAAACTAAATTAATTGCACATTTTCAATACTAAAACAAACTTTTTGGTATTTTATGGACATTTACAATTTACAAAAATGATTAAATGTGAAATAATTTAAGTATAAAATTTCATTTTTCTTATTAATTTGTGGATTTAATTTTAATTTTATACTAACATAAAGAAATTCAATTTATATTATTAATAAAACGCAAGCATTAGAGAAATATAAAATAATATTAGATTCGATTTATAAATTATTAAATTTCTGGTTATAGAAATAAATATGTTTTTTTTGATAAATATGAGACAAATTTTTGATAAATATGAGATAGATTTTTAATAAATATTAGACAGATTAGTTAATAAAAAGCAAACAAGTTAAATTAAATCGGTTATAAAATGTGAAATAATTTAAGGGTAAAATTTCTATATTTGAAATTTAATATCTATATTTTGGAGTTAATTTAATACTAACATAGAGCAATGCAATTTACATTAGTAACACAGCAAACATTAAAGAAATATTTAAAAAAAACTATTAGATTCGATTTATAAAATATGAAAGAATTTGATTATTTGAAATTATTTATATTTTGGAAATAACTTTTTATTTATATAAACACAGAAAATGCAATTAATATTCTTCGAAATACATAAAAAATATTAGAAATATATTAAAATGGAAATTTTAAGTTTTTTTCAGTATATTTTAAAATACTTTATTATTAGTTAATTAAAATCAAATTTATAAATGATGATATTAACATCTTACATTTTTCTTTAAAGTTTTAAATTATAGTGTAAGTTTGCATAAATGCAAATGTTTTTGAACTCTGGAAAGCGATACACACATTCTCTTGAGACGGGTTTACTCTTCTACGGCTCCCCGAGCGAAGGACAAAAACGCACGAGGAAAAAGCATAGGAACGCTAGTTTTGAATTGGTTCCCGCTTGGGTTGGAGTGGTGTTGTAAGCCAGACAGTGAAGTGTGCTTGAAGAACGATAAAAGCGCACCCTAACGGCACTGTCTAGCTGTCTAGCTCGCGAGAAATGTATGGATGTGGTCTGTATACATATATATGCTCGTGTGTACAGGTATGATGCAGAAACCTAAAGCCTCTTAGCTGAATATTGTTATATAATTTCAGATACGTTTTTTCTTTTTATATTTTTTTTATGCGAAGCAGTTTTATGTATGTATTCAACTAATTACAATAAATTAATTAATAAATATGAGAATACTGAAGTTGTACCGATAGTTGTTGAATGTTCGAATATTGAATACTAGTATTTCTGTCAGGGAATCGAAATCCTGAAATAATTTTCAGGATTATGAGAATATGAAAATACTGAAAGTTGTACGAATACTTGGTGAATCTTAGAATACTGAATACTAGTATTTCTGTTAGGGAATCGAAATCCTGAAACAATTTTCAGGATTATGAGAATATGAGAATACTAAAAGTCGTACTAATAGTTGGTAAATCTTCGAATACAGAATACTAGTATTTCTGTTAGGGAATCGAAATCCTGAAATAATGTTCAGGATTATGAAAATATGAGAATACTGAAAGTCGTACTAATAGTTGGTAAATGTTTGAATACTGAATATTAGTATTTCTGTTAGAAAATTGAAATCCTGAAATACTGTTCAGGAAATGATATGTTTGTAATTTGTTCGGGAACCGAATTGTTCGAGTATGCATAACCTGATTAAAGCTTCATAGATAATTTAAAAAATGTGTGTAATCGAAATCTGTGCTTGATATTTCGTAGCTTTCAAAAGTCATCTCTCATAGAATGAATGTTAAAGTGCTGAAAGAGCTGAAATTTACTTCAGCATACAAAAGTATTTTCAAAATTTACACACTAAAAATAAATAAAACTTTTAAAATTGAAATCGTTTACAAAAATTAAGCAACGTGTGGCGATGATTGTATTGAATTGGTGATCTTTGCAAACTAGAACGTCTTGTATATTACGCGTCATATGAGACACATGTTTCTATTTTCACTGAAACTGAAATAACAAATATAGTTGGTACACCTGGTAGTTATTTATATATTATGTCACGAATAGTGTGTGTAAGTCTTAACATCTATTCAACTATAAATACCACAATAATAACAAGTATTTACTATGTAATGTAAATGTACAAAATTCATGGTAGAATTCTCCACTTTTGATCTATTACTTAATATAATACTTTTTCATACATTAATATATAAAATTATTAAACAAGTCCATTAAGCAATAAAAAAAATCAATAATTTTCTGATAATAAATATTGATTTGTAGACTTAAATTATTGAAACAATTCAATTGGCTGATGTTCTGTTAAATAGGAAAGTTCTTCAAAAAAATAATAGTTTTTTCAGTTGACATGACATTTATATCACCACTTTTACCGGCTCACAAATTTTTAATTAAAGGATTAAGATCACCTCCACAGGATTTATACTTTATCCAATGAAAAGTAATACTTTATTCCCACATATTTACTTTATAATACACTGCTTTTTCATAACCATTTTTAGAATCAATGTTCTTCAAAATTCTTTACAATAAATTTAAAGAAAATCATTCAAACTCTGATATAGAAAGTCCAGAAATGGTTTCAATAATAATGACAAAATATTGCTCTTGTCTTTCAGTATAGAGAATATAGTTTTCAATCGCTCAGAACAAGGGGTCGGCAACCTTTACGGAAGAAAGAGCCATATTTTTAATATATTGTATCTCTAGGGAGCCGCATATTGCTATTAGTAAATAGTTTCTTAATTTTGTCAATGAGTAGAAAAAAAAACAATAATTTAACTTGAATATTTTATTATATAAAAACATAATTAAGTTGAATTTTAGTTTATGAAATAATTTTTGAAAAAATCTTTTTCATAACCATTTTTAGAATCAATGTTCTTCAAAATTCTTTACAATAAATTTAAAGAAAATCATTCAAACTCTGATATAAAAAGTCCAGAAATGGTTTCAATAATAATGACAAAATATTGCTCTTGTCTTTCAGTATAGAGAATATAGTTTTCAATCGCTCAGAACAAGGGGTCGGCAACCTTTACGGAACAAAGAGCCATTTTTTTAATATATTGTATCTCTAGGGAGCCGCATATTGCTATTAGTAAATAGTTTCTTAATTTTGTCAATGAGTAGAAAAAAAACAATAATTTAACATGAATATTTTATTATATAAAAACATAATTAAGTTGAATTTCAGTTTATGAAATAATTTTTGAAAAAATCGATTTTTTAATATTATTTCTGTTTATTAATGATGTTTTTATTTACAAATATTTTGTAATAATTTATAATTTAGACGTTAATATTCATAAAAATAATTATTATGTAATTTTGTCATATAATAAATTACTTAGTAGACGCATATATAACAATTATTTTAAATTATAAAGAAATGTAAAATTTTATTTATTATATAACACATTATTAATTTCGATATTTGCACAAGAATTCCAATTAAATTATTGTACTTTTCCTGGAATCTGGTTTAGAAAATACATAAAATTTTAATTTGTTGGATGGAGTTTCCTTATTAATATGTTATGCAACTGGGTTAAAAATAACATAAATACTTCTGACTACTTATTCTGTACTTAGTAGACAATTATTTTTATGAATATTAACGTCTGAATTATAAAGAAATGCAAAATTTTCTTTATTATATAACAGATTATTAATTTATTATTTAATTTTATTAATTTATTAATAAAGTAAACGATATTTGCATGAGAATTTCAATTAATTTCTAGTACTTTCTCTAGAATCTGGTTTAGAAAAGACATAAAATTATAATGAATGAAACACATTTTTGCTGGATGGAGTTTCCTTATTAATACGTTATGCAACTGGGTTAAAAATAACATAAATACTTCTGACCACTTATACTGTTGTATTTTTATTCGCTTGTTAAATATTCTACTTGCGCTTGCTCATTAACATATGATAAATCATGAAGTTCAAAACAATTCCAGATAGTAGCGAAATGCAAATTAGGTTTCCCTGCCGGTATGAAAAATAAAACACGCAATAATATTTTTCAACGTTCTTATTTATTCCAATATTCAAATCAAAAATGTACAATTATAATAATGTTTATTTATATATTTTTATTTTATTTTGATTTAATTTCGAAATTTGTTCTCGGAAGTTAAAATAAAAGTTAATAAAAAATGTAAATAAATTTGAAGAAATTTAAAAATGTATAAAAATAATTTTAGAAATGTGATATATTTTTTTATACTTTGTACTTTTATTGTATTTTTTACCACCTTTGAGCCTTATTGCATTGCATTCACAATTTTCTTAATTCTTTCAAATTTTTCACATAATGTTGTAGTTACACTGTAATACCTTATATAGTCTGAATAATTGGTTCCACTAATATTCCAGACTATTTAAAACCGGACTAATTAAGAAATCGGTCTAAATACTATAAGAAACTTGTTGTATAGTCATTTTTTCTTACTTAAAATTTAGTTTGTTTTCAAATTTTTATGCGGACTATACTGAATCCGAACTGATCAAAGTTAGACTTACCATGCAAAGTACTGTAACTCATAGGTTCAGAAAAGTTATAAAGTTATATTTTTAGCAGGATAATATTAAAAATGTGATACTTTCGATTGATAAAATTTTGTAGTCTTTTAATCCTTATATTCCAGTTTTCTCACAAATCTTGTAACATTTATACAAAAAGTTGATTTACAACTACAGGAATACCTCACATAGTCTGGGTAATCGGTTGCTCCAATATTTTGGACTCTTTGTTACCGGACTACATAAAACTACATAAAAAGATTAATTATAATTTAGTTTGTTTTGAATTTTTTAAGCGGACTAATCAAAGTTAGACTTTGCAAAGAATTCCTTTAATTTACAGTTTCAGAAGAGTTTCAAAATGATACCTTTTTAGAAGGATAATTTAAGAAACGTGATTCGTTTGATGAAATTTTGTCGACTTTTGATTTCCAGATGTCCCATAAATCTTTTAGCATTCATACATAAAGTTAATTTATACTGATCGAGGCCGTACTATTCGAGGTATTCCTTATTACATAACATTCACAGTTTTTACACAAATATTTTAGCATTTGTACATAAAATTGAATTACCACTACATCAATACTTCACATAGTCCGGATAATCAGTTCCTCCATTATCTTGGTATGTTTGAAACCGGACTAATCGAGGATCCAAATATATAAAAAATAAACTGCAAAACAATATACTTTATACATAAAGTTAATTTACAACTAGAGAAATACTTCACTTAGTCCGGGCAATCGATTGTTCCAATATTTTAGACTTCTTGAAACCGGACTAATTGAGTATCTAAATACATAGAAAAATAAACAAGGAAAAAAATTATATAATTTATGTATACAAAGATAATTTTGGTGCTATATTTTAAGAAATTCAAATTTAGTTTGTTTCGAAATTTTCAAATCTATGAAACCGGACTAATTAAGACCATACTTGCGAGATATTGCTTATTGTATAAGAATTACAGTTTTTCCACAATAATTTATCATTTGTACGTAAAATTGAATTACAACTACAGCAATACCTCGCATAGTCCGGTTAATCGATTTGTTCAATATTCTGTTTAAAACCGGACTAATCAAAACTGTAAATTTATACAAAAATAAACTGCACAAACGTTTAATTCACTCTACAAAGTAAAAAAATGATAATTTATGTATACCGAATTAATTTTTGTTCTAAATTTTTAGAAATTATGAATTCACATTTAGTTTGTTTAGAAATTTTCAAATCGGACTAATTGAGACCGTACTATTCGAGATATTCCTTATTGCATAACATTCAACATTTTCTTACAAATATTTTAGCATTTGTACATAAAAGTGAATTACAACTACAACAATACCTCACATAGTCCGGGTTAACAGTTCCTCCATTATCTTGGTATGTTTGAAACCGGACTAACCGAGGATCCAAATATATAGAAAAATAAACTGCAAAACAATATACTTGAAACGAAAAAAAAAACTATCATTTGTGTATACAAAAATATATTTGATTTTAAATTTTCATAAATTCAAAGTTAGTTTGTTTTTAAATTTTTAAACCGTACTAATCGAAACCATACTATGCGAGATATTAATTATTGCATAACATAAATAAATCTTTTAATATTTATATATAAAATTTAATTAAAACTACAGAAATACCTCGCATAGTCCTGATAATCTGGATATTGGAGATCCCGGACTGTTTGAAACCGGAATATTCAAAGATCTAAATATTTACATAAATAAACCGCACAAAAATATAATTGAAAGGAAAAAAAATATTATTTATGCATACAAAAATATTTTCGATTCTAATTTTTTATAATTTATTAATTCAAATTTAGTTTGTTTTGAAATTTTTAATTTGAACCGATCGAAGACGTACTAAGCGAGATATTTCTTATTGCATAACATTCAACGTTTTGTACATAATGCTAAAATATTTGTGGGATTACAACAATATCTCACATAGTCCGGGTTGAAATTTTTAAACCGGACTGTTCGAGGTCGTCCTATGTGAGATATTACTTATTGTATAACGTTGACAGTTTTTCCACATTTTTTAAACATTTGTATATAAAGTTGAATTACAATTACAGCAATAACTCACATAGTCCGGGTTTATCTAATATGAAACCGGACTATAAATATATATACAAATAAACCGCACAAAAATATACTTGATTATATAAAGAAAAAAAAATAGATCATTTATATATCAAAAAAAAAATTAGTATACTACTATTTATTTTTCTCAAATAAAAGTTTATTATAGTTTGTAAACTAGTTAGACTATGTGAAATGTTGCTTTTATTCATTGATTTAGAAAAAAAAAAGATTCTCACTATACATTTTTTGAAAATATTTATAGTTTTATTTATTAGTAGAATACGTGGGTAATATAATTGTTTGTCATATTGTTTTAATTAAGTTACAATTACTTTTTTCTTTCCCTTTTTCATATGGAAAGAGTAAATAATATTTGGTACACTGTGAGGAAAATACCTTCCAAACTTATATAGATTTTCATTGCGAGCACGTACTGACTCCGTGGCATTTCTACATTATTTTTTTTCTTCCACGCTCTTTCTCTCTCTTTCTTTCCCTATATATATATATCCGTTGTACCCGGCTGGAGCTATTCAAAGGAAAATAAATCTTAATGATTTGTTGCGAAGGCAAAAAGAGAGACTCATTTATATTAAACTTTGGTATCCATCTGCGGATATTATTAATATCTTCATGCGCGCGCTTCGAATCACTAGAGCAAGTAATTGTTACTTACTACTTCTACCATAAGAGAATAATGAAAGAAGAAATTAAAAAAAGGAAACGACAGCAAAAAAAAAAGAAATGTTAATAATAATACGGCGTGTAAAGTCATTAGATGTGCAGCAACGATTAATGATGGGAAATATTAATTTAATTGTCCGCACTCGAAAGAGATTTAGGCTGGAGGCGGGAGAGGCTTGAGGACGGGTGGTTAGGTGGAGTTCTGGTAGGGCACGGGGATTAATCTTCGCTGAAAGTAAATCCCCAGTATTTATCAAGGGAACCGTCGCGCTTCCCTTTTTTTTGTCTCTGTTGGATTTCTTGTTTGTCATTCCGGGACTAACAAGGATAATATGGTTAACTCCGTTGCGGGTTTTCGCTAAGACGGTTTTACCGTTCCGGCACGACCCTCAAAAACGAACTACAAATTAATTTTCCTAATTATTGGCAGTCGCGGCGGCACTCATCCAAAGCAGAAACTCCAATAACGTTAAAGAGTTTACTCAGCAGAAAGATTTATTATGTTTTATTTGGTATACTTTAATTTTGTTAACTATGAAGATCAAAAGAAACATTTAGTGTTTAAAATTGAAATAAATACTTAAATTATTTTGTAATTATATAATAATATTCAGAATAAATATTTTATAGTAATGCCATATTTTTTCATCAATTTTAACTTTTTTTTTGTGTAAAATATACATTTTGTAAAATATCAGGAGAAATGTTGAAAGATTTTGGTAAAATATTTGTATTATTTCACAATTTTTTTTAAAAGTGAATTTGAAGAAAATTTATAAGACTCCATTCTTTAAAATAAAATTGTTTTGAAATCTTTGTAGAAATTATGGTACATTTTCATTAAAAACTAGTTAAAATTTGTTCATTTTAAATATTGCTCTGAAAATCTTTTATAGTACAGTTTTTGTTAAAACTGGTTAAGCTTTGCATTTCTTTAAAATTATTCTGAAAACTCAAAAAAAAACTTGAAAGAACATGAAGTAAGTGGTACAAGTTTCTTCAAGGTTGAGCTTTGTTTATTTTAAATATTGTTCTGGGAACATTAAAATCTAAAATGACATGAAGTTTATGGTTTAGTTTTCGTTAAAACTGGCTTTATTTTTCTTTAAGATTATTCTGAAAACCTAAGAAACCTTAAAAAAACTGGTTAAGCTTTATAGATTTTGAAAACCTAAATAGTCATGAAGTTTATGGTACAGTTTTCATCAAAACTACTTAATATATTGTCCTGAAAACCTTAAAACTTAAAAAAATATAAAGTTAGTAGTACAAATTTTGTTAAAACTGGTTAAGCTTTGGTTTTCTTCAAGATTATTTTGAAAACCTACAAACCTCAAAAAACATGAATTATAAGGTAAAGTTTTCTAGTTAAGCATTATAGATTTTAAATATTGTTTTGAAAACCTAAAAAGACATGAAGTTTATGTTGCAGTTTTTGTCAAAAATTGTTAAGCTTTGTTTATTTTATATATTGTGCTGAAAACCTAAAAAGATATAAAGTTTTTGGTGCAGTTTTCGTCAATACCGGTTAAGATTATTCTGAAAACCTAAAAAACCCTTAAAAAAGAACTTTCTGAAGAACTGGTTCAGCTTTATTGTTTTTTAATATTTTTCTGAATACCTAAAAATCTAAAAAAAATATTAAGACTTTTGTACAGCTTTGTTCAAAACTTTTTTCTGAAAACCTAAAAAAGTATAAAGTTTATGGTACATCTTTCTTCTTTTTAAACTTTTCTTTAATAGAATAATTACATTTTGTAAACTTTTACAACTTTAATATAAAATAATTTAGTAAGAAACCCTTATTGTATACACAAATAAAAAATGTCGCATTTAATTTTTGGCTTCTGTTATATAATTACTGTATAATTATCTGAACTTATATTTATTATAATATAATAATTTAAAATATTTGATGAAAGTTAAACAATGTGTATTAAGAATGGGTGACCGAAAATTGAGACGATGAGTTAAAGCTGGGATCGGAAATCTAAGTCTCCAGAGTCGCATGCTGATGATAAATTGCGGCTCTGATTACCATTCCATTACTCATTATGTTGGAAAATTAATTTTAGTAACTGAAAAGGGTTACAGATTAAAATAACATTAGAAATATTCAAACTATTACATCATATTCAATGATCTCATAGGAGAAAATCTATTATTTCTTTGTTTAATTTTAATAAAAGAAAATAAAGAATAGAAGAATCAATGTTTATTGAACGTTTTTGAATAAATCTACTATAATATAATGAATTATTGTATTTATCTGTTGGAATTTAGAGAAACTATTTTCTTACTATTCACACCAATCATTCTACTTCAAATACGTTGAGTTGAATATGTCTGACTAATGGACGAATGCAGTGAAGTGACACCACTTCAAATAAGCTTGCGTTTAGGTAAATGTTACCGAATGAGTTGGTTTGTAGCTATTGGAAATTAACCTGATTCCCAATCATCAATTTGGTTTTCGGATACGTCGTTGAGTATCGAGCATCGAATATCAAGCACCATCGGCCAGGAATTGGAAGAGACGATATATTGTGTTCAGCAGCCTTTCCGAAATGTTCCCCAGGCATTTCGACGTTTTGCATTACTCAAATGAGCGTAGTTTGCAATCTACGTAGGTACAAAACTGTACATGCAATTTGCCCTCATAACCTATCCCATATTGATCAACTCCATTCATTCCGGTATATAATTTTACTAACGATATATTCTTAGACATCATATGAATTTAATTAGAAAATTAAAAATTCAATATCGTTTAGAATAATTCAACTTTGATTTTAATCGATTTGTTTTAAAACAAGTTCTATATTTTTTTTTGTAGAATAATAATCTTTTATTTATTTAAATTTATTTTAAAGTTAAAAATATGAAAATAGACTTTATGTAAAAATTAATATTTTTTTTATTAGTTTCAAAAAAAATTTCAAAATTTAATTTCAACTATTTTTTTAAGTACATTTATTAAAAAGTGAATTAGAAAATATAAAATAATAAAGTATTTCGTTTTGACCAAAAATAATATTTGAAATTTAGCTGAAAAGTGTTTTTTTTTTAATTTAATTTAATTTATCTTCTTAAAATTTATTTTTTAACTATGTTGAATTAATATAACAAAAAAAAGTGTACATTATTCTTATTTGTATTAGAAAATAAAAGAAAATTATATAAAATAGTTGATGAAAATATTTTTTACTTCAAAAATTAAGCATAAATTAAATTATTCACAAAATAAATTTTATATTAGTGAAATATTTTTTTAAAGTATATTTATTAAAAAGTGAATTAGAAAAAATAAAAAATAAAATAATAAAGTATTTCGTTTTGATCAAAAATAATATTTGTAATTTAGCTGAAAAGTGTTTTTTTTTTAAATTTAATTTAATTTCTCTTCTTAAAATTTATTTTTTAACTATGTTGAATTAATATAACAAAAAAAAGTGTACATTATTCATATTTGTATTAGAAAATAAAAGAAAATTATATAAAATAGTTGATTAAAATATTTTTTACTTGAAAAATTGAGCATAAATTAAATTATTCACAAAATAAATTTTATATTAGTCAAATAATTTTTACATATAATTTTATATCTATTTTTATAGACTAGTTTATAGACCAAAGAAAAGTTAATTTTGTTTAAGAATTAAAAAAAATATTATTTTTTACTAATATGTTTTTATTTATATAAAAAAATATAAAATTAATGTAAAATTTGAATTACTAATTATTTTGTTAATTTACCAAACTAATTAGCAATTAAATAGTACAAATAAAGCAATTTTTTATGAAATTAACTTCAATTTTTTTTTTCTAAATAAAAAAAAATCGACTAAATGTTAACAGATTTTATTTACTATTTATTTGAATAATTAAACATTTTTTATCAGTTTATTCAGTTTTAAGTAAATAGTATAAGTAAAGCAAAAACTTCTGAAATTATGTATATAATATTTATTAAATTTTATTTTCCACGTTAATAAAAAATCGGAGATATTTTTTTAGTTAAATATTTTAAATGCAGCAAAATCTTTCGAAATTAAGTTCAAAAATGAAAAATTCTATTAAAATTTTCATATTTTTTATCTAGATGAAAAATAATCAACAAAATGTATATCATTTTTTTTTATTTATTTTAATAATTAAATAGTTTTGAACAGTTTACTAATGAAAAATCGTAGCTATTTTTTAATTCAATTCTACAAAAAAAAAGCATTTAAAAAAAATAAGTTCAATAATTGAAATTCTATTAAAATTTTCATATTTTTTTATTTAGATGAAAAATAATCAACAAAATAATTATCAAATTTTATTTACTATTTGCTAAATAGTTTAACAATATTTTAATAACAGTTTAACTAAGAATAATTGGAGATATTTTTTTAAATAAAAAAGTATTATGATATTTTCCATTTCTTTCTTCAAAAAAAAAAAAATTTAATATCTTAAAAAGTACTATAAGTACAGTTTTCTTCAATTAATACAAATTTTATTACTAATAAACAATCGTAGGTATTTTTTATTTATACTATATAAAGCAAAATGTTTAAAAATTAAGTTCAAAAATTAAAATTTTCATGTTTTTCTCTAAATGAAAAATAATGAACAAAATATTTATCAAATTTTTTTATATTTATATTTTAATTAGACAAAAACATCTATGTATTTAAAGATGGAAAAAAAGTACAAAAATATTTGAAAAGTAAAAAGTCTCTCAAGTTTTGTTAAATAATCCACAAAATCTAATTTTATTTATTAATTTTTTTGATAACTGTTTGTTCAGTTAAATAACTAATCAAAATTATAGCTAAATTAGTTTATTAAATAAACGAAGGTATTAACTAGTTGAAAATGTCTATATTAGTATATATTAAAATGTAAAAAAAATAAATAATCAACTAAATGAATATAAAATTTGATTTGCTAATTATTGGCTTTCGCGAAATTGAAAATTTTCATAGCATTGTTTGCGTGTGTTTTCTGCGCGCAATTGTGAAGTGCGACGGGCGTCGGGCTTTTTATTAATTATTATTGTTGGGGCGGATAAAATACGCGGCGCGTATTGAATCACAATAGAAATTAATAAAGGTTGCCTTATAAATATTCAAAATGTAAATGAATGTTTGTAAATTTAATTTGCGGCCGCCACCGCCGCCGCCGCACCACACCGCCTCCGCAGTTGCCGCCGCCGCCATCGCCATCGCCCGCCGTTTACCTAAGCGTCGTGCGGTTTAATTAAATTTCGGACGCGTGCGTTTCGTCAATTTTATTATTTTTTTCCTCTTCACGCTGTTTTGTCATCGGTTGAGTTTTCTTTTATATTTGCTCATTTCTCTCTGTTTGATTATGGATATTTATTATGAGAAGAATAAATAAATAAATTTGGTTTCTCATCGATCAATATTGGTATGGTATTATCAATCACGAATCAATCGCGCACGGTGCATCTAATTTGTTACGTAACGCGCGTCGATTTGCATATACGGCCGCGCTTATTATGTGAATGCACGAGCGCCGTCGTCAGCAACCCTATGAATACTAAATTCCGAGCGCCAAACATTGCCATATATTAAATAGAAGGCCCTATGATCAACGAGTGTAAAATTACACGCAAAGCAAACACATAAGAAATACTTTGTTACTGCTCCCGCTGCGCTAATGAACAAAAGCCTCCGCCCGGATTAAAGTTTCGTTACGTATTATTATCATCATCATCAACAACATCGCAAATACAGCGAAGAGATGAGAAGAGTACGAAGGGCCCTCATAAAATGAAATTTGCAATTATAATTTACTTAGTCTTTTTTTCTTGTACCTTCTTTATTATTATCCGAGACTAACGTACAACTGACTACATACAGTATTTATACTCATATTTTTAATAATAATAATAAATTTTAAATCTTATCAACTTTCTATTAAAGAAGTGTATGTTCATGCGAACGCAGAGTACGTTCAAGTGAACATTTATATGTGTTTAAAACAAATGTTAATTCTTATGGAGATATTTTAATATATTCAAATTTTAAACTAACATTTACTAATATTTAGAAAAATGTACGTTGATGAGGATGTAGAGTACGTTCAAGTGAACATAGAAACATTAAAAAGCAAATGTTAATATTTATGGAGATATTTTAATATATTCATATTTTAAACTGTCATTTGCTACTATTTAGAAAAATGTACGTTGATGAGGATGTAGAGTACGTTCAAGTGAACATAGAAACATTAAAAAGCAAATGTTAATATTTATGGAGATATTTTAATATATTCATATTTTAAACTGTCATTTGCTACTATTTAGAAAAATGTACGTTGATGAGGATGTAGAGTACGTTCAAGTGAACATAGAAACATTAAAAAAGCAAATGTTAATATTTATGGAGATATTTTAATATATTCATATTTTAAACTGTCATTTGCTACTATTTAGAAAAATGTACGTTGATGAGGATGTAGAGTACGTTCAAGTGAACATAGAAACATTAAAAAGCAAATGTTAATATTTATGGAGATATTTTAATATATTCATATTTTAAACTGTCATTTGCTACTATTTAGAAAAATGTACGTTGATGAGGATGTAGAGTACGTTCAAGTGAACATAGAAACATTAAAAAGCAAATGTTAATATTTATGGAGATATTTTAATATATTCATATTTTAAACTGTCATTTGCTACTATTTAGAAAAATGTACGTTGATGAGGATGTAGAGTACGTTCAAGTGAACATAGAAACATTAAAAAAGCAAATGTTAATATTTATGGAGATATTTTAATATATTCATATTTTAAACTGTCATTTGCTACTATTTAGAAAAATGTACGTTGATGAGGATGTAGAGTACGTTCAAGTGAACATAGAAACATTAAAAAGCAAATGTTAATATTTATGGAGATATTTTAATATATTCATGTTTTAAACTAGCTGAACACTAACAAAAAGTGTACTTTTTTAAGAACATTGTGATAAGAACATTTTTAAGAACATTGTAGATAATTGTGTAAAATAAGTGTTCGAGCGAATATAGAGACAATTGTCTGAACAAACACAAATGATCATGACCATGAAGGTTAATCTACTTTTGTTGTAAACTATCTACTTTTTGAAATAAAAATAGAGACAAAACTGTATAAAAAGCAAATGCACATTTTTAAGAAGATATTTTAATATACTCACGTTTTAAACTATCATGCATTTAATATTTCAAAAAAGTGTACGTTTATAAGGACCTATAGAGTACGTTCCGGCGAACATAGAGACAAAAGTGTATACAAAGCAATAGTTAATTGAAGATATTTTAATATACTCACGTTTTTTAACTATAATACACCTAGCATTTAATAAAAAAGTGTACGTTTATATAGAGATAAATAGTACGTTGCAGCGAACATGGAGACAAATTTATAAAAAAATGTATTTGAGCAAATATAGAGACAAATGTGCAAATACACAAATTTTCATGCTGATGGAGAATAAACTACTCATGTTGTAAACTATATACAATTAAAAAAAAAATAAGTAATAAAAAATATGTTCCAGTGAACATAGAGACAAACGTGTATAAAAATCAATTATTAATTCTTATGAAGATATTTTAATATACTCTCGTTTTTAACAATAATACACCAGCATTTAAAAAAAGTGTACGTTCATATGGACATAAATAGTACGTTCCAGTGAACATTGAGACATTTTATCAACAATTTTATTAAATTCAGCTTTTTCCATTGATTTGAAAATTACAAAAGTAGCGTCACTAAAACTACTGTAACTTGTGAACTAAACGACAGATTGCCATGAAATTTTGACAGGCGTCGTATGAAGGTTGGTACTTCCTAAAAATCTTATGTATTTATCCATAGAGACGTTATCTATATGTTATCCTACGAACTTATTGAGTAGGGTCTTAGTATTTTAAAAAAGTACGTTTATATATAGATATAGTATTTTTTAATTTACATCTATTAATTTTATAAAGACAATAAGTTGAGGTGCAGGCTTTATAATGAAATAAACATATATAATTTTTTGTTTCAATTAATAAACTTATTATTTGTTATATTTTAAATATTAATATATTTTTTTAGTGATTTTAATTATTTAAATGTTTATGTAATGTATAAACATGTTATAATCAACATTGTACAAAGCTTTCAAAGTGTAATAATAATACTCATCCTGAAACCTTTCCTCTCGCTAAGCGCTTAATCAACCATAGAGTCTAATAGCGACTATACACTCAATTCATTCCGCATTGCTTAACAATTTATTTGCGGCAAGAGCAAAACCGTAATGATGACATAACTTAAATAATCATTTCCTCGATCATTTATAATCACTTTGCAAACAAACTTTCTAATCATCATCACAACAACAAAAATAATGCATTGTTGCTGTAATCAGTAATCACGTAAAGTAGATGATTAAAGCGTCCTGCGAATAGCACTTTGGGGAGCCGGCATCTGGATAATTTGGACATTGCGCAATTGGATTTAGCATACATGGAATCACTTGTTCAATCTATTGTACGCAATGATCGGACAATATGTAATTAGTATTTATTACAAATTGCTTGCACATTGACACCGCTACGTGCATGTTGGTAACTGGTTTGTTTTCTCCGTGCGTGCCGAAACAGTTTTGAATGAATCATTCGGATGGGAATGGTGGAAACGATAATTCATTAGATCCCTTCGGTGTCTTCGGTAATGCGTGAAGCGAACAGAAAAAAATATTTGCCAGAGGATTTGCCTGTAAATTACAATCGTTTACAGTTCGGCGTTTAGAAAAGATTGGATTTCACTTAGAGATTTACGGCGCAATAAAATTGAAGATACTTTTCAATGGAATACTAATTGCTAACGGGGTTTTCGCATTTCACTCATCCGTTTTATTAACGCATTAAATATTTATACAAATATTCTTGTTATTTTTATTATTACAAACCTAACGGAATTAATAATGAAATGACAAATATTAATTTTATTATGTAAATTTTACAAATTTAGAAAATAAATAATTGATTTGTGGAACAAAATTAGAAAAGCACTTTAAGAGCAAAATAAAAATGCGCATGCGCCGGGTATTCTAAAGTAACAAAATAGTTAGTAATACATATTTTTTATTACTTAAGTTTATATATTAATATTTTTATAAGCTCTATTTTATTTCTTTATTTACGTTTTTACAATTATTACTCGTTAAAAGACATTATTTTATTAAAATTACACTAGTAAAAACTTTTAATTTTTGATTAATACAAAATGTAATGGATTTTTTTTTTGTTGTAATTTTACTTTGGCTGAAAACATTCAAATAGAGACAAATGTTTCATTTGGTATCAAAGCAATTGATAATCACTACACAGCAAAGGCGCTAAATTGAACGCTGTCCGTTTGTATGGCTTACATATAGAAATCAGCCTTTTGTGTAGAAACAAATTTGCTTGGAGCAAAATCACACAATTCGACGCAAAAATAAACATTGATTTTCTTGTAACTCTTAATTATATAATGGAATTGAAATAATATTATCAGCAAATTAATTTCATTTATAATCGAACTATATTAATTACGACAGAGATTATTGGTTTATTATGTTTAGAAAATGTGCTAAAAGATAATTAAAAAAATATTCAATATAAAAAAATATTCTTAAATATAAAAAATGGGTACAAATTTACAAAACAATAAAAAAAAACTAATCATTTCTTAATATAGAATATTGAAGTTTATTTATTATTAGTAATAAAATCTTTAAGTTTGAACTTTATCAAATATAATTGCATAAATATCTTTATATAATTATTATATAACATTAATTATATGTGTTTCAATTTAATTATTTTTTTAGCAAAGTCATTACATAAACTTACTTAGTTGCATAGTCATTATTTATGAAGTTATGTTCATATATAGGAAGACAATGACTTGCTTATTAATCCAATATAAAGGAAAATAACTTCGCAACTAGTTGCATAATGATTACATTAATTATGAAAAAAATTAATATTTTTTTTGAATTATTGGATTTTTAAAACAACTTACATTTATGTTATTATTTTTATTTTGCTGAATTAAAATTTACTCCGTTTTAAAATTACAGTAAATTTGGATAAATCGAAACCAGACTTTGAAATTCCAAAAATATTTTCAATAATATTAATCAATTTTTTTTTACAAAATAGTTTGTTTTTAATATTTTGTGTTCTAATTTGGTTTCAAGATCCTTCATTTCTCTATTAAAAATATTTAATAAATATTGATAGTAACAATCAAACATTTAATATAAATAAATTTAAATTAATTGAAATTTCTTTTACAACGTTTAGATGAAGAAAAATTTAAGTGAAATCTGTAATTTCATTCCAATATTTACATTTTTCCCATTTATTCCGACATGAAAAATTATTAATTTTACTCAATAAGATAAGCTTTAATTTTTTTGTTCTCTCATATAGAAATTTGTTAATTTTCTAATAATGTTAAAAATGATAATAAAGTAGATATTATTATTGTTGTAATAAATATGGTATGGAATGAAATGTGTTTTAGTGTTTGATTAAAGTAAAAGCAATTACGTAAAAATGTGTATTTGCCGAAGTGATTTCCGCGAATCGGATGCGCGCATTGATCACTTCCCGCACGTCAATTAAAACGGAATCCTGAGTAAAATTAAATGTAAGCAAGAATACGTACTTACACTCCGAGGAGTGACATTCTGGAAAATGAATTCAAATGGAAAAAGGGAGAAGAATAAATCGGAACGCGAACGCAATTACAATTAAGGTAAAAGGGAATTGCGCGCAGTACACCTATAAGCTATTATCAACATTAGTGCAAGCGCTGAGATTAAACGTAACGAAAATTTCAATAGCGACGCTTTTGCGGTCGAAGGAAGAGGAGCAGCCTTTCCGTTCTGCTCTGCTCCTTTCCTTCATCTCTCCCCCAGACCCTTTCCTTTACTTTGCTTTGCCCTCTTCTCTGCTTCCAGTTCCCTTATGAAATGATGTCACCAGATATCATAATGAGAGTAAAGCTGTGCATAATGCTTCCGCCGTATCGCCGGGTTGTGATCTTGAGGGCAGACCCTTGCGTCCTTATCGTATCCTCTGCGATTGGCCTTCCTCCTCCAACTTGTGCGCCAGCTTGTCACACGCACATGCAGACTACAGCTATTCCTTTACTTTATGCCGGGCCTTATTAGAGCACTCATGCTTTGTACATATTCATTATTGTAATGCCGTCTGGCGGAGCCCTGGAAAAGGAGGTGGAGGAGAGACCTACCTCTCCTCTTTATTGCCATCTCAAGCTCCTCTAATGCACAATGAAAATTACTTGTTAACTTGTGGCTCATTGTTTATGCTCGCGGCTTCAAAACCTTCAAGCCCCCCCCGTTCGCCACCAGTCCAGACTATGCAGTATTTAGGGTCTTAAAGTAAGAAGCACATTCTGGTTGCTCTTGGGGTATTTTACGTTTCAATTCGTTTTACTGTCGCCGTACGTGGATCGTCATGTTGGTAGGGAATGTGCATATTTCATGCCATTTCGGCATACGCCGAACGACCGACCTCGTCTACGTGATTCCAGCCTCGACCTGGCTACAAATTGGACACGTGCAAGCGTGCATCGGCTGACATTTGATTTAGACAAATCTATTTTATCAACACAGGACTACTGCCGCCGCTTCTGCTCTACTACTACTACTCACATCTCAAACCCATCACATAAATTACCAAACGAACCTTTTAAGGAATTACATCTTCCGAACCATATAATAATAACTAGAGGTTTACCGGTTTTTAAAAAACCGGTTATAAAAATAGATTTAATATCAATTGATAAAATATTATAAATACGCAATTAAGTTATAGATAAACATAAACAATAATTATTTTTTTCTTTGATAAATTTGTTAAATTCTAAAATAAAGAAAATAATTTTCAGTCAAAAATCTCATAATTTTTTGTTGCTATTTCTATAAAGTTGAAACAAGAAATTTAGCTTAAAATTAGATTTTTTTGACAAATTTAGTAAATTTGTAGATTTGTAGAACTTTATAATAATAACTAGATTTTTACCGGTTCTTTTAAACCGGTTATAGAAATAGATTTTCTTTATACAAATTATTTAATATCACTTGATAAAACATTATAAATACACAATTGTTTTGTGTAAACAGGTCTTAAGTTATTAATAAACAAAAACAATAATAATTTGGGAAATTCTAAAATAAAGAAAATAATTTTTAGGCAAAAATCTCATAATTTTTTGTTGCTATTTCTATAATGTTGAAACAAGATTGAAATCAAGTTTAAAATTCTATTCAAAAAATTTGATTATATTTTTTTTTGATAAATTTAGTATATTTGAAAATAATTTATACGTAAAGATAAATTATTTCTTTAAAGATTTCAACAAAAAATACCAGAAATTGAGGACAATTAAAACCTTTTAAGCAATTACATCTTCCGAACGATATAATAATAACTAGATGTTTACCGGTTTTTTAAAAAACCGGTTATAAAAATTCATTTTCCTTATATTTAGTATTAATTGATAAAATATTATAAATACACATTTTGTGTAAACAGGCCTTAAGTTATAATTAAACATATACAATAATTATTTCTTTGATAAATTTGTAAAATTCGAAAATAAAGAAAATAATTTTTAGTCAAAAAGTTTATATCATACAATTTTTTGTTGCTTTTTCAATAATTTCAATATTATTGAAGATTAAAATCAAGTTTAAAATTCAGAAAATTTGATAAATTTATTAAATTTGAAAATAATTAATACTTAAAGATAAATTATTTCTTTAATTAAAGATTTTAATAAAAAATACCAGAACTTGTAAGAAACAATCCGAAGAAAATGAAAATCTACTTAAGAATTCTTAATATGAAGAAAACCAACGAATTTATGAGTTTGATTTATTCTTTGAGATTTTATATCAGAACAAGAAAATATTAATTATTTAGTGGACATTATTTATTTCAATCATGATTTCTTATGCAAATTATTAAAAGGAACCAAAAATTAATATAGATTTTCTTTATATAAATTATTTAATAGCAATACACATTTTTTATGTAAACAAGTTATAAATAAACAGAAATAGTAAACTTTCAGACATGTGAAAATTTTATTTTAAAATTTGTTTTAATTATTTTTTAATCAATATTCCCAATTAAAAGTAACAATTAAAACAATTAGTATAGATTTTTTTTAATAGCAATACACAATTATTTTTTTATGTAAACAATTTCTAAATTATAAATAAACATAAACTATAATATTTCAGACGTTTTTTTTTTTATAAATTTAGTAAATTTTAAATGAATTAATATGTAAATTCATTATTTCCTTAAGAAAAAACGTAAAGATTTTAACAAGAAGTAAATTGGCAAATTTTATTCATATTTTGTTCAAAAATCAGTTTAAACTTGTTTTTTTTTTGAAATACTGAAACTTGAAAATTGTTTTTATTTTATTGTTGAATATGTTTTCTTCTAATAAGTATATTTTATTGTTATAAAAAATTAAAAATACTTTAAACCTTGAAATACTGAAATTCGAAACATAAATATAATAGAAACATAATAAAAATTGCGTGTATTCATAGTGGTGTGTTCCTGTGGCCGCACTTCTTGCGGAAATTGAAATTTACGTCGACCTTAAAGCAAGTGATTAGAAAGGGAATCGACCGAGTGGCAATTAAATCTGCCCCCGACAGGAAAACGAATTGCCAATTTACGAATTTTGGGGAATTCGATTAAAACGATTTATTCGTAGCATCTCGTGCATCCGCAGATCCGCACAAACCGAACAAATAAAAAAAAAGAAGAACTAGAACACTCGCAACGAATATTTATTTTGCTCTGATTCCTTTATTCATTATTTCGTTCGTTTTAATTAATCGAAGAAAACCGAGCAAAATGTGTATAACATTCCGCATTCAATATTTATTTGGGAAATTACGTGAAACATTTTCTCCCTCACTCTCGTTTCGATGGAGCGCACAAAAAAGGGAAAGCGTTGAAATGAAGAGAAGCAACACTCACACAAAAAAGGAGTATAAACGAAATGTAAGTGAAAAGGTCGACAGATGTCCAAATTCGGAAACAGCTTCTTTTATCTCCCAAGGAAAGCGGCTTAATGCGTTCTCTACTTACATATAACTCGGTGAGTAATCAACTTGGAAGTTACACGCTGCCCTGTTGTTTTTATACGTCCATTTAACGTGAAGGATTATTTTCCGTTTAACAAAAAAATAGACCAGTTTATAAGTACAAAAAGATTAACAACAAAAAGCACAATTTTTTTTTAAATTAAATAACATTTAATACAATTAATCTTTAAAAATATATTTATATAAAAAAATAAGAAAAAATAGTATAAATATTTTTATTTTTTGAATTTTGAGAATCATTTTTAATAATTATAAAAATGATTTAATTACTTGATTAAAATTAAATAATCATTTTTTTGTAAAGAATATCCTTTATAATATGATAATTAGTGTAAAGGAAATGAACAATGAAAATCTATGTGAATTTGGGGAAATTTTATTTGTATTATTTGCATTTAAATTATCTTGCAAAACAACAATTAAATTATTTAATCATATAATAATTATTGTATATTAAAAATAATTATCTAAATATATTCAATATAATATTAATAATAATTTTGTATAAAGTTAAAAATGTACTTTAATAAATAAATTCAGTCGAAATTTACATAATTTTCTATAAATTGATTTTTATTGAATAATTCTTTAAGTGATTAATTTTTATAATTTGTGAAACTTCAAGGTGAAAATATTTTAATGTCAAAATCAAAATATTTTAATATATTTAATATATTAGATTTTAGTTGGTACATGTACCAACTGTCAATTTAAACTGTCAATTCAAACTCAATTCAAACTGTCAATTCAAACTGCCAATTCAAACGTTAGTTCAAACTGTCAATTCAAACTGTCAATTCAAACTGCCAATTCAAACGTTAATTCAAACTGTCAATTCAATTTCTCATTTTAACTATCAACTCAAAAAGAATAATAGTGTTGTTCACAAATTGATTAAATATTCAAACTGTCAATTCAATCTGTTTATTCAATCTGTTTCAAACTGTCAATTCAATCTCTCAATTTAAACTGTCAATTCAAAACGAATAATAGTTTTGTTAACAAATTTATTAAATGAAACTGTCAATTAAAACTGTTAATTCAATCTGTCAACTGAAACTGTAAATTCTATCTGTCAATTCAAAACGAATAAGGTTATTAACAAATTGATTAAAAAAATAAAGTTAAAAATATATCAAATGTCACGATACAAAATAGATATAATGTTGAAAGAAAGAAAGTAGTTTATTGGAATAACGTGGTAGATTAACCCTTCCAAATCTGTTATTAAGGATCGAAGGGATCAATGGATTAAGGATCTATGGGAACTAATTTCCATAAATATTTGAAGATCTACGAATAAATATATTTTAAACATTATAATATTAACAAGAATCTTATGTCAATACAACTGTCAACAGTCAATTCAAACTGCTAATTCGAACGTTAATTCAAACTGTCAATTCAATCTCTCAATTTAAACTGTCAATTCAAAACGAATAATAGTGTTGTTAACAAATTTATTAAAAATCCATACTGTCAATATAAACAGTCAATTGAAACTGTCAATATAAACTGCCAATTAAAACTGTTAATTCAATCTGTCAATTTAAACTATAAATTCAATATGTCAATTTAAATTGTCAATTCAAAACAAATAATAGTGTTATTAACAAATTGATTACAAATTAAAGTTACAAATTATACTATGTCACAACACAAAATAGGTGTAATATTGAAAGAAAGAAGGTAGTTTATTAGAATAACGTGGTAGATTAACCCTTTCAAATATGAAATATTAAGGATCGAAGGGATCAAAGGATTAAAGATGGAAGGGAACAAATTTCCATAAATATTTGAAGACCTATGAATAAATATATTAAACTTTATAATATTAACAAGAATCTTATGTTAATATAAACTGTCAATTCAAACTGTCAATACAAACTGTCAATTTAAACTGTCAATACAAACTGTCAATTCAAACTGTCAATACAAACTGTCAATTCAAACTGTCAATTCAAATTGTCAATTCAAGCTGTTATTTCAAACTGTCAATTGAAACTGTCAATTCAAACTGCCAATTCGAACGTTAATTCAAACTGTCAATTCAATCTGTCATTTTAAACTGTAAATACAAAATTATGCTATTAATATATGTCACAATACTAAATAGGTATAATGTTGAAAGAAAGAAGTTTTTTTTAATTGGAATAAAGTGGTAGATTTTCTGTAAAACACTTCCAAATCTGTATTATTAAGTATCGAAGGAATCAAAGGATTAAGGATTAAGATCTATGAATAAATATATTAAACTTTATAATATTAACAAGAATCTTATGTTAATATAAACTGTCAATACAAACTGTCAATTTAAACTGTCAATACAAACTGTCAATTCAAACTGTCAATACAAACTGTCAATTCAAACTGTCAATTCAAATTGTCAATTCAAGCTGTTATTTCAAACTGTCAATTGAAACTGTCAATTCAAACTGCCAATTCGAACGTTAATTCAAACTGTCAATTCAATCTGTCATTTTAAACTGTAAATTCAAAATTATGCTATTAATATATGTCACAATACTAAATAGGTATAATGTTGAAAGAAAGAAGCTTTTTTTATTGGAATAAAGTGTTAGATTTCCTGTAAAACCCTTCCAAATCTGTATTATTAAGTATCGAAGGGAGCAAAGGATTAAGGATTGAAGGGAACTAATTTCCTTATATATTTGATGATCTATGAATAAATTTATTAAACTTTATAATATTAACAAGAATCTTAATATTCAATTAAATTGTCTATAATTGACTTTTATTAAATAATTCTTTAAGCAATAAATTTTCCTAAGTTGTGAAACGTCAAGGTGAAAATATTTTAATACCAAAATCCAAATATTTTAATATATTCTTTAAGTATGTAAATCAACGTTGAATTAAATAAGGAAAAACGACAATCAATCATCCGTGAATGGAAAGTGCGTGTACTTCAATGAAACGCAGGACTTAAGGAAGCAATAGAATATAATAATACTTTTTTTTGTTGAACGTTTTAGAAGCAATTAAAATGAATCATTTATATTATATGTCCGATGCTAATGCATGCTGCTGCTGCAATACAATTTCATTAGTACTAAGTACGTTGTTGGTCCAATAATCTGAATTAATTAAATCACTGATGTGATCGGGGTTTAACGGAATCCGATAATTGAATATAATTATTCGGTACAAATGCTGTGATTTTAATGTTATGTTCTTTTTAAGTTAAGGTTTAATTGATTTTAAGTTATATTTAAAATTTATTAAAAAAAATGTAAAATATAAATGAAAATATTTACTTTTTTGTAAATTAAATAAGTTTGCATATAATATTTTTGTTCAATGTTTAATAAAAGTTAAATAATATATTTCTTGAATTTATATAATTTTTTAATATATTTTTTTAAGAGTTATCTCGATTAATAATAAGATCATTCAACTTGCATAAGACTTCTTAGACATCATATCTATTCATTATATTATATAATTAAAGTCATATGCCAAAAAGTCGTCAGTTCTAGTATTATTAGAACGATATGTTGCATACATTTCGTAAGCTGTGAAACAACAAACATAATTTCGACATCAAGTATTTTTAGTTATTTCAGAATACGACAATTAGTAAACTGTCAAACTATTTGACATTTGTGTAAAATATAAATCAGGCTTTAAACCTAACAACACAATTACTTATATTTCAACGGATTTTGCAAAAAAAATAACATTTTAAATGTGTAAATAATTTTCTGGACCAGTGATGGTTTTATTCGTCTCGCCGCAAAATATACAACAGAAGTATAGACATTTTCAAATTCAATTTAAAAAAAAAGATTTCCCATCAAATAGTGACATAATTAATGTAAGTTGGTATACATGTAAATAATATTTCTAGGATTTTGAAGAAATAAAAATTCTTTATAAAAGCTTATTTAAGAAGGATTCATATTGACTTATTTTTTTATTCACAACAGCCGTTAACTTAACAAATGTTCCTGTCAATTACAAAACAAAATAATGTAAATTTTCCTATCCATATAAATTTTCCTAATTATATAATAAATTAAGAGAAAAATAAATTATTAAAGTACACACACACAAATTATTTTTACAATTTTTTAGGGAGTTTAAAAGAAACAAAAATATAGCTGAATCCTTCAGGTATTATATTTGTCAATGTCAATAATAATAATAAAAAATACAAGACATATAAAATTTTCTAAAAAATTAGCAATTAATTACAGTAGATTTTTTAATTTTGTAGTACGTATGCTAAAGAACTAAATGTAGTAACATAAATTATTTAAGTTGGTGCACATGTAAATTGTTTGATTTAATTTAGATTTCATAAATATCAAATATATTTTATTGTCTGGGTTTTGTAGTTTTTAGTTGGTACATCTGCCAATTGTCAATTTAAACTGTCAATTCATACTGTCAATTCAAACTGTCAATTCAGTATACGTTTTGTTAATAATTTGATTAAAAATTAAAGTTAAAAAATATGCTATTAATATATGTCTCATTAGGAAATAGGTGTAATATTGAAATAATGAATCTATTTTATTGGAATAAATTGGTAGATTTTCTGTAAAACCCTTCTAATTCTGGATACACAGTTTTATAGGTGCTTGTATTATTTAGAATGCCAAAGGATCTAAAGGAAGCAAATTCCTTAAATATTTGAAGATATATGAATAGATATATTAAGCTTTATAATATGAAGGAGAATCTTAATACTCAGTAAATTGACTATAAAGCAATCAATTTTCATAAGTTGTGAAATCTCAAGGTGAATTTATTTTAATAGCAAAATCCAAACATTTGAATATATTTCATATATTAGTTTTCAGTTGGTATATATACCAACTGTCAATTCAAACTGTCAATTTGAACTGTCAATTCAATCTGTCAATTCAAACTGTCAATTCGAACTGTTAATTCAATCTGTCAATTCAAAACGAATAATAGTATTGTTAACAATTTAAAAAATATTCTATTAATATATGTCACATATTGAAAGAAAGAAGCTAGTTTATTGGAATAAATTGGTAGATTTTCTATAAAACCTTTCCAAATCTGGCTACACATTTTTGTCGGTGCCTGTATTATTTAGAATGCCGAAGGATCGAAGGGAAGCAATTTCCTTAAATATTTGAAGGCTTTGCGAGTCCCGAAAGAAAGAAAAAAAAGGACGGGTAGATTTGTGCCGAAAATGTATGTCTTGGGTGCAAAAGGGACACAAATTTCCTCGGCAAGGTGTCGGTATACATAATAGAGCTATAAGTCGTCGAAGGATCGATACTAATAGGCTATTGTTCCAAGTGATGTATAACACGCCGTATCATTACCAGTCTACATCGATACACTTGTTGAAGTTCGTTATTAAATTTAGCTCCGGTTACCAAATTGAACTTTCCCATAATAATTTCCAATAGTAATTAACGAAACCCAATTGCGTCGACGACGTAATATTATTCTGTTGTTGTTTCTTTAAATGCAATTTCCTCGCAACCTATAATTCGCCGTATCGAATTGAATGTAGCTGGATAATGATGATTAGCTTATATAAGTTTCTTTTCTTTGCGTTTTCTTCTTTTCATTTCCGATTTCCTCATCTCTTTGTGTAAGAGTTCGTAGCACCTGCCCCGCGGTTTTATTGCAAACATCTTCTAGAATGGGAGGCGAGTTCATAAATGGAAATTGCGGATTCCGATTTTCATTCGCGCAGACAGTTTGAGGAGGAAAGGATGAAGACTACAGCGTTCGGTTTACCCAGTTCAATCAACCATTCGTGATAAATGAAAGACCGCAATTCTTGTTAAGATCACTTAGACGTAAAATTACCAAATAATCTAACAGACGTCGTCCTTCTCCGTTTCTCGTTTTCCAATTTCGCAGCTTAGCTTCTTGACTTACCCGTGTCATAAAATCTATTCATTCATTTTTTTTTCTGTCTTCAATGGATTTTAATGTTTGCATCATTAATTATTTAAGTGCTTAATATTTTATGTTGCATTACTTAAAACCATCAAATTCATACTCCCATAAATCCCGACATTAAGTACTACACTACTTTGTATACTTTACTCTATTATATCAAACTTAAAATAGTTTACAATTTAAAATGAATATTTACTATAAAATTTTTAATTTTAAAAATAGTTTGATTGAAAATTTCTGAACAAGTTTGGAAAAATAAATATTAAAAAATTTTCAAAAATAACAATTATATTTTACTTATTTCTATTATTATTGTTACTTAATATATTTATAATTGTGTATATGTTGCAATAATTATAACAATTATTATTTAATGTAAACAAATTTTTGATTGAAATTTTATATTTATGCAAAATTATTTTTTTTAATTTCGAAAAATTTCAAAAACAACAGTTATATTTTTTATTTCTATTATTTTTGTTAATTGATATGTTTCTAATTTTATAACTGTTGCAATAATTATAAGAATTATTATTTAATGTAAAAAATATTTTGATTAAAATTTTTTTATCTATGCAAAATATTTTTTTTTTGTAATTTTGAAAAATAAAATAAAAGTCATATTTTATTTATTTATTTAATTATTGTTACTTCATATGTTTCTAATTGTGTATCTGTTGCGATAATTATAAGAATTATTATTTAATGTAAAAAAAATATTTTGATTGAAATTTTATATCTATGCAACTTTTTTTTTATTTCGAAAAATTAATAATAATTTTCTATAAATTATATAATTTGATTGTAAATTGATGAGAAGTTATTATAATCAAAAGATATAATATTTTTATACATATTTCACGTAATTTCGAAAATTTAAAAATATTTTCTATAAACAGTTCAATTTAAAAATTATTCAACTTAAATTAGATTTTTTTGCTAGTAAAATGATTTTTTCATATTCTACGTGATTTAACCACATTCCGTATATTTCTCAACTTATCAAACTACTTTAAGTTACTAAACGTGATAATCTTTACCTAAAATTATTTTTTTACATAAAAAAAATAATAAGTTTACATAATTAAAATTAGAAAAAGTTTTAGAAAAAGGACGGGTATTTCTTCATATTCCAAGTGGAAAAGTATTGAAGGAACGTACATACCACATACCGTATATTTTTCAACTTCTGTCATGTATACAAACTTTGATAAATGATTACGAAATATTTACCTAAAAAAAATAATTTTGTGGTCAAAAAATAATATCACAATATTGATAGAAAAATGAAATATGGTGAGTTAACAAAATTATTAAATAAATTACAGAAATTTAATTAAATTAAATAATATCTAGTACTTTTCTAATTACTTTAACACAAAGACTATTAAAACTACATAAATAAAGCTGATAATAGCGAATAGTTAATCTTTGTTTTTGATTACATAAGTACACCGAGATGCTCGAAAATTTCAGCCTAAATTATTCAATATTATTTTCAGCGTAATCCGATTTAAAATTAATTGCAGAATAATAATGGTGATTCTAATAAGAGGATTACGACACATGTTTTGATGAATAATAAATGCGTCTTCTCTTAAAACTAATGAAATTGGAGAGTCTATAGTATTTTATTTTATTATCAGTTACAAACAACTTCTTTATATATAATTATTAGTAAAAATATATTTCTTGTGGATAAAAAAAATTAATATACAAAAATACTTTTACAATTCTTTAAAATAATTAAAATGTAATTAAAAATTAATAAATAAATACAGTAAATTTAGGTTTTCACAAATTTTCACAAAGATTATTTATATTTATATTTTAATTATTTTTTTATTTCCATAAAGGCAAGAAATCTTACAAAAAGATATGTGAAGATTATGGTTTGATTGCTTAATAAAATGCATCAGTTTCTTGCTGATAAAAAGCAAAAAATTAATTTCTAGGAAGATGACAGAATGATTGGATAAAATAAAAAATTATAATTGATTAAAGTTCACACACAAAACGAAAATTAATTTCTTGCCAACAGAATATATCAAAAAAGGCTGACTAAAGGAACGTTAACATATTGCAAAATTTATAATGTAAAAAATAGTATTTTTTTTTTTAAGTTAAAATTAGTTACTGAAAGTAAAATATGGTTTATAATCTAAGTTTATGTTCATAGATGATATATGACTCGATTAAAATAGTAATCAAGAAGTAATTTAAAAGAAGCATAAAAATAAATCGAAGGTAATATAACTAAAATTGTTTCCATGAAGTAAAAGTTCATAAGTATATATTGTGTGTTGTTGGTGTTTTTCCTGTGGAAAACAAAAACCTTTTTCCCTCCCCACATTCTCAACGGTCTTATTACACATAATCTGCGTCTTTTGTTGTCTGCTCTTCGTGCGGCAGCGGCAGCAGCGACGCAAAGTACGGAGAGCTGTTAAAACTGTCCATTGTTGATCGGATCTGTCGAGCACGCAGCATGTTTTAATCCTATTAAGATAATAGGGTCCCAGCTACTCGAGTTGTGTGGAAATCTGATGGATTTATTTGCAACTGAATATAGACAATGGGTCGTGTGAAAATCCACATATATCTCAGTCTAATCGAATTAGCCATTCCCAAAGCTGGCAGATACTTTTTTTCACAATTGAAATACGCAGACGGTAGTTTCATATGACCAATACTGAATATTTCAAATAAAATTTGAGTTTTATGGAACAATTTATATTAGGGTTATAAAAACATAATTCCCCTAAAAATAGTAACTAAATATAGTAATATAAATTGTTTTCAGTTGGTACGCACAGTTTCTCTATTGATATACACAGATGGTAGTTTTATATCAATGTGGGAGGACAAACAATTACATAAAACAATTTATACACGAGCTAGAAAAACATAATTCCCCAAAAAAGTAATTATATATAGAAATATAAATTGTTTTCAGTTGGTACGCATGACCAATACTGAATATTGAAAATAAAATTTGGGCGGAAAAACGATTATGTGGGACAATTTATACCAGGGTTCAAAAAACGTAATTCCCCAAAAAATAAGTAACTAAATATAGTAATAAAATTGATTTTAGTTGGTACCCATAGTTTCCCTATTGATATTCGTAGACAGTAGATTTTTCTACCAATACTGAATGTTATAAAAGATTTTAGGCGGAAAAACGTTTAAATGGGACAAATTTATTCCAGCGTTTGAAAAACAGAATTTCCCTAAAAAAAGTAACTAAATATAGTAATATAAATTGTTTTTAGTTGGTACGCACAGTTTTCTTATTCATATTAACAGATGGTAATTTTTTATGACCAATACTGCATATTGAAAATAGATTTTGGGCGGAAAAAGGATTATATGAGACAATTTATACTAGGATTAAAAAATTATAATTCTCCTAAAAAGTAACTAAATATAGTTATATAAATTGTTTTCAGTTGGTACCCATAGTTTATCTATTGATATACAAGATGTTAGTACTTTTATATGACCAATACTGAATATTGAAAATAGAATTTGGACGGAAAAACAATTTTTATCAGTGTTGAAAAAGCATAATTCCCCTAAAAAAAGTAACTGAACATGGTAATATAAATTGTTTTCAGTTGGTACGCATAGTTTTCGCTTTACATTTTATCCAATGACTACCAACTTAAAACCACCAAATGATTGAAAAGTGAATATTTCTATTATATATCATCCATATAATTGGTGCAAAATCATTGATTTTATTATATAATTTGAAACTAATTCCAATGCTTTAAGTGTTGTTGAACTCCATTTGATGACAGATACATCATTAAAAAAAACATAAGTATATATATAACAGACAAATCTAAAAATATGATACAAATGTCATCCAATTTACTCGAGTATCACTTTCGTTCAAGCTGTGGCATTTCCTTTAACACTTGATGCTCTTTCTTTCTACTTTTTTTTCTTTTCCAAATTACCGATTGATGGTGTAAATGTATCTTAGTGGAACCATTGACGCTGGAGCTCTCTCTTAATAGCATTAATATATCATTCTTTTCCTACTTCGTGCTTATCTGTTAACGGATGTAGACGACGGCGTGCTTGCACGTCTTCAGCTGGTCTCGAAAGATTCTGCAGCCGCGAGATTTATCATCCAGGACATTCTTCCGTGTCCGACTCATCCCAAAATAATTTGAAGTCATTTCACCGATTCCACACCAATTATAAATCACTTTTTTAATTCGCTTTGAAAAATCTACAGACAATTTCATATACCGATATCCAATTTATCAGAAAACTCGTCAATCTTTATCACCGCTCTTAAAAATTTATGAGAAGCTTTCAGTTTAATTACTTTAGATTTATATTGGATGAATCTTAATGAAACTGTACAATATTTGAAAAAAAAACAGCGATTTATTCAATAAGCAATATACAAATAACAAATTACTAATTAAATGTTTAAAAATCTACAGACATTTTCATATACCGATATCCAATTTATCAGAAACCTGTAACATTCTTTATCACCGCTCTTAAAAATTTATGACGAACTTCCAGTTTAATCACTTTAGGAATTTTAATCAAACTATTGGATCAATATTTGAAAAAAACAGCGATTTATTCAAAATAATACTCACAATTTAGAGTAATATTAAACCTGAAAAAAAAATAAGCAAATTACTATTTAAACGTTTAAAAATCTACATGCAAATTCAAATATTGAGATCCAATTTATTAGAAACCTCGTCAATCTGTAACTTTCTTTATCGCCGATCTTAAAAAATTACGAGCAAATTTCAGTTTTATCGCTTTAGTTTTATTTTTTATGAATCTTAATTAAACTAATGGATCAATATTTGAAAAATCCTTAGCGATTCTAAAATCTATACAATTTTGCATAGAAATATTGAATTATATAAAACTAAACATGAAAAATAGGCAACAATGTAAATAGTTGATAAAAGATAAAAATGGAAAATAATATATATCAGCGTTTCTCAACCAATATGAGTTTTTCTTTATCCTTGCTGACACCTAGCGGCAGCGTCTCTCATCATTATTGAGTCGTATTAAATTTGACAGCTGTCATGTCCACCCTAGAAACTGATGCAATTGGTACAACTACAAATAAATATGTTAGGCAATAATATTGACAAAAATTGCTTGAAATCTTTAAGCGTTAAAGAAAATGTAAATAAGTGTTTATTTTAACAAAATTAAACTATTTGTCTGCAAACACCTCTTTCGTTATTGTTATACATATAATGTTAGCGACGTGTGAGATCGTCTGTTTTAATTACGTCATGGGATCAGCGTCGCTCTGTGTACGTGTTTTCATGTTGTAGTTGTCTTTTTTTTGTGCCCAGATAAAAGTTGTTTACTGCACTAGACTATTCCAATTAAGGGAATAAAATAAAACGGAGCCCTTTTGTGCGCTTATATGTGCTATGGTCTCTCACCGAGTGTGTCGCGTTTCCTCCTCCTCATCCACCTCTTCTTCCTTCTCCACCTCATCCTGCTCCACCTCTAAATGCTGCTGCCCGAAATATACTAGTACTGCAGCCGTTAATTGCGATCTTTTCATCCTAAAACCCCCGAAAAAAACTCGAGCAAACGAAAATAAAACGAAAACTGTTCCTCCGGCTGTAAAGTTTTTTTGTTTAATAATTGCGCTGAAATCTCGCCGATTTATTTTTGTTTATATACTTCCATACATATATATATATAACTTGTTTTTTTTTTGGTCGTATTTCGTAGTTCAAATCTGGAAAGCGACCCGAGCTGCCTTATTGTAATTAGTCTTTGTGTGTATATGCTGCTGTATATTCTTAATTAGATAGTTCGACCGTAATCCCTTGTTTCTCGGCTTAATGAGCCGGATATCGTGAAGGGTGGAGTGTAGAATCGATTGGACGTATTAAAATCGACGACCCTTCCTTCCTTCATCGTTGTCGTCGTCCTCGTCCATTGATTAAAAACACTTTCAAGCTTAATTAGTTTTCATCTTCGTTTTTTTCATGTGTTTTATTTCCGTTTTCTTCTTTTATTTTCGGGGGTGGCCACCCTCTAAACATTTTTAACTCGAAGCTATATATCTCGAAGCCGACGGAATGTGCATGGTGGTTGGACTCTTGGCTACAAATCAAGTTGACGCGTTCGTCGGGACATTCTGTACGCTTCTGGTGGGGTAAACTATGGCCCCGGCCGCGGCTCACAAATCCGAGGAAACATTTAATACTTCCCTTCCTTGCCCTTTTCCTTATAAACTGAAATAATTCATACGGAGGCATTCGGTTTCTGCCTCTGCGAACTGCTGCAAAAGCAACCTATTTTTTTTTTCGCTCAACCCCGCAACCGAAGCATTAACTTAGAGAAACTATATTACCAAATAAATCATCACAAAACAATCAAAATGCACATAATTTGATACATTATGGATAGTCTCCAAATTTAATTTTCGAAACACATTTGTCTTTTGCAGTTTCTAATTCTAATTTAATACATTTGTACATTATGTATGGAAATTATGTTTATTTCTGGAATAAATATTTAAGTTTTAAAATTACCCAACAGATGGCGTAATATTTTTCTTCCATTAACTGTAAAAGACAAAACGATTTAAAGTCGTTTATAATTATTATTCATTATTGTGATGTGCAATAAATATTAAAGTTTCTAATTAACCCAACAGATGGCGTTATTTTTTTTTCATTGACTGTAAAAACAAAATGATTTATAGTCGTTTATAATTATTATTTATTATTGTGATGTAAGTTGAAGGTTGAAAAGTAATTTATCAATAATTTGGACCATTTTTATTACCTTGACTTTACTTTATAATTTTATTATTTTAGAACAGACTTTATTACGTTTTTAATACAGTTATCTAATTCTAATTAATTTATCAACTGTAATAAAATCTATAAATAGATAATTTGATGATAATCTTTAGTAACATCAAACATATAAAAAAATACAAATACAGAAATACCCCGAAGTTACGTGATCTGATGAAAATTGCAAAACATATTACAGCAAGAGAAATACTGAAGATCAAGAACCTCGATGTATTAATTTAGATTTTTTTTGCTAGATGAAGAAAAATTTGAGTTATTTTAACACTACCTATGTTTTGTAATCAAAAATACATTAATTTTTCTTTAAGACTATAATATTAAAGTAATAGAAGAAACTTCAAATAAAGTAGAGATTAGCCTCAATCCTTTGTAAAAATGAAACAATAAGCCTATAGCAGCTATATACATATGTAGGCTATATACTAAATACCCGAAACACTATCATGTAAATAGCCACTGCATAATTAGTAAATCCTAATCCTAATGCAATTCTATTCGTCGGAAATCTACTTATCACTGCTAATACCATCAAACACGTAATACAAATCAAGCTGAAATTTAATTAATCCTGTTTACAACACTAAGAAAGTATACTGAATTTTTTTTTTACAAATTTCATGATAAAAATTATTTAATTATGTTTTAGTTTTTCTGTTTGTTATTGATTATTAGGGTATAAATAAAATGTATGAAGTGAAAATTGAAATGAAAAGTATAACGATAATGGGAATTGACGAATCCATTAATTTTTATTCATTTTCATTGTAGGAACTATATTTTACTGAAAGTGATTTATAATTGGAGCAATATATTTTCGTATCTGTTTTACGTAACGGAATGCATAGTAAATATCGTACCGACGGTGTTGATGTGGGAAATAAAAGGAAAGAAGAAAACGTTGAATTGGAACCGAAAAGTAATTTGTTTTTGGCCACGTGAGTCCAATAAAAATGTTAAAAATAAAGTTTGGCTGGTGCAGCGTGGATGGGAGACTAGGCGGAAGGGAAACATAAAGTTATCTGTTTACATCCGCACAAAGACTGATTTATATTTGTAGGCTGCGTTTTAATATTCGGCCGCACCTTGAAAATGCCCGATTTTTCTTCATTTGCCTAAAAGCATTCCGCAATTGGAGTCGCGAGTCTACGTACTAGAGTATTCCCGTTTAAGAGCAAATGGAAAACTTCTGTTTGCAAAAAAAAATGTAAGGGGGAGGGTGCAGAAAAAAAAAGGTTTTGTGTATATATATATGTATATATATATATATGTATATATAGCTGCAGCCGCCCCCCCGCCAAAATGGATGGCTGTGAAACTGAATACAGAGAGCGTATGTTAAAAATAAAAATAAATTCACCCGTTTTGCATGGCGCTCTTTATTTGCAACGACGGCGCAAAACCGCCCCCAAAACAAACCACCCGCCCAGCATCCCTACCTCTGACGAATTAACATATGTAACGCGATAATAAAATACCCTCGACATACATCTGGGCTAGTTGAGTTGTAAAGAAACAATTCCGACGGCAGCGAAATACTGTTATGTAAATACGACTAACGAGAGCGGAGCATAAACGACATCCCCCGAGCACCACCGGCACACAAATCCACATATACACACACCATATATAATTTTAGAAACATAAACAGGGGGAAAATACAACGGCGACTGTAACAAACAAAGAAGGAAAAAATAAAATAATGAAAAAAATATAGTAGGAAAAGCCGGAGAAACGGAACAGGAAAAAGGATGCAAGCGAAAAAAAAAATATGTGCTCGGTTTAATTGAAGCGAAAACAAACTCTCGGCTACTTCTAATTTGTCTAAGTGTTTTTAAATCTTGCAAATGTAATACGTACGTTGCTTTTTGTTTACTACATTTTATCGACGTTTTTAATTATATCAACGTTTTACTATGTATTAGCATTTATACTATAGTATCAGTAAAAAAGAGTTCTACTATACATTTGAATTTGAATATTTCCCGCCTTCACTTGATATGACAATCAGCTGTTTATTCTTTGCTATTCTTTCTACTGGATATTATTTTAAATCTGTCATTTAGAAAATTATCTATTCAAAAAATGTTTAACCTATTAATTTGTGTTCCATTATAAATTTGAATTTGGATATTTCCCGCCAATTTTTTTTTTTAATTTACTAGTATTGGATTACATTAGGTAAATTGTCATTTAGATTATTATATATTTATTATATTTGTTGCTTTTAAAATTAAATGCATAGCCTATAAATATGTGTTGTAATTAAATTAAATGTTAAGTCTTGCAATACATGTTCTACTATTCATTTGAATTTGAATATTTCCCGCCTTCACTTGATATCACAATCAGCTGTTTATTCTTTGCTATTCTTTCTACTGGATATTATTTTAAATCTGTCATTTAGAAAATTATCTATTCAAAAAATGTTTAACCTATTAATTTGTGTTCCATTATAAATTTGAATTTGGATATTTCCCGCCAATTTTTTTTTTTTTAAATTTACTAGTATTGGATTACATTAGGTAAATTGTCATTTAGATTATTATATATTTATTATATTTGTTGTTTTTAAATATTAAAATTAAATGCATAGCCTATAAATTTTTGTTGTAATTAAATTAAATGTTAAGTCTTGCAATACATGTTCTACTATTCATTTGAATTTGAATATTTCCCGCCATCACTTTATATTTTTATTATTTTTTTTCTATTAGATAAATATTGTTTCAAATCTATTATTTAGAAAATTATCTATTTTAAAAATGTCCAAACTGATTATATGTTTAACGTTTCACAATATTTTTAAATTTGAATATTTCCCGCCAAATTTATACATAACTTTCTATGACAATTAGATTTATTTTGTTATTCTACTAGTTATTATATAACATAGAAAGAAAATCTATTAAAAAATATTTAATCTAGTAATATACAACACATTTAAATTTGAATATTCACTTTCATTTATACTTCGAGTTTCCAGGATAAAAGGACAAAAATATAATCTAAGAACTCCACTTAAAAATAACATATTAATAAGAATATACAAATTGTACTGACATTACTGATTTAATACAATTTTTGGGAACAAAAACCAAAAATCACGGAAATAATTTTAGGATTGTTTCGAAATATTTAGCTGGGACTTTAAACCTGCCTGTACAAATCACAAATTTGCCACATGATCAAAAGGAATTATGATGCAAATAACACTGATTATGTATGTATGCCATCACATAGGAATTTGAAATTTCCATCACTACATATTTGAAAATGAATATTTCCCGCCAAATATTTACTTTCAACAATGTCTAAATTTTCTACCACTTAAATAAATATAATAACTAAATTTAGTAAATGCCGTTCATTTTCTTAGTTATAAATAAATATCTGTATATAATGTTTATAATATGCTTAGTAGCAGATTAAGTATAGTTGGGCCTCTAGGAAAATTGTATTTGACGATCCTCCTTATGATATTAAAACACAATCAGAAAATGTCTTGTTAAGGTGTCCCCAAAAAGCCTAGGGCATCTGGGGGCACTTGTTTCGCTGCCTTAATGGATATTTCGCCACTAACTATATCATTTACAGAAAAATTGTATTAAGACTATAAGTCAACTTTTTCTTTTTTCAAATTAATTTTACTAAAGAAAATTTCTAGTAATATTTTTCAATATAATTAATTAATAAATAAGTTGTGCTGTGCAGTAAAAAACTACATACATAAAAACATAAATATTTTATTAATAATTTCTTGTTTGACCTTAATATCAAAAAGATTTAAAAGCATCAGATTTATAAAAAAAATATATAATATTATCTATTTTATATTTCACAATTTTATATATTTATTGATCATAAAAATGTACAAAATATGGTGATTTCAAATCATTTTACAAAATACACCATACTTTAGCAGTCCATTTAAAAGATTAAGTAATTAAATGGAAAATGCACGTGATTTATAATTACGCTCATATTACATAAATTGCGTCATGTAATTTGCATATAAAGTGCTTACTTGAAAGAACGCCATTAACATTGGAAATTATTGGTAAAATGCATTTAACTGAGCAAATCCAGTTTATAAAATAATAACTATATTATTTTGAAGCAAAAATGAAAATAATTAAATTAAATAATATAAATTGCGAAATCATTTATTAATGGCGCTTTTAATACAAATTATAAAAAGTAGTAATTATTATATAATTATTTATATAATTGTTGTTTTTAAATATTAAAATTAAATGCACTTATGCATCATTAATTTTGTGTTATAATTAAATTAAATTATATTTTTTTGCTAATTATGAAATTGTATAGTAAAAAGTAGCGTATCGTGCATATGCAAAATACTATGTGTTCATATAATGTTTTTTTTTTTATGAGAAAATGATCAATCATAAATAATCTGCTGTTGGCAACATTAATTACTAAAATTCCATTTCGGACAAAAAAAATGTATGAGTTTTAAGCAACACGTGTAACAACATCATGGATAAAAGGGAAATGTAACGTGTTTTATATGCAGGAGTTGCGGGGATTCACGTAACCGCGTCGTTCTGAAAGAACTGCCGTATAAAAAAAAAGGAACGAATGTGCACTCAACATGCGCCGAGAGTTTTAATAAATGACGATGTAATTTTACCAAGGAAAACATGAAAATGTTTAATAAAAAATGAAGAAAAAAATGATTATTTGACGTGTTCATTAATTTATAAGCACGCGAATGAGAGATGTTTATGAAATTAATATGAATAAATCTTGTAAATTGATATAAAAAATACATTATTTTATTTATATAATTTAATATTTGATAATATATAAAAAAATATGATAGGCAAGAAATAAATATGTATTAGAAGAAAAAAAATTAACTTGTCTTTACGTTCTTTTTTTAAATAATTTTTTGATTAATTTATTTAGAAATAAAGCGATATTTTCTAAACAGCAACTGCATTTGTAATTTTAAAGCAGTGTCTATCACAGGGTCAGAAGGACTTCATTTGGTAATATGAGGGCCCTCAACTTGATATCCCAAATAATATAATTTACACTTGTATTTTTATCCTTTTAGTTCCAGACCTATCAATACGAGGAGCCGTAAATTTATAATATTAGGGGCCTTAATTTGGTAATATGAGGGGCCTCAACTAGACCTCCCAAATAATATAATTTACACTTGCTTCTTATCATTGTAGCCCCGGACCTGTCAATATGAGGGGCCTTAACTTTGTATTATTAGGAGCCTTCATTTGGTAATATGAGGGCCCTCAACTTGACATCCCAAATAATATAATTTACACTTGTATTTTTATCCTTGAAGCCCCAAACCTAGCAATACGAGGGGCCTTAACTTTATAATATTAGTAGTCTTAATTTGGTAATATGAGGGCCCTCAACTTGACACCCCAAATAATATAATTTACACTTGTTTATGATCCTTGTAGCCCCGGACATGCAATATGAGGGGTCTTAACATGATAATATTAGGGGCCATAATTTGGTAATATGAGGGGCCTCAACTTGACACCCCAAATAATATAATTTACACATATTTTATAATTCTTGTAGCCCCGGACTTGCATTATGAGGGGTCTTATCATGTTAATATTAGGGGCCATAATTTGGTAATATGAGGGGCCTCAACTTGTCACCCCAATTAATATAATCTACACTTATTTAATGATCCTTGTAGCCCCGGACCTATCAATATGAGGTGCCTTTTCTTTGTAATATTAAGGGTCCTAATTAGGTAATATGAGGGGCCTCAACTTAACACCGCAAATAATATAATTTACACTTGTATTTTTATGCTTGTGTCCCCGAACTCGAACCCGAACTTGATAATATGAGGGGCCTCAATTTGACACCCGAAATATTATAATCTACACTTCTTTTTTTTAATTCTGCTAATCTGCCCCGTCGCTCTTTATTTTTCAAGAACTTTTTTGATCAATGAAAGAAAATATACATAAATTGTTGTACCCAAAAGTTATCGGTCCGGTCCTGAATTTTTAACAAATTTCGAAAGGCCTCTAAAATATTAGTTGCTCTAAGCATTTATAAAATTAAATTAATTAAAACACGGATTATTTTATAAGTATAATAAAGACATAAAATAAACCATAATTAGAATTTCAGAAAAAGAAGTACGAAAAGTTATCTAAAAAATAATTTTGTTAAAAAATTCTCTTTAAGACTCGTTAAAGTGATTTATACAGATAAGTTGCCTTGATTGAGCCACATGCAGAATACGTATAGAAAGATAATTACTTATATTTTATAAATAAGAATATAGCGTGCGTTTTAATTAAAAATAAAGCAAAAAAAAATGTATACATAAGTGATGAACAGGTGAAAATATAAATCGCACGGTGTTTATGTAAAACGCAAGGCCCTAAGGGTATATGGTCTTTTGTTCGCATTAATAATCAACTATGATGATCATCGCAAGATGTTTATTAAGACTAGGACCAATTTATATAATGAAACACTCTTTGTGGTGTATTAACTACGAAAACTGTCTGAAAATTATGTGGGATTTGTTTATACATTTCGTGCCTTCAGACCATTAATATTCCCATTCTCTCTCTTCCTTTTTCTTCTACTTCCATTACGTCTACCCTATTTTTCTTCAAGCCTTATCTTCCAATTGAAATCCCGCGTCGTGCGAAATCACTCTTATTAATTAAAGTAAATAATTTAATGAGATTCCAGAGTTTTTAATTGAGTGGTAGAAAGGAGTGCAGAAAATGCGGGGCGAAAGATAGACACGGTGCTGCGGGTAACGGGACAAAAATACTGCGAAGAAAAACTTTCACAAAGGAGTGGTGGTTCGTATGAAATGGCATGGAAAATCCTTTTGTTTACTCGGCGATGGCAATTTTTGTTCATGCTGCTGCGGTTTTATTGCGAAATGAACGCGGATTTTTAAATAAAATATTTTTATATAATTTCATTCCACGGTTATAATCGTTTATTTTTAGTATTCGCTTTCTTTAGGGACGAATGAAATGAATTATCCTTACGGAATTAATATGAGGGAATGAAATTATTATGACTATTACAAAAAAAATATTTACTTTTATGTTTAATTTATTTTCATAACAACTATTGTTTCATTAATAAAGGGCGTTTTAAATGAAATAGTTTATGACTATGAATAATTTATTTAACATACTTCTAAAGCTTATTTGTAAGTGAATATTTTCAACTTACAAAAAAAATGAATTTTTTTTTATATTAACTATTAAACCACTTTTTTTGCCACATAAAACTTTATTAATTTCATTAAATTACTTATATTTATTATTATCTAATTTAATAGAAATCTCATTATATGTATCATTTCAATATAAAGTTACAACCAATTTTTTGCTAAGTGATTCTAAGTAACACTAGTAAATGTTTTTATTTGAAGAAAATGTATACTACTACTAATTAGGCCTAATTTTGATGTAAATATTTTAAGAAATTGCTGTTATATAACTAATTTTAGTAATAGGAACAATTTATACAAAATTGAGTTGAGTTTTTGATGATTTTACAGACGTTTTTTAAAGATCAATTGAAAATTGTACAGTTTGTTACTAAGTTAATTCTTACACTATATAGGAAGTATTAGTTGTTACTAAATTGATAAACGTTGAGTTTTTGACAATTTTAGAAAGGATTTTAAATCAATTAATTGAAAGTTTTACAGTTTTTCATTTAGTTCATTTCATAGTTGCAGCATATAGGAAGTTCTATATTGTTGATAAATTAGTAAATGATGAGTTTTTGAGAATTTTGGAAACGTTTTTAAATAGCAATTAAAAGTTGAACAGTTTTTCATTCAATAGGAATTATATTGTGAAAAAATTATTTTTTTTTTTTAAATAGCAATTGAAAGTTGAATATTTTCATTCAGTTTCTTTTATAGTTACAGCATATGAAAATTGATAAATATTGAGCTTTTAACGATATCAATGACGTTTTTAAATAGTAATTCAAAGTTGAACAGTTTAGTTAATTCAATAGTTATAGCATATAGGAAGTTTTATGTAGTTAATATATTGTTAAACTTTGAACTTTTCACTATTTAAGAGACGTTCTAAAATATCAATTAAAAGTTTTACAGTTTTTCAATCAGTTCATTTAATTGTTACAGCACATAGGAAGTACTATATTGTTGATAAATTAGTAGATGTTGAGTTTTTGATGATTTTAGAACCGTTTTTAAATAACAATTGAAAGTTGAACAGTTCAGTTACTTCAATAGTTATAGCATGTAGGAAGAGTCATGTAGTTAATATATTGGTAAACTTTGAACTTTTAACTATTTTAGAGAGGTTTTAAAATATCAATTGAAAGTTGAACAGTTTAGTTAATTCAATAGTTATAGCATGTAGGAAGATTCATTTGGTTAATATATTGGTAAACTTTGAACTTTTAACTATTTTAGAGATGTTTTAAAATATCAATTGAAAGTTGAACAGTTCAATTAATTCAATAGTTATAGCATGTAGGAAGATTCACGTAGTTAATATATTGGTAAAGTTTGAACTTTTAACTATTTTAGAGAGGTTTTAAAATATCAATTGAAAGTTGAACAGTTTAGTTAATTCAATAGTTATAGCATGTAGGAAGATTCATTTGGTTAATATATTGGTAAACTTTGAACTTTTAACTATTTTAGAGATGTTTTAAAATATCAATTGAAAGTTGAACAGTTCAATTAATTCAATAGTTATAGCATGTAGGAAGATTCACGTAGTTAATATATTGGTAAAGTTTGAACTTTTAACTATTTTACAGAGGTTTTCAATGATCAATTGAAAGTTGAACAGTTCAGTTAATTCAATAGTTATAGCATGGAGGAAGATTCATGTAGTTATTATATTAGTAAACTTTGAACTTTTAACTATTTTAGAGAGGTTTTAAATGATCAATTGAAAGTTGAACAGTTCAGTTAATTCAATAGTTATAGCATGTAGGAAGACTCATGTAGTTATTATATTGGTAAACTTTGAACTTTTAACTATTTTAGAGATGTTTTAAAATATCAATTGAAAGTTGAACAGTTCAATTAATTCAATAGTTATAGCATGTAGGAAGATTCACGTAGTTAATATATTGGTAAAGTTTGAACTTTTAACTATTTTAGAGATGTTTTAAAATATCAATTGAAAGTTGAACAGTTCAGTTAATTCAATAGTTATAACATGTAGGAAGATTCATGTAGTTAATATATTGGTAAAGTTTGAACTTTTAACTATTTTAGAGATGTTTTAAAATATCAATTGAAAGTTGAACAGTTCAGTTAATTCAATAGTTATAGCATGTAGGAAGATTCATGTAGTTAATATATTGGTAAACTTAGAACTTTTAACTATTTTAGAGAGGTTTTAAAATATCAATTGAAAGTTGAACAATTTTTTATTCATCAAATTTCATAGTTATCGTATGTAGAAATATTTATAATATTAAACGCTGAATTTCTGATGATTTTAAATACGTTTGAAAATAACAATTAAAAGTTGAACAGTTTGTCATTCAGTTCATTTAATAGTTATATATTGTTTAGGAAGTTTTATCTTGTTAATACATTTATAAACATTGAGCTTTTAACTATTTTAGAAAAGTTTTAAAATAGTAATGAAAAGTTGAACAGTTTTTCAGTTCATGTAATAGCTACAGCATATATAAAGTTTTACATTGTTAATTTATAGGTAAATGTTGCGCTTTTGATGATTTTTCTGACGTTTTTAAATAGTAATTTAATGTTGAATACTATAGTTAATTGAAGAGTTGTAGATTCATGTTGTTAATAAATTGGTAAACATATACCTTTTAACTATTCTTGTTTCAGTTAATTTAATAGTTATCTCATATAGGAATATTTATATCAATAATGAATTGATAAATGTTCAGTTTTTATTGATTTTAGAAATGTTTTAAAATAGCAGTTGAAAGTTGAACAGTTTTTCATTTAGTTAATCACAAACTTTAAGCATATATTGAATAATTTGAATTCAAATACTTTTTTAGTCAATATTTTTCAACGCACGAGACTACTTTTCAAATAGTCTATTATTTTGTATTATAACTTATAACTGTATACATAGCTAATATTTTATTGAAAACTATAGTCAAAATTTATTTTAAGACTTTTTAAATAATTATTGAACGCTTTATAACTTTTGTAATAATTGTTTAATAGTTTGTGTTATTAAGGAATTGGTGGTTGAGAAGTTTTAAGTATTTGTTTAATGATTTGAGACAACATTTTGGCAACTAGCACCACTCTATACTTTTTTAATACATGTAATTGTAACTGAGTTGAATACTTCGTATCTATTAAGAAATATTAAGAAACTACCAAAACTTGCATTAAGGCTTTCTCGGTTTCCATTCGGAGTACAAAAACTTTGCAATATAATTTTTGACGACGCCGTCTGCCATGCCTATATATATATATATATGTATGTTGTGAGTGAGTGCGTGTGCGACGAGTTTGGTTGGTGTGCGCGAATTTCGAGGCTAAGTAAACATAAATAATGCGATTAGGAGAGAACATTTCCCCAAGTTTGGGCGATGTCGCTCTGAAAACTAGGTGTGCGAAATCCGTCATAAGCTCGGATATCTCCAACTTGGCATGGCGAACGGTGAGCCTCCGCCACCATCCCCCTGCCGCCTTTCAACCGCCGCCACCAACATCCCCCCTTTCTACAACAGAACTACAGCAAACCGAAAACCCCCGCCGCCGTCTGCACACCTCGAACGCCCGTCGCGCTATTACACACATCTACGAAAACACCTAAGGCAACTTCAGATCTATGCAAATTGCATCTATCCACGGGTAAATCCTCTGCACGGAATGCCTCAATTTACTTAATATATTTTACCAATTAAAATACATGATTAAATTTAATGGTTAAGTTTGAATTACTTCCAGCCAATTTTATAATGGCTGCGTTTAACACCGCATCGCCGGGCAGAAGGAAATCAAACAGATTTAACTAGAAATTTCCTACATCATTTTAAATTTATTCCACAAATAATCTCAAATATTATTATCAAACCTCATTTTATTATTATTATTTAAATACCACTAAAACCAATTAAGTTTTTTTAGTATTTTTATTTTATTTTTAATAATAGTATTAGATGATTTGGAGAATATTAATGCAAGATAAAAATAATTATATTTTGACATTTCACATTTGTCAAAGGAATAAACTGTTGCTGTAACTTATTTTTTTGGTTAATGTAATCGAGTTTTAGTGTTTAGTCTTTGGAAGACTTGTGATGAATCCATGTATCATCTACTGTCAAAACATGAAGGGAAAAAATGTCTAATTAAAAAAAAATGCAATTACAAATTTATTTTCCATGTTTTATTAATATTTCAAATAGGATTACGTAATATATATTTTAGCTATAAATTATAAGTGAATAAATGTCAAATATGAATTAATTTATCAACGAAAATAAACAAGATTAAATTAAATATAAATAACAAAGTTACTGAAACTAAATAACTTATAATTTCATAAATGTTATTTACATTTGGTTTATATTTCGGTTGGACGTTGCAATATCTGCTGCCGTTCGATGTGAATGCACGTTTTATTTACGTTCAGCTGAAAATAAAATCGGGGTTATTATTTCGTTGCTATCATTTTGTAGCAACAAACAAACAAATAAATAAATAGATTTCGCTGGTATTTGGATGGGCAGAAAGCGAGCTTCAGCAAATGCGCGCATTCTCAATTACTCGCATCCATTGTGTATGTACTTTGCATTTATCATTTTGCTCCGCTAAGTGGACCACTGTGTGTTCGTGTGCGTGCATGGGAAAATTGTCGAGTAAATGCAGATGGCAGCACCGTTGTTTAAAGGAAAATGCGAATGCATTAAATTGTTTCCGCTTCAACATGTTAGTTTTAACTTATGGTAAGTAAATTGGTAATTTTCAATTGTTAGTGTCATACTTTCACTTGTTTTATAACAAATTAGTGTTAGCATCAGTGGTCCTCAAAATATTTTATGGAATTTTTCACTTTTTTATTTGTAAAAAAAATATTTTCAAAATATGAAAAAAAAAACTTGTAAGTTCTTAATAATTCTTTAATGAGAATAATATTTATAAATGCAATTATTATTCACCGAAGTATAGCTACACTTTTATTATTAATTTCAAAAATTACATAATTACAGAACAAAAAGAAAAAGAAGTGGTAAATATTTATTCTATAAAAATGCCTTATAAATAATTACTTTGAATGAAAATAAAAGTTTTTGAAGTGCTAATATTATTTTTTTAATTTATTCTATATTTTTTGTATGTAGTTTTTTTTTAAATTTTATTTTGCTGGGAGAAAAATCGTTTATATTCCAGTGTGGTTTTTGTACTCGTGGCAAACGATAAGATCGACTATTGATCGTCCTCGTGGGCGGTCTTGTTAATTGCGAATATCAGCTATAGTTTTTCGTTTGCCGACTGGAAGAAGAGAAAAGCCTTTGTCAATTGTTTACCCCGGTGTCTGCGTTATATCGTTTTACTGGGCTTTCATCCAAGCAACTTATTTTTTCGATTCTTTTTCTATGGCCTTATTTACTTTTTTCCTCTACTCCGTTACAAATAGTTCAATTTCGTTAAATAAAATCAATTTCATTACATCAGTTTCACATACTGGTTAGTACCAACTTTAGATATATAAAATTATTTTAATTAAACTTTACAAGTTCTGTAAAAGTTACAATTTTAAGCATACTTCAACATCCTTTGAAGTCTTTAGATTGAAGCATCAACAAAAACAAAGATCATTCAATAATCTTTTAAAAATTTATGATATAAAAATAAAATAATTTTATTTTTCAAACCTTTTTATTAACTTTTTAAACATTTTTATAATAACTATATTTGAAAATATGAAAAAAAATAAGAAAAACTATGATTACAACTTGTATGTTATTAATTATTATGATTTTTTTTTAAATAGAAAAAAAATTGTATAGAAAATATATAAAATAATTACAAGTAACTTATTTATTTATTTATTTATTGGTAAAACACATTTTTTCATTAATTTCAATTATTTCCATAATTACCACTCATTTTAGAAGTATTTCTTTAATAGATATAATTTTAATTATACTTAGACTTTCCTAGAAATTATTACATCAAAGCACACAAAAATAATGATAATTATCATTGCAACATTCAATAATCTTTGTAAATATTATATCATTTTTATGATATAAAAATGAATTTATTTCCTTTAATTATTTTATTTTTGATATTTCACAGTAAATTTAAACAAATATTATGATATTTTTTTTGATTGACTATAATATCATTGTTGACAAAGAAATAACCATAAATAATAAATTAAAGCACTGTAATCAATCATATGAAAATCTCCTGATCTTATCGTTCACCTTTTTAAAGCCGTTTCCACACGATCAACCCCGGTTAAACGTCAAACGCGACCCACCAGAATTGAGTCATAATAAATATATGAAAATAGCGATCATATTCTTGCTATACGAATCTCACATAACTCAAACAGACAATGAGCAAAAAAAAAACGAACTATGGTTATAATTGGCCATAAAATTACACGAATATTAAATTTAGTTATTTAATTACTTAGGTTATTAATTATAATGTAAACAAATATAATTATTTATGTTTAATTAGATCTAACTACTTATGATTATGTATTGCTAGTGATAAATAGCTGTATTTTATATTAGAATCTTTTGTATTTTTTTCTAAAGTTTAACTGTAAATTCACTTTTTATATAAGCTATAAAAAAGTAATTTTATTTTATATAAGTTGTTATATACGCCTTAATAGTTAGTATTAACTTGTTCTAGAAATTTACATATTTCTTGATGTTGTAGACTAATCATGAATATTGTATTGGGTTTTATTAATTTAGGTTATGTTTTGTTGTGCCGTCAGAAGTTTTTTTAGGTTAGGTTGTTGTATTGTTGTACTTAGCCATTTTTATTTGTTATGTTCTTTCATAATTTTTCCAATTATTTAAATTAGTTACGTGAAGTATGTATGTGAAAGTCTAAAATTCGTCTTCTCTAAGTCTATAGGAGTCCTAGTTAGACTCTTAATTATGTCTTAGTTGATTGGTCTAGGGAAGAACATACTTCTTAATCATTAACTTAAATGTAACTCCTAGTTAGTATTCATGAGATCAACACTTGTCTAGTTCTAGACTTCTAAATATTTTTTTTTTCAATCTATATAATAAAGTTATTTAAAAATATTTGTAATTAATATACATAAACATCATTAAGGCTCCACGACGACGTAATTACAAGATAATTCAAGTTGTCCAGAGATATTTAATCACGGGACACGATAAAATATTTAAAATTAAATTATTATGTGTGGCAGTGTATAATTTTTAATGTTGGTAATAAAAAAAACAAAGTTTAGGTTCCATTTAAAACAATTGTTAGAAATATCCATAAATCTTTAGTTTTCTTAAACGTTTAATTTATTATTTTTAATACGTTAATTGAGGTTATGTTTTGTTGGGCAGTATTAGATTTATATAACTTAGGTTAGGTTATATGTCATTCAATTTTTGTTTTACATTAATTGAGGTTATGTTTTGTTAGGCTGTAATATATTTTTATAAGTTAGGTTAGGTTACATGTCATTCCATTTTTCTTACATTAATTGAGGTTATGTTTTGTTGGTCTGTGACAGATTTATATAAGTTAGGTTAGATTATATGTCATTTCATTTTTTATTATTATATCAAATTAATATTTATTAGTAAAGTGTAATTTATATTAATTAAGTGAAATCTCGTTAATGTTGGAGATAGTTGAAACGTTTAATGAATTGTTAATGGGATGTCATAATAATAGTGATTATTTTTAATGGCGGCTGAATAAGAATCAAACTTTCTTGAGCATGTTAAAACGATGAAGAAGTTGCATACAAATTGGATTAATTAATGCGAAGTAGGTTTGAAGTTCGCGAGATCAGCTATAGTGAGTGTGTGCATGTATATAGTAGGTTCGAGTGCGCTTTTGGCAAGTGTGGTTTTATGGGTCGTGGATATGTGGGTCAATAAAATTTTATGTTTATAAAACATACGCCATCAGGCTAATGCACGGCGGAAAATTGATAATAAAATTGAAGCGTTTTCCCCGGGAATATGTATTTAGTTAGTAACCCGAACTTCGTACAGTTAGTTTTATCCCCATATTTTTTTTGTTTATTTTCCACCCTTCCGTACTCATATTTTTATTTTGTCTGTGGAAACGATTTAGTTTTATCGCAAGTTTGTTTATTTTTTGGAATTGTGCAATTGCGCGATTCCTAATAATGTTGAAATTTTTAAAATGCAGCGATATGGATGGGTAATGAAGTGAGCAAAACTGGTTTTGTCGTATAGAAGGAGACGGTCCTCGCACTTTCCGCAAACTTCGTAATTGTAAAAGTTTGCGCAAACCGCAATGCACAAATGCAGTTATACATTATTTCGGTGGCGCGATGAGATTCGAAGGATAAATATGCATGCCTGTATATATGCATGCATGCGGCTGGAGCGGCGCGAATTATGCAATCCCGAAGAAGCACTATTACCATCCATCAGTTTATAAGCCTAGCAGGTGTGAGGTAATTTTAAAAAAGGGGGATAAAAGGGAGGGAAAAATTCTGTATTTGGTTAGTGGCAATCTGAAAGGCTGGGGGAATATATATGGGTTGTGGGATTAACCTGGCAGCGACAAAACAGTTTCTCTTCTTTTCCTTGATTTATCGCATCTCGATGTCTCGCTGAGACCTCTGTCCTACTCACTCTCTCTCTCTTTCTTACACGCTTGCATACACGGATTCTCTTTCTCTCGGCCCTGCAACAGATAATACCGAAGTTGCTATCTGATTCGCCACGCGTCGTGCATATATTGCATTTATAACTTTTAACATATTCTCAAATAAAATCCATAAATCTCAACTATTCAAGTATGTTTTTGATTCATCTCACAGTTTAGATCGTTTCTCACTTTTTATTTTTATTAATATAGTCCATTCGGTTGTTGATATTTGATTTACGACATTAAAACATTGTAAGTTCACTTAACGTAAATATGTTCGACTATTCGTATTTGATTAAAAAAACACATTAGTTTTATGATGATTAATTGTCATTACAAAATTTAGTCACCATTCAATTAGGGTATATACTATTAACATATGTTCGATTATACGTACATTAATTAACTTACAAACATGCGTTCGAATTTACAATTATGTCTATTAAGATTTACAGTATTAATATTTTCTGGAGACTGAAGATAATTTGTACAATTCTATGAACATCGAGTACGTTCGTGCGAACGTTCAGATACGTGTATGTCTAAGAATTCTAAATATACACATCTATATATGAATAGCTTTTTATCTAATTTACAAATATTATACAAAAGTAGAATGAATTAGTATAGTTATGATACTTTTAATATCTATTCGATTATACGTACACGTTTATGGGTCCCTAATTGAAAAAACATACAACTCTATCCATATGAACGTATAATAATAGTTATATTAAGATACTAATTAAGTCGCTGCTCATTTAGTGTACGTAAGTTTGGATATAGAAAAATGTTTGGGGCATGCAGTATTAATATTTTGAAAAAACTGTAGGTTTAGAATTATATTTTTGTCCTAAAAGTAGTTTTAATACTAAAATAAAATTATTACATAGTCTTTTAAAAATTAAATTAAAATAAAATATGTAAATACATAAGATGATGAAAAAATTCATTAGTATACGTTAATCTACCAATATATTAGGTACGTTAATATGATTTAAAAAAAAGTACGCTCAATGATATTCAATTAGTCGTACAGTCAGCGTTCGCTTAGCGTACATCTTTTTAATAGATGTTCGATTAAAATTATTTGATTACAACTTGAAATAACATGCAAATGTCTTATTGAAAATTCACTTATGTTTGTAAGATGTGCACGAAATATCAGCGTTCGCTTAACGTACATCATTTTAATAGATATTTGATTAAAATTATTTGATTACAACTTGAAATAACATGCAAATGTCTTCTTGAAAATTCACTTATATTTGTAAGGTGTGCACGAAATATCAGCGTTCGCTTAGCGTACATCTTTTTAATAGATGTTCCATTAGAATTATGTGATTACGACTTGAAATAACATACAAATGTCTTATTGAAAATTAACTTATGTTTGTAAGGTGTGCACGAAATATCAACGTTCGCTTAGCGTACATCATTTTAATAGATATGTGATTAAAATTATTTGATTACAACTTAAAATAACATGCAAATGTCTTCTTGAAAATTCACTTATGTCGTTAAGGTGTGCACGAAATATCAGCATTCGCTTAGCGTACATCATTTGAATTGATGTTCGATTAGAATTATGTGATTACGACTTGAAATAACATGCAAATGTCTTATTGAAAATTAACTTATGTTTGTAAGGTGTGCACGAAATAACAGCGTTCGCTTAGCGTACATCTTTCTAATAGATGTTCGATTAGAATTATGTGATTACGACTTGAAATAACATGCAAATGTCTTCTTGAAAATTCTAAAATTACTTTCAAGAAAATATTGTTATGATTATAATAAAACTGAAATATGTACATGAAATGCTGGAGTTCGATGACAAAACGTACGTATTTATAAACATCTGTACGTTCTTGCGAACCAAACTAAATGTATATCTAAAAATCTTAAACACATGCATTTATATGGGAATTCACCATATGGTTAATGTACATTCGCTTAACATACATAAATATATGTAAATATTATGTACGTTAACCGAACACATACAATTTTCTTTTTTTCCTGAAGAATTTGTTCAACATTAGATTTAAATAAATTGTTCAACAAATAATTGTCTTTTCAAATTTGTTTCAAATAACTCTAAACCAGAAAATCTAAATCTAACAAAATCAACAAGTTAAAAGTTTAGTAATTATTGGAAAATTAAATAAACATATATTTAAAAAGTAAATTAAGAACTTTTATTGCCCAAACTATTGAGAAAAATGTTAATTAAATTATCTCAACTATAAAATAAATAAAATAAAATAAAGAGATTTTAATTAAATTCTCTCAATAAAATTAAATATTTTAAAGAAATGTATATTAGAAAAAATACGACAAACTACTTATTTTTTATGAAATTAATTTTATTAATTTATATAGGAATTAACAGTTAATTCTTACTTTTAGTTTTATTAAGGAAAAACCATTTTCCTTACGTATTTCATAAAAAATTCTGTATTAAACAAAATATTACATTTAATTACAATTAAATGTAAATATAATCATTTTTTCTAAAAAATAATTTTTCTTATGAAATAAATGTTATATTCTCTGCAAATATGTAACTATATTACATAATTGATTATATTAGTGTATACTCAAAACTTTGTAGAAGACTAACAAAATGCCTCTCGACACGAATCTACCATCAAACAATTAAATAACATCGTTTAAGAACTGGAAGGAAGTTGAAAACAATCTATATACTTATAATATTTAGGTCAGACCAAGATCGATATCTCTTAGTGAACAAATACATTTTATTATTATGTAACGTGATCACACTTAGCAGCCACTTAACAACAACTTTCCTCAAGAACTTTTACAAACTTTTTTTATGGGAAATGGCACTGGCAAATATTTAATTTCGCCAACAAAACATTAATTCGATCGTTTCATGAAAATCGAGACAGTTTCAGCGTCCGCCATTAGCGATCGGGATATTATTTCAGCGATATATCTGCCAACACAATTAATTTCTTTATTTGTTCGTATATTTCATGAGTTAAAGCGAGATGTGCAGACTTTCCAAAGATACGTATCAAACGTATACGAGAGAGAAATGGAGAGAGAGAGAGAGTGGATGTATGTGAGCTGAAGCTGAAATTCTCACGTTCGAATGTAACAGCTTGATGGGCCATTAATTGCCCACCCGCTGATCTGATTAATAGTGCGAAAGTTTAAATTAAATCCGACCACCTTTTAATTAAAACTCGCGGATTAATAATAATTTTAATGCGGATTTAATATGCGACCGAAAATTAATAACTAATTACATTATTCCATATTCCATTTCGTCAATTCCATTATAATTTTACAAACATCTATTTCCACATTAAACATTTCATACATATATTTTAATTACTGAATAAAAATTCTATTTAATGAAACTTTTTCTTAATTTTCGGTTATTATTTGTAAATCATGAAAAAAAAATTTATTTCCTATTTTTTATTATGTAATTTGAAACTATGATTAAGTATTTAAGCCTTAATTAATTATTTTAAAATCATTTAAAAAATAATATTTATTTTTTATTATTTATAAAATATAAAACAAATTGATTTATGTATGAATTACAGGAATACATATTTATTACGTATTATATTAAATAAATTATTTATGTAACAATTAGTAAATGGAAAATATAATTTAAAATAAACTGAAATATTGATGCATGAAATGTTGTAAATACAAATTTGAAAAGAGTTTAATTGATCTGCTTAATTTATTAATTATTGGGATCATTGAACTCGATCGCATTTCGTAATGTTTTTGATGTTTGGAATGGAAATATACATTTAATTTAATGTGTGTTTGATTTTACTTTGTGCCGATAAAATGGTATTAATTTATAGAAATGAATTATTCAAACCAGATAAATTGTAATTCAACACTCGCTTCCATATATTACATGGAAATTATTACATATATTTATTTACTATTATATAATTCTAATAATCAATAATAATAACAGTTTTAAAGCAGTTATTAATAATTCCTTTGTCAAATAAAAATAATTGTACTCGCATAGTGCGGGTAATAGGATCTGCCAAAATCCCGGATTGTTTGAAACCGAATGCTACAGAAGAACTTGACTATATAAGGAAAATTAATAATTCTGTGTAATTTAATATTTTTATATAACCGCCAATATCCTGGATTGCTCATAACCGGACTAATCGGGGAAGTAATAAAAATAAAAATAAAAATAAACCGTACAAAAAGAGGCTTGACTGTATAAAGAAAATTAATAATTATGTGTATTATTTTTTTATAATTTATTTGTGTTTTTTACAAGTAAAATTTGTTTTATTTTTTTTATTTTTTTTTAATTGAACTCCAGTGAATCTGGACTATACGACTAATAGTCCGGACTAATTGGAGAAGTAATTAAAATTAAAATAAACGACACAAAAAGAGATTTAACTGTATAAGGAAAAAATAATAATTTGGTGTATTAATTTTTTAGATTTTATTTGAATTTTTTATCTTCTAATAACTCAGACTGTTCATAAGCAGACTAATTGAGGAAGTAATGAAAGTATAAATAAGACGCACAAAAAAATATAAAGAGAAATAATAATTTTCTGTATAATTTTATTAGAATTTATTTGTATTTTTTACAATTAAAACTTGGTTTATTTTTAAATTTTTAAACTACAGTTCAGTTCATGAATCCGGACTATACGAAGTTTATACTAATAACTCGCATCGTTTGAATAATATCCGTACTTTACATAACCGGACTAATCGGAGAAGTAATTAAAATGAAAGTAAATGACTCAAAAAGACATTTACGTATAAGGAAATTTAATTTATTAGAATTTTTATCTTCTAATAATCCGGACTGTTCGTAAGCGGACTAATTGAGGAAGTGATGAAAAAATAAATAAATATATAAAGAAAAATAATAAATTTTTGTATATATTTTTTAGAATTTATTTGTATTTTTCATAATTAAAATTTGATTTATTTTAAATATTTTAAATCGAATTATAGTGAAACCGGACTAATCGGAGAAATTAATATAATTGAAATGAACTCCACTAAAAGAGACTTGACTTACTAAAATAATAAATTTGTGTAAAAATTTTTTTACAATTAATTTTTATTTTTCACAATTATAATTTTTAACTGAACTATAGTGAATACGGATTGATCATAGCCGGACTATACGAGATGAATTTTTTAATATACTAATACTAATCGAGGAAATAAATAAAATAAGAATATACTCCACAAAAAGAGACTTAAATGTATAAGTAAAAATAATAATTTTGTTGAATTTATTTTTATTTTTACAATTCAAACTTGTTTCATTTTGAAATTTTTAAACCGAACTGTAGTTAATCCAGATTGACCGTAGATGTATTTTTAATATATAGTAATAACATGCATAGTCCGAGTAATAAAATTTCACAATATCCAAAATCGCCTGAAACCGGTTAATCGAGGAACTAAATAAACTAGGAATAAACCGTACTAGAAGAGACTTGGCTATAAATTTTTAAACCGAACTGTAGTGAATCCGGATTGATCATAGCTGGACTATACGAGGTATATTTTTTAATATTCAGTAATAACCCATATAGTCCAGGTAATATAATCCGACAATATCCTTAACTGCTTGAAACCGAGCTAATCGAGGAACTAAATAAAATAGAAATAAGCCGCACAAAAAGAGATTTGACTGCATAAAGAAAAAGAAAAATTTTGTATATGAATTTTTTAGAATTTATTTTTATTTTTTACAATCAAAATTTTCAAAATTTTGAACTTAACTATAGTGAATTCAGATTGAAACCGCTTGAAACCGGACTAATTGAGAAACTAAATAAAATTGGTATAAACCGCACTAAAAGAGACTCGACTTAGTAAAATAATAATTTTGTGTACTCATTTTTTCATTTTATTTTTTACAATTAAAATTTGGTTTATTTTGAAATTTTTAAACCGAACTATAGTGAATCCGGATTGATCGTAACCAGACTGTATTTTATAATATATACAGTAATAACTCGCATAGTCCGGGTAATATAATGCAATAATTTCTCTAACTACTTGAAACCGGACTAATCGAGGTATTAAATAAAATAGAAATAATCTCCACAAAAAGAAACATGTCTGCATAAGGAAAAATAATAATTTTGTGTATATTTTTTTTTATAATTTATTTGTATTTTTTATCTACCGGACTAATCGGGGAAGTAATTAAAATATTTTTTTATGTACTAATTTTTTAGAATTTATTTTTTTACAGTTAAAATTTTTATGCGAGATTCTACTATATTTTAGAGTTTTTTTTAACCCTTATTGTTATAAGAGCAAATCTTTTTGGAGCAAAGTGTCATTTTGAAGATATTCTCTATTAATTAAAATGTCCAGGGAGCCGCACGTAACAATATGTTCTCTATATGAAATAAAATTTCCTATATTTCCGGGGAGCCGCAATTTCTCACTAAAAGAGCCGCAGTTTGCCTGCCGTAAATTGTTTTACGTCATTGATTTATTTTCTAAATATTTCCTATAAAAAATAAAGTAAATATAAAAATATTATAAAATTATGTACATTTTTTAATATTTATTATTTTAACATATGAATTATCCCAGTTAAATATATTTACAAATTAAAAAAAAAACTATTATGCATTGCGGATTTATTTTTATTTGATTATTAATTATCCAATTGTGAATACGTGATTTCTATAATTAATATTACCGTCGTCCCTCTAGTCGATATATTTAATTTTTAATTATACAGCAAAAATATATTTATCACTGCATAAATATCATATATTCTATACAATTGTATAAATATTATTTTACAAATAATTTATATATTTTTGTTCTTTACAATTATTTTATAATATTAATAATCATTGAAATAATAATAAAATAGTTTATGGTATAGTTTTTTATATAAAAAATCTACTGAAAAAAAACCGGTTTCGAAACTCAATTTTTCTACGAAACCGGTTTAAATAAATGGAAATGTGGGTGTGTTTTAAAACTTATTTTAAAACTTTTCAATTTATTTAATATTTATACAATTTCTATAAAAAAAAGGAAATTTTAAATTGCTAAAATATCATATAAAACTGATTTATCCTTTTTATTTTACCCAAGAAAAAAATGATTTAAAAAAAAGAAACGTCCGTGTTTTATAGACAAAATTTTCATAAATCCAAAAACTTTGATGAGAGTTTAACAATATATCAATTTTATACAAGAAACTATAAATTCTTATAAAATTATTTTAAATGTTCGATAATTATTGGAAGATTTTAAACTCAATTAAAATTACTGCCATTATTTGCTTCATTGAAAATGAAATTGAACCTTGTTCATAATAAAAGTATGCCATTCTCGTAGCTCGCAAAGCGAACCTTTTAAGGAAATTGCCTGTTAAATTATCTACCGGAATTCGGTATTTTTCAGCATTGATGGTTTTCCTCTACTTGAATGGATAAAGCGGCAACTTCTCGAATCTCCTACTAGTTATTCCATAAGTTACATAGATTATTTTAATTCAATTATTTTAAATCTCTCATAATCTAAAATAATTGATTTTATTGATATTTTTACATAAAATACATTGAATTTTATTACATCATCAAATTTGATGTGTATTTTTATAGTACAATCATATCAAATATAAATATTTTTATTATTTTTTATAGAAACTGAAAAATAGAAAACTTTATCAGAATATCAAAAAAATATCTATTTCTTTAGAAGCGGTAACTTTTAGAATCTCCTACTAGTTATTCGATAAGTTACATTGATTATTTAAATTCAATTATTTTAAATTTCTCATAATCTAATATAATTGATTTTATTGATATTTTTACATAAAATACATTGAATTTTATTAAATAATCAAATTTGATGTGTATTTATATTGCAATAATATCAAATATGAATATTTTTATTATTTTTTATAGAAACTGAAAAATAGAAAACTTCTTCAGGTTATCAAGAAAATATCTATTTCTTTAGATGCAAAAGATTTCAGTAGAAAATAATTAAATTAATCAAATTATTGAATTAATTTAATTTATCCCATGCAACATAATCACCACTGAAATTGTCTATATTATATAATATTTATTGTAACAATTATAAAATTATATAAATAAATACAGAAAAAAAAATATTCCTTTAATTAATTTAATTTATCTAAAAATCACTGAAATTGTTTGTATTATATTCCTATAAATTTTGTATTTTTAAATTGATAAATTACAATAAACTATGACATTTATTTATAAAGTTATATAAATAAATACAGATAAAGTAATACAAAATATATTTAAGGGCAACAAACTTCAAATAAAATAATTTAAGTAATCAAATTTAAATAACTTTTGAATTAATTTATTTTATCCAAAAATATTACGTAATTGCCACTGGCATTGTTTATTCGTATAAATTTTGTATTATTTTTGGTAAATTACAACAATTATAAAATTATATAAAGAGATATAGTAATAAACCCCGTGAATCAGGCAACAATAAATAATATTTAAAACATCGATATTTCAAAATATTTATTTGGAAATAGTTATAGCTATATAGAATTGCCGAAATAACTGCTTAACTTGTTCCGTAAACAACGCATATAAAGCTCTCTCCATCAAAATCAATCGTCGAAAACAAGTCGATATATCAAGGATATAAGTATATCCGATGATTGTGATTCCGGAGTGAAATTCGCTGAAAACAGTTTTGGAAACTAATAAATAATCGAGAGAATGTAATCATTCCCTGCATTTTTTTTTTCATATTTTTTCTTCAGACGGTGTCGCCTAGTAGAAGTAGTTACTATTCTTTATACGAAACCCGGAGGACCATTAAATGAGCAGGCAATAAAAATATGGGCTAGAGAAGAAGGAGGGTATTCGTTATCTTAAGTAATAACGCGGCGGAAATATAAAATGAATTATGGTAATAAGTGTAAAAATATTCCGGGCGCATGGCAGTATTTCTTAATTATTTTATTCCGTATGAGGCAGAAAGGAAAGAAGACATTTTTCATCGTTTCTGTTTGCTCTTATTTGTTATATTGTCTTATATCGTATTTGGGGCCCCGAGGAAAGGTTAGGATTGGAAGCAGTGGCGGTCCATAAAATTCTGTGCAATCTCCTCTTAAAAAAATATGAAAAATAATTCAAAGAAATATTTGGTTCTATAAATGTTTTAAATTAAATGTATAGAATTTTATGGTAATATTTGATTTATTTTTGTATTAGAGGGGCTGCAGGATTTGCAGCCCTTGCGGATGCGCCGCCACTGAATTGCCGTAGCTACGTGCGTGAAATATATGAAGTTTTTGACGTATGGACTCTCCTCCGATATGTGTGCATACGTGGGTCGACGCCGAGTGCAAGTTTCGTTGCGTGCAAATTAATGGCGTTTTATATTTATTGCTAAATTTTCGTACGTGATCATTGGCGAGGAGATGAGAGGAGAGGAGTGTGAGATTCAGTTTTAGGGTATTATGGTCGTTAATTAGCCGGCAACTTAGGTTTGGTTCGAGGCAGATACGGAGCCGGGTCACCAATTACTCGGTCAGTTTGTAGAGGAGGTCGTTACATGGATTATAAATCTCTGCACTAACCACGCATGTATGGACACTTAATCCTAGATGTCATCCGGATCCACCCGTGTGCCCACCTAAAATGGAAACAATTTATAACGTCGCTGACGCTAAGAAAATTAATACCACCCCCAAACTTTTTACATTACCACGTCTGTTGCATAACTATTTACGTCCCTTCAACAATAGACCGTTATTATCACACAGACAATACTCCATTATTATCTCAACAGTCTTCAGAGTTTAACAAAATTCATATCATATTAATATTTACCCCACATATTTTTTTTACTAAAATTCTTTTTGGTCGAATTGTTTAAGCAATTGTTGCAATTAATTAATTTAAAAGTTAATAGCTATTTTTGTTCATTAAATTCATAAAATTATATTTCCAACAATGAGTTTTTTTTTGACTTTCGTTTTCATTAATTCTACTGAAGCTCAAATTTTCTTGTTTTTTTTTTTGAACAACTATAATTAAAAAACTTGTTCAAAATTGTCCAAAATTCATATATCTTGATTGTCAATATGACATACTTAATATGTCATATACAGATGTACAAGTGAATAAAGTGACATTTGACAGAATATTTCATCTTGCATAGTGTGGTTTGCCAATAATCCGGACTAATTGAGGACTTTAAATATAAAAATACCATTACTTACTTATCTTTAGTTTTTTTTTATTATCTAATCGTTCTATAGTGAATCCAAACCAAAATATTTTAATTTTCAAAAAGTTATTAATAATATGTCACATATAGCTGTATCGGTAAATAAAGTAATATTTAGCAGTGATATTTGACATTATCATTTATCAAAATATCCATAATCCAGAAATTTTGATTGTCAAAATGTCATTTTCAATATGTCATATAAAGTTTTCCAAGTGGATAAAGTGACAGTTGACAATATTATTTCATATTATTTAACATAATATCCAAAAATTTATATAATTTGTTTGTCAAAATTGAATTATTAATATGTCATATAGACTTATCCAAATACTTTAATTGTCAAAAGTCATATAAAAGTTAATATATTACATATATCTGTTATTAAGGGAGGGATAAATTAACATTTTACATTATCATTTATAAAAATGTCAAAAATTCATATATTTTCATTTTTAATATGACATATATACAGTTGTCCAAGTAATAAAGTGACATTTGGCATTAATATTTCACCTTGCATGGTCTGGTTTACCAATATTCCAGACTAATCCAGGATTTTAAATATAAAAATATAATTTTGTACCATTTTTTAAATTTATTTTTATTTTAGACTTATCTTTAGTATTTTTAATTATCTAATCGTTCTATACTGAATACTAATCAAAATATTTTAATTGTCAAAAAGTCTTTTATGACATATAGCTGTCTCGGTTAATAAAGTAACATTTGGCAGTGATATTTGATAATATTAATTATCAAAATATCTAAAATCCGTCTATTTTGATTGTAAAATGTCATTCTCAATATGTTATATAAATTTTTCCAAGTTGACAGTTGACAGTAATATTATTTGATAAAATATCGAAAAATCATATACTTTGATTATCAAAATTTCATTCTTGATATGTCATATAGACTTGTTCATATATTTTAATTGTCAAAAAGTTATATAAAAGTTAACTCTCTCACTTAAGAAAGTAACATTTGATAGTGATATTTGACATTATCATTTATAAAAATTCAGATATCTTGATTGTCATTATGACATAATTAATATTGTGACATTTGACAGTAATATTTCACCTTGCATAGTGTGGTTTTAAAATATTCCGGACTAATCGAGGACTTTAAATATAAAAATATAATTTTTATCTTTAGTTTTTTTTTTTTAATTATCTAATCGTTCTATAGTGAATCAAAACTGATCGAAATTGGAGTTAATGATGTATTTACATTTTAACATATGCTCCAGTTCTTCATGATATTATACTATTTTTTAATTTTAGTTACAAAGTCGATTATTTGTAATGAATTTTGTGAAAAAAAGGTAGATTTTCAATGTATGCTATTGTTCATTACCAGTAATTTAAAAGTGACAAAAGGTTATCGCCAAAACAAAATGTAAAAGGGAGAAAGAGAAGCGTTCGAATGCTGTAAATGAATAATAAATGCGAGAACGTGTTGTTAGGCTGCAGAATCCAATTTTAGTTTTTGCGTTCCAGATCCTTTTCATTTTAATTCCAATTAGAGAGCAATCGATTGCTTGTTGTCCCAAACACCACGTGTTTTAAATCTGTTGTGCAGCATCCGGAATTTGGGGTGAAAAAAAGCTGTCACAATTAAAGTTGCGAGCGTTCCTGAAAATCAATTTGTTTCCGACGCGTTTAAAATTTATGAATTTTCAACGGTCCAACTGTTTGTTTCATTCAGGCAAAACTATCGACACGGAATAACACATAGTATTTATTAGTAGTCATATTATTGCAAACATGAAAAAGTTAAAAAGTATAGTTTATTAAAAATATTATTAATTTTATCAACAAAAGTATGATGTTTATTTTAAATTATATGTCTTTATTTATTTCGTAAGAAAACAGTATAATCATTCATAAATTTCTAATAAATAATCTCTAAATAAAAAAAGTGACATTAAATAATGATATTTGATATTGTCTTTTATGAAAATAACGAAAATTCAAAATCCATATTGAATCAGTATTGATTTTAAAACAATTATTCTTAATATGTCACGTACAGCTATCCAGGTAATTAATGTGACATTTGACATTACAATTAATTACAAAAACAACAATATATTTTGATTGTCAATATGCTACATTACAACTGTCAGGTTAATAAAATTACATTTGACATTTGACAGTGATATAAAATCCATATATTCTTATTGTCAAAATTCTTAATATGACATACACATAAAGTGACATTTGACAGTGATATTTGATGTAATTATTTTAAAAATATAAATAATAATTGTTAATAAATTATTGTTAATATGTCACATATATAGCTGTCTCGGTTAATAAAGTAACATTTAGCAGTTATATTTGACATTACAATTAATCACAAAATATATATATATTTTGATTGTCAAAATGCCATTGTTAATATGCTACATTACAACTGTCAGTTTAATAATATTACATTTGACATTAAACAGTGATATTTGACATTATCATTTATCAAAATATCTAAAATACATATATTATTAAAATGTCATTCTTAATATATTATTCACAGTTGTTGAAATCAATAAAGTAAAATTTGACAGTGACATTTGATATAATTATTTTTCAAAATATCCATATTTCTAATATTTTACTTATCAAAAAGTCATTGTGAATATATATAGCTATCTCGGTTAGTAAACTAACATTTATCAGTGTTATTTGACATTATCAATTATTAAAATATCCTAAATTCATATATTTTGATTGTCAAAATGTCATTCTTAAAAATAAAGTGACATTTGACAGTGATAAAATAACCAAAATGCAAATATATTAATTATGCAAATATATTAAAAGTCGTTGTTAAGGTGCTACTGATATTTGACATTATCATTTATCAAAATATCCAAAAATCCATATATTTTTATTATCATAATGTTATTCTTAAAATAATATACACAGTTGTCCAAGTGTATAAAGTGACATTTGACAGTGACATTTGATATAATTATTTTTTTAAATATCCAAAATCCAAATATTTTACCCGACTAAAAAGTGACATTTGGCTGTGATATTTGACATTATCATTTATCAAAATAACTAAAATATATAAATTTTTATTGTCAAAAGATCATTCTCAATATGCCATGTACAGTTTTCCAAGTTGATAAAATGAGAATTGACAGTATTATTTGATATTATTTAGCATAATATACAAAATCCATATATTATACTTTGATTGTCAAAATTTCATTCTTAATATATCATATAAAGTTATCCAAATATTTTAATTGTCAAAAAGTCATTCTTAATATGTCACATATAGTAAAGTAACATTTGACAGCCATATTTATAAAAAAATTCAAAATTCATATATTTTGATTGTCAATATGACATAATTTATAAATGACATTTGACAGTAATATTTCACAAGATCTTTTAAATTTTCTTAACAAAAGTTTTATATAATTTAAAATGCAATAATGATAAATTTATTCATGTTTTTTTTAAATATCCATAATATTTTTCATAAATAAATTAGAGATAAATAAACTTATTTTTTAGTTGATGTGTATTTATTGAATATTAAATGTTTTCCTTTCTGTTTCAGGTAAGCCAAGTTGATGATATATTCAAGCATTATAACGAAGCCGCAAACATATTTTGTAAGTTATACAGTCTTGAGCACAGGATTAATCCGCTCCGAGGAAAATTCGTAAATATTATTAATACGTTTAATAATATATACTCCACATAGTTGAAGAGGTTTTAAGGCGGCCGTAAAGGCCTTGCTGTCATAAACATGAATAGAATTTATATGCGAAATTAATTTTCTTAATATTCGCATATTTTATTTTCGCTTTAGAAGGAGTGCGAGTGCCGTAAATTTATTTACAACAGACCGGACAGGGTTTACATAACAACAACTACTACAAACACCAAAAAAAAAAAAATAAGTACACGCAAACTCTCACATAGAGGAAAGCCTTTATGTTATATAATAAAGTAAAAGCACAGTTTTGTTGGGCCGTGGAAAGTAGGAACAACGGCGAGAAGAGAAGAAAAGTACAGAGCTTTCTGCGTTATTATTGCGTATAAAAATAAATACGTATAAGGGAATTCTCGGAGCGGCGAAGCGGAGAACCAATTTTCGACTCACCGCGCGTTCTATATTTTATTGTAAATTTGTTTTGTCGAGGGTTGGCAGCGGCGGCGGCGGCGTCTGGGGGGTTGCAAGACAACCTCATGCAGAAGAAAAAGAAAAACGAATGACCGAAATAAAGCGGTGTTCGTTTTTCAGGAGACGCGGCTGAAGGAGTTTCGGAGGGTTTTAGTTGTGGGGTGGTGGTAATCGGAGTCCAGTGAAGAGTTGGTACCTTTTGTACACTGCCCACGTATTGTTTTCATTTCCGCGGATTTCAATTGCATCTTTATCGTGTCACATCAGCTATTTGTATTGTTCCTCCTTCTCCGGACAAGTCGCACTTTCCTGAAAGATGATAAAAAGTATTACAACAGATTTATTTCTCTGATGCGCTATAATATTACGGAATCCTCGGGCGCCGCTGTTTTTCCCCTCTTTTTATTATTTTTCTGCTATTCGTCCCTTTTTATACACGCGCTTCCTTTGTTCTTCTTTCCACTTCTACGGAGGACAGAAAAAAATTGTATCTGTAAATCAAATGTTCTTGTGGTCCTGCATATATGCATAGTGTATGAGAGGTTTTTTTTTGGCTCCGACGCTTAACAAGTATGTCGGGATACGTTTGTACCATCAAAACTGTTACACGTGTTTTTGTCCCACACGAAATTTTAATAAACTAGAATTTTCAAATGCATTTTATTGTCATTCATTTAAGGCCTACAGTTTCAATTAGAATTGATATAAAACACAAATTTTACAAAAAAAACCGTTATACTTTTCTACGTTTAACCGGTTTTTGGTATATTTATAAAATTTTAAAAAGTAGTAATACTAGTAGACAAAATTTCTTGTAGTTCATACAAAAGACTACAGACATTCCGACCTTATAAATTAATAATAATTAATAATACAGCAATGAAGTATAAGGAATGTTATTCATTATAGGGATTAGAAATATTTGAAAATAATGACAAATTTTAAATTAACAAGAAAATATAACATCATTTAAAAAAATAAAATTACTCCTTTTTTATTTAGTTTTTTTAAGAAAATATGATATTAAAATACAAATAATGTTTATATAAACAATTGCTTAACCATGTCCTTGTTTTGCACACAAAATTGGCAGAAATGGAAAAAACTATTCCTATTAATATTTTTGAAAGATTTGCAAGATATAATTTTGTATCAAAAAAATTAATTAAAAAGAAATAACATCATTTATTGATGAGTATAGTAATACAAAGAATAATACAAAAAAAAAGGCAAGGAAAAAGAAGTATAACTCTAAAAAACAATACAATATATTTAAATTTGCAAATAATTAAAATCCAAATAAAAAAAACACTATATAATTGAACCAAAAATATATTCTAAATTAAAAATAAATATACAAGCAGCCACAGGAAAAGGGACACTATTATAGGGACAAATATAATATGGTACAAATATAATGACTTAAAAATTAGAATATTTTATATTCTGCTTTTAATAATGCACAAAAACTAATAATATTAAAGGAACCATGAGTTTTAAAACTTTAAAAAAACTTTGATGTAAACTATAACAATAATTAGATTATTTTGTTCTGTTTATAAAGGAGGTACGATAAAATTGTTTATAATTATAATCAAAACATCTTCTATACATTTTTTAGAATCTAGAGATTTTTGTAAGTCCTAAAGTGCTTTTCAACTTATTTCTATATATTGAAGTTCATGATTTTATCAATGTTACTTTTTACATCTAAGCTTTAAACAAATTTTACAAATATCACTATTTATTCATAATTTTAATATAATATATATCAGTTTAATATAATACAAATATCTTCAACTTTTGTTAGTAATCGATAAATTATATAAAATTGAAATATTATCATATCATATTTTTGGGAAGTGTAAGAATTTCTAAACCTATCATTTTTTATTTACAAATTTAGAATGTTGATATGTGATAGACATGTTGTGATGGACATGTCTGACCCAAATATTGTTTTCCAGCAGAATACATTTTTTGTATATTATTAATAATGTATAAACTTCAATATATGAAGGATTACACAATTTATTATGTACGTGTCTTCTCTAAAACAAAATAATTGATATACGAAGACAGTTTGTAGTTTTGAAAGTGACACATAATTATATTATTAGTATAAAATGATTGATGAGTGAAAGCATTTCAATAAAACGAATTATTCACATTTTACTTGTAGAATTAAAGATTATTTTGGAAGATTTTTTTTTGCGAATTTCTTTGGTTTTACCACTATACACTAGAAATGAAAGAACAATCTAAATAATGGTTAGTAGCTGGTTCAAATGCAAAAGTCAAAGATTGTTCCATCAGCAGAAAAGCAGGAAAATATGGCATTAGTTTTTTTGGGAATTTTGTTAATAGTAAAAAATAAAATATTATACAAATTGGTTCAATTGGATGTTGAAAAAAAAATCTATTAATGCAGATAATTATAATATTTTTATTGAAAAAGATAACAAAATAAGTTAACTGTTATTAAGGTCTATTTGCACATTATAATAAAATACACTTTTACGGAAAAAATTGTTAAAAAAAATAAATGTTTGGGTGCGAACAATGGAATTATTTGAAGGAATAGAAGTTATCTTTGTTGAAATTATCGTTTCAAGTATTAAATAACCAATAGCCCACATGTGTACATTGTGCTGACAATGTACATACATCAAACTTATCAAAATTTAGTATTTAGATTTAGATTTTCGAAGGAGCGGATGCTTTTGAGCCGAAGAGAAGAAAACAAAATATACCTTTATTAATCCATGTTTGGCTTACATTCCGGATGACGCCCATTTTTCATCCACCCTTAAATTATGGAACGAGAATGCCGTCCTCCGTGTCTTCATCCTCATCCCCCAGCATCCTTCTTTCGTACTTCTCTCTTTGTCTACGCCTCGCAAGATGTGCCTATGTATGCATTTAAAATTTATAGTCGCGCGAGCTTCCCGAAATTCCGCCTAAGCGGAATCCCGATAAAATTGTCTAACTATAAAGTGGTGCGCTTCAGGGGCGAAATTGGAGGGAAATGTATTTTGTTATTCATAGCGCATACATAAAATGAGTCGTCCCATCAAATGCCAGTAAAGGGCGAACGCGAATGCGACGTACGTGTGTCGGCGGGCGCCCAGGATGTAACATGTTCAACGTCCTCGTGTATATAAACAAAATCATTTTATGCACACCCCCGCAATTATGGCCAACCATTTACTCAAATGAGCCAACATCGCACTTTTTTCTTTGTGCCTGTTTGCATTTTATTCACTTTCAGAGCCAAATTATCATCAGATCAAACACTTTTATTGCTTTGCTTAAATTCTACTCTGCTATTTTCCTCTTTATATAACAGATTTTCTAATTTGATATTGTTATAAATTATATTATAGAAAGAATTACAAACGTGCTGGCTATTTATTCAATGAATACAATTTATTTTTCCATCACCTAAAATGTTAATATTTTCTTGTAGTAAAGACTCTAATCATCTATTATTTCATCTATCTGACAGATTATAATGAGGATTAACTTAATAATAGTGTAGAGTTTCCTAATTTGGACCGACACCTAGATTGGACCACTATGATAAATTAACTTTGAAATATATGGTAATCGACATACATTATCTAGACTAGTGTTCTTTAAACTGTGATTGTCCTACTACAACACTGAAAAACGATTTATAGGTAAAAAAATCTAGAAAAAAAAAATTTATAACATTAAATAAATTTTTCATAATTTTATCAATTTGCAAGTGTAAAAACTTAACTTCTAGAGAAATAAAATTTTAAGATATGAAGTAATTCAAAATCATGGAACAAAATTTTGGGTTGTACTCAGGTCTTTTGTGATTGTAGAATCGAAGCTAACTATTATGACTTGGCTAATCAAATAATGGAAATACTTGATTGTTCTTGTTCGACTCGTTGACTTAATTACCGACAAAGAAGTTGGCTAATCCGAAGGGAAGTTCAGAAAACGGCCTAAGTAAGAATCGCGATGTTAATAGAATCACAATGCAGAAAGTTTACAAATCAGTTTACAGCCGGTGGTGGCTGAAGTTCTGTAATTACAGATAGAATTAGATGCCAATCGGTGCACACTTATTTTCATAAAATTACATCACTAAATCTGTTATAAATATAATTAATACTGTATTTTTACGAAAATTTTACTCAGATAAATATTTATCTACTTTTTTTTGTTAATATTAAGGCTATATAATGAATTTATTGTATTTTGCCAAGTTTTACAAAACATTATTTGACAAGTTTTTAATATTTGTACCAACATAACGTGCTTTTATAAAAACAAACAGATATTTCATTGTAAAAGTTTTTCTTAAATAATTGCATAATGTACAAGTAGTGTGTACGCACCTTAATATATTAATTTTAGAGAAAAGTAAAACGTTTATATTTAATTGTAATATTAACTTCAGTAAATATACGTTTAACAACTTGTGTGTATATTATTTTTATTCAATCAGTTACTTGGCAAGTAGTGTGTACGAACCTAAATGTAATATTTTTGCAGAAAATGTACAAGTTTTTTATTTAATTAAATAAATATATGTTATTTAGCAAATTGTGTATAAATCACTTTTGTTACATACATTACTTGACAAGTAGTGTGTATGCAACTAAAAGTAAAATTATTTTTTTTCAGAAAATTTAAAACTATTGTATTTAAAGTTACAATGTTTAATGATTTTTATGCACTTTACTTTTGTTTTTCCGGTTACTTGGCAAGTAGTGAGTACTTCAATATTTATTTTTATACAGAAACTATATATATTTTTTATTGCTTGTAGTAACTTCAGTAAATAAATAGTAAATATTAATATTGTAAGTACATTAATTTTATGGTACTTGTTACTTCACAAGTAGTGTACGAAAATTAAGCATATTTGCAATAAATAATTTGTGTTGCACAAGTTACTTGACAAGTAGTCTACAAACTTAAATGTAATATTTAACAATTATATATATATTGTTTAATGATTAGTATACACATTACTTTAGTTTTTCCGGTTACTTGGCAAGTAGTGAGTACTTCAATATTTATTTTTATATAGAAACTATATATGTTTTTATATATAAAATTAAGTATATTTGCAATAAATGTCAAAGTTTTTAATTTATTAGCTTATGATAATTTGTGTTGCACAAGTTACTTGACAAGTAGTCTACAAACTTAAATGTAATATTTTTGCACAAAATGTAGTTTTTTTTTAAACTTAATTGCTTAAATAAATAAATAGTAATAGTATGTACTTTACATTTATTGTACAAGTTACTTGACAAGTATTGTCTACAATAAGTTTTTTTTATTTAAGTTAATTTACTTACGTTAATTTAAGTAAATATTAAGTAAATATAGTTTATTTAACAAATTGTGTTACATAAGTTACTTGACAAGTAGTGTGTATGTACTTAAATGTAATATTTTTACACAAAATGTTTTTTTTTTAAATTTCATTGCTTATGGTAACTGAAGGAAATAAATAGTTATAGTATCTACTTTACGTTTATTGTACAAGTTACTTGACAAGTAGTGTGTACAATCTTAAATGTAATATTTTCACATAAAATGTAAAAGTTTTTATATAAGTGCTTATGTTAGTTTAAATAAATATATGTTATTTAGCGAATTGTGTGCACATTACTTTTGTTACATAAGTTACTTGACAAGTAGTGTGAGTGCATTTAAATGTAATATTTTTACACAAAATGTTGTTTTTTTTTTAATATCATTGCTTATGGTAACTGAAGTAAATAAATAATTATAGTATCTACTTTACGTTTATTCTACAAGTTACTTGACAAGTAGTGTGTACAATCTTAAAAGTTTTCATATTGTGTCCACATTACTTTCGTTACATACGTTACTTGACAAGTAGTGTGTATGCACTTAAATGTTATATTTTACACAAAATGCAGTTTTTTTAAATTCTACTGCTTATTGTAACTTAAGTAAATAATTACTAATAGTATGTACTTTACTTTCAAAGCACAAGTTACATGATAAATAGTGCTTGCTTATATTTTAGTTAAGTTAACTTAAATAAATAATGTACTTTAATGAGTTTTATACAATTTACTTTTGATGCAAAAATTACTTGACGAACAAAATCATAGAAAATCTAAAAGTTTTTTATTTTATTGCTTAAGTAAATACAGAGTTGTATGTACATTATTAATATTATTGTTGCATAAGTAGTATGTGCGCACCTAAATGTAATTATATTGCAGAAAAAAAAATAAATATGAAAATATTCGATTAGTTAATAAATTTTACTGCGTTCTCCTCTGCAGAACTTTATGTCGCGGTTTGTTAATTTCCATTTGAGCTCGACTCGAACGTCTTTAAATTTGTGAATTATCACTTATGAACGTCAGGAGCGAGCGGGAATGGAGATTGGTGTGAGAGAAACAATTAAAACTGCTGCAATGCTTCGAGTGTTCTACTTAACAGGCAGTCGTTATTTCTCTCTCTCAAGATAACGCGCCTTCAATGCTTTTATTATATTCTTTTGTCTTTCTTCTGAGTGCATTGTAAAGCAGAAATAAGTGCGCTATCGCTTGTGAACGTCAGAAGTCATTATTAAATTGGTGTGAGAGAGTGTATGTTTTCCATCCGACCACGATTAATTAACTGCGAGAAACTGATGCGAAAGTTTATAATACAAATTGTAGTGATTATATGATCATTGATATTAAGATTATTTTTTTGATAACAATTAAAAATTGATTGATGAACTTTGGATTTAAGATTGGAAGCTTTCCAGACAATCAAACATCTCTCATTCTTCTACTTCTTAAAATAATAGTCATTAAGTTAATAGCTGTTATCAGAAATTAAAAGTTTTTTGAAAATACCGGTTTTTTTTTAAATTAAAATTTTAAAAAACCGGTTTTTTTTAATTAAAAATTTTAAAAACCGGTTTTTTTAACCAAAGGATTTTTTTTTAAATATTTTTGAATATTTGAAATTAAAAATATAATTTTTGTTCCACTTATCATCTTGTTAATAAAGAATCAGCTGTAATTATTATATACATCAAATATTGAATTGATTTGGGTGCAGCATTCCAAATTTATTGAAACAACAAAAACAATTTCGCCCGTTTAATGACTCGAAATTATTTGAAAAATGACCTTTCCGCTGCTAACCGTTCGTTTGTTAATAACACTTTCCAATTATTAAAATAAATTGAAATATACTATTTTTACCTCCGAACAACAAACGTAATTATTATTTTATATAGGATAATCGAATTTTCGACAACTATCATATCATATTATTTAGATTTAAATGTATATTAATCCGCAACAAATAAACGCTTATGCTTTTATAAACATCGGTTTTACACTATTATGAATTGTAAAAAACACAAATTCGGTGAAATATGAACAAAAGTTGTTTTTGCATTCATTTTATTAAAATACTATTTTAAATATAGGATGCATTCATGTATGAAACTTTTATTGCATCTGTAGGTTTAATATGTAGTTTATATTTTTACTCATTTTTTTTTAATAACAAAAATTATACAAAGGGCTATTGACAACAGTCTTTCCGCCCTTTTTTATGAATGTTTTATTTTGTTTATTTGACAAATGTACATTATTTATTTCAATAATATTAATAACGACAGATTTTGACATATATCGGTATAGCTGTCAATTTAAAAATATATATCAAATCTGTACGACCAATATAAATTTAAATTTGAATATTTCCCGCGAATTCAAAAAGAAATTATTTTTCAAACATATTTATATGTAAAAATGTATGTTCGTTCAATTAGATTACATAAATTACATTAATTAACATTTAATATATGTCAATGTCACATAAAGTGTACTTTATTTTAAATTATTGAGTCATTTGAATAATGTTTAGTTGTAATTGTTTAAAAAATGTATTGTAACTATTTCAATTATTTTAGTAAATTTTATGTAACATTATAATTTTAGTCATCGTAATAACGTAAATTTTAAAAATTTGACAATCAGCTGTTTTATTTTGCTATTGACGTTTGTAAAAATGACAGTATTTGTATATATGACATATTACATGTCATATCTTTATATTTGAAAACTTATTGTGTGCACATGAATAATGTTTAGTTGTAATTGTTTAAAAAATGTATTGTAACTATTTCAATTATTTTAGTAAATTTTATGTAACATTATAATTTTAGTCATCGTAATAACGTAAATTTTAAAAATTTGACAATCAGCTGTTTTATTTTGCTATTGACGTTTGTAAAAATGACAGTATTTGTATATATGACATATTACGTGTCATATCTTTATATTTGAAAACTTTTTGCAATTATTTTATAAACTGATTGTAATAATGTCGATTATATAATTAACATTATAATTTTAGTAATAGTAGCAATGTTACATATTATATATAAATAATAAAAGTTTGACACTCAGCTGTTAAATTTTCAAATGACAGCTTTTGTCACAACTGTCATTTAAAAAATAACTCTTAATTGACATTTCTATAAATTTAAATTTTAATATTTCCCGCCAAACGTGTATTTGACTTTTGTAAACTACACAACCACTTTAAATTTAAATATTTGCCGCAATATTTATTCTAAATTTATTGCAATTACATAATATATATATAAATATGAAAAGTTTGATATTTAGCTGTTTTATTTTATTTTTTTAAATTTTCTTTTAATGACATATGTGTCATTTTCAAATAGCGTCCATTTAACTTTTGAAAATTATATGACCATTATACATTTAAATGTCATTACTTCCCACTTTTTTTATATATTTGTTTTTAATATTGTAACTGAAGTAACGTTGTATTTTATATACAAATATTAGAAATTTGACACTTTTAGTAATGACATTTTTAAAACTGAGTCTTTCTATGCAGGACATGTTATGTGCCAGCTGTCATTTTTAGAAACGTCAAATTGACATTTCTAAATTGTACAACCACTATAATTTTAAATCTGAAGAGTTCCCGCCAAACGTGTATTTGACATTTGTAGAAAGACAACTATACAACCACATTAAATTTGAATATTTACCGCAATTTTTATTATAAATTTATTGTAATTATATCGATTAGATGGTTATTATTTAGTAATAGTAATAACGTTATGTAATATTTATAAATATGAAAAGTTTGACATTTAACTGTTTTATTTTTTTAAATTTTCCATTAATGACATTTTTAAAACTGAGTCTTTCTATGCAGGACATGTTATGTGCCAGCTGTCATTTTTAAAAACGTCAAATTGACATTTCTAAATTGTACAACCACTATAATTTTAAATCTGAAGAGTTCCCGCCAAACGTGTATTTGACATTTGTAGAAAGACAACTATACAACCACATTAAATTTGAATATTTACCGCAATTTTTATTATAAATTTATTGTAATTATATCGATTAGATGGTTATTATTTAGTAATAGTAATAACGTTATGTAATATTTATAAATATGAAAAGTTTGACATTTAACTGTTTTATTTTTTTAAATTTTCCATTAATGACATTTTTAAAACTGAGTCTTTCTATGTATGACATTTTATGTGTCAGCTGTCATTTATAAAAACGTCAAATTGACATTTCTAAATTGTACAACTATTATAATTTTAAATTTGAATAGTTCCCGCCAATAGGTATAAGTGTCAAATTGATAAAATCAGGTGATGAAAAAAAAAGAACAAAATTTCTTAGAAATAATTGACAGTATTTAAAGTTAAAAAAACACAACGAATGAGCTTTATGGAAAAGTAATTCTGAAGTAATTTTGCACTTTTAGTAATGACATTTTTAAAACAGTCTTTCTATGTATGACATTTTGTGAGCCAACTGTCATTTTTAAAAACGTCAAATTGACATTTCTAAATTGTACAACCACTATAATCTTAAATTTGAATAGTTCCCGCCAATAGGTAGAAGCGTCACATTGATAAAATAAGGTGATGAAAAACATAGAATAAAATTTCTTAGAAATTAACAGTATTTAAAGTTAAATAAAACACAACGAATGAGTTTTATGTAAAAGTTATTCTGAAAAGTTTGCGCGCCCGAAACAATCTTCGGGTCCGCACGCCTTTCTGAAAGCCACCGGAGGATTTAATGCAGGATATTTGAATTTCAGAAAATACAAATAACAATTAGACGCTGTTTGGTTTTGATAAAGTATGCGGCATTCGAAAGTTCGGATATGAAATAAGTTTTCAACTGAACGGATCTCCGATCGCGCATATTTAAGATTTACTGCAAATAATTCGACCCCGCCGGGCCCTAATTCCAACCTCCACCCAATCTTTCTTCCAAAACACCCCAAAATTTTGACTCCGCCGCCAGCAAAAATACATCTCTTAACTTCATAATACATTTATTCGCTAAATTTCAATTTCGATTACGTAAAAAAATTGCACCTAATATATTCATTAGGGCAAATTGGATTAAACTCGCTCGCTACAGCTGTAATATTAAATTCATGTACGCTATATAATAGAGATTCATTGCATTTCGCCCTTCCGCACTCGAGGGTCTAATAATGCCACTGCAATTCTTCAATAATTAAAGTGCAAAAGGGTTGCGCGGAATTTTATTTATGATCCCTTTCTTGGATGACGACGACGCTGCATCAAGTTATTGTCTTAATTTGCGCAGAAATAGGGACGAAAAAATAAATAAAAACGCATGTAATAATAATAATGATGATGATAATCATCCGAGCATTTTCGTTCGGGAATGCAATAACGTTTTAATTGCAATCGAAAATGGGGACGTTCATATTATATTTAGACGTGGTTGCAAAAGATTTAATTGCACGGAACTGGAAAACCAGATATGGATATTAAAGGGGAAAAAAAAAGAAAACGTTTCGGAATTGGATGTAACTCGAGTTCTTCGAGTGGGAGGGTGGTCGTAGTCATCGTTGTCGTCGCAGCAGCTAGAGGAGGGGTGGATGGAAGGACAGGTCTAATAATGCGAGGGGTGAGAGGCCGGAGGCTTTTAATCAAAAAGGGGGGAAGGCTTGCTTTTCGTTGATGCACTGTCAGGGCCTTCGGGAGGCGAAAAGAGGGTCGGCGGGGGCGACAGGAGGAGGATGTCAAATGTTCGGGACATTTGTATGGGCCCTGATAATAATCTGCACGACAGTTTTAAACCCGGCACCGCTAGTTTCGCATGCATGAATTCATTTCCAAGAAATTATAGCAATTTATTACGTTCTTCCCTTTTTCTTTATATTGTAATTTTTGCCGGGGAAACTACGTGGGCTGATAAGTTAAATTATCTCGTAATATAAAGTATTACTCGTTTATATATTTTACTGGGGGGAACCCCTTCGGAGAACGAGTTCCGAAGAAGAGAAACCCCCAACCCATCCGTTTCTGTTTATAATAAAGATATATAGTTACTGCTACAAGATATTTACATGTTTTCTGCATGCAAATATAATGATTGCTTTTCTCTCTCGATAGATTCTAACGCAATTTGTCTGCGCTACTTTAACCTTCAAGGCAGTAGCAGCAGGCAGTTCTGGAAAATACCGGAAGGGCCAATGACTTAATGCATTAGCTCTATTGAAAAATATCTGCTTTGCATTATCTTCGAACACGCATTCGATGTACTCGACAACATCCACCGCATAATTAAGCATCTATGAAGTATTTCTTACCTCAAGCTAACCAATTTTAATGATTTTCTCCAGTCACTTCCTTTTTTTCACACTTCAACAAATAACATACAATTTATTCCATAAATCAGAACATTAATTCTGCAACTTGCATATCCAATTACTAAATTATCGATTTTCATAATTTTATCTTAAATCATAAAGTTTTTTTTTATATCTCAAACAATAATTAATCTTGTAAGTCTTAAATTATAATTATGAAATATTTTTTACAAAAGTTCATATTTTTTCCATTCAATTCCTAAAATCAGAACATTAACTATTAATTTTGAAAAAATATAGATTTTATCAGTTTTAAAAGAAATAACGTCATTTATTAGCCAGCATAAATAATAACACAAAAAAAGGAAAAGGAAATATAAGTCTGAAAAAGATAAATGAAATTAAAAATAATTAAAATTTGTTTAGGATTTAACCAAAAATATATTCTAAATTAAAAATAAATATACCTGGCCAAAGGGCTATAGACCTAGGTCTTCCTGCCCTCAGTTTTAATTTCTATTAATTTATTTATAAGACAATACCTCAACTTATGTTATATCTATATTAAAAGTATATTTATTTCAGATTTTTTTTTAATGCTTGCAATTGTAATTATATTTTTTTGTCGTTTGAATTTATAAATTAAATTATGTTGTTTATATTTTTTGTCTACAATTTGGGTCTAGGTATTTTTTCCGAATACATTCAAATTGTCATATCCAATTACTAAATTATAGACTTTATTAGTTTTACTTTGTTTTTTTTTTGGTAAATCATGAAGTTTTTTATATCAAACAATTTAAAAAAAAATCACACTATAACAAATACAATAGAAGCATTTTTCAACTTCCATAAAACAAAAGATTAAGTATTAATATGTTTTATCACTTCTTATTTCAGAAAATATTGATTTCATCAGTTTCTTTTAATTTGTTGATTTGTTTAAAAATACATTTATTTCAGATAATACTAAAAAATACAACCAAAAAGCAATGATTTTGAATGCTTGCAATTATAATCATATTTTATTTATTCCCGTTTCAATTAATAAATTAATTTATATTGTTTGTATTTTTACTTCAACTATTTTTGTGCCTACAATTTGTGTTAAGGTATTTCTTCCAAATATATATACAAATTTTTATATTCAATTACTAAATTATCGACTTTATTAGTTAAACTTTCGATATTTTTTGTTAAATCATCAAGTTTTTTATCTCAAACTATTTAAAAAATAATTAAACTTTAACAAATAAAATACAAGCTTGTTTCAAGTCAAAACATTAATTTTAAAAGTTGCATATTTTTTATGAACTTTTTCCATAAATTAACATATTCTTACGAAATATGAAATATTTTTTACCAAAGTTTATATTTTTGCCATTCAATGCCTTAAATTAGAACATTAATACCTTTTATCACTGTACATTATTTAAAAATATGAATTTTATCAGTTTTAATTTATGTTAATTTATTTATATTAAAAGTATATTTATTTCTGATAATACTAAATAAATACTAAAAAAAAATCAATTATTTTTTTAATACTTGCAATAATAATTATATTTTTATTTTTTCTCGTTCCAATTAATAAATTAAATTATGTTATTTGGGTCTATGTATTTCTTTCGAATATATTCAAATTTTCGTATCTAATTACTAAATTATCAACTTTATTAGTTTTACGTTTGATTTTTTTTTTGGTAAATCTTAGTTTTTTATATAAATTATTTAAAAAATCACATTTTAACAAATAAAATACAAGCATATTTCAATCAAAAAAATAATTTTAAAACTTGTATAATTTTATGATTTTTTTTTATAAATTAACATATATTAATAATTTTCTTCAATAATGAAATATTTTTTACCAAAAGGTCATATTTTCTCATTTAATGCCTGAAATCAGAACATTAACAATTGATATGTTTTATCATTTCTCATTATTTAAAAATAGGTATTTTATTAGTTTTAATTGCAATTATAATTTTTTTTTCTTCTTAAATAATACATTTTATTTAAACAATTTTTTTGTCTACAACTCAAGGAATTTCTACCAAATATATTATTTTTTTTAGAAATTTACTAATATTATTAAAAAAATATGTTTATTATATAATTATTAATTCAATTACTGTGTACTGAAATAGATGAAATTAGTTAATAGTATGTTAATTGATAATAAAGTGTAGACAAGTGGGATTTAAACGATTAAATTAAAAAGAAGTTTACTTTGCGAGTAGACTTTCCTTGCGGTGTTTCGGTTGTATAATTTTTTTTTATTCCATTCGTGTTTGAAACTCGTTCAGCCGATAATCAAAAATAGATACGAAGCAGAGGAGAGAGATTTAAGCATAATGCAAATCGGCGGATAGCAGAGGCAGCGGCGGCGGCGGCAGCAGAAAACCCGTCCGTCCCGAAAAGGGATCGAAACTTGAAAAGTTCGCCGACAAAGGTTGTACGAATACCGCGGAGATTTTTCGTGGAAGCATCCCCCCCCCACACCTCTTCACCCATTTGAAACCTTTGATCTTCGCATGATGGCGGCTCCACATCACAGACGGTTTAATTATTCCTCGAGAAAGTGAAGCAAAAATCTACTTCCTTAATGAATTAATTATGTGCACGAAACCTCGGATCCATCTCGACTTTTCCTAAAAACCGCACGTATATATTTGCTTTTTTTGGGGAAAAAAATAGTTTTGCATGTCGCACGGTCCACTTCAGCGAAAAATATATCAAATTCGCACAGAATCTGCTTCGTTGAATGTTAAAGAACGTATGAAAGCGGAAACTATAACACAATTCGTTTCAGGAGATGATTTGACTTTCAGGTTCTTATGAATTTTCTATATTTAATAATTTATATATAATTTTTTTAAATACTTTAATCAAATGATCAAATTATAAATAAAAGTATTTTAATATAAATTATGGTTAATAGCCATTTGTAACAGTATATTTCTATTATTGTTTTTTATACTTTACTTTGATTTTTCTTTAGAAAAAAGAATTATTGAATTTGAACCATTTTTCTTTAATATTAAAACAACCATGTAATTCTTTAATCGACTTTCAATTCTTAATGGAGTTTCAAAATTAATTAAGAGATTATTTTGTTTGACTTTAAAGTTGTAATATTTGAATTTCGCACATAAAATTTAGTATTTATTTATAAAACTATTTCCATTCGAATTTCAAGTTAAAACATACAAATTTTGTACATAAAATGCTGTATCATCTCTGACCGGGATGAATCGTGTTTTAAAACCTATTTTTATTTGATTTTTTGTTCAAATTACAAATTTTAATATTCGAATTTCGAATAAATAATGTAAAATACATATATTTATTTAATAACACTAACCGGACTATCCGCATGTTTAAATCTCTCTGTGCATAGCTCATTTAACATTTGTGTTTGATTGTACGGTAAATTGCAGCGAAATTTAGCGTGACAGTTTTATGCAATTTTAAGCCAGTTTAACTAAATAGGGGTGAACTCTAAATAAAATCACACGTGTAAAATTTTATTTAATTTTTTATATATATTTTTTTTTTTGGAAAATTATGTTAGGGGAATAACCGTATGTGATTCAGCGAGTCTGAAATAATTAATGTTCATTTGAAAATATAAAGAGAATATACATTGTACATTAGCAGCTTTGATTGAAATTCCATGTTTTATATTATGTAATAATATGTATTTAATTTTTTTAAATAAGATTAAATTAGACAAAATTAAAATATTTAATATTAAAAAAAAAACATTTTTAGATTTCAGTATTTACATGAAAATTTGTATTTAACTGCAAAACATATTATCAATTAAATCACTATTTTATTTCAGTTCACAAAATATAATTAAAATTAAATTAAAACAAAAATTATTCAAAAATTTATAAAAAAATTGAAGAGAGTTTTAACGATTTTATAAGATTAAATCAAAGACAAAATTTAAATATTTAATTAGAATTCAGTATTTACATGAAAATTTATCTTTAACAACAAAACATATTATCAATTAACTCAGTTTTATTTTAATTCGCAAAATAATTTAATTATAAAATTAAAAAAAAGATATATTTAAAAATTAAAAAAAAAATAAGAATGTATTTAATGTAATTCATTTAAAGAAATAATATTGATGCAAGAGATTTAACGATTTCTGTTTATAATACAATATTTAGATAAATCATTTCATTTTATAACATCATAACATAATTATACCTTTAAAAAATCCACAATTTCTATATATTCTTTATGATTCAATCTAAAGCACTCAACAGCTTATACATTCGATTCAAGTGGGATGTCACAAATGACGGATATGTGATTTGCAACAAGTTCTCGATACGTAAATCATACCACTTTACGCAACAAAAATATTTTTAAAAACGATCATCACAAGTAATTTTTAATCCTATATTTTTTGTTACTTGTAACTTATTAATTTAGACTATCAACCAAGATCTTTCCGCCACTTACAAATTATTAATAATATTGTTATCTTCATAATCATAATTAGGATAACAATTACTGAAGATTTTTTAATTGTAAATGAATCTACTTGTATGAAAGTAAGTTTTTTTTATTGATAAGTGTATATCATTTTTTATTGTAGTAAGATAAACTTTAGTAAATAATTCAAAAATAAATTTGTAATTAAACTACAATTTTTTTCATTGCCTTATACAATTTTGATATCAAGTTTATCAAGAAAATGTAGTTTAAAAACTAAAACTTAAATTATTTTTTTTAACACAAATCTTAATGTTACTCATGAAAATATATATTTTCTATTTATTTAATATACACATACATAACTAATAAAAATATTTGTAATAAGACCTCGATTAGCGCTGATTCAATATAACGAAACTCTAATTTTAATTAATATCCCTTCATTTGAAGCTGTTTTTTATTTTCCAGGAACAAATTTATAAGTGCTAAACTGGATCCTATTTTATCTTATTATTAGTAGCATTTTATGTTTCAGTTTACAAGAGTTAAGCAATTGTATTAAAATTTTGGTATATTTAAAATTGAATATCAAAATATGTTATTTCTAAATTGACTATAATATAATTTACTGCATACTTTTCTATATTAATTATATTTTAGTAACGAAATTATTGAATAATAATTATTTTGTTGAGACATAATTAAAACTTTTACATTTTTTTAATTTCATACCAATACTTTTAATTGTAAAATAAGTAACATTTTTAAAACATAACTTAGCCAATTTATTTAAAACTGCTTGAATGAGAAGAAAAGTTTTGTAAAACGCTTTGAAGTTGAAAAACGTTTCAATCTGTTGTATTGGTAAAAAAATGAAACAATTTCAATCTCTAATTAATTGAAGAAAAGTTAATGTTAATTGTAAATTAAATTAGATTATAAAAAAAACTTACAAAATGTGATAAAAAATGATTGAAATAAATTAAGGTTAATTTATTAATTGATAATTATTTTTTTTTAAATATTTTATATTAGAAAACAAACATTTACAAACGATTATCGACGAGCAAAGAAAGTTTTGCTTTTTAGAGCTAAAATTATTTTTTTTTTGTTATAATGTTATTTTTAATTCAAAATTTGTTACATTTATTATTCGTAATTGTAAGTTCTTGGAAAAAACGGAAATAAGTTGAGATTTTATTGGATACAGCTAGAAAAAGATGAATAAAAAAATATTAGGAATTTTCTATTCGATTTGTGGATGGAAATATTTTTTTATTGTCATTAATTTTGATTTCATAATCATGACACAAAATTTTCTTATCCACTTACGGGACTAAGGTTATCGTTTGTGAGCTGTAAAATTGATAATACAATAAAGTGGAATATATATTACATCGATTTTCTATTCAATTTAATATATCGTTTTAAGTGGTTTTATTGATTCTCTTTGTACGCGCCTTCGATATCTGTGTGAAGGACTCCTCCGCCAGAAGAGGATGAGGAGAGAGAGACGAACTGGCAAGGTTACAATTACGGGCAGCCGCAGCCCTCGCATCTCTCTCTTTCTCACTGCAGGGGCATTTCCGGGGTTCTCCGAGGGGAGCCGGTTAAAGGGAAGGTATTGTTCGAGCCCTCGAGCTCAGACTTCACCCTCATCTCCGTCCGCATAGAGTCTAGCCATCGCCGCCGCCGCCGCCGCCGCCGACGACTGCCTCATTCTCAAACTCTTCCAACCCCCATCGCCCATCGGTTTTGTTTCTGCTGCATTGAAAAGAGGCACAGCAATTATGTGCAATCACCAGCCTTTCGAGTAAACTCCACTAAATACTTCAATTTTAAGTATCTTAAAGGAAGTTTCTCGATTTTCTTGCACTTCCTTCATATTTTTTCGCTCGCCCTCTTCCCTTCGCGCAGCACAAAAAAAATCTCATTAATTTCCAAGCATTCGAACGCTTCTCACAATTAATTATCATTTTGCGAGGGAAGCGGTTTGCGAAGATACCGAAAGGAGAATACACCAAGCAATAAGATTATACGAGTAAAACAGAGATGGATGTAAATATTAAAAGAGAATGAAAGAGAGAGCGAGCCCCGACATAAGTCTTATCCTTTTGGCGAGCGCCGTATATAATTATTTTCTTTTAAGAATCCTTTGCTTCCTTTTCATATTTCACCCGGAAAATCCCGGCTAAAGCGAACTTCCAACCTCCGCAAAGTCCTTCGGTATTTAAACTGGACATCCTCCCTTATGTGGGAGAAGAATTTGTGTGCGAGGGGCAGATTTCCGCTACGGGGACTTACGCAATAAATCCATAATAAATAGTCCACAAAAGATGGATTATCCCTTCTCGCAGGGTAGAAAATTCGGGCGTTCTCCTCCTCCGCCATTTCCTCCGACTCTTATTTGCAAGTAAAATTACGACGTCCGCGTCCGCTCCTATTTTCCGCTTCGTGGACTATTCAAATGTATACGGATTTTTCTTTCCATTGCTAAATAATTTATTTCAATTTCATATTCACTTCCTGAAGTAATGTAAATAATTACATTATTACTAACATATCCGTCAGATACTTCAAGTATTATAGCTTACAAAAGTTAAGCAGATGGATGGGTGACTTTTACAGTTTTGTCATTATAGTCTAATAAAATTGAAGATGTATACTAATTTTAAAGGTAAACTTACAATTATAATAAAATGAAAATTTCAATCTGTTAATTTATGTTTTACATAAAGTTAAGTTGACAGATCTAAAGACAAATTCAAAAGATTCTTCAAGTATTATAGCTTACAATGGTTAAGCAGATGGATGGGTGATTTTTACAATTTTGTCATTATAGTCGAATAAAAATAAACATTATTACTAAATTAGAAGTTAAACTTAGTTAAAAGGTTCTTCAAGTATTTTAGCTTTTAAAAGTTAAGCAGATTGATGGGTGACTATTACTGTTTTGTCATTATACATTATAATTGTAATAAAAATGAACATATATACTAATTTAGAAGGTAAACTTACAATTATAATAAAATGAAAATTTCAATCAGTTACTTTATGTTTTACATTAATTTAAGTTGACTGATCTAATGACAAATCTAAAAGATTCTTCAAGTATTGTAGTTTACAAAAGTTAAGCAGATGGATGGGTGTCTTTTACCGTTTTGTCATTATAGTCTAATAAAAATAAACATTATTAATAAATTAGAAGTTAAACTAACAATTCTAATAAAATGCAAATTTCAATCAGTTACTTTACGTTTTACATAAAATTAAGTTGATTGATCCAATTATAAATCTAAAAGATGCTTCAAGTATCATAGTATCACTTACTTTATGTTTTACATAAAGTTAAGTTGACTTAAAGTATTATAATTTACAAAAGTTAAGTAGATGGATGGGTGACTTTTACCGTTTTGTCATTATAAAAATGAAGATATATACTAATTTAGTAAGTAAACTTACAATTATAATAAAATGCAAATTTCAATCAGTTATCTAAGATATCACTTAAAGTTAAGTTGACTTATCTAACGACAAATCTAAGTAAGATTCTTTTAGTATTATAGTTTACAAAAGTAAGCAGATGGATGGGTGACTTTTACCATTTTGTCATTATAATCTAATAAAAATAAATATTAATATTAAATTAGAAGTTAAAATTACAATTATAATAAAATTCAAATTTCAATCACTTACTTTAAGTTTTACATAAATTTAAATTAAGTGATCTAATGACAAATATAGTTGCACTTTAATAGGAAGGTAATTAAATCAATCAATGCATTTCAATATATTTAAACAATGAATTCAATATTAAAATTCAGACATTTGTTCAGGTTTAAAAATATGTTAACAAAAATAATATTTTGCATCAGTATTATTCTGCATTGTCCTTATAAAACATACTGTTTCTATTGATAAATAAGCCCTTTGATTTTATAGTTCAAACGATCCAATATCAATAATAATACAGAACCCTTATTATTTTCACATTTTCCAAGTCGATGAGAATTATTTCATGGAAATTAAAAAAAATGCTAATGATTTTTTTTCCTACTAATTTATAATTGCTTTAACACGTAAGTATTTAGTTGTGAAACGAATAATTAAATTATTGTTTTAGGATATTTTCCTTAATTATAATTATTGTTTTAGTCCAACTTAAAATTAAAGTACGTCGCTTATAAGCAATACCCAAACTTCGCTTTGATATGAGACATTAATACCTATCATATAAGTTGGTTCCATTCAACTTTGTAGGTTAATTTCATTGATAATGAATTGACAGTCAAATATGTCAAAAATTAGTAACCATGACAACAACTTATTTTTACATCATTTGAGTAATTTTTATACAATAAAATATACCTAAGGGCGCTAGGTTTTTGGGTTCCATAAATCAAGAGATTTCCCTACAGTGTTTTAAAATATAATTTGCCTAGGGGCCCCAAAATTTAATTTGCGTATTGGTTGATATGACTGATAGACAATTACGTGTTATATAATTCATAGCAATTGCTAAAACTATATATTACGAAAACTTGTTGCTGCATCCATCTATACGCTATTTGGAGTATTAAAATCAATCAAGCTTACCAACTATTATTGATGACATTTAGTTGAGTTGTTGGTACACCTGACGGACATGTATGATTCATATCTAGTGTATTGCAGTTAAACAAAATATCATTAAAACTTATAATGACTTTAATCATGTCGTGGGAAATTAGGTAGAAAAAGAAAACAAGTATGTAAGTCGGCTCCGATGAAAAGTTTTTGTTGGCATTCTTGTGATCGCACCCTGGGATTACGGCTCGTTCGGGCGGACCTATATCGGGCTTTACGCGGTAAACATTTCTCAGATAACAAAGAGATCAAAAAGGACATCCTGAAATTGGCCTCAGGTCCAATTAAACGAATTTTTCCGCTACGGGAATAGAAGTATTATTGGGTGGTCCGGAATGTACCCTTCGCAAATGTTAATTGCCAAACATACTCATTCCACCAAAATTTCCACGTTTTAATTACAAAAACAACAAATATATTGTGCATGGAGCTTCAATAATAATAATTTATCTTCTATTCGATTTCGAGTTGTCCAATTACGTTATGGAGTCGCAGCTATTTCATCCGATTCATAATTTAGCGGCATTGAAATGTGCCTAGTTATTTATTGAACGGTTTTCCTTCTGCTCGCTGTATAATTATCAATAATAAGCGCTAGTTAATTATTTCGCAGTTTCCGTTTCGTTTTCCAAACAGCTTCATTTTTTTAATTTGTTTCCACCGCAATTGCGATATTGATCATTTTCCGCTTTGCATTCTCCTGTTTGTTTAACTTATACCAGGAAGCTATGATCAATACTATTTGCACAACATACATAATAAATATTTACACTTTGACCCTTTAGTGAGCACCTGATGATGTACAGATATTTGAATAACATATTCCGATTGAAGTCTGTGAAAAACGGAACGAATATATTTTTTTACCAATCAAATGATTATTGGAAACCTTTAACGCTTTCCACAAAAAATACAATATTTCAATAATTAATAGTCTGTACTACTAACAAGTTAAATAATTATATAATAAATATTCTAGTAGGACCATAGATTTTCAGTCCTAATTAAAATAATAAACTGGATTTTTTTGAAAATGAAATATTATTTAATATCTGCTGTATATACAAAAAAATATACAGTTTATAAATAAATTGATTATCAGTAAACTATTATATTTAGATGGTTAGATCAGCGCTTTTCTGAAAGTCGCAAAAGTGCCTACCCTTTTCCAGCATTTATAGGTTTACCGGGCTTTATAGGATTTTGGTTCATCTTCTTCAGCACTTTTCTTTCGTTTCTTGACTCAAATCTCAGCTTATGTGAGCAATACACAGTATTTTAGTTGATTCCATTATATAACTACAAAACAAGTTTTAGCAATTTGTAACTAATGTGTTTGTAGTTTTTTACTAATTGATAAATATGAAAATTTTAATTAAATAATAATATTGAATTTGTGTTAACATTTAAGATATATTTGAAAGCAATTAGTTATCTTATCAATAATATTATTTTTGATTTGAATGTTTTTAGTTTAGATTTTTTTTTTGTTTATTTTATTTAATATTAATGATACAAATGATAACTTTTACATTATTGATATATAATATTAGGGGAGTGGAATAATGCTTTATTTTCATATATTTTTTTAAATATTAATTATAAAAATTACTCATTTTTTAAATCAATTTAAAAAAATGTAATTGACAAAAAATTGTTGCACATAGGATAAATTTTGATCTTGATTTTTATACCTTATGACACAAATAATAGCAAATTGTTTACCTTTGATCTTTATATCATTGTATTCAAAATTCAAGTATAAAAAATAATGAATAATCATATTATATAATAATTTTATACTCTACATATCCTAACATTTTTATCATTATTTTAAACAAAATATTATGTAACAATAATTACTTTTCATATAGGAGGTAATTTTGAAAGCGACACAAGGTTATAGCTGCAGATTTTGAAGATGCAAAGGGAATTATTTAATAGATTGTCTGTAGAAAGTTAAAATAATTATCTCTAAATATTATGCAAGTTTGTTGGATCAATTTGATGACAAAAAATCATAAAAAAATACCTGTTTTTTTTTCAAAACTTTCATAAATTATACAAGTACAGTTTAAGCTTATTTTTATTTTAATTGATATTTTAAAATAAGAAATTTTATCGATTTGGTTAAATCAAAATTTTTATATCCATTGTCGCCAATAAATTAAATCGAAACTTAAATAATAATATAGAATTTGTGTTATCTTTTCATTAGTTAAAAATAAAGAAATCTTATCAATAATATTATTTTTAGTTTCATAGTTTGAAGTAGAATATTTTAAATTTGATTTTTTTTGTTCTTTTTTTTAATACTAAAAAAGGATAACTTTTATATTATTTATATACCCATTAATATTAGAGGGAGCGGAAAGAAAGCTATAATATTGTATATAAATTTTTAAATATTAATTAAAAATATAATTTTCTCTTTCTCTTAGAACAGTTTTTCATTCAATGTCTCATTTTTAAATAAAAATTTTTTGCAGATAGGATAATTTTTTTGCCACTAATGTTATTGCCTTATCTCTTTTCAGAATACTTTGTAAAAAAATGGTTCATTTTATTATATTGTAAGACAAAGTTTGCAAGTTGGATTAATTCGATGGAAAAATTGATAAAAAATACCTGTTTTTTCTTCTTTTCTCTTTCAAAACTTTCATAAGCAATACAAGTTAAGCATTAATATTTATCTTTTTTGAGAAAGAAAAAATTGTTTAGATTTTTTTTTTTGATAATTGGAATTAAATATAAAAGTCAATCAGATTATATTTAGTATAATGTAAATTTTAATCTGGTATTTCAGACATTGAGGATCTAAAAATAATCTTAGACTGTGATTTCTGAAGAAGGAAATGGTATAAAAGCGAGCGAGAAAAGTGTCCTTTGGCGAAATGTCAATATAAATGTCGTCAATCAATTGAATTCTGTTAGTCTGCTGGTATTTGGAATTATAAATTGTATTTGCATGCTTCGACAGAGCACATCCGCGCGAGGTTAGCGGAGGATGCGACAATGAATGCTTCGGAGGCAAATAATAAAGTTGAATAATAAAAGTCCGGGACGAAAGAAGAAAAGGAAAGAGGAGGAGGAGGAGAACAGAAAGAGGGATCAACACGAAGAAGGGTGGAGGAAATGTTTTTACACGAGGTGCTGTTTCCTGTTCCGGTTTGGCCATTCCTGGCGCGTCGGAACCAACTCGCTACTGCTACGTGCCAAACATTTATCTCGTCCGAATCGCAATCTCCTCTCCACCACCTCTCTCACTCTCACTCAAAACCTTCGCTCCTTCATTCCTTCCTCCCCAGTCCAATATCTGCAGAGTGATTAATTCGATTATTATTTCAGAGGGAATATTATCACTTGCTGCTGACTTCACTACCGACGATCCGAATTAAATGCAGCCGGGGCCAAAAATTGAATATTCATACTATCCCTTCGCAAGTTTTATTTGCCTTTCGCCTCTTTGATATTCTCAGAACGATTGCAATTATCATCTGGGTACAATGAGGAAATCAAGACTTTCCTAAATGGACAGATGGAAAATCGTTATGTATTCTATCGATCCAATAATTGCACCCCTTTACTTTACTCCTATCGTTTCAATTAATTTGATTGCACTTTTCATCTACTTTTCTTTCAGTCTGTCCAATGCATACATTTTAATTAAATTGATTATAATTCTGTAAAAGTACACCTTTATAAATTAGAAAAATACAAAATATTTTTTCAAATCTATGTACTTTTAATTAATATTAATTTAGATTAATAATAAATAATTTCATAATTATTTGAACACTTTCTATCTCATAAAACGATAATTATATAAATCCACAAACATTATAAAACTATTAACAAACTAATGACTTCTTCATTTATAACTCTACGAAGCGCTCTAATTGTGTCATCAATCACTGACATTAACAGAGATAAATCAATGACAGCTGTCATTTTTATTGCAATTTGACCATTATCTGTGTCTAACTTAATATATTTTATGATGTTAGATTTTTTTTTGGTTTTTTTCTATGGACAAATATATTTGAGTACCTCAGGGAAATTAAAAAATTTGTTAGTTCGCAAATAACTTTCATGAACTTACGTAATGAAATATCTGAAGAAATAAGTATTTCGAATTTATTTTTTTAAGTGCACAAAACTAATATTGTAATTATCAAGTTTTCTCAATACTCGACATGACATACATGACATTTCGTTTGATAGAATAATCTTACCCAGAATTTCGCAACCTTTTTTTTGTGCTACTTAATACAATTATAAATACATTTGTAGATGTACTGCATAAAATAAATAAAAAACTGTCAAATATACTTTGTTTTGACGTAAGGTGACAGCTGTCATTTCTCGACTCATTAAAACTTTTTAAGGAATGCCAATGATTATATTCATTACTTTGTATTTAGATATAGACTATATTTGAATTCAAAGTATTTATTTGATACGTATTTATGTCTAAATTGAATTAAATATGGAATTAATCTTACCCAGAGTTTCTCAACATTTGTACTGTAATTGTACTGCGACTTTGTTTTGAAGTAAGATGACAGGTGTTATTTCGCGACTCATTAAAACCTTTTAAGGAATACCAACATATTGCTTTCTAGAATTTAATATTGAATAAATGAAAATATTCATTTGAACTACTTTGAGTGTAGATATAGCAGCAGTCTATATTTTAATTCAAAATATTCATTTAAAACGTATTTATATATACATTGAATTGAATATGAAATCAATCTTGCCCAGAGTTTCTCAACCTTTTTGTTGCGCGACAATAAAAAATCTGTCAAATACCAATACTTTGTTTTGACGTAAGATGACAGCTGTCATTTCGCGACTCATTAAAACCTTTTAAGGAACACCAACATATTGCTTTCTATTTATGTATAGCAGATATCCGTATTTTAATTTAGAGTGTTCATTTGAACTGTATTTATATCAAAATTGATTTGAATATTCAGATGAACTACTTTGTATTTTGATATAACATAAGTCTATATTTCAATTTGAAGTGTTCATTTGAACCTTATATTCAATTGAATATTGAATGAATTATAATATTTATTTGAACTACTTGAAGTTTAGATATAATAGCACTCTATATATCAATTCAAAGTATTTATTTGAAACGTATTTATATCTAAATAGATTTAAAAATGGAATTAATTTTACCCAGAGTTTCTCAACCTTTTTGTCGCGCGACACAATACATTTTTTTTCTAGTTGTACTGCGACTGTCAAATAACGATACTTTATTTTAACGTAAGGTGACAGCTGTTATTTTGCGATTCATTAAAATCTTATAGGGAATACCAACATACTTATATATAAAATATTAATTTATTTATTGTTGTTAAATAATTATGATTTTAATTATTTTTATTTATGTTTTTTTATTTCATTATTATATATTTAATAAAAGGACTAGCAATAATATAAAGTAAAATTTGCATGTAATCTTTGCTACTTTAAAAAACCTCCCCTCGAGACTGTGTAGTATTAATGAGAACATTAAAGAACCCCGTCGAACGCAGCATCTCACATAGGCCCTATGAATCAAGGTGTCATTTTTTTGAATCGATGATTTACCGTGTTTGGAAAGACGTTCGTTAGGTAAATATCGTACAGACTATTAAGATAAATCTGTTATACGGTTTTTTTATTCGATGAAAAATGAGATAATTAAAGCAACAAACGATATTAATCCAAGGGTTTTTAACTTATGACATGACGATGATTAACTGCTTTTTTTTTGGCGTTAATAGTAGACAATTTGGATTGACACCTAATGTATGTTGTTCATATTTAATGCGTAAATATCAGAAAATAAATTTCATATAGTTTATTTTATATAATCATGAAAAATTAGAAAATACCTCACATAGTCCGAAAATCAATAATTGTATTTTTGTACGTAGTTTGTGGACAATTTGGTTTGATGGTAATGTTTGTTTTTATTAGCTAAGTATATATAACGTAGAACTACACTTAATGGTTAATGTACAAATTGCATTATATGTATCTAATAATATTTGAATTCGTAAGTTGTTTACAAATCTTTAGGGGAAGCTGCTGGATGAGGAAAACGGAAGACCGTGTGGAGTGGCATGCCTCGGGGGAGGTTTATATCCAGCAGTGAAGTTACATGGGATGATGATGAACGTACGCATCTTAATTGAAGATTCATCTCATTATTATTATGTCTGGTAGTTTTGTTTGTATATAACTCTATGTTAATACGAACTGATTCTAATTGATTTTATCTTTAACGAATATACCAATAAGTATAGTTCATTTGAACTACTTTGTATTTACATATAACGGAAGTGTATATATTTTAACATAATATTTAGATTTTTAATGGATATTACAATTAGCAATGTATTATACATTTGAACTACTTTATATTTATAAACAAATGAAATCTTATAATTTAATGTCAATAATGAAACTTAATTTTTATGGGAGTTATTTTTCTATTTACTTATAAATTAAATCTGGAGATTTTATCGAAATTATGAAAGTTGAATGAATGACAATAGTTCATTTGATTTACATTATATTTAATTATAAATGATTATAAATGAAGTCTATATATTTTTATTAGGTTGTTCATTTGAACTAATTTATAATTACATACATAGAATTAATTTAGTATTTAACAAATTAGGGTAATTAATTTGAACTATCGCATTTATATCTAAATTGAACTGAATATTGAATGAATAGTAATATTTATTTGAACTCCTTTTTTTAAATATAGATATAGCAGAAGTCTACATTTCAATTTGGGGTGTTTATTTGAAGCGCACTTATATCGAAATTGAATTAAATATTGATTGAATGATATATTCATTTGAACTACTTTGTATTTAGATATATCAGAAAACTATATTTCAATTTCTAATGTTAATTTGAAACGTATTTATATTTAAAATAAATTTAATTTTGAATTAAGGATATTATTAATTTGAACTACATTCTATTTAGACATTGTAGAAGTCTAAACTTGAAGTTTTCATTTAAACCGTATTCATATCCAAAATGGATTAAATGAATGAAATATATTCATTTGAACAACTTTGTATTTAGATATATCAGAATTTTATATTTAAATTTGTAGTTTTTATTTGAAACATATTTACATCTAAATTTAATTGAATATTGAATGAATAGTAATATTTATTTGAACTACTTTTTATTTAGATATAGCAGAATTCCATATTACAATTTGGAGTATACATTTGAACCGCATTTATATCGAAATTTAATTGAATATTGATTGTATGATAATATTCATTAGAACTACTTTGTATTTAGATATATCAGAAACTTTTATTTCAATTTGGACAATTAAATTGAAACGTTTTTATACTTCAATTTTGAGTTTTTAGTTGAAACGTATTCATATTCAAAATTAATTGAATAAATGATAACTTTCATTTGAACTACTTTGTATTCTGATATATCTACAGAAGTCTATATTTCAATTTCTAGTGTTAATTTGAAACGTATTTATATTTAAAATCAATTTAATATTAAATTAAGGATAATATTAATTTGAACTACATTGTATTTAGACATTGCAGAAGTCTTAACTTGGAGTTTTCAGTTAAATCGTATTCATAACTAAAATGAATTGAATGAATGATAAATATTCATTTGAACAACAGATATATCAGAATTTTATATTTAAATGTGTAGATTTTATTTGAACCATATTTATATCTAAATTTAATTGAATATTGCATGGAAAGTAATATTTATTTGAACTACTTTTTTATTTAGATATTGCAGAAGTCTATATTTCAATTTGGAGTGTATATTTGAACCGCATTTATATCTAAATTGAACTGAATATTAAATGAATAGTAATATTCATTTGATCTACTTTTTTTAAAATTTAGATATAGCAGAAGTCTATATATTTTAATTTGGAGTATACATTTAAACCGTATTTATTTCTAAATGGAATTGAATATTGAATGAATGATAATATTCATTTGAACTACTTATAATTTAGATATAGCAGAAGTCTATATTTCAATTTAAATTGTTTATTTATATGTAGATTGAATTACTTTGTAATAAAAACTATAAAACGCATTCAACGTTTTATTACAGTTAACACATTGACAACCACTTTTAACCAACTGTTAGATATTCATTCCTCCGTGGAAAAACGTAATCCAAAATTGAAATATTAAAACGTGCAGATAAAAGAATAACAATTTCATATTGTTTTTTTTACGATGCAATTATTAACGAAAATTGCGTATTCTTACAATGTAGAAAGCGTCGACGAGGGTGACTATGGGGGCGTTATAAAAGTCTGCAGCGTCGTTTGATATTTGCGTTATTTTTGTCCCCATTTCAGTCTCGTCTCTCATTCATGAGTCTACAAACACACACACACGTACACACTCAGTGAAGGCGCACTTTAATTACGACCGGCTCTTTACGCCTCGTCTCTCCTGCCTCCTCATAACTCATTTTTCTAATAACTTTTTTCACTTTTCCCCGATTTTCCCACAGACCACATGTTCGTCTGGTCACATCTCTCGCATGAACTACCAACGTTCACATTTCTGTAAATTACTAATTCTAATAAGAAAGTAGTTCACAATTTTTATTTTATTAAGAAATTCTTAATTCTTATTAAATTTTTAAAGACACTCTTTTGCATTACACAATCAAAAATTTACATTTATAAAAACATTTTTCATAAAGTTAATATAAATATTTGAAATAATTCAATTAAATATTTAATAATATTAATTTGAACTACTTTATATTTAGATATATCAGAAATATTTATTTCAATTTGGAGAGTTAATTTGAAACGTATTTATATATAAAATAAATTTAATATTGAATTAAAGATAATATTCTTTTGAACTACTTTGTATTTATATATAGCAGAAATCTACAATTCAATTTCGAGTTTTCAGTTGAACCGTATTCATATCCAAAATTAATTGAATATTGAATGAATGAAAATATATCTGAAGTTTATATTTAAATTCAATTAAATATTTAATAATATTTTTTTGTACTACTTTTTTATTTAGATATAGCATAAGTCTATATTTCAATTTGTAGTGTGCATTTGAACCGAATTTATAGCTAAATTGAATATTGAATGAAAGATAATATTCATTTGAACTAGTTTGTTTTTAGATATTTCAGAAGTCTAAATATAAATTTGGAGTTTTTAGTTGAACAGTATTCATATTGAAAATTTATTGAATATTGAATGAATTAAAATATTATTTTGAACAACTTTGTACTTAAATATATCAGAAGTTTATATTTCAATTTGCATTTTTTATTTGAACCATATTTAAATTTAATTGAATATTTGATAAATAGTAATATTCATTTGAACTACTTTTTTATTTAAATATAGCAAAATTCTATATTTACATTTGGAGTGTATATTTAAACCGCATTTATATCGAAATTGAATTGAATATTAATTGAATGATAATATTCATTTGAACTACTTTGTACTTCGATTCATCAGAAGTCTTTCAATTTGTAGTGTGCATTTGAACCGAATTTATAGCTAAATTGAATATTGAATGAAAGATAATATTCATTTGAACTAGTTTGTTTTTAGATATTTCAGAAGTCTAAATTTAAATTTGGAGGATTTAGTTGAACAGTATTCATATTGAAAATTTATTGAATATTGAATGAATTAAAATATTATTTTGAACAACTTTGTACTTAAATCAGAAGTTTATATTTCAATTTGGATTTATTATTTGAACCATATTTAAATTTAATTGAATATTTGATAAATAGTAATATTCATTTGAACTACTTTTATATTTAAATATAGCAAAAGTCTATATTTACATTTGGAGTGTATATTTAAACCGCATTTATATCGAAATTGAATTGAATATTAATTGAATGATAATATTCATTTGAACTACTTTGTACTTCGATTCATCAGAAGTCTTTCAATTTGTAGTGTGCATTTGAACCGAATTTATAGCTAAATTGAATATTGAATGAAAGATAATATTCATTTGAACTATTTTGTTTTTAGATATTTCAGAAGTCTAAATTTAAATTTGGAGTTTTTAGTTGAACAGTATTCATATTGAAAATTTATTGAATATTGAATGAATTAAAATATTATTTTGAACAACTTTGTACTTAAATCAGAAGTTTATATTTCAATTTGGATTTATTATTTGAACCATATTTAAATTTAATTGAATATTTGATAAATAGTAATATTCATTTGAACTACTTTTATATTTAAATATAGCAAAAGTCTATATTTACATTTGGAGTGTATATTTGAACCGCATTTATATCGAAATTGAATTGAATATTAATTGAATGATAATATTCATTTGAACTACTTTGTCCTTTATATATCAGAAGTCTACATTTCAATTTTTAGTGTTAATTTGAAACGTATTTATATTTGAAATAAATTTAATTTTGAATGAAGGATAACATTAATTTAAACTACGTTATATTTAGACATTGCAGAAGTCTCAACTTGGTATTTAAGCCTTATGATACGAATACGGTTATAAAAAAAAATATTAATTAGAACAACTTTATATTTAGATAATCAGAATTATATATTTAATTTTGTAGATTTTATTTGAACCATATTTATATCTAAATTTAACTGAACTACTTTTTGAACTACTTTTTTCTATTTAGATATAGCAGAAGTCTATATTTCAATTTGGAGTGTTTATTTGAAACGTAGTTATATTTAAAGTAAATGTAATATTGAAATATGGATAATATTCATTTGAACTACTTAGTATTTACATATATCAGAAGTCTATATTTTAATTTGTACTTAGATATGTCAAAAGTTCATATTTCAATTAGGAAATTTTATTTGAACCACATTTATATCAAAATTAAATTGAATGAATGATGTTATTTATTTGAACTACTTTTTTTTATTTATATATAGCAGAAGTCTATATTTCCATCACATTTAAATCGAAATTTAATTGAATGAATGATAATATTCATTTGAACTACTTTATATTTAGATTTTTCATAAAGTTAATATAAATATTTGAAATGAATTGAAAAAAATAAGCTACAGTATATTCTTTGTAATTACTGTATTTATATAAGTTATTTAGTGATTTAAGTATAAAATAAATACAAAATAAACTGGACATGAAAAGAAATAAAACTGAGATAATCCGAATTAAAACCGATTTATGGTGGTAGCTTTAGCGATTTATCAAAATCAAAGGGATTTCGCGTTTCTATGTAGTATTTTTTCTGCATGTATTTCATTACTTTTTTCTCGGTTTGTTATCGTGCCTCCAGGATTGTGCGAATAATAAAATCTAAGGGAGGAGACGGGCAAATCCGGTCCGTGCGCCCTTTCATGTGTGATTGAACCGTCCCCCCATTGTTACCGAAAAGCCGCATTAATTAATTCCCGCATTTGCTTCACTCTCGCACATTATCTTTTTATTATATATATACGCACACATAACGTAATGCGTTCCCTTCCCCCAGTGATGAGTAAGGGAATATTCATTAAAATCAGGAAGATATTATCCTCGACACCTTAACAAAAAAAAAAAATACTTTATTCCCAAGGCATTTCAATTACATTTATAATACACATTTATTCTTTCCTTGCCGTTTTATTCGTTATTCCCTTCACTTCATTTCTCTCCTCTCTTCCCTTTTGCAAGTGGTTCCATACTTTAATGCCTCTCTTTTCTTCACTGCTCTTCGAATCCGGAGCTTTTCGTGTTATTTTTTTCTGTTTTGTTTTTGCACGCCAGGTGGTTGGGTCACAAGGTGCATGTTTGCTCTGTTAATTGAAACATTACAGGTGGTCCCTCGGACTTAACACCCGTTTCAAGAAAGCACCAATTATACGGGCGGGTTTTCGCCCGGCTCCGACGCTGGCATTAATTGATTTGCGAAATAAAATAAAATAGCCGATCTAAAATGTTTTTGTGTGCACGTTCTCTCTCTTTCTCTCTTGGTTTTAATGCGAATTTGGACGGCGGTAGGTGGAAGAATAATGTGGATGGACGAGGGGCGGCGGTTCAGGACATCTGTGTGCACCTTGCACACTCGCCACCTGCGCATTCATACAGGCATGCATAAACTCTCTCCCATTCTCTTTCGTTGCGCCTTTTTGTCAATGCTATCGACTTACATAATCGGTTCCAATCTTCTGCATTCATTTCTTTCGGCCCCGTCTGCAATATAAATTTATCATTGTTAATTGATCACAGAGACAAAAAAAAATCGTTTCTCTTCCATGTAGTCGAAAAATTGCAGACTATATTTACAAAAAAAAAACACATTTCAATCAATATCAAATAAATTACACATAATACATTTTTTCAATTAAATAACACAAGGTCAGTTTGAAAAGTTTAAAAAAAAACATACATAATTAGTATTATTAGATGATCGGCTATTGCAAGTTCTGAAATAGTTGATTCCATAGGCATTTCAGAACAGAATGCCTTTTTGTCAATATTATCGACTTATATAATTGGTTCCAATCTTATGCAATATAAATTTATTATTGTTAATTGATCACAGAAGAAAAAAAGTTTCCTTTCTCTTCCATGTAGTCCAAATTTTGCAGACTACATTTACAAAATACACATTTCAATCAAAACTTAATAAATTTTCAACGTAATACTCTCAACTTTTTTTCAATCTTTCAATTAAATAAGTTTGAAAAGTTTAGAAAGCGACACATATAATTATGATTAGGTGATCTACGAGTGAAAATGTGTGAAACAGAACGAATTTTCAATATTTTGTATGTAGAATTAAAGACGAAGCTTTGTGAAGAATTGTTAAGAATAAAACTAATTTTGTTCATCGATTTAAAACGAATGAAAAATGTAAATAATTATTAGAATTTGGTGCAAAGAAGACAATGTCTGTTCTAACAACAGCAAAAGTTATGGCATAAGTATGTTAATAGATTATCTTGAGAAAGGTAAAAAAAATCGGATTATAAATCTATTGCTGGTTCAAGTACACCAAAGAAAGCAAACAGTTTTTTTGATATGCAAATGAAATTTCGCCAGTTGGATTAAAAAATTAGTGAAAAAAAAACCTTACTTTTTTCAAAACTTTTCAAGCTGGCCTCATACGTATTTTTGAGGGAGTTTTACTATTTTTTCAGAACGGAAAGTAGAAACAAAATTCTTTCTTACAATTAAAATTTGCAATATATTTAGTTGCTAATTTATTCCTTGCACCTTGCAAAATTTGCTTATAAAATATTAATATATTTCTAAAAATATCTAAAAATTATTATAAAATTATTTTCATAGATATATCAAAACTTAGGTTAATAACTAATAGTTAAGTTTAACTAAAGTACAACAATTTACCTTTACAGAAATGATTCATGAAATATGATTTTATTAATTTAATTTTCTTTATAGAAATTGATATGAGAGGGTAGTTTAAAAAAGTTTGAAAAGCGAAAGTGGAAAATCAACGTCTTTTATTATTAATCCAACAGACTTGTACAAGGTGCGGTAAAAATAACTCCCACATTGCACATAACAATGTTGATACAAAATAAAATTCAAAATAATATTAAAAAATACAAATTAATTATTTCTATTAAAATTATTATAATACATATGTGAAATTAATTATGTAAATTATTAATCATAATTGTTGAAATTTTGCTGTGTTTATTTTTTTTATTATCACATAAAAATATATTAAAAATATTTTGATACATTAATTTTAGAAAATTAGTATAAAATTAAAAAAAAAACTATGGAAAAACTTATAGACAATGATTGGTATTGCTTATTTAAGTTTGTTTTCTTTTTCGACTGTTCAAAATTAATTGTATTTAAGTTGTCTTAATTTTAAATGTTGTGGAAATTATATTAAGTTTTTCATAATATTTTGATTCATTTCAGTTCAAATGTATTTTTTAAAGCTAATTCGTTATTTATCCTCAATGTTGCTTTGGTTATTCAATTAATAATTAAGTTCAAAATAAATATAGAAAGATTTGTTAATTCTAATAGTTCTGTAATTTATATCAAGTTTTTAGTTATTCTTTTTCCTAATCAATTTCTTATTTTTCCTGATTGTTGCTTTGGGTTCGGAAGGAAAATTAAAGGAACACAGAATGATGAAGATTTTTTTATTTTGTACTAGACAAAAATTTTAAAAACTTTTAGTCAATGATTGGTATTATAACTACTTATTTAAGTTTGCTTACTTTTTGCGACTGTTACAATGAAGATTATTAGTAATTAAGCCAAAATTAATTGTATTTAAGTTGTGAAAATTATATTAAGTTTTTCATAATATTTTGATACATTTCAGTTCAAATATATTTTTTTATAACTAATTTATTATTTATCCTCAATGTTGATTTGGGTATTCAATTATTAATTAAGTTCAAAATAAGTATAGAAAGTTTTATTAATTCTAAGAGTTATGGAATTTATAAAAAGTTTTTAATTAATTGTATTTTTTTATAATCAATTTATTATTTTTCCTAAATATTACTTTTGGCTTATAGTCAATGATTGGTCTTATAACAACTTATTTAAATTTGCTTACTTTTTGCGACTGTTACAATTAAGATTATTAGGAATTAATTGTATTTAAGTTTTGTTAATTCTAAAAGTTGTGGAAATTATATTAAGTTTTTCTTAATATTTTGATACATTTCCGATACATTTCATGTTGTACAGAAAGTTTTATTAATTCTAAGAGTTTATATGAAGTTTTTACTGAATCGTATTTTTTGTAATCAATTTCTTATTTTTTCTTGATTGTTGTTTTGGGCTTGGTAGAAAAGTAGTAAATTGTAGAAAAGGCAACTGTGTCTGGATTGTTATTGAATGGGTCTAGTTGATGCAGTTGATTAATGAAAATCCTGAGCGCGCGAAAGCAAAGATCGAGGAGTTCCTGGGGGGTTGACTTATCGTGACGGAATAGCTTCGGAATCGGTTTCATGTAGACATTCAGAGAGAAAGAGAGAAATACAGTATTTCTCCTAATGGATTTGCACCATTACTATCGGATTACTTTCGACCGAGGCCCAAAATTATATTTCTCAAACCTCCCTCCCTCCCACGTAATTAATATCTACAATTAGTGCTCCCCTTGATGACTACCAGTCACGAAAGTAAGACATCAATTTGAATATTTATTAAAGTTGAATTACCGTCTGCAATTGGGCACCAATTTATCACGCCACCCTTTCCCGAATCGCTCTTTCTTGAATAATTCGCTTCCACTTTCATCCCAAGAAAAAAAATGTATATATAAGTCAGAGAGAGCGAGAGAGTTAAAAGCGAAGAAAGTAATTATATATTTTTTGTCAGCGACTTTTCGGTCTTTCCACTTTTTTTTGCTACTTTTCGTTCCTTCTATTCTTCTTCTTGTAGACCAGAAGATAGAGAGCGTGTCATCGCAGCGGTGTATTATGAAAGGGAGCGTAATTGGATAATAAAGTAGTTGCTGCCCAAACCTACAATGAGGGAACGGCGTGCGCAAGAGTATTAGCAGCGATGGATGGATGGTAGGTAGGTAGTTAGGTTGGGATGGATGGCTGGAACGTAAACACATTGAAATGGTCGCCGTAGACCACAGAAAGGAGATATAATTGAATTTAATACTGAATGAGCATTTACTTTGCTGAATGGAAATATAATATCCTGGAGGCAGTTCTTTATGCGACCGGCAGACGATGACGAGACACCTGAGCTTCGACGAAGCCCTACTCATTAAACCCCTGTGACCCAGCACGAGAAAAAAAAAACACAAACAACAAAAACAAACGCCGGACGGGGTTAAAAAAAAATAAAATAAAATAAGCGAGTGCGCACGCGAAAAACGAAAAGCAAAAACGAAAACACCGGCAGAGAGAGAAAAGGAAAGAGTGAGAGATATGTAACATCAGGAATGGGACGCCGTGTAAATGCAAGCTGGCCTCTAAACCTGCGGATGATGCTGTCGCTAAACTCTTGATAGTTCATTTTATAACTTACCTCGGGCCTAAAGTAATTGCCATCTCGTAGGCGGAATACTGTATGCAAATACGCATTTCAAACGTTAATTTATTACTTTCTCATTAAGATTATTAATTACACTCGTTTACTGTAGACATATTCAAAGTAGAGAATTTAAAATATTTATATTTATCTATACCATAAATAATAGATTACTGTTTACGTTCGGTTAACGTACACAATTTCCGTATTCTAATCGAATGCACTGTAATAGTGTCATTTTTATATAAAAGAATGCATGTATAATAGTTTTCTACCGACATGTACTTATAATTTGCACTACATACTAAACATTCATAAGAACGTACATTTTGTCGTAGGATGGCAATATAATAAATTTGATTAAGGTACATTCTGGTGTTGGAACCAACCATTTTATTGTCAACTTTTATATATTTATAGTTATCTATATCATAAATAATAGATTACTGTTTACGTTCGGTTAACGTACACAATTTCCGTATTCTAATCGAATGCACTGTAATTGTGTCATTTTTATATAAAAGAATGCATGTACAATAGTTTTCTACCGACATGTACTTATAATTTGCACTACATACTAAACATTCAAAAGAACGTACATTTTGTCGTAGGATGGCAATATAATACGTTTGATTAAGGTACATTCTGGTGTTGGAACCAACCATTTTATTGTCAACTTATATATATTTATAGTTATCTATATCATAAATAATAGATTACTGTTTACGTTCGGTTAACGTACACAATTTCCGTATTCTAATCGAATGCACTGTAATAGTGTCATTTTTATATAAAAGAATGCATGTATAATAGTTTTCTACCGACATGTACTTATAATTTACACTACAAACTAAACATTCATAAGAACGTACATTTTGTCGTAGGATGGCAATATAATACATTTGATAAGGTACATTCTGGTGTTGGAACCAACCATTTTATTGTCAACTTTTATATATTTATAGTTATCTATGTAATAAACAATAGATTATTTTTAACGTTCGGCTAACGTACACATTTTCCGCATTCTAATCGATTGCACTTGAATAATGTAATTCTTATAGGAAAGAAAGCATTTATAATATTTTCGTACAGACTTTTACTTACAATTTGCACTACGAACTAAACATTCAAACAAACGTACATTTTTCGTATGATGGTAATATAATACATTGAATTAACGTACGTTATCGTAGACAACCATTTCATTGTCAACTTTTTTATATTTATAGTCATCTATATCATAAATAATACATTACTGTTGACGTTCGGTTAACGTACACAATTTCCGTATTCTAATCGAATGCACTTTAATAGTGTCATTTTTATATAAAGAATCCACTTATAATATTTTCGTACAGATGTGTACTGACAATTTGCATTACGTACTAAACTTTCATACGAACGTACAATTTGTCGTAGGATGGCAATTTAATACATTATGGTGTCGTGGACGACCATTTTATTGTCATCTTTTATATATTTAATATATATTTATAGTTGTCTATGTGATAAATAATAGATTATTATTAACGTTCGGTTAACGTACACAATTTCCGTATTCCAATCGAATGCACTTTAATAAATTCATTCTCATATGAAATAATACATTTATAATATATTCGTACAGACTTGTACTTACAATTTGTTCTACGTACAAAACATTCATACGTACGTACAATTTGTCGTAAGATGTCAATATAATACATTTGATTAACGTACATTATGGTATCGTGGCCATTATCTTCTATTATATATTTAATATACATTTATAGTTATAATATATTATTATTAACGTTCGGTTAACGTACACAATTTCCGTATTCTAATCGAATGCACTTTAATAGTGTCATTTTTATATAAAGAATCCACTTATAATATTTTCGTACAGATGTGTACTGACAATTTGCATTACGTACTAAACTTTCATACGAACGTACAATTTGTCGTAGGATGGCAATTTAATACATTATGGTGTCGTGGACGACCATTTTATTGTCATCTTTTATATATTTAATATATATTTATAGTTGTCTATGTGATAAATAATGGATTATTATTAACGTTCGGTTAACGTACACAATTTCCGTATTCCAATCGAATGCACTTTAATAAATTCATTCTCATATGAAATAATACATTTATAATATATTCGTACAGACTTGTACTTACAATTTGTTCTACGTACAAAACATTCATACGTACGTACAATTTATCGTAAGATGTCAATATAATACATTTGATTAACGTACATTATGGTATCGTAGCCATTGTTTTTTATTAAATATTTAATATACATTTATAGTTATAATATATTATTATTAACGTTCGGTTAACGTACACAATTTCCGTATTCTAATCGAATGCACTTTAATAGTGTCATTTTTATATAAAGAATCCACTTATAATATTTTCGTACAGATGTGTACTGACAATTTGCATTACGTACTAAACTTTCATACGAACGTACAATTTGTCGTAGGATGGCAATTTAATACATTATGGTGTCGTGGACGACCATTTTATTGTCATCTTTTATATATTTAATATATATTTATAGTTGTCTATGTGATAAATAATGGATTATTATTTACGTTCGGTTAACGTACACAATTTCCGTATTCCAATCGAATGCACTTTAATAAATTCATTCTCATATGAAATAATACATTTATAATATATTCGTACAGACTTGTACTTACAATTTGTTCTACGTACAAAATATTCATAGGTACGTACAATTTGTCGTAAGATGTCAATATAATACATTTGATTAACGTACATTATGGAATCGTGGCCATTATCTTCTATTATATATTTAATATACAATTATAGTTATAATATATTATTATTAACGTTCGGTTAACGTACATAATTTCTATTTTCTAATCGAATACACAATAATAGTGTCATTCCATGTATTTATAATATTTTTGTACTTTATATTTGTCGTCGTTATAATTTTTAATTATTATCTGTTACATTTGTCTAGTTGATTTTTCAATAAAAACACTGATTTGTGTAACAAAGTTAATTACCGATATTGTATTCAATATTCATAAACTAAAACTCAATAACACCGTTACTACTAGATAATCCATGATGTCCACAAATTTCTAATCCCGTGACACGACTACAGCCAAAAAGGTTCGTACGTTAATCGAATGATTAATAAATAATTTAAATTTATAATAACATACAAAATGATAAACTATTGCAAAAAGCTATTAACCCTTTCTCACGTTGTATTACATTTTCATTCGAACGTACATTTTTTTTGAGATACCGTACTTTAAACGAACATCCAAATGATTAATTTCCATATAAATCCAAAATCATATTATCGTATACACATGTTTATTTGTTCGTACGAACGTACACGACTTTCGTACTACTTTTGATAAAATACCCATTCTTTAATCGAAATGATGACTTTCCATACTCTTGTATATATTCAAGATATTTTTGTACAAATGTGTCTCTTCGTTCGCACTAACGTACTAAACTTTCATACGAACGTACAATTTTTTGTAGCATGGCAATATCATACATTTAATTAACGTACTTTATTCTCAAACTTTATATATTTAAGATTTAATATAGTAATAAATGTTCAAATATACAAACGAATTATTTTGAATAGCTGCTGGAATAATTTCAAGATTATCGTATCAATGCACAACGAACTCTCCTTCTGTATTTAAATATCTGAGTAGATCATAAAACTTAAATAAAAGTTAGGTCTCCCACGTAGTCAAAACACGTTTCCTTATAATATAATTTACTCTTAGTTGTAGGGTGAAGAGAAGAATTTAGTCTTAGTTAGTGGGTCGAAGGAAGATCACAATTCCCAATTATTAACTCAAAAGACGAATGTAACTCTTAATTGCTTATACATGAGATCAACACTTGTCTAGTTGACTTCTCAATAAAAACACTGATTTTCATAATGAAGTTACTTAAAAATATTTGTAATTAATACTTATAAATCCCTCTAAGATTCCTGAAATCCCGTTACCAAAGAATCGTTCTTCAATCAAATGATTAATAGAAATTAACAAATAATTAAATTATATAATAATATATAAAATTGTCAACTATTACGAAGAGCTCATTCGAACGTACAATTATTGTAAGTAACATACTTTAAACGAACATACGTTAACCGAATAATGAGTTTCTATATTGTCTATTCATTCGTTCTTACGTACAATCTGTCATTACTTTTTGCTAATTAACCGTAGTCGATTAATTAATTTTCATATGTATTAATTTATGATATTTTTATGTTTTCATAATGCATGAAAAAAATAATCAAGGTCTATTATTTTGAGTGACAAATTATATCGCAAAGAAATACTGTATGTTTCTAGTTTATATTAGAATAAAAAAAGCTCGAAAGTTAGTCTTTGCTATAGTTTTATTGAAACAACAAATCATTCATCTTCTTTTATATAATAAAAAATTTATAAATCAAATAAATTGTTATTTTCTATCAATTCATATTTTTTAAGAATTTGGAAACGAAATTGTATTTCTTTATTACTAAAAATATATTTAAAATTAAATATATTTTTTGTTAATAAACATTTAGTTTAAATTTTATTTTAAGTAACTTCTTTATTAAAATCAGTATAAAACATTTTATTGTTATTTTAGTTTACTTTTTATATAACACACAAAATCGTACTATACATAAACGAATACATTGTACATTTATATTTCTGTTATAAATATTAGAATGATATATTTTTGATGTAAATATGAAGAAATAATACGTCGTCTTTACTAATAAAAATATGTACTATAAAACTTTTACGTTCCATTTTAATGCACTTTCGCGGAAGGAAACATCAATTTTAACGTACGCAGAGGAAATATGTATCTTACAAGCAAAACGAAATGAATGAATGAAAAAAATAATAATTATCATCAACGGATGTTATTTATTCAAAATCATTTATTTGTTCTATAATATTCAAAATTTTACATTTTTTTGGCTCTATGAAAGTTAATTATAATTAATGTACATTCGATATAAAAAAAAAAGTGTAATTAATTAAAAGGTGATGAAAAATATAATAACATACTTGTGCTTTGATAGATTTAAAACTTACCAATTTTAAAATATCCATAAATGTGAATATATGAAGAAAAATCAGATAGTTAAACCGGAAAACAATTTGTAAATTTCTTTCCTTTTATTAACGTTTCTGGAAAGTGTCCTCCGGGAAAACTATAGTGCATCGACAGGTTTATTGCTTAGGGACGTTCTTCGTTTGCTAACGAAATTATTGGCAATTGAAAATGTTCGCTTGCTTACGCTTTATAGTTTTTAGTGTCCCAGAATAGTAATAAAACACTCAACGTCATATTTGCACACTTTACTCCGATATTATTTAATACCCAACTCCAGAAAATTTCAAATTACATTATTTAATCATTTTATTTATGAAAAATAATTTCTAGATTTTTTAACAAATTATTATAGGTAAAAATTTAATTTAAATCAAAAACACTATAGTTTAATTATTTTTTAATTATTAATTTAAAAATTTAATATGAAGTTATTTTTTAATAAAAATAATTACATAATAAATATAATTGCAATAATTATAATAATAACATATAGAATTAAACAAAAAATGTAAAGATTAATTTATGTGGATAAAATTTTAATTATTTTCAATATTTAAATGAGATTAGTATCGTATACATCAAAGTTTTACTACTTTAAATAAATTATTATAGGCGAAAGTTTCGTAATATATTAAATTAAATAACTTTGGTTTTGCAGCACGTGTGGGTAGTTCAGTGCTTAGCAAATTATATTGTTAAAACTTAGCCAGTAAAATCGTCAGTCTAACCGCTTTAATTGCTTTGTGCCTCAACTGTTTATTTAGTTAAAATTAACATAACTTTCTTCCAAAATAACACAATTATGACATAAAACATTCTCATTATTTATTAATTACATTTTCTTTCATTATAAGAAGTAATAATTCATTATTTTTAAATTTGTAAACTTTTTATATAAGTTTAACTTACAATAAAAATACAAATATTTTTTATTTTACGTTGATATCCAATTATTTTCATTTTTTATAGAGTCTATACTGTATAGTCTATATTATAAACTGTAGAGTAAACAGTTACATAAGGAGTAATCAAATAATAGCGTTAAAGGAATGTTGATTAATAATAAAATCCACTTGTTAAACTTTCTTTTAACATATTTATGTTATTTTCCCAGTGGAAATTAATTATTTTTTTGCTACTTTATATTTATTTCACAAATATGAAATACTTTTTATTATAACAATTATATTTACATAATTACGTACATTTTTCTATTTTATTCATATTTATCTAAATATTTCCGAATGTTATATTTTTATATTTAATTAATTATTTTTATATTTCATTCATTCATTTTTCATTAATACATATTTTTCATACTTTTCTAATATAAAATCTATTTTATTTTTACGTAAATTGAATTTTTTAGAAATAAAAACTTTTTTTGTTAAGAAATGTTAATGAATAGAAAACCGGTTTTATCCAACTAAAATAACACAAAATTATTTAAATTTTTAACCAGATAATAAGAGTTTTTACTATTTCTGGTAAGAAAATGTTTTCTATGTAGAAATTTTTATTTATATTTTTATGATATTAATTTGATATTATAGCATATTTTCTTGAATTTACATAAGTTAGAAAAATAAAACTCTTTGATAATTAGTTCATATTTTACAAAAATTCGGTTTTCGAAAATTAAATATTAAATTTATTACATTTATAAAAATAATAGTAAAAGAAATGTACTGAAAATTATATTTCAATTTACAAAATGTCAGTATAGGAAACCAATAATTTAAAATTAATTCAATTTTCAGAATACTATTACCAAAGCTTACAAAAAAATAAAATTTCTAAAACTGATACAATAATAACTTCGTTTTTTTGTACTTTCAGCGGATTTTTTTTGTAAATTTTGAAACGTACTTTTTTGAAGATGATGGAAGTTTGTAATATAGATATTAAGATCATTTAGCAATTTTAAAATATATTGATGCAATTTATTTTATTATTTTATCTATTTTTTTGTACTTCGAATTTGTATTTTGTGTTTACATAAAACTGCAATTTTTATTATTTTGTATCATGTTTGTAATCTGGATATTAAGAATTAAAAGATCATTTAGCAATTTTAAAATATGGGAAAGATTGATTGGTGCAATTTATATTAATATTATTATTAAAACCGGTTTTTATGTCGTATTTACATAAAAATGTACATATATTTTTATGTAAATACGATATTTTTTCTTTCATCAATTTTATTAATTAAAATGAATTATATACAAATAAAAATAATGCACATAATTATTTTTGTTCCATCAGACCATTTTTTTTTAAATTTTGTAACGTACATATTTTGAATATTTGTAATCTGGATATTAAGTGTTTAAAGATCATTACAATTTATTTTATTATTTTATCCATTTTTTTGTACAAATTCGATAAACGGTTTTTGTATTTTTTTCTATTTATTTATATAATATTTTGTTATATTCAAAAGTGTAAATGTACATAATTTTTTTTTTCTTTGAGAGTATGTTTTACAAATTTATTAACGTATTTATTTTGAAGGTGTTGTATGCTTGTAATCTGGACATTAAGTGTTTAAAAATTAATTTAGTAGTTTTAAAATTTAGTCAACAAATTTTTTTAATTTTGTAGAAAAACCAGTTATGTCGTGTATCTAATTTTGAATTTACGTAAACATGTACATTTTCCATTTTTTTATATATTATTTAGTTATAACCAATTTTTTTCTTTAATTAAAATTAAATATGTACAAATGTAAATAATGTATATAATTAATTTTTAAATTTTGTTGCTGTATTTTTTTTAAATTTGTTAATAAAGCTTTGGTTGTGAATTCGATAATCAGTGGACGGGATGTGATTTGAATATGCAAAGTGGATTTTAGCACTAATTGGTAAAGGTTTATTTGGGTTGACGTAAATTCGGAAAAGGATATTATTAATCAGGATATGGATGAGGTTGTTTTAAGAGTGGCTCGGAGGATTTGTCGTGGCGAATTTATACCGAGTCATTGACATACTGTAGCAGGTGTGTAGAAAGGTTCGCGATAAAGTGGCTTCAGACGGTACACGGGAAACCTACTACCGCCAAATTTTCAAATTCAGATTTATGGATGGCTCGTGTTTGCACTGGAGACCATAAACTTTAGAGATGAATCGTTATACGAAAGTATATTGACGCAACTTAATTGGGGAAGCGAGAGGGTCTGAAATGAACGTTCCGATCTCAGCATTCACCAAAGAAAGAAAAAAACATTACAATTATTTGCTCGGCAATGACGAGGGGCCATTCCTGCCTGTCCCTGCGATAATGGCGTTCATTCATAGCGGCACTATCGTGCGGTTTATCCTCCGCATTAATTTAACTAATATTATAGTAGAATGGTAGCGCTTTGATCGTATCAATACGTGATTTAATGGGTTACGATCTAATAAATTTTACATTTACCGTGAACAAAACCGATACGCAAAAAAAATTGTACATAGCGAGAGTTTGAATTCACGATGATCGTTACTACCGTGTCTATCTTCCGTTTCAGTTATTCCAGTTAGTCGAGTGCATTTGAATGACAATTCATTAATCCCATCAAGATTAAGTACTAAACTTATGCTAAAATGCTTGAATAATAATGAATGAACTCAAGATTTATTATTATTCAATGTTTCCTATAGCTACAAATTTTAATACCAAATTTGTATTCAAAAAAATATAAAATTTAGACTATAACTACTCAAACTACATCTTTAATTTCATTTAGATATGTGTAATTATTTTGAATAAAAAAAAACTTTACGTTCAAATCATGACATTCGTTAAACTCATGAAGATTATGCACTGAACTTATGTTTATTAATTAATTTAAATTTATTTCAAAATACAAATTTTGATACAGTTTTTAAACGAAATTGTAATGTCTCTCATATTTATTACTTCTGTTTGAAAAATAATAAATTAATTTAGATTTATTTCAAAATACTCAAAATTATAATGTTTTCTTATTTATTACTTCTATTTGAAGATTTAATTTAGATTTATTAATTTACAAATTTTGATTGTTTTTTTATACGAAATTGTAATGTTTTTCATATGTATTACTTCTGTTTGAAGAATAATGAATTAATTTAGATTTTTTTCAAAATACAAATTTTGATACATATTTTTTTTTATACGAAATTGTAATGTTTTTCATAATTATTACTTCTGTTTAAAGATATTAATTTAATTTTTTTCGAAATACAAATTTTGAAACAGTTTTTTATACGAAATTATAATGTTTTTCATATTTATTAATTATTTTAGATTTATTTCAAAATACAGTTTTTTATACGAAATTGTAATTTTTTTCATATTTATTACTTGTGTTTAAAGAATAATGAATTAATTTTGATTTATTTCAAAATACTAATTTTGATACAGTTTTTTAAACGAAATTGTAATGTCTGTCATATTTATTACTTCTGTTTGAAAAATAATGAATTAATTTAGATTTATTTCAAAATACTCAAAATTATAATGTTTTTCTTATTTATTACTTCTATTTGAAGATTTAATTTAGATTTATTAATTTACAAATTTTGATTTAGTTTTTTATACAAAATTATAATGTTTTTCATATGTATTACTTCTGTTTGAAGAATAATGAATTAATTTAGATTTTTTTCAAAATACTCAAAATTATAATGTTTTTCTTATTTATTACTTCTATTTGAAGATTTAATTTAGATTTATTAATTTACAAATTTTGATTGTTTTTTTTTATACGAAATTGTAATGTTTTTCATATTTATTAATTATTTTAGATTTATTTCAAAATACAGTTTTTTATACGAAATTGTAATGTTTTTCATATTTATTACTTATGTTTAAAGAATAATGAATTAATTTAGATTTATTTCAAAATACAAATTTTGATACAGTTTTATATACGAAATTATAATGTTTTTCATATTTATTAATTATTTTAGATTTATTTCAAAATACAGTTTTTTATACGAAATTGTAATGTTTTTCATATTTATTACTTATGTTTAAATAATAATGAATTAATTTTGATTTATTTCAAAATACAAATTTTGATACAGTTTTTTAAACGAAATTGTAATATCTCTCATATTTATTACTTCTGTTTGAAAAATAATGAATTAATTTTGATTTATTTCAAAATACTCGAAATTGTAATGTTTTTCATATGTATTACTTCTGTTTGAAAAATAATGAATTAATTTAGATTTATTTCAAAATACTCAAAATTATAATGTTTTTCTTATTTATTACTTCTATTTTAAGAATAAAGATTTAATTTAGATTTATTAATTTACAAATTTTGATTTAGTTTTTTTTATACGAAATTGTAATGTTTTTCATATGTATTACTTCTGTTTGAAGAATAATGAATTAATTTAGATTTATTTCAAAATACAAATATTGATACATATTTTTTTTTATACGAAATTGTAATGTTTTTCATAATTAGTACTTCTGTTTAAAGATATTAATTTAAATTTTTTTGAAATACAAATTTTGAAACAGTTTTTTATACGAAATTATAATGTTTTTCATATTTATTAATTATTTTAGATTTATTTCAAAATACAGTTTTTTATACGAAATTGTAATGTTTTTCATATTTATTACTTATGTTTAAATAATAATGAATTAATTTTGATTTATTTCAAAATACAAATTTTAATACAGTTTTTTATAAGAAATTGTAATGTCTTTCATATTTTTTTATTTCTGTTTAAAGAATACTGAATTAATTTAGATTTATTTCAAAATACAAATTTTGATAAAGTTTTTTACAAGAAATTGTAATGTCTTTCATATTATTTACTTCTGGTTAAAGAATACTGAATTAATTTAGATTTATTTCAAAATACAAATTTTGATATAGTTTTTTATACTAAATTGTAATTTCTTTCATATTTATTATTAACAAATGTAGCAAGAAATTAAATAAAGAAATAACCTTAATAGTGCGGTTTCGATTAATACGAATTCACTATAGCAAAATAAAATTAGTAGACAAAATTATTTTTATACAGTAAAGTCTCTTCAGTGCAGTTTACTTTATACTGTTAAAGGCAGGTTTTTTTACAGTTCGATTAGATATCGGTGCTAACTCGAGGTCAACAAACACAAGGTCGTAAGTGCGAACAGTTGTAAGTCGAACCATTGTAAGTCTAAAACTACCAGTAATACAGAAGTCCTATGAAAAATGTTTTTTTCTCGATAACTTATCTATATAACTTAGTAACGCCATCTTTTGGTACATGAATAAATTTAATGACATAACAATTAAACATTTTTTATATTTTAACTAGTTTCTTATTTCTTGAAATATTTTTTATGAAAAATTCTTAATTATTTTTACACCTATTAAAAATGACATATCTTCTATTATAATATTTTACTATTATTTCCATACACTCCCTCATTATGTTGAAATTTAAATTTATTAAACAGCTTGATGTTGCAAAAAAGAGAATTAATATCCACTCAATAGGATGAAATAAATGCAAATGTTCCAAGTACAACAATAAATTATTGATTGCACAATTTCTGAGATGTTTAGGTTTGGTATTTACTTATGCAATATGATGAAACACACTACACACACCGAATGTTAATTTTAAGAAAAAACTGAAAATAATATAAATTAAAGATATTCATAATCTGTGACTTCCTTTTCAGTTATAATCTAATTGTAAAATGCATTACAATTTATATTAATTCCTAGTTAGAAATAATTATGTATTGTTTATAAAATCTATAACATTATTTTTACATTTTCTAATAATGAAAATATTTAATAGTTATTAAATTATTAAACATCTTATTGTTACAAAAAAAAATCAATTTTTTTCTTAAATTAACTAAAATTAGTATATGAATATAATAAAATTATAATAAATGAAACAAATATAAAGTTATTATATGATTTTTTTTTGGAACAATCTAGAAGAAAATAGAGCAATTAGACTCGTCTCCTAAATGCAATATTGTGCGGGTTTTTATGGAGTCAATTGGCTGGAAGATTCCATTAAAGTTCTCCCGTTATTGGACCGTTTTTATTGTCCACGAACCGCAGGGTCCGAGACAGTTAGACCCCTACGGTGGAAGCTACAGAATAATCCGCAGATTACGAAACGTCGGTCATTCAATTCTCATATGAAATATGCATCCTGCAATCTGCTGTTGCAGCAAATTGAAATGTGATTCCTCCTCTGTTTTAAATGGAAATTCTAAGATCTCCCTTACTTCATTATGTAATGCCTTGCGCGATTTCAAAATAATTATGTAGAAATCATGAGTTTCCATCATCCGTTTGAAATTGATTTAAAATGGAAATTATATATGAATTTAAATGCATTCTAAGATTGATTTCAACGAATTTGTAAAAAAATAATTAATTAATTTGAAATATAATAAATTTTTAAAGTGATTTAGTGAATCCAGACTGATTGAAGTCACTTCAGAAAAATGTAGTAAATCTAAATTTACTTTATAAAATAAGTGAAAATTCTACTACAACTTAATAGTTAGATCAAATAGAAAAATTTTGCAAATTTAATTACATAATTACAAAATGAAATTTAGACAAAATCAAATTATTACCATATTCATAGTTATAATATTATGGGGTTTTGCTTTATTGATCAATAAATACGAATTTAAAGCTAGAAACCAAAATTAATTATAACTTTAGTGCCTCATAATATATTGAACACAATGGGGGCTTATAATAGCCAGATATACGCTCAATCATTATTTTATTAATAATTTAGTAATATATTCCATACAAACATATTTTTTATTATAACGAAGTTTCGATATAATGAAATGAGACAAATATCCAATAAAATATTGCCAGAAGATTTGCTAGAAGAAAAAAATAACATCCAAGAAATGAAGTTATTCAGGTTTCAAAAATGTCTATAAATTTATTGAATAAAAAAGATGATTTTTTAGTAAAATATTTAGAAATATAGAAAATTTTTGATGTAAAAATATTCATAATCAAAAATTTTAAAAGTTGATTAAAATGCATTGTAAAAGTTTAATCATTAAATTAAATAATTCCATATATGCAAAGATATTATATAAAAACACTAACAATTAACTTTAGACAAATATTTTAAAATATTTAATAAAACTTTAATTTTTTTTGAAGAAGAATGAAGCTTTTTTCCTTTATGAAGAAAACCATAATATTTTTTACCTCTGAAGACGAAGTATCATATAACATTTGACTATTCGTTAATCGAGGTATACCTGCATTTATTTAAATAAATCTAAATATTTAGATGAAGTTGCGAATTAAATCAATTCTAATTAGTTTTTTCTCTTTTACTTAAATTAAATACATGAGGGAATTGCAACTAAATAATTGGATGGCAACTGCGAATGTAATTCGAATTGTTACTAAAGTTTGTGGTGCGATGCACTTATTGCGATGCGTTTACATTAAACTTTGCTTACAAGTTTAATTCGCACGTAGTTATAATTTATGGTACAACTTGATGCAATAGATCCAATTGGGATTGATGCGGTTCGATTATAGTTCGGTTTTCAGTTAAATGAGTTTCATGTTTCTCTCACAATATCTACACTTAATTCAAAATACGCATTAATCTTTTCAGACTTTTCAAGGTCGCATCTGTTAAAAGCGAAACTGCTGTTGTGCCGTATTTTGGTAACATATTTGCTGTCATTACAAGAATAACGTCAAAGCTTTATCAAAAACAAATATTTATAACCTCAACTTATGATCGATGACAATTGACAACTTCATCGGAATAAGACTAGTGGCGCATCTTAAGATTAATCGTTCAACTAAAATTCTATGACGGCATCACTTCAATGGCTTTGCATATAATTGTGCATAAAGTCGGATATATCCGCCGCAAATGGTAATACAAATTTACTTTGGTTAGAAATAAGTTGAGTATTACTACAGATATAAAATTAAATAAAGATTGTATACATTTTAACTCATTTATAATTTAAATTTTATATTTTGTTCAAATAATATACCAGATCTTTTAAAAATACAATTGCATACAATTTTACATAGGACGAATTTATCCACCGCAAAGGATTATGCATATAAAAAATTACTTTGGTTAGAAATAAGTTGAGTATTACTACAAATATAAAATTGAAACTAAATAAAGTTTGTATCAATTTTAACTTATTAATAATTTAGATTTTATATTTTGTTCAATTAATATATCAGATCTTGTAGAAATACAATTGCAAATAATGTTGCGTATGGCGGATATATCCGCCGCAAAGGATTATGCATATGTAAAACGGTAATAAAAAATTACTTTGGTTAAGGATTATGTTTATGTAAAATGGTAATTAAAAAATGCTTTGGTTAGAAATAAGTTGAGTATTACTACAAATATAAAATTGAAACTAAATAAAATTTGTATCAATTTTAACTTATTTATAATTTAGATTTTATATTTTGTTCCATTAATATATCAGATCTTGTAGAAATACAATTGCAAATAATTTTGCGTATGGCGGATATATCCGCCGCAAAGGATTAGACATATGTAAAATTGTAATAAAAATTTACTTAGGTTAGAAATAAGTTGAGTACTACTGCAAATGTAAAATTAAAAGTAAATGCAGTTTATATCCGTTTTAACTTATTTAAAATTTCGATTTTATATTTTGTTCAATTAATATATCAGATCTTGTAGAAATACAATAACATACAATTAAGAATAGGGCGGATGTATCCACCGCAAAGGTATATGTGAAATGGTAATAAAAATTTACTTCGGTTAAAAATAAGTTAAGTATTTCTAAAAATCTAAATTTAATAATGTTTAAATCCGTTTTAACTTATTTACAATTTCGATTTTATATTTTGTTCAAATAATACACCAGATCTTTTATAAATATAATTGTATACAATTTTGCATAGGGCGGATATATCCACCGCAAATGATTAGACATATATAAAATGGTAATAAAAATTTACTTCGGTTATAAATAAGTTGAGTATTACCAGAAATATAAAATTAAATAAAGTTTGTATTCATTTTAACTTATTTATAATTTCGATTTTATATTTTGTTCAAATAATATACCAGATCTTTTAAAAATACAATTGCATACAATTTTACATAGGACGAATTTATCCACCGCAAAGGATTATGCATATAAAAAATTACTTTGGTTAGAAATAAGTTGAGTATTACTACAAATATAAAATTGAAACTAAATAAAGTTTGTATCAATTTTAACTTATTTATAATTTAGATTTTATATTTTGTTCAATTAATATATCAGATCTTGTAGAAATACAATTGCAAATAATGTTGCGTATGGCGGATATATCCGCCGCAAAGGATTATGCATATGTAAAACGGTAATAAAAAATTACTTTGGTTAAGGATTATGTTTATGTAAAATGGTAATTAAAAAATGCTTTGGTTAGAAATAAGTTGAGTATTACTACAAATATAAAATTGAAACTAAATAAAATTTGTATCAATTTTAACTTATTTATAATTTAGATTTTATATTTTGTTCCATTAATATATCAGATCTTGTAGAAATACAATTGCAAATAATTTTGCGTATGGCGGATATATCCGCCGCAAAGGATTAGACATATGTAAAATTGTAATAAAAATTTACTTAGGTTAGAAATAAGTTGAGTACTACTGCAAATGTAAAATTAAAAGTAAATGCAGTTTATATCCGTTTTAACTTATTTAAAATTTCGATTTTATATTTTGTTCAATTAATATATCAGATCTTGTAGAAATACAATAACATACAATTAAGAATAGGGCGGATGTATCCACCGCAAAGGTATATGTGAAATGGTAATAAAAATTTACTTCGGTTAAAAATAAGTTAAGTATTTCTAAAAATCTAAATTTAATAATGTTTAAATCCGTTTTAACTTATTTACAATTTCGATTTTATATTTTGTTCAAATAATACACCAGATCTTTTATAAATATAATTGCATACAATTTTGCATAGGGCGGATATATCCACCGCAAATGATTAGACATATATAAAATGGTAATAAAAATTTACTTCGGTTATAAATAAGTTGAGTATTACCAGAAATATAAAATTAAATAAAGTTTGTATTCATTTTAACTTATTTATAATTTCGATTTTATATTTTGTTCAAATAATATATCAGATCTGGTAGAAAGAATTGCACTGAAATTTTTCACATCTCATATATATTTGTTCTATTTCTTTCACTCTATATATTTCAGGGTAAATTGAATCGATTTTCTCAAGTGAGAATTGCACTCCGTGCGAAATATGTTTTTGTTGTGCATCGCATCGCATCCAATATTCCTATAGTAATTCGTGGCCGATACAATACGTTATAGTTGACTGGCGCGAATAATATTGTTATTGATGTTCTATTATTGTTGAAATTCTATTCCCATAACTCCATACGCTATTTACACAATAGGGTTCAATATTAGCACGTATATATTATATAATATAACACATACGCGTATATATATATATTTATAATAAATATCCGAACGCACTTATCCTATTTAATAACGTAGCCGTAATTGAATTTATTTATTTACAATTTAATTATACACGAACGGTACACTCCATGTAATTTATGAAATCGCTTTTAAAACTCCCACCGTTCCATTTTGTGTGAACTACATTATAGATCAATATTAAATTATTTTCACTATTTCATTACAAAACTAATTAATTTATGAGTTTAATATTAATATTTCAAATATTTGTATTTAATAAAAATAAATATTCTAGTTTTAATATTTCTAAAATATTTTCAATTCGTACTGGTTTGCAAAATCGAATCAGTTTTAATTTTGTTGTCTATAAAATTATTGTCTTAAGTATATAAAGTTGAGATATTAGAATTGATATCAAAGTAATAACATTTTTCATATTGAATCATTCACTTCTTCCAAAATTTCTAAAATTTTTCCAATAGTTTCAAAAAAATTAATGTTGAAACATAATTGTCTATACAAAATTTTATTTCTTTTAAAATTTTGTGAATATATTAAAAATACTCAAAGTTCTCGATTAGTATTAGTAACAATATCTGCATTAATTTAATTTATAATTAACAACTTAATCTTCATTTATCTAGTAAAAGAAAAGATTTTCAATTCGTACTGGTTTGCAAAATCTAAACAGTTTTAAATTTGTTGTATAAAATTATTTTCTTAAATTATTTCTTAATATAAAATTCGTAGTTTTTAGTAAATGTTAAACAAGAGTTTAAAAAATTGTCTAAACAGTATTTCAGATCCATTCAAAATTTCTAAAATTTTTCAAAAGTTTAAAAAACTTAAATTGTTAAGAGTAATCTGCATTAATGCAAGACATGGACATTGGTATTAATAACGTCTTAGTCTTAATTTATTTACTAAAAGAAAATATTTAAATTCATAATTTTTACTAAATGCTAAACAATTAGTTTAAATTTATCTAACCAGTTTTTCGCTGTTTCCAAATTTTGTAATATTTTAGAAATAGTTTAAAAAATGTAAATTTTGAAACGTAATTTTGATAATTTTATTAGTAATAATATCTGCATTAATGAAAGACACAAACATTTATTAATAACGTCTTAGTATTAATTAATTTATTAAAAGAAAATATTTCAGGTCATGGTTTTTAGTAAATTCTAAACAATCGTTTAAAAAAAAATTCTAAAAAGTAATTTATTTTTTCCAAAATTCCTAAAATTTTGTCAATAATTTAAAAAATGTAAAGTTTGAAGCGTAATTTTCATAATTTTATTAGTAAAAATATTTAATGAGACATGAAAAAAAAATTCGTAGTTTTTAGTAAATGCTGAACAATTAATTTAAATTTGACTAAACAGTTTTTCACTCCTTTCAAATTACATAAAACTTTTGCCAATAGATTAAGAAACTTAAATTTTGAAGCTTAATTTTATTAGTAATAATATTTGCATTAATGACAGGCATAAACATTGGTATTAATAACGTCCCAGTCTTAATTTATTGACTAAAAGGAAACAGTTCAATTTGTACTATTTTTAGCAAATTTTAATTAATTTGTTGTTTATAAAAAAAAAATTAACTTCGAGTATTTCACTAGTTCCAAAATGTTTACAATTTCGTCAATAATATCAAAAACATAATAACTTTGATAAGTAATTTAATTATTTGTGATGAGATATTTCCAATTCTGCATTAAACTAATTGTAATAAAATATTAGAATCAGAATTCCAAAAATAAAAAATTATGAAGTGGAGTGAAGAATATTCATTTTACTTTTTATTTAACATATATTTCAAATTTATATTTTCAGACTTTAAACTTATTATTTAAAATATAGATTCAAAATAAAAAAAAAATCTGTATTTTATACGATACAGAGTAATAATTTAATATTCGATGCAGAACATTGAGGATTCGAGGAAACACAACTTTCCCATGGAAATTTAACAATGAATGCATGGGGACCGGCCGGAATAACAAAATTATCTGAAAGTACTTTGTATTATGTATGCTTCAATTTCCATAACCGTATTACAAAACAACGGCCATTTGAAGCTCGGGAATAAATGATCCTGAAACTGTAATGTTTTAATTTCATAATCGCACCGGGACCGGCGCGCACTCTAAAAATATGGTCATCTCCATAGTGTATTTATCAAATAATCTAAATGCATCCATACTAATTCGCATAATTGCGTAACACGTTAAATTCATTATATAAACCCAGCCAATTTGCTATTTACATGATATCATTGTGAAAGACGTAGTTGTAGTTATATTTTAATTAAATCCAACATAATGTGATCATGACTATAATTTCATATATTATTTAATGTGTATGCAATAAATTATACTTATATAATGTCATACTTAATTAATTGACATTTAGGTTAGGTTAAATTAGATGATATATTTAGTAATACATTGGAAGATATTAAGTATATCACTAAAATTGGATTAGAGAACTCAGAACAGAAAATGTATCCTTTTTTAGACGAGGGGCGGATATATCCGCCATGTCCTAAAATGTATGCAAAACCACTGTGGAGATGCGGTCATCAAATCTCAATACATATAGAGGCGCCACTTGTCTTTTTTTCAGGTGAAGCCTGATAATGTTGAGGTTATGAATCTTAATTTTTGATAATGTTTTGACGTTATTTTTGTAGGAGCTCCAAAATAGGCCACAAAATTTGTTAAGTTTGTTTTTAAATTAATTTGGAAATTGTTTAGTAGAATTCTAAAACCGTTTTTTTTTTAAGTTTATTTTAATATAAGATTTACTTAATAATAAAATAACAACAGCGGCGCGTTTCTGCACAGTTCCAACAAAAGGCGATTTCTCCGCATTTTCTTAACTAGTTTGAATACATAAGCTCCATTTGTATTCCTCGCATAAATTGTTGAAAGCCTTTTAGAGTTAACGAGTCGGTCCCTCCCCCTTCTTGTGTTTATATTCCTTCCCTTATGCCCGCGACGCGACGGATAAAAAGAAAAGGGAACGTAAGCAGATGAAGATGATGGGAACGAAAGAGAACAAAAAAAAAGAAGAATGAATTAACATTAACCGATGAATGGGAAGATGATAATTGGTCCATGCTAATAAGTCTGGAAAGCATCGAGTGCGCTCCGGCACTTACATATTCATCTGCCCGAAATATATTTAGCGATGGAGCGAATGGCTTTTGGGAGGGAGGTAAAATTTTAAATTTCTATTTACATTACTTATCTGTAAAATCCTTTTTGAGCGAAGTGCATTGGCGGATTTCAATAGATTTACATAAAACGTTTTAGTCCTCTTCGCTACTAGTTCTTAGCGGTTCCTTACTACTCAGATGAATGGTAGTGTAGCATTCCCTTCGAAACGAAATTTATTTTTTTCACTACATTTTTTTTTTATGAAATCTACAATTTATATTAATCGTCTTTAATCATTCTAGTAGTTTTCAGTTGGAATGGTCACCCTACCAATTATTATCCTCGTCGAATGTTGCTTAACTTTTGTGTTATGAAACATAAAACTTAGAAAATAGGTGAAATACCCGGCGTATCCGCATTATCGTTATGTTAAAATAGTAAACCAATAGGAACAATTAATTCAATCATTACAAATCATCTTCATTCATCCTAGTAGTTTTCAGTTGGAATGGTCACCCTAGTTATTGTCTTCGTCGAACGTTGCTTAACTTTTGTGATATGAAATATATCGTGTTTATTAAAAAGTAATTGTTGATGTACTTTGTAAACTTTGAAAATAGGAGAAATCCGCATTATCCTTTTGTTAAAGTAAAACCAATATGAACAATTAATTCAAAGTAATACTCCAACTTAAATGAATGATCCATTTAAATTGTAAATGCGCCGGAAATGCAAACAGCTAGAGAGGCGAAGTTTTCTAATTGTTATTCATTTAATCTTAACCATGGAGACAAGTGTAATGATGCTCGGAAGTTGGCGCGCCGAGTTAATGTTTACTCCAGTTCGAAGGAATGCAGCGGAGGCATCAAGGACCATTGATAATTAGCGCCGTTGCGGACCGGAACGGGAAGCTCCATCCTAGATTTCGGTCAATTGTTTTCTTGGTTTCCGCGTTGCGGGCGTCCTCTGTGGACCGCCGAAGAATTACAAGCGGCTTTACGTAACTTCCGATGGTCGTCCTCAGATCTGAGGTCCGTTTCCTCGCTCCCATCCCGAAACGTTCAATTATGCAACGAGCTGCTGCTGCTGCTGCTCCTCCGCAAATCTTTATTTACCGCCCGAATGGCGGAGCTGTTAAGCGTTATTTTGCATGCACATCTACATAAAATTTGATTAAAACAACGCGCCGTAAATCCTTGCAGGTGATTAACTCTGCACTTTATAATAATCCGCTGCAGCGCGACGGAAGTGTTCTCTATTATGTAAGTTGATAATTAGTAAATAATCCGATGTGATGTAAACTACATGAGAAATATCATTTTTTCACTACTCACTCTATTATAATTTACTCTTCCTGATAAACTTATATTTATAACCAATTTAAACAAATAAGTTTCATAAAACACAGTCGTTATGCAAGTAAAAATGACGTATTATACAAATTCATGTTGTACTTTCATGTTTTCTTTAATAAATATGAGACATATTATGGGAATACTAATAATATTTTGCACGCAGATTTATCCAATTGTAGAACAGTCATTTTAATGAGTCGCGAAATGACAGCTGTCACCAAATGTCAAAGTGAGAAAATGTCAACAGTTAGCAATTAGTAAACAGTACAATTACAAACAAATATGATGGATTACAGGGTAAAAAGGTTGAGAAACGCTGCTATATTTGATAAGCCTGAAAAAGTTAGTATTTTTAGTTATTTTTAATATAAATTTATTTTAAAGTGAGGTTAAGATAAGTTATAATAATTTTGATGTGTCAATAATATCTTTTATTTTAGGTTATGTTTACTTAAGTGAGGTTAAGTTGTATATTTACTATAATAATTCTCAGTTCCGCCAATATTCCGGACGGTTTGATGTCGCACTAACCGAGGAAATTAGAATTTATTATTATTTAATTTATTTTAAGTACAATTCAAGTTAATCCCTTAATTTAACGAGAAGGTTTTTTAGAAAATCAATCTATAAAGTTAAAGTTTATTTTACTTTTCTTATTTAAAAATTGGTTCGTTTGAAATTTAAACTCTTTTTTTTTGCATTTTCTTGCATTTATAAATGAATTTTGATGAAGAAACGGTGATCCCATTACGTTTATTTTTGTGGGTTGGAAAAAAATAAATTACACGACGAAATCTTTGTTATTTTTTTGGTCTCTTGTTTTCTCTTATTCTTCTGTGAGCGTCTCCAGTTAATTAGATTTCCATTCGTTGTGAAATTTGAAAAACGGCAATAAAGTATATTGGGATTACTTTGTTCAATTACAGGAGGCCCGGGTTCGGGGCCAGAGGTTGCTCTCATCGTGAATGGAGCTCACGTCCCCAACAAAATTAACGGTTGTTCGAATTTTTCTTTACCCTCTTTTATAGTAAATGTGAAATATTTTATTGCCGTTCTAGTAACTTGAGATTCGAAACACAGTACTGGTTAGCTTATAGGAATTCCCCATTTCTCTTCTCACTCTCTTTCCCCTAGCGGACACAGAAAATCGATGCCGCATAAGAATAATTTACTCACTGTCTCTTTCCCTCCGCGCAAAATTTATTATAGAAATGGTTTTATTAGGAACCATCTAGTTCTACGCTTTATTGACTATCGCATATAAAACACGACCTAACTGCCAATTGATACTGTTCGGTAGATTAAGTCTTGATTGTGTGTTTCATTGATGCAACTAGTTGTGCGGAATGCTATTAATGTTCTTACAAGTTCATTCAATAAATGTCCATAATTTGATACTAGTGGTCATCTTTTATTATTTTAGATAAATTTATTTTAGGTTATGTTAGGTTAGGTCTGCCTAAACTTAACCTTTTTGTTAGATACATTTTCTTGGAGTAATGATCAATTCCGACAAGTTTACTAAGAGGAAATTAATAGAAAATATATTCTATTCATTGCAAAATAGAAAAAAATTACACCCAATTATAATGAAACTAAGTTGAAACATGATTTGACAGTGGTTGTCACCTTTCACTTTTATTATTTTAGATAAATTTATATTAGGTTATGTTAGGTTATCTGCAAAACCTTAACTTTTTTGTTAGATACCTATATTACTAACGCCCTTTACATTTTCTTGGAGAGATGATCAATTCCGATGTGTATACTAAGAGGAAATTAATAGAAAATATATTTTATTCCTTGCAAAATTGAAAAAAATATACATCCAACTAGATGAAACTAAGTTGAAACAGAATATCCATGATTTGACACAGGTTGTCACCTTTCAAACTTTTATTATTTTAGATAAATGTATATTAGGTTATGTTAGGTTAGGCCTGCCTAAACCTAACCTTTTGTGTTAGATACCTGTATTACTAACGCCCTCTACATTTTATTGGATAAATGATTAATTCCGATGAGTATACTAAGAGGAAATGAATAGAAAATAAATTGTATTATTTGCAAAATTGGAAAAAAATATACATCCAATTATAATGAAACTATGTTCAAACAGTATGTCCAATATTTGGCACTGGTTGTCACCTTTCAAACTTTTATTATGTTAGATAAATGTATGTTAGGTTAGGTTTGCCTAAACTTAACATTTTTGTTAGTTACATGTGTCAATAACGCCCTCTATATTTTCTTGAATAAATGATCAATTCCGACGAGGAAATTACTAGAAAATATATTTTATTCGTTGAAAAATTGAAAAAGTATATACATCCAATTATAATAATACTGTGTTGAAACAGATTCTCATAAATAACTTTACTTAAACATAAATCATTTCCCCCTTGCATTCATAAATATTAAACATGAAAACCTTATTTTTAGTTGAGAAACAGTAAAAGCATTCCTTGTAGTTTTGTGGGACGCTTCGCGCTTGACTAATTGGCTGACATAAAAGATGAAATGTACTTTGTTCTTACTTCTATTACAAACGTAGCAACAGCTAATGGTCCGACATGCCAATGCGGTTATTTAGGGTTTCCTAGACGTCCTCTCTTGGGAGGAGGGTGGACCGTTCCTCCCCGGGAAAATCCCCCTATTAATTATTGTCTGCCTTTGTCCACCTTTGATTCGATTTGCCGCCATATGTCCACCCTAGTTCCCAAAAAAAATAAATGTAAGAATAAAGTGAATTAATTACCACATAACGTTGTTTATCAAGTAAATACGACTAATGAAACCGAAAAATAAATCAGATTTATGCTATGATTCACATTTTCAGTGAGTTTCATTTATGCTTAATATTACAAATTTAGCAGAAAATTAAATTAAATATTAACCCTTCCTAAGGTTTTCATTTAAAATGTACTAATTTAGTATTTCCATCCCAAATTTGTATTTATATCAGCATTTCTCAACATATGGGTTGCTAAACAATATTGGATAGCGTTAAATGTCACGTCTATATTATCTTATTACAGAACATGACATAAGAAAAACTTAAATCTACATAATGGTATTCCATTTTTGATACTAATATAAATTATTTCATATAAATCATAAGATTTTTTCGTTTTTTTAAGAAATTAATTTAATTTGATTTATAAACGATTAAATCTAATACTTAAAATTGCTTCGAATAATAAAATTAACTAATACATTTAGTCTTAAAATTTGTGTTTGAAATAGAAATTATTTCCTTACAATATTAATGATATTATGCCCAATTTTTGTCCATATCAGCAGTCCTCAACATTCAATGGATAGCATTCAATGTTTATCAGATCGCAAAATGACAGCTGTCACCTTGTGTCAAACGTCTATATTATCTTATTACAGAAAAAGACATAAGAAAAACTTAAATCTACAAAATGGTATTCCATTTTTTATACTAATATAAATTATTTCATATAAATCATAAGATTTTTTCGTTTTTTTAAGAAATTAATTCAATTTGATTTATAAACGATTAAGACTAATACTTTTTTGAATTTTCGTTAATGCAATTGCTTCGAATAATAAAATGTCGCGAAATGACAGCTGACACCTTGTGTCAAATTATTAGGTTGCATTATAACCACAAATAAATGTTGAGAAACGCTGGTCTATATTACCGTATTATATAAAATGACATAAGTAAAACTTAATGATATTCTATTTTTGATATTAATATAAATTATTTAATAAAATGAAATAATAAAATTTTCATTATGAATTATGCAAAAATATTAACACTTTCGTCCCTTTTTATAATCAATATTTTTTTCAAATAAATTTACAATGCACTAAAAATTACGTTAACACAAAAAATACTAGATTGAGAGTTTCTTCTACTCTTTACCAAAAACATACATAAACGTCACTAAATAAAATAATAGCAGACAATAATTATTTGCAGTTAATAATATTTTTGTACTTTCATGCAAAAACTAACAAATTTAGACTAAATATTTATAAACTACACTAAAAAAAAGTTAATGTTTCTTAGATAACTTATGAACTTAATTATTTAGATAAATGGAATTAGATATCAATCATTTATAAATGGTAATGATAACTTAATTTTTTGATCGCTTAGAATTACAAGTTTATTAAATTTATGGTAATAGATTTTTTTTTTCTATATTTTTAATATCTTCACAGCAACAAAAATAAAACAATATTGAGAGATTCTTATGAACTATGGAGATCAGAGTTTCCTAATTCTATAATTTTAAGATTTAAAAATTAAAATTGGAAACTGTCTCTAAAAAGTAGATTGGGTTTCTGAAAAGTTGGTCGCAATAGTTAAAAGTTTGAGAACTTCTGATTTAGATGAATGGGTTTGAGCTAACATAAATTAAAACTATATTTATCCTGCATTTGACAAAAAAAAATGAGATGAATCAGAGATGAACAAGCAGATTTGTATGTCAGATTTAAAAATAATTTTTTTTAAGATCATCGTAAAATTCGAAATTGTCTTTTAAGTAGATTGGTTTTCTGAAAAGTCGGTCGCAATATGTAAAAGTTTGAGAACTTCTGATTTAGATGAGCTAACATAAATTAAAACAATATTTATCCAGCATTTTAAAAAAAAAATGAGATGAACAAGCAGATTTGTATGTCAGATTTAAAAATAATTTGTATTTGTTCGTCGGTGGCAGTGACAACCAGGGTTTCGAAATTGGCCCGTAACTCTGCTCTGTGTATTCCATAAATTCAACTAAAAAGCATCAACTGCACGTGATAAGAGGAGGCATATTTTTTCGTATGCAGAGTTGTCTGCATATCTCTGTATGAGTTTGCATGTATGCTTTTTAGTCTATGTGTGCGAGTGTGTTCGTTTTTATTACCAAGTATAATTGAATTAAATTTTGTAAATGTAAATCGGCGTTACGGGCGACAGTCCGTCCATTGAATCCGTAATACGATGCAAATTCGAAATGGAAAATTATCGATATTTGCATATTAATAAATATATTTCGATTGAGGAACAACGCGGTCCACGCAAATTGCGGAACAAAAAAAAATCCTATTTATTCTGAATAACGTGTACATACACACACACATATATTTTTAGAATATGTATACGTGTCTGGACGTGTGCGTGAGAGAGAGAGACGGACACAAAACGACGGGTCCATACGGCGAATAAAAAATGGAACTCGTGCACTACTATTTTGCATATCAAAGTGCCTTTATTGGGATGTATATTTCAATTTGGGCCTCACATACAGATACACACCACCTCTCTTTCCCTCACTCACACACACACACGCACGCGACGTACTGAATTTTTATAATTCATCCAAATTTATTCCATAGTGGGGACAACAGACAGAAAAAATATGGCATAAAAGAAGAAAAAGCGTACGAGCCGGAATAAATTTGGAATTTATTAACTTTGCTTGAATATATCTATATTATTTTTTTTTCTCCTTGTACCATTGCATGCAATTCAGGGTACAAATTGTTTTGTCCAAATACATCCACCCAAAAAAAATATTTTTTATGTCTGTTAATTTTTATTGTTAATAGTAAACTTTTTGGAACTACTATTATTTATTTTTTTGTTATGAAATCTTAGTAAACATAAAATAATTCAGTAAAGATTTTGTATTTAGTAACTCAGTTAATAAATAGAAATAATAAATTTATAAATTATTTATTTCTTTTACTCTTTATAAAATTAAGTCTATTTTTGTGCGGTTTATATATGTTTTTAATAATCCAGTTTTAAATAATTCGGAATCCAAAAATTGCTTTCAATCACACAAAAAAAAATATTTTTTTTTATAAATTCCTGGGTTATATTTATTGTAACGAAAAATTTTAACATTATTACATTATTTTTTTAAATTAGTAGACAAAATTTTTCGTAGTTTGTATACAAAGGGCTATTGTGAGATTGAAACATTTTCATAGATTTTTTTTTTAAATATACTGTACTAAACATTATGACTATTAAAAACTTATTTTTCTATAAAAAAAATGAAAATTTCTTACAATTTTTGAATGGTTTTTATTATATAAGTATTATATTTTAAACAAATTAAATTTATTATTGAAATATCTTTTATTTTAATTCGATTTTTCTTAATTAGTTTTAATATTAACTTAAAAGAAGTTTATTAAAGCTTAAATCTCTAGATGTAAATTTATCACCTCTTATCTATAATTTTTTTCATTTACTCAACTTCATATGATTACTCTAAATTAAAAATAAATAGGTTTTATAAATTATAACAAATTTTAGTTCAATTTTAGAGGCAAAAAAAATATATATTACAAAATAACGTAAATTTAATATTAAAATTGTATTTTATATAAATTGTTATTAATATCTGAAGTGTAATATAGTAATCGAATAAATAATAATTTAATGATCAAATAATCCGACGTTTACAGTAAAATTTGTTATTAAATATTATAAACTACATATGACAAATTCGCACGGATTATTCGCCAGCACATAAATCGTCATTTCGGACCAATAGAAATAATTGATTTAATATTAGCGAGAAAATTTGCATATAAACGAACCGCAATTGTGTACGTATGGATTTCGGCGAATTTTCCGTTACATTGTTACATTGAAATTTTTAGTTCTATAATAAAAAAATACAGTTTAGTTCATTTGTAAAATAAACTCGTAGAAATAAATGAACGGAAAATTATCCGCAATGATAAATGTTTATATTTTAACTAAATTTCACTAGTTTCACATTATAAAAGTTTTTTTTCTTTTGTTCACTGGAACGTACTTGATGTTCAAAGGAACGTACATTTTACAGATAAACAGATTTCAAGTTCGATTTGTAAATTGTAAGCTACTTTGTTCATAAGAACGTAAGTAATCATGTACGTATTATCGAACGTGGTGGTAAATAAATAATAAATAAATTAATCACCAAACAAATGTTTTTGAAACTCATGTTCATATTTGAAAAATATTAAGTAGAATAACAATATAACAATAAAATGTATTGTATTCATATGATAGTTTAAAAAGTTTTCCATAATAATGTACGTATTATCGAACTTACATTAAAATGATGTACGGTGAGGAATGTATTTTGAATATAGCATATTTTAATTAAATTAATCTTTAAAGTACTTAACAAAAAATGTTATTACATACATGTGAAATGTTTAGAAGATGTTGATATAAGTATAGAATGTTGTCAATATCTATTTTCTCTTTAACCATAAGTACTACTTTAAATCTGTACGTTTATAGGTCAATTTGATATTGTTCAGAAGACCGTAAATAATCATGTACGTAATATCGAACGTACATTAAATTTTCGTACGGTAAGGAATGAATTTCTAACATAGAACTATTATAATTAAATTAATCATTAAATCACTTCACTGAAAATGTTATTACTTACATGTGAAATGTTCAGAGTGCCGTAAATAATCATGTACGTATTATCGAACGCACATTCAAATTATGAACTCTGCTAAATATATTTGCAATATAACTCTTAGAATTATATTGATCTATAATCGACTTTAATCATATGTATATTCAATTTGTACGTTCATGCGGATAATTTTAGATAACTGTAAATAATTATGTACTTAATATCGAACATGTATTAATATAATGTACAGTGTATAATGTATATACAATTTTTCAATAAACTATTCTTATGGCCTTTTTGTGATATTTTTACTTAAACAATTTTCAGGTTGTTATTTTCAAGTACTTTTTCTCTAGATTCTGAAAATGCAATCATTTTTTTGCTCGGATTATGGTTTCGTCTAATCTGTTTTCAAGATCTTTTCATGTGAGGACTATTACTACCACCTACAACAACTGCATATATTTTTTTTGATCCGGCGTTTGTTAGTGCTGCTGAAGTCATTTAGTCTAGATGTGTTCGCGAAGAATGCGAGTAGACGGGGCTCACAAAATTAGATTTTTGACGTGGTTCTGCGGCGTGTCAGGAAGGCTGCTGTAATGCACCTCCACGGAGGGGTGTGTAATTACATTCATGTCATGTCGGCATGTCACTTTCATAAAGTGCATATACACACACACACATCTCTGTGCAACGCATCACTCATGAGTGCGCGCAGTGGACATTTGCTGGGGCGATTTAACCCTCTGCTTATAATGAAAATGTACCCACGAGAGAAATAGACAACAGCATCACAACGCGACAGGAAGAAAAAATAAATAAAACAACAAATCCAACTGACCTGGGAGCATCCATAAACAGCTGTTAAATGGTTGAGCAACAAAAAATAGACAGGAAACTTTAATCTCAATTAGCAATCCCGCCAATACGCTATTTCCTCAGAGGATAATCCTTATTTCACCTTCATCTATTTAATGCAGCTACTGTTTTTCTCGCAGTTCTTCAACATCTACATTCTTAGAATTGGTAAAATAATAACATTTCTTACCTTGTGATTAATTTTTTATTCACAACACAGATTAACCTATTTTATTAATATATTATCATTTAAATCGAAAAAACTTATTATGGCCATTTTCATCACTCACAAGTTTAATGTTAAATTTTAAAGAAAATAATAATACGTTATTGAATATTCTTATTGATAATAATGAAAAATGTTTATATTTTAAATAAATTTCACAATTTTTACGTTATAAAAGCATTTTATTTCATTTGTTCGCTCGAACGTACTCGATGTTCAAACGAACGTACATTTTGCATCAAGGTGGGAGATGATATTATTCTATCATAAAACGTATTTCTAAGTAAATAATATATATCAAAGCTTTGGGTAATCGTTTCTGCCAGTATCATATATTAAACCGGACTAATCGAGGATTTGTGTCCAATTTTTTTTTAGAATTTTAGTTTTGATATTATCTATTATTTTGTATTTCACATATAATGAGATAATATAATTTTACTTAGAAAAGACAAAAAGTTTAGTAAATTTAATGAAAATCTAGATACTAACTGGAACGAAAAAAAAATTAAATACTAAGATTATTTTAATTAATTCAGTTCTTCTGCATATCCTAAAATACATGTAGATTACTTAACATGAATATTTATCAATTTTTTGAAAAAAATATTATTCAATATTTTAATAGTGTTGAAAAATTCTTGGACGAAAGCTTGATAAAATTTGATGAAACTTTAGAATCGATGTTATAACCATTATTATCCCACATTGTTTATATTTTTATATGAACCCTTCATTATTTATATTTGTAATTGTTATATATTTTTTTAACTACACACTTTCCAAAGATTCCACAAACTAATTACTGTATAATAAGAGTTGTCTTCTCACTATTCCAATTTTCTACTGTAAAATAAGATGTTTATATAAGTTATTCTCCTCCAAGTATGTAAAAGTCTTTAAGTTGTCTATAAGAGTCACTAGAAGTCTTTAATGAGGAGACTCTAGGTAGTTCCTAGGAGTTTTTAGTCCTGGATAGAGTATTAGTTACTGATGAAAAGAGATGAATGTAACTCGTAGTTAGTAACTATGATATCAATACCTGTCTACTTAACTTCTCAATAAAAACACTGATTTTTTTAATAAAGAGATAATCCAGAGTTCATCCACCCCGGGACACGACAAGATAATCTATAAAGAAATTATTGATTAATTAAATAATACAAAGTTTTTTAGTTTATTATTTTTATTATCATGAACATTTTTGTTGACAAATAAAATACAACACAAACATTAATTATTAAGCTTCTGCAGTCTAGCAAATTGTAAATTGTGAGTGCGAGAGAGCAACGTATTAATCTCTATTAAAATTCCGACTGGTAGGTTAATTCCCTCGATGCGCCGCCCGTTCTTGTTTTCTCTTCACTTTTTTTTTCTTCTCTTATATTCTTTTTTCCCTTTTTATTTAACCTTAGTGGCTGTTTGTTTTATTCTCCGGCGCAGTTGAGTTCTTCCATCAACTGCCTTCCCAGAGCAGCTCGAGTAAAGAAAGACGTTTTAGGAATAAGTTTATTTGGTCGTGTAGATTTTTCGGACTCGGAATTTATTTTCGAGTTTCTTCAGAGATGCGCAGTCATAGGGGATTAAAATAAACACACAAACCTGCAGAATACTATAGAGACTTTGTGTGTATGTATATATATATAGAGATATATAGGAGAATAGAGAAGGAGGAAAGGCCGAGCGAGATTGGTCCATGCGGAATTTCCCCGGTGGCTTAAAAATTTAAAATTGCTTACCCAACCGCAAAGTGCATATGTGCACTTATATATCTATATAGACTTATATAAATTTATATCTATATATATATATATATACAATATGAACATATACATTGTGTACACAGCAATAATTATTTATATTGAATCAATAACTGCATTTTATTGTTGTACTCGAGTATACTTTACTTTATCTCGTATTTCTAAGAACGTGTTTCCACTACTCTCTGCAATATTTTTTTTATATTCTTCACATGGGAAATAAAGCTGTATTCGAGGCACGTATGCACTAGGCCCGCATCTCCCTTTTCGATTTGCCTTTTCTTTGATGACTTCTTGTCAAACAAATATTAGGGAGAGTTGCATGCTACGTTCCTACGTTTATTAAATTATTACTGAAGATCCCTTCTTCCTTGTGCCGAAGCGAAATTCGGTACGGAACAAGGGGATGAAGGCAAGCAGCAGCAGCACCGGACGTTGGCGTATTTAAATATTGGAATAATATTTCGACTCATAAATCTTGTGCACTTTTTATCTTTTATTCTTTAAGAATTTGATCATGCCTTTTTTAGTAGAGATTTTCTATTTGCAAAATAAATAAACAAATACTGAATAGAAAAGAAGAAACTAATAAGAAATAAAAGTAACGAAAATTTAGTATCGTTATTTATAACTATCATTTTATCATCAGTATTAATTGCAACTTTAAAACAAATTGGAAAATTACTAAAAATTGAGTGTAAAATCTAATGGAATCCTAAAAAAGGAAAGAAAGCGAAAGCAAATTATTTCAGAATATGAAAAAAAACATTTCAAAATTATGTTGGTTACTTGGGAAAAGATCACTGGAAGTGCTGAAACCTATGACACCTACGAAATCTAATTTTGAGGACAGCCAGCAACTCAAACCCTTGCATACCCTGGCCAAATCAAATTAAATCAAGATCCATGGTCAAATCAACTTTAATCAATTACATATTTTTTATTTTGTAAAATGACATTTTCATTTCACGCTCATAGAACTTCTAGTAATTATTAGCAAAAAACTCACCAGAACATTGGTCACATTTTAATGAAAAAATCACCAGAACGGTAAACTTTACATAACTCTTTTTGAATGAAATAAAAAAGGTAAAATATTTAATATAACTCCATGTTAAAATTGACCCTAAACTGGAAGCTGCAAATTAAATTACACGCAATTTGCTTCAAAAGAAAGCTAAGTGACATTTATCAAATGTCAAAAAAGTGACATCTGTCAAATGTCACAAAAGTGACATCTATAAAAAAACACTCATTTTAATCAATAAATTCACGTATTAGATGCAGGTGTAGATACCATAATATTTGTGTAGAATAAATGGGATGGATTAAGGTAAATTAAATATGCAATTATTATAACACTGTTTAGCTTCAACAATATTTTTCCCAATGAAAAAATAATGTTTAATCAAAAGACGAAATACTTTTTTATCCATTGTTTTGGAAATTACATAACCAGTGTAACTTGTAAACAAATTGTCAGAATGTCATGAAATTTTGACATGTATTATTTGAAGGTTGCTACTATCCAGAAATCATATGGGTATGTCAACAGTGTTACCATATATGTGTCAGACCAGAGACTTTTTAAGTTATGTGTTAGAAGGTAATGCTAAATCCAATTTTGGGAATAACCGGCAACTCAAACATCAACTTTAATCAATTACATATTTTCTATTTTGTCCGGGGACCTTTTGATCATAGAACATTATCAGCAAAAAACTGACCAGAACGTTGGTCATATTTCAGTGAACCATTTTTTTACATGTGCGTTCTATTAAACTATAAAAATCATAGACTTTACATAACTCTTTGTGAGGTCAGCACCTTTACTGAAATAAACAAGTTAAAATATGTAATATAATTCTGTGTTAAAATTGACCCTAAACTAACAGCTGCAAATTAAATTACACGCAATTTGCTTCAATAGAAAGCTAAGTGACGTCTATCAAATGTCAAAAAAGTGACATCTGTGAAATGTCAAAAAAAAATGACATCTGTCAAATATCGAAAAAAGTGGTGACATCTATCAAAAGGAAAAAAAATCACTTTTTAATCAATAAATATTTACTTATTAGATGCAGTGTATTATATAATGTAATTTAAATATGCATTTATTATAAAGTACGCTTAAAAAAAGTAAATTCTGTTCAAATGCTGTGGAAATATGCAACACCATATGAAGAAGATGTGTCGCTTTGTGCTGTCCATCACAGGAATGAATGAGTTCCCGTAATAAAGGAAACCACTTATCCATGAATAATCAAAGAAATACAATCGCCATTGAATTTTCCGAATATCGAATAAGCACCACACTTGTTGGACTTGCACGATTATGGTAAAAGGAAGGTTCGAGACACTTGCATCATTAATGTATGCATGCGTGCGCTTTGTGCGTTTATATTTGTACATAAGTTGCCATTACGGAAATAAATGCCGCCTCCGTTGCCGCCGCCGCTGCAGCAGCCTCTGATTAATCGCGACGATTTATGGAAATTTATACGCGCAACCGGCGAAAGCGAAAATCATTAACTCAATCAACAATGAGTTATGGAGATTTTGAATAATGGACGCGAAACGAAACGAAATGCGACGCGCAGGGAAACAGTAAAGCTCCGTACGGAATTAACTTTGGATGGCGGAGTGAGGGGGTGAGTTACGACTGGTTTGTGGAGGGTTGGACGAACAAGAGGAAAATACGTATCCGTTCGGTCGTGAATACTTTTAAAAGCGATCCGCGGAATCCAAAAAAAAATTAATAAAAGTTTCATATGCAAAGCGCGTTTAATTGCGTTTCTCGCTGAATAAACTGCAACTTAATATGTTTCCATTTCGCGACTGCCTTTACCCCGAATTATTATACAACGGAACGAACTACACAAGTGGCGCCCCATTTACTTTTATAGCAATTTAAATATTATCGCATCGTGCGCACATTTTTTTATACAGCTTTACATAATAAAAATCCTAATTAAAATGTCTTTTCATTACTGAACTACAGTTTTCAGACCAACTATTTCAATATAATTAATTAAATAAATTTCACTGTATTTACAGATATACCAGTATAATTAAGTTCTAAAATAGAAATAGTTTATGTTTCTTAACAAAAAATGTCTGTCGTGCTGAAGTTTTTCTTTTCTTGTCGCTTTTCCGAATAATTTTCATTATAATCTTCTTCGGTGCTGAACTTGATTGCATCTTCAAATTGTTGTTTTCCTCTCGAATCTTGTTGATCTTTAAGACGTTGTCTTCGTGAAACATCTTGAATTGTTGAATTGTTTAACTTTTCAAGTGAACCACTTACTTTTATATACATGTTAGTTATGATGGGGCTATGGTAATAAGCTTTGATGAACCTCGCTGAAAAAATCTTAGAAGTTTCATAATTAAATTTTTCTATATTTTTTTTTTAAAACAAAAATAAACTAATGTTGTTTTTGAAAGTACAATAAAAAAAATAGTTAATTATTTAAATTTTTATTAGTTTGCATTAAGTTGTATGTCAATGATCCGAATTTGAATTTGCATATCAATATTAATTTGAATACGTAAACAATAATGGTTCGGCTGTCAGGATTATTATGGTATTGATCTAAAATGTTAATTTCATAACGCGGTTGAGCTCTTGAAACTTCCAACAACACCCTTAATCCACAGAGAGGTTCTGTTAACCCTTTGAGGCGCAGCGGTCTTAGTCCTGGACCTTTTTGGGCGATGCGGTTAACAAAACCCCTAACCACTTAGATTATTTAACTGGTTAATGCCGTCGACCATCTTACATGGACCGTGGAATTGTGCCGCTGCAAATAATAACCGAACGAAACGAAAACTATTCTGAATTAATTATTACTCAAGCTCACTTTAAAGTGCTAACATTAAATCAGTGAAATATTCGTTTTTTAATTTGGGGATTGTTAGAAATTTAATGCGTTAAATGTGTACGAGTGAATTTTAATAAGTTATAAGTGATAATTTATGTAAACGGTTATTAAAATATTTTTAATAATTATTCCTGTTTAAAAATAAAATTTGAGACACAATATTTCAACTACAATTCCAGATTCCGAAACTAATTTTTAAAAAAATTGTTACAAAAAATGTCTACTTGTTCAGATTTCCACCAAATTTCATCTGATTTTTAACAATTCTAACAAAAATTATTTAAAAAAAGTCAATTTATTACATTATTATTCATTAGATAAAATATGTCAAAATGTTATGAAATTAAATTTTTTAATAGTTTTTACAATTAACTTTTTGGAATTTTAGTTTATTTACTAGTAAAGATTTTTTTAATATTTTTGTTTTCCTTCTGTCAAAAATTACAGATTTCTTGTTATGAATAGTTTTTTCAATGTTTTTTTTAGCTGATCTTAAAAATATTCAATACTAAACTCATACATATATTGGTCTTATTATATATAGATCTTTTAATAATGATTTTAATGAACACTTTATAGTCAACCTTTTTTTAAACAAGTATTATTAATGTGAATGCTTTTTTATTAAAAAGATTTTTAGATCTAGTCACCTTCTAAAATTGAGTTGGATAAATTTTGAATGTGCCGCAAAATGACAGCTGTCACCATGTGTCAAAAAATAAGCACGACCACTATTTTTAACAATTCTAACAAAAACCATTAGGAAAACAAGAATTATTTAAAAAAAGTCAATTTATTACATTATTGTTCATTGGATAAAATGTGACAAAATGATATAAAATTATATTTTTTAATAGATTTTACAATATTTTTTTTGGAATTTTAGTTTATTTAGGAGTAAAGTTGATATAACAAAACATTTTTTTGATTTTCTTCTGTCAAGAATTACAGATTTCTTGTTATGAATGTATTTTTTAGCAAATCTTAAAAATATTCTTATAAATATATTGTTGCTATTATATAGACCTTTTAATAAACAAATATTAGTAATTTGAATGTTTAAATTTTTAATGTACCGCAAAACGACAGCTGTCACAATGTGTAAAAAAAAACACGACCACAATTTTTAACAATTCTAATAAAAACCATTAGGAAAACAAGAATTAATAAAAAAAGGTCAATTTACATTATTGTCCATTGGATAAAATGTGTCAAAATTATATAAAATTATATTTAATTATTAATAATTTTAGATTAATTAGGAGTAAAATTGATTTTTTTATTTATTTGATTTTCTTCTATCAAATTTTTTTAAACAAGTATTAGTATGTGAATGCTTATTTATTAGGAAGATTTTTAGATCTGGTCACGATCTAAAATTGAATTGGATTAAATTTTTATTGTGCCGCAAAATAACAGCTGTCACCAAGTGTCAAAGTTGAAAACTGTCAAAGAAATTGGGACGCAGTACAACTGCAAACAAATATGTTGGGTCGCACAGAAAAAAGGTTGAGAAACTCTGCTTTAAATTTACATTTCAACTATCATTGATTATTAACTTCAAAATCAACATGCATATAAAGTCATGAAGCGACATTTATAATATTTTCAGCGTATTATTCTTTTAAATGCATATATTTGCGGATAAGCATAAAATATAATGTTATTTCAGAGAAGTAGATCCGCAATTACCAAAGGATTGAGAACGAATTGTGAGAGGAAGCGAGAGATGTAGAGAAAAACCGTGTGCGGTTGTTCGAACGATAACATTTGCACACAGTGTCCTTTTCTTTAAAAACCGCATTCGTGTATCTATTACAAAGTGTGGGAAATAATATTTATGTTTCGCCAGTGTAAGAATAACACGTCGCGCTTTTATATCGCACGGCGATTTATATCGTGGGGTGAATGTTTATTCGAGCTTTCGTCCCATTTTATGTAATTCAATTCCCGCAACCAGAGCGATTTTCTAGTCCGGAGAAGGTGGTGTAATTCATTTTTCCCAGCGGCGGTTTCAATTTCCCAAACCCCAAAATAGAATCGCAGCCAAAGAACAATAACGGAGCACAACGATTGTTGTACTTTTTATTTTCATTATACGATTGCATTTCGAAGAAAATACCGAGAATGTAATCGACTTACTATTTTCATTTTACAATTAAACTACAGCAAAAATCAGTTTTCATATTTTTCTTTGAAACTACTTTTCTATCAACCGTTTCAATTTCTAAAATTTTGTAACTCTAAGAAAATACCAATTTTTTTTGACTGATCTTAGTATGATTATTTTTTCAAGCTTCAATTATTTTTGATGATTGTAGTGTTGTACTTTTCATTGATTATATAATTACAAAACATTCTTAGTATTCTATTTATTTGCTGGTGTAACAACTTCTTTGAAACTATTCGTATAAATGTACTAAATGGATTTTTATGGGAATGACCGAGCCGGACCCAAACTACCAGTAATTGATGTACTTAAGTGAAGAAGTTTATCTAAGTTAGTTACCGGTTTTGCTCTCCCCAAATATCGCCCATATTTTTTTTTTCGTTCATAATTATGTACTTTGGGATGAGTTGTAATTCAATTTAAACTTTGCTACACTGACCCTGTCATTACGCTGGAGACCTGTCGTCGACTATACATGTAAGTGCCAGCTCGTTCGCTTCGTAGGACGACGTGTATATTATGTGCCGAGGATATTACAACTCCTGAAAATTTTAACCTCCATATAAAAACTATTTGCACACAAAAAAATAATACAATAAAAACGGAAATTGCATTTCTCTCTTGCATTTTTACTTAATAAATTAATTACGTTTTTAGAACCAATTAATTATGTTTTTTATAAGCATCAACAAAAGTCCATGTAACTCTAACATTAATTTTAAAAAATCTCTTACAGTGACAAACTTTACATTTAACATTTAATTAACTTTTTTTTTCTTCCTACATTGAAATAGTTTGATACAGGGTTCCTAATCACCCATTCAACTTGTTTAACTTTCATTACCTCAAACGTCGTCTTCATTATTTTTGTTTTAAATATATTTTATAAGCAATATTATTATTTAATTATCTAACAAGAAATAAAATTTTCTAATTTGACAGCTGACAGTTCAGTGTAAGAATTTCATAAACACTGATGGTGTTTATGAAATTCTTACATTAATTTAAAAAAGTATTTTACAGTGACAAACTTTACATTTAGCTTTATTGTCTTCTTCATTAAAATAGTCTGTTACAATGTTCTTAATCACCCATTCTACATGTTTAACTTTCATTTCCTCAAACGTCGTCCTCATTATTATTTTAAAAATATATTTTATAAGCAATATTATTATTGCAATATGTAACAAAAATATAATTTTATGATTTGACAGCTGACAGTTCACATTAGTGAAAGTTGTCATCAGTGACAATGAATTTAAAAAGTCTCTTGTTGTGACAAACTTTACATTTAGCATTCATTTTGTTTGTCTTCTCCATTGAAATCGTATGTTGCAATGTTGCTAATCAACTTGTTTAACTTTCATTACCTCAAACGTCGTCCTCTTTATATTTGTTTTTAATATATATTTATAAGTAATATTTTTATTTAATTATATAACAAGAAATAATATTTTCAGATTTTACAGCTGACAGTTCACATCAGTGTTTATGAAACTCTTACATTAATTTAAAAAAGTATTTTACAGTGACAAACTTTACATTTAGCTTTATTGTCTTCTTCATTAAAATAGTCTGTTACAATGTTCTTAATCACCCATTCTACATGTTTAACTTTCATTTTCTCAAACGTCGTCCTCATTATTATTTTAAAAATATATTTTATAAGCGATATTATTATTGCAATATGTAACAAAAATATAATTTTCAGATTTGACAGCTGACAGTTCACATCAGTGTCAATGAAACTCTTACATTAATTTTAAAAACTATTTTACAGTGACAAACTTTACATTTAGCTTTATTGTCTTCTTCGTTAAAATAGTCTATTACAATGTTCCTAATCACCCATTCTACATGTTTAACTTTCGTTTACTCAAACGTCGTCCTCATTATTATTTCAAAAATATATTTTATAAGCAATATTATTATTTCATTATGTGACAAAAATATAATTTTATGATTTGACAGCTGACAGTTCACATTAGTGAAAGTTGCAATGTTGCTAATCACCTATTCAACTTGTTTAACTTTCATTACCTCAAACATCATCCTCATTATTTTTGTTTTAAATATATTTTATAAGTAATATTATTATTTCATTATGTAACAAGAAATACAATTTTATAATTTGACAGCTGACAGTTCAGATCAGTGATCATGTAACTCTATTATTAATTTAAAAAAGTCTCTTACAATGACAAACTTTACATTTAAAAATTATTTAACTGTTTTTTCTTCTCACTTTGAAAGTCAAGTTTGCAAATCTTCCATTCAATATGCTTAACTTTAATTACCTCAAACATCCTTGTCTTTGTTTTTTTTTAAATCATATTTTATAAAAATATAATTGTGTGATTTGACAGTTGACAGTTCACATCAGTGTCCATGTAACTCAAACATTAATTTCAAAAATCTCTTGCAGTGATAAACTTTACGTTTAACATTTTTCTTTTCCTACATTAATATAATCTTATATAGGTTGCTAATCACCCATTCAACATGTTTAACTTTCGTTACATCAAACGTCCATCTTTGTCTTTTGTTTAATTATATTTTATAAGCAATATAATCATTTAATTATGTGAAAAGAAACAAAATTTTATGATTTGACAGCTGACAGTTCACATCAGTACTTATGAAACTGTTACATTAACATTCAATTAACATTTCTTGTCTTCCCACATTTAAATAGTCTGACATAAGGTTTCTAATCACCCATTCGACTGGTTTGACTTTCATTACCTCAAACATTTATCTTTTTGTTCTTAAAAGAATAATGAAATATATTCTAAATAATGCTGTCAAATAAATAAACAAAGTTTGATTATTTGACAGCTGACAGTTTGCATCAGTGATGTCAAAATTTGTAGTAAATGGGTTAAAAAAATCAATATGTATTGGAAGTATTGAATAGAATGCATAATGTAATATAATTTAATTTTAATTCTAGACGGAAGTTGATAATGTTTTCATAGTGCATGAGGAAAATAAAACCGATCAATTCGGAAGCGTTATTTTTCCTCGCAGTTTTCATTTCCCTTTATATCTATATATTTTCCTCTTTTTTCCCTCTTTTTTTTTCTCTCATTCACTATATATATATCAGATAGTAAGTTAAGCTTAATAACACTATCTAGCCGATATCGGAAATCCAGCAGACTATATCTACGAGTAAATACGAGGTAGGGTGATCTACTTAAAAGTGGCAATTGAGTTTTAGGGCTGCGGGCGTTTTCGAAGCTCCAGAGCTATGATTGAATTCGCCTTATTTCCGGTTTCACGTCACGCACGCATCTTTTAATGATTCTGTTGGGATTCCGGATGAACGTGGCGTTTATTTACCCTCTAGAAGAACTAAAACCTTTCCGCTTCGCCTGTCCTAATATGTAATAAAAATCGTACAGCAGAGAGAAAGATCAATCAAATGTCTCGTTTCTTCTTTCTATACAACGAGATTAGCTATTTATGATCTCACTACTCAATGCAACTATGTAATGAATAAAAATAAATAAAACTATTTTCTTATCAGTAATTAAAGCCATGCAAATGCATTTAATATATGTACAAATATATAATACTATCTAAAATTTGATTTTTCAGTTGGTTTTCACGAAATTTTTATAATTAAAATAATTAAGTTTATTATGCACGACTTCGTTTTCAGAGGTAAAAATTAATTTCTTAAGTAAAGAAAATGATTTTTCTCCAAAAAAGAAATTGAATTAAATTTACAGGTAATTTCCATACAAAGTGAAATAACTTTTGAAAATGTGTCTAAAGTTTATTGTTTGTGCTTTTTCATTAATAATGCTTTAATATAAGTTCATTTTCTTTTAAGAATCTTTTGAAATCATTGGTTTTCAAGCTTCTTTCGACTTGTAAATCTATGATTTCGTCTAGATTTTCAAAATTTTCTAAATATTTCTCCGAAAAAAAAAATAATTTTCAGTATTTAGTAAATTTTTCTAACATCGACATTTTCGAAACCTATTGGATTATTTTATATTTTTTTGATATAACTTTATTCTTCTAGTACAATCTTGCGTTAATATTGGATATTTTTGTTAGTATTTTTGAGGACTTTGATATAATTACTCACTGAACTTAATCAAATAGTAATTAGTGATAAGTATTGGCATATTGCTCATGTCAATTATTCTAATATGCTTCATCTACAATCTAAATATAAAACTAAATTTTGACATTTGACATTTCATATTTTATTGATATAACCAATCTACAAAATCGATGTAAGTAAATATTAATATGTCAATTATTCTAATATGCTCCATCTGGAATCTATATACAAAACTAAATTTTGACATTTGACATTTCATATTTTATTGATATAAACAATCTACATATCTACAAAATTGATGTAAGTAAATAATAATTTATATTAGTTTTATAAAAAATAAATAAAACTCCACTCATAACTTGTATTTAAATTGAGAAAATATATTGATGAAGACAGAAAGACTTTGTTAATTAACCCAAATTTGGGCCAACCAAAATTACTAACTAAATTAATAATGTGATATATGTGATAAGTACAACAAACATCTAAACATTGAATCACCTCTTCATGCGATAACTTTTCTCAGTTAGATTGTTAGAGGATGAGCCCTTTGTGCGCATTTATTACAGTCTGTTTTTAACCCATTTACCTGAGGATATGAAGATCAACAAGTTACTCACCGAACTTAATCAAATAGTAATTGGTGATAAGTATTGGCATATTACTCATGTCAATTATTCTAATATGCTGCTCCATCTAGAATCTATATTCAAAACTAAATTTTGACATTTGGCATTTTATATTTTATTGACATAACCAACATACATATCTACAAAATCGATATAAGTAAATAATAATTTACATTAGTTTTATAAAAAAAAAAAAAATTCTACTAAAAACTTGTATTCAAAATGAGAAATATATTTTGATGAAGACAGAAAGATTTTGTTAATTAACTCAAATTTGGGCCAAACAAAATTAATAACTAAATGAATAATGTGTAGTAGAATTATTGATATTCTGGATAAATTGGTACAACAAACATCTAAACATTGAATCATGCGATAACTTTTTACAGAATGGACTGTTAGAGGATGAGCCCTTTGTGCGCATTAATTACAGCCTGTTTTTTACCGATTTACCTGAGGCCATTCGCTGCAAGTTGATTCTTTCGCCATTGTTCTTTCGGCGGATGCATCATACTCTTCGTTCAAAGAGTATTGACGATCAACATAATGACAACCTGATGGAATGAGAGAAAAACAAAACGGAGGAAGGAAGGAAGGGCGTAGCGTGCGGCGCGGCGGCGTTCACTTTTATCCGACCGGCGATAAATCCTGTAATACGTTTTGTTCCCGTTTTGGAAAATTATTAGACCGGAACCAACGGAGTAATCCTATCTGTGCGGGGCTCTTTCCGACCCATTCGCCCCTGGGGCCCTGTATCGGTTCGCGAAAATTTATTGCCCACCCCGAGCTTAGGAAATCACCAAAATGAGAATCGAAAGAATGCAATTGCAATCCCAATCTTCTTTCCGATCTAATTTAACTAGACTTTCGACCTGCACCACCTCTTCTTTCTCAACTTTTTACAGACAAAATTCTACCACCCATAAATTATATGCAGCGCGCGCGAAAGGTGTGACACGGGACTAACTTCAGGATAGATTTCAATTCAAGCCAATACACAATATAAAACCTGAAATAAGTAGATATAGATTATAACCTAAAAAAATATTTAGAAAAATTCTACAAAAAAATCTAATTATATTACATAATAATCATTGTTATATTGTCTTTGTTTCAGGATGGTGATAGAGGATATTTGGAAGGATTGGCCTCGCGTTATGCGGACCTATTCAGTACACACTACGGCGACGTCCTAAGCTACTTGGAAGATCTTAGGAGAAAGGATTGGGTGGACATGTCTCCTAGAGAACGTGTGGCGGTGACGCCTGAAACGCCACCACAGGCGTACAGTCCAGTTTCTGGAGCACCTGTTTCAATACTTGGCCTCACCTCATCACAATCTCAACCTATCTATGTCCCCGGAAAGTATCAAGTAAGTGGGTTTCCTGGAGTACAATTTCACATTTCTACTCAACACAAAAGGTTTCCAAATATTAAGTATAAATTTGTATACTATTTCACTTTTAGTATTTAACCATTAAAAAATAAATTAGGATTAGCTCAAGAAATTTATTTTTATTTCAAAATTATATGTCTGTAATTATGAGAACAATACTTGAAAACATATATATTTATAACCCTTTTAGCAGATAGATTTATTTTTTGTAAATTATATTGTATAGAAATTATATAACTTAAAATGACACAAAAAAATACTTAATTCAAGCAGGTTAAGTATATATTATGACTAATACGCTCTTAATAACAAGTATTAGTTTTATTTCTGATAGAAGACAAAAATAGTTACAGAAAGTAAGATGTAGACATATTTAAGAAATGTAAAAAATGAGGTTTGTCAATTTGGACTTTCTATCAAATTAATTGGGATTCATAATAAAAGGAAGAACAGGAAGGCATTATTTATCGCGATTTTGTGATAATAAAACTAATAATTTGATTGATTTAATATTTTTATTTTTAAAACTTTTTTTGTTCACTGAAGGCAAATATTTTAAGCAATGCAAAAAATTGATTATATTTTCTGACTATCTACATTTTTTTCTAAATAATTTTTAAAATTAAGGAAGATATTTTAAGTAATACAAAAAGCAGTTTTGATTATATTTTCTGACTGTCTACATTTTTTTTCTAAATAATTTTTAGAATTTAGGAAGATATTTTAAGCAATGCTAAAAGGAGTTTTTATTATATTTTCTGACTGTCTACATTTCTTTCTAAATATTTTTTAGAATTAAGGAAGATATTTTAAGTAATGCAAAAAGGAGTTTTTATTATATTTTCTGACTGTCTACATTTTTTTCTAAATAATTTTTAGAATTAAGGAAGATATTTTAAGTAATGCAAAATAGAGTTTTGATTATATTTATTGACTGTCTACATTTTTTTCTAAATAATTTTTAGAATTAAGGAAGATATTTTAAGCAATGCAAAAATGAGTTTTGATTACATTTTCTGACTGTCTACATATTTTATCTAAATATTTTTTAGAATTAAGGAAGATATTTTAAGTAATGCAAAAAGGAGTTTTTATTATATTTTCTGACTGTCTACATTTTTTTCTAAATAATTTTTAGAAATAAGGAAGATATTTTAAGTAATGCAAAAAGGAGTTTTGATTATATTTTCTGACTGTCTACATTTTTTTTCTAAATAATTTTTAGAATTAAGGAAGATATTTTAAGTAATGCAAAAAGGAGTTTTGATTATATTTTCTGACTGTCTACATATTTTATCTAAATGTTTTTTAGAATTGAGGAAGATATTTTAAGTAATGCAAAAATGAGTTTTGATTATATTTTCTGACTGTCTACATATTTTATCTAAATAATTTTTAAAATTAAGGAAGATATTTTAAGCAATGCGAAAAGCAGTTTTGATTATATTTTCTGACTGTCTACATTTCTTTCTAAATAATTTTTATAATTAAGGAAGATATTTTAAGTAATACAAAAAGCAGTTTTGATTATATTTTCTGACTGTCTACATTTTTTTTCTAAATAATTTTTAGAATTTAGGAAGATATTTTAAGCAATGCTAAAAGGAGTTTTTATTATATTTTCTGACTGTCTACATTTCTTTCTAAATATTTTTTAGAATTAAGGAAGATATTTTAAGTAATGCAAAAAGGAGTTTTTATTATATTTTCTGACTGTCTACATTTTTTTCTAAATAATTTTTAGAATTAAGGAAGATATTTTAAGTAATGCAAAAAGGAGTTTTGATTATATTTTCTGACTGTCTACATATTTTATCTAAATAATTTTTAGAATTAAGGAAGATATTTTAAGTAATGCAAAAATGAGTTTTAATTACATTTTCTGACTGTCTACATATTTTATCTAAATATTTTTTAGAATTAAGGAAGATATTTTAAGTAATGCAAAAAGGAGTTTTGATTATATTTTCTGACTGTCTACATATTTTTTTAGAATTAAGGAAGATATTTTAAGTAATGCAAAAAGGAGTTTTGATTATATTTTCTGACTGTCTACATATTTTATCTAAATGTTTTTTAGAATTGAGGAAGATATTTTAAGTAATGCAAAAAGGAGTTTTGATTATATTTTCTGACTGTCTACATATTTTATCTAAATGTTTTTTAGAATTGAGGAAGATATTTTAAGTAATGCAAAAATGAGTTTTGATTATATTTTCTGACTGCCTACATTTTTTTATATAACAGTTTTTAAAATTTATTATAAACAATTCACTTTTTGAATTCAATATTTAATTTTTAAATTTCTCCTTTAAAGTATAAAAGCAATAAATTTAGGTAATCAAATATATTCAGTAATTTTCTCATTTTTATTATTCATGTATTAATCATCTTTGCTAATCATAACTCATGGAAATTCATTAAGAAAAAGTAAAAATTATATTAAATCATTAAAAAAAAAGTTTATATAAAAAATGCAATAAAATAAACTGAAACAGATTACTGATATTGATTTACTCTGAAAGAAAATGAAATTAGAACCATAGAGAAAATAATATTTTTTTAATTACCAATTAATTTAATTTATAAAATTTAATTATAGAAAGAATGTATCGTTTATATTAATGTAATTCGATTATATAAATTATAATTAATTTTAATGAGACCGTAATACAAATATTTGATTATTGTGTATAAATAAGAGTATTTTATAGCCTAATTTAATTAAATCTAATTCCGTTGCAGCCCTCAAGCTGTCTGAGTGATAAAGAGGAAGACGAGATCTACGGATTTGGGTACGGAGTGTACGGGGCGCAAATGGTAAGGCAACAGCAGCAAAGGTTAATGGGAGCGCAACCCACAAGTCATCAACCCCTTTTACTGCAGCACCAGCAAAATTACCAAACGTAAGTAATGGTCCTCCACGATATTTTTTCTATCCTCCTTTTTCTCCTTCTCTCTTCCATTTCTCTTTGTAGACACCTTTAGTTCGCTTTAAATCAACACACACATATATATAAACCTTGATTTAAATTTATAATCAAAAAAGAGAGATGAAAGTTGTGGAAAGAGAAACGATAATGAAAATTGATGTGCACCGCAGATTACCATCCGGTTGGAACGAGCGAAGGTAATAATGTTCATTAAACCGTTTTGCGTATTGATATTTTGCGGCCGGGAACAGAGGAGATTCTGGTTCTCTGCAGCGCACTGATAATACTATAATTATCCAAACAAAATATTTATGCCGATAATCCTATTATTCCTTCGTTGAATGGTGAACCGTTTTGTTATGATTAATTGCGAATAAATCCCGAGTGTTTTCTTTCTTTCTCTCCATAAAAATTGCGGACTACTTCAGAATATCAATACAAATAATAACAAACGCGTATACAAAACAGGAGGAGGACGAGACGGTGAAAAACTGTGGAGAAAACGAGACGAGGAAGAAAAAAATAAGTAGTGGAATGGAGCAAGAATTTACTGTTCGTTGAGCATGCGACCCATAAAACTGTCTTTCTGAACGTAGTGAGCTTTACCTCTCCTATAAGCTGAGCAATCGAAAATTGTATCAGCAACGAATACAGCCACCATTTTTGAGTATATTTTGTGGTTTTACTATTAAATTAAAACTTTAGAAAATACTTAAATATCATTTACCTTTGTCTTTTAATTTCATATTAAGATCATTTCATAAATAATCAAATATTTTATTCAAAAACTATCATTTTTAAGCAGTTATTTTTGTCATTTTCAAATTTTTATTTTATTGTTCTGTTAATATTTTAGGTTGGCAAGAAATTAATTCAGTTTTCGCAAATAGATAGCGTCAGAATTTTCTCCATTTGACAGATGTCACTTTTAGGTTAAGTTAGAAGCAAATTGCTTCAATATAAAAGATTTACAGTGTATAAAAAAATAATTACAAAAAAATATTACATCAATAAACATTATTCTCCAAAATATTATTATCTTATATTTTGCAAAATAGTGGACAAATATTTGTTTTTTTTAATAAACTACTGGCAATTATAAATTAAATATATGAAATACTTCTCAAACAACTTTTGGATATATTTTGTAGTTTTACTATAGAATTGGAGTTAAAACTGTGGAAAATGAAGAAATATCAATTATCTTCAAAAATACATATTTCTAATCTTTAGATGAAGAATGCCCAATTCAAAATCAAAAAGAAAACTTTTTAAAAATGCGATAACAAATATATGATTCTTACAGTTTTAAATTATGTAATATTTACCATTGTCTTTTAATTTTGTATTAATATCATTTCATAACAGTAGATTAATACTAATTTAATAGTTATCACATAAACATTTGATTACATAAATATTTTATTCGAAAAATATATATTTTTTTCATTTTCAAATTTGATTTGATTATTCTATTATTGTATTTTTTAGGTTAGAAATAAAATAATTCCAATTTCACAAATAGATAGCGTTATAATTTTCTCCATTTGACATTTGACAGATGTCACTTTTAGGTTACGTTAGAAACAAATTGCGATTAATCTTGTTTCCAACTATTTATGGTTTAGAATAAATTTTAACTAATATACAATATTTTTAATTTATCTAATTATAAAAATATAACAACTTATATAATATTTCATGTGAGTTCCTCTAATTTTATATTATTTTTTTGTAAATGTTTCAGATGTCTCAGTCCCAGATCCGCTTACTTTTATGAATTTCCTCCAACTGGTAAGTTTCAAACTCATATTAAATAGTTTGTAATAAGTTTATAAGACGTAATAAGCTTGCAATTTTTGCAAAGTATACATTTTTTGCGAATGAACAGAAATATAACATATAATTACAAAATAATAATTTTTGTGAAGTATACAGATTAAATCGTTAACTAACATCTAGTTTTACACGTCATAAACTATATGTTAATTAATATGCTCTATGAATAATTATTACAAATCGTAAATTAAGTGCGTTTATCTTTCAATTACTTTCGTAAGCAACTCTTGTCTCGTTCGTTGATTAACTCGTTCAAAACCTGACTTTCGAATAGACTTATATAATTTAATCATGTACATGTCACATTTAAATTATAGCAATTTATTTAAACGTGTTGAACTAGATTCGCATAAACTACATGAAATTTAACAGATTTATTTATAATTAAGAACAAGGATATAATTATTATTTCAAAATTTTTATTGGCCTTGATTTTGTACTAAAATTGATCACATTTTATACAGTTTTTACTATTTTCAATAAAATATTTATATTAAATTGAAAAAAAAAAACTTGCTTCCATCAATTGGTATTATTTTCAAAAATATAGTCATATCATTATTGGTATTATTTTCCAAAATTGACTATATTTTGGAAAATAATACCAATTGAAGGAAGCAAATATCATACATTTTTCAAAATAGTATACAAATATGAAAATATTAAATTGTTATATTCTAATAAAAATATTTGCTTTTTATAAATTACAATATAAATTATAATTTAATAGATTAAATACTTTTGAAATAACTTTTGAAAAATAAAGATTTTTTAAAAATCTATTTAATTACATTTTTCTGATTGTCATAATATTTACATTATTTTATTTCAAATCTTTGATTTAATCTAGGTACAAAAATATAATAGTTATATAACTTATATTTATACTTTTATAATTATAGTTGTTATTTAAAAAATTAGAGATTCATATATACTGAATATATATTGAAAAAGTAAATCAACTGAATAAAAAGCTAAAAAAATGGATGTTGAAGTGTGGTTTGACGACGATAAACAGTATTTATGTTACGAAAAAAATAATGAGAAAGCAGTAAGAACATAAACAGAAACCCGATGACAGTTTAAGTCTGTAAAAAAAACTCCTGGTAAAAACTAATCTACGAAAAAGTAGTAAAGGAAAGAGCAGTATTTCAATTACTTCGACAAGTTGACAAAAACTCTCCAATAAATTTTGAGATAAATAAACTTGATGACATAAAAAGGTCTAAAAAATTTCTTAATTTTAAATGTAAATATACAAAATCATAAATAATAATCTATTTTTTTAAGCATAACTAACAACAAGTTGTACAAATATAGACGATTATATAAGCAATTAAAAGCGTGAACTATATAGTAGGGATGCACAAAAATCACAAATCTAACGACCAAAATACTATTTTTTTTTTCATAGATATATAAGAGGATTAAAGTTAATTACTTTAGTTTTTAGTATATTAATACTTATAATTTACGTAAGTTTCAAAAGTAAATTACAATTTCATTTCTGCGTATGAATTCTTCACGTAGAAAATAGTTTTTATGTATTCAAAATTATTCTTGAAAAGAGCTTTAATTATATGTCAGGTGTACCAACTATTCATATGATATTTTTTCAATTTAATTACATTGTCAACAAATGTCATAAAAAACGAATAGTATTGGTATAAATATCAAAGCTGTCATATCAAATGTCATTCTATAGAACAGTGGCGGGTCGTAAGGTAGGTTGGAAACAATAAAAGTAAAAAAAAATAGTGACAGCGACCAAAATATTAATATCAAGAACTATTTTTTTTACATAGTTATATAAGAGGTTTAAAGTTAATTACTTTAGTTTTTAGTATATTAATACTTATAATTTAAGTAAGTTTCAAAAGTAAATTGCAATTTCATTTCTGCGTATGAATTCACCTAGAAAATAATTGTCATTTTTATTAATATATATATTTATATTGACATGAGTTTTAATTATATTTCAGGTATACCAACTATTCATATGATATTTTTTTCAATTTAATTACATTGTCAACAGTGGCGGGTCGTAAGATTTTGTAGGTTGGAACAATATAAGCGAAAAAGTATAGTGACTCAGCTAAGTGTAGAAATTCTATTCCGACATGGAAGACACAAAAAGTATAATAATTATATATATTTAACGGAATTCTTCTCTTTTTGAATTTCTACAAATACATACATTAAAAATATGAAGGGCATTTAGAAAACTGGAATTGACATTTTAAATGGACGAACCGTCACTAGTATAGATTTCATTTCATTTTTACATTAAATTCATAAAAAAACAAACCTAAAGTCTAAAAAGTAAGACTAAATATAATTTCCTGTGGATTAAAAAAAAACTACCTTGAAAATAAGTAAATCACATAAGAAAATATAATAATTTTCTAAGAGGATAAAATTGAATAATTTATGTTTATTGAAAATTCGTATATTTACAGCAACATCTGTTATACTTATATAAAAATATATGTTGATATAAGCATTTATCAGGATTTATTTATTTTTTTGCTTTTCAAATGTATAAGAGTAATATATCAAATAAATGGATCTATTAGATAATATTGAGTAGTGTGAATTGATTATAGAAAGGTAGACACCTGAAGGTATAATCAATATCCCTATCCGAGATAAATTACTGTCGATGGGTTTTAAGACAAACGCATCGTGTAAAGTAAGTCGTAAAAAAATAAGACGAGCATGGAGAAGGGTGAGCTAATCGGCTAATAGATCTATCCCACCGTATCGCCGCCACCGAGAGGCATGATCACATCGGCGAATTGGAATTGGATAACCATCTGAGATCTGATCCCAACAGAAATAAAGAGATGATTAGATATTCCACATAGTAATTGCATAAGAGGAAGATAAGCTAACAGGCATATTACCATCGATATTGGCTTATAACTTTGTGATGCAATAAAATTATATTTTTTTTTGTATTGATATGCAGAAATCGATGTGCCACTGAATTTCGCGGAGGCGGAGGCGGCGACGGCCTCGAATGAGACGGCAGCTCAATATTCCGAACAGATAGAGAGAACCGGGTGGAATCCGAATGCAAACAAAAATATGGCAAAAGAAGAAAGGCGCTCAGATAGCAAAACTTTTATCACTACTACTAGTATTCGTAGTTACGGTCCAATATTATGCATGAACTTTCGTTTCACACGTTGAACCTCGTCTCAGACATCGGATTATCATGCGAAAGACATGAAGCGTGACTCAGTTATGTCTACATAACAATATCGGAGTATGCATCATACCACCTCTCTACCTCCGTGTACTGCGGCAATATAAGTTTTGTTGAATACGAAAGATGTAAATTAATAAATCGGGGTACATGTACAGCACGAACGTTGAATTCCTAAAAATATAGTGTTATAACAATTGGTGTTATATCAAATAAAATTTAATATAGATATATGTTTATTAAAACTATTAATATTGCAAACCTTTTGCCTTGTGAATATCAATAATTTTATGCAAAACATGTTTATTGTTGTTATGTGATTTACAAATGTTTTTGTATGTGATGAGATGAGAAGTGATGTCTAAAATCTTTGTGATAATTTGATTGATTTATAAATATTTTTACATTAAGACCGCAAATGAGGCGTGTCATCCAAAATGCCTCACCTCTGACACGCGTATTCTAGGTTCGCCATCAATGGACTAGGTTAACACTATGCTTCATATTATCATTCAGGTGTACCAACTAGTATATTCACACAGTTTTGTTAGTTTCATAACATTGTCACCAAATAACCTCATAATAACGAATGAACAAACATTAGTTATTGGTATAAATGACAAAGGTTTCATGTCAAATGTCAGAAAGTCTGAAACAATCTTGTGAAATTCCTTTACATCTTAAATTCTATATTTTACGGTTTTGTTAAAAAAATATATAATATTGTCATTTCTTTACATTTAAATTTATAAAATAACACTACACAATATTACTTTAAAATTGGCTACAAAATAATTTCATTGTAATTAATTTGTAACTCTCCTTGTTTTAAAAGTTGTTTCACTTTACAGCCATTTTCATCGTTAAAATTTGGTTTTATCGTTTTTTTTCATAGTTTCATATCTTTTTTTATTCAGAATATAGAAAATAACCTTTTTCTTACTTAAAAAACAGTTAAATAAATCCACAAATTTCAATAATTTATTGAAAATATTTCTATTGATTTTCATTTTTAATTATTTTAGTATCGTTTATTTTCATAGTTTCATATCTTTTTATGTATTTTCTGGCTTACAAAAAAAAGATAAATAAATCCATAAATTTAAACAATTTTTAAAAATATTAAGCAATTTATAATATTTCACTTGGTTTTCTGTTTTAATTATTTTATAAAGTTTGGTATTTAACATTAATTTTCATAGTTTAATATCTTTCTTATTCAGAATATAACCGTTTTCTTACTTAAAAAAAAAGTTAAATAAATCCATAAATTTTAACAATTTATTAAAACTATTTAGCAAGTTATATTAAGATTTTCTTTTTTAATTATTATAACTTTTGTTATTTAATAAAACTGAATTGATTTCAAAACGTTGGACCTTTGTAAAAAAATCCTGATATTATTGAATCAATCATACATTTTTGTAAACTTTGTATTTCTGAATTTTTTTAACTTCTAATTAAGTTTCATCATCAATGAAATTACCATTAGAAAATTTTTTCTAACAAAAAATTCTTCAAATCTTAAAAAAAACAACATTTTAACAATTTATTAAAAATATTTAGCAAGTTATATTAAGATTTTCTTTTTTATTATTTTATATTGTTTATTATTTAATAAAATTGAATTGATTTCAAAACATTGGATCTTTGTGAAAAATCCGGATATTAACAATTATATTATATGGACGATCGATCTGAAAATATTGCAGAAATAAACAGATGACACATGTCAAACGCCATCTTATGGTTAAATTTAGAATCTTACTGTCATATAAGCGATTAATAGTTGATTTGTCATATTGTTTTTTTATTCTAGGAAATATTTGTGGTCTATAACGTTTATTTTCTAATTATTTTCTAATTTTTGTTATTTAATAAAACTGAATTGATTTTAAAACGTTAGATCTTTGTGAAAAAAATCAGGAGATTACTAATTATATTATATGGACAATCGATCTGAAAATATTGCAGAAAAATTTTAACAGATGACACATGTCAAACGCCATCTTGTGGTTAATTTTAGAAACTTACTGTCATATAAGCATTTAATAGATGATTTGTCACATTGTATTATATTTCTTTTATAATTATTTTATAATTTTTGTTATTTAATAAAACTAAATTGATTTCAAAACGTTGGATCTTTATGAAAAAACCATTTACCATTTAACCATTTACTTTGAAATATTAGTTAAAACTTATATAATTTGTAAAATATATGATGATAATAATATTAGATTTAGTTTACATCTTCTAGTATTAAGATAATAATTTGAATGAGTTATTTTATGCGTACCGATTTGAAAATATTAGGATTTCGTGGATTATCTTTTGCGATGAAGTTGGAGGTATATGATGAACGATTCTATGACTAACAAATCCGATTTAGATTGGAAATATGTGTACATTGTTGTAGTAGGATAGATTGAGCCCGGTAAATGATGATTTATGTGCGCTGGTATTGAGTTATAGTGATTACAGTAGTTGTCAGCCAAATTCTATATCGATATTTTGAGCCCTCAGTGTGCAGCAGACGTATATGCACAATGCACTGGAAGTGCATATACATACATATATAGTTCATTGGACTCGCATGATTTTTTTTTAACGACGCAAATGAATATCATATTCACACTCATTACCAATGATTTTTTTCTTTTTTTTTTTTGTATCGATTGTGGCAATGCACACAAATATCCTTTCAATTGTTTTCCATGCATATGTTGATCGATAATAGTAATTTAATGCGGAAATTGTCTGGAAGAATCCACTGGAATGGAAGGTATGCGGTTTAGTCGAGCGTCGTTTCCAAGAAATGCACTAATTAATTTTTGATTACCTGTATTTCCTTCTCGCGTTCTCCGCTTTAATATCTTATCGTTTTCAGGCGGAAATGGGAATTTATTTAAATCTACTATAAATTATCAAATAAATAAAAATAAGACTAAATTATTTGAAATATTCGTTTAATTTACATATCTTGAATCATAATTTAAGAATAAACTTTGTATTTCTAAATTCTAAATATTTTTCTTTTACTTCTTATTAAGTTTCATCAATGAAATTAACATTAAATTTCTATTCTCATTTCTTTAGTATGTGATAGAAATTTCTCAGTAACAAAAAATTATTTAAATCTTAATAAAACAGTATTCATATATTTTTTTTCCATTTGACAGATTTGATCTTCATTCAAACTAATTTTGATCGATCTTTAATAATAATAAAGAAATATCTTGCATAATGCAGTTAAACACTTCAAGAACTTTAAAACTGCATAGAAATAAACCGAACTGATAGAAACCGTACTATGCGAGGTATGGCTGTAAATTATTGCTTATACACTATATGTGAGATAAAACATACAATTCTGTCAGGCATATCAACTTTAATTTATGACAGCTGTCAAATTGTTTTACTGACATTAAATTGGATTGGAATTGACAGCTTATAATGTGTAAATGTGATTACATGGATTTTCCTAATTTAAGGAACTGCCTTTATCCTAACTTAAATTATGCATTAGGTATGATTACACGTCTTGAACATCCCAATTTTCAACTATTACATGTAAATATTTGCTTACAAATACAGTTTCTATCAAATTTAAATAATTAATTTCAAAATCAAAAGTTATAATATTTATTTTTTTCTAATTAGCGCTTGGTCAGCTTTGTAACCTATATCAATAATAATATTATATGGATCGATCTGAAAATATTGCAGAAATATTTTGACAAATGACACATGTCAACGAAAACGCCATCTTGTGGTTAATTTTAGAAACTTACTGTCGTATAAGCGATTAATAGATGATTTGTCAAATTGTTTTATATTCTAGGAAATATTTGTGGTCTATAACGTTGAAAAAAAGAAACATCTCGACCATTTCTGTGGAAATTATTTTTCAATTAAAATTTCTTTACTTTTCCGGATAGATAGGAACCGCACTATGCGAGTTATGACTGTAAATTATTACATGCTGACTATATGTGAGATAAAACATACAATTATGTAAGGCATATCAACTTTAATTTATGACAGCTGTCAAATTGGATTGAATGTAACTTACATTGTGTAAATGTGATTACATGGATTTTCCTAATTTAAGGAACTGCCTTTATCCTAACTTAAATTATGCATTAGGTATGATTACACGTCTTGAACATCCCAATTTTCAACTATTACATGTAAATATTTGCTTACAAATACAGTTTCTATGAAATTTAAATAATTAATTTCAAAATTTAAAGTTATAATATTTATTTTTTCTAATTACCGCTTCGTAACCGATATTAATAATTATAATAATGCAGAAATATTAAATGACACATGTCAACGCAAACGCCATCTTATGGTTAATTTTAGAAACTTACTGTCGTATAAGCGATCAATAGATGATTTGTCATATTGTTTTATATTCTAGGAAATATTTGTGGTCTATAACTTTTAAAAATTAAACATCTCGACCTTTTCTTAATAATTTAAAATATTTTTTACGTATTTAAAATTATTAAAATAATAATTTGGCACAAAATAATAACAGAATAAAATACTTGGCATTTAATTAATGAATTTCCTAATCAAAAGTTATAATATTTATGTTTTCCAATTACGGCCCTATTTCTGCTACTTTTTTCGATAGTTATTAATCTCGTCAGCTTCCTGATATTATTAATTATATTATATGGATCGATCTGAAAATATTGCAGAAATATTTTGACAGATGACACATGTCAAACGCCATCTTGTGGTTAATTTTAGAAACTTACTGTCGTATAAGCGATTAATTAAATTTCAAATAATTATTCAATTCTTAAACATATCTTTTAATTAGAAAATTTAATCTCTTCGTTTTTGTAATTATTATGAAATTGGAAGATCCTATAATGTCGATGACTTGTATTTTTATTTCTGTTGTCGCTCTTGGTAGTACTAGAAGCGGCAGCAGCAGCATTTCGTTCATTAAGCAACATCCAAATTAAACTGAAGCAATTTAACTGGCATTTCCTAATTGCAACTGCTGAAATTGGCGACGATAATGACGTAAGTGGGAATATGCAAGGAGGGATTAAGCGCCGGATTCGTTATATTTTGGTAGCTCGGAATGCAGTGCAAAAGTATAATCTTAAATTAACAGATTAAAAAGAATAATAGTTTTATTTCCTTGGAACATTATTTTTTCTTTTTATACAGAATAAATGTGCCAGGATTTTTATGAAATGAAAGAAAGCTTCTTCCGTCTACATTTTTTTTTTGTGAGCGCCGTTCCCAATGCGAATATGCATTTGCATGTTCTTTTTTTTCCGCAGTTTATTCGCTATTCTCCCTCCGTTGCGCAGCGGTAATATTTTTTTTACTGCCATTTTAAAATTGAATGAAAAAGTGAAATATTTAGCGAAAATGGGAAACAATTTGCAATGCCGCATTTCCCAATAGCTCACGCATATTCACTGCGGTTGACATTTCCAGCCCCCTCTGCACGCTACCTGCTTTAGAAATAACGATGGCGAATAGATAACATGTGGAAAATAATTCAGTTAAAATCGCGTACACGCGTTTTATAGGTGGGGAAAAAACGATCAAAGCCTCGGCGAAACGAGTTTTAAAGTGTTACAGCCATTAGGTCAGAACTTAATGATGAATTTGCTTATAAACGCTTTTTGTAATCATTATAACTATCATAATTATATTTTAAAGTTTCCTCTTGCTTTATTTATAAATGTTCAAATTAGCAATTATAATACAGAACTTTTCCCAATTTTTGGTTGGGATATCTAATAAATAAAATTTAGTATAAAATCTCGATTATGCTTTATATTTGTATGCACTTAATGGGGAAAATTTGGTGGAGAGTTTATAAAATAAACCGAGAGATGGCGTTACAACAATGTACCGTTTCATTGATTTTGTGTACGATTTATACGATGAAAGGTTTGAAAAAACACTAAATTAAATGTTCTAGTAATACGAACTTTATATAGATCATGTTTTAAACATTTTTTTTACACACATATCAATAGAAAAATAAAATATTCTACAAACTAACGTTTTACTTCTAATAACAAAGATTTAATTTAAATATGTCTACAATTTCAAGCAAATTATAACCAGAAATAGTTCTAGAAAAAATATAATAGGTATTGAAAATGTCAATGAAGATGATGTAAGGAATTAATTGAATCCGGCATATAATGGTTTTTCAGTGGAAGATTTAGTAGATTTAAAATATTAAAAAAAAATATATGAAATTCCTTAAGAAAAATCATCCTGTTTTAGGAAGCAAATGTTAAATGAAAGAAAGAAGAACACAAATAATTACTTTGTATGTTAGTTGACTATATATTTCTTGCTGAAAATAATAGTATTCATTTACCTCTGAGAACAAAGTTTTTCTTAATGAAGTAATTTTGTGGAACGTATTCTATTTGTTAATCGAGGTATGACTTCACGATGAGTTGGAACTCGAATTTATTGAATTAAATTGCGGCTTAAAGGATTAAAAAGTTTTAAGAAACATTAGGTTAAATGCTCAAGCTAAAGAAAACGATGTATTCAAGTTGTTTAATCCATGTTTTAAGTGCTCGTTACTAGAATTGATTAGAAAGCTTCTGAAATAAACCGAAAGATGGCGTTACTATAATCCACCTTTATAAAATAGAAACATAACGGTAGTTTGAAATTAAATCTGATACTATTATAAATTTGAATATCAAATAAATTCTGAAGCTGTATTTTTACTTAACAAGAGTTTATTACAGCTGTAGACAATTATGTACATTATTATGGAGAAAATTGAAAGCGAAACCAATAGTCTTTTAAATAGTATTAATTGAAATAGATGTCAAAAAGTATATACAAATATGTCAAATTTTAGTGAAATATTATAATAAATTATATAATTTTACTAAGAATGTGATTATACTAGTTAAAAATAGATTATTATAAATTATGTAATAAATTTTATGTTTTCGTGATGTACCAAGTTATATATAATAAAAATCGAAATTATTATGCGTATTTGAATAATAAATATTTTATTTTGTATTGTGATGGCGTAATGTTGAAGATGTTCGCTCCATAAATTCCTTAATGCAAAAATCATTGCTTGACTAATGCAATAATATACAATAATATGTCTCAATATTTTATTGCGGCGCGTTAGGTAATTCCGTCGAACACGTATCGCGCTAATGGATATAACGAATAACACGGTTGTAACGGCCCCAGAGGCCTCAGCCCGTGTGCAATCGAAAATTCGATCGCATACATTACTTACTTTTATCGTCCCGAGGACTCCTTTAATATTCAGTTTGCATTTCAGATCCTCGCACAATATGAACAAAGGGAATAAATTACGGCAATTGCATCGCCGCTTGTGGTGATTGTCTATTGCTTTGCATAAGTATTAGTTAGATATTCAAATTACCATTTCAGTGTTATCAAATAGGAGAAACGGCGTCGTCAGCTACAGCAAACGCAGCAGCATTTCTTCCTACCTCATTTTTTTTTCTTCTTCTATACTTTCGAAAGACTATAAAATTGAGATGACCGGACGTTCTCTTGCATTTGAATGCATATCTGCTGTATGGTTATGTTCTGCAAAGAATATTCTATTTAAACTAATTCAAATCTTATTTTCATGTTTTATGATCTTTGTTCTTTTAACAGTAAAATTTTATAATAATTAATAAAATTAATTGTAATTTACAAAATAACTTAAAATTACAGCAGACATAAGGTTAAAATAAATTTCTGAAGAATTATTTTATTGTCAGTTACAAATTTCAACATTATATTTAAATAGGTAAATAGGAAGTTAATATAATATAATATTAAAAAAATAATTGATTAATTTAAAAATAGACATTTTTGAGGTTACATCTAAATTAAATTTTTCAGATCTAACCTCAAATATAATAAAAAATAATTATTGCTGTCATCTCAAAGCACTGATCCTAATGATTACATAAACTATTAATCATGTCATAATATATATTTCTATCATATATTATTATTAAATCAAATACACTTCATCCGCAAAACGAAATTTGATCTACGCGTTTTTAACTGTCAGAAGCAATACTGCTATGTAGAAGCCAATTTTGGTAACTAAACTGACGTCTTTACAGAACTAACGTCAAAGTTTAATTAAAAACAGAGATGCATAACTACAGCCGTCGGCAACATGTTTGGAGCAAAGAGCCATTTTTAAGATATTTCTTTTAAAAAAATTCTACCTGGAGCCGCAGATGCTGTCGATTATTTACCAATACTTGTCTGTTAATATTATATTCATTTAATTAAATTCAAAAAACAAAGGAATTATGATCAATAATAAGGTGTATGATTGAAACGCCATCTTTTGAAGTACTATGAACTAATAATATATTTTTAAAGGTACAATATTTGTTATTTTATTATATAATAAAGTTACATTTGAAAAGTAATTTTGATTTACCCTCAAATACAATAAAAAAATAATTATTGCTGTCACCCCAATGTTTACATAAACTATTAATCATGTCATAATATATATTTTTATCAAAAATAAACTTCAACCGCAAAGTGAAATTAGAATTATCCGTTTTGAACTGTCGAAGCAAAACTGCCATGTTTTAGAAAATTTTAGCAACTGACGATTTTACATAACTAACGACAAAGTTTAATCAAAAACAGAGATGCATAAATTGAACTTGACGTCTCCGCCTGAAAAAAAAAAGACTAGTGGCGCCTCGCTAAGATTTGACGCTGAACTAAGATTTGATAACTGCTGCACCACGTTGGTATACATACAATTTATCATAAATGTAGTCTACTACTACAATGTTTGGAGCAAAGAGCCATTTTTAAGATATTGCCTGTTAAAAAATATATCGGGAGCCGCAATTTTTTGCTAGTAAAAACAAATTTTGTTATCTACTGCTTAACACGGTGCCGAAATTTTTCATCAAATGAGCCGCAAAGGATTAATATTATATTCAATCATTTAAATTATATAAACAATAGAAAAAAAATACAAAAAAAATAGTTCATAGAACAGCAAAAGATGGCGCTTCAATTATATATCGCTGGCATAATGTAAAATGTCCGTATTATTATATGATCAATAATACGAACTTTTTACATTATGCCAGCGGTATATGATTGAAGCGCCATCTTTTGATGTACTATGAACTAACGATATTTTTTCTAGGGTACAATTTTTGTTATGTATACTTTATTATATAATAAATTGGTAATATGATATTTAATATAAATTTTATTTATTTCAGATCAAAATTATACGAATACCGGAAAGAAAAAGACAACGTTTTCGAGATTTTTGAGAGGATTGAAGACCTCGCATCGAAAGGAGAAGCACGGAAATTGTTCACCACGTCACGGACGCGCAGGAACGAGAGGTGTCCCACAAAGGGTAAGAAGTGTTAATTAATTATCACTCATTTTGAGGCAATTTCAATTCAATTGAGACAATAAAACACAATAGATAGACGAGAGGATACATCATTTGCGTTGGACAATGTTCTATCCTCTATATCAGTTTCAATAACGTTCAAGGGAGATATCGACACCGACGTCACACCTGTCAACGTAAATAAATAATAACCGGTGATGACGATAATATCGAAACCAATTTTCTAGATAATTTGATTCCATGCAACAACACTTTTGTCGAGAGTCCGTGTTATTTTGATGTGAATAACTGAAGAGTGGAAATACCCGAATTACGTTTATTTTTGGAACGAACGCGGGTGGGATTCGCATCGCTCACGTCGTTCCCATCACATTTCGTTACTTTCACATAACAAAAAATATCCATTAACACAATGTTTAAATTATTTTCTTTCAAAATAAAAATTAACAAATAAAAACGAAAAAGTAATTAAAAAACTGTGACCATTATTATTATAATTTTTTCCATCGTACATTTAATTTTTTTGTGTTTCGTCAGCTTCCTTGAATTCTCTTCAATTCTTTTCGTTCGTTCGTTCGTTCTTTTTTTTTATATTTAACTACGTTTCGTAATTTCGCATTCATTTTAATAACCACTTGGTTCTAAATTAAAAGTAAACTCCGGGGCGAAATATTAAGTTTTTATTCTTCAATTTCGAGCCACTCATCTCTCTGATATACCGCTTCCAAAAGAGAATTTGCATAATTTTCAGCCCGACCAAATAAGTGAAAAAGAGCAGGCAGAAATCCCGTGTTTTCATCTCGTAATCACATTTACGCACTGGAGAACCACCACCACGCGGCGGCGGATCGTTCCCCCTTCGTAGATTTTATATTACTCCAAATAAAAAAAAAAGATTCTAAAGTGAAAATATATTGCTTATTTTAGCTTTGAACATATAATATTAATACGATCAATATTTTAATATCTAATTTACTAATTATATTTTCAATACACATATTTACAACAAATTTAACAATTAAGTCTTTATAAACCATCCCATAAATTATCTAATTAAAAATTTGATTAATTGCGTAACTTATGTATATTATTTGATTATCAGTAAATAAGCTTCTTAATTTACTATTATATTTCTTCAGTTAGTTCCAATAAATGACGATTTTTAATGATTGTATAACAAGTTCATATTATAACAACGGTATAAACTTGTAACGCCATCTCTTGGTTTTACTTAAAATGTATTTAATATTGTAGGATGATATTTAAGACAATTTGTTTTTCATTTTATATTTGATTTTATATATTTTTTTTTTCCAATAAATAATAATATTGTCTTTTTAGTTATTTTTATTTAAAATTATTTGTAGAAAAATAGGAATTACAATCAATTAAATAAAAAAATAACTAAATTTTAATGATAATATAACATTTTCAATATAAAAAACGATATAAACTTGTAGCGCCATCTCTTGGTTTCTTTAAAAACTTATTAAATATTGTATGATTATAGAAGATATTTAAGATAAATTTGTTTTTCATTTCTTATTCAATAATTGAACGATTTTATTTCGCCATGTTATATAATGTTCTACATTTTTTCTCAATAAATTATAATAATGTATATTTTTATTTATTTTTTATTTAAAATTAATTATTTACAAAAAATTGAAATCACCTAAAAAATTACTCGATAACAAAGCTCTATACATTTTTAATGTATTATATAATATTTTTTTTTACTATGTACCATATTTTTCGGACTGTAAGACGCACCTTAAAAAAATTTATAATATGATGAACATATTCAAACTAATATATTTATTCAAGTTCATAATTACGCAAGCAATGATGAAAACTTGCTTTTAATTTAAGTACTAATGTAAAATGATAATATTTAATATTAATATTTTTTTCATCCTTTCATCAAAATGAGTAGAGCTTTTTAAAAGAAATATAATATTTTTTCATACTTAAACAGACAATGATATCTTTCAGTTGTTGTTGCTGTAATTCTTTATAATATCTTCCATTTACCTTGAAACAAAAAAAATGTATTCCAACTACCAGAAGTTTCATAGATATTTTATGAACATGGTATGATTGCATACATTCAGTATTTTTATGTTAATAATCTATTTTAGTCTTATTTCCTGAACAACAAAATATAATTGGAAATGTCGGTTATAATTTAAAAAAATCTATTTAAGTTAACATTTTAGTTTGATTATGTTAAATTGAAAATTGTATAACTTCAACTGTGATGTAATTGAAAAAGCTTTATAATTAAACAGAGCACTGCATTAGAAGAGTGATAATAAATCAATCATGTGTCGTGATGTTCTCTTTCCGAAGAGAAAATTAGCATCATTTCCGAAATCTAAATGAATTATATTATGCTTGATTCAAAACACATGGAAAATGTCCTCAAGACGGTCTTCGTCATCCGGTATCGCATCCTGTTTATCTCACCTTATATTTGCGTCGGCTTACGAAGGAGCGGGAGGAGCAGAAGGATCAGGATCCGTAATGGCCGCATCCAACCCTAGCGTTAATTTATTTTTAAATGTTTATTGCGCGCTGAAAAGACGACGCACCTTTTCGTCCTTCCGAATTTCCGTACGGGGCGTTAAGTTTTATTGTCCTTTCGCAATGGTATTGTTTTCGGGTATCCGAAAGAGCCGCAGAACGGCCGTTTCTAGTTATGCAGTGCGTCGTTATTTTATGCAAATTCCTTCCGCATTTACACTTAACGCGCGTTTCGTATAATTTATCTAAACTCTTGGCACCTTAACCCCTCCATTACTTAGTCTGGAAAGTTGTATGTTAGTGAAAGCTATAAACATTAAATTTCGACTATACAACCCCAAGCAATCGTGTTCTTCCTACCCTACGCATCTGAATATTTGCTTGTATTGTATTTTTATAAATATATTTTTTTCAATTTAATTTTTGCTCTTCCTGAGAATATAAATAGGATTATTCGCAAATACATGAAAATAATCCGATTACGCGCGTTTATTCTATTTTGCATTTTGTCTTCACAAATACCAATTTTTGATTGCTACATTTATCTCCGGATTAAAAAGGGGGTGCAAAAAAAAATTCGCTCCATCGGATAATGTCGACCGCTTCAGATTATCTCGAATTGATTTTTTTCTTCTGGTTCTTCCTTTATTGAACTACGTGCCCTCAAATACACAATTTCGGCTTTCATACTGAAGCAATTGCAAGGAAAATAGTGAAAACGTGCTGTAATTTACAGTTTGCGTTGATAGCTATCATTTCGTTTACACATTATCTTGAAATATTAGTAAAAAATCATTTAAAAAACTATAAAAAATAATTTTATTTCGTTTGTTCGGAAAGTAATTTCGTTAACATAAGAATGAACGACAATTTCATTTCTCGAAGTGATGAATATTCAAATTTGACAAATTTAATTTTGTAGCAATTTCTGGTATTGCAAATTTTGAAATTTGTCATTAGCGTTCACCATACATTTCAGATAACACTTTTCTAAAATAATATGCGTTTATCTGAAAATTAAAATAATCTGAAATATTATCAAATAAATCATTTAAAAAACGAGAAACAATAACGAAACCAAAAATATTATTTAGAATTATACTAAATTTTATGAAAATGAACGACCTTTTCGTTTCTCACAGTGATGAACATTCAAATTTTACAAATTTAATTTCGTAGTAATTTCTGGTATTGTTATTAGCTGATTAACTTGTCACACATCGAAATTGTCGAAACGAAATTTTGCACATTTTTAAATTTGTTATTAATTTACCAGAAAATTAAAATAATATCAAATAAATCATTTCAAAATAGAGAAAAAGTAATAGAAAAACAATAACGAAAATATGATTTGGAATTATACTAAATTCTAATTGGTTGTTCGGAAAATAATTTCGTTTTTTTTTATGAAAATTAACAACACTCGTTTTTCACAGTGATGAACATTCAAATTTGACAAATTTAATTTCGTGGCAATTTATTGTATTGTTATTATCTGATTAACTTGTTTCATAACGAAATTGTCAAAACGAAATTTTTCAAATTTTGAAATTTGTCATTAAAATAATCTGAAATATTATCAAATAAATTATTTAAAAAAAAGAGAAAATATAATTAATAGACAATAACGAAATCATAAATATGATTTAGAATAATACTATATTTTATTAGGTTGTTCGGAAAGTAATTTCGTTTTTTTAAACTTAATTTCATAACAATTTCTGGTATTTTTATTAGTTGATTGTTTGATGTTGAAATTCTTGAAACGAAATTTTGAAATTTGTCATTAGCGTACTGTAACTCATCTTCTCCATACACTTCAGATAACATTTTTTTTAGCTGTAATTACTAGTACAAATTACATAAAAGAAACCTTAAAATATTAGTTATCAAAAGATATAAGGACAAAACAAAATTACTTTTCGAACAAACCAATAATTTGAATTTAAAAAAAAAATCAAATTCAAATTATAAATTTGGTAAAAGACTAAAAAACAAGTAGATTTATATAAAAATATTATGTGTAATTAATAAAATTCTTATTATTTTTATAAATACATTAATTCATCTATAAAAATATAAATTTAATATAATAATACAAGCAAATTTTAAGTTTTTAAGTTGAAATTAAATATTATTGGTTATTAATGCAATCTACAACTATTAATTTTAACATAAATAGGTAGACTAAAATTATATAATCATTTCTTTTGTAATTTATATTTTGAAGTAGACATTACGTTTAAAATATTAAATTGATAAGCAAATTTACTAAATACTAGAAAATTGATAATAAATAAATATTAAGCATTTTTCTAAGTTTTTTTTTATATCAATATTATTATTTTCTATTGATTTACACAAAAGAAACCTTAATATATCAGTTCAAAAGATATAAGAATAATATAATCTTGTGAACAAACGAAATTACTTTTCGAACAACCCAATAATATGAATTTTAAAAATATTCTATTATAATTTGAATGAGATGACATAAAATATGTAAAGTACTTATATAATTAATAAAATTCTTATTATTTTTATAAATACATTAATTCATTAAATTACAAAACTAATTTTAAGTTAAAATTAATATTTAGGGATATTAAAATTATAAGCAAATTTTATAAATACTATAAGATTGATGATATATGAATGAAAATAAAGTTTTTCTATTTCTTTCTTTCTCAGTTTGTTGTATAAAAATTCATGTTTGAATTAAAACTATTGGTTATTGAAATGATCGTAAACGAAAAAAAATATGTTTCAACAAAAATAAGGATAAAGAATTATTGCAGACAGAAAAAAAACTGAAAAACTATTTTCTACATCTTCCTTTTTTTGTAAAGTGTTATGCGTTTCGTACAGAAATCAGACGTCGTCTGAGAGGGCATTCACGATGCACAAAAAAAAGAGGAGGGTGATTCCGGTAAGCGATGTTTAATGGTGTTGGACTTTGTAGTCATTTTTATCTGTTCAGAGGATAAGGTAGCCGAGACGCGGACTCAGCAAATGCAGCAATAACAACGACTTCTACAGTCAAAAACACTCTTCTCCGCTCTTCCTACACCTGCACTACACTTTAATTGAAGCTGCAGACTATGGCGCACTGGCTTACAGAAAAACACTTGCTTGACAAAGTATTTGAAGATTAAAGCAAAGATACTTTTGTTCACTTGTGTTTGTCTGCGTGTGTGTATACATATACAAGTGCGCGCGCTGCTGTCTACAGCCTGTTTGCACGTATATGTGTGCACCCTCCCGCTGTCTACTAGAACTTTTATTTTTTACTATTACTTTTTATTTTAATAATTGCATGCACGCTACATGCCAGTGCTTCAATGACATCTCATCTTACGAGAGTAAAAGTGGCTTTGTTACGAAATATTAAAATAAAAATAACTAAATACGAGACGACGCATATTGTCTTTTCTAAGGGATGTGAACACGTTTCGCTTCCAACGGGAATGGGGAGATGCACCCACGACCTCATATTATGGCCGAACTTTTATTATCATGCATTAAATCCGCCATCCCCTGGCGGTGGCGGCGGTTGTGATGCAGCCTACACCTTAATTAACGTCATAATACACAACGAAACTTACTTAAGTAATTGAAATTTACGCAAACTTTCACTTCCAAAGTTAACCATGAAAAATAAATATATCTGTATTTGCGACGTGGCAATTTAAAGCTTTCATATTAATATGTAACGTGTAAACACAATTTAATGATAAATAATATACATTCATAAATCCAGAACTAAAAAAATAAAATCACATTTATTTACAATAGAAATATTTCAAAATTTACAAAATTACTATTTTTTATAACAATTTAACGTTAAAGATAAGAAATATTACCATAATGAATAATATACATTGATAAACCGATAGAAATACAATGTCAAAAATTGAAAAAATCCACTTACAACTTTGTGTTTATTTCTTTCATATTCTCTTTCAGCTTATGAAACTCAACTTTGATGTCTAAAAATCTATTCCGGTCGTAACAAGAGGAATACCTGATTGACAATACTCGAATACTTTACTAGATGTTGTTTCCTTTTCTATACTTTACATCCTGAAAATACAATATGGGGAGACACAAATCGGGACAAATCCTGAAAAGTCTGGACATCTTCTCATCTTACTCATTGGAAATAGAAATATCATATATATTTAATTCCTGTTGAAACTAGTTATTTGTTATGTAATTATTTTGTATTTATTTATAAATATTAGGAAAAATTTTCTTGAATGCCATCCCCTTCCGAAATGATATTTTTAAAATTAATATGAAATAAAACGTTTTATTTTTCAATTCTTTGTGTCAACTTGTTTTATATCGAAATTGTCAAAACTTTTTCTAAAATAATATTAGTTTATCGGAATACCAAAATAATCTAAAATATTATTGAATAATCCATTAGAAAAAAGAGAAAAAATATATAATAAACAATAACGAAATCATAAATATGATTTAGAGTACTATATTATATTTGGTTGTTCGGAAAATAATTTCGTTTTTTATTATGAAAATGAACGACAATTTCTTTTCTTACAATGATCATCATTAAAATTTGATAAATTTAATTTCATATAAATTTTTGGTATTTTTATTCTATATTGAATTATTTCATATGAAAATTGTCGAAACGAAATTTTTCAAATTTAGAAATTTGTCATTAATCTTCTCAATACACTTGAGAGAACATTATTCTAAAATAATATTAGTTTGTCAGAAAACCAACATAATCTGAAATATTATTAAATAAATCATTAGAAAAAAGAGAAAAAATAATTAATAAACAATAACGAAATCATAAATATGATTTATGAATAATACTAAATTATATTTGGTTGTTCGGAAAGTAATTTCGTTTTTTATTATGAAAATGAACGAAAATTTCGTTTCTCACAGTGATCATCATTAAAATTTGATAAATTTTATATCGTATCAATTTTTGGTATTTTTATTCTCTTATTGAATTATTTCATATGAAAATTGTCGAAACGAAATTTTTCAAATTTAGAAATTTGTCATTAATCTTCTCAATACACTTGAGAGAACATTATTCCAAAATAATATTAGTTTGTCAGAAAACCAACATAATCTGAAATATTATTAAATAAATCATTAGAAAAAAGAGAAAAAATAATTAATAAACAATAACGAAATCATAAATATGATTTATGAATAATACTAAATTATATTTGGTTGTTCGGAAAGTAATTTTGTTTTTTATTATGAAAATGAACGACAATTTCGTTTCTCACAGTGATCATCATTAAAATTTGATAAATTTTATATCGTATCAATTTTTGGTATTTTTATTCTCTTTTTGAATTATTTCATATGAAAATTGTCGAAACGAAATTTTGCAAATTTTGAAATTTGTCATTAGTCTTCTCAATACACTTCAGAGAACATTATTCTAAAATAATATTAGTTTATCAGAAAACCAACATAATCTGAAATATTATTAAATAAATCATTAGAAAAATAGAGAAAAAATAATTAATAAACAATAACGAAATCATAAATATGATTTATGAAAGTAATTTCTTTTTTTATTATGAAAATAAACGACAATTTCGTTTCTCACAGTGATCATCATTAAAATTTGATAAATTTTATATCGTATCAATTTTTGGTATTTTTATTCTCTTATTAAATTATTTCATATGAAAATTGTCGAAACGAAATTTTTCAAATTTTGAAATTTGTCATTAGTCTTCTCAATACACTTCAGAGAACATTATTCTAAAATAATATTAGTTTATCAGAAAACCAACATAATCTGAAATATTATTAAATAAATCATTAGAACAAAAGGGAAAAAATAATTAATAAACAATAACGAAATCATAAATATGATTTATTAATAATACTAAATTATATTTGGTTGTTCGGAAAGTAATTTCGTTTTTTATTATGAAAATAAACGACAATTTCGTTTCTCACAGTGATCATCATTAAAATTTGATAAATTTTATATTGTATCAATTTTTGGTATTTTTATTCTCTTATTGAATTATTTCATAAGAAAATTGTCGAAACGAAATTTTTCAAATTTAGAAATTTGTCATTAGTCTTCTCAATACACTTCAGAGAACATTATTCTAAAATAATATTAGTTTATCAGAAAACCAACATAATCTGAAATATTATTAAATAAATCATTAGAAAAAAAGGGGAAAAATAATTAATAAACAATAACGAAATCATAAATATGATTTATGAAAGTAATTTCGTATTTTATTATGAAAATAAACGACAATTTCGTTTCTCACAGTGATCATCATTAAAATTTGATAAATTTTATATCGTATCAATTTATGGTATTTTTATTCTCTTATTGAATTATTTCATATGAAAATTGTCGAAACGAAATTTTTCAAATTTTGAAATTTGTCATTAGTCTTCTCAATACACTTTAGAGAACATTATTCTAAAATAATATTAGTTTATCAGAAAACCAACATAATCTGAAATATTATTAAATAAATCATTAGAAAAAAAGGGAAAAAATAATTAATAAACAATAACGAAATCATAAATATGATTTATGAAAGTAATTTCGTATTTTATTATGAAAATAAACGACAATTTCGTTTCTCACAGTGATCATCATTAAAATTTGATAAATTTTATATCGTATCAATTTATGGTATTTTTATTCTCTTATTGAATTATTTCATATGAAAATTGTCGAAACGAAATTTTTCAAATTTTGAAATTTGTCATTAGTCTTCTCAATACACTTTAGAGAACATTATTCTAAAATAATATTAGTTTATCAGAAAACCAACATAATCTGAAATATTATTAAATAAATCATTAGAAAAAAAGGGGAAAAATAATTAATAAACAATAACGAAATCATAAATATGATTTAGAATAATACTAAATTATATTTGGTTGTTCGGAAAGTAATTTCGTTTTTTATTATGAAAATGAACGAAAATTTCGTTTCTCACAGTGATCATCATTCAAATTTGATAAATTTAATTTCGTATCAATTTTTGGTATTTTTATTCTCTTATTAAATTGTTTCATATGAAAATTGTCGAAACGAAATTTTGCAAATTTTGAAATTTGTCATTAGCGTTCCCAATACACTTATTCTAAAATGATATTAGTTTATCGGAAAACCAAAATAATCTGAAATATTATCAAATAAATCATTAGAAAAATAGAGATAAAATAATTAATAAACAATAACGACATCATAAATATGATTTATGAATAATACTAAATTATATTTGGTTGTTTGGAAAGTAATTTCGTTTTTTATTATGAATTAATCATTAAAATTTGATAAATTTTATATCGTATCAATTTTTGGTATTTTTATTCTCTTATTGAATTATTTCATATGAAAATTGTCGAAACGAAATTTTGCAAATTTTGAAATTTGTCATTAGTCTTCTCAATACACTTCAGAAAACATTTTTCTAGCTGTGATTACTAGCACAAATTACATAAAAGAAACCTTAATATAACAGTTACCGAAATATATAAGGACAATATGATCCTGTGAACAAACGAAATTACTTTCCGAACAATCCAATAATTTGAATGAAAAAAATGATTATAATTTGAATGAGGTGACATAAATTATGAAAAGCACTTATATAGAAATAAAAAGCAAGTAAATAGATATAAAAATATTATTATAATAATTAATTTATAAAAATATAAATTTAAAGTAATGATACAAAAAATTACAAAGCAAATTTTAAGTTGAAATTATTATAAAACTAATTACCTGATTTTTAGATAAACTATAATTACATAATTATTTCTTTTATTTTGAAGTAGACATTAAGTTTAAAATACTTAATAAACAAATTTATAAAATACTAGAAAATTTATAATAAAGAAACGAAAAGTTGCAAAAGAAACTTTAATATATCAGTTCATATATATCTTGTGAACAAACGAAATTACTTTCCGAACAACCCAATAATGTGAATTTAAAAAAATCTTCTATTATAATTTCAATGAGGTGACATAAAATATGTAAAGTACTTATATAATATTATTTGTAATTAATACAATTCATATACGTTTAAGTTTTATTTTACTTTTATTATATTTATTTTTTTTATTCTTAAAGTGTTAAATTTCTCAATAGTAAAATGCAATTTTCTAATCGTGTTAGAGCGAAATGGAGTTGTAAAAGTACCGTTTTATACAAGAAACACATATTTGGTAAAATCTCAATTCTCCAACAGTTTTCAAAAAAATCATATAGAAATGAATCATTTTTTAACGAGAATTTTGGTTCTCCAAAAGAAATTTTGGTAGTAAGATTTTAGAATAAATTATATTTGAAAATTAAATATTGTCTTAAGAGACACTATTTTATCATTTAATAAAATCTATATTTCTAATTCTATTATAGTAAAAATATAGATATATTTTCAATAATAATATTTTGCTTGTTTCAGGTTGACACCCCGGATAGCGTTCTGCAGAGTGGTCTTGGTTTAACAGATTTAGGTCAGCACGCGGTTCTGAGGTCCATGGTGGATCCACGAGACTACGACCGCCTGAGGCACTTGCAAATGAACGGCAGTACGCCTAATACTTTCGAGGAGACAATCTACAAGGTAAATATTAAACTTCCCTTTATACGCATATAATTCTAATCGCCCGAAGGGTGCGCACCGTTTCAAATTAAAGTCGACGAATCCGGCAGGATGTAAAAATAAAGAAGAAGAAAAAAAAACGAAAGCGAAAACATAGAGATTGCAATTTTAATTGAAGCGATATTTCTTCAGGAAAATAAGAAAAAATAATAATAATAATCGCGAACTTCTCAGCGCACTTACTTGAGAAATAAATGACTCAAATGAATTTATGTGACGTTGTAATCAAACTTGAAATTAAAACATAAAATAGACGATAATGTTCCCGAAATTGCAGTCTCCAAAGTCATATAAAGATTCGCATGAGTTATGTGTATGGTCCTATGAGTAAGGAAACCGACCGGAGCGGAAGAGAATGAAAAAAAAGAGGATACAGATACAAATAAAACAAAACTCGTAAAGTCGTGAGCAGTAAAAGGAGGTATTTCGGACCTGGGTAATAAAAGTTGGTGATTTTGATCACACTCCGTCCAATTTTGCTTGAAAAACAAACAAAAAATATATAGCAACGATTGAATTAGAAAAATTTGAAAGAGAATTTGAATATTTTTAGGATTTGCTTATTGTATTTGATAATCCGCTTAATTAGTCTATTTCAAGGACTAGAACGGAAAAAGGACGAGTAACATGTGGCTCCGAAACACCCCATCAGTTTGTTTTTGGTATTAAAGTAATTCATAATTGGCGACAAGCATAATTGGCAACATTACTTTATTTTTTATAAACCAGCGTTTCTCAACCTTTTTTTCGCATGACCAAACATATTTCTTTGCAGTTGATTAGTCGCTTATAAAAAAAGTGACAGCTGTCATTTTTGGACTTATTAAAAATTGAACACAAAACAATTTAGAGTTAAGACTCATAGTTTGAGAAACGCTGTCTTAATCTTCAAACAAATCATTTGTGGGGATCCTTTGGCTGCAACAACTTTTTATCGCATGACCAAACATATTTCTTTGTAATTGATTAGTCGCTTATAAAAAAAGTGACAGCTGTCATTTTTGGACCTATTAAAAATTGAACACAAAACAATCTAGAGTTAAGACTCATAGTTTGAGAAACGCTGTCTTAATCTTCAAACAAATCATTTGTGGGGATCCTTTGGCTGCAACAACTTTTTATCGCATGATCAAACATATTTCTTTGTAATTGATTAGTCGCTTATAAAAAAGTGACAGCTGTCATTTTTGGACTTATTAAAAATTGAACACAAAACAATTTAGAGTTAAGACTCATAGTTTGAGAAACGCTGTTTTAATCTTCGAACAAATTATTTGTGGTGATTCTTTGGCTGCAACAACTTTTTATTGCATGAACAAACATATTTCTTCGCTTATACAAAAAGTGACAGCTGTCATTTTTGGACTTATTAAAAATTGAACACAAAACAATTTAGAGTTAAGACTCATAGTTTGAGAAACGCTGTCTTAATCTTCAAACAAATCATTTGTGGGGATCCTTTGGCTGCAACAACTTTTTATCGCATGACCAAACATATTTCTTTGTAATTGATTAGTCGCTTATAAAAAAAGTGACAGCTGTCATTTTTGGACCTATTAAAAATTGAACACAAAACAATCTAGAGTTAAGACTCATAGTTTGAGAAACGCTGTCTTAATCTTCAAACAAATCATTTGTGGGGATCCTTTGGCTGCAACAACTTTTTATCGCATGATCAAACATATTTCTTTGTAATTGATTAGTCGCTTATAAAAAAGTGACAGCTGTCATTTTTGGACTTATTAAAAATTGAACACAAAACAATTTAGAGTTAAGACTCATAGTTTGAGAAACGCTGTTTTAATCTTCGAACAAATTATTTGTGGTGATTCTTTGGCTGCAACAACTTTTTATTGCATGAACAAACATATTTCTTCGCTTATACAAAAAGTGACAGCTGTCATTTTTGGACTTATTAAAAATTGAACACAAAACAATTTAGAGTTAAGACTCATAGTTTGAGAAACGCTGTCTTAATCTTCAAACAAATCATTTGTGGGGATCCTTTGGCTGCAACAACTTTTTATCGCATGACCAAACATATTTCTTTGTAATTGATTAGTCGCTTATAAAAAAAGTGACAGCTGTCATTTTTGGACCTATTAAAAATTGAACACAAAACAATCTAGAGTTAAGACTCATAGTTTGAGAAACGCTGTCTTAATCTTCAAACAAATCATTTGTGGGGATCCTTTGGCTGCAACAACTTTTTATCGCATGACCAAACATATTTCTTTGTAATTGATTAGTCGCTTATAAAAAAAGTGACAGCTGTCATTTTTGGACTTATTAAAAATTGAACACAAAACAATTTAGAGTTAAGACTCATAGTTTGAGAAACGCTGTTTTAATCTTCGAACAAATTATTTGTGGTGATCCTTTGGCTGCAACAACTTTTTATTGGATGAACAAACATATTTCTTCGCTTATACAAAAAGTGACAACTGTCATTTTTAGATTTATTAAAAATTGAACACAAAACAATTTAGAGTTAAGACTCATAGTTTGAGAAACCAGGTTTTAATCTTCAAACAAATCATTTGTGGTGATCCTTTGGATGCAACAACAAAAATAAAAAGAAATATCAGTATTAAATGAAAATACTTCTTTTCATTAATTTATATAAAAATATAATTTAAATACAATAAAATTGTACATAATCTCATAAGTAAAATGTTTTAATTTTCAGTTGAAGCTGCAGGAAGCGTTGCGGAAGCGAGAACAATTTACGAAGGAGCACGAAGAAGTAAGTATCGATTATTAATTCACATTAAACATCCACAGTGAAAATATTATAAAAACATGATTTTGTTGTCATGAATATCAATAGTAATAACTTCAATAATTAAGATATTTTGCTACTTAATATCACAATTATTTTTTTATTATATGAATATCAGTTATTTACTTTTTTTTCTTTGTTTATCACTTCTTAATTCCTTAATCATGCTTAATTTTAATCAATTGTACTTTAATTATTATTTAAGTTATTATAACATCATTTTTTCATTGAAGAAATATAGACACATTAAAATTTTAATGACTATAGGTACTACTTTTTTTTGTACATTTTGATTCTTACTTACCAATTTAAAATTTTATTTGAATTCTACAACTTTATCTAAATTATAACTTTGACGACAGAATTTATAATTTAACATAAGAAGTAAATTATTAAAGATTTTAATTATTGTTACATATTTATTATTTATTAATAAATTATTTTTTAATTATTTGTTTTTCTATTTAACTATACTAATTTAATGCTACATTTATGTAATTTCGTAATTAAGTGCAGACAAACAAGTTTAAATTTTTAAAAAAATGTTAAGTGAATCATTCTTATAAACTATTTTTTAAATCAATTTGATTGATGTAATTTAAAAGTTATCATAACTAACGTAAATCGATATTTTTTAAGTATGTATATTTTTAAATTCTAAATTTTATAAACATTAATATAAAATTTATTCATAGTCTACATATGATTACTTAATAGAAAATTATAAGTAAAAAAAATATATGAAGTGACAGCTGTCACCATGTGTCAAAGCAAGCAACTGATGAAATATTCTAAGAAAAATAAGGTTGAGAAACGCTGGTCCACTCGACCAATATTAGTACGTTAACAAAATGTAACTATTAATATATTAAAGGTTTTACTCATTATTATATATTTATTATTTTTATCTTTCTTTTTTGAATAAATCATTTTCGGATCAAATTTTCTATTCAACTATAATAATAATAAGGGTAATATTTATTATTGCAATAAACAAATTTTTAAAAAAAATAAGAATCATTGATTTTTAACTTAAAACTTTTTAGTTTATTTTTAAAAAAATTTGCTCCATATGATTATTTAATATAAAAATAGATCTAGTCATCTACTCAACCAACGAGTCAAAATAACAGCTGTCACCATGTGTCAAAGCGAGAAACTGATGAAATATTGGATTACGTGAAAAAAAAGGTTGAGAAACCAGCGCATCGCTCGACTAAGATTAGTACCAAAAAATTGAAAGCTAAAACGTTAACAAAATTTTAATTGTCGTCAAGAACGTAAAAATTAAATTTTTTCAGGACAATATTTATTGCTACATTTATGTAATTTAATAAATAAGTGCAGACAAACTTTTCGAAATGACAGCTATCATCATGTGTCAAAGCGAGTAATAATAAACATATTTATTGGATCGCGTGGAAAAAAAGGTTGAGAAACTCAGGTCTACTCGATAATTCAATATTTACAATTTCGTCTTTTAATTATTAATTCCTTCCCTTCATTAAGTAAACATTTTATTAATTATTACACAAAAGCCTACAAAACTTCTATTGTTGAAATGGTGATAATAATTCCATTTTAATTATCAAGTCTTTCCCCGAAGATTTCTATAATTAAAATAGTGGTGATAATTCCTTCTTAATTATCAATTACATATTTTCATCAACGAATAATTTCATTATTATTTATCAAACTCAACACCAAACAAAAACAATAAACGAACAAGATTTATTCAGAAACAAATGATTGCAGTGAATAAAACCTGTTAATTTTCCGGTTCAACACGAAGCTGCAGGAATCTTGATTGCATTACATCCAGCACTCGGGACATGATTCATTCTCGCCCCGATAGATAGGCTCTTCCCCCTTTCATCCTCCAATTTGCGTATCTTAATTGAGGGATTACCGCACCAAACGTAAAAATAAAAGGAGAAAAAAAAACAACGAAACACGTCGATGATGGTACACGAATATTGGGATTCGAGAGCGCACGGGTTGTCTTTAATTGCGAATTATATAATCCGCCTCGAATTTCAATTATTATTGACCTCAGTCCCTGGTCCTAATTAAAACACGCGAAAATTACAAACTAAATTAGCTAATTTGGATGCACCGTATCATATGCACTAATTGCACACCGCGCTGCAATAATGAACTTGTTACGAATTTATTTTAATTAAATTATTCGCCTGCGAAATTTACATGTAATAGAAAAACCACTCGCATGCACAGAATAATATTATAAATGCAATTATATTTGTAAACTATACAAATTAGAATATTTGTTTATACAAAAACAATTTGTCCACAAAAAAAAATTGAAATAAATACAGATAAATTAAAAACTAATTGTTAAAATGATTAATGTGTTAATTTACTTTAAACTTATTTGTCTATAAATAATTAATGCAATTATATGATTGTTGGAAAATTATGAAAATGCTACTAATTAAACGGATATCACATTAAACTGAGGTTTACAACGAGGATAGTTATTAATTATAATTACAGTTGAAAAGTTTATGTAAAATAATATAATGTTAGGTGAAGCCAGATAAATTAGCTCGTTTATTTAATATTATCGGTATTTTGCGAAATGTCGATATAAAGAGTAGATAATTGTGTATAATGGTAAAAACTAATTAGAGAAAAATTGCATTTAAGTAAACAATTGTATAATGAAGTAAAGCTTAGTTATTAATTATAATTACAGTTGATGCGAAAAGTGTGTTTGAAAATAAAACATCGTTAACTGAAGCCAGATAAATTGGGTCGTTTATTTAGTAATATATGTATTTTGTGAAATTAACGCTTTGAATAATTCAAACGATTAATGAAATATATTTGCAACAAGATCAAATTCACGCCATGCATTTGCAATGAGGTCCGTGCGGGATGCAGCTGGAATTGTATATATTATTGAGAGTAAAATGTATATATTTTTGTAGATTTTGCGGAATATAAAGCAAGGATTACTGCATTTGGACAAGGAGGGTGTCAGAGGTTCGATATCTGCCGGTGAGTGTTTCAAATTTAATGTTCTGTAGAAGAATATTTTATATTTTTTTTTTTTTGTATGCGCAGATGATACATACATGTATGACGAGGATGCCAGGATGTTGGCCCCAGGGGTGCACGATAGGGGCCACTGGTACGATGAGCCACCATATGAAAGTGACCCAGAGGACTTCCTGATGGGCAGCAGTCCGACCGGGCCGACAGCAACAATTCAAAACGGTCGGGTCTGCTTCACGCTGAACCTGAGGCAGGAGCCGAGGGCGGAGGGTGTGATTTCGTTACGAAGTGCCGGTGATATCTCACTGCCTCGCGAGGCCCCGGTCGGAGTTGGGGGCTCCGTTCTCAAGGGACCTCCTAGACGAGGCCTTATCTTACCGCAGGCTGGATATCCACCCACCATAATACCCCTAACGCATTCTAGGTAACCTATAACAGGAGCAGCAGCATTCTCCTTTTCATTTAATTTTTATCATCTGATTTACGACCAACTTATGGTAATTTTCGTTCCAAGGACGTGTAGAGATCGAGAGAGCGGGGATTACGCGGGCTCAGACGTGCAGAGCGTTAGTTCAAGATTGTCAACTTTATCGGTAGACACAAGCAGATCCGAACAGCAAGATACCTCGCAAATGGTCTCCCCACAGTATTACACCCATATCGAGGAAAAGATTAGGCACTTCCGTAAACCTGGTCCTCCTTGCACCCGCAGCGAGGACGGCCTTTCGCCAAATCAGAGCTCCGACTACGAGGATCAGGATGATTACACGAACTGCTCGCAACAAGTCGCCACGGTACACATGGTAATCAACTTTATTTACCGAATAACTGGACGACCTCATTTAATACTTTCTTAACTTTTCCTACAAACGCAGTCTGGCGACGGCAGATCCGCAGGAGTTGCCAATTTCGTTGGAAAAGTTCGCGGTCTGAGGGAGGACGTGCAAAGGAAAATCTCTCGTCTAAAGAGTGAACAAACTGAACAAAGGCGAATTGACCCATCGTTTCCTTGCTCCGCTAGTTCCGTTGAAAGTCTTCCAAGTGGTTCCGGATCCAGTAAGTTATTCTTTACCACATCAATTATCAATTAAACTTTTTCATAATCGTACTCCAATTATTTTTTTTATATTTATTAATTCAACACATTTTTCTTTCATTCAATTCGTTCATTATTTCATAAAAATCATAGAAAAAACGAAACTAATCATCATACAAAATTTATTCTAAAAGTAGTTTCATCTTACTTCTCTCCAGTATTTTGGAATTCTACATGTACTAGGGTACTTTGAAAAGTTTTGAAACCGACACATATAATCCAGTAATGAAATGATAATGTTTCGGCCAGTATTATATCATCATCTGTCGCAAATACATAGTAAAATTTCTATTGTAATGTGTTTATAAGTTGGTTTTTAAAATTCTTTGGTTTGGAAGGTTTATTGGCTATAGAAATGTATACTAAGATGGTCAATTTATTATAGTTATCTATTCAATTCCAACTGTTCACATAATTTAAAAGTAGACGTACAAACTTTAAAATTAAAGATAATCCACGTAGTGGACGTCCTAAACTGCAACATAATCATAAAACATTCAAAAAGATATGATATTAGATGATCGACGAGTGAAAATCTGTGAAGCCATTGCCATTTCAGAATTAAATATAAAATAGCTTTACGCAAAATGATTGCCACATTTGCATACGATAATTTCAAAAATCTTTGGATCGTTTTATCAAGAATTAAACTGATTTTATTCATCGATTTATAACTAGTAATGAAACATAGATTTACCACTTCAGAACTTCCTAAACAATGGTCCAAACAAGGCAATTACTGTTATTTTTTTCATCTCAAAGTAAATTTTATTAATTTATCTTGAGAAAAGTAATATAATTAACTCAGAACATTATATAATCCTGTTGTACCAAGTGGATGGAATTTTTTTTATTTAAAGTTCCATGCGTCCCAACAATTAGACACTTTAAGCACAAAATAACTCAGAATATTATACAATCCTATTGGATCAATTGGATGGAAAAATTCCTGAAAAAAAAACTTTCACTTTCAAAACTTTTCAAACTTCCTTAACTGTCTATTTAAAGTTCCATACGTCCCAGCAATTAGACACATTAGGCACAAAATAACTCAGAACATTATACAATCCTATTGGATCAATTGGATGGAAAAATTTATGAAAAAAAAACCTTAATTTAAAATTCCATACGTTCCATATTTTCTATTGAAAGTTCCATAGACAATTTAGGCACAAGAAATGATAGGGTTTACAAAAAATGATAGAGCTCACGAAAAATATTGGAATTAAAATTAATAAATACATATTTGATGAATATTAATTTAACTGAGTAATGAAAGTCTAAAAATCTGGAAGTTCTAGTCTGAAAATATTGTTGGAAAAAAGTTATATAATAAAACGATGATAATAATAATGTCAGAAGTTTAGTGTTAATCTGATAATGTGAATCTAATAAAAATATTAATAATAAAGTAATCTTGCCAAAATCTAAGTAAATTTATTAAATAAAAAATCACAATTATGTAATTTAGTATTTGAGTTACTGGTACTCAATATATTATATAATGATATTACTCTGAAATTATTTATAATTAAGTTTATTAATTAGTTTAAGTAATTAACCTGTGTATTAAACTTTAGGTACTCAAGCACTTGTAAGGGCAGGGAGCAATCACAGTTCGATATCGGCTGAAGATGTCGAACCTAGTCCAACAGAACCGCATATCATTGGAAAGGCGAAGGCCCTCGTAGACTATACACCAAGTCCCTACGATAAAGAAGCTTTGAAATTTAAGGTCAGCTTGTTCAATAAATAAAATTTTAAAAAATAAAATAATTGTTTGCGTTTTTTTTTTCTTATTTGCGAATAGAAAGGAGATATAATTGAAATATTATCGATGAATGCGAGCGGGCAATGGAAGGGAATATGTCATGGACGGAAGGGCACATTTAAATTTATTAACGTGGAGTTACTGTCCGAGCGCAACATAAAAGCTCGCCGCGAAATGAAGTGGCACAGGAACATCAAAGCAAAGCCAAAATCTGTCGAAGATTTACTGCAGAAGGTCGGCTTGCAGGAGTACATTTCCGTGTTCGTCCTGAATGGATACGAGGATCTCGAGCTGTTCAAGGAACTCGAACCTTCGGATTTAGATTATTTGGGCATCGTGAACGGCGACCATCGTGCAAAAATCCTTACCGCCGTACAAGTGCTGCACGATTTAGACTGTAAGTTTCAGTTTCTGCATACCAGCAAACAATCCATATAACATACATAAACATACATTTTTTTACACGTTTGCAGTTCATAACATTTATTTATTTATTTTTTACGATTAACATCCAGTGTGTTTGTGTGCGAGTGATGCTTTTCCACAATGTTTTATTTATTTTGTTTTTTTGTTTTTTTGATTTTTTTTAGTGCTCTCTTGATTACTTTCGGTTCAATGACGGTTCTATTTCGATTCAACGAATTACTAGTCTCTTTTTATATAATAATATAGAAATTAATTTAAAAAACAAACAGTAAGTTAATTTCTAAACTATTTTAAACCACATAGCTAAACAAAACAGTCACCCGATCCCCCAAATCTAGTGGATAATACTTACTACTAATCATATTTATTTGTAAACTCACGTTTCCATTAATTCAATCATTTAAAGTAGACTTTAAAGTATAACTAAAATCAAAATGCATGATTTAGCTTTAGCTTCTACAAACACCGGTTTTTAGTTAACACAAATAATTTCCTCAATTTTTTTATATATTTATATAATTAAAAAATTAATTTCTAATCAAATAATTTATAAAATTAATACTAAAAATACTAAATTTTTTGCTTTTTCTATTATTTTAACTTTAATATAATTATTTTTAATTGCTTAATTTATTTATTTTATTTAATTCAACTATAACTTTGAAAATTAATTGTCAATCAAATAATTAATAAAATTAACAAATTAATTATCAATTAAATAATTTATAAAATTAACAAATTGATTGTTAATCGAATAATTTATAAAATTAACACTAAAAATACTATTTTTTTTTGCTTTTTCTTATATTTTATCTTTAAAGTAAATATTTTTTATTGCTTAATTTATTTATTTAATTCAACTACAACTTTTCGAAGTGACAAATTAATTGTCAAATAAATAATTTATAAAATTAATACTAAAAATACTAGTTTTTTGCTTTTTCTATTATTTAAACTTAAATATTTTTTATTGCTTAATTTATTTATTTTATTTTATTCAAATATAACATTTTCAAGTGACAAATTAATTGTTAAATAAATAATTTATAAAATTAATACTAAAAATACTAGTTTTTTGCTTTTTTTATTATTTTAACTTTAATATAAATATTTTTTATTGCTTAATTTATTTATTTTATTTAATTCAACTATAACTTTTTGAAATGACAAATTAATTGACAATCAAATAATTAATAAAATTAACAAATTAATTATGAATTAAATAATTTATAAAATTAATACTAAAAATACTAAATTTTTGCTTTTTCTATTATTTAAACTTAAATATTTTTTATTGCTTAATTTATTTATTTTATTTTATTCAAATATAACATTTTCAAGTGACAAATTAATTGTTAAATAAATAATTTATAAAATTAATACTAAAAATACTAGTTTTTTGCTTTTTCTATTATTTTAACTTTAATATAAATACTTTTTATTGCTTAATTTATTTATTTTATTTAATTCAACTATAACTTTTTGAAATGACAAATTAATTGTCAATCAAATAATTAATAAAATTAACAAATTAATTATGAATTAAATAATTTATAAAATTAATACTAAAAATACTAAATTTTTGCTTTTTCTATTATTTAAACTTTAATATAAATATTTTTTAATGCTTAATTTATTTATTTTATTTTATTCAAATATAACAATTTGAAGGGACAAATTAATTGTCAAATAAATAATTTATAAAATTAATACTAAAAATACTAGTTTTTTGCTTTTTCTATTATTTAAACTTTAATATAAATATTTTTTATTGCTTAATTTATTTATTTTATTTAATTCAACTATAACTTTTTGAAATGACAAATTAATTGTCAATCAAATAATTATTAAAATTAACAAATTAATTATCAATTAAATAATTTATAAAATTGATACTAAAAATACTAAATTTTTGCTTTTTCTATTATTTAAACTTTAATATAAATATTTTTTAATGCTTAATTTATTTATTTTATTTTATTCAAATATAACATTTTGAAGTGACAAATTAATTGTCAAATAAATAATTTATAAAATTAATACTAAAAATACTAGTTTTTTGCTTTTTCTATTATTTTAACTTTAATATAAATATTTTTTAATGCTTAATTTATTTATTTTATTTTATTCAAATATAACAATTTGAAGGGACAAATTAATTGTCAAATAAATAATTTATAAAATTAATACTAAAAATACTAGTTTTTTGCTTTTTCTATTATTTAAACTTTAATATAAATATTTTTTAATGCTTAATTTATTTATTTTATTTTATTCAAATATAACAATTTGAAGGGACAAATTAATTGTCAAATAAATAATTTATAAAATTAATACTAAAAATACTAGTTTTTTGCTTTTTCTATTATTTAAACTTTAATATAAATATTTTTTATTGCTTAATTTATTTATTTTATTTAATTCAACTATAACTTTTTGAAATGACAAATTAATTGTCAATCAAATAATTATTAAAATTAACAAATTAATTATCAATTAAATAATTTATAAAATTGATACTAAAAATACTAAATTTTTGCTTTTTCTATTATTTAAACTTTAATATAAATATTTTTTAATGCTTAATTTATTTATTTTATTTTATTCAAATATAACATTTTGAAGTGACAAATTAATTGTCAAATAAATAATTTATAAAATTAATACTAAAAATACTAGTTTTTTGCTTTTTCTATTATTTTAACTTTAATATAAATATTTTTTAATGCTTAATTTATTTATTTTATTTTATTCAAATATAACATTTTGAAGTGACAAATTAATTGTCAAATAAATAATTTATAAAATTAATACTAAAAATACTAGTTTTTTGCTTTTTCTATTATTTTAACTTTAATGTAAATATTTTTTATTGCTTAATTTATTTATTTTATTTTATTCAAATATAACATTTTGAAGTGACAAATTAATTGTCAAATAAATAATTTATAAAATTAATACTAAAAATACTAGTTTTTCGCTTTTTCTATTATTTAATTTATTTATTTTATTTAATTCAACAATAATTTTGATAATTAATTGTCAATCAAATAATTTATAAAATTAACAAATTAATTGTTAATATGTGATAATTATTAATTGTTAATAATTAATAATAATTTATAAAATTAATACTAAAAATAGGATTTTTTTGCTTTTTTTTTTATTAATAACTTGAATGCAAATATTTAAAATTTTCGAAGTGCATCAAATTTACTTTACTAAATTTATAAGCTTCTAAATTCATAAAATTCAATTAACATATTATTGATTGTTTATCAAAAAAAAATCATAAGTATTTTTATAATTTTGTGACCATAATTCTTCCTTCATCAACTATTTTAGAATAATGTAATGTAATTATTTTTCCCCTAAATATTAAAATTGAAATTTGGTTGAATTTTAGAAGTAGTTTATAAAGATTCAGCAAAGTAATTAGTTGTATCAATTTATTGAAGAATTAAAGAAAAAATAGTAAATATATATTTTTAGTTTGATATAAGTAGTATGATATAATAATTTAGATATAATGAGTATCTAACATTTAGATTTTAGTATAAATGGTTTGGTATCTATATTTGTATCATATTGTTATTTTAGTTAATAGTATGAGGTTTTGTTATAATATTTGTGGTTTTTTGTGTTGCAGCTGGTAGTGAGGGTGACATAGCTGAATCAAGTAGCGAAGGCGATGACCATAATAAGGCATTGTCTAGGGAGCCAGGCGGGAATTGCTCCCCGTTTGGTAGAAGACAATTCCCGCGAGATTCGGGATGTTACGATGCCGCATTGAAGTCATCTAACAAACAGAGCCACCAACAACACCATAACCAGACATCGCCGCAAGGAGAATCCGACGTTAGTGACAACAATACTTTTTGCGATACCACTAATAATCTAGATTCGGTCGTCGAGCAATGCAATAATGAAATATTAGCGCGCGTTAGGCAGGCTCAAAAGAACGTCTTAAATCTCAAGGAAGATACCGGCTATCAACCTAACATTCCCAACAACACAATCCCGAATTCGAGCGGAGACATGTTGAGGAAAACGAAAGATTCTTATGTTAGCATGCACGGTCATACAACGTTGATTGATCCTTGCAGGAGGGCCCGTTCTAGTGCGAGGAAAATCCACTATGAGGACTCTTGCGAGGCAGATCAAAAGCTAAACACTGTAAAATACGTTGTGGGGGGCAACGAAGTAACTGAAACTAATTCAACTTTTATAAGCAGGAGCTGTTTAAGTGAAAAGTCCAGCGATTCGGGGGTGAGCAGCAGTTCCCTGTCTTCTGCGAATGTCAAGGACACCCGTCCCGCCGTCCTTCCGCAGAACATCACAGAAAACCCCGCTCACAGCATTCTCAATTTCTCTAATTGTGCCAACCGATCCACGTCCACTGCCAATAAAAAAGTCGCTTAATCATATAAATATATATATATACCTATTAACAAAAAAAAAATACATATATTTTAACAGTAAAACCGTTTTTTCAGAACGCAAACACAACAAAACAGATCGCAACAAACCGTGTTCTTTTATATACAAATCTTTACAAATTTTATAATTCATTCCGTTATCGTCGTCGTCTCGAGACTACTCTCACTCTCACATTAATAGAATATCAATTTTTATAAATAAATGAAACTTATTTAAAAGTGATAGCAACTGAATGAAAGGATTAAAAAAAAATAAGAAAGTACATAAATATAAATATATAAATAATTGAAAATAAAAATTAAAAAGTAACTTTATTCCTGTTGTAGATTTAAACTATGTAAATAATAAATTAAATAGTTTGTATATAAATAATATATGTGTTACGCATTTATAAAAACATGCATATGCACACACATAAATATATACACAATTATATAATAAAATATAAAATTAAAACCACTATATGAATTAACAGCGAAAGCATATAATAATTGTACATAATTGTTTAAGAAAGGCTGCTAATCTTCTTCATATATATATATAAATATTATTTGTAAATATTAAGGACAAAATGCTTAAAAAAATGTTTAAAATTATTGACTGAAGGGCATCTTCTGTTTGACTTTTTTCTTTTCACAATTTACTCTCTTCATTGTATAAGTATATTACATTACATTGTAAATATTTCATGTAATTAGTATGTGTTACATACATGTCAGTCACTAACATAGGAGAATTTATTAAATAAATGAAAAATTAAACGAACTTTTAAACTTTTTTTTTATATAATTACTGTTAGAATTAATTTCCCCTTAATATCCCATTAGAAAAGTTATTTATTTCTTGCAGTTGGTAGTACCAAACGGGTTTTAAATTCGCGCCCAAATTAACAAATTTATAGGTTAAGTTGTTAGTGTTGCTGTATAGATTGTTGTTTTTTGTTTGTTTTTACCTATTTGATATTTAAGGAAATTTGTTTTAAGTTAACTAATTACTAATAATATGAAGTGCACAATACCGGAGATATCATGGCATAATCGAGAACCAATATTAAGTGTGGATATACAGCCTATTCAAGGAAAATTTTATAGATTAGCAACAGGAAGCTCAGATTCACTTGTTTTGGTAAAAATTTCTTTATTTGGTGATTCGATTTTAGTTTAACAATTCCTTTATAGATTTGGCAATTGAAAATTTCAAATTCTGGAGCAGTCGATGTCGAAGTCCTATCTGAATTAACAAGGCATCAAAAGGCTGTTAATGCAGTGAGATGGTCTCCCGATGGTCAGTATTTGGCATCAGGTGATGACGATGCCAATATTATTCTGTGGCAAATGAAAGTTGATAATATCCCGTTACTCGAAGGTGACAATAACTGTAAAGAAACATGGACTGTTCATAAAGTAATTATTTGATTTATTATAACTAATCTTTTATTAACTAAATATTAATGATTGCAGATATTGAGGGGTCATAAAGAAGATGTTTATGACATTTGTTGGTCTCCTAATGGAACTAAATTGTTATCTGGTTCTGTCGATAACAGTGCAATCTTATGGGACATGAATAAAGCCCAAAGTGAATATATTATTTCTGATCAGAAAAATTTTGTTCAAGTAATTTATATTTATATGTTTATATTTAGACTTTTATGTTATACATGTTATTTGATTGTAGGGAGTAGCATGGGATCCAAAAAATCAGTTCATTGCAACAATGAGCAATGATCGGATATGCAGGATTTTTGAACAGAATGGAAGACGCGTCAAGGCAAGAATAGGCAGGGGTCCTTTGCCTGTGGATGAAAGTCACCCATTGCACAACAAGGAAGTGAAATACTTTCACGACGATACTTTTAAATCTTTTTTTCGACGATTAACTTTTTCACCAGATGGCAGTTTCTTGATTGTACCTTCCGGATGCATTGAGAGTGAAGATTGCAAATCTGCCATGTATGGAACTTTTATTTTTACATTGGACTCATTTAAACAACCTGCTGCAATTTTCCCTTCACCTAAGCAATGCTCGATTGTTGCTAAATGTTCACCCATCTTATATGAATTGAGGCCTAAAGGTTCGAAACCATTAATCGATCTTCCATATAGAATTATTATTGCTATAGCAACAGAGAGTGATGTTATATTATATGACACACAACAGAGTGCTCCATTTGCTTGCTTGCAGAAGGTGCATTACACCCGACTGACTGATCTCACATGGTCTCATGATGGCCTTCTGCTGGTAGTTTCTTCGACTGACGGTTTTATCTCTCTCGTTACATTTGAGGAAAATGAACTTGGGAAACCATATGTTAAAGAAGAAAGTGAGCCGGAAGATCTTCTGGTGAGTTTCCCAGAAGAGGCTGAGAAAATCGAAGAAAAAGTTCCTGAAAGTAAATCTAAAAAACCAAGTTTCTTGGAGCAATGGGCTAAGAAGTCAAATAAACAAAAAGTTGAGAAAAAGCCAGAGGAGAAGATTAGTAAAGAAATAATATTAATTGAAGATTCACCTGTAAAGAAAGAAGAACCTGAGATTAAAGTAATTGTAAAGAAGAGAATTACGCCAATCACTTTATCTGATAAATGCAGTAAACTGAGTGAAATTAAAGTGGAGCAGAAAGTGACCAAACGAATTACTCCAATAACATTATCCACAAACTCTCCGAAAAAAAGAATTGTTCCAACGAAAGTGGAACCATCTTGCAGTACTAACAACGATTTTAAACCAATCGAAAAATTCATCGTGAATGGAGTGGAAACTGATCCAGAGAATTTCACGATGTGCAAAACATTGCGA